>CM060111.1:35527247-36799187 GCA_030522415.1 Channallabes apus
TTAATTTCTCTCCAAGATCCAAGATCTCTGAAGCCTTTTCTAGCACATCCCAAAGATTCTCAGTGGGGTTAAGGTTCATGTGTGAACATGGTATCGTATACTCCCGGAACGTTTTTTTTTTGTTGTTGTGGCTGTTGTTGTCTTTTTGCCTTTCACAATTTGAGTCTGATGAATCCTGGCATTGAATCAAAAAATAAAAATAAATTGATGGAAAATACATGGTTATTCAGTTATTCAGGTAGTCAGTTGACCTCATTTTTTTGGCACATGACCTTACGGAACATTGACGTGACCAACAGTCCTTTCTGCATGCTCTATAGCAAATTAAAGCCTCCCTGATGAATGTCTTTCTTAAGGCTATACAGGTGTTAATTCCCGGTCCCTTGTGTTTTCTTTGAATTGAGCATTTGGAAATGCTCTTAATTTCACTATTAAACATAGCTGTGAGGCCCATTTTCGTGTAACTATTTAATTTCACTACACATTTAAGTGATCTTCCATCACACTGAATCCGGATATGTTTCTTATCACACTTCTTCTTCAAAGACGTTGGTTCACCATTATCCTTCCAGGTTTTAAAAGGTGCTCTTCACCCAAGGTCAGTAGTTTCATCAATCTACTTAATTGTTGTCTTTGCTAGATGCAGAAGAATATTTTAACACTTCTGGAACAGAGTAACTTCTTCTTTGCTCTGACACTATGATACTCACAAGTGCTTAAAAAAAAAAAAAAAAAAAAAAACAGTCACAAGCAGTCAAACTATAAAACTGCACTGAAAACAATAAAAAACCCAGAGGTTTTACATCTGATATGATACTTTAAAAACAGGCAGTAAGCTGATGTATCTGTGCTCCTGGATCTCTGCTGCCCTCTAGTGTTCATCCTCAACATCCCACTGATGCTGAAGTTCTCACAACAAAAACTAAAATAAAACAAACTGCACTTATCCCCTGATCTTTTTTAATAGCTAGAAACGCCACTGAATTCGACTGCATTTCCTTTCACGGTCTGTGCAAAGCAGCATTCGTATTTTATATGGCTTTTTACTGCAGTTGCAGACAGATTCACTCAGTCAATTTCTGGCGTTTTAAATAAAAATATTTTACCACATGTGATCGCTAGATGGCGATATTTATCAATAAGTAGAACCTGGTGAGTTCCGTTTGTCGTGAAATAACACGGCTGTTACTGAACCTGTAACTGCTGTACATTTCCTCACGGGGAAAATACATCGATATTTAAAAATATATTTTTTCATCTGGACCTTTAAACATGTCAACATGTCAGTTAGTGTGTGTGTGTGTGTGTGTGTGTGTGTGTAGAATAGGGGCTTAATTTTGTATTAAGACATCCAAATAGCATCACACTATGATGTCACTGAATATGATGTCACTCAGTATAGTGTCACACACTTTATTAACCACTTTAACCACCAGCATAAGGCATCATCATGTCTGACACGTTTGAGATAAAAAAAAAAAAATCCCTTTACAATTTTGCAATGTCTTAAGATCACATAGGCCAGGTTTAGTGGCGACCATATAAATTCCCTAGGAAGAGTGTATGAAAATCCTTTGGCAGCATTTTGCAAACAACCCAAAATAAATGACCTCATGTTGAGTTGAGCCCATGACATGCAACGTGAAAGTTGTTCAGCTCAATGAACTCTAAATGTGTTTCACATGCCTATTTGTAATTGTGTATAAGCTACGCCATGCCCAGGCCCGGACTCTAAGGCATCCGAATGATTCCAATGAGTCTCCTGAATGGTGTGGAAATTAAATCGTTAGAAAAACAATACGGCCCTTCATATACTATAACGACTTAGGGCTGATGTCATAGTGCTTGGGCCCTAATAACCCTTAGAAAAACAATAAGGCCCTTTATAAACTATGAAGACATAGGACTGATGTTATAGTGCTTGGGCCCTAATAATAATAATAATAATAATAATAATAATAATGATGATGCTGATAATAATAATAATATTTCAGGTTGAATTTGGTATGGTTGAGTATTTTACATCTTGTTTAAGTTAAGCTGTACTTCTTTCGTCAACAGTCAAATAGAATTCCTGGAGAGTAAATCATAGATGAGAAATTGAGAAAATGGATTAGATAAAAAAAACGACTTCAGTGCATAAAAATTCACTTATACCACTTCAGTGCTGTTATTTCAGCTGTGAAAATATCAAATTCAAATTCAAATTTTATTTGTCACATACATAGTCATACACAGTACGATATGCAGTGAAATGCTTACACAACCACCAGTCACTTATACCACTTCAGTGCTGTTATTTCAGCTGTGAAAATATTAACTAATAGTTAAAATAGTTAAAATATTAACTAATAGTTAATATTAACTCAGTAAAAACATTCAATTTAGATTTTCTAATTAATATCTATTGGAGCAGGTGTGTGATTACATTGAGCAAGTAGCTTATTTGTAGCTTTTTAAAAAGTATATATTGGGTGTGTGAGTGTGTGTATGTGTGTGTGCCCTGCGATGGATTGGCACCCTGTCCAGGGTGTACCCCGCCTGGTGCCCGAAGTCTCCTGGGATAGGCTCCAGGTCCCCCGCGACCCTGAACACAGGATTAAGCGGTATAGAAAATGAATGAATGAATGAATAAAAAGTATATTATTACATCTGCCACATAACTGCTCATAACATCACTTTTACTCGACGTTCAGATTTCACTTATGGTGCAGTACTCCAAAAGTTTCATAAAATTCTTTCCAGCAGTCGATTTAAGACAGTTGATGCAGACAGACCATTTTCTGAGACTGGTTTTGGGTCCTGCCCTGTCCATGGTGTACGCCGCCCCTTGCCCTAAGTCTCATGGGATAGGCTCCAGCTCACCTGCAACCCTGTATACAGGATAAAGCGGTATACTGTAGACGATAAAAATAGCATTGAAAGAGCAAGTTTTGACATATGTACAGACAAAACCTTTCTTTTATTTATATATAAATATAATGTTGGAAGGGTATAGTACTGTAGGGGTTAGTATTGTTCTCTTCAACCACCAGGGTTGAGGGTTCGACTCGTGCCATTGTGTACAGTACATGAGGTTTGCATGTTCTCCTTGAGGTGTCTCCTGGGCAGTCGGAAAAGCTGGGCAGCTTTTCTGTTGTGGTCCCTAAACACAAGCAGCATCCTGAATATCAGTGGAGACTTTGTGTTCATCACAGTGGTCAACCTTCAACAGTGCACAAGGCCTGACTGGCTGCATTAGAGTGTGGTTTAGTAATCTGAGCACACAGAACTACAACTAGCAGGAACTGCATAAAAAATGCAATAAATATACCAGCACAGATTTTTCACCACTACTCATAGAAATGCAGAGCAAGAGCCCAGTCTCTCTCACCCTGTTCTCCCCAGTCTCCTCTAGCGAACACTTCTGATGCATCATTGAACACTCCTTCTGGCTCAAAGATAACTTATTCCCTCAGGCTATTAGTATCCAGTCTGGCACTAATTGTTGTTCACTACATAGAGTCTGTCAATTCAACTGCAAATATGCTTCAATTTATTTCAATCTTCTTTATTGTGTTCTTGTATATTTTTCACTAGTACTTATTTGTGAGTTGTGCATTTTATCTGTATGTTGTTATGTCGCATGCAGTAAAATAATGTAATCAAAAGAAAAAGACAGACATTACTTAAATTAAAATATTTCAATAATTAAAATATGTAGGGCTGCAACAACTAATCGATACAATCGATAATCATCGATAATGAAATTTGTCAACGAATGCCGTTAGCGATTAGCTGGGCTGCTCACGTTACTGATGAGCGCGACCACAAGATGCACAAATACACAAAGCTGCACACAGATACACAGTCGCTCGCGCAATGGAGATTACAGAAGCGTCTGCAGGAAAAAGCGCGCGCCCCAAGTCCTCCAGGGTATGGGAGCAATTTACATTAAATGCCTCTAAAAAGACGGTAACCTGCACGCTATGCAAGACCGAGCTTTAATGGCATGGCAGTACCACAGTCATGCACGAACACTTAAAAAGAAAACATGTTGGTGTTACGGATGGCGAAACATCAGCAGAGTCAGTAACAACTTTATCTCTTCATCATGTAAAAGTTGTATAGTTTAGGTGCTTTTGTTTGAACTGTTTGCTAACTTCAAGACAGTCGCGCTAGATCTGTTCACGTGCTACTCGCTAGCATCACAATCACCAATCACCTCAAGAGCAGTAGTGATTAGTTAAATGGCGCTACTTTAGATTATCTTAAATTACACAGTGCAAACAACAGTAGTGATTTATGATTCATTTAGTGATTGTTGTGGTTTTCAGCGAATGCAAATAACAGTACATTTATTGTGACTGTCAGTGTATTTTTTATACATAATATATATAAACTTTGTCAACTTGCCATCTGCACTTATTGCTAAAAACAAAACAAATGATGGTATGGTTTTATATATAATTATAAGCAAAACATCAAATTAAAGAAGTGTTTAGCTTTTATCAGGTTAATTGATTAATCGAATTTTTTTTAAATCATCCAACTAATCGATTATCAAAATAATCGTTAGTTGTAGCCCTAAAAATATGTTATGATCAATAAAAACGGTTAGGTTTGCCAACATATTTTGGAAATAATAATTTTCCTCATAATATATCAAATACTACTGTATATAGAAACCAACTGAATGTCAGACAAAATAATGAGCTGGATTATTATTATCCTATATCGGTCATATGTTATTATGTCATTAAAATATTTACATTTTTATAAATTGTCATAAATCATATAGTCTTGAATTATGCACCCAGGAAATATCAAACAAATTGTATGTGCAGTTATAGGGATTAAGTAAAATAAAGAAATCCATCCAGTTGAGTAAGGGAGTAAGCACACCAGTTTTTTTACTACAAAACCTGGAAATCCATATCTTTATAATACTTGCTTTGTGCACATGGACAGTGTGATGCTGGGGTCCCTGGTTCCAGTGGAGAGGAAATTCCAATACTACAACATACAAAGATGTCCTATACAATTGTGAGTGCTTTTATCCTGGTCAGGGGCCCAGTGGATTTGAAAATTATCCTGGCAACCCTGCATAGGACTTCCCACCAAGGAGCAATATATATTTCACTTCATGACATTGATATATTGGAGGAAATCATGGGGAAGAACATACAAATCTCCACAGAGACACTAACCCAAAGCACAGGAACCAAAGACTCTGGAGCTGTCATGCAGCTGTACTGCAGTACACCGCTGGGATGTATTGAATTACTGACTGCAAGCCAGGTCCTATCCTACAACACCATGCTCTCCTTTTCTGTAATTCTCTTGTGACTTGAAGGAAGAAACATTGCCATGTGTGCAATTCGCAATCTACTGTTACATTTTTGTCAGAAGCGTAGAGGCTGCAAGGAAGATTTAGCAGCAGTAAAGTAGAGACCAAACTCATTTTGGGGTTAAATGCAAATACAGACACAAATACTGTATGAATACTTGGAGCCTAAAGATATTCACACAGTGTTACTGTGTCAAAACCCTCTTTCACTTACTGGATTGGAATGTGCTTCCTCAAAAAGCACATGTGGATCTGATTTGTTCTTGTGTCAAAAAAAACAAAAAAACATTTGGGGCACACTCAGTTCACACGTATGTTCGGTGTTTTCGGGAACATTTGTGCTTATGAAATTCTGCGTGCTTATGAAACCCTTCATAACAATAAAGAATAACTACCTATTATAAAAAAAAAACCTTTATCAGATGAGCGTTTATTTGTCTAATTTGACATTTTAAATATCTGTGAATGAAATTGAAAGTGCACTTGTATTTTTGTAGAAGAGTATTGGGGCATAAGGGTACACCCTGGACATGCCAAATGTAATTGGGAAATGGCAAATAACTTAATCTGCATGTCTGGGGAAGGAAACCAGAGTACCAGGAGGAAACCAACTCTAATCTAAGAATCCTAGAAATCCGAAATGTTTCAATCAAACTTAATAGTCTCAACTTAAGATTTATTATCTATCTTAAAACAAGAATCCAGAGTGAAACTAATCACAAAGTAATAAGTAGTAAATAGATGGTAAATAGATAATAAGTGGGTTCGAATGTATTTCCAAATATATCCAATATAGCGATGCTGCATGGAAACTCTTTTAATTTCCTATGTTTCATCGATCTAAAGAAAAAGAAATTGTCCACTTTTTTTAAAATGTCACAAATGTTTGTATCTACCAATAAAACATACATAAGAAATTGTAATGTTTATTTTAATTAGCCATTTATTACATCATATATAATATAAAAGCAATAACAAGTCATCAAATATTCTTATATTCAATACCTTCACTTTTCTCACTTCTAATAAATTCTAAATCAAATGTTATTCTTTCAGATGGTGTATATGACAAAACGTACATAACTAGTCCTTAAAATAGAAGTTACTCTGCCTCTTTGCATGAATGAATGACTAAATGGAGTGTAACTTTTATAATCTAAAACTAGTTAATAAACATAAAAGTTTACATGATCCGAACTAAACCTTGGTATATTAATAAAAAGTTGGCATGATGATAAATACAAATAGCAGTGATTTTCATGATCAGTTAAACCAAATGATAACTAAATTGAAAGCAAGAATCTTATGTTTGGGGAAAAAAAGCTGATTGCATGAGCGGAAATGTTCTCCTAATAATGGTGAGTGGTTTTAAGCTTTGCATTTGTCAGTGGTTTCTGCCTGAGTCTCCTCCTTTTTTCCAAACCGCTGGCCGAGTTCAGTAGTTAAGACGGAACAACAGGATTTCTGAAAACAACAACAACACAAATAAAGCTTAAAATAAAAAAGTTTTCAGAGACGATTTAATGCCGTACATTCTGTATGTATGGCTAATATCTACTGTGTAAATATATTCAGAAAAATAATAACAAGCAAGGTAAGAAAGAAGCCAGCTGTCACTTGAAAAGAGTTGCAGGAAGACCTGAAAGTGGTAGAAACAGTTACACAGAAAGTAATACAGTACGTATTGTACCTGGTCATAGATAATATCATACCATTTAACTCATATGCAGAAAAAACATATCTAGTGTATTGCTATAGGCTCTATATATATCTATATCTAATATAGGATCAGTGATATTTTGGTTTATAGTTTGAATTATATCAAAATATCAATCAAAATATACGTAGCAAATCATCAACCAGCTGTGGTTACTGTGGTAGCCAGCAAACAAGGAAAAAAATTCAGGTTTGTTGTTCCCAAAACCTTTTTAATGACAAGGATTTGAAAATCATGAATAACTAAAAAAATATATAATTTGCTGTGTGTATGCCACAGAAAATATTTTGCCATATTGAGTGAAAGCACAAAATGTTGTTTATCATGTTTGGTCCCACATTGTAGATTATACAGTGTACAAATAGTTTTAGGTTTTAGTGTATTTTTATGGCCAAATTGCACCACAAAATGTTAATGCTATACTGTATCTATCTTAACCCACCCACCTGCTGTAGATTAGCAATGTTACGTGATTTGGCAGTCAACTCCATAAGGGCAAGAATGAGTCCCAGCCCTAAGCCGAGAGCCAAAAGCAGGAAGACACCCTTCAGGCTGCTTGGCTTCAGTGATGAGGCCTGTGCATCTTCTGCCACACAGCTGCTCGCCCACCATTTATTACGCAGATAATCCAGTACTCCAGACTCACTCAGGTGGAGAATGGCCACACTCAGGTTTTTCAGAAGGGGAAAGCCTTGGAACACACACACACACAGTGCAATAATATGACTGAGATGAAACTGTAAATAGAATATTAAGGGACCAATCCCACTGAGCATATAATTCATCTGTCAAAGAGGCTTAATGTCTCTGATTAGAATATAGTATAGCATAACACGATCACAAAGTTTATTTTGAACCTTTATGTTGCAAAAGTAGCCATAATTTCTTTTCACAACACAGTTCAAGTTCTGTGTCAGATTCTGTGCATGCTCTCAAAGTGTACTTTTTTTTGAATATGTTTCCTCCAGCGGCACGGTGGTGTAGTGGTTAGCACTGTCGCCTTGCGCCGCCAGGGTCCGGGTTCGATTCCCCAGCCAGGCTCGATTCCCGTCTCTGTGTGCATGGAGTTTGCATGTTCTCCCCGTGCTTGGTGGGTTTCCTCCGGGTACTCCGGTTTCCTCCCACAATCCCAAGACATGTAGGTTAGGTTAATTGACATTCCAAATTGCCCGTAGTGTGTGAATGAGTGTGTGTATGTGAGTATGTGTGTGTGTGCCCTGTGATGGATTGGCACCCTGTCCAGGGTGTACCCCGCCTTGTGCCCTAAGTTTCCTGGGATAGGCTCCAGGTTTGATGAAAATGAATGAATGAATGTTTCCTCCAAGTTGTCAGGTTTACTCCCACTACCCAAAACCATGCCAGTACATGGACTGGCTATGCTAAATTGCTCCGCTGATGGACGATATCTGGCATGGTTTTCTACAACAGATGGATAGTGCTTCTGGAACTGGCACCACTGGTCCACCTGACCTGGATAAACTACAGATAGTTTTGACCTAAGAACAACATGGGACTGATGGTGTTAAGTGTTGGTTTGATATGCACTAACCCAAAGGAGCTGCAATGCTGTAGCCTCTCATGCCGATGATCTCAGGACAGCGCGTTAGGTTGCAGTAACGTGCCGCAGCCAAATCCAGAGACACAGACTCCCCAATGAAGGCATACTTTCCCTCCAGAGCCAAGCTGATGCCTTCTTCCATTGTAAGGGCATAGGACTGTTTTCTTTCCATGTTTTCATAAATGTGTCGGTAAGTGGGATTGTTGGAGTTCTACTTGGACAATGAAAGAGCATATCAGAGTGAATCCCATTAATTTGTGGTAACGTGAGATATAAGCATCAAATACACTTCCTAGTAAAAAGACCCAAACTAATACTTAATTGAACTGCTTTTAGGGTTGATTACGGCGCAGTCACTGTGGCAAAGTTATGGCAAACTTACAGTGGGCCAAAAAAGTATTTAGTCAGCCACCAATTGTGCAAGTTCTCCCACTTAAAAATATGAGAGAGTCCTGTAATTTGTATCATTGGTAAACCTCAACTATGAGAGACAAAATAAGGGGAAAAAATCACATTGTAGATATTATGGTGGAAAATAAGTATTTGGTCACCTACGAACAAGCAAGATTTCCTTTTAATCAC
Source organism: Channallabes apus (assembly GCA_030522415.1). NCBI lineage: Eukaryota > Metazoa > Chordata > Actinopteri > Siluriformes > Clariidae > Channallabes > Channallabes apus. The sequence continues at coordinate 35,536,434 of CM060111.1, forward strand.
AGACCTGTAACTTCTTCTTTAAGAGGATCCTCTGTTCTTCACTCGTTACCTGTATTAATGGTATCTGTTATCAGTATAAAAGACACCTGTCCACAACCTCTAACAGTCACACTCCAAACTCCACCATGGACAAGACCAAAGAGCTGTCAAAGGACACCAGAAACAAAATGATGGTTAGACTTGCACCAGGCTGGGAAGACTGAATGTAGGTAAGACTAGGTAAGCAGCATGGTGTGAAGAAATCAACTGTGGGAGCAATTATTAGAAAATGGAAGACCACTGATAATCTCCCACGATCTGGGGCTCCACGCAAGATATCACCCCATAGAGTCAAAAAGATCACAAGAACTGTGAGCAAAAATCCCATAACCACACAGGGGGACCTAGTGAATGACCTGCAGAGAGCTGGGACCAAAGTAACAAAGGCTACCATCAGTAACACACTGCGCCACCAGGGACTCAAATCCTGCAGTGCCAGATGTGTGGTGCCGGGCCAGTCTGAAGTTTGCTAGAGAGCATTTGGATGATCCCGAAGAGGATTGGGAGAATGTCATATGGTCAGATGAAACCAAAATAGAACTACATGTTTGGAGGAGAACACCATATCTACTGTAAAGCATGGGGGTGGAAACATCATGCTTTGGGGCTGTTTTTCTGCAAAGGGACCAGGACGACTGATCTGTGTAAAGGAAAGAATGAATGGGGCCATGTATAGTGAGATTTTGAGTGACAACCTCCTTCCATCAGCAAGGGCATTGAAGATGAAACGTGGCTGGGTCTTTCAGCATGACAATGATCCCAAACACACCGCCCGGGCAACGAAGGAGTGGCTTCGTAAGAAGCATTTCAAGGTCCTGGGGTGGCCTAGCCCATCTCCAGATCTCAACCCCATAGAAACTCTTTGGAGGGAGTTGAAAGTCTGTGTTGCCCAGCAACAGCCCCGAAACATCAATGCTCTAGAGGAGATCTGCATGGAGGAATGGGCCAGAATAACAGCAACAGTGTGTGAAAACCTTGTGAAGACTTACAGAAAACATTTGACCTCTGTCATTGCCAACACATGCCAAGACATTTAGTTATTGAGCAAATACTTATTTACAGCCAAAATTTGGTAAAATAGTCGAGGTATACCTATGATAAAAATTACAGTCCTCCTCATTTTTTTATGTGGGAGAACTTGCACAATTGGTGGCTGCCTAAATACTTTTTTGCGCCACTGTATATGATGTAATTTATTTTCATATGATTCACAACCATTGCAGTTTGTCCTGACATGCTGTCAACCAACTTCTGGGTCACATCCTGACTAATTGCCGGCCATATTTATATAATCAACGCTTGGAGTTTGTCAGAATTTGTGGGTTTTTGTTTGTCCACCCGCCTCTTGAGGATCGACCACAAGTTCTCAATGGGATTAAGCTCTGGAGAGTTTCCTGGATATGGAACCAAAATTTTGAAGTTTTGTTCCCCGAGCCACTTGGTTATCACTTTTGAATTATAGTTTGGTGCTTGACACAGGACTGATGGTAGTACTCACATTTTCTTCTACAGACAAACTTTTAGGAAATGGGTGGACAAACAAAAAACTGTAAATTCCAAACTCCAAGCTTTGATTTAACATGAATGGGCTGCCATCAGTCAGGATGTGGCCCAGATGTTTTATTGACGTGCTGGGCCAGGGCAAATTGCAGAAGGGCCAGCACTGCAAATATTGACTCTTTGCATAAACTTAACGTAATTGTCAATAAAAGCCTTTAACGCTTATGAAATGCTAGTAATTATACTTGTTGGTATACTTGTGGTACACTTAAATGTACCATAGTAGCATCTGATGCATGGAAACATGGATGTTGGCTAATCTGCTTTACCTTAAAGAAAGCTTGTGAGGAGGAGCTCTTAATCGTCCCATAGTCAATTACATTTTGGTTCGCCAGGTCTTCAAAGGTTTGAATTGAGAGAGGCTTGTTATCCATTTGCAACCAAGAACTGAGGCTGGCAAAGTAGCAGGCCAAGATAACTAATGAAAATAACCACCAGATGGCAGTTATCACCCGTCCTGAGAAGGACTTGGGGTGTGGACCAGCACCTACGATAACGAGAAAAAAGAAAAGAAAAGATTTAAACGTCTCTTAAGTGGAATTGTTTGCTTAGATATATTTAAAATGGCAAGACATTAATGTTTTTCAGTATATTATAGTAGAAGTTAGTGTCCACCTTGAAGTGTTAAAGCTCCTACAGTGTACCAGAAGCTGTGTGCGATGGTAAAGTGATTTTCCTCCCTCTGAGGCTGGCTCCATTCAGATGGGCTAATTCTTTATAAAACACACCACACAATATTCATGCATTCCCAGTCATACTACATTCTACTGTCCTTACTAACAAGTTTAATTCTTATTTGAATAATGTACTCTATTCAATGATCTGATTGAAGATGAGTGTCTTACCGAGCCACCAGAAAGAGACAGAAGGAGGTAAGCAAGTAAGCAACCAGCAGGCTGATCCACATCTCACTGGAGAAAAGGTTGAAAAAGCTGAGGTACTGTGAATCATCTGACGCAATGTCTTTGCTCATGATAAAACTAAGTCCTGTCTGCATGAATGGTTTGGTCATGTCCACAGCTTCCTCCCGACTGGCAGTGAGGGTAAGTGGAGCAATGGCCAGATCTGCTTCCTAATGAAAATATATGCACATACATACATACATACATACATACATACATACATACATACATACTTACTTGAACAAAAGGTGTGTACTGTAAAGTTATTTTTGACATTTCTAATGGTGTCAGCATAGAAATGGATTATCATTGGGTTGGTTGCTGTGGGCTAACAGGGTCACAGACACTCTCAGACATGAAAGTCAACATTGTTCTGATTCTTCTCTTCTTGTCTCTTCTTGAGTCCCACCATCAAGATCAATGTCCTTGCATTAATGTAAAATAATTTAAGATACATTATTTAAAGTACACACCATGTGTACTTTCATAAGGGAAGAGTTACATACAAAAAGTTCAAAACATTCCACATTGGATTATTTACTGCTAACAAATATTATAGGGGGAATCACTGTGAATTTATATGGTATCAAGCACAATAGCCATAAATGCCAAAAAAAGAGAGAATAAAATAAAATCAATGAATTGCCGACAGAAGTATGTGAAGTTTTTAATAAAATGTTACTTTATATGGACTTGTCTAAAAATGCTGGATGTATGTTTCTGCAAGATTATGTTGAATTGTTTTAGGATTTCAGTCTTAAATTCTGATTTCATTATATTTGTAGACTTTCCTAACTGCAAAAAATTTATAAATGTTTGTAATTGTTTGAACAGCTAACTATGTTAGCTTTAAAACTAGTGAAATACAGAATCAGCCCCAAAAATTATATACACTTCAGGAAAAGAAAAACTTTTTAAAATTATTAATCATTTAATTATACATCATATTATTTTTCTTTTCCTGAGGTGTGTATAATTATCTTTGTCTGACTCTGTAGTTACCTACCTATAAGCTAACAAATTTGGTTGTTCTAGTAAACATCTTTAGCTTTTGCAATAGATAAACATTATTTACATAAACCAACCATATATCCAATTAGAGACATATAATCATTTCAAAATTAAGTAGATTAAATAAGTAAAATTTTTGACAAATTGCTCCAGGCTTGGAGGATATGCTAAAGGATGTATGTTCTAAAATGAAAAACATGTATTCTTTTAAATCGTATGTTTTAATTTGAGCTCACCCCTCTCACAACCTCTCCAATCATCCCAAACCAGTAACCACGCTCGTCCTTGACCCCGTATTTTCCATCTTTCACCAGGTGAACATTGTACTTGAAGCCAAGTTTCTTTGCAAGTGCAGACAGCAAGTCCATGCAGTAGCCCTCAAACTCTGAGCCTTTTGACATTGTGTAAGGTTCTTGCTAAAGAAGAAAGTAAAAACTGGTGGTCATTAAGATATTATTATTATTATTATTATTATTATTATATTCACATACTATTTAAAAACTGGCATCCAAATCTAAGTTAGAAAACTGTTCTGTTTAGTGCTTATTGCGTACCTTGATGGAGGTCACCTTTAGTGGCTGCGGTTCTGGTGATTAAAAGGCGTAATAACATGTTTACTTCTATATCATGTTATGTATTATAATTGTATGTAACAATTATAAAATAAATATGTAACTTGTGAGCTTGAAATGAAAGTTTTTGTCATATATATATATATATATATAATTATTTTTTTTAAATAAGCATTATGAGAGACTTGCATATACAATTTGTTTGAAGTATAGGAAATCAAGTATAAATTGAAAAGCATGAAGTTCAAGTATGCATTCAACTATTAATTCTATTTTAAAATATATTCTATATATTTATATATATTCTATAATATAATCATTAAAAGAGTTATTTAATATTTAATAAAGAACAAGATAAACAGTATTTCTACATGTGTATTATAAATATGTTAAATTGGTTAAGGACCAAAGAAAGAAAGAAGAAGAACAGGAAAAAAACACTCTTTGTCTTAGTCTGAACTTGAACTCTTGCAAGACATTCTTGGCAGTTAATGAAGCGTTTCACCATGCTGTGCCGTACTTTGTACTGCTTTTCACATTGAGGCAAATATACCCAAATTTACAAGACAAGGACAATGTTCCTGTTGTTCTACCGTCCCCTTTCGTGTGGTCCCAAGCTTCACGGCCACTAATCGTCCTTTATGGGAATAAACGGCTCAGAAGGACACAGAGGGAGATAAACAGCGGGTTGTTGTTGTGCAGCCTATGGTACCTCCTGTGGTGGAGCAGATACAGAGTCCGAACTCCTGAGTGTTCCAACTCCTGAGAAAGAGACGCCCCAAGTGCTGGGAAAGTGCCCTCCCATTGCATGCTCTTAGTCTAACTTCTGTCTGTATAGTTCTTCCTAGATTTAGTACTAATTGTTTGGATCAAAGAACCTTAAAAACAAGACTCTGTGAGTATTTGTTTGATGTCTCAAACTAGCTGTCATGCTTACAGCTAAAACAGTATCGTTGCTGATTTGATAATTTTTTTTGTTATAGATATAATACAAAAAATGTGTGTGCCAAACAAACTACTTCTGAAGTTTATGCAACATGAAAATTACTAATCTTGCTTCCCTTAAAATTTCTATATTTTGGAGAGATGATTTTATATGTGCCCCCAAAATTTTTAATTATAATACTTATAATGTATAATATGTTATACTGTCTCACTTCAAACAATAATAATTTAAAATGCTAAATATTCATATTTATTATGAGCATTGACACTAAAATTGGTGTAAACGTCAGGAATCATATAACCTGTAAAAATTGTTGCTTAAATTGGTAAAAGCATAAAAAGCTAAAAATCTGTAGTGTCTGTAACCATGTTAAATTCATGTTGCAATATCTTAACCAGTCTGCATTTTAGAACAATACACTTTATTTTATTTACACTTATTTTCATTTTGTTATGAAAAATGTATTTCTTTTCATGTGAAATCTAAAAATTGGCCGGGTTTCATCTGAAAGACAATTCACTGAAAATGTTAAATTAAAAAAAGTTACGAACACTACATAAAAGGGCATGAAATTGTATTTAGCAAATGTGTTTCTTTTTATCTGATAAAAATATAAATGTTTATGCATGTTTACAAAAAAAATTGAAGCTTGGATCAGGAGATTAGAAGCATTAATTATTATGAAAAATGGTGTTCTACAGTATGATCCCATCTAAAAATTCACTTTTTTCACCTGGGTTTAGCACCAATACCATGCTGTGGCCATTACTAAAGTTGAAATTTGTCAGGAATTTAGAAGTCAAAATGCACCTACTGTAATGACATAATGATATTATTATAGAGAAATATGATGATGTAGTAAAAAGGAGCTAGGGATTACTAATCCATGATGCAATAATAAGTCAATAGAATTAAACACAGAAGTAAACTTTAATGAATACTTTTTTCACTAAAAATGTTGTTAAGACTCTTGCTGAGAAATGTTGGAAATAAGGGGACCTTATTCGTATATTATTCTTTGAGGCTGGGATCTGACACGTTTACAAATTAAGTGTCAAAAATGTCTTTTTTTTTTCAGCATGTTCATCCAAAATATGTCATGTACATGTGACAGAGGCAGTTCCACTGAGATGGAAATCCCTACTGGAGTCCGTCAATCACATAATGTTTTCCCCATTACAAAATATGAAAACATGGCGTCAGAGCCACAGATGTGTCATGGCCTTGTCCTGCATCACTGACTGCTTGGTTAGAGGGGGCTAATTGATTGCTCACGGTCATTGTTGACCATGGCAGGCTCTTTCTACTATTTTAAATGCAAATCTCTCAGAGCAATGGGACACACAGACAAAGCGCCAGAAGGCTGCTGTGACCATTGACAGAGTCAATAAGATGTCAGGACTAGAATTGGCCCTTCCTGCATCCTGCTGGAAGACTCATTAGAGGAAAGCCAAGCTGAAGAAAGGGGATGGAGTAAAGTCAGGACTGATCTAATGCCACCTCCGCTGGAGTAGTTCTTACTGTAAGATCTTTTACTCACCTCTATTCATGTGCATAAGTATGTGTTCTTTTTAAACATTCATGATAAAGAAAAATACACAAAAACATACTTAAATAAATAAAAAAAAAATTTTTTTTTACATCTAATAACTGGAACATCTAGTGTATATCTATATCTATCTATAGCAATTGTTAAATAACAATGGTTCCTTATTGCAAATGTATGCATTTGCAATCCTTTGAGATGGCAAATCCAGTGACTGTGATCGACGTTAGTGAAGTTTTCACCGAAGACAAAGAGGTGCAAAACAGTTTGCCCACCAGATGTGTTAAAATTAAGTGTGTGATTTGATTGTAACTAAAGTTACCTGCAGTGCAGATGTGAACCACTGCTACAAGAAGCCAGAGAAGTCCCAGAGATGCCATTGTACTGAAACAAAACCATGTAACAATGCAAAATCCACATCAACCCATGATTTCTAAAATAGTTATTTTTTTACGTTTTGCAGGTTAGTCTCTTCTCCTGAAGAACTTAATAAACACAAGATGAAAAGCAGGCATAATATCCAAACCAAAAACACAATAAAAGATCAAAGAACAACAACAAAAAAAAAAGACACATCATACTTACCACTGCTTTACAAACAGCTTGTCTGTGTCCAGCACAGCACACGTCCCAAAATATAAACCATGAACAAATACCCCAAGATTAGATAATAGCCAATGGGAAAGAGTGGGATGTTCTAGAAAGTGGAGGGAAAGGGGTTAGGGACGGAGACCACAAGAATGATTTGTGTACTGGGGAGGTGGAACATGGACGAGTAAGAAGTTCCCATGATCTTATGAGAATGTTTAAGACATATGTAAAAAGGAATAAGAAATTTTGGCCTCAAAGATTTAGAAAAATAAGAGCCATAATGTGAATTTTGCTGTAAAGACAAAAAGTACTTTTGATCATCTAATATTAATAACTTTTAAGATTTTAGGATTATGGCTACATTACACCATACCTTACTATTTACACTGGGTCAGAAACAGTGTTGATTATATAGAACATAGTTTCTATATAAACATACAACATTGTGCAAAGCAAACCTCTACAATTCTCCCTAAAACCCGAGTTGGCTTCGTGATAGACCCTGGAGGCAGAAACAAAAATCACTGTGATAAATACGAATGGAAAGGCCAGAGTTGCAACACCTCCTGAATGCTAAAGAAGAAGACTTTTGTATGAGTGACAAGAGTGTACAATCTCTGTCACTCAGTGAGCCGTGCGAGTCCCAGGGCAGTTTTTGGGAGCTCAGAAGGGCCCCGGTCTCTCACGTCCCACTAGAAACCGTCACCAAAGCAACTGCAGACCCAGGCATTCCTGTGCTTTTGTCTCATGTGCCAGTCATAAGCGGAGACGAATCCTTTAGGATTTTATGGGTATCACGCATGGAGAGGCATAGGGGTACAGAGCAATGAGTTAATACTCACAACAACACAGGGCATGACTGTGTGCACTTTGGGTTGATCCCAGCAGTTGGAATGTTGAAAAGATTGAAACAGAGGAACTTTTATTTCGGTTTGGGTCGGAGATGTGATGAGCCACCAAGTGGGAAGCGACATTTTCCCCAATGGGCGCTCTCTGTGAACGATTGGAGAGGTTGTGCAGTGTGAGCGTTGAGAAAAAGGGGGCCACTTAAAAGAGTACATAATAGTGCTGAGAGGGTGACACTTCTCGAATAGGAGTTTCTGACCTTTTTGTTAAATCAAGCAACAGAACAGAAAGAAAAGAACTCAATAAAGTATATATTTGGTAATCACATGACAATAGTAAGCACAAAAGGAATTGCATTTTTAATTGCATTTAAATCTAGAATTAAAAGAAGAATTGTTCATTTTTACTTGTGTTCATTTGCATTTTAACAAACAGGACTGTGAACCACAGAGTAGGTTATCACAAGTTTATGAAGAAAAAACAGACACCCACAATCTGTATGTACATATGCTTTTACTAAAAATTCTCCCAGACTCCTGCAAAGTTAGCTGACATGACAGTGCAAACATGACAGTACAAAGTGAGAGATGTGCTCTTTCACCATTCTTTCATGTGCCATTTAATAACTGTACAGTACTCATATTCACCGTGATTCCATGATTCTTGAACACTGACTGATGAGTACTGTAGACCAGTGCACATGCTGAGTGGTGGAAAATGTCAAACCTTAACTGAGAAACACTAAAAATATTGCAATATCACTGTCATGCAAAAAAAGAGCCAATTTCAGTATAAATCTGCTGATAATACTTTTTACAGTACATAGACTGAAATATCAAAAGTCAAATGGCAAAAACTGCATTGTGCCAAATGCTAAAATAATAATATATATATATTTTATTTTAAACAAAGCTGAAAGTAGATGAAGTAGGAAAGGCGGTTGTAATTTTCCCTAATGCAATTTTTTTTTTTTAAAAAGGAGCACAAAATAAAATAAAATACAGGAAATAATAAATTACTGTTGCAAATACATTCCATGCATTTGTTGTAAAAAACAAACAAACAAACAAACAAAACCTTTTTTACCACTATAAACAACAACAAGATGCATTGGTATTTCAATGAATACAATAAACATGTAATTTGATTAAAAGTGAAAGAAGTCATATTTTATACAGATCAACATGTAATCCTCTATTGCTACAGCAGGCCTTTTAACAAAAAAAAAGAAAAGAAGAGAAAAAAGACAAGATTCAAGACCGATATTAGCTTGAGACGGTTGGATTTCTGTTTGACATTCCAGTGTTTAAAAGTAATGAGTGCTTTCAGGACAATACACTGACAAGGGTTTTAATGTGACTTTGCACTGAAAAACTTTTCATTTGCAATAAACATGTTATAAAAAAATTGCAGTATCCCTCTCTATAGGTGCAGAAACTTCAGAATCTACCTCTTTCATGCTCATTGTTGGATCAGATGTACGACCATCTTGATAGCAGCTTTAGCCAAACTGTTGGTAACAAATTCGCCTACACCAACAGTAGTGCATGCATGAAACAGACGTCATATCTGATATTCCAGTGTCTCATTTAGTAAGTGAACTAAAAAAAAAAAAAAAAAAAAAGATAAAAAAATTATCAATGATATATATATATATATATATATATATATATATATATATATATATATATATATATAGATATAGATATAGATATACTGTAGATATAGACTTTTCATTCAATATATTCAGAATCCATTCAATATATACGGAGTTTTCATTCAATTCTCTCATGAATATTTTCCTAAACGGCTTGCCATAATATATATATATCATTGATCTCCTATACCACTTTGTCCTGTATTCAGGGTCGTGGGGACATGTAGCCTATCCCAGGAGGCTTAGAGCACGAGGCAGGGTACACCCTGGGTGCCAATCCATCGCAGGGCACACACACATACACACACTCACACACCCAATCACACACTACGGGCAATTTAGGAACGGCAATTAGCCTAACCTGCATATCTTTGGACTGTGGGAGGAAACCGGAGTACCTGGAGGAAACCCACCAAGCACGGGGAGAATCGACGGGAATCGAGACTGCCCGGGAATCGAACCCGGACCCTGGAGGAGCAAGGCGACACTGCTAACCACTACACCACTGTGCCCCCTATATATATATATATATATATATATATATATATATATATATAATTATTTTTTTTTATTATTATTTTGCAGACTTTCTGTCCACCCTTACTTCCTTAGAGGCGAAGCATAAAAAAAACATCATTATCTAGATTATGAGGGTTCTGTTGGGGTGGTCCTGGAGGAAGCTGACTCAGCAGGTCCAGGGTTGCACAGGGGCTGCGTGTAATGCTGCAGGCTCCCTCTGGGATTCCACGCTCTTCAATGGGGCTGTTGGATCCCATGAGGAGGTTTTGCAGCCGCTGCCTCTCCTGGGCCTGCCTAGCGCGGTTGGCAATATAGCGGACCCGACTCTGGCTGCGTGACGAGCTCCTTCTCAGTGGTGGTGCCTCCTCTTGCACCTCCTCCTTTTCCTCAGCCTCTGAATCATGCAGGTGGGATGTAAAATCGCTGCTTGTTAGCGGTTCTACATCAGTGAGTTTCTTTAGCCGCTCCATCAGGTCATCCTGGGGCTTCCTTGGGGACCTCTGTTGGCGGTTAGGCCTGACCACAAAACTACGACTGATGCTGCGATACTTGCTATCAAAGTTGCACACAATGTCCTCAGATGTGAGGTCACCCAAACTCTTAGATTTGGAGCCAGAATTTATGTCTTTTGGTGCAGGAGTTGGGGCTCGCTTGCTAGAAGCAGATGATGACTGCTTTAAGCCTTCTATATATAGCCTGTTCCAGGTGTGACGCCGTTGCATAAGACGTTTGTTGTCATGCTCACTGCCCAGTTGCCTTGGGAGAAGTTCGTCCACTGGCTCACACATCTGACCATCCCGCAAGTTGGGATTGGATTTGCTCTTGCTGACACAAAGCATGCTAGGAGTAGTGGATGACTGAGGTGAGCAACTCCAGTTGACTACTGAATCCTCATCTTCATGACAGTCCTGAGCAGCTCTGAGACAGGTCAAACTCTTTCTGGCCAGGTTGGGCAGAGAGAGGTCAATCACAGTGTCATTTGAAGAAATGCTAGATGAGGATGACACACTGTCACGGTGGGTGTTTGGGTCAAGCTTGGACCAGAGGCGGTCATTGATGGTTGCATTGATGGAGACCTGAGGCACTGTTGACTGCTCATCAACAGGGCACACTGCCCGCACCTGGCCATCACTTTTGGTCCTTCGAATTGGTGTCTTAGCCCCAGGATACAACCTTCGCTCTATGTCCTTGTCAATTAAAGGCTTTTTACCTAGAACCTTCTGGGAACTCTTGAATGTTCTCAGCTCAGTTACAGTGTTCGTCTCTAAAGTTTGTCCAATCTTTACAGTTGCATCTGGTAAAACATTTCTACCAAAACTTATCCCTTCACTTACTGCCGGCTCTTGTGCAAGAGGCTTATTGCTCCCAATGTCAAGGTAATTCATGGACAGGGAAGTACTGATATGATCATCCCCACTACTGACATTTGGGATTGGACACTGGGTAGGAACAGGTATATTTTCCTCATTTGTCTTGACTGGGCTATGGTTGTCTTCCTTAGAAGTTGTTATTGCTATGGATGATGGAGACAAACAAAGCACATCACTGGGGGAATGTTCTGAGGTATGGGTTATGGATGTCAAGGGGGATTTCTGCTGATATTCTTCCACAATGGATTCCAAGACATGCAGATAAGGAATGGGTCTCTGCGCTGTGGAATGATCTAAAAGGATAAGCAAACAAAATCTCATTAATATGATTTAAAGATTTTGCAAAACAGATGTTTGGTTTCTACTACATCTCTAACACAGTTCACATTAATGCAGGGAACAAAGACAGATGACAATGTCATATACTGTACAAAGATGTGTAGCAAACATGCAGCATGCCTGTATGTAGCACAGGGCTAATTTGCACTTGTACAGGTGCATCTCAATAAATTAGAATATCATCAAAAAGGATTTATTTCCAGTAATTCAATTCAAAAAGTGAAACTCATATTATATAGATTCATTAAACACAGACTGATAAATTTTAAGTGTTTATTTCTTTTAAATTTCGATGATTATGGCTTATAGCTAATGAAAACCCAGAATTCAGTATCTCAGACATACTCCAGTTCTCTTAGTTTGGTTCAGAAGGCTACACGATCATGGGGAAGATTGCTGACTTGACAGTTGTCCAGAAGATGATCATTGATACCCTGCACCTGGAGGGTAAGAAACGAAAGGTCATTGCTAACTGCAGCCTTGGGAGGATTGTGAAACAAAGCCCATTTTTGGGAAAGATTCACAAGGAGTGAACTGCAGCTGGAGTCAGTGTTTCAAGAGCCATCAGGCACAGACGTATCCAAGATATGTGCTACAACTGTCACATTTCTTGTGTCAATCCAATCTTGAACCAGTGACAATGTCAGAGGTGTCTTACCTGGGCTAAGGACAAAAAGGACTGGACTGTTGCTCAGTGGGCCAAAGTCCTCTTTTCAGATGAAAGTAAATTTTATTTGGAAATCAAGGTCCCAGAGTCTGGGGGAGGAGAGGAGAGGCACAAAATCTAAGTTGCTTGAAGTCCAGTGCTGGGGTTGGTCCACTGTGTTTTATCAGGTCCGAGATCAGTGCAGCCGTTTACCAGTAAGTTTTACGGCACTACACGCTTCCCTCTTCTGACCAGCTCAATGGAGATGTCGAGTTCATTTTTCAGCAGGACTTGGCACCTGCCCACACTACCAAAAGTACTAATACCTGGTTTAAGGACCATGGTATCCCAGTGCTTGATTGGCCAGCAAACTCGCCTGACCCAATTGTGTAACAACATTGTGTAATGTGAATAAAACAACTATCTCTTTGGTAAAATGTTCCCAATGGCATAACATGATAAAACATAACACTTTTATAAAACATAATCTTGAATAGAGAATCTGTGGGAATTGTGAAGAGAAAGATGCGAGATACCAGGCCCAACAAAGCAGAAGAGCTGAAGGTGTAACGGTTAACCCCTAGATGGCGCCAGAGCGCCATTTATATTTATGTTGTGTTTTGAGTTGTAGTTTTGTTTTTCGTTCAGTTGGACTTCAGTTCCCAGTTTGCACCTCGGTCAGGTGACGTAGAAGCTCACCTGAACCGAGGGAAGTTAATTTGATGATTGGTTTATGTTTAGTTCTTTAAATAGCCTGGCTGGACTCCAGTCAGGCGTCTAGCAACCGTTCATTTAGCGTTTAGTTTGTGTTGGAGTGTTTATGTTTTGTTTGATTTAATAAATAAAGGACTTTGTGAAACCGTCAGCTCGCCTCTGCGATCATGCCTCGCCCACACGGCCGACACAGACACAATAAAGGGAAGAAACGTGACAGATTGCTAGACCAACCGAGAGGCATGGCGGAGGATCCCCTCCTGAAGTTTTTGGGGGGGGGCGCAGTGGCCATCGTGCCCGAGCTGACGAACTGGCGGGACAGCGATGAGGAGTACTACGGCTGGGACTATAACATCGGGCTGGTAGAGGACGAGGAGGAGATGTACCGCAGCTGCGAGTACAGATTGTTGGAGGAGCAGGAGCACCTGCGAGAGAGCAGCGAGGAAGAGGAATATGGCGAGTGGGATTATTGCTGGTTGGAGAACGGCAAGGTAGATCTGCTCAAGAGCTGGAAGTACAACCAGCTGGTAAAACGGGAGCAGGAGCACGTGCGGGAGAGCGGCGAAGAGGGAGAGGGAGAGACACCACGGAGCTGGGAGAGCTGCAGGCTCGCCATTCGGCGAACGCCATTCAAAGGCGACGCAGCGCGGGGTCACGTGATTCCCCGCACCGGCCGGAAGAGAAGGGCGAGGAAGCCCAAGTACGGCGGTGACGCGGGGGAGAGAGAATCCCAGGCAGAGCAGCAGCACAAGGAGCGCATGTGGTGGATTCCGGAGCCGGAGCAGGTGAGAGAAATGCAGGAGCAAGTGAAAGAGCTCCAGCAGCTGATCCTCCACTTCCGGGATGGCCGCGAAGCGGTCTCGGAGCTTTCGCCTCTCTCGCCAACACTCAGCAGCGAGCTAGCGTGTCAGCAGCCGCTGCCCGACGCACCGCCACCTTCCAGCTTCGAGGACAGCGAGCCAGCGTGTCTACAGCTGCTGTCCGACGCACCCGTCTTACTGCCGCCTTTCGGCTTTGAGGACAGCGAGCCAGCGTATCTACAGCTGCTGTCCGACGCACCCGTTTTACCACCGCCTCCCGGCTTTGAGGACGACGTTGAGCCGTCGTTGAGCGCCGTGCACGCTCCAACGCCGTCTACGAGCGCAGTGACCGCTCCCACGCCGTCTCCGAGCGCAGTGACCGCTCCCACGCCGTCTCCGAGCGCAGTGACCGCTCCCACGCCGTCTCCGAGCGCAGTGACCGCTCCCACGCCGTCTCCGAGCGCAGTGACCGCTCCCACGCCGTCTCCGAGCGCAGTGACCGCTCCCACGCCGTCTCCGAGCGCAGTGACCGCTCCCACGCCGTCTCCGAGCGCAGTGTCCGCTCCCACGCCGTCTACGAGCGCAGTGACCGCTCCCACGCCGTCTACGAGCGCAGTGACCGCTCCCACGCCGTCTACGAGCGCAGTGACCGCTCCCACGCCGTCTACGTGCGCAGTGACCGCTCCCACGCCGTCTCCGAGCGCAGTGACCGCTCCAACGCCTGCGTCGAGCGCTTCTCCAGCTCAGCAGCAGCCGAGCGTTTCTCCAGATCTGCAGCAGCAGAGCGCTTCTCCAGCTCAGCAGCAGCCGAGCACGCTTCCAGCTCAGCAGCAGCCGAGCACGCTTCCAGCTCTACAGCAGCCGAGCGCTTCTCCAGCCCTGCAGCCGCCGAGCACGCTTCCAGCTCTGCAGCATCCGAGCACGCTTCCAGCTCTGCAGCATCCGAGCGCTTCTCCAGCTCTGCAGCATCCGAGCGCTTCTCCAGCTCTGCAGCATCCGAGCGCTTCTCCAGATCTGCAGCAGCAGAGCGCTTCGCCAGCTCAGCAGCAGCCGAGCACGCTTCCAGCTCAGCAGCCGCCGAGCACGCTTCCAGCTCTGCAGCATCCGAGCACGCTTCCAGCTCTGCAGCATCCGAGCGCTTCTCCAGATCTGCAGCATCCGAGCGCTTCTCCAGCTCAGCAGCATCCGAGCGCTTCTCCAGCTCTGCAGCATCCGAGCGCTTCTCCAGCTCTGCAGCAGCCGAGCACGCTTCCAGCTCTGCAGCAGCCGAACACTTCTCCAGCTCTGCAGCCGCCGAGCACGCTTCCAGCCCAGCAGCCGCAGAGCATGCCTCCAGCCCCGTCACCCAGCCTCCTGGATAGGAGGCTAAAGGTAGAACATTGGGTTGGGTGTCCGGGGCCTCCGGTGATGCTCCGGGAGGAGCATTTTTTAGAGGGGGGGTAATGTAACGGTTAACCCCTAGATGGCGCCAGAGCGCCATTTATATTTATGTTGTGTTTTGAGTTGTAGTTTTGTTTTTCGTTCAGTTGGACTTCAGTTCCCAGTTTGCACCTCGGTCAGGTGACGTAGAAGCTCACCTGAACCGAGGGAAGTTAATTTGATGATTGGTTTATGTTTAGTTCTTTAAATAGCCTGGCTGGACTCCAGTCAGGCGTCTAGCAACCGTTCATTTAGCGTTTAGTTTGTGTTGGAGTGTTTATGTTTTGTTTGATTTAATAAATAAAGGACTTTGTGAAACCGTCAGCTCGCCTCTGCGATCATGCCTCGCCCACACGGCCGACACAGACACAATAAAGGGAAGAAACGTGACAGAAGGTCGCTATTAGAGCAACTTGGGCTTCCATAACACCTCAGCAGTTCCACAGACTGATTGTCTCCGTGCCATGCCACATTGCTAAAGTAATTCATGCAAAGGATTAATTAGCTATAAGCCATCAAAAGAAATAAACACTTGAAATATATCAACCTGTATGTAGTGAATTTATAATATATGAATTTCACTTTTTCAATTGAATTACTGAAAAAAATTTACTTTTCGATGATATTCTAATTTACTGAGATGCACCTGTATTTGACTGATATTGATGCAACATATGCACAATGACAAGCTGGCAAATAAAAATACACCTCCGCATCTCAGACCATCATGCAGTCATGTGGGATTCATATACTGTACAAGAACATTTCATTTATTAAGCTGATTTTTTTTTCTCCAAAAGCAATTTCTGTATTGTCCATAGTAGAAAAAGACAAAAGACATAACCTAGCAGTGGAAACACATACATGTGGTAGGTGATTTTACCTGACTTTGATCAGCCCCTCAGTTTTGCACTAAGGAAAGATAGCATGCAAGAAGGAAGGAACAAACAGGACGTTTAGTAAAAGCATGAGAACCCTAAAAAAGACGGAATCATCAATATATACAGAAGAGCACCTAGCTGAGGAGGACGCTTTTGAGCATAGGCATGTTTTCGATTTTGGAAATGCATTTGCTATATCGATAGTTAACGGATTAAAAATGTTACTATTTTTACAGGAACAATAGTAAAGGAAGTAAATTGAATAGAAAGAAGTCATATTACAAGTTTGCAGACTCGAGACCAAGACGACTCAGTTAAAAAGAGGGCAAGATTAACTCACTTACATAAGCAACCTACTCTCTTGTGATTCTATGATTTAATTTTTTTTTTATTGTGTAACACATTATGTAATGTGAATAAAGCAACTGTCTCATTGGTAAAATGTTCCCAATGGCATAACATGATAAAACATAACACTTTACAAATCATAATTTGATGCGAAATAAAATATGACATTTGTGTAAAAGATTGCAAGATGCATATAGATCTACTAACCGTGAGTAGGTCTACTGTACTAAGTTTGCTACATTTATGGAGTACAGGTGAGGAAAAGTTGTTCATTGGCAAGTTCTCAAATGTATTAAGTAATTCTTCCCCATAGTCTAAAAAGAATTCCATCTCAGTGACATTAAATTCTTATCACATTAAAAGTGCTACTTCCAAATTTAACTTTTTTTATTTACATTCATTATTCCAATGATATTTTCACTACATGTACTGTACATTAATATTGATCATCTTTGCAAAAAACATTGCACATCATGCAAACTGGGTTGGATTGTTCATGTCTGTTATCCATAAATGTACTTAATCTGAAGCTGTTCATGGAAGTCATCTGGAATCTAGGGGATCCACTACAGCCTTGAGATCAACTAGTTTATTTCAGGGAGCTACAGTACCAA
Source organism: Channallabes apus (assembly GCA_030522415.1). Taxonomy (NCBI): domain Eukaryota; kingdom Metazoa; phylum Chordata; class Actinopteri; order Siluriformes; family Clariidae; genus Channallabes; species Channallabes apus. Next base: position 35,553,754 of record CM060111.1, read on the forward strand.
GGCCTTACCAGTGAAGAACAATGGTGATTTACTGCGGATTTCTTTCATTTTCTGAGCAAACAAAGTGTTCATCTCCCGCTGTAGAGTCCCTACAACCCGCTTGTGCTTGTCCGTTGCCTGTCTTGGAATTATGGGAAGCAGTTCCAAACTTTCCAGACTACTGCAGCTGCTCCAATTGCTTTTTGAAAGGCACTCCCTATGGTTGCTGCCATAATTCGCTGGTGCAAAATACTGCATATTCAAGCCAGGTGACTGAAGGTGTCTGTGGGGTATTGCCTTCCTGGCGTAGCCATTCCCGGATGCATGGCTGTCTGAAAATACCAGTGTCCGTCTAGCTTTTGATTGTACCCTTGCCATTGGTATAGGTTTGAAGAACTGGACTTCAGGCTCAGGTTTAGATTGGGGTTGCTCTGGCTGCTTTGTTAAGGCTAAGACTTTAGGTCTTGGGCCTGGTTCTGGAGAGACCTTATGTATAACTTTGGGTGAGCAAAATACCCTCTCTGGAACAGGAGCCGATCTTCCCTGCTTAACGGTGGTCACTATTTTCCTCTCAAGGTCTGGACTCTCCTTTGTACCAACGATGCACTTCATGCAACTGGATGTCATTCCTATCCGGCCAGTGCTGTTCACTGTGACACAGGTGAAAACATCCTGGTTCTCCAACAAATCCAGCAACTTTAGCCTGTCGGCTCTTCTTAGGGGTTCACTCATGCCCCTCCTATTATGCAATACTTTGGCCATAGGATCAGGATTGACAAACTTGATCTTACCTGTACCATCATCTGGGTGGAGCTGCCCATTTGTGCCATGCTCCCACGGTCGCGCTGATGCTGCCGTGTCCCCGTTGGGATGGGCAGCTGGGCCCTCCTCAGACTCGCGCTCTGAGCTGGCTCCCTCTGAGCTACAGTCTTTGGTGTCAATGGAGATTTCAGGAAAGCCACGCTTGACTTTGGGCTGGCCCTTGGTGGGCGCGCTGGCCGTGCGGCGAAGCAGGTGGGCTCCAAATGCGGATTTACGGCTGTGCAGCGCAGCAGCATGGCTGTCCAGAGAAGCCTGCTTTGGATTTCTGTGAAACAGCCCTTTTATGCTGCTGGCTGGCCGTGCCTACAAAAAAACGATGGAAAGAATAACATGAATCTCATGAAACTGAGGGGAATAATAAGTGTCGAGGAGGCTTTTTGTGTAAAACAAAAATGAAGGGGAAAAAAATAAGCAGGCAATATTTTTGTGCAATGTTTGTAACATCTGAAGTGTTTGAGTCATGTTACATAATTGTACTTATTACACTAAACCATTTCTTCCTTTAAACAGCTAAAAATAGAAAATTTATTAAGTTTTATATGAAGGTTCCTGAAGGCGCAAAAAAAACCCCATATCAAGTCAAATACCAGTGAAACATAAACTAGTCAGTTTATTAAAAGAAATATAAACTTTATCAATGTATAGACATCTACAACATTAACAATGTTAGATACAAAGGGTTAAAGCTAGGTTCTAGTTTGCATCATCTCTTCTTTTCCTTTAACTCATCCATCCATTTTGCATTTGAATTCTTCTTTTAGCTCTTTTTTTTTTTTACACTTAACACAGACACCAAACATAAGACGGATGTAAATGCCTCTTAAAACATGATACACACTAAGTTTACACACAGTCGTATTATGATACACTTTCAGCTGAATGTGAACATAGAACAAGCTCTAGTGAAATGAAGATGCACGGTTTGTGTGTAAATGTAATGAAGACATTAATTTACAAATGACACTGGGTTTTAAGCTCTGATTCACACCAAAAAAAAGCAATTTATTTAACTTGAAGCAAAATATTATGTTATTATTTAAGCTTGAGCAAAAGACTTTATTTATTATTAATATGTGAAGTTGCATGGAACTGTACGAGTACTGTATACTGTATATTCCCTGTGCTCTACCTTCCTCAAAGCAATGAACCCAGTATCAAAGTAGATCCACGTGAAATGTATTTAATATGTCGTGAATGTTATCTACAATTGCTGCTTAAAGACACATCAATGTATACAAGTGTCAAAGAGAAGAATTACAAATCATCCTTGTGTTGTCATATACTGTAACAGTTGACTAAAGGTATAAAAATTGCATAAAATGTTACTCATTTGCACAATAAAATATGAATTTGGTAAGGCTTAACAACAATAATTACATTTCTCTATGCCATCGGAACATCTGACACACTACCCGGTTCTCATCTAGCAAAACAGATGATCATAAACAGTACCTGGCAACCTCAGGCTCTTCATTGTCACAAGAAAACAACAAACTGGGAGTGAATAAGCATGGTCCAATGTCCTTTCTAAGTCTACAGTATATGGGAACAATGTGGCCATAGTGTACCCTTTGTCAGATGAAATTCCCACATAATGCTCACGGGGCATTTCAGAGCCTATTGCAGTTTGAGAATTTCCTTAGTTAAGTGAAATAAGAGGAGACTTTGTCATCCCTGGAATGCAGTGCCTGATGCAACCAATCCCCCCCCCCCCCCCACCTCAAAAGTGCCTGCAGCAGTGGATGGTGACATTGGATCTGCTTAGGGGTCGAATGAGAATGCCGGCGAGGTAAAGGCAGTCACGGTTATGTCACAACTCATTTTTTCCCATGAGTTGGCAAGGCTGAATGCTACATAGCACAGGCTCGGTCGCTCGCTCGAGAGGGGCGGGGTGGAGGGGGGGGGGGCAGGAGGGAGGGGTCATGGGGCACATGCAAGGTGCTGATTGCATCTCACTACACCTGAAAGTTTGAGCGACAGCATCAGGGCTCCTAACAATTTCCTGCCTTTAAAGACAGCTTTTGGGCTAAGGTTGTTGCACTGAAAGCACAAAGAGAGAAAAAGAGAAAGAAAGAGGAGTGTGAGAGAGAAGGAGAAAGAAAGAAAGAAAGAGAGGAAGGAGAAATACCATACAAAGATGGAGAGAGAACTATGTATAGACAAACATCTGTATTCCGACGAGAAACTGCAACTTTATAAAAATTTTACTGAAAATGTATAAAATATGATCAACAATCTCATTGAGAAAGTGTTCTAACTTAATAATACTACATTGAAATACACATAAATTCATGTTTTTGTTGCTACGTAGCTGGACAGCCGTGGCCAAAGGTTTGGAGAATAACCAAAGTCTGCTGCTTCAGTGTTTTTAGATCTTTTTGTCAGATGTTCAGATAGCATACTGAAATATAATTACAAGCTTACTTTCATCAGTGTCGGAGAGCAAGAAGAGTTTCGTGATGAACAATGCCTTCTCCAGCATGATGGAGCACTTGCCATAAGGTAAAAGTGCTAGATACAGTAAATGGCTTGGAGAGCACAACATCGAAATTTTAGGTCCATGGCCAGGAAACTCTCCAGACCTTAATCCCATTGTGAACTTGTGGTCAAGTCCCGCATTGATTATGCAGAAATGGGCTGCTATCAGTCACGATCTGGGCCAGAGGTTGATTGACAGCATGCCAGGGTGAATTGCCAAGGTCTTGAAAAAGGAGAGTCAACACTGCAAATATTGACTCTGTGCATAAATGTAATGTTATTGTCAATAAAATCCTTTGACACTTATGAAATGCTTGTAATTATACTTCAGTATACCGTAGTAACATCTGCTAAAAAGATCGAAAAACACTGAAGCAGCCGACTTTGTGAAAATGAATATTTGTATCATTCTCAAAACTTTTGCCTGTAAAACCCACGGCTGTATTTAAAAATACTAATTGATGCACTAATAAAGACATTTTTTTCTGAAAGATTAGAAAGTCAAAGGGCATTATAACACAAATGCAATCTGAACACAGAAAGAAATAAAAGGCACTAGTCATGATCAAAGTTTACTGTACAAACCCAACACTACAGTAGTTTCTCTCACAAGCAGAACTACAACCACAAGTTCTGGCATTTCCCTGTAAGTACCTACCTTACCAGTGATGTCATTCACTGCCACATGAACAAAAATGGATGCCTCCTCCATCCCTTCTAAGTACACGTGGCGGTAACCTGTGTGTCAAAATCAGAAAATTATGACCCGAATCAAGCATTCCAGATCTGATACGAGCAAGAAAAAAAAAATTGTCCAGACATTAATGAAGGTACCTGGCATCATGCTATTAAAGGCGATGGTCCTCTGACCAATGAAGTCCTGGCCAATGGGGTCATGATCCCAAACCAGGAAGCGCACCAGTGTGATTTCTGGTATGTGGACAGTGAAAACCAGGGTCTCCTCCCACATGGGGTTGAACCCTGAGACGGAAGAGAAAGAAGACAGCACTCATTGGTACGTTGTATTTCTGCATCGCTCAGACAAGATGAATTTATAAGTTTCATTTCTACCAACTTCACTATAACCCTACCACAATTTACAGATTTGAAGGCAATAAATTTAAAACCCATAAAAATAAATAAATAAATAAAAAAAAAAACAATGAGCTGATTATATGTCTGTTGACTTTCACTTACCATTATCATCCACTACTCTGGTTTGCTCCTTACAGCAATCTATTGGCAAGCCGATGATCTCCACTTCCACAAAAGGGTCAATGATCTGAAAAACACAAAGTCATTTAAAAAAACAGTTATAATTATAAAGTAAAAAAAAAAAACACAGTAAAAATAAAGATGATGAAAGATGATTTTTGGTGTAGTCTTCACCTCGCCTCGGTCTCCAAGCATGGAGTCTTTGGGTTTGGGCAACTGCTGGCCACTAATAATCTTTACCACCAGCTGTTTCCTCATCTGTCCTGGGAGTGGGTCCTCCAACATTGGATTAAAAGAGCCTGCAATTAGAAAACTGGTTACAAGAACATAATGAAGGGGTTTTCTTTTTCTCTTCTTCTTCTTTTTTTCTTTTTTAATATAGTGGCTTAAAAAAAGAATTTCTTAAAATTTCTTCCCCTTTCAAACACTTGGAATGCAATATCCCAGGCATGGGTGCACTGTATACTGTAAATACTTTTATGACATACTATACTGATTATTGCGTGACCAATATTTTCTGCAGTTTGACGTTCCACTGGAAAATATACAATTACCAAAGGGCTTGATCTTGATGCTGCTTCTTTTTAAGGAAAAAAATTAACCATAACACCCCATAATGTCAAAGCATAGTGGAAACACACAACCTCACCATCACACATGCACTCTGGCTTAAGAACGTATCCACAGTTGCCATTGCTGTAGAACTTGGCTCTGTTCAACTGTAGGACTCGGCCCTCGGACTGGTAGTTCAGTGCCACTACACACACACACACACACACACACGTTAAAGGCAGTCATCACAATACCATGCACTTTGCATTATATTACTCTATTTTAACGGTTTTCAGGACAGACTGTTTAATAATATAGGACATCTTTCTAGCAGGTGTCTTGGTTTATATAGATCATGTTTCTGATCATAAGCAGTTGCCTCTTTTCTCCATACTTTTCTCTTCCTCGCATTCTGGTACAAGTTACTCATTGTCTCAGCTGTCCTTGTAATTTCTACACTGTTTAAAAGACGTGTATTTAAGTCATGTATTTACTTTGGTAGACAGATAAAATAACAAATTATCAATGTCCAAATATTTATGGACTTCCCTGTATAGACAAGGTCATTAAGGAAGTGCTTTTAGTTAGTTATTTAGTTAGTTAGTTGGTTTGTTTTTAATTATACTTTATGTAATAAATGTCCACCAGGGGGCACTGTTGTAGCCAAAATGTACAGTACACAGTAGGTTACAACCAGCATATTAACATAGGAACAGCATAGACAGGAACTATATTAAACAATATCCAATTACATCATACAATTTATACCCAAATTGGGACAAACAAAATATTTGATCCAACGTTCTTGTAAACTATACTTCGACAACAAATGAAATCCCATTGAGGATGAACTGCATTCCCCTCTTTAGGTGTGTCTCGTTCCTTAGCTTGGTTAAACATGCACATGTCTCATATTATAGTTGTCCTTAAAATGCCCCAGCAGTACCAACAGTAATTGAGCATTATTGCTGCTGATTCAGATACCGCCAGCTGATACAGGGACGGTAAATCTCTACACTGCATCTAATCCTGATTATCATTTAAGAGAAGTAGATATGAATAGAGACGCCATGGGGACATCATACTATACAGTAGCATGGAGTTTAATTTTGGAGATGATTAGGCAGCTGAGCATCCTGAGACATGGTAATTGGAAGATTGCTCGGAAGTACACAATTAGTGTATATGAGTTGATGAGAAACTATTCTGGAAAATGATTAGCTGAGTTACATGATTCAATGAGTCATGCTGAGTTATGTGATTCAACTGTTGTGAATGTGATCAGATTACATAACATTTTAAATGGTTGGCCTTTAAAAATGTCCTGCAGTCAATGCTGTTATTTTTCAAAATATTCTGTATACTGTATATAGTATTTCTGCCGATTTTATTAGCTAAATGCACTGTACTGCGATGTATTTTACAGTGCATTTGTACATTGATGAATATTATATACTACTGTATATGAATACAGCTACTTTCATTTTTATTTACATCCATTCGTATACAACAGTTATCTTGCAGTTTTTTTCTAGTCTTCATCCAAACCTCGGCTTTGACCCTGGCCTACTTGCATGCATACCCAGGTGGCATCCAATGTTCCAGAACGGCTGCGGGTTAAAGTTGCTCGAGTCCACACGGTAGGAAGAGGGATAAATTCGCGACAGTTGCCGCTGGTTGAAGTGCACAAAATGGCTTGGCTTCTGCTGTATCAGCTGGTGAGCCTTGGTCTCGCTTAGAGATGATACCAACCAGCTGCTGCCTCCTGACACCACAACACGACAAAGTATCAATGCATTTTCCATCGCATACAGTAGCAGAACAAAACAAAATAGTAGCATGTGTGTCAGTCAGATATACTGTGCAATCATAATCATAATGCTTTTAGCTTTAATTAGAGCATGCATTCACCTTAGCACTGTCTCAACTAGCTTTTGCAATGCTTCAAAATTATTTTCTATCCAAAGTTGCAATGACTTTTTGGTCAAGATCATGTACTGGCACATCCCAAAGATTTTTAATGTGTGAACATGATTCCTCATGGTTCTAGAACCACACTTTCGTATGTTGAAGCTGATGAATTTTTTGCATTATCATCCTGAAATACTGTATGCCTATGCCACTCAATCACTCAATCTGCCTTTCTTCATGTGCTTCCCTTCGTACCCTGACACATACTAGAATAGGGCCAGTACCTTTTTGTCTAAAATCCAGTCTTTATGTCCCTAGCAAACTGAATTTTGCAAAACGTTTTTCTGATTAGCCTCACTAGCAAAAGGTTTTCTCATGACCACACAGCTGTTTAGTCCCAATTTTGTGAGTTCTCATTGCTTTGTACAGTATTTGCTTTGTGTAGATTGCGATTACTATTGCTAGGACTTCTACAATAATTGTTTTTCATGATGTAACTTAAGTAATCAGTGAACATGGTTATTTATGATTTCTATCCCAACTACATTTATTCTGCAAAGTGTTTTTATTAATAAAGTTCTTAACCCATTTCCAGTAATTTCGACAATCTCCTTAGTTGTTTTCTTTGCTCGACATACAGTATGCCAATAAATACAATACATTAGAATATCAAATATCATGATCTGTGCCATATCAAAACACTGTAAAGACAAAATAATCCTCCACAACAGAATAAAAACCTCTTCTTAAAAGTGCAATGTATTCCTGCCTTGTGTACCTTGTGTTTCAAGATCCTGCATGGCCACAGACTTGGTGTATTTCACCAAATCAGACAGAGCCCTGGACAACTTCATCGTTTTCTTCCTTCTGAGGAAAAAAAAAAAAATATCACAGCAAAAAAATCAATAGAGTGTTAGAACGCGAACAGACAGGTGTGTAGACACTAGAAAGGATTTCAGACTTACCTGCTGTGATGTGATGGGGCTTTCGAAGCACTGCTGGAGCTCTCCTGGTCTGTGTCTGTGTCCTCAAAACTGGACGTCTTTTTGATTTTGCTCGTCTTCTTCTACAAAGCAAAGAACGAACTGGTAAATCCTTTTCATCTGCGCCATGGTCGAAAAAAAATTGAAAAAGTGTACGTTTGTGAACCTAAACTGACCTTCCGTCTGGAGAAACTGCCCATGAAAGACCTGGTCGGACGTTTAATGGTGCTGGGGCTGGACTCGTCTCCTGTGTCTGTGGTCTCGTCTCCCTTCCCCTGAAAACAGGGCAGAGACAAGTTGATGAAACCTTATTAATTATCATAAACGATCGGTACTACAGTATGTATTCTGGTAACATAGTGCATGAATTCTTAATAACACATCTATGCTAAATAAACCATCAGTTGAGCCTTCACAAAATAAGTGTATTATCTATTTTTGAAATACATAAAATAAATAAAACCTCATTATTACAGTACATAAATAAAACAAAATGCATTATCTCTTTATGACAAACATAATCCATTTCCTCGTTATTAATATGCAAATAAATTACAGTGTATTATCCCTTTATGACACACATAAAATACACCGTCAGCTCAGTATCATGTAAATAATATACTGTGTTATCTCTTTACAACATATATGAAATAAATCATTAGCTCAGTGTTACATAAATAATATACAATGTGGTTGCCATTTAAATCCAATTTTTGCATAAAAATATGACAAAACAGGACGTGTTGCCTTTTTTTTTGGTATAACATGGCCAGGTTGATTTTTTATAAAAGTTAAGTAAAGAAAATGAAAGTGCACATGTGCTGTTTTGTTGAATGCACTATCTATCATACAATAAGGCTTTGGAACAAAGCAGATAATCCTGAGATTACATTTTGAAAATTCGGTACTAAACCTTTCAGCCTCAAGGTGGCGTCAGTGGTCTGGAAACTGCAGATTTAATCTGCCCTTGTGTTGGGAAAACTCAACAATCCAAATAAGGCTGACTCATTAACCTGAGGGATGGGAAGTAATTTAGTAAACCACACACCATCACTCACAGTTAGCGAAGATACACGATTAGACTGATTAGAGGATTGATTAAGTGTTTTCTTACTAAAGTTTGACATTAATAAGTTAAGTTAGACATTTATGAATGAGAGAGGCATAACCAAGAGCTTAAACCAGATGCCCAGAAATGTACGGCTACAGCTGCAGAGAAGGATGTGTTCAATAAATCAGTACAGTATGTTCACCCTTTCCGCTTTCTGACTGTGCTGAAAATTACATTTTGAGGTCACTCTAAGCTTTTGTTGCTTCAGATCCGTGTTATTACACAGCATCTAGACCAGAAACCAGACCATGGGGCACAAAAGTTGCAAGAATTATTTTAGGATCTACAGTTTTACTACTTGGGCTTTTACTACATAGTTTAATTCCAGTTTCAGGATTGATACTATATTAAGTAAATATCGATAGAAGTGTATAGTATATTTCTAGTGGTATGCCTTTTACATGTACAACTGGTTTAAACAGATACATTCATTTTATCATTAACTGTCCAGTTTTGGTAAGTCCATGCCCATTTTGGGGAACTGGGGTAGCTCGGTGGTTATGCTGTTGGAATGCTGATCAGGAAGTCCCCAGTTCGAGCCGCTGGACTGATACCCTCAAACAAGCTCCTTCACCCCAAGTGCTGAGATACAATCAGGTGTTGAGCTGGCAACCCGACCCGACTAAGTAACTGTCACAGAAATGATGGATATATCTCCAGGGTGGTGTTTATCCGTCACCCCATGATTTTTCTTTTCACACCCACTATCTGTAGCTACAGATTCCAGCACTCATAGCTCATCTACCTCAAAGTTCAATTGTGGAAGTTAGATGACATGTCCGGCATACATTGCCAATTGCGTGTCCCAGTATCCCAGGATTACCGGAATCAAGTGTAAAAAAAGAAGTGGCAATGTGGCCTGGTACTTCTAAGAAATGACTGATTGTGTTAGTATACTGTACTAGTACCTAGACAATGTTTGTTGGACTTACGAACATACTTTACTTGCGAACGAGCTCTCGGAACAGAACACGTTCGCATGTCGGAGAATTACTGTATTGATGTTTGTTCAGAACAATAACTAAAGCTCGTTCTGCATTGTTCTGGTGCTACATGATTGGCTAAATTCCTTGCATAATTTATAAGGTTTACCCAATAAAAGCAGCCAGTGTGTTTGAGTGTACCTGTCCTTCTGTAGGTTGACGCAGCACACTTTTTTTGCACTCAATTTGTTACATTTGCATGTTTGTTTTTCCTTTGTAATTTGAGTGGACTTAATTTGAGCAGAAAGACAGTCATGCCTCACTGGTTAAGGATTTGTGCGACTGATTGAGGTGAAATCCCAGGACAGCCAAGCTACAGCTACTGGGTCCTTGAGCAAAGCCCTTAAATCTATGATTGCCAATTGTAAGCAGCTTAGAATAAACTGGTTAGGAAAAACTTATAATTTAACGATGATTTGCATGCGCTCTATATTAGCTGAGTATTAGCTAATGGTGAGTTGTGCTGTGACTAATGGAGCATGTGAGTGGAAGGGTGTTGCCATAGTGGCAATATTGCCCATGCTAATAACGCAGGATCACTGTGGTTTAGATGCTTCCCATGAGCGTTTAGTAATACATTCTGAATAAACAACTTTATTAATTATTTAATTTTAATAATTTAATATACACCAATATAGACCATTTCATAGTATTTCTGACACTTTAAATGACCTATGCAATCCAGAAATTGATCTCGGAGCGGTATTTTTACTCTTAGTTATACGACAGGCGTTCAAGTCAAACCAGGACTTTTGATTGTGCAGTGTAACACAAAAGAGTTAAAACTCCCTTAATTTATCAATATAATCCCTCAACACTAACACACTTGTCCTAGCATTTCACTAGTGCTTGGATACCATCAACGCATCAAGGCAGAAAGTTTTCTCAGTACACCTGAGCCATGATGCCTGCATCTGAAACACTGGCCTCCCAGGAACCCCTTTAATGGCCCAAATATGTGGAAATAGCTTGGAGTTCATGTAATGTACAAGTTTTGTTATGGTTATAAATTGGTTTTCAAGGATCAGGCATTCCACATGCTTAACGTTCACAGAAACGACTGCAGTGGGTGCCGAGCCACCTCGGATGAGATTGTCAGTTACGGATTAATGGCCTAAGAGTCTCATTACGGTACTATGCTCGAAGTATTCTGTAAATGTCAAACGGTTATACACCTCCAACCAGAGAAAAAATTCAGGTTTGACCTGAACATCCCCCATAGTTTGAGATGTCTTTACGTAGCTCCTCTTTACACTCATATTAAAATATTATGGTACATCCTTGTGAATTACCTCTGCATCTTAACATGACTGTAAATGAATATAGAGCAAACTGTGTGAGTCACTTGTGAATATTGGATTGTTAGTCCCACTAGAACACGTTTGAGCTAATGCAGTAATTATCTCCTCCGGCTGAACAAGATGGCTACTGATCTGCTGGAGAGGGGCCAAAGCATATTGGCTGGGGGTCAGTAAATTCCCTGAGGAGAAAACAAAAGACTCATTCCTTGTTTAAGCATGAATGCTATTTTCTGTAATCTTCTATTCAGCAGGATGTGTCTTTTTTTTTTCATGAAACTTGAAGAATTAGAGGTGCTCAATGAATTAGCGAAGCACAAACACCCTGAACGGAAAAGCAGAATGAAGAGAAGGTAAATAAAAGTCTAGACTCTTTCACCTTCATTGTGGGCTTTTCATCACGCTTTCCTGATGGAGGCAGCGCTGCTATCGTGAAGCTGTCCGGGTCTTCTCGGGCACGGATCTTCGACTCCTTCATCAGGCTATCCAGCTTTTTCTTTGCAACGTTCTCCACCTGCTTCCTATTCATGGACGTCTAGATTATAAACACAGAGAGAGAGAATTGACAGTTACAGTGACGTTCACACTCTGCCTATGCCGAGTGGCGGTTTAAGGAAAACAACATACAGCTCCATCTAGAATTATTGGAACCCCTTTATAAAAATAAGCAAAGATGGCTGTATAAAACAAATTAAGACAATAATTCAGCTGTAACAATAGGACAAGTTGTTTTTGTTGCGTCAAGATTGGCAATCCTGTGCAAAAGGAAGAGCAATCTTAATAAAATTCCCTTTTAAATAACAATATTTTTTTTTGGTAAATTTACAGACACATAAGTTAAATCTCTTTTTCTCTCCTTCACAATGGGAAAAACTAAATAACTTTTGACGCAAAATAATGTACTTATTGATCTGCATTATCATTAGAACTACTTTTGGTAATGTGTGCCGTAGTCAATAAGACCAAAAGCATCCATTTTGGTCATACAGACAATGAATATGCTTGAATGGAACATTTATTTATTTAAATTCTAGGCATGTTGCATGTAATTTATAAAGAATAATTACACAGTCATGGCTAGAGACTCCAACTATAGCATAACACTGATTAAAGACTCTTAGTGTAGATATTGAGTGTGCATTATGTTAATAATAACCTTTTTACAGGCTCCGTTGGCATCAAATGTGCAAACATGTAAGTTAAGTCTCTCTCCAGATATTAATTTCTGCATACAGTCACTGTTCCTAGGGTGACTCGACTTCCACACATCGCTTCCATAAATCACAAGCTGGCTGCACTACTCGGGACTTTGCACTTGTACAGTAGATTGGAAACGGTACATTAACTAAATAAACAAATACATGCTTAATTGTTTAACTAATTAAACAATGTAAATCGTTGGCATTTAACAATGTCAAAGATTCAGTGCTACCTAGAGTATGTGGGTGGTTTTAGCATTATACTGTAGGTGTACCATTTAGTATCAGGTGAACTACAATGTATACAGTATAATCATTTACATCCCAAAATATATAATTATGAATTATGATAATTCAATTCAATAAAATGTTATTTGTATAGTGCTTTTAACAGTAGTTATTGTCAAAAAGCAGATTTACAGGATCAAAAGAAAATTATTTAGATGAGTATGAAATGTGTCATAAAAATGTATGAATCAAAATGATCAGATATTATTAGCTTTATAATCAAAATGACCTTTTTTACAGAATTATGGATTTCCATGTTATTGATGTGACGTGTCTGAATCGGCCCTTTACAAACTATATAAAGAACACGCCATTATTACTACAGTACCACTTATTCTGTACTGGGTCACGAGAGGCCTGGAGTCTGTGCCAGGGGACTTGGCATGAAAGGTGGGTACACCATGAGCAAGGTGCTAATCTATCACAGGGTACAAGCCTGGACACACACTCACTCACACACCACGGCCAATTTTTAAATGTCTGATCTGCATATCTTTGGATTGTATTGGAGGGAAACGCACCAAGCACGGGGAGAACATGCAAACTCCATGTACACAGATCTTTTCTGGTCCTTTTCTCTGTGTCTTTCATTTCCCCCCTTTTTTTCCCCCTCTGTCTGCTTGTTTGATGTTCAGTATTGCACAGCATTGTACTGTTTAATCTGATAACAATCTGATAACCATAAAACCAGAAAAAGGCAAAATAAGTAGTCAAAATCCACCTCTAAAGTTTGGACTACTCAACATTAGATCCCTTGCGCCTAAAGCACTTATTGTTAATGAAATTATCTCAGATTATTGCCTTGACGCACTCTGTCTCACTGAAACCTGGCTTAAACCAAATGAATATTTTGGTCTGAATGAGTCTACTCCGTCAGGATATTTCTATAAGCACGAGCCCCGTCTAATTGGTCGCGGCGGTGGTGTCGCCACTATCTACAATGATGTACTCACTGTTACCCAGAAAATAAGGCCCAGGTTTAATTCATTTGAAGTGCTTATCATTAATGTTGCACTAAATGAAATACGTAATAAACCCTTGCTATATTTTACCTTGGCCACCGTGTACAGACCCCCGGGGCCATATGGCGATTTTCTTAAAGAATTTGGACATCTGCTATCAGACCTATTGGTTAACTCTGACAAAGTATTGATAGTAGGAGACTTTAACATTCATGTAGATGATGCTAACGACGCTTTAGCACTCACATTTATGGATTTACTAAATTCCTTTGGGGTTAAGCAAAATATAATTGGAGCAACTCACCGCTTTAATCATACGCTAGATTTAATTATATCCCATGGTATACATGTCTCTAATATAGAGATCATACCTCAAAGTGATGATATCACAGATCATCACCTCCTGACATATACTCTACCCGTAGAACAGATTAGCTGTGTCTCCCCACGCTATCAATCTGTTAGAAATATGAATCCCACCACTAAAGACAGATTCACAAGTAATCTGCCGGATCTGTCCCAATTTCTTATTAGACCCCTAAATGCAGATGATCTAGATGAAGTGACTAGCAGCATGGGCACTATTTTTACCAGTACATTAGACACTGTTGCTCCCATCAGATTAAAAAAAGTCAGAGATAAAACATTGGCACCGTGGTACAACAGTCATACTCGCGCCCTAAAGAGAGCAACCCGTAACCTCGAGCGAAAATGGAGGAAAACTAAATTAGAAGTTTTTCGAATTGCGTATAAAGACAGTATGTGCAGCTATAGACAGGCTCTAAAAACTGCTAGGACCGAGCATCTTAGCCAACTGATAGCAAGAAACCAAAACAATCCCAGGTTCTTATTTAGTACAGTGGCTCGCTTAACAAAACCTAAGATGCCCGCAGAGAGTATCCCATCACAGTTTAGAAGTGAAGACTTTATGGACTTCTTTAATGAAAAAATCAATAATATCAGGAAGAAAATAATGGAGGTTCAACCTCTAATAGTATCTCACGATCCAGTTCAGCCTATAGCTTCACATTTAGATTTTCACTGCTTTACAGGTATAGGACAGGAAGAGCTGTATAAACTCATCACCTCGGCTAAATCAACAACGTGCCTGTTAGACCCAATCCCAACCAGATTTTTAAAAGAAGTGATGCTTACGGTTGGAGAGCCACTCCTAAACATTATTAATTCTTCATTACATCTAGGTCACGTCCCTAAACCTTTCAAGTTAGCAGTTATTAAGCCGCTTCTTAAAAAATCTAATTTGGACGCGAATGAAATAAAAAATTACAGACCGATCTCAAACCTCCCGTTCATATCAAAAATACTAGAAAAAGTAGTATCAGCTCAAATTTGCACATTCTTGCAGGATAACAACATCCTTGAAGAATTTCAGTCAGGTTTCAGGCCCCATCATAGCACAGAAACTGCACTAGTTAAGATTACAAATGACTTGTTTTTAGCTTCAGACCAAGGCTGCATCTCATTGCTAGTCCTGCTCGATCTTAGTGCTGCATTCGACACTATAGATCATAATATTCTCATAGATCGCTTACAAAATTATATAGGCATTCAGGGACAGGCACTAAAATGGTTTAGATCTTACCTGTCTGATCGCTACCATTTTGTAGATCTAAATGGAGAACCGTCTGGTATAATGCCAGTGAAATATGGGGTCCCACAAGGGTCAGTTTTAGGACCTCTGTTGTTCTCAATATACATGCTTCCCTTGGGTAACATCATTAGAAGACATGGGATTAGTTTCCATTGTTATGCTGATGATACCCAATTATATATCTCAACTAAACCAGACGAAATACCTAAGTTGTCTAGATTAACTGAGTGTGTCCAGGACATAAAAGATTGGATGACCAATAACTTTCTTTTATTAAATTCAGATAAGACAGAGATATTACTTATTGGCCCAAAAACCAGCACACAACAGCTTTCACAATTCAGCTTGCGCTTAGAAGGATGTACTGTTATTACCAGCTCAGCAGTAAAAGATCTGGGAGTAATATTAGACAGTAACTTGTCTTTTGAAAATCACATTTCAAATATCACAAAAACAGCCTTTTTCCATCTTCGAAATATTGCTAAACTTAGGAACATCTTATCCGTATCTGATGCAGAAAAACTAGTTCATGCATTCATGACCTCCAGACTGGACTATTGTAATGCATTACTAGGTGGTTGTCCTGCATCCTCAATAAACAAGCTTCAGTTAATCCAAAATGCAGCTGCCAGGGTTCTCACTAGATCCAGAAAATATGATCATATAACCCCAATATTATCATCCCTGCACTGGCTACCTGTTCAGTTTAGAATAAATTACAAAATAGTATTACTTACATACAAGGCCTTAAATGGTTTAGCTCCCACATACCTAACCAGTCTTCTGATACGCTACAATCCACCACGCGCCTTAAGATCACAAAACTCCGGACTTCTGGTAGTTCCCAGAATTTCAAAATCTACAAAAGGGGGTAGGGCTTTTTCATATTTAGCTCCAAAGCTTTGGAATAGCCTTCCAGACAGTGTCCGGGGAGCAGACACGGTTTCTCAGTTCAAAAGTAGACTCAAGACGCATCTTTTTAATCTGGCATACACATAACTCATCCCAGTACTCATACTCCAGTACACCTATACCGAATGGCAACTACGCTAATTCTCCCCATCTGTTCTGTATTTCTCTACCCATCCCGAGGCATCGGGAGATTTTGCCAGCTTCAGTAGACAAAGGCCGACCCTGCGAGGTTCCTGAGTCACCCAGAGAAGGACCAGCTCCAACTGGATTCAGCTTTATGATGGTTGGAGCTACACATGCTGCTCCTGTGCTTCCAGTGATCCAGACCTCATCTGCCCTCTGCACCTACTGACTCGTCCCTATGCTGAACTGGTCTTCATGACCATTTAAATAATTTCTGTCATATTGATTTTTCACCTGCACAACACAAGATGTTATATCATTTCTATCTGTTATCGCCCAAATGAGGATGGGTTCCCTGTTGAGTCTGGTTCCTCTCAAGGTTTCTTCCTAATGCCATCTCAGGGAGTTTTTCCTTGCCACCGTCGCCGTCACCCTTGGCTTGCTCATCAGAGACATTTCATTCATTCATCTCATTATTATCTGCACATTTTTCTCACACATCCACAATTCCAATTATTTTCTTTTCTATAATTATTATTATTATTTGTTTTATTTATTTATTTTCTATTATAATTTTATTTATTTACTTATTACTTTATATATAATTATTCTATATATATATATATATATATATATATATATATATATATATATATATATATATAAAATTGGGTTTTTTTTTTTTTTTTTTTGTTAAATTAAATTTCTTAAATTTTTGTGAAGCTGCTTTGAGACAATGACCATTGTTAAAAGCGCTATATAAATAAAATTGAATTGAATTGAATTGTTTACTGCACTGGACTGTTTCATTTACAAGTAAGAGTTTAGTCCGTATAAGCATTTATACAGTTTATTGTCTTTAAAAATGACATTTCTTTTGCATTTTGTCCTGAGTCGCTTGTTTACTCCCACTGTCAAAAAGCATGCGGGAAGGTGGATGAGATGCACCAAATTGCCCATAAGTGTGAACGAAAGTGTGAATACATGTGCCACAATGATTTCCCAGTGTTTCTGGATGGGGCTCCGGGTCCACTGCAATCATATTTGTTTTCTCACTGGCTTATGCAGTAGATAGAAAATCGTTCCTCTAACCGAATAGACCTGGCATATTCAATATTATTTGAATATTAATTGTATTCAGCAGCCTGAGAAGATCCGATCTGGCGGAAGATTAGTTATTTCCTTGACAACTTGGCAGCGGATTTACGTATGAATGAATATAAGAATCCCCTCTGCGATGTTCTCCAAGCTGGCAGATTTACAGCTGAATTGGCCTGGGTGGCAGACTCGGCTGACGAGCGACCTGTTTCTGCGAGCTGCTACTTTTAGAACAAGTGTGCTTTATCGCTGCACAAATAGAATCATGTGCAGCATTCGCTGTCTGTTTTGCTTGCGTGCTTTTTCTTTTTTTTTTCCCCCACACAAACAGCACCACCTGTCTGAGCTCTACACGTTGTGATTCACAAACCACAGAAAGATTCACGGCTATAGACACTGAACTGCTTCCTCCAAAAGTGCAGACAAACCTTGTGAGGCCAAAACGTCTACATTACTGTATACATGCTAGGCTAAAAACATGTTAACTGTAAATTCATTCATTCATTCATTTTCTGTACCGCTTTATCCTTATATACAGGGTCGCGGGGACCTGGAGCCCATCCCAGGAAACTTAGGGCACAAGGCGGGGTACACCCTGGACAGGGTGCCAATCCATCACAGGGCACACACACATACTCACATACACACACTCATTCACACACTACGGGCAATTTGGAATGTCAATTAACCTAACCTACATGTCTTTGGACTGTGGGAGGAAACCGGAGTACCCGGAGGAAACCCACCAAGCACGGGGAGAACATGCAAACTCCATGCACACAGAGACGGGAATCGAGCCTGGCCGGGGAATCGAACCCAGACCCTGGCGGTGCAAGGCGACAGTGCTAACCACTACACCACCGCACCGCTTAACTGTAAATTATAATTAAAAAAAAAAAACGTAGTAGATTTCTTTTCTCAAAGTGCCTACTTACTGTATACTGTCTATAAAACTAAAAAGCATTAATCTGAACTTCAAGCTCTATTTCAATGCAGAAAAACACACGGAACAGGAAACAATGCAATTGGTACCTGCAGCGGTTTTTATTATTATAATTTTTTTTTTTTATCGCACGTCTTTCTGACACTTCAGAAAAGATTCTCTCAGCTGTCAGGAGGAGTAGTGCTTCCTTTTGAAATATTTATCATATAAGTGTGTGTTTCAGTTCAGAACTGTGAGAAGCAGTGAAGGGGGGGAAAAATGAGGAAAGATGGCTCCGTGCCAGACAATTCACTTTGAGCTGTGTTTCAAAGAGAATTGAAGATAGAGACAAAAGTAGAAGCAGTGAATTGATATTTCTTTAAATAAAATGACACGCATGTAGAAAGACGGTACTGTTCCCAGACTGTACTGCAACAAGCTGCATGAAACGAGCGTTCCAATTGACTGACATACTAAAAAACAACAGTTCAAAGAGATTAGGATCAACAAAGCATTAGACTGAAAGTACAACACCGTAAACACTGTATGTCAAAATAGAATATCAAACTAAACATTCTGGAGCATTAACGGTATTAAAAAGGGTAATAAAGCCTAAATCACTTTTGCAGCAATTATATGTGTATGGCTTTTTTTTAGTGTTGAGTACTAGGACCCTAAAAATAGCAAAGAATTATGGATCTGAACGTGCAAAGCCACTGCCTCATGCATTATTATCCAGCTTTTGAGGTCCAAGTCTAAAAAATAGCTTCTCTTATACAAAGTCCCTTAAATATACATGCTCAACTAGCTATAAAAAAAAAGGTCATTAATTGTGCAATTATGGATGAGGGTCGTTCAAGTCAAACCGGCACTTGAGATGAACCTTCTCATGAACTGATTGACATTTATAGAGGATTTCAAGCACAGCACTGTGATGAGACTCTTAGCTGCAGGAAAACATTTGAATGGTGCAAACTTTTTAAAAAAGGCTGTACGTCCATGACTTAAGATCCTGGTAGGGATCAGTGGCTCAGAGCCCATAATGACTGCAGTCGTTCCAGCAAGTGAAATGCCTGATCTTTTAAATTGACAGATGACTTATCGCTAATTTGTGAAGGTGATGCAGCTGTTTGTGGGAATCATTTACGAACACCACTTGCACATTACAGGAACTTGGTTGGGAGTTATTGCCACATCCCTCCTACAGTCCCTACATTTCCACATATTTGGGTCACTGAAGAAGAATCCTGTCAGGCCAGAGATTCAGACATGAATCTGATCATGGCTTCGGCAAACTTTCTATGATGATGGTATTCAAGCACTAACGAAACACTGGGATAAGTGCATTACTATAACTGGGGACTACATGGAGAAATAAAGGGAGTTTTTACATAACTGTGTTCTGTTATTATGCACAATCAAAGGTCCCGGTTTGACTTGAACGCTGCTCGTATGGTTACAAGAATGGAGAACTACTGCTCAAGTGTGTGTGTATGTGTGAGTGTGAGAGAAGGACAGAGAAAGAAACAAAGAGTATAGGATGTCCCCCCTACTCCCCACCTCCTACTACTACAAAAATTGGGGAGTGGGGAGTAGGGGGGACAAGTCGAAACATGATCAAAACTGTCATACACACTACCGTTCAAAAGTTTTAAAAGGGTTTAAACAATGTTTTCCATGCATGTTCAATTAACCATAATCAATTAATTAACATGCACCTGTGGAATGGTTGTTAAGGTCTTTACAGCTTACAGAAAGTAGGCATTTAAGGTCACAGTTCTAAAAACGCAGGACACTAAAGAGACTCGTCTACCGACTGTGAAAAACACCCAAAGAAAGATGCCCAGGGTCGCTGCTCATCTGCGTGAACGTGCATTAGGCATGCTGCAGGAAGGCATGAGGACTGCTGATGTGGCTATAGGGCAATAAATCGCCATGTCCGCGCTGTGAGACGCCTAAGACGGCGCTACAGGGAGACAGGAAGGACAGCTGATCATCCTCGCAGTGGAAGACCACGTGTAACAACACCTGCACAGGATGGGTACATCCGAATATCACACCTGCGTGACAGGTACAGGATGGCCACAACAACTGCCCGAGTCACACCAGGAACACACAATCCCTCCATCTCACAGCAAGAACTGACAAATCTGGTCCAGTCCATGAGGAGGAGATGCACTGCAGTACTTCAAGCAGCTGGTGGCCACCAGATACTGATTGGTACTGACTGATTTTGAGCCTCCCTTCATTCAGGGACACATTGTGAAACATTTTTACTTTATGTCTTATGGTGTCGACTCTTTTAGTGTTCATACAAATATTTACACATTAAGTTTACTGAAAGTAAAAACAGTTGAAAGTCAGAGGACGTTTCGTTTTTGCTGAGTATATACTGTATATATGCTTGTTACACAATTTGCCTCTCATTCCTTTGACAAACTTCATTCTGTAACACTACCAGTAAAGTTAATTAAAGGTTCTTTGAATAATTAAAGGTTCGTCATGAAAAGATTTTACTTGGAACTCTCTATGATAGAGTTTAACTATCATTAATACACTGATACATAATCTAATCGTCATTTGAATAGAAATTCTCATTTCTATGCTAATTAGGTATGACACAAATACAAATGACTGGATCAAATGATCCCTATCATTTCTATCAAATGACCATGTGGCAACGAGTCACTCTCAACCTAATTCCTACCTGAATTAGTTCCCATTTACAGTACTATAATACTATTTGTATAATAGTATTAAGATTTTTTCTGTCATATGCAGAGTCTGACTTTTCAATGTTGTGTATATTTGTCATGATTAAATGATTCAAATGCTCTAATGCAGTTTTTTTTAAAGTAATTGCCCCCTAAATCAAATAACTGGTTCTGTGAAGGGTTGCTATTGTGCTCTTGGAGTAATTTTGGTAGGCCGCCCCTGGTAAGGCTCAACACTGTCCCAAGTTTCTCCCAAGCCTCAGAAATGGCCTCGTAACCCTTTCCAGACAGATACATGTCAATTACGTTGTTTCTCATCTGCTTCTTTAGATCATGACATGGTATGAGATCTTTCAGCATGCTTCACTTTGTCAGACAGGTTCTATTTAAGTGATTTATTGATTCAACAGGTCTGGGAGTAATCAGGCATGGATGGGACAAGTGCAATTTAACTTTGTTTTCCAAAATAGTGGGTAGTCACAGTTCATTCATTATTTAGTAAGGGTGCAATTACTTTTTCACATAGGTTCATTAGATTTAGACTGCTTTTTCCTTTATAAATGAAATCATCATTTAAAAATGTTGTATTTACTCAGTTTATCGTTGTGATATATTAAAATTTATTGATGCTCTGAATCATTTAAGTGTGACAAATATGCAAAGAAATCTGGAAGGGGCAAATACTTTTAAATGACACTTTACATTCAAGGAATTTGTTTGGGTAATGTGGTGCAAACTGCTAGAATGCAGACATAAAAGTAAGTGAAAAGCAGGAAGTACAACAAGAAAATTACACACACACACATTAAGAGTAAAAAAAATATATGTTTCATTAAGCCTATGCTGAAGGCAACAAAACAAAGGTTGAACAGAGGGTGTATTGTGCAAAGTCTGAAACATGCCATGTAAATGTAACGTATCGTGTATGTGCATGTAATGTCCACAGAGGATGTTTAAAAAAGACTGTCAGTAGGAGGTCCAGGGTCTTGGTCAGCGCATTTTCCAGCTAATTTAATCATCAACAGAAAACACTGCTGACTATCAGCTGTTTCAAATCAGTTGCCTGATGAAATATGGATTATGTGAAAAAGTTTGCAGTGTCTTGCTATTACTTTATATAACCAGCAAGGATACATACAGTACTGTGCAAAAGTCTTAGGCACCATATTATATGCTGTACCAATTTTGTTATACATGTTTATCATATCTGCATAATTATGTACAAAATCCTTCAGTATTTCCATATACTGTATAACTCAATAAAAAAAATATAGTACAAGACAGACTACAGTAGTTTTCAGATGGAAACAAAAAACCTAATGTGCGCTCCTGGGATTTGCATAAAAATAGAAAGGAGCCAGTGTGACAAAGTTACCAGAAGAACTCATATTCTCCAGCAAGCTCAGTAAATCCTAATAGCTGTTTTACTTATAGTACTGTGCAAAAGTCTTGGGCACATTCCAAAATATGGCATAAGAAAAAGATGCATTTGAAAACATTTCTGCATGAAAAAAAACTTCTATAAAGTGCAATGAAGAGTAAGAAAATAAATAGGCAATATTTGGAGTGAAAGCTCTGTTTAATCAGGAGTTTTAGACACAGATTTATGCAGTTTTATATAAAAAAAAAAAAAAAGAGCTGTTAGGTTTTACTGAGCATGCTGGAGAATATAAGCTCCTGGTAACTTTGTCACACTCGAGACTTTTGCACAGTACTGTATATTCTTAAAATGAGAAATACGCATTTCAACATGATTGATTAACCTGCAGGCACCCTGTTGGAGCAAATGGCATGCTTTGCCAACAAATAATGAAACCCTGGGAGGAACAAAAACCCGCTTTAGGAACTATGGAACTTACATCTCCGTTCATCAGCTTGCAGTCGTCCTCCATCTCATCAGCGCTGTCTTCATCCGACACGTCACCCTCCTCTGCATTCTCATCAATGTTCGGGGGCAGCTTCTTGCCCTGCAAAATAAAGAACAAAATAAGAAAAACTATTTGATACAAGTTCACTGCAACACGATATCAAAGATCTGGCCTCTACTGTTACTGAGCATCAGAAAGTACACACAACCATAAGTTTAGGATTATTTGAAGAATGAAAGATTGGAAGAATGTTAAAGATTAGCATATTTCAGAAACTCCAATCAAATGGAAGTTAATATAATTTACAAACAAATCCTGGTTTGAACAAAACAAAACACTAATACCTTTTTTTCCCCATACAACATCTGTTAATCTCAACGTCATCGTATCAATTAATAATTGAAGAAAAAAAAACATCAGCATGGGCTTTGACACTAACAGTGTTACGTAATATCTTTTGGTACAATTTCTTTGACTTGAGAAATCTGAGCAGGCCTGCTGTCTCAAAGTCTGGGGAATAAACCCCGGGGGGCTTGTCTGCACTCTGACTTACTTATCAGTAATCATTTGATTGACAGACCCATGAAAGCGCTGCTCCTTACTTCCTGGTGAGACTGAGCGCTGGTCTGTGGAGAGTTTAACAAAAGGACAGGTAGGTGATGGATACCAGTAATAAAGAGCAACAATCAATTCGGCATAGAGTCGAGAGTGCTGCTTGTGTCGAAAGCAATCGATTTTGAAATCTTTAACAAGACTTGCCACGTCAGAGTGATAACTGTGCATGATCTTTTCCCCCGCCGTTTTGCATGCGACAGTACTATTTATTTCCACTCTATTTGGATTCAACAAACTGTGTTAATCATTCTCAGTTATTCTGTATTGTTTTGTGGCTCCTTTCTACTATGATGAAACCAATTCCTGATTTATTATATGCCAAGTATATGGTTAATAAACGGTGTGGATAATATTACATAAAGGTTCCTAGCCATTCTGGCATCTAGCAGGCTAAGTATCTACTGGATGTCTAATCTGGCGGAAATAAGGATTGTTATTGTATATACAGTAGTAGAACATACAGTAAGTAAGGTAATTAGTGTCATAATACATGCATATGTATGAAAACGCAGCGAGATGCAAACCTGGGCTTGAGCTGAAGCCTCTGGCAAGCAACAGAGAGAAAAAGAGCTGTGGCTTTTAGAAGGCAGCTGGAGAGTGTCTGCTCATTGACCCAGTGCCAGCACCGAGCAATTTGTCAATTCTGTTCGCTGGCCCAGTTTTCGGCCAACTCTCCTTTGGCCAGTGCCGGCGAGCTTCCAATTATAGTACCGGCTCCATGTTAAACTACTGTATACACATCACTCCTGTGGCCTGATTTCTTATTGGTCTGGAATCAGCTGCCATGTGGAGGCATGCAGTTGTAGGAAAAGATGAAAGAGGCTTTATAATGAAAGAGTCTCATTATAGATACTTCTGAAGGATAATAATACAAGGGGGCTCAAAAAGGCTCTAATCATATATATTTGTATATGTGTTCATACTGTATACACATGTATTCAGATGTGTGTGTATGTTTTATTAAAATATTGTTATTATTTTTTTTAATGGGATAACATACCACTAAACACTGACAAACAATGGAAAATCCCCAGAGGTAGAATTAGATGGTCTGTGAGTCCTACCTCTGACAGCTCTTCAGCCTCAGCTACCTGTACATCACTTCAGTTCATAATTGGCCTGAACTAGAGATGTGTGTGTGTCATCACATCACAACACAAAACATTACATGCCGCATATTATGTAAGTTGGATGTCAGCAGCGGATCCTTTGGGTGCTGTGTATTGCAGGGTGGGGCCTTCGTGGATCGGACTTGTTTGTCCGGAACATCCCATGGATCAGTGGCCTTGATCTTTTCCTTTGTTGCACTGAATGTTCTGGTGCCTTTCTATCATGGCCAGCATTGTCTTTTTTGGCAAGTTGTGATTTATTGTTTTCAGTGGGATCAAACTAGACGGACTGAACTTTAGATTCCACACGCATAAATGAGCCTTGGGATGCCCATGACCTACTGTAGTCACCAATTTACTGGTAATTATAAATGTTAATTTGTTAATTTTATGGCTGATTGGTGTGTATCTGTATATTTTAGAATTGAAAGTAAGGATGAATCAATGCAGCTGCAGTTGCATCACAGAGCAGGGCAATGGGTCAGGGGTGGCTCAGTGGTTAAGGCATTGAACTACGGTTTGGAAGGTCCCAGATTCAAACCCCACGACCACCAAGTTCCCCCTGTTGGGCCCTTACGCAATACCCTCAACTGCTCTGATGTATAATGAGACAAAAATTTAAGTCCTTTTTGCCACTTTTGCTCACTGCATGAAAGTAAAAACCTCCTGTTTGTGCACCTTTTTGTTGCATGCCATGGAATTCTAGTCCTGAGACACATCACAGGTTTCAACTAGATATCATGTGAACCAGATGTCTTTATACACTACAATGGTCCTCCAGAAATGTCAAAGAAGTCTCAATCTCAAAAACTCTGCTCAAATGAAGACACCTACCATCTCAAATATCTCCTATTATTCTTTTTGCTGTCATGTCATATTTTCATGCATTTCCTTTTACTGGAAAATTATCACTTTTTTTGAAAAAAAAAAAAAAAAAAACTCAAATTGACCTTGACAAGAATTTTGCCCTTGAGGGAATCCGGTGAAGGCAGGAGTCCGGACTCGTCAGCTTTGACTGATGAAAGGTCCAACTTCTCCCCCAGGATTTCCACCAGATACTCAGCCATCTTCTTCTGCTGGGGAACACTACAGTGGTTCTCTATGGACAAGATCACTGGATACCTATTAAGGGAAAGCAAGACATTAGCTGATAACTGTCATGCAATTCTTACATTACAGGATAGGATTTGGCAACAACTAAACGAAAAGAAAAGCTTCGGTATTTGCAAATGATCAGAGGTGGGCAAAGAGAGATACCCTATGGAAAATATTACTAAGGCAAAAGTAGAAACCCTCTATTTACTTGTGTACTTGAGTAAAAGTCACGCAATTACACACCAATGTGGTTAGGCAACGGAAGGTAATGCAAAAACACAATTAGGTAAAAGTACAGATATTTGCTGCACTTTTAAGCAGAGTAAAAGTAAAAAAGTATCCTCTAATAAAATGATTCAAGTAAAGTAACAATATGCGAATATGAGATTACAGTAAGTACAGTACATGCACTCTCCCACCCCTAAAAATAATCAATTCTTTTTAGCATTTTGCATGAATTAAATCTTGTTGTCATATGAAAAACTGTTAAGAAGCAGATCCGTAACAGTAAGCCATGAGTTCAAATTGACATGCTGTAAAAGATGTTGAGAGACGTCTAAAAATAGTGTTCTGTTTACAACACCCTCCAGGAGCCCTGACTGCATGCATCTAGATGGGATTATCACCTTTAGCAGTGCTGGTGCTAATGAAATCTCAAGACGTAGTATATACAGTATACACACACACACATCCACACTGTTTACACTACGGTATGAATTAGGCAAGCAAGCACTGATTTTCTACATACTATTATAAAGATAAGGAACTGTGCTTAGACTTACGGGTTCTTAACAAATGCATATTTGTTGATGGTTTCAATGACGTCCTTAAAAAGTATTTTGGATGTTAGAGTGTAGCCGTGATGTACGATTGGCTCTCCATCTTGTCCATCCCAACAGTCCACTGGAAGATAACATACAGTAGGTTTTCAGTACAATCAGCATTCAGGTTAAATCATTAAATGACAAATCTTTATCATTCAACCTTAATGTACAGGTGTCGACCCCCTTTCAACTTTTCCATATATTGTCTTGTTACAATCTGACTAATTTGTACTTAATTTAATTTTTTACTGTGGTTTTTGTTTTAAGATCCATGACATATATAGTTCAATCCAAGTTCACAAAAACACAGAAAAAGTCAAAGGTGGTTGAGTATTATAAAATAAAATACTTTATATAATTTTATAATAAAATTCATATATCATGCTCTGAATTCTTACCGCTCATTCTCTAACTGAAACTGACCTTCCACACATCTGCAGCCTGCTTGCAGTACCCATGCATACATGTCCACTCTGGACTGAGACATCAGCTGGTCCCCCATCAGGTAGGTGTTGTGTGAGGAAGCAATAAAGTACTTGCACAGAGGCTGAGTCATGTCCTGGTTGACTTCATGGTGTTCGGGTTTAAAGATGTCTCCAGCTGGACTTCGCATGTAATTTGTAAAACCTAAGGTGGAGGATTTAGCGGTGAGCTGATTCACACGATCATACTGTATGTAAAAGGCTAAGTGTGAATTTGTCCCATCAAAACAAATACTAAAGTTCTGAATAGACCCAATTTCCATCTGTGTCTGTATTTACAACAAATGTGAGTGTGGCCTAGAAATCTTTTTCTTTGTTTGTTTAAACAAAACATTTATACAACTGAACTTTCTCTATACTGTAGTTCCCTTGATACAACTCTTTTGTGATTGCCCAGCAGGAACCCTAACATTTTACGACGTTGTCATGTAATTATAATTAGTTTACAATGTTGTTCAGCCACGACACATCGGGACATCGTTGTTTTTATGAATACTCCATTGGCACAACGTTTGACAGCATTGCATCCGTGGTCCCTTGAAACTGACACCGTTGAACACCGATTGAAAATTGAACACCATAGCGTGAGGATCTTGGGTTTCTTGTATAACCAAGTAGTGTTTATCTCTCTGTATAATTTTCTTTAGGATATATTACAGTGAAGTGCATCATGGCTCCAAAATGCAGAAAAAAACATTGCTAGTGATAGCAGTAGAAGTACTGATTTGGAAGTGAAGCAAAAGGTTATTAAAAAACAAAGGTGGGAAAACAGTCGATTATATTACAGTACTCACTTAGTAGTTTTATAAAAATGCACAGCATTCTCCCATATTGCTTAGCTAAATATCTATACTGCTCAATACAATATCTATACAGTACATATAATATCTATATATATATATGTCTTTTGGTGCATAGTAGTTGCATAGTATTTTTGTGACTTGAGGAAGTTTATGTGGTGTATGTTGTTAGAGAAAGCTACTGTTAAAAATTTTGAGTACAAGACCAGCTCAAAGAAAATGGAAAAAAAAAAACCCTACCAGTGAAATTACGAAAATATGGATATTTGTTGTTTGCTATTAAAAATAAATGGTATGTAAATATACAGTAATGCAAACGATTGTATTGGGGTTGTTCATGTTGTGAACTCTTCTTGCTAGGTAAGTAAGTACTGTAACTATATGTCAAAGGGAGCATGTCTTTCCAAGATTAGGGAATTATTGATTATAGAGTTCATAGTGTGTGGGTTCCTTTTATATAAATAGCAAAGCGATTCATAGCCATGCTAACAGAATCTATTATGAAGCTGGGATGGAGTGCTGCTGTGAGTCAAAGTAGGGTCTATCACTTCATTTTAGTCTTACATTAAAATGCCTGCAAGGGCAAAAAGGGCAACAAATGTGCAACCTAAATGCTAATAATTAAAAAAAAAAAAACATCTTTTATATTTTTTATATTTCAGGCCATTACTTTGTGGAGCTGCAGAAGAAACCCACAAATAGCACAACTTTTCTTCTTCTCTCTAATTCTACAGTATCTATTTATAACACATTATCTGTTTAATCTGAACAATTTATTCAGTTACATAACTATTATGCTGCAGAATAACTGCATGCGCTTTTTTCCATTTCTTTCACCAACATTTTAACCTCAGAGAAGGCTGATAAATTACAGATTGTACAGTACATTATCTACTGTATATTATCTACTGCATCTGGTTATGGCAGGTCTTTGGGGAGCCAGAAAACACTACAGTATGGAGGGTAGGTAGCTGTTAGGTCCAAGAGGACGAAGTCAAGAAGATGAAGTTTTCAATTAAATCACATTTAGAAAAGTAACACTATCATTTACAAACCCCTCACTACAGACCAGGGGATTTGCCAAATAAAGTTTTTCATTTAGCGCTGGACCAGACGAAGCAGTTTAGGTTACAGCAGCCTAATTTAAAAACCTAAATTCAATTTGGACTTATTGAATAGCTCACTTTCATCTTTAACCAACTTTATGTTTATCAAAGTTATTAAAATATTCTCTAAGGAGGAAACAGATCTCATCTTACCGTCGATTCCCAGAACCCCCTGCTGCTGGTTTTCAGGACAAGGTTCAAACTTGGTGATG
This sequence comes from Channallabes apus, assembly GCA_030522415.1. Classification (NCBI taxonomy): domain Eukaryota; kingdom Metazoa; phylum Chordata; class Actinopteri; order Siluriformes; family Clariidae; genus Channallabes; species Channallabes apus. The sequence continues at coordinate 35,583,027 of CM060111.1, forward strand.
ATTTCAAGGCAATGCTCTTTTGTGACATTTGACATCTGAAATACAGGACATGAAAGACACATACAGAGGACATAATCACCCTATACAACTGTTAATTTGCGCTTCATCTGAACAAAGTGTGAAAAACAAAAAAAGCTGAATGCACTTAATCCAACTGAGAAACACCATCACATGCAAATGGCTCTGAAATCAGATTGGTCAGGCAAGCAGCTGGGCCTTAAATTGGTTGTATTAGTCAATCAGATTTCCATTCCATCCCTTCAGCATCTGGCCATGTCCAACACAGCAGGGATGAGTGTTAATTTATTGAAACACTGTGTGTTTTTTGCAAGCTTGTTTGCAAGCCTCAAACAAAATTTGGCAAATTTAGTTCTCCATTCGCTTCAAAAATGGAGACCAGTTGACCAAAATACTGAGTCAGAATGGGGACTAACACTAAGCTTGACACTGATGTTGATGTCTGGGAAGGTTTGAAGAAATGTCACACAAAACCAATAGAAATTCCCTACAGTATATGATGTTTAAACTACATCTAAATACTTGTGCAGATTGGGACTTGTACTGTATGTCAGTCATTTTCTATACCACTTTATCCTTATATTCAGGGTCGCGGGGGACCTGGAGCCTATCCCAGGAAACTCAGGGCACTAGGCTGGGTACACCCTGGACAGGGTGCCAATCCATCGCAGGGCACACACACATACACACACTCATTCACACACTACGGGCAATTTGGAACGCCAATTAACCTAACCTGCATGTCTTTGGACTGTGGGAGGAAACCGGAGCACCCGGAGGAAACCGGACTTGTATGTATCAAATAAAATTGAACTCTAAACAGATTTTGTGGGTGAGTCTATATTGCTTGGAGCTACTAATCTCACTCACTCACTCACTCACCTTTACCGCCTTACCCTGTATACAGGATCGCGCAGAACCTGGAGACTATCCCAGGAAACTTAGGGCACAAGGCAGGGTACACCCTGGGCGAGGGGCCAATCCATCGCTGGACACACACTCATTCACACACTACGGGCAATTTGGGAACGCCAACTAGCATGTCTTTGGACTGTGAGAGGAAACTGAAGTACCTGGAGGAAACTGACCAAGCATGGAACACAGAGACACATAAGCACCCGGTCTGTCTGCTTTCACATGCATTATTCCATTGCAGAGTCTAGTGTTTGCTAGACTTTGGTTTAGTTCTCCCAAGGCACATAATTAAAGTTCATAAACCACATAAAAATTCTGCAACTTGCAATTGTTTGTTGTTGGGGTGTTTTTTGTGCCGATGTGTTCATTCAGGGATGAACTGTTTCTCACTGCAAATAAAACTATCCTGTGGAATTAAGAAACGGCTCAGCTTCTCAGGCTTGTCTCAGTGGTGTAAATTCTGTGTTCGTTTCTGCCTAAACACACTGCAGCAGGGTGATAACTGTGCCGAGGTTTGACTGAAATTGGAACTCCTTTGAGAATGATAAAGTTCTGCATTCTGAGCAGTTTTAAGATATTGAGTTTAGAACCATATAATTCCAAGAGGATGATATGTAAAAGTCCCTTCTGATTTGATGGAAAGAAATACAGTTTCTCTGACACCAATACATGGAATTTAAAGATGAATAAATCTAATTGGACAAAGGGAATGGTTGTATGTGTTTTACGCGTTAAGCAATAGGGAAAGTCACGTTTCAGTATGCGATAAATGATGTTTAAGGAAAATGTTTCAAGAGTCTACACTTTCAGTAAATAGTCGGGTCAATATCGAGCATGGGGAATGGCACCAGTGTAAATTACGCCTATGCAAAAGTCGTATAAATATATAAAAATATGTTGGACAAGTTTATAGTCTTTGGGTTTTTGTGTGTGAGTAAGCCAGAGAACAAGAAAGCAAAGCGGGGAATAAAAAAGGAATCTAATTTTAAAAAACATCTTCTGAGGCATCAGCAATCAAGAGTCACGGCTGTGTTTTGGGGGAAAAAAGTGTAGGGGGAAAACTCTAGAGGGAAATACAAAGATCTTCTAGTGCTCCTTCTACACTTCAATGTTATCCACATGTTTGCCTCTCCTGAAAGCACATTTGCCAAACCCATAATCTGTCACCTTTTGCTCATTTTCAATGAAGCGTGTGAGGTCGTCTGCATCCAGGTGGTCTTTATGGTTGCTGTAGGTGAGCATCAGCAGGTACAGGTCTCGCCGGGTCGACATCATCTTGTAAAAGGAGCAGAACTCATCAAAGTCCAAAGTGCCCTGGTTATCATCTGTGTCTGCTTCCTACAGGAAACGATGCACCAAAATACACAACATATCAAGTCAGGTATGAAGTTGAACTGCAGGTAGTAGTACAGTATATAGTGTGTGAAATGTATGCCAAAATCAGTTGATACACTTTTTATCTTCTTGATCTTTTAACAGAATTGATCAAGTTGATCTCTAACCCAAATACTTGTTTTGAACACTATCCAAGCTGTTTGCTGAAACTGTCATACAACAATATGCATTTTTCACTATAAAAAAAAAACATGCTGTTGTAGAACTTAGCAGGGAAATCTTGGTGTAAATTGAGTTTGACGGTTCCCCCTTTCTTATACATCACTGAAATCCTCACTTAAATACTTGAAAAATAGGGATTTCAACATTTTTTTTTCAAGGCCCTACTCGTAAATAAACTCTGACTGACTACTGTATATCCCAGCAACCGAACATTATACAGTAATAAACATGGTAACTAAATGTAGCTTATTGATTTAGGAATCTAAAAATATGCATAACTCAAATCACTCAAAAAGTGATTTAATACCTGATTTGCTGTGAATGGTAAAACTGAAACAAAGATGTTCCATTATCTTGTATTTCTAGATATACGGAGTTATTATTGCGCCAAGTGGTAAAAATAGGAACTGCAACAAGGCCATTGGGCCACCAAGATTTTGGTACAATCAGAATTAAGTCTGCTAAATATATGCAAAAGAAGTTAAACACTAAGTATAAACAGTGTGCTCATGATGTACAGAAGCTCTTTTTTGAAGAGGGTTTATGGAGTGGATCATCTCTGTACATCAGAAATGTGCACCACAGTCCACTTGTTTCCCATGTAATGTCTAAAATGTGCTTCATTTTTCCAGTGCCTGAATTTTTTCGGCTCAGTTAAGGTATTTTGTGTGGGATGTAGTTGGACTGGAAATTTTGCTAAAACTTGGCACACCTGGTTAATGATATCAGCTCTTGACTGTGTGCAGTGCTGAAGGTGGGAAACACACCTTCTGTATCAGACACCGCTCAACGATGATTCATTTATAGCTGTTAATTGGGTGAAATAAGTTTTGATAATATTCATTTGAGTTGAATTTTGCTGTTAGGATTTGTATACTGTATTTAATACCATAGAAATCCAGATGGAGGAAGGCTACATGAGGCATCCATTACATGAACTGCACATGTATAATTTACTCATGAGGTTTTTACAGCAATTCATTTAACACACTCGAATCAAGCCCTTAACAGCAAATGGCAAAAATCTGCTCTCTCAGTGGAGGAAGGAAGAAATATCAGCTTTCCAACTTGCAAAAGTTAATACGGTACATTTTAACTAAGTTACATTAATTACATATCTATATTTCCAAGCTTAATTTCAAAGCAAATACATTTTAAGTAAATAGTTTGCTGCTAAACAGATGGCGTGGCAATTCGTAATTCATTCAATTAAAACACTGAACTCGGTTACTTTTATCCCTAAGAGTTGACTGTGACATTGACTAATGGCATATAATTAGTGGTGCTTGAAAAGCATCACTATTGTTATCTTGCAGGCTTATTATTCTTTTTCTTCTAATTATTATTCTTCCGTATGAAAGTTCGGCGCGTAACTAGTCCCGCACCGTTTGTCCTAGAACCATGAATGAGGTGTCAAATCGTGCGGCCTAATCGGGAATGGGGTGCTATGACTTTTCTAAGGGGTGGGTGCTTAATTGCCCCCGCAGGGGGCAATTAAGCACCCAAAAAAGTCCCATAGGATAACATGGAGGCCAAATTTTGACGGATTGTGGCGCAGAGAGGGAATTTTGTAGAAACGTGAAATTCGCCACAATTGAAGAGGTTTGCAACCTGTGTCAGAGCATACCCCGCACAAGGGTTTAATTTGTACCCCCGGGGCAAGAGAGGTCGCCAAAGTTGCCCCATTGACTTATAATGGGGAATTTATCGAATAATTACTTTGTCGCAGACCCATGAATGAGGTGTCAAACCGTTCGGCTGGTTCGGGGATGGGGTGCTATGCCTTTTCTGAGGGGCTGGGCGGTTAATTGCCCCCGCAGGGGGCAATTAAACGCTCATAGACTTAACATATTCACCGCTACTCCCGCACCGTTTGTCATACACCCATGACTGAGGTGTCATATCGTGCGGCTTATCCGGGGGTAGGGTGATATTACTCTGCTCAGGGCTGGGCGGTTAATTGCCCCCGCAGGGGGCAATTGACCGCTCAGAGACTTAGCATTGAGACCAGCTTTGCCTGTGTTTTTTGTAGGCCCCTGAATGTGGTGTCAAACCGTTCAGCTTGTTCGGGAATGGGGTGCAATGTCTTTTCTCAGGGCTGGGGTGGTTAATTGCCCCCGCAGGGGGCAATTAACCACTCATAGTCTTAACATTGAGATGAGATTTGCCTGAGTTTGTCGTAGACCCTTGAATGAGTTGTCAACCCGTTCGCCTCATTCGGGCATGGGGTTATATGATACTACTGAGGGCGGGCGGTTAATTGCCCCCGCATGGGGCAATTAACTGCTAGAACAACAACGTATGTCGTAGGCCCATGAATGAGGTGTCATATCGTGCGTCTTATCCGGGAGGGGTGTGCAGTGACCTCCCTGAGGGGCTGTGCGGTTAATTGCCCCCGCAGGGGGCAATTAATCGCTATTCCAGCACCGTTTGTCGTAGACCCTTGAATGAGGTGTCAAACCGTTCGCCTCAGTCGGGAATGGGGTTATATGACACTACTGAGGGCGGGCGGGTAATTGCCCCCGCATGGGGCAATTAACCGCTGGTCCCTCACCGTTTGTCGTAGACCCTTGACTGAGGTGTCATATCGTGCGTCTTATCCGGCAGGGGTGTGCAGTGATCTCTCTGAGGGGCTGGTCTGTTAATTGCCCCAGCAGGGGGCAATTAACCGCTGGTCCCTCACCGTTTGTCGTAGACCCTTGTCTGAGGTGTCATATCGTGCGTCTTATCCGGCAGGGGTGTGCAGTGACCTCTCTGAGGGGCTGGGCTGTTAATTGCCCCAGCAGGGGGCAATTAACCGCTGGTCCCTCACCGTTTGTCGTAGACCCTTGACTGAGGTGTCATATCGTGCGTCTTATCCGGCAGGGGTGTGCAGTGACGTCTCTTAGGGGCTGGGCTGTTAATTGCCCCAGCAGGGGGCAATTAACCGCTGGTCCCTCACCGTTTGTCGTAGACCCTTGACTGAGGTGTCATATCGTGCGTCTTATCCGGGAGGGGTGTGCAGTGACCTCTCTTAGGGCCTGGGCGGTTAATTGCCCCCGCAGGGGGCAATTAACCGCTCATAGACTTGACATTGATTAAACTTTGCTTTGCGCACTTAACATGATTACCATGTCCCTATCATGGAGTTAAGCTGATTAGCTAGCCTCGTGTTAACTTGCCACGTCAAGCACCACTCACATTTTCTTCAGGAAATGTACCTCTCTAGTTGTAATTAATAATTGTGGCATTAATTTGGCATTGTATCAAATTGTCTCTGGTAAAGGTAGAGAGCTATGAATCTTAATTACTAACCAAGCCTTGATTTCTATGGATGACATTGAGCAACAGTACAGTATGTACAGTGGTGTGAAAAACTATTTGCCCCCTCCTGATTTCTTATTCTTTTGCATGTTTGTCGAGTCTTTTACAGCGCTCTGGAGGAATTTTGGCCCACTCATCTTTGCAGAATTGTTGTAATTCAGCTTTATTTGAGGGTTTTCTAGCATGAAATCAATAAACTTTTTAAGGTCATGCCACAACATCTCAATAGCATTCAGGTCAGGACTTTGACTAGGCCACTCCAAAGTCTCCATTTTGTTTTTCTTCAGCCATTCAGAGGTGGATTTGCTGGTGTGTTTTGGGTCATTGTCCTGCTGCAGCACCCAAGATCGCTTCAGCTTGAGTTGACGAACAGATGGCCGGACATTCTCCTTCAGGATTTTTTGGTAGACAGTAGAATTCATGGTTCCATCTATCACAGCAAGCCTTCCAGGTCCTGAAGCAGCAAAACAACCCCAGACCATCACACTACCACCACCATATTTTACTGTTGGTATGATGTTCTTTTTCTGAAATGCTGTGTTACTTTTACGCCAGATGTAACGGGACACGCACCTTCCAAAAAGTTCAACTTTTGTCTCGTCGGTCCACAAGGTATTTTCCCAAAAGTCTTGGCAATCATTGAGATGTTTTTTAGCAAAATTGAGACGAGCCTTAATGTTCTTTTTGCTTAAAAGTGGTTTGCGCCTTGGAAATCTGCCATGCAGGCCGTTTTTGCCCAGTCTCTTTCTTATGGTGGAGTCGTGAACACTGACCTTAATTGAGGCAAGTGAGGCCTGCAGTTCTTTAGATGTTGTCCTGGGGTCTTTTGTGTCCTCTCGGATGAGTTGTCTCTGCGCTCTTGGGAATTTTGGTCGGCCGGCCACTCCTGGGAAGGTTCACCACTGTTCCATGTTTTTGCCGTTTGTGGATAATGGCTCTCACTGTGGTTCGCTGGAGTCCCAAAGCTTTAGAAATGGCTTTATAACCTTTACCAGACTGATAGATCTCAATTACTTTTGTTCTCATTTGTTCCTGAATTTCTTTGGATCTTGGCATGATGTCTAGCTTTTGAGGTGCTTTTGGTCTACTTCTCTGTGTCAGGTAGCTCCTATTTAAGTGATTTCTTGATTGAAACAGGTGTGGCAGTAATCAGGCCTGGGGGTGACTACAGAAATTCAACTCAGGTGTGATAAACCACAGTTAAGTTATTTTTTAACAAGGGGGGCAATCACTTTTTCACACAGGGCCATGTAGATTTGGAGTTTTTTTTCTCCCTTAATAACGTAAACCTTCATTTAAAAACTGCATTTTGTGTTCAATTATGTTATCTTTGACTAATAGTTAACGGTTTTTGATGAGCAGAAACATTTAAGTGTGACAAACATGCAAAAGAATAAGAAATCAGGAAGGGGGCAAATAGTTTTTCACACCACTGTATAACTTGAACAGAATGAAAGAGAGCATCTCATGCCTCCATGTTTGATATATAAGTCTTTATTAACATCTAATTAAGAACCTGCTGCTATGTTTTGGGGGGGGGGGGTGCAAAAGCAAGAGTGCTATGATTAAAGGTGCTAAAACATGCTATGACCACAAATAATTAAGAAAAGTCTGGGATTCTACTTTACTATGTTTTGCGTCTTGCCAAGTCATCAGAAGAAAACCCAAGCACAGAGAGAGAACAAGGGCATGAGAACATGATGAGCATCAGAGTGTGAAAACAGGTCATCAACACCCTGAACACCAGAGCAGGAGGGAAACATTCACACTAATTCTTGTTTGATTTTTTTCCCATCCATCACACTCGTCCTAGAGAAAATTTCTTGAAAATTGGTTTTATAAGTCAGATTACAGAAGAGTGGTTCTTTAGCAAGCAGTAATCATAAGTATTAGTTAGACCTTAATGTATTGTAGAGATATTCACTGATTGCTGAGATGGATAGCTCTAAGTTAAGTACGCTAAGAGCATCTCTGCTTTTCTTCTTTACTGTAAAACTTTCAAGTTGGGATACGACTTAATCCACTAGGATGAAGCAATGACCTTTTAGCATTCAGAATTCTTTGGACAGTGTACAGTAGGTACAGGATAAAACATCCAGCATCATCTTGCATTATTCTGAGAAAATGAAATATAAACTGTTCAGGCTTGTGTAGAAGTAGCTGGGAACTTTGATTAAAAGAGACTGTAGAACCAAGGCTAAATCTTATTTCTCTCTCTGTCTCACAAACACACACATTCACACACTCACACACACTCACAAGGCCAGATTGGTGTGCTTTATTCTGTCTTACAATGATGGCCATCTGTGTTCATTTACAGCAGATGGGGTGGGTCCTGATGGACTGTGAAGCTTAGCGACCTACAAACGACTGAGGTGAGATTTCGACCATGTACTGTACTGTGTGTGCACACACATGCTCACACACACACTGGAAAATGGCTTTTGGTAACAGCAGGACACCATGGAAAAACAGAAATACCAGCACAGACAAGCTTTTTCCGGCTGACCAGGCATTTGACCTACAGGATGGCTGAAATGTAACTAGGCTTTAAAAACTGGTAATAAAGCGCATATTTCTAATACAAATTTATAAAAACAAATTGTAGATGTATTTTATTACATAGGAAAATGAAAGCAAATTTCAACATTTGAAATTGACTCCACACCGGTGGAGTCAACCAGTTCTCTTAAATTGCTGGGGACGGAATGTCTTCTGAAAGATTTGGTTTGGGATCCTTTCCCTAGTCCCACAAATCACATGGCGTAAGATCTGGACTTCTTGGAAACCATTCATGAGGTCTGTGTCGTCCCAGCCAATGTCCTGTGAAATGCTGGTCTAGCCATGGAGTGTTGCTACAAGCTCTACGGCCATTAACTAATGCCTATTTCATTTTCACCCACCCTGTATAAAGGTACATCAGATACGTAATACAAATAGTTTGATCATATACTCAGCAAAAAAAGAAACGTCCCTTTTTCAGGACTGTGTATTTCAACAATAATGTTGAATAACTTTACAGATCTTCATTGTAAAGGGTTTAAACAATGTTTTCCATGCATGTTCAATTAACCATAATTAATTAATTAACATGCACCTGTGGAATGGTCGTTAAGACCTTAACAGCTTACAGAAAGTAGGCATTTAAGGTCACAGTTCTAAAAACGCAGGACACTAAAGAGACTTGTCTACCGACTGTGAAAAACACCCAAAGAAAGATGCCCAGGGTCCCTGCTCATCTGCGTGAACGTGCATTAGGCATGCTGCAGGGAGGCATGAGGACTGCTGATGTGGCTATAGGGCAATAAATCGCCATGTCCGCACTGTGAGACGCCTAAGACGGCGCTACAGGGAGACAGGAAGGACAGCTGATCATCCTCGCAGTGGAAGACCACGTGTAACAACACCTGCACAGGATGGGTACATCCGAATATCACACCTGCGTGACAGGTACAGGATGGCCACAACAACTGCCCGAGTCACACCAGGAACACACAATCCCTCCATCTCACAGCAAGAACCGACAAATCTGGTCCAGTCCATGAGGAGGAGATGCACTGCAGTACTTCAAGCAGCTGGTGGCCACCAGATACTGACTGGTACTGACTGATTTTGAGCCTCCCTTCATTCAGGGACACATTGTGAAACATTTTTAGTTTATGTCTTATGGTGTTGACTCTTTTAGTGTTCACACAAATATTTACACATTAAGTTTACTGAAAGTAAAAACAGTTGAAAGTCAGAGGACGTTTCTTTTTTTGCTGATATTCATAAATTGTCATGCAATGTACAAAACTGTAATTTCCTGCCAACCTGTTAAATTTACATGAAACATCTGTAAAACATCATTATGATAAAAGACTGTAATATCCTGAATATTAGATTTCTTGCTCAAGGACCCAGTCAAGGTGGTTTGGCAGTGTGGTAATTTGAACACACACACTTCTTAAGTATGATTTAAAAACCTTGAGGGAATTTAATACAAGCTTTGGGTGAATCGAGTAAATTAAGGTGTTAATGCAACCTTAATTGCATTGAAAATGCAAGTTGCCTATAAATGATTATAAAGTTTAAAGCATTTGTACAGACATGGCTTAGCAGCATTCATTCATTCATTTTCTATACCGCTTAATCCTGTGTTCAGGGTCGCGGGGGACCTGGAGCCTATCCCAGGAGACTTCGGGCACTAGGCGGGGTACACCCTGGACAGGGTGCCAATCCATCGCAGGGCACACACACATACACACACTCACGCACGCACCCAATCACACACTACGGGCAATTTAGGAACGCCAATTAGCCTAACCTGCATATCTTTGGACTGTGGGAGGAAACCGGAGTACCCGGAGGAAACCCACCAAGCACGGGGAGAACATGCAAACTCCATGCACACAGAGACGGGAATCGAGCCTGGCCGGGGAATCGAACCCAGACCCTGGAGGTGCAAGGCGACAGTGCTAACCACTACACCACCGCGCCGCCGGCTTAGCAGCAGTCTAATTTAAATATTTCACACTACACAGCATTTTTGTCAATTTTGTTCATAGTACGCAGTTACAGCTGCACAATTCAAATAACTGCAGAAAGATTGAAATTTGAAATTGTTTAATCGCAAAAGGCTGAACTTTTTATTACAGGAAATATACGCAAAGTCGAGAATTTATGTGGAGGTGGCAATAATTTTATACTGTAAGTGTGATTTATTTTTTTATTTTGAGATCTGCCATTATTTGTGCCATTAGACTAGATAAGTACATTTAAATTCAAAATAGTGCTTTTAATAGTTACATATCGCAGCTTAAATCACAAACGCAATATGTGTAAAAATAATAGCATTTTTAAAAAAAAATCAAATTGTAGAGCCCTAAACAGAGAAAAATTCTAATTTGTTACCAAGAGAAATAAACTGAATACATAAATACAACACAATGCGCTACATCTTCAATTAATGAGTGTCAGACACACACAAACAGACATGACTCGTTCTTGCATAGATTTGCTTTACCTTGAACATCTGCTTTACTTTCTGCCTGGGCAAATTGACATTGAGCTTATGCAGGAGCTGGAGAACCTCGCTGATGCTCAGGCTGCCATCTCCGTTCTTGTCAGCTTCTGTGAACGTCTGCTTCAGCCATGTGATACTGGCAGTTAAGGAGATGAACATCGAAAACATAAAATGTATATACTACAATACACCACAGAAGATGTCAGCGATTGATTTATATCATACCCAGTTGTTTTGTAGGGTCCTGAAGATGTCCTGTTATCCACACTGTGCTGACTGGGTGTACTGTACGACTAATGCACGTTTAATTGTGCATCTACAGGAGTAGCTCTCCTGTAATAGTTGTATAACTAATTTGATTTCCATACATGCTTAGATCTTCTACAAGACAAGAGTATGAAGTATGGCTGTGAAATGCTGTTTAAACTGAGAATACATCGCAAAATGTAGCATTTCTATCTTCAAACATACATATTGCGTGCGACTTTTGTTTACAACAGCTATAGTATGGCACCTACAGTATATACAGTAGTAGTATCTTATAAAATGACTAATTCTTTTACAAATAAGCATTTCTAAATTAAGCACAGTGAGGTATAGGTATAATTTTTTCAACATAATTAAATAAAATCTATTCACTAAATTAAATAACGAGTCCATCATATTGCAGCAGTGTTGCTGCTCAAGCTGTTCATAAGGAAGGATATTGGTCACGTGTGCGCTGACGTTTAGCCAGGCTGTCCTCATCGCTGATGCCCGCCATAAGGTACTTAAGACCAGTAATCCAGGTGCGTGCATCCTCGCCTGTACCTGACACCAAGTCCAGCGACTGCATGTGCTCACCATAGTAGATGCTGAAACAGCAGTTGTGGTCGAAGCTACTGTCTGCATACCGCTGGAAAATCTCTGACTGCTTCCCCTCACACACCTCCCGGATCAAGTCAATGGAGACTGCAAACGAGAGAGAGCAGGGGGTGTGACAAGTCTGGTGTGAGTGGTAGTGCTGGGAAGAGTAAATAAAAGAAAGTAAGAAAGAGAAAGAAAGAAAGAAAGAAAGAAAGATTATTTATATTTTTATAATCTATTGTAAAGGAAGGAAGGAAGAATAGAGAAAATATCTTATTTACAGTATAAAGAAAAGATATGGAGAAAGGAGAAAGAAAAATAAAGAAAATGTCTTTTTCAAAAAGAAAGAAAGAAAGAAAGAAACATATAAATGTCACCAATGAAAGAAAGAAAGTAAAATACAGAATTTTTCTTTTATAAAGGATGAAAAGAATAAGGGAAGAATAGAAGGAAATATCTTATTTAAAGGAAGGAAAGAAAAAGAGAAAGAAAGAAAGAAAGAAAGAAAGAAAGAAAATGAAAAAATATATAAATAAATAACTTAATAAATAAATGAACATACAGTAGGTATTGAAAGAAAGTGAAATAAAGAACATTTCTTTTGGATGGAAAGATGGAGGGAAGAATAGAAAGAAATATCTTATTTTAAAGGAAGGAAAATCCCTTCTTTTTTTCCTTTAAAATTAGAGAGAAAGAAATAAGAAAATAAATTTATTTCATAAAGGAAGGAAGAATGGGAAGAGAATATCTTATTTTTAAAGAAAGAAAAGAAAGAAAGAATATGTCCCTTATAAAGAAAGAAAGAATGGAAGGGAGAATGAAAGAAAGAAAGAAAGAAAGAAAGAAAGAAGTCTCCATCTCTAATACAGCAGAGAACCAAGCCGATGTGAGTGCGGTGTGTAAATGAACATGAATGTGTGATTATGATGTGGTAATGCTGTGAAACGCTGTGGCAACAAACCAGCTGAGTGTTACACTCTCACATTACACTCTCACACAGCCTGAGCGCTCACTGAGTTTGTTTCCTCAGTTATAGTTGAAAACGGAAAGCTGCCTGTTCTAAATGACAAGCGGCGTCCACAGATGGTGCTTCTGAGACGCTCAGTTACAATAATCCTGACTGAAACACATCGCAGAACATTCTGTCGCTCAGAATACCGAATCCTAACGAGGTGGATCCTGTGTGTGTGTGTGTGTGTGTGTGTGTGTGATATAAAGGGGTGTGTAGTGTGATAATGAGCTCAGCATTCAGTGCTGTCACACTCAGATCAAAACATACTGTACATCCTGTTCAGTAAGTGACCTCGAAGTGCTTCACTGTACACAGGAATAGCGCAGATGCACACAACTGCGAGCTGAATAACTCTTCAAAGCACACTTTATTTCTTTCTATAATCCCCTGCTACACTGATGCACTGATCCAGTGGTTCGCAAGTGCTTGGATACCATCATGGTAGAAAGTTTTGATTGGACCGTGTTTGCGTGACTTCCTGGCCTACCAGGAACTCCTTAAATAGCACTTCACTAGACAGCGAAGTCCCGGATTGAGTTGAACGCCTGTTGTAATTCGCACACAGGTTAGCTAGGAAATACGGTTCAGTTCACACAAGCGGCTGAAGCCTTCTCGGTTAAAGCTGATGAATTATTGAGGCAACTTAAGGAGCTGATTAATTCTCCCGACGGCTTTGGAAATCCGTGCACTGAGCTTTTCCTCACCATGAGCTCCATCACTTAGACATGAATCTTTACATGTTGTTTTAAAGCCATCATCAGTACTGAGCAATTCCCTGCGCTGCTCCAATCATGCAGTCAGTGCTTGGCAAGAACTCGGGCTCTGCACCTGCTCTGAAAAATGCCGTGATTAGCGAACGCATGGCAGTTGGTGAGTAATGTTTTATTACACTACAGCACTGAAATCTTAATTCTGATGGTTAGAAGATGTTGATACAGTTTCTGTAACTGAATAACTTGGCAGCTGTGGCAGCAAGGCCAATTGCTCTTTTATTGATTTATTTTTTATTTATTTTTATTTTTTGTTTTTTGAGAAAAAGAAGGGACAATACATATTAATGAACATTTTCACAAATGTAAATATGTCAGATTATAGCCTAAGGCTAATTTCCATCTGCAGTCCCCCTGGCAGGTTGGTGTTACACACAAATTAATAATTACATACAGAGCCATATATACAGACTATATACAGAGAGACAAAGACAAAAACAGTGATCACATCATGTTAACAAACAATAACAACAAGAGTGAACAACAAAGGACAAAATAGAAAACCAAAAAAAACATCAACTGTATTACACACGCCAGATTTACACATGCCCGGACTGATCTGGTATTGCACGGACCCAAATTACACCATTCTATATTACACTAACCCGCATTACACTAACCCCTATTAAACAACCCGTGTTAAACTGTCTCTAATCGCACAACGCATACTACACTAATAATTGTATTCCTTTTTTTATAATCCACTAACTCTGTCTTACGTCTTATATATAAGAATTAACTAAACATGATCACATGATTGTATGTCCCTCAGCCACAGTTTTAAGTGACTCCTAAAGGTAGGAAGACTTGTGCTTTCACTGACAATGGAATACTATTCCAAAAGCTCACTCCCTGATATGACAGGACATTCTGTGAAAAGGCGGTCCGCCTAAATGTCAATTCACAATCACCTCTTATAGTGGCTCTAGTCACTCAAGACCCGGCAACACTACTAGACTTTTGTTTAATAAAATGGTGGAGGCGCCACTCAATGGTGGAGGCGCCAGACCATATAGAACCTTATAGATTAGACAGGCTGATTTAAATAATTTGAAATTAGCGAAATTTAAAAACTTGTATTTATCTAAAATTCGACAATGGTGGTATGACGAAGGTTTCTTATCTAATATTTTCAATGCTCTTTTGTAGCACACTTCGATTGGCCCAATAACAGCATGACTCGTATAGGACCAACTCGTGATACAGTACTCAATATGAGCCAGTATCATAGAGTGCAGGAATGTAATCGCTGCTGTACTGTATCCGTTAATGATGAGCGAATGTGTCTAAAATTCTGTATATTAACATTTACAATTTTCACTACTTTTTTACCGTGTTTTTTAAAAGATAATTTCGAATCTATTAGCACTCCCAAATACTTAAATTCCTCAACATTAATTAATTCTTGTTCACCCATGCAAACTTTTACTCCGCCCACAGTTGTTTTAGATTTACTAAAAAACATTGATACGGTCTTTTAAACATTAAGGCACAAGCATGAATCATTCAGCCATTTTTGTAAATCATTTAAGGCTAATGAAAGTTGATGGGCTGCATCATCAGCACTTTTAGCTTGTGTAAAAATTACCGTATCATCTGCATACATGATCATGTCCACATTTTTACACACATTGGGCAAATTATTTACATACGGTGAAAATAACAGGGGGCCTAAAACTGATCCCTGAGGGACACCTTGCTTATAGTGAAGATAGGGTGACTTACTATTCTTTATTTGCACGCATTGTTTTCTATCTAATAGATAAGACTGTATCCATTTAACGGTTTGATTACTAAAGGTAAATGTTGATAGTCTAGACAAGAGCATAAGATGATTCACAGTATCAAACGCACATTTAAAGTCAATAAAAACAGCCACAACATAACTATTTTTATCTAAATAAGACTTCACCTTCTCAACAAACACACAGACAGCCGTTTCAGTTGAGTGTAGAGATCGAAATCCGAATTGCATAGAATGCAAACCCGGATTGGAAACATTAAGATGTGCAATAATAGAGTTAGCGACCCACTTTTCTGCTACCTTTGAAAAGATAGGGAGTATACTTATAGGTCGATAATTAGCAGGATTTAATTTATCACCCGATTTATATATTGGTATGACATTTGCCACCTTCCAACTCAAAGGGACGACTGCCTGCGTGATTGATAAATTAATAAGATGGGTCACAGGCACCAAGATACACAATTTATAATGCTTCAGAAAATTGGTATCAAATCCAAACACATCCCTTTCTTTTGAACTTTTCAATTTAGAGATTATGTTTTCTACTTCATTCTCTGGGATTATTGGATTTTGAATTAAGGCATCCATATGGAGATCGGTGTTGCCAATACCAAGGAGTTTGTTAATATTTTCCCAAATTAGCTTACAATTTCCTTTGGCACCATTAATTACAGTCATAAAAAAATTCGCTTTTGCCATTCTCAAAGTTTGTATGACTTTATTCCTTGCAGATACAAAATTTAATCGATCAATAGTTAATCCAGATTGTAATGATTTTTTAAGTGGTTTGTCTCTAAGAGTCATAAGCTGTTTACACTCACTATTGATCCAGGGCAAGGAATAAACTCGTTTCTTTAAATGACCCGCCTGAAAGTGAGACAAAACCCCTTTAATAGAGGAGGATAGTAGATCCTCCTTTATACCCTCGTGTCGGTTCTAACACAGAATCGTTTCTGTAGTAGCACATTGCACGAGGAGTTATACTGTATGTCTGGTCTTCTGTGAGGAGATGCTCTGGAAGAACGTCTCCAGTGTCAGTGCTTCCGTTATATTTTTTTGTAGCTGAACCTCTTTATGACTTGTAGTTTATAACAAGTTTTTTTTTCATAGCTACAGTATAACCTGTTTCTCAACCAAAGCACCACTCGAATAGAAACATTCACTTGCATTTTATGGACATTGGCCACACCCAAGACGTTTATGGTCCATCTATGGAAATTATACATGCATTCCTGTGAAAGAGGAAACAAGGACTTACTTTTAGCCCTCTCGTTCTTCCTGGAGGGCCTCCAGCGGATGCAGGACTTGTGCTCGTCCACGTAAAAGTACCGTACCAGGCCCTTTGACCCACCTCTGAGTTTCACCATCTGAGTGCCTGACTGCATCAAGCTCATGCATTTCTCCACTGACAGCAACAAGGAGAAAAGAAGAAGAAGGATAGATTTTTAGCCAAATTTGTCAAGCAACAAAAATGCATTTATGCATGGCCTTAAAGAATAGTTTACAGAGAAAGTAAAAAAGAAAAAGAATGCATAAACATTATAATAGAAAGTTAGTTTTACATTAAAACATCATCTCAGTATCAGCATACTCAAAAGGTTTTGCAGTAAAGACAACCTTGCTAACAGAACCCTACAAAATACTCAGTGAGAAACTGAAGAATCGGGCGAGTGAAGAAATCACACTCTAAACTCAGTGTAGAATATGGGGGACTATTGATGCTTTGGTGGTGTTTTAGAGTTTTTGGGTGGAAACCTGGTTGCCTCTGTCAGGAGGTTAAAACTTTACCCTAAATGGATCTCAAAACAGATTATCTCACTCACTTTCACACCTCTTTATCCTGTATTCGGGGTCGTGGGGACCTGGAGCCTATCCCAGGAGACTTACTGTAGGGCACGAGGCAGGGTACACCCTGGACAAGGTGCCAATTCATCGCAGGTCACACACACACACATACACAAACCCATTCACGCACTACAGGCAATTTGGGAACGCCAATTAGCCTAACCTGCAGATCTTTGCACTGTGGAAGGAAACCGGAGTACCCGGAGGAAACCCACCAAGCACGAGGAGAACATGCAAACACAGAGACGGGAAACTAAGCCTGGCCGGGAATCGAACCCGGACCCTGGAGGTGCAAGGCGACAGTGCTAACCACTACACCACTGTGCCGCCCAAAACAGAATATAAATTATAAAAACAGTGTTTCCATAACCATCTCAGCCTCAGGATTTAAAACATGGTGTGAATTGAAGGTCTACATGCACAAAGCGAAGAATTGGAAATTTGTAATATTCAGCATGGATTGATGAGCCAAGAATCCATTTGGGCACTCACATAATAAACATCTTTAACAACTCCAACCATTAGGTGTTTAATCACAGGTGCTTGTGCTCTAGTAGCCACTTTCATAATCTCTTTCCAAATGACTGTTTAGTTGTAATTAAGCTAAGCTGTAAAAATGTCTGGAATCCCTAAATTTAGGAGTCATTATTCTTGAAAACACTGCTTTGCCTGCTAAGATCGTTCATATTTAAGTACGAAATTAAGTTACAGGCATTCGGGAGGAAAATTGCAATCATTGCTTGTTGATCCCCAGTGTGGAGCTGACCACGCTGTTCAAAGTCGTACATTCTCTCACACTCCACTTGATCAGTAAATTATCTACCATCTCCTCCAGCACTGTGCCATGTTCAAGCAGCACTCGACCATTAATAATTGAGGACTGCCCTTCTGACAGGTACAATGTAGCAAATGAAACTGGCCTGGCCGTACTGTGATCCCCAGATACAACCATCGCTGATAAAAATAATAGATCGAGAAGGTATGTTACGGAGCTCACAAATAAAAAATACATGGTAGAATGATTTGTACATTGCTAAATGACCTCCAGTCACTTGCAATGCCGGTTCCCAGGATAATGCAAAAAGCTATACAGTATTAAAGCCAAAGCGTACGTGCAACGGAGAGCAAATCAGTATCCAGGGTGCATGGGACAAGCATAGTTTGTTTCTGGACTGTTTTTAACAAGAAGTAAAAATTTTTTAAATCTATTTCGCATTGATGAAACTTCACAGAGTTTCACTTGGTATGCATGTTTAAACTTAAACTCACCTCATGCACATTCAACAACCGCAGTTCAACTAACAAGCAACCAATTTAAGGTATGTCACCTTAAATATTAATTTAAATTAATCATATTTTGTTGTCTTGAAGCCATAAATAAAGACAGACACAAGATTTAGTTTTATCAAGTATATTCAAGTAATTTCTAGGAGGAGGGTGATCCTTTTCCAAATCAGAGATTCCGTTTTTTTTTTCTATTATTCTTCTATGTTGGTGTTTTATTGTATCTTTCACTCACTGGTAAAAGTTGCACTGAGTAAGTAAAACTATAAACAAAAACTTTGTCTTCATTTCAGGCTGCAAAGCAAAAAAAAAAGGAGTGATTCTTTTCTATACCCACCGTTCATGTACAGTATTTTGAAGGCTGAAAGTACTTACTGTACATGAATCATAATTACAAATCAGATATGTTCATTAACATTAAGGTTGCAGAAATCCCACAATTTAAGGACAAAACTGCTATTTTATGATTCTCATAATTTTATTAACAATTAATGTAACTTTACATATTTGTACAGGAAAATAACCGAGTCCTGTTATAAGAAGTATTATAGTTAAAGATTTTATACATAAAGCTATGTCTGTGAATTCTCTCACGCTATCGCTCTCTCAAAAATGGTTAACACTGGTTCTTTAATGTTTTATAAAACAAATGGTCTTATTATAATAAAGACTGAATATAGGCATGTTTTCTAATATGCAAAAGCCGCCGAAAACAGCAGCATATTCTAAAAGTAATCCTTGTTGTGTGGGCTTACGGGTGAGTGACACTGTGTCTCCTGTACTATTAAAAACTCACAGATGGCAACTTGTGCCCACAGTGCAGAGGAAACCTCATGCTAACTTCCTAGTCAGGTCAGACATCCACGTTCTTAAACTCAAATGTGTCAAGTGGTTGGTTATACAATCCGCATTATTCAATAAATGCCATGCCAAAGCTGCTGCCATTAGAAAGCAGCTTCTTGTTTTGGCCAAATTCTGAAAGGCAGCACTTCATATCCTCCCAGACTAATGAGATGCTCCCGAGATTCAACTCGCGATTGAAATGCTGCCCAGTGAGAACGGGAAAAGGTAAACATGCTGCAATAAAAGTCACTTGTGAAAATCATGGGGAAATTTATCTCAGCACATGCAAACCTACAGTACATACAGTACAGTACATGCCTGGTAGAAATCTGAAGTGGTAAACTAGTAGGTTCAAATATAAGGACAGACAGCAAATCGTAAATGTTTTAAAGGATTACTTCAGCTATGTTTAAAAAAATTATAATTTTTCCTACAGTTTTTCAAACAGTTACTGTAAATGCACAACGCAAATTGAAGATTTTTTGCATTTGTGTTTACTACATGTTACATCCCACAAAATAGAGTCTCCAATCCATTCTGTTTTTCATTACATTATAGACTACTGTTATATACAGTAGGTTCTACTATGCAAAGTCCAACAGGCAGGAAAATGCAGGAAAAAGTGCCACCTGATAATACTTTGATACACTTACAGTAAATCATGGCTTGGGCCTAAAGACATACTGTACGTGTATTAAAGTATTTTCAGGTGGCACTTTTTCATCAAATCACTGCTTGGGCCTGCAGACAACCGTGCATTATAAAACTTCATGACTTTATGACTAAAATTTATGCAACCAAACATAATGGACGGGATATATAACGGGACAAGCCAATCTGAACTAAACACAGAACAGCTGAACACAGTCAGGCAACAGGCCTGTTACTAGAACACACCAGAAACCGAAACGAAGACAAACACATGGCACTCATCACCATGGAAACTCCGTCAAAAGGGAAATTGTACAAGAACCGTTCCTGTTACTAAGGTTACCATACAGCTGATGTAGGCGATTTTTCAGCTGCTGTATTATAAGCTGTGCTTAGCAGGAAGGCAGAACTGCCATATGCAGAAGAAGGGAGATAGCCAGGGGACATGTCTCAGGCCTTTACTGTGAGTTTGATCTATTAAATGTGTAGATGATTCGCTGCTTGTAATGAGGTCTAACCTACGGGTTATGTTGGGTCTATTACAGAACCATCCTACATTCTAAATACTTAATTCAATATGTTAGAGTGAATGAGCTGTTCTTATTTCAGAACAGGAAAATGTAAATAATAATAATAATAATAATTATTATTATTATTATTTATACAAATCCAATGCTCTGTATAAGCAAAGTCAAATAAACCATTTCCTACAGAGTCTCTCGCCACTGGGTCCAAATTGGTTGCTGTGGAAATCAGTTTCAGATTAGCAGTAAATCCGATTCCAATAAATCAGAAAAGAAATTACGGGGCACCTAATATCATTTTACAAAAACAAGAATAAAAGAGCATATACTGTACGTGATGCTGATGAATACAGTTTTAGCTTTAAAACACTGGTGTAGCCGTTTATTTGCTGGAAATACAGTACTGTGCAAAAATCAGATAGGATTAAATTAAAGAAATGGGAACGAATGTTTTACTGAGACATGCTGCAAAGTGCATGAACATACAATTTGAAAATGAGTTGTTTAAATAACAACCTCAGCTGCAACCTCATTTCCCCTCTTGTCTGTCCCAACCACTCAGCATTCAGCATCACCAGTATACTAATCACCGGTCTGATCATCTGTCATCATCTGCACCTGTTTCACACTGGGTCATACCTTAAGGTAGATGTTTTTTATGCTTGAAAGATTCATATGCCACTGTGTGCTCTCTGAAACTGCCCAGGTACAGTACAGGGGGCTAGACTGCAAGTCAAAGTTGAAAACTGGCCAAAGAATGAGAAAGTGCTTCAGAAAGCCCGGGGAACTATTCCACTACCACTTTCTGCACTAAAAATCCAAGAAAGTCTGGCTCTTTGGGAGCATATGAAGAAAAGAGCATTGTAAAAGCACTGTACGTATATTATAAAGATACCCATAATGTACAGTATGATGGAGGATAACAGGGAATGCAGATATCCCCTAAAATGAGTTTAAGCTTCACAGCACTCAATAAAGAACAGAACAGAAGATGCTACTGTAGCTTCGCAAGATCAAATTAGCAGATGCATTATGCAATAAAATAGGATGGTCGTTTATTAAAAAGTGGTCCACTCTCTCACAGCTTGTCTAGAGCCTCAAAAAGTGTCGAGCTCGATAGATTTTAATTACACCAGACAATCTGTTTACACCAGCAGCTAGAAAGAGAATGTCACATACAAATAGTACTCAGAGGAAACACACTACCGTCTCAAATCTGACTTAAGATAATTCCTTAGCAATGATATAGTCCTGTGGGTCGAAACTAGTCACTCATTAATATGAAATGTTGTCTTTGTAATTTGGTCCATCGAGGTGTTCAGGGAATCCAAGACAAACTGGCTATGAGGGTTTTTTTTTTTTTTTTTTTTGCCAGCCACTGAAGAATAAAATAAAACAATTGAAATAATCTTATAATATATACACTGTAATATACAGTATATATTGTATATATAAACAGAACCAAATACTCTGTATTTCCGCCACTACTGTAGGTCCATATTGGTTGCTGTGGAAACCAGGTTCAGATTAGCAGCAAATCAGATTCCAATAAATCCGAAAAAAAAAATGAAAGGGCACCTAATCTTGTTTTACAACAATCTCTTGCATATTTAAGAGTTCCATTAGATGAGTTAATGACACAGTAAAACACTGTTATGGAATTGTCTGCTCCTGCTTGCGAGAAGATTTAGAGATAGTGTGCAACATTTTCAATTCCCAAACAAGATTCTTCCAAAAGTAATATAAGTAATATAAGATTATACTAATGAGACCTCCATTATTTAAATAATCATCTTAAATCCTGATGGATTATGCATTAGTATGTTGCAACAAAAAATAAGAATAAACCTTTGCTGACATTCTGTATATGCAATGGCATTCCTTGTACTTATGAAATACAGTTTGATAAAACTGTCTTGATATACGGTAACAGATGATGTAAAAACTGTTGCAAGACTTATGGATCCTACTACACACATAAATCCTGGCAAGCTTTCATACTTCTTTAAGCGGAAGCTCAATATTGTGGGGGATGCAGCTGTCTAGAGGCTTCCAGAGATGAGCAATGGATGAAATCACAAAGCAGGTCAAACGAATGTGTGACACCGCTGTTTAAGCTTGTTCTGGGGAAATGAGGTTTGATCTCACGTGCCTTCTGGACGTCTACTCAATCTGTGTCACGCGGGTTTGGCGAGTCTTAAGCTTAAAGGGATCGGCGTACCGTATGTCCATATGTCAAGTAGACTGTTACTGTACTGTAGGTGTTACGGAACTGATCTTCAGACAAGGTAGAACGACTTAATCACAAAGTAAATCTGAACAAAGCTTATACATTTATATGAAATGTTTGTTCAGCATATGTGCACAAAAATACATATGTGCACACAATACTCTATGCACACAGACCAGAAGTGGGAATCGAACCCTGAACCTGATGGTGCAAGGCAGCGTTGTTAATGGTACACCCCCTTACTAGAAACATGTAATGTATGGGTGGTCAGGGGTAGCTCAGTGGTTAAGGCATTATGACTATGGTTCGGAAGGTCCCAGGGTCGAATCCCACAACCACCAAGTTGTCCCTGTTGGGTCCTTGAGCAAGGCCTATAACCCTCAAGTGCTCAGATGTGTAATGAGATAAAAATGTAAGTCGCTCTGGATAAGGGTGTCTGCCAAATGATTAAAACACTTGTAGACTTTGAAATGGTTGAAAAATTAAAATCTAATTATTTGTTACATTATAGAAGTGGGGTCAAAGGGGTTAAAGTGCTGGGTCAGTGTCCCTGGAGCAGATAGGATTAAGGGTTCAACAGTAGTATGAGCTTGAACCACCAACCTCTTGACCAGTAACCCAGAGCCTTAATCGGTCGAGCCACCACTAACCCACAAGCACTAATGTTCAGTGCTGACACGGAAGACTCCTTCCATAAATCTACACTATATTACAGATTATGTGTTTTTCTTGGCTACATAATAGGATGTTTTTTTTTTATGCTTTTACAATTTATCTGTAAAATTTAATGTCCACCATATAATTCCATCAGAAAGACTTACAGTAAAAACGAATAACAGAATATGTACATACATCTAATTACACTTAGATGTGATTTGAATTACACTTCAGTCAGTGCTTTTAATAAATATGACATTAATAATAAATCATCAGATTTGAGACTTTCACAGCGCTGAGATGAATAATGGCCATTAATTTCCAGAGATAAGTCGCAGGTCAAATGTCAATATAAATAAATGAGCACTATGCAGCTCTTACCAAATGCTCCTAGCATCCAGTTGGCGCTCACCATGAATCCAGCATTTACACAGAAGAATTCTAGAAAGCGAGAAAGGCTGAGTTTGTTTAGACTCTGTGAGAAAAGCAATCTGCCAGTTGGTTCCTGGAACTGTGAGGATGCCTGCTCTGATTCTGCCCCTGGTTTGCACATAGGCATAACGACAGAAGAATCAGGTTCCACCACCATGCTGGTACAGAGAAGTGCACTCACGCTTTCAGAGACTTGGAACCGGGCGTGTCCCGCCTTCTTCCTGCAAACCGTTGTTGTGGATGGTTTTAAAAGAACATGGGCATCTGAAAGACTAGATTTAGTCTAGAGTAGATTTAAAGTGTAGAAAGAATGCAAGAATCCTGAATCTTAAGGTCTCAAAAAAAAAGAACAAAAGAAAAAGAGAGAGGCTGAGCGTAACATCACACTGTTCAGTTGCAAAATTTGAATCAGACGGTTTTGTGCAGCTCACTGAGCGTATCGTTGAGGTGATTTGGTGCAGTGGTGTTAACAAGTAACTGTGTGACATGTGTCAGAGATCCTAAATCCTCTCTCAAGTGTAATCCAGGTTTAGGGGATTTACTGTATGTGGACTACTGTGTATAGTAGTCCAAGGGGAGGGGGGGGGGGATGAAGTGGGTGACATTTGGTCTGGTTTTCTATTTAAGCTTTTAATGATATATACAGTACTGTGCAAAAGTCTTAGGCACCATATTATACTGTACTGTAGGCTGTACTAATTTGGTTATATATGTTTATCATGTCTGCATAATTATGTACAAAATCATTCAGTATTTCCATATATAACTTAAAAATTAATAAATAAATAACATTACAGGAGAATATACGCATGGCTGTAAAGAAAAAAAAAATGTGCGTTCCTGGGATTTGCATAAAAATTAAAGCAGCGAGTGTGACAAAGTTACCAGAAGAACATATTCTCCAGCAAGCTCAGTAAAACCTAACAGCTGTTTTCTTATAAAATTGCACAAATCGGTGTCTAAAACTCCTCATTTAAACAATGCGTTTTTACTCCAAATATTGCCTGTTTATTTTATTCCTCTTTATTCCTCTTTATAGAAGTTTCTTTTATGCAGAAATGTTTTCAAAAGCATCTTTTGCTTATGCCATATTTTTGCATGTGCCCAAAACCTTTGCACAGTACTATACTGTAAGTAAAACAGTTGTTAGGTTTTACTGAGCTTGCTGGAGAATTTTTTCTTTACGGCCATCCATACAGTATATTCTCCTGTAATGTTATTTATTTATTCATTTTTAAGCTATATATGGAAATACTGAAGGATTTTGTACATAATTATGCAGACATGGCAAACATGTACATATAACAAAATCGATACAGCATATAATATGGTGCCTAAGACCTTTGCACAGTACTGTATATATAGGTAACAGGAAATAGGTGGCATAGTGGTTAGCACTGTGGCCTTGCACCTCCAGGTTCCAGGGTCTGTGTCCATGGAGTTTACATGTTCTCCCCGTTTTCTCCGGTTTCCTCCCAAAAGACTAGCAGGTTAGGTTAATTTGTATTCCCAAATTGTCCGTAGTGTGAGTGTTCCTATTGAGTGTGAGTGTGTGTGCTGTGTGATGGACTAGAAAACAATTTTAAAAAGTAGAATTAATCATTCATTAATAAATTATTGGTGTACTGCTGTGGTGAAAAAGGAACTTCGAGGAACATTTTATAGGGAAACTTTACTGTACTGACGGAATATTTCGCTGCTCAGAAATTCTCCAATAAAGCAGAAATATCACTTTCCTTCACACCTGCTCATCTCTTCTTTATGAATAGATCAATATTTCCATCTCAGCCAAGGTAAAAAAACTTTATCTGAGAATTTTTTTATTGGCATGTCTGGACAGGTTTTTAAACATGTACTTCATCTCAGAAAATAGAGGAAATATTGCAAGGGGGTGGATGAAAAAATAAATAAATAAATAAATAAACAAAACAAAGAGGTGTATCATGGAGGGACCTGCAAGAGAAAGACCAATAGCTCACAGAACATAAGACTGAGGCTTTGGAAGTTCTTACATACAAAGGAAACTAAGGATCTAAGATTCTGTTCCTAGCTAAGTAATTCTGAAAAAGAAAAGAAAAAAAAATCAAAGTTGTGACATAGCTGGAGCCTGTCTGCTGGTGTACAAAGGACACAGATAAAAGGCTCAGAGAGGGCTTCTTATGCCACAATGCCTTCTATCAGTCTCAACATCTGGCTGAAGTGAGAGCAGGTAAGTGCGACTCACCCCGCGGACCGCTGAGAGGAACAGCGAAAAGAAGCCTTAGCAAGGAGGTGGAGGAGGAGGAGGCTGAGGTGGCATTAATTGAAACAATGCCAGAAATAGCTTGTGTAGTACTGGATGTCTTCTTGTCAGCTCGCAAAAAAAACCCTAAATTAATTCTGCTGAAAAAGAATCACGGTGCTCTGGAGCACAGCATCCAGTTTTCTCATTATTTCTCAACTAAATTTGTCTTCGTTTTATTGCGGAAATCAATTTAATAGCTAAACGGACTTCATATACCGGGGAAATGATTGAAGACGAAGATCAATTTGCAAAGTTTGTTCATTAGAGCCGCGCTGCCACGGAAATGGATTTTTTTCCTCCTTACTCCAGGCTTAACTCCGTCCATCCAGACTGATGATGATTATGAATAAACACTTCCGCAACACCTGACATTTCCTCGTCAAGTTGAACACAAATCTTCTCCATCCCATTCACATTAAACACCGGTTTCATCAAAGGTTCTCAGCACGTCGTGAACAAGCAGGTCAGCTCTGCTAACTAGAATAATGATTTATGGGACATCAACAAGGATTTTTTCCGGCTGATCGCTAAAAATCCAAAAAAAAAGAGGCCACTGTACATCACACAGCCCTCTAATATAATATATTTTTGCTTTGGAGCAAAAGATTTGTACTAATAATTTGCAAGAACCAATCCAATGGAACTGAATCTAATCGTTTCAAGGAGGAAGCGCCAACAAAAAGCATTGTGGCATTGTGTGTATTAAGGGGAAAGTAAAACATACTCCATATATTTTAACAATCTAATAGGTCGGTTTTTATATTTTTTCTTTAAGACGTTAACGTACGTCTCAGAGCTCCCACAAGATACGTCATTTAATGCTTCATTTAATACAATCTGTGTGTCTTTAGACTGTGAGACCAGAGTTTCTGGAGGAAATCCACCAAGCACAGGGAGAACATGCAAAGACAGGAATTGACTCTCAAGATGCATTTGTACATTTAAAACTTACTAAAACATGCATTTGGCATAACCGGTCTCTTAAATATAAATATTTAAATAATAATATTAACAGACATGTTTTGCTTTGGGGGTGGCTCAGTGGTTAGCACTGTCGCCTTACGCCTCCAGGATCCGGGTTTGATTCCCACATCATGTCTGTGTGCACAGAGTTTGCATGTTCTCTCCGTGATTGGTGGGTTTCCTCCAGGTACTCCGGAGGAAACTCCGGTTTCCTCCCACAGTCCATTTGCAGATTAGCCCTGTGGCCTAGATCTCCTGGGATGGGCTCAAGGCTCCCTGCGACCATGTTCAGGATAAAGCGGTATAGACGATGAGTGAGTGAGTGATGTTTTGCTGTTAGGCCCTTAATAAAGGCAGATTTACTTGTTCCATTAATGTTCAGTGTATGTATCACTTATAAATCCAATGTGGAAATACTAGAGATAATAAATGACACTCAAAGATTATTCAACAGTCATGATGAGTTACAACAGAGGCTCCAGTTCAGCTAGTTGAAGCTTTGGAAGTTGATCTACACTATTTGAGCAGAAAGTGAAGATAAGGAGGCAGGAGAGCTGGACTGGACAGACTAAGGGACTTAATCCCTGCTGCATGGAAATGTAGCAAGGGTCAAATCCCACTGGCACCAAACTCAGCAAGGATTGATTCACTAAAAAGTGGTAACAATTGGCATTTATATCACAGCATGTGGCTATTATCTATTAAATATTCAAATCTTAACGGCTCATGCATGAGTTTCAAATGACGTCCGTCTGTTTGATGCTAAACATCTAACCCAAGCCAACATCTAACCCAGATTTAGTTATTGTTTCTCCTGTCGTATCGTTATTAACAATCTGTATCAGCAGACTGGTTGGGTAAGGCTGAACCACTGAACTCCAGAAGTAGGTTCAAATGAGGTGTAACATTTTGTCAGCAGAACAGAGTGTTTTGTGTGCACTAAGCACAAGACTAAACAAATCCTAAGACGGTTATACAATTCTCTTGGTGTACTGGACTGAAACTACAAAGCCACCCACGAGTGAACACTTGACTCAGGTTCTGCACTTGTGGGTGGCTTTGTACAAAAATAATTACTGCTGTTGGAGAAAATTATCTTTGCTGTGGTGTGAAATGATTGCTGAAGTCTGGGCTTTTTTTAAACTAAGAATAATAACACATAGGGATTGTTTTGGTCGCAAACATTAATTAAATCGTTCATTCGGTCATTCATTCATCTTCTGTAACTACTTCAATTCTACAATAAAAGATTTGTATCCTCTATGGTTTTAGGGGGAAATATAAATGGGATGTGAGCTAGATCTGCCATGATTCTAACCAATAAAGAGATGAATTCCTTATAAATGAAATAAAATCAAAAGAAACCTAGCTTGGAATACATTAGAGAGTTAAACACATAGAAACTCTTTGTTATTAATGTCCAATGCCATAAAAATTATAACTAGCTTCTTCTGTAACTGTTTTCTGTGTTTGTACGGGTAAATTTTCAATATCTTAACCCTTAATGTCATATACAGTACATTACTAATAATAGTCTATTAAAAAATATTTTACACCTTTATAGCAGTGGTTCTCAATGCGGGGTTCCATAAGGGATTGATTTTTTTGTTTTGTTTGTTTGTTACAGCATTTATCACGTATTGATTGTTTATGGTTGTTCCTTGAATGGAGTGGGGTTTATTTTCAACGGGCTATAATCAATGTCAACTTGAACCAAGTAGCTTCTGTAGGTGGAAAGTTCAGAAAAAAAGCTATACAGCTCTATACATAGATGATATAAATCTGAACTGAGGGAGTCTAAGGAATTTCTTTTACAGTTAAAGGGGTCTGTGGTTACAAATGCTTTGACAACCCCAACCTCAACCCAAAGCAATAAAGGAGTAATGAGCCATTCGGGATTCAACTAGCGGCATGGACTGGTGATTAAATTGCTTGAAACTTTAGGTCGAGTGTGTTTTTCTGTAGGTCACTCCTTCACCTACCTTCGCTATAGGGATTCCAGCAGTACGGATAATTCATTGTTGCATTTAAGTTGCTAAGAAAATCAGATGATGACTTTGCAGCTGGACTTTGCAGGAATGGACTTGCAGACATATGGTATGTTGGTTGCATAAAAAGCAAATTATTAATAAATACTTATAAAGAAAGTATGAGGGGTATTTAAGTACAGTAGAACCAGGGCAGGGATGAAATCTCTGGTGAATGAAGATGTAAAACCAATAGACATTTCCAGAAGACTTCAAGTGCAGTAAAGTGATGAGAAAATCAACGGATAACTTGCTGCAGAAGAGACGCATCTGTCAGTTTGAACTGAGCACACAATCATTCATAGGGGAGTTACTGGCACATCCCCTGTACCACCCAGTCCTCAATTTAAGCCATTTCCACATTAAGATGCGAGTCTGATCATGGCTCTATCGTACTGAGAAAACTTTCTTGATGGTATCCAAGCACTAGTGAAACACTGGGATGAGTGCTTTAGAGGAGCAGGGGATTATTTTGAGAAATAAGGAGAGTTTTTACGCTCATAACTGCGTTCTGTTATTCCGCACACTCAAAAATCCCAGTTGGACTTTGACGCCCCTCATAACATCAAAACCTTGCTTTTCCGTTTCCTTAAATGGAGCAAAAGTATGTTTTCTTTGTCCACCTGGTAAGACTGAAAGCTGAAAGGAAACCCTAAAAATACATTTGAAAAGCAATAAAAGTTTGATTTTAGTTTTTAAAGGGAGACTGTTAGTTGACATGGCATTCATGTTCCATTTGAGAAGCTGTGGCCTGTGCGCAGATGTTCTGAAACTGAAATTTCATGGTTGACATTTCACGGTCTAGTTGAAAGTGTGCTAGATAGGGAACTCTTACTGGATGCATTTTAGGAATTGTGTGTCTGGTCCAACATGAGACCGCAGGTAGCTTGAAACTCTAATAAACATTTTGTATGGCAAAGGTTTGGTCCCACTGGACCTGATGAACTGGGTTAAAGGTAGGGTAACAAATAAAGATATACAGGAACAAATCTAATACAGGATGTCTCATACAGTAGCTCTGGATGGATGGATGGATGGATGGATGGATGGATGGATGGATGGATGGACGGATACTTTATTGACCCTGAAGGAAATTCCACAATTATTAATGCACTAATGATATAGTTAGCATTTTTGGATCGGTGTTTCTCAGTGGATTGTAACAGACAGAGGTAAAGATGAAGCTAAAAGATGAATAATACATACATTTCATTGGCATTGGAAGATAATCAGAGAACAGGGTGATGCAACATTATCCCAGAGTGTTCAATTCCTTGTATACCAACACTAATAATTTTATGTTTATTAATTTTATGTTTATAAACCTTTTTTTTTTTTTTTATCGAATGCAACATGTAACACTCTGACTTAAACTGTTAATCAAACAATCATTATTTTGATATCACAATAGAAATATATGATCATAGCTACCTGTGCAATAAAAAATAAGAGTATCACCCTGCCTACGATCTATAAGATGCAGATGCAAATCTCCTGCTGCACTTGATGCCCTCAAATTGGCCGTTTTCTACAGAGTCCAGTCTGACAGGCTGTTTATTTCTCGACAGTAACCTTATTATAAAATTAAAATGTCTGACAATGTGTCAGCATGGTGCGATTTTCAAATGCCTTCTTGAGCTACTCCTGTATGTGTAGTTATCATCTGCTTATAAAGATGGTGAAAGATCACCAGTATCACATCTGGCTTGGGTATTCAGTGCTTAATTAATATACATCCATTTGTCAGTGTTGTTGCTGAAAAGAATACTCTTTAAACAAGATGCCATACAGTATATTCCATTTTTAAACTCAATCACAATGTTATAATAAATGCAGTGCTTATCTTTTGGATCAATACTTGGCACTGAGTGCAATGAATGCTAAATTGTCAACCATGTGCAAAGGTGTAATGCACTACTGAAAGCTTTAGTGGCACGTTATACTGTGAGACGTTCATGGTCATCAGGTACTAAGAATTTACAGTAGTAATTAGTGCTAATTCGTAATTAACTCACACCTCCGAGTTTGCGCTGCCCTCAAAAAGGCTTAAATAAAAAAATTAAATATTTTTGCCTGGTTATTATGTACAGTACTGGAACCTGCAGTATACTAAACATGTTGTTGTTGGACTTTCGGCTGCTTCCGGCACAGCGGGATATCCAGTCCGCACAACAACTTGGCACAGGTTTTACGTGGATGCCCTTCCTGACACAACCCTCCCATTTTATCCAGGCTTGGGACTGGCACTGCATCCAGTGGCTGGTGTTTGGGCACTGGCTGGGAATCGAAACCGGGCCTTCCGCATGGCAGGCGAAACACCTACCACTGAGCCATCAGTGTCCCTCTGCAGTATACTAAACATAGTCAGAGTTAATTCTTCATTCAGAAAAACATGTAGTTAATATGAAACTACTGTATGTGGAACAAAGTCACAGTTTTTCCATTATGTCAATTAGTGAGATTTATTATTTGCTAAATGTGTAATGTTTTACTTGATTATATTTATTACTTATTCCAATTAACTGTTTACTGTTTGTTTATGTACCATGTTAAGGTGATGTAAAAAAATATAATCTGGATGGGTCACTTGGAAAGACTTTTTATACTACAGTATGTTATCATACAGTATATGAGGTTTTTACAAAAAAAAAAAAATGCCAAAAGGGGCATAACTTTTTTTTACATTAACTGACATAGGTTATTCTAATTACACATACAACAGTAAAACGGTAGTGTAGTCTCCATCAGAACATATGCATTTGCATCATTGTTGACCCCACCTCTTGAATCCTATTTGAAAATCTCCTTTGTCGGAGTTCTTGGCAGTTCCATTGTCAGCCATGCACGCGTATGACATACAGCAACACTGCCTCCAACATGTTTGACAGATGATGTGGTATGCTGTAAATCATAAGTTCTCTTTTTTTCTCCATACTTCTCTTTTCCCATAACTTAATCCCTTCATACGAATTAATAATCAGGCCTGAATGTTCTTGAGTGTTACTGTACCAGTGATTTGCGCTGTCTCTTGACAGTAGACTTTGACAATGACACGCCTACCTCCTTAAGAGTCTTCTTGATTTTCCTACGTGATTTTTCCTACATGAAAGGGTTCTACTTCTAGAGGTCTGAGATCATCCAATGTAGTTTTCATGGTCTTCCAGGCCTTTTGCTGTTGCCGATTTCTTTTTTTTTACGACTGTTCCAAACGGTTGTAATGGCTACTACCAATGTTTTACACTACTGTATCTCTCTGAGGGATTTTAGTCTAATGAAAGGCTCCTTGAGTTACATGGACACCTCTTTGGACCTCATGTGGAGAGTTCGAGTGAACAGTTACCAAATACACTCAGAACCACCTTCAGGCCCTTTATCCTTGATAGTCATGGAGTAATGAGAGAACAAGCCCAATCTGAACATGCTTGTCGGCCGTGTGTTCTATT
This sequence comes from Channallabes apus, assembly GCA_030522415.1. Lineage (NCBI taxonomy): Eukaryota > Metazoa > Chordata > Actinopteri > Siluriformes > Clariidae > Channallabes > Channallabes apus. Next base: position 35,615,383 of record CM060111.1, read on the forward strand.
ATTTATGAGCCCCCTGTAATGGTGCTGTGTATGAAAATGGCTGTAGTGTCTGAATGGTTAATGTCACACTTCTGTCAAACCATTTGAATTAAAGCTGAAAGGCTTGACTTCGCTCACATATTGAATGTTTCATTCCAAATTCAATGTGGTAGTATACAAAGACCAAATCTCAAAAAATGTATACCGTCCGTACAGTACTGTAAATCGTATATATACACAGTATATTATAGATTTTTCTTGCATGCCAGAGACTACAAGCTACATGGCATTTTGCTCTGAAGCAAACATGCTAACAAGCCCCACACACACACATTCACAACCACACACAAATATTTCACACATACACACGCTCAGAGGGAGAGCTCACAGCAAAGGTTCCTGTTGGTTCATAGACGTCAGGAGCGGTGCCGAGAGGGCAGCCTCCGGTACAGAGTGAACGGAAGGCTGAGGGAACAGATGGTGGCACAGAGGAAAGGATTGGGAGTCCTGCTGCTACACTTTCCCCATGTGGACGGTTGCGGAGGGAGGGGAGCACACACATTTCTGATATAGCTAACGATGTACCTCTGACAAGTCGACTCTTGGTCTGGCCCAAAAAAAACGAAGCAATGTGACAGTAAGGACAGTTCTACAGGTGTCAGTGGTGTGAGAGAGATTGTATTTAATAGAGTGGATACCATACCAACAATAAGCTCGTAATTTCAAAGGTACCATCCTTCATTCATTTGGTTATTCATCTTCAATAACATTTGAAACAATCAGTCCAATCCCAATCTTCAAACATGCACGCACATATTTACATTCATTCAGAGAGAGAGAGAGCGAGAGAGAGAGAGAGAGTCACACCCTGTCATTCAGTTTTTTAGATGATTTTTTTTTGTTCCAGGTTTTTGAATAACGGTTTTAACAAATCCTAATACAATTTATTAAAAATAGGCATACAGAATACTAAACAGAATGCAAAATGATGCAAACACACCATTCCAGAACCATGGGTGAAGTTTGTAGGGCCAGGGGTAGCTCAGTGGTTAAAGCATTGGACTACGGTTCGGAAGATCCCAGGTTCAAACTCCTCAACCACCACTGTTGGGCCCTTGAGCAAGGCCCTCAACTGCTCAGATGTATACAGAGATAAAAATCTGGATATGAGCGTCTGCCAAATGACTAAATGTTTGTGTTCTACTTCGTCCCAAATGTTACCTTGGGTTGAGGTTCGGTTAGTGTGCAGGCCACTCAACTTTGTCAAACCATACTGTATCTTTATGGATCCCGCTTTGTGCACAGCTAATGTCATGCTGGAAAAGGTTTAGGTACTGTAGGAAGACTTAAATAAAAAATCTTGAAGCTACACCATACAAAGACGTTTGTTTGTTTGTTTCCAACTTTGTTCTTTGGCGAAGACTTTCATGTACGTGTGATGGTTCTATAGTGTGTACGCTGTTCTACGTACAAGTGGATAGTTTTAAGATTTTAGCCTTTTTCAAAGGGACGGATTACCAAAACAGTTGTGATGGTAATGGTCAAGTGATCTGATCGTTCAGTTTAAAACCATGCTCGTCAAACACCCCCTAGTGGTTTTCAGGACCTCTTGGCATGTCCCTAGTAGGCCTGTCTCCAAATAGACATGGAAATGTGAATATGAATAAAAAGCACATAGTTATAGCGAGATTCTTCTTGGCACTGCAGAACCATACACAGTACAAAACAAAAACACAGAATGGGTTTAAAAGTGCATCAATAATGAGTTTGCTATGTAACCAGTTGAAAAACACCTGCAAGGTTTGGGACACCATGCTGGGTGTACTATGCCAAACCTTGAGACAAAACACTGCCTATGAATCATTTTAGCACACTGACTCACTATTGTGTCCAGGCTGTCACACAAACATGCTCCCGGTGTAATAAGATGACTAATGCACCATCATTGTATAGTCTGGACCCTGCGTGAGCAAGGCACCGCAAAACGCCTGGTATTTATGAAAGTCCTGAAGAGAGTGAATTGATCTAATTTAACCCCATGTGTCCGCTGACTCTGCAGGGGTTAGTTTAACACTGGTGCAGAAAAACTGTGAGTGTGCCTGATGCCTGATTGTGTGTCTATGTGTGTGTGTGTGTGTGTGTGTGTGTGTGTGTGTGTGTGTGTGTGTGTGTGTGTGTGTGTGTGTGTGTGATACACAGGAACATGAGGAAGCTGTGTGGACTGTCAAAATGTACCAGGATGTCACACAGAACAAGGCTCATTGTCACTAGAACTCTCAGCAGCCAGGCTTGCCTGCATCCTCTCTCTCACACACCCACACTTTCATAGAGACTTACAGGAGCCGTTTCTCCCTCATTAATCTTCTTGCTCATAAGTCATAATTTGTTTTTTCGTATTCTAACTAAACAGCTGAGAAACAAATATCCATTGTGATTTGTACAGTGTGTGTGTGTGTGTGTGTGTGTGTGTGTGTGTGTGTGTGTGTGTGTGTGTGTGTGTGTGTTGGACAGTAATATTCACTTAAACACAGATCTACATTCACAGTTTGTCTTCGTGCCTAAATGATTGAATATACACGATAAACACACTCTTAAGTGTGATCTTATTCTTAATTTAGAGCTGCCTGTTACATTCACACCTTCCCAATTGCCAGAAAAAAAGCTGCTTTAAATCTAATTACGAAAAAGGATCTCCACCCTTAGCGTACTGTTACAGTACTTTACAAGCAATCTTCAGCAACATGGTGTACGCCTAGGAATATTCTTATATTCCCTTTGCAGAACACTCTCATTTTGCTGACAAAGCACAGGCGGAACATTCCGAAGCTACATGTGCTGCATCGAGTCGTGAGAATAAAGTGTTCCTGTTCGCGATACCCTGCCAAATGCAAGCACGAACAAGAACGACAGAGAGAAAAAGAACATCTTTTAAGCCCGAGTTTCTCGGTTATAAAACAAATGGTGGATGTGTCTAAATGAATGGAATGAAGCATTGGATGTTGCCACTGTTAATGAGTCACGCCCGCCACAATTCACACATACCTGAGCCGGGAACCGCGTTACACAGGAATTAAGTAGAACCCTAAGCCAAAGACAAGAGCTCTTAATGTTCCTGTGAAAACAGAGCATCTACACGAGGTAATTTAGAGTCAGACAGTCTTACAAAAAGCCATCGAAAGTATTTCCAGAAGGGCAGAGTTTACGTGTCTGGACGCATAATCCCCTGGTTAAATTCACTCCTTCAGGTTATCCTGTTGCATCCTGAATGTGGTGTGACTAACCTTTAGTGTCCAGGACAAATTGCCTTCACTGTCTTGCTAATGAAATACCAGAGAGAGAGAGAGAGAGAGAGAGAGAGGCCCTCAGCCCTCAAAAGCTATTACAGCCACTTGTACGTTTTAACATAGTGAAGAGGCTGCCTCAGAGCACCAGATTAGCATTAACGGGTCACACTTACAGCAGTGGTTCTGAGGGAACGTGACACAGTTTAAACATGGTTTCTATTTAAAATACATACGAAAAAACCAAGAGGTTCAACGCTTTTAGTGTGCTTCTTCAAATTTATGCTAACACTACAAGGCTAATGCAGCTAGCAAGTAGCAAAAGTTTAAAAATCAACAGCACAACTGCACAACTATTTTTTCTGAGGCAAGTCAGACATCTTGAGCTATTTACATTACAGACAATTTGACATTTCAATTTACATACTAGGACCTCGGCATACTATGACCCACCTTAAGAATTTTTGCATTAAGAACTAAAATTTAGCAAGAAATTTGTCTCAAAGCATGAACGCCGGCTAAGTTGTGCGTATATCCGCTTCAAACGTGTTTGTATCAGTGGAAAGCCAAGTTAAGCGAGTTTCTTTTTTTTTTTTTTTGTGCAAGATTTAGAGAAGACATAGCACCATGGGTCCCAAGACTGTCAGCAAGGACAGTAGCAAGAAGAAAAAAAGGGAGACACTTTCATTTACGTTTTAAAAGCAGCCAGTGTCAAGTGGAATCTTGAATTAAGGTTAAGTGAGGTTTAATGTCTATTTATTTCATATTTTACTTCATTTACATGTCTTTTCTAAATGTTTAGATCGTTTTTATATCCAAAAATATGATTACAGCATTAGAAATCGGCAGTGGTGTCAAAAGTATTCACATTCATTACTTGAGTAGAAGTATAGATACTAGGGTTCAAAAATACTTCTTTAGAAGTTGAAGTATCAACCCAAGCTTTTTACTTAAGTAAAAGTTTAAAAGTACTGGTTTCAAAACTACTTAAAGTATAAAAGTAAAAGTACCGTGAGGGGTGACAAAAGCATTAAGGGCTCGCTTTCTGATCATGCAACTGGGGGGGGGGGGGGCTTAGGGGGGGGGTGGCGTTGTGCGCGTTCTGATCATGTGACGGGGGGGTTGCGCGTTCTTATCATGCGACCGGAGGGGTTGCGCGTTCTGATCATAAAAATAGAGTAACGAGGCTGTTTTTAAAAAGTAAGGAGTAGAAAGTACAGATAATTGCTTAAAAATGTAAGGAGTAGAAGTAAAAAGTCGGCTGAAAAATAATTACTCCAGTAAAGTATAGATACCCAAAATTTCTACTTAAGTAAGGTAACGAAGTATTTGTACTTCGTTACTTGACACCTCTGGAAATCGGTTATATTGGTAATACTTTAGGTAGCTGGAACGGATTTTCCGCATTTACATTGTATCGTATGGGAAAATACATTTTGCTATACAAATTATACCTTAAGAGTCAACCATCTTTAATAATTTGCCCTGACACAAAACATATTTAAAATACCTAAATATAGACTTTTTCTACATTTAAAAGAATGCGTATATGTACAAATAGTACACAACATATTCTCAGGAGGCAGCATGGTGGCATAGTAGTGGCCTTGCACCTCCAGGGTTGAGGGTTTTATTCTCGCCTTGTGTTTCTCTATGGAGTTTACATCTTATCCCTGTAGTTGGTGAGTTTCCTCCTACAGACCAAAGACGTGTAGATTAGGCTACTTGGTGTTTCCAAACTGCCTGTAGTGTGTTTGTGTGTGTGCTCTGTGATGGATTGGCACCCTAGGGTGTACCTCCTGGGATAGGCTCTCGCCCCCAGCGTACCCTGTACACAAGATAAAGCAGTATAGAAGATGATGAAATACGTATAAGTCTAGTATGCATTTTTAATGTAAACTTTGAATTGCATTAAATATATTTTTTTGTAGAAACTCTTCCAGTTTTTAAATGATTTAGCTTGGTGTGCAATGAAGAGTGCTAAATGAAAAAAAAAATTAGCACCTTTGAAACTAAACTCATTTCATATTGTAATTGAACTGCACTGACCGAATGTGCAGCTGCCACTTGAGAAAATTTGCATCTGACTGGAAGTGAGCCGTCAAGTTTTCCTGTTCCTTCCACTTTAATTCTTATGATTACGCTCACTTTATCACACCCTCTTCTGCAGCGCTGTGTGGTGCTGGCCACAAGTGAGGAAGCTCTCCTTGACTTGTTGAAGTGCAGATTGTCCCACAACGCAACAGAGCTGTCAAGCTGCACATTAGTATTCTGTATCATCCCTGGTCTCAGATATGCTTCGAGAAATGAATTTTAGATGAGGTGAACTTCAGTCTTTCCAGGTCTTGTCAATAAAAACAGAGCACAAACAGCAGGGTTAAGTCAGACCCATTCCTTCAGATTGTATAATCGAATACTATGTTTTATGTAACTGAGATGGCTGGGGGGTGCGCACTGCTGAAAAACATTTGAAATGCTAACATGGTGATTGTCAATGCCACAGTTGATATCTTATCTTTTTGTTTTAAGCATTATAAATGAGGACGAGATGCGGCGGTGAGGTATTAAAATGTAAGTATGCATTTGGGAATTAGAGGGAGTGCTGTTGTACTGAATATCAGCACATTATCAACAGATGATCAACATGATTTGTTTGTTTATTTAACCAGCTATTTTGCTCCAACGACACATAGCATTAAGCTGGTGACCAGTAGTTATTGACGGGCAATTAGTGTAATTATGAGGGGTGAAAGTAGTTTTATTATTATTTTACCAAATGGTGAGGAGAATAAACCACAGATGTGTTGGACATTCCCGTAAATTTCATAAGTTTCTCTTTATATTTCCACTTATTCCACTTTAGGATATCAGGTATCTTCTGGGGATCTGTGGTTGAATTCCAAAAACTGTTAACTGGAAAGCTAGTGCACGATGTAGGGTGTACAATCCCTTGTTCCTCACATAAGCAGTATGCTTGATCGGAGGTTAGAGAGGAATTTGGGATTCAGCCTTGTGTTAGAAGTTCCTTAGCTCTGTAGCTCAGAACAATTTACAGTAGAAGCAAAATGTTGTTTAAGATTACATAACAGTTTCATATGCGTTTCTATGGTCAAAGAATTTACTGCTTTTGCCTTCAGCACTGAATGGTATCCTTTTTTTTTTTTTAATTAAAGATATTACAATTAATTCAGTTGGTATATACAGCAGTATACAGTAGTATCACAGCATGAACAATTTTTCATTACGCTTAATATAGCATTATTTGGACACATTCACACCTGAAAATTAATATTTGTACTCAATTACAAGAAAGAAAAACCTTACTAGCATGCTTACTACAGTAGCATGAATTTGTGCACTGTAGATTTTCAACACAAGACCATTTCTCTCTTCTGGACTAAGCTGAACTATAAAACCGACTGAATGCTGAAATGTGATTATAAAGCCGATCAAATCTGCGGACACTTCCATTCACTGCAGAAAATTATTCATCATCGTTTTCCGGGAAGACAACAAAAAAGAGGAACTGATCAAAAGGCAGGCTTACTGTAATGTGAATAATTGTTTGCCTTCTGCGTAATGTCTTAAAGCTTCACAGTGTCTCACAGTGTGAAGTGTCTGAGCTGAAGGTTTCACACCTCACTTGAGGCCAAAAAGCAAAAAAAACAAAAACAAAATGCAGTCCTTGGAAATGAATAATGGTGTCCAGTGAGGGTTATAATCAGAATAAAATATGTTGGAGGCAGTTGAGGTTAAATTTGACTGGATGCCAAAGCACATGGTGACAGGAACTTGGAAAGACACTAATGTAAGCGAGTATCATATAGGATAGAGTGATGCTGATTAAGTTTCTCGGTTACTTTTAGGAGAGTGAATGTATGTGAGATTTATATTCAACTGGTTTGCCACATTTATCAGGATTAACTGTGGCCACACTGGTTTTCGACATCAGCACAGTGGATTAGTGAAGGGAAAAAAGTGTTCCATAAAAGAGAAAAGCTGTATAAGACCAAGGATAGGTGTAGCCATTGCAATAATTAATTGTGGTTAATTATCTTTTTTGCGCTGTTTCAGTATCAGTCTTGCTATTGCCAATAACAGTCTCCTGAACTGCAAATCAGCCCTGCAGATAATTGAAATACATTCCATCCAGACAGGCAATCAGGAAACATTCATCAGATTCATTTATAAAAAAAAAAAAAAGGATGAAGAAAGAAACAAATGAAAATCCTGCATTTGTAGAAATGAGTTTAAACCTATGACCTCAAATAAAAAAAATAAATCAAATATCGACATCGTCTCCTATGCTGAATCTTAAGGGCCTATTTAACTTGCAGAATTTGTTTTTGCCTGGGGTAACCAGTAGCTTGTAGTAATCAATAGATGAATCTCAGATAAATCTACCCGCATCCTCAGCCACGGAGCATCATATTTCCTTTATGAGTGGGCTGCCTTACCTGCACTTAGTTATCTTGAAAGACAGGGATGAGAACATCAAATCAATACCATTTTGCCTTCACTGGCTGATGCTAGGCTGTAATGCCAGACATGAAATGCTGCATGCTGGGTAATCCTGTCAGGTGCTGAGAAAGGATCATTGGTGGAAAAAAAAAAACCCTCAACATCCCTCAATGTTCTGAAATGCACAATTGCCTCCCATTTCTTACGGTATTGCTGTTGTGCTGGTGGACTGTTTTCTGACTATTCAATTATTCAGTAGAGTCTAACTGACTTATTATAAAACGGCTCGTTTAATTTTTAAAATGTGATTGGCTGAGTTGCAGGCAAAGCTGTTTTAGAATCCTCTTCATATGACTGCATCATTCATATTCCAGGTTTTAAACCAATAAAACCACTAAACATAAGCTATTGCTCTATCTATAGTGTAATATACAGTATGAGCATTATGTTTCTAAGCAACCAACACCTATAGCTGTAAACGGATTGGACTGGTGTTTTTGTTTTTTTTCTCTCACAATTTTATAAAAGTGTGACATTACTTAACGATGAGTGATTTTAGTAGGGGTTCAGGTCTTTTTGAGCCCATGTTGAGATTACACATCACATCAAGTGCAGTGTCTCATCATCATCTTTTCTTAATAAGTGCATCAGAACAAACTCTTAAAGTAAAGTCTTAATATATGGTAGTTGTCTTGAGATTCTTCCTTGTGCTTGGTATAGTAGGTTTCCTCCGTGTACTTCGGGTTCCTCCCACAATCCAAAGATATGTAGGTTAGGCTAATTGGCGTTCCCAAATTTCCTTTTGTGTGTGAGTGTGTGTATGTGTGTGTTCCATGTGATGGATTGGTATCCTGGCCAGGGTGTACCCCGCCTCATGCCCTAAGTTTCCTGGGATAGGCTCCAGGCGGACCCTGTACATAGGATAAAGAAGTATAAACGATGATTGAGTGAATAAGTGAGTGAGTGAGTGAGTGAGTATAGGTATTCAAATACAGTTATAATTTTTTATTTTAGACAGCAACCTTTTAATGCAAAATTTATTAAAACCAGAGATTTTTATTACTGCTTACATTTTTTGCCACATTTTAATTCAAATTAATTCAAACTGACCTTTCAAATTGACAAATTCAAGTTTGCTTGTTTATAGTTTGGATTAAACCCATTAATTTCAAGTGAACAGGCAAAATATGCTAATAACTCTTGCAACTGAATAGTAAATAGTTTTGGTAATGTGAATTGTGATTTCCAGCACTGTAACAAAAAACAAAAATCAAAAAAGTGGAACAAACTACATGAATAAAAACTTCAATTTCCTAGTAATTTATTTGCATGAGAACGTATTTTACTTGCATTAATCCCAGCACTTCATTTAAATCTACTTCACATCAGTGCATCCTAATTCTATAGGAAACTCCTTTAATAACTACTTTAACGAGCAGCCTGTCTCACTCACACTCCGAGTGGGATGGTGCTAAGCTTCCCTCCGCAAACAAAGCCAAGACAATACTTTCTCCTCCGCACTGTATGCAGAATAGCCCTCTTGCACACAAAACTATCACACGAAGAGACGAATTCGAGAAGCACAACAATGCCAGAAGGAGCAAAAAAAAAAAAAGAAATCATATTTCTTAAAGAAAAGAGTGAAATGTTTAAAGAGCGGATGTCTAGGCATTATCTACCCATGTGAACTCAAGAACAATCAACAATCCATGTTATCTTTTTTATTTATTTCATCTTTGCCTCTTGGGGTTGCGTCCATAAAACTGGTAAATTGTCAAGAATGCTTACCTTCCTCTTGGCTGAGACTCCTAATATTGCTAAAATCCTCCATATTCCAGGAAGAGGGCTCTCCATGTGCTAGTGGGAGGGGGATGGAGGCACATGGCACTCCAGAGCCACTTTAATGGGAGCGCATCTCCGAGATGAGCCGACGAGTGGCCGTGTGTTACGCCGGAGAGTCATGTCAAAGCTGAGGCACCTGGTTGAGACCAACTACTACCTTTCTGCTTTGTCCCTCCTTCTCTCTTATATAGTTCTTCCTTATCTTCTCTCTATCTTGCTTCTCCGTCTGGGAGGCTCTTGCTCTATTTCTCTTTCTCTCAGTCTTTCTGTCTCTATGTATGATGTGGTCCACACTCTGGGGAAAGCTTTGCATTCACGTGCACAATTCGCAATTGGCCGCTTACTTTTTTTTTTTTTTTTACCAACAAGGGAAAGGGAGGAAGGGAGAAGCTGAGGGAACTGAGAGTGAGCAGAGATGAGTAGGGGAGGAGAGAGAGAGAGAGAGAGAGAGGGTGGGGGGACAAAAAGCATGGCTACATTTGTGTGAGTCTTAACAAGGGCTGTCTCTCATGTTTTATTCAGACTTATCTTGCTTATAGGGGAGCAAATTGGTGAGCCACTGCAACTGGAAGAATCTGGTAAAGTGCACCAGTGTGTGTGTGTGTGTGTGTGTGTGTGTGTGTGTGTGTGTGTGTGTGTGTGTGTGTGTGTGTGTGTGTGTGTGTGTCTGTGCATGATTTGAGAAAAACTGCTCAATGGATTTGCAAAAAAAAGCACTTCCTTATGCAGAAACACTCTGACATGTGTTAATGTATCTCTCCATTGTGCGCTTAACACACCAGGATTCGGAGCATTAGCTTCCCTCAGAAAAAAAAAGCTTTCAGCAGAAACTTTAAAGAAGTCCCAGGTATAAATAACGATTTCGAAAAAATTACTTTGGATGGTCCAAATCAATTTTATATCTATTAAAACATATGCATCTCAGAACCATGACTACTGATTTGTGTTCACTCTGAACGTTTTTCTGCCACAGAGTCCATCTACAGGATTTAAATTTGGAAATCTACAAACAGGCTCCCAGTTGGCGAGACACGCTAGCACGAGTCCTCGTTCTGAAGCGGAGTGGGATGGACGGATGTTCGGCTCTGAAACCTGGGAGGAGACCAAACTGTAACGGAGGAGACCGACGGTTCGGGAACTGTCCGTGGTTCTGAAGCAGCCTCGGGGAACCTCATTCAGATGAAAGAAAGTAGGTCAGAGGAGACAGATGAGAAGAACAGGGCAGGAGAGCCATCCTGAATATAGCCAGATTTTTATGTGCTTATTATGAATGTAATTTACAGAGAGAGGAGGTGAAAGAAAAGCTGTGTATGAGGTTATGCAAGGTTTATACAATATGAATTTAATTACGGTAATAAGCAGTGGTGGTTACGTTTTGCAAGGGGGGGATTGCTTGCAGTTTTGGGAACTGGGTTATATATAGCACAAACTGGATTACAAAAAAAAAAAAGAAGCAAACTGAACAACCTGTACTGAATGCTCTGAAATACACACACGCACACACATTCGGCACTTCCATGCACCAACACACAAAGAAAATGAGACTGAATAATGCATCAATTTGTCTGTGAGTAAGATGTGTAATTAACAAATGTTTTTCAGAACTACAGTACAATTCTTTTCCTCAACTGTGATCCTAAAGGTTTTCTTTATCAAAAATGAAATAAAAAATATTTTAAAATTACTAAAGCATCATAAAGATCTTTGCTCTTCTGTACTTTTCATTTATTAGGAACCCCTCTGTGCCGTATCGTACAAGACTCTGGTCTGTGATGAAGCTGTCTGGGAGTTAGCTCTGCAGGGAATCTGCATGGCTTTGACAGTTCTGCCACAGATAAAGGAAGGTTAGGTGTCAGTGAGAGGAAAGAAAGGAGCTGATAATCCAGGTGAATGGCAGGGTTCTGACAGAACAGATTGGATTGTGATTAAAGATGTAGTCAATGCCGTAATACAAAGATCAGTCAGAATGTTATCTCTAGTAGGTTTCCTGAAAGCGAATTCAACAGCACATACATCCGGAGCACGCACAAAGGCATTTTGGAAAATGGAACGAGCTAGTATCACATTAGTGCTGTGTATGTCATAGTGACACATGTTTCAACGTGCTATGTAGCAAAGCAACTTCTATCATCTCTCCTTCTTGAAAATGTGATATTTTCTTAATGTCTGATGGCCCTCCAGCAGTCATGACATGAATTGAGCTTGCCTTTCTTTGTTGGACCCTAAAGGACCTTCCGTCTATTTGCATGAGCCTTATGCGTTAGCCATCCTTCATAAATCTCTAATTGAATTTCTATTTTGACATTTCTGCTAAACAAAGATCCAGCAGAGAGTGGAAAAAACACCTCTTTTATTTGGCACAGCATTCTGCAACTACTGGGTTCCCATATTAATCAGGTGTTTTGCTGATGGTGTGTGGTAAGAGCTCAGTCTGGAGTTCCTCCATCTGGCAAGGATTTAACTGACAACATTAACAATGCTGTTGGCGAGTAACGTTGTAGCAAAGGAACCTCTGCTGGAGATTCATTCTTTTAAAGTGTTTCATTTGCAATATCCCCTAACATCATACTCAGGGTTTAATTTGATTTAGATGCTCAAGATGTCATGTTGTTGTTCTGACAACTAGTGATTAAAATGTGTATGTAACATTTTTGACATCAGTGCTAGAGCTCATCCACCCTAGACTGTCTATAAACCTATTAACACCCTGCCAGATTACCATCATCAACCAGCCTGTAAACTAAATTAGACTTTATACAATACAGGACTGTATAGGGCCAAAAGTTGGGGTTATAGACAGGGCTATTGGATTTGCATTTTCTTGCATGTACTTGAACAAAACCCAGTGATCTCTCCGTATAGGTACATCAGAACCGGACCCTAGGCATTCATCAGGGCAATAATCACATACATGAATCAAGCATAGGGTCAGGTGATCTTTAAAGTACCTGTACCTGCAATGGCCTTAGCGAGACATGAAGTGCATCCTCAAAATTCTCATAAACATATTATCTCTGATATCCCTAAAAAAATCCCTTGTTGCGTCTCTTACTACAGTATCTGTCACCCTCGCACTCAACCAAGCAGAGGAAAATCAAGCACATATTCAGCACCATGGTCAGATCCACCGCATGGACAGAGGGGGCGAGGCGTCTTAACTCACTGTGGCCAAACACTGTACAGCATCTACAATCCTGGTGTCAACAAGGCCCACAAATGAAAAGAACTAAGCAAAGAAGCACACATTTTGAGTCATTTAGTTCATTTCGTTCTTTTGATCAGATATGTCTACACAAATTTTGGGTATATAATAATATAATGAAAATATTACAATGCCGCTAAGGACCTAATATAATAAACAGAATGAGTAGCTCACCTCTCATTTCTTCTAGTCTGAGTCGTTCGTCTTTTGAATCTATTTCACAGCATAGTGTCTATGGGAGTCATTTGACAAAGGAACAAGCGACTCCGGACTTACAGTATAGATTAATTGAGAACCGTTCAATTCTGTTTCCTTTGTACTGCACTGCATAGCTTCCATGGGAGTCACGTGACAAAAGATCGGAGTAGAAGAGTCAATATTGTTAATTCTGTTTCCTGTACATAACCGAGGTTTTGCAATGATTTGCGCATGCGCACCCAGTAGAAAATGAACGAATCACTCTCAGAGACTGCTCGTTCTTCTAAATCATGATAAAGATTCGTTCAAAAAGAGCGAATCATTCATGAATGACTTATCACTAATAGAAAGTTAGTATTGGCTTCAAAGTTTTGGCCTGTATTGCACTTCACAGACTTAGAGCTCTAGATGGGGGGAGGGGTGGGGTCAAATGATTTTGTAAGAAATACACGGGAAAGAAGAGAATGAAAATCAATGATCAGGTTTATTTCACTCCAAACATCTTATCTCTTTTTGCAAATGTCATTGTACTCGGACTCTTTAGAGATGAATGCATCTGTTTATATGAATTCAACCATTAAAAGGTTTTAATCAGCCGCTCTCGGATGCCATATGCGTTGCATTCTCGATTGGTTTCTTTGTAAAATGTGAATAATAGGATTTTGGAAGTGCTCCACTGAATTTTAATTATTTATGTATTTGGCATCTACTAAGTATGCTATCTATCTTAGTAGGGGCCTTGACAGGGCCTAGCACCTCTCTATGTGCAGGTTAAATCCAATCTACAGGCGCATCTAAAACTCATTGCCTCTACATGGTCAATGAAAGGAAAGGAATTTATGAAGTATGTGAGTAAAGGAGTGAATCTGTAGGTCATGAAGTTTATAGGTCATGGAGGATACATACAGTGATAATGGAATATGTTGATGGAGTAAATCCATAAATGAAGCTGATAGCAACAGAGGAAGTGTAAGTAAGCAGGTAATAAATAATGTTTTTAATGTGACAGAATAAGTATGTGGCGGCACGGTGTCTTTGTGGTTATACTGTCGCCTTACACTTCCAGGGTCCAGGTTCGATTCCCGTATCGAGTCTGTGCCCATGGTGTTTGCATGTTCTCCGTGTGGTTGGTGGGTTTCCTCCGGGTAATCCGGTTTCCACCCACAGTCCAACGACATGCAGATTAGGTTAACTGGCATTCCCAAATCACCCGTATTGTGTGAATGAGCGTGTGATTGTGTGTATACTGTACGTATGTGTGTGCCCTACAATGGATTGGCACCCTGTCCAGAGTGTACCCACTGTGTGCCCTACTGTAAGTCTCATGGGATAGGCTCCAGCCCCCCCGCAACCATGTATACAGTATAAAGCGGTCTACACAATGAATGAGTAAGTGTGAGAGAATAAGTAAGTTATGTAGAATAGAATACAGTATGGAGCATATACATACTGTAAGCAATTGGATCTTTATTATGTAAATGGAATTGGGTAAGTACGGTAAGTAATAGAGAACAAAGTCCATAAATAATAGGCTCAGTTTATAAGATAAGGATTGAGCATTTATGTAATGGATTAATAAAATATTTTGGTAAAAAGTGGTGGAATGTGGATTTAGTGGTGTACGAAATTAACCTATGGACTAAGTAAACTAAGACAAGAGCATAATGTCATGTAATGGCAAGTAATGAGGTATAAACTTATATTGAATAAGTAATGCAATGAGTAAATAATTATAGTTTTGGTAATTATGTAATTAAGTTAAAAAGTAAGTAAAGGAATACCAAACAGAGCAGGTAATTAAGTCATGAAGTAAGCAATGGATGAAGAAGTAAATGATGGAGTATAAAAGCAAATAATAGTGTTAGTATGTAGTAAGTAAGTAAATTGTAAAATTGCAAAACAGTAGACTTTTGAAATGATGTAAATTAAATACAGTATCTTACTGAGTAACCAGTGAAGTAAAAAAAATATTAGCCTGAGTAATGAAATAATGCATTAAGATGTGGATTTGCAGTAGTAATGAAGCATGATAAGTAAAAAAAAAATATGAAAGGGATCGACGTAAGTAACTAAGTAAGTAAGTAAGCAAAGCAGTAAGTAAACGTACTATTAAGTATTAAAATGAAATAAGTGTAGTGTGAGAAACAAAGTGGTGAAGTGTGTATAGTGTGACATACACTATGTACAGTAAATATGTCATGGGGTAAAGAAGGAAAATAACATAATATAAAAATATTTTACCATCTAATATCAATTTTATTCCCTTTCAAGATCAAAACTGATCAGAATCCTACTCAATACAAACTACCTGTACTGTAACAATGTCTTAGCATTACTGGTTCCACCATGCTGCAAGCTCAATAAGCACATGGTCAATTATCAGGAGAAGCATAGACGAAGAAGCGATTTGGACAGCTGTTTCTGATCCCAACTGCTTCGGTGTTACAATCAGTGCTGGACATCTTCAGGGACAATGAGAAATAGAGAGAGAGATACATAGGCACCACCTTGTCTTCTTTCTGCCTAATAGGGTTTTCTGGATGATAAATGGGCAGCAAGAATGAAATCCAGAGAGAGAAGGGAAAGAAAAATACATATAAAATGAAAAAAGTGAGACTGTAGTTCATAGCTGAGAGAAAGTGAGGCTGGGTTAGTCTTTATGTGGCACAGAGTCCAAACGGCCAAATTGATGGCAAAGTTGCAGACACTAACTATAAAACACACATCAAACTTTTTAAGAGTTTTCAGCAAAGCCTAGTGGGATACTGACAGACCACAGAGACCACTTTGTTCTGACAGTGAATTTCTGAGAAGAATATAGCATTTAGTTTAAAACCCATTTTAATTGCTTACTATCTTATGGCTTTGTCTTTTTTACCTTTCAGGAAAGCCTTAAACATTAAGTATAGGATATTATAGGGCTTGTCTGTTATAATACAGAGCTGAAAGACATGAATGGTGGACGGTCATATAATTAATCATTAATCAAAAATCATTAAGATATTGGCATTGTCTCCAAGGAGATGGTCATTTAATAATCATGGAAGAAGTCTCCACTGTCAACACTGCTGTCATAGAGGACGTTGTGCTTTCCCTTTTATCTAATCACCTATCTAAGAATAAAGAGGGGTTGTTAAGGGTAATTACTGTTTATAACTGCAATAATGTAAGTGATATTAAGAACTAACCTGCACACTTTTCACAAGATTAAATGTAAGTATAACTGCATGAAAATAATGTCTTTTCTCTGCAGTTTTTCCGCTTGGGGCAATAAGAACAACAATGTTTATTTTTACAGGCCCAAGTGTATGGCATCATCCAAGTGGTTGAGATGTAGCTTCATGATGAAAGTATCAATATATTTACAAATAGCAAGTAAATTAAAAAAAAAAAACAAATTAGGAAAAAAACAATGCCACGAATATTTTGAGAATAGTTTAGTTTTCATGCTATGGGCATGAAATGTATTTTTGGGCATGTCCCAAAAGTGACCCAGAGTTGAGCACTGACCTCAATTTGAGTCTAAATTACACACATCAAATACTACAGAGAACAAAGGGAAATGTGATTTCCTTATATGCAAAAAATATTGAATATTAAGATATTCGTATTGAAGTTTCTCCAGGGCAACATTCACCACAAAGTTAATCCTATTTGTCATGCACCTGATCTGTGCGCACAATGGTGTGGCCCATTCTTCTCTAGAGAAAAACTTACGTAACCCAACTCAGTAGATGCATCTCTTTACATAATACAGAAGGGAGCACTGAAAAGACACTAGGAATCCAGTGTTATG
The DNA here is from genome assembly GCA_030522415.1 of Channallabes apus. Classification (NCBI taxonomy): domain Eukaryota; kingdom Metazoa; phylum Chordata; class Actinopteri; order Siluriformes; family Clariidae; genus Channallabes; species Channallabes apus. The sequence goes on from CM060111.1 coordinate 35,632,142, forward strand.
AAAGAAATACAATACACACACACCTGCAAAATGGTTTTTATTTCATCCATGCTCAGTTAGTTCATGTACTGTATGCTATTATGTATTGTCCGACATACTGAGGAGAGAGTAACTTCCTATCGAAGGAAAAAATTCTTAATAAATAAACATTAATTGCTTCTAAAACACTAGTGCATCTGGACCTAGCTAACTACAGTAGATCCTAACAGAAGGCTGAATTCAAAATTGCTCTTCAACCCCTGATCAAGGGCACCTCTTGGTGTTTGTGGGACAATAGATTGTACACCCTAGCACACCAGCTTTCCATTTAATGCTATTTGGCGTTCAACTCCTAAGCCCTAAAGTAGAAATCTAAAGAAAAATCACGAAATTTAATTGTTAGTCATCAGCTCCATCAGTCGCTGTTAGTTAGCTCCCTCAGTCATGGAAGAATACTGTATGTGTTGGTGAAAATAACTGGGTAAATAAAGAAACAAATTATTCTGGTATTTCGGCTGCTGCCGGCAAGGGGATGCTACAGCTGACCATCCGGTCTGCACATACAAGCTTGGCACATGTTTTACGCCAAATGTCCTTCTTGATGCAACCCTCCCATTTTATCCGGGCTTGGGACCGGCACTGCATCCACTGGCTGGGGTTTTGGGCACTGGCTGGGAATCGAACCTGGGCCTTCCGCATGGCAGGCGAACCACATACCACTGAGCCACCAGTGCCCTAAAGAAACAAATTATAATCTGGTAATAATAATAAATGGTGAAATACTATGGTATAAGGTTGTGCTATATTAGTATGGCTGTGATGCTATGACAGCCGTGCTACAGTATATCCATCAATACACCAATCACTCTAATAAGATATCGCTTAATTAAATAAACTTTTTCCAAGCATGCCATATGTCACCTGTTATACGTAGCTAGACATTCTACACCATGCTAAATCTCTTGCATCCATTGCACTTGTGAGTTTTTGGACAGTTTCTGCTTGAATTTCTTTGCGGGATGTCAGAATAGCCTCCCAAACCTGCTGTTTTGAATCAAACTGCCTCCTACCCTCATACGTAGGTTCTCAACGGGGTTGAGGTCAGGGGAGGATGGTGGCCACACCATGAGTTTCACATCTTTTATGCCCATAGCAGCCAATGACACAGAGGGATTCTTTGCAGCATGAGATGGTGCATTGTCGTGCATGAAGATGATTTTATTACGGAAGGCACGGTTCTTCTTTTTGTACAATGGAAGAAATGGTCAGTCAATATACTTTGCAGACGTCATTTTCACACCTTCAGGGTCCCTACCAGCTCTCCCCCCATGATTCTGGCACAAAACATGACTCCGGCACGTCCTTGTTGACGTCGCAGCCTTGTTGGGACATGGTGGCCATCCACAAACCATCCACTACTCCATCCATCTGGACCATCCAGGCTTGCACGACACTCATCAGTAAATAAAGACTGTTTGAAAATTAGTGTTCATGTATGCCTGGGCCCAATGCAACCGTTTCTGCTTGTGAGCATTGGTTAAGGGTGGCCGAATAGTAGGTTTATGCACAACTGCAAGTCTCTGAGGGATCCTACACCTTGAGGTTCACGGGACTCCAGAGGCACCAGCAGCTTCAAATATCTGTTTGCTGCTTTGTAATGGCATTTCAGCAGCTGCTCTCTTAATCTGATGAATTTGTCTGACAGAAACCTTCTTCATTCTGCCTTCATCTGCACAAACCTATCTGTGCTCTGAATCAGCCACAAATGTCTTCACAGTACGATGATCACGCTTACATTTTCATGAGATATCTAATGTTTTCATACGTTGTCCAAGGTATTACACTATTTGATGCTTTTCGGCAGCAGAGATCCTTTTTCTTTCCCATATTGCTTGAAACCTGTCGCCTGCTTAATAATGTGGAACAACCTTCTTCAGTACTTTTCCTTTAATTGGGCTTATCTGGCAAACTAATTATCACACGTGTCTGAGATTCATTTCAGTGATCCAAAGAGCCCAGAGACACAATACCATCCATGAGTTTAATTTAAAAACTAAACATTTAATGTTTGACACTTACATCCAATTTGCATAATAATTTGGAACGCGGTGTACAGTTTAAGATCTGGAACAGATATTAGCTAGCGTTGAAGTTTGGTAAGTTGTTACCTTGCAATTTTGTAGAAGACATTTAGAATGCACCAACTTCATCCTATTTTCCGTCTACGACTCACACATGCTGTATTTTTTTTGTTCATGGTGATAGGTGATGCATGTATTATATTTCACCTGAACATGCCATATGCTGCCTGTACATGCCATGTCCTTTAACACCATGCAGGAAGCAGGAACTGTGAAAATGATAGCATTGCCTAACAAAACAACACATTGCGCAATGACTAAAAAGAAATGACCAAACTGTACCATTTTGAATTTCAGTAGTAAATACAATCCAGAGAATTTAAACCTACTTCAAAAACAGTATATCCTGATAGAATCTTAGAATATTTGCTTACAGTACTTATTTACTAGGCACTTTTATTTAAAGAGGTTCTCAAGTGACAAGAAATCCAACCTATTGATTGCAAAGAGGTCTTAGGATTGGAATAAATGGAGAAGTTCTTCCATAGTACCCAGTTATCAATGCATATAGAGTAAACAGTACACTTTTATCCTTACAGTAATCACAATACCATATTACAGTTTAAACCATGGTTCTTACAGTAGTTTGGCTTCAAGGCAACTCACAGGTTTATATTAAAACACTTGATAAAAGATTCTATATCATTTCTGTAGTCCATTACACAAAGACTACACAACGACAAATTTGAAATATGTGATACGTTTTATGTGGGAAGGAGACTCCACTGTACATTAGTCAGAACTAACTCTTTCAATGATATCTTTATGTTTCATACATTGGGGACCAGAAACCAGTCTTTCAAAATTTCTATCTGTAAGGCTGTATGTCTGTTTGTCTGTATGTCTGTCTAGCCGACTTTGTCACAGCATCACACTAAACTGGCTGGACGGAATTTAATGAAACTTTGCCAGTCCTTTGGTATCAGTCTGAAGTTCAACCTGCACCATAAATTAAGTTTTGTGCCAGATTACGTCACACCATCCAACACTTTTTTGGGCAAATATAGCGCTTTTTCCCTCAAAGTGGGCGTGGTTATATGCGTCACTCAACAGAACCAATCAACAAAGTATTTGGAAGACACAGAAACTACTGTAATGCACCTATAAGGTGCCCAAATTCTCACGAAACACAAACAAATGCGCGACACAGCATGGAGTACTCCAAACAAGGCAAGTAGACTATGAAAACTGAAACTTGTGAAGACAGATCATTGTGTTTATTCTTTCTTCGAACAAACTAGTTTTAGTATTATACCCACAATGAAAATTCCAACATCTCAGTAGATACTTTATGAGAAAAAATCTTAAATTGCATATTTAAAATTATGAATTCCTATTGCCAGAAAATTGTAAGGACAGAGACTAGTGATTACTACATTAATGAGCTTTCTCAAAATATTCAAAATTGTCTCATCTTAGCGATTTGGTTTCCACCCACATAACAGGTCATCATTTTTATCATTGCAGTTATTGACACGCAAGCATGTGGTGGCATAAAGGAACATCTAAAGTGGGTTATACTGGTGGGAAGATGCAATTATTACAGCTGAAGCGCAAAAACACTGAGGTGCTGTTTCAGCATTTTTGCCTCAGCTGGGTGTTTGATTTGCACGCATGCACATCCAGAACATCTAGTTAAAAAAAAAAAAAAAAAAAGGAGGAAGGAAAGGAAAGAAGCTAAAATTAGAAACAGCTGAAGTCTTATCATTTTCTTGACGTAATTCGAAGCACACATTCTGAATTCCTTTTGCTTTCCTATATTTCATATAGAATTTGTGCCCATTGACATGGTGTGTGTTTTCATCCAACAGCTCCTGGCCCTCATTACCATTAAGATCTCACCCCTGCCCCCAGGGCAAAATACTCCCAACCCCAACAGAGGTGAAAAGTAATTGAAACTCAGGGGGATGTTCAAGATCATTTTCTCTCTCTGGCTCTCATAACACACAAACAGTACATGTGGGATGAGGAAAAGAGTGCGCATACTACTTTGAATCCTGGGAATGTTTTTTTTCCCTCATTCCTGGTGGTCCTTTGTCTTCATGAACTTTACATCATAAACCGCTGATTATGCATACAGAAATGAAGGAAATAAACCATGTGCTTACATGACTAACAGTGAATTATTGCCATTAGAACTGGGTTTGTATCAGTAGGTTATACAGAATAAGGGCTACATTATTAAGGATTTAGCATTTTTGCTGATGCTTCGTTTTAATATACGTACATTTACTGGCCACTTCATTAATTACACCTACAGCTAAGAATTTGGAGTCAATGTTTTTTGGCAGTGAACACCAATTAACGTCTGCCTAATCGACCAAATACAATCATACTTGGGAGCATCTGGCACAAAAGTCTTTATTTTGTTATTCTGGGCTTACCAGGTCAAATTTTTGATCATGACAAAAAGAGAAGAACTCTTGTGTCAGAGCAGCAATCATATTGAGGTCTAATATTAACAGTGGCCTGATCATTGAGAATGCTGGGTACCAACTTACAGTAAGAATTGGAAAACCCACGTCCAAATAGCCAAAAGGCCCTTTAGTGGTGGGGCTGCAACTTATTGTCAACTTATTGTTCATATTGTCAGCTGACTTCATTTTATTGCCCCATAAGTTTGCTGAGCCTAGACTTGATCAACTGAAGCAACCCCTAGCAAATTTAAGTTTCTTTTTCCTGATTAGTATTACTAACAAGTGGTTTTCTCCCAAACCTGTGAGTTCTCATCACATTGCGCGTATGGAAATGCTCTTAATTTCACTATTAACATACTGTAGCAGTGATTGCTACTGTACAATCAGTTGATGCCTTCCGTCTTTACTAAGCATTTAAACAATCCCTATTCATGAAGGTTCAGCAAGGTCATAATACTGTAGGTTTAATTAATGCATTGGACAGTTCTTAACCCACTGCAACCATTTCAAATGTTCTTAATTAGTTTCAGTACTTGCTGCATGCTAATAAGTTGACCCTTCTGAAATAGGAACCTTTTTTGTCAGGCATTGTACATAAATCCTGCTGTAAATAAGTAAATAAGCAACTGTAAATAAGGTCATGAGAAGTAAGTGCATGTGGAAAATAAGACCTGTGGCATATCTCTTTAAGGACACTGATGGCCCTAGCCTTCTATCTGGATATTCGCCTGAGTTGACTTTCTCCGAACTCAAGTCGTGTGGAAGCCAGGCACGGTTTCACTCTCCCGGTTTAAGTGCAGGTGATCTCAGGCCTGAAATCGAACACGAGATGAAGAGCCGAGTCTCGTTTTTCAGGAGAACTCGCTTCTCGCTGGTGCACTCGCTTGACTCCATTCTGAGGACAAGTGCTGCGAGAGTAAACTGCAGTAGAATATAATACCTGGCCCTGGTCTTATCGAGAATAACGAGAGAAGTGAAGCGAAATTGAGAAAGAAAAGAAGCCTAATTAAGGCATGACTGAATTTGCTGAGCGGTGGTAGAAAAGGGAGAGAAAGGCGAGAACAGAGGAAGATGACCTTAACTGAAGTGCAAATAAATTTCAAGCTTGGTGGTGCATCGTCTGTTTCTTTGTCAGTAATACTTATTTAATTGGTGCAAATTGCGGATGCCTATAAAGGCAAATTTTTAAAAAGCATATTGTCAGTATTCATTACAGAATAGGAAGCTTATGCGATTCATTACTTATGGTAGTTTTGTAAAAGAATTTTGAAAGATTTCAATATCAGGATTCTTTATAAATGTAGCAGTTATGGTCAACAGATGTTCAAGAACACAATGACTCTGAAAAGCTGAAAAGCTATTTCTCTGCAGCAAATATTTAATATTAATTTAGTTAGTTAATTAGTAAGTGAGTTGCATGCCATGCACGGGTAAGATTGCATGGGTAAGATTGCATGGGTAAGATTGCACTGGTAAGATTGCATGGGTAAGATTGCACTGGTAAGATTGCACGGGTAAGATTGCATGGGTAAGATTGCACTGGTAAGATTGCACGGGTAAGATTGCACGGGTAAGATTGCACGGGTAAGATTGCACGGGTAAGATTGCACGGGTAAGATTGCACGGGTAAGATTGCACGGGTAAGATTGCACGGGTAAGATTGCACGGGTAAGATTGCACGGGTAAGACTGCACGGGTAAGATTGCATGGGTAAGATTGCATGGGTAAGATTGCACGGGTAAGATTGCATGGGTAAGATTGCACGGGTAAGATTGCACGGGTAAGATTGCACGGGTAAGATTGCATGGGTAAGATTGCACGGGTAAGATTGCACGGGTAAGATTGCACGGGTAAGATTGCACGGGTAAGATTGCACGGGTAAGATTGCACGGGTAAGATTGCACGGGTAAGATTGCACGGGTAAGATTGCACGGGTAAGATTGCACGGGTAAGATTGCACGGGTAAGATTGCACGGGTAAGATTGCATGCCATGTGTAAGATTTGCCTTTAAAACATAAGGGTGGAAATTATGCCTTACAGTGAACTAGATTTAAGTGGGGTCCAAATGCAAGAAATCAGTTACACTGAGGTATGTTTTAATAACTAATTTCCTATTACGCAGCTAATTTTGGCTCTTTTTCTCTTGGCTAATTTTGCAAGCTGAACATTACAGTAGCATGTAAGAATATTACTTTAATAATTAAACGGGGATTTAATAAGCTTGAAATGTTTATCATCACTGCACAGAACTTGCTTTTTGAATACAACATAAAAGGTTGTTGAATAAGAATACAGTTGATCACTCTGCAAGCATGAGCTATCCATGGCTTCCTTCATAATTAGCCTAATTTACACTAAATTTGTATTTGTTCGTATCTATGTAGACGACATGGTGGCTTAGTGGTTAGTTACTATGCTACTGTTGCTGCGCACCGCAATACTACTGTACCTTCTACTAGCTATTAGTTACCGGAACTGTACCAGCTACTGTTGCCTCGCACCTCCTGGGTCGCAGGTTCGATTCCCACCCCGGAGTCTTTGAGCGTAAACTTTGCATGTTCTCCCTGTACTTGCTGGGTTTCCATGGACAGTTCAAAAGACATGCATGTTAGGCTAATTGGTGTTCCGAATTGCCAGTACATTGTGAATGTTGAACGAAGGCTCTGCCTCGGTCGATGAAATGGGAATAAATATATGTAACCACCATTGGCCACCACTGTCCCTAGTTGGACTACAGAAATTCCTAGATGGATGGATTTATGCTTCTGATTATTCAAAAGCTTTTAAAAAAAATCCAAACAGAATTCCAGATTATGTTTTTAAAAGCAAACCTCACCACTTGCAAGTTCAGAATAAAAATGCATTACATAAGCATTAAAAAATATACATTTTGAATATATAATTCAAAGATCCAAGCACTGTAGTTTGTAGCAATAGGCGCTTTTTATTGTCTTATTTGATTTATTGTTCAATATCCTCATCCTTTGTTCGTGTCAAAGCAATGCAGTAAATTTGGGTTCGCTACTGTACTGTATATCTAAATGTATGCATGAATAGAATATATATATATTTTTTAGAAATCTCACAGCAGAAGCACAGAAACAGGTCTTTAAGCCACATAAATACTGCTTGGAGATTAGTCAAAGTCCCTATAGCCTTCCTGTAGTCAGGCACCACTGTGTATTGTCAGTAATTGCTTATTCTCAGTGACACTAGGGCCAATTTACAGTAAATCCACTCTTTCTCTCTTTCTCGCTCTCTCCCTTTCTCTCTCTCTCCCTCACACACACACACACACACACACACACACACACACACAGTGTGCATTTTCAGTCAATTAAGGACAGCATCTTGTTAGTACCTCACCAGGGTAAAAGGGTGTAAAACTGATTCAATGACCTGAAATCCAGTGTTGATAAATGGAGCTATCCAGGACAGTTGTGTTCATGGACCAGGTGTTTGAAATTATTGATTTAGCAATTAGATGTCAGTCTGTGCCAGGTAAAAAATCAAATAATAATAATAATAATCAGTGTAAATTATTATCTAATATAAATAGAAAATCTGTCGTTTTTTCTGCCCCCCCCCCCCTTTTTTTTTGCTTGTTTACACCAGGGTGAACAAGAGCAATGAAAAAAAAATCTCAAAGTTCACGGAGTGTAGAAAGCAGAAATAGAGTGTAAAGAGATTTGTCACGAGTGGTTGTGTGGAGTAATAGAGCAGCAGGTCCAGATCTGACCTCATCATGCGACTCATGCATCCGTATCACTGCTGATTATTTTTTCCATATGATGATCCTGTACAGTATATGCTTCTTCTGACAGATTGTATTCATGCATTGTCACTTAAACCTGACTAATTCATATGCATTGCCACTTAAACCTGATGCAGACTCGGAGTATCTTTCAGGGAGCACAGGGCTCAAGGCAGGAATACACTATGGGGCGGATGCCTTCATTCACACCTAAGGGCAAATTTATATTACTAGTCCACCAACATGCTTTTAGGAGAATAGAGAAGAATCCAGGAGGATTTACGGGGATCATGAGAATATCCAAATAAACCACCTGAACTCTGGATAAATCTGCACCAGCATGCCAGCCTGAAAATCAAGCAGGATGTGCAGAGCCAACTTATCTCATTAATCCTTATGCTATTCTAAGTATTTCATCTTTTTTTTTTTTCTACAGGGATTTATACTTGCTGACCTGTACATTGCTGTACTGGCTATGTTACTTGAACCTTCTATATGAAGGCATTTATAGTTATACTGACTATAATTATAATTTCTTTTAACTGCATAATAGGGGGCCAACAGGGCAGTGCATATAACTTTAATAAAATGCTTAACTTTTAAGACACTACTTGCATTATCAAGGTTTCACTTGACAGTCTCACTCCACAACACCAGAGGTCCCCATCACCTGAGGACGAACTAACGTCTGGTTACTTAGCAAGGCTAAATCCCATAACGGTCTAATTCATAATCACGGTACGTACACTAATCTTGCAAAAGTCTTGTTTAAGTCTTGCATAAGTCAGGTATTTTGAATCTCAGGCTGTTCGTGGCTGCATTTTCTGGCATCTTTCAATTATTTCACTGGTTGTTTTACCCAACTAAAATATGTGTAACATTCTACTGTATACACACTTCCGTAACGTCACAATTGTCCCTTGATAACTAATAACTAATAATCTTTTTTTTTTTTAACAATGGTCATTGATCGGCTGCTCTGATCTCTGAGTTCACAGCTGTCTCCTAGTTCTCTCTGTCTCTCTCTTTCTCTCTCCAGACAGAGTAAGAACATGAAAAATGCCTTGAGAATCTGCTGCCAGCTGGTGTTTAAAGCCAACAGCTATACTTACAGCATATTGCCATATTACCATACCGCTTTCCAAAAATCATTTCCATGATTAAATTATGCTTCTACTGTAGTTGAGAAGAAAACGGTGCCAGTCACACCAACAGACAATTAGTTCTTTATTACTGCCGATCCGGTCTTTAATAAAGTTAAATGCGTCCCCTTTAATGAATCTGAATGAATGAATGAATAAATATTCTTTATCACATCCGGACGGCATAAACAAAACTACTAGAAGCAATTAAGAGAGCCAAGCAGTGGTTATTGAGATCACATTTCCCCCCCATTCTAATGTCTGATATGAACGAGTGCTGTCAATTGAATAAATCTTTTTAAATAAAATCACAATCATAGTCTGTGATTAATCACCATGTCGGGAATAAAGAAATGCCTGACAAACTGCTTAGTGGAAACAAATTACAGTATGCAGTTTTATAATATCTCAAACACTAACATTTAACACATATTAACCTAAGATCACTCGAATAGAACTGGCGCTCCCACAGCCAGTGTCAGTCCCACATCTTACATTTAGTGTATTCTTGTAAAAATAGTTCCCCTTGAAGGAAGCTTCAGCACACGATTTGGGTTTGCGCCAAACTTCCACCTAGAAGCTTTTTATAATGAAACTTGGTGTTCAGCACACCTGGTGATGTTTCCTCAGTCATCTTCTTATCTGCATTAAACGTGCCACATGCAGCCAGGTAACCGTGCTGTGATTATGGGAGGCCTGTAGGGTCAATACGATTCGTTTTTGTTTAAAAAAAAATAAAATAAAATTCTAGATTAATCTCACGTTAATATTGACAGGCCTAATATGAACTTAAACTGAAGCTTTTGATTAATATTTCCTCTGCTTATACTGTAAGTCACCAAGAAATGGCTAATAATGCATTCTAACAGTATTATGGGCATCACAGAAAGTGCTATTAATTTTGTTCAACACAAGTTCCGCTAACCACTGCACCGAAATCGAAACCGAAATCTATCACTTTATTGCGTCATTGCTTTTCGACTCAAATTCTCACATTTTTACCGGGCATACAGTATAAACAGAGAAACAATTCTGTATACCGCAGCCGATGCATTACATAACAGTGAAAAAGCTTGCTTGTGATTGTGTAAGAAAAGTGAAGGGAATGTTGGGACAGCCTTGAGTGCTTATAAATTTAGTTCTACATTGTTGTTTAGGTAATTATGTTAAATAAAAAATATATACTGTATATTGCAGGGCCATGATTTGGAAGCACAGGGGAACAAGATTGTTTACTGCAGCCATATCTAAATAATGCATGATGGTTTACATTACTAGGTCATGTCTTACTGTAGTTATCTAGTTTTATCATACCACTAGGTCTAATAGTTATGGCTTAGTTATCTCATTTTTATGACCATGGCTTAGTTATCTCATTCCCATGACTTTAACGCTGCACATTCCACACGCTGCATACTACAGTATACTGTATGTGTGTTCCACATTGTGATACAAATACTTATATTATGTGAACGTGTAAAGTGGACGCGGAGTTCACTTCACATCTGGACCGAGTGTCACAGCAGTGTTAATATGTATTCTGATTAAACCCCGTGCTCAGGGACGCTGCATAATAAAAGACACTCTCGCCTTGAACAATGCAAATCCAATGTGACAAGGTGAAAGCCGATCTGTACAAGGACTCAATGTGCATTTAAATTCCAGACATACAGTAATTACAATGCTATAATGACTACAATTTGAATCTTGCAAATGGGAATAGAGTTGAGATTGTCATAGCAGGTGGGAAAAAATACTTTTTATTCATAATTTCATTATTTTACTCTTAATGCTCTTCATGCATTGGGTAAGTCATTATTAACCACTTATTGTCCCAGGGTACAACTTTTATTTAATAGTCAATAGACTGCATTACTCATTGTTTCATATAATTTCACATCACTGCAATTATTTTCAGAAGGAGAGGTGAGTCAAACGTAATGTCATGACTACAAGCCCTCAATTCATCTTTAAACCAAAGGATGTTCTTCTTTTATCATTTTTAACAAAAAAAAAGACGACATATAGATGGTATACAGTATATCGTAATAGTTTTCTCAGTAGAAGGTTTTATACAGTATAGTGTAACCTTCTAAAATAAAAAAAAAGAGCCTGACCACCTTTGTACAGTTTTAAATAAGGAGTCTAACACTGGAATGGCTCTACTGGGTTCACAAAATAAATCTGTGCTAAGACATTTATTTTACAGTTAAGAGCTCCCTGGCTGTAGTAAAAAATAAAAAACAGCAGTAAAAATCATGTGGAGACTCATAAGATTTATTTAATAAAGATTTTTTTTTTTTTGCTGAACTGTGTGAAAAAGCAATTTGCTGCTGTTGTGTGCTGTCACCGGATTTTAGCGCACGCAAGAGAGAGAGAGAGAGAGAGAGAGAGAGAGAGAGAGAGAAAGGGCAGCAGTCGCTTGTCTTCCTCAAAGTGCGATAAAGGATAGATTGTGTACAACAACATGCCAAATGCAAGGCTTTTCGCTGACAGGGAATGAAATGTGCCGAATTGCCAGAGCTAGTTTGACTAGAAGCAAAACGTACTAAGTACTTTTCATGTAAAGTATGAAAAATGACACGTCGTGATGCCAGAACAACAATAACAGCAGCAGCAGCGGCGTGTGCTCCTGAAGGCCAAACCAAATCACTGTGGCTGGCAGTTTATTCGGCACCAGACAAAAAGGATGTGAAAGACAATTACTCCAGCATGGTGAGTCTCTTGCTTGCAGCCCTCTAACTTACTCCTCTCCATGGACCCCACACCACAGCACGCTCCCTTCTTCTTTTCCCTCTAATTCACATATGAAAACTACGCTGTGTGCGCATGCACCTTATCATGGGATCTTATCATGGGGCCAAATCCTACACTGATCACAACATATCAGATCTGCAATGCTACAAAATAGGACCGTTATGCATCATCAAAGACAGGTTACACGGAGCTGTTTAAAATCCATGGGTGCAGCTTCAGGTTATGCAAATCATCCGCGTTTAGTTCACCCCGCCAAGATTGGCATTATTTCCTTGAGTAGGACTCTCACTGAAAGTGGAGTTTTTAATAGGACCTACTGTACAGTAGACAACCACCTTATAACACAACCACTTGCCTTTAAGCAAATATACATAGTTGATGTGAAATGATGATAAATACATTTAATACAAAATAACTAAACAAAGGAAAAGCTGATGTGAAGTGCATTCAAGTCAGACCGGGACTTTTGATTCAGCAGAATAATAGAACGCAGTTATGAGGATTAAAAACTGCCTTTATTTCTCTATACAATCCCATGCTACACTATTGCACTCATCGCAGTGCTTAGAGTTTTCTCAGTACGCTGGAGCCATGATCAGACTACCTGCTTCACTTCTGAAACCCTGGCCTCCCAGGAACTCCTTTAATTTTTAATAGTTAAAAAAAAAAGTTCTTACAGTAGGACTCGCTCAATGTTCACAGGATTGACTGCAGTGGGCTCTGAGCTACCTCGGTCTGGATCGTCATTCACGGACATTTGCCCATCTTCAAAACATTTGCCTCAATTAGATGTTATACTGTGGCTAAGGGACTCATCACTCTACTGTGTAGAGGTCTCATCACTCTACACTACTCAATTTTACACCTTCATTCAAGTCCCTGTTTGACTTGAACCCCCATCGTACTTTCAATATTATTCTTTATTAATAATTTAGTGTTTTTATGCAACCTAAATACCGTATGTCTGCTTTTTGTACAGTCCTTTTCCGGACTTCAACTCCCCTCGTGTATGGAATGAAAAGCATTGAAACAGACTTCTAATAGGAGTTTAGTACGTCAGTATTCTGTATATAAGATATTTCTTCATGAATAGTTTTAATGGTAATCATCACATCAAACGTGGTCTAGTTGATAAGTAAATAGGTATAATAAGCCTCAAGTCCATGTTCTGGGTAGATTTTGAGATCTAATCTTCACTTCCCATACAGCGCAACTCTGAATACAGCCCCATGACTCCTTTTTTTTTTTTGTCCTACAGAGACCATGGCTAAGAAAAGAGCAGTCGATGATGAAGTGCTGATACTCACAGCCCAGCCCTTGATTTACACCTTCAAGAGTGAAGAGTGCATTTAGCTCCCATGACACCTTAAAGCACTGCGGTGAATCATATTGACTCATGAACAAAGCGCGTTTATAATCTAGAGACCTTTTCCCTAACAGAGTGCATCTAACAGAGGTAGGGTGGTGTGTTCGTCTCAAAGCGCAGCCGGGTTTCAATGAGATCTGATATTTATTTGAGCTAGATAAACTCAGGAAGGATAAGGCATAGTGCTAAGGGAGTTGCAGTTTAAAAGACAGACTAGTTAAAGTGTTTTGGAAACTGCTGATATCCTGGGATTTACACACACACACAATACACTTCACTCCAGAGTTTACACAGAATGGGCAAAAAAAAAAAAAAAGAAAAAAAAGTGCAGAAAAGGAAATGCTTCTTTGCTGAGAGAGTTCGTAGAAAGGGCCAGAGGGTTCGAGCTTACAGGAGGGGTAACCATGCTGAGCATCTCAGCGCCGGGGCGAATGTGCAGGAGACCTCATCAGATTTCAATCCTGTCATCCACGAGCAGGAATCTGAGCACATGCTCAGCCAACCTGGACAGTTGAACACTTGATGTAAACATTAACTGAAGCTCTTCACCTGTATCTGTATAATTTCCTGCTGCCATGTGTTTGGCTGATCAAATACAGTGTATCAGCGTGAGCCAGGTACTGACTGTAACTAATTAAAGACAGACACATGATCTGTAGTCCTTAGTCTTTCCGCTCTTCCCCATGTCTTTCTTTCTCTCCTTCAGTCTTCTATCCGGTGGAGGGACTATGATATCTGTTATGGCTAAACATAGTGTCGATGCTATTCCTGGCCTTATTGCGTTAGTCTGTATATACAGTACACTAGGATCATGATCCAGGGGACAGCAGAGGAAGTTGGGAAGGAAGACGAAGAGACTGGAACAAGCAGAGGTGATGACACCAGGACAGCACACAGGGATGCAATTACAGGTTACATCACAAATACAAGCATATAGTACAGTATGAACGAAGAGCATGGATCATTAGATATTGTCTTTGAAGCAAGCTGAGCGTCTATTCACATATGGACATCCATATGTTCCTCCTTGTAAAAATCTACAACAATACGGTCTAAACAAGCTCTGGTGTGCTATTAACATAGGAAATGTGTTGTACAAGTAGACATTTGAAGACCTTAACATTATAAAGGAGCATTGTGACTACACATTTATGGCTTACTAGGCTCGTGAAACACATAGTGGCATGTGAATAATCGCTCAGGGTCAGCCTGTTTTATATCCTCTTCGCCGATGATTGCCTGAAATCACACTCTCTAAATTCGCTAAACTGTATAAAGGTCTGATGAGACATGAGTGCTGTCTCAGTGCCAGCTTGTTCTACAGTACATACACCGTATATTCAGACAAGATATCAGTATCAGTATAATGAGCAAAAAAAAAACCTACCTGCTGATTTTTGCCAATAAGAAGGAAAACCTTCTCATTTTATTTCATTTTTTAAGACAGTTTTGCATCATGTGACAGGAGACTAAACCATGCATGTGCCCGATTCTAAACCGTAAAAGTACGCACAAACGCTGCAATCGACTAACCGTGGGAAATGTATGTATATCAGAAAATCTTGTTTTCTTCAGGAGTTTCTGGTCAAAAGTTACAATCCTTTGGTTGAATGCAGAATGTGTACAGGAAAGAATAAATTGGGTGTCCAGCCACCTGAGGCAAGCAGATTTCTTGTCTAAACCGTGAGCATTTCATTCAGTTTCCCAGCAGATAAGTACAAAACAAACACTGCCTATTGGCATTTGCAATTTGGTACACATCACTGCTGGGATGCTGCAGCTACAGGACAATTTATTTGTTCTGAATCCCAAAATTCCAGCACAAGATACCAGATACTATAAGTCGACTGCGATAAATAACATTCGTAACAGTTTGTCCTGTTTTTGAACTCTGGTATGTTACCCATAATGTTGTGTGCATTGCAATATTTTAAGCAAAACCTTTCTATGGTCACTAACTGACCATACACCAATCACTATAACATTACACCAAATAACTAACATGCTGATTACCAATTATATACAAGTAATCTGATGGCAGGATCATGGGAACCCAAGGATCAATTATGCCTGTGGAGACCAAAGGCCAGACTGTCCAGTCTGATCCCACAGAAAAACCAATGCAGCACTAAAAGGTCAATGCTAGCCTCGATAGAAGCGTATCAGAATATCCCAGTGCTAGACAAACAAGAGCCTCCACCCCGCAATCCACAGCATCCAAATGCTGCTTCTCTAATGTCCTGATGCCAGAGACCACAGAGGTCCTGTGGAGTCATGGCTCCGAGGGGCCAGAGTCGCCCAGGTGGCACAAGGGGAACCTGCACAATAATGGACATAATGATTTGCATTATAGCGCTGTGGCTGATCGATGTAAATGCCAAAGTTATTTTGTAGTACACTTATATTTTATACAACTAAATGCTGAAAGTAACCAAAGCAATTTACAAAGGTCACACTCTCTTGCCTCTGTTGTACTGTCCGAATGAAGGCATGAGAGCTCACTGTAAATGAGGATACAATTGAGGTAAATGTTATTCCTTCACAGTCACCTAATGAACACCTTCGGGAATTTTTGGAACAGTGAGTTACACAGCATTACTACCAAGAACGGTCCATGGCATTCATCCCTCCAGTACAGTTCCAAAGGCTTTTGATGGATACAGTAGATGCACTGAATCTGTTTTACTTTACTAACACACATTATGTGCCCTTAATTTTTCTCCCATTTGGTGTTTGAGTAATATAATATCCTTGTAAATTAAATAATAATATTATATACAGTATACTGTATATATATCACATCTAAATAGTGTGATGGTCTGCTAAATTCTAATTTGCTGTATTGTTAGTGATATACAAACGCATTAATAAAGCGAAAATGATCTGTCCACACCTGTACCAAAATGAAGGCTTATATGAAATTTTGACTTTATGAAATCCAGCTCGCTGAAAGATGTACGCTTTATTCAATTCAATTCAATTTTATTTATATAGCGCTTTTAACAATGGTCATTGTCTCAAAGCAGCTTCACAAAAATTAAAGAAATTTAACAAAAATAATAATAATAATAATAAATAAATTTAAAAAAAATAAAAATAAAAATAATAATAATAATAATAATTATAGAAAATAAAATAATTGGAAGTGTGGATGTGTGAGAAAAATGTGCAGATAATAATAATGAGACGAATGAATGAAATTTCTCTGATGAGCAAGCCAAGGGTGATGGCGACGGTGGCAAGGAAAAACTCCCTGAGATGGCATTAGGAAGAAACCTTGAGAGGAACCAGACTCAACAGGGAACCCATCCTCATCTGGGCGATAACAGATAGAAATGATATAACATCTTGTGTGTTGTGCAGGTGAAAATTCAATATGACAAATTATTTAAATTGACATGAAGACCAGTTCAGCATAGGGACGAGTCAGTAGGTGCAGAGGGCAGATGAGGTCTGGATCACTGGAAGCACAGGAGCAGCATGTGTAGCTCCAACCATCATAAAGCTGAATCCAGCTGGAGTTGGTCCTTCTCTGGATGCCTCAGGAACCTCGCGGGGTCGGCCTTTGTCTACTGAAGCTGGCAAAATCTCCCGATCCTTCGGGATGGGTAGAGAAATACAGAACAGATGGGGAGAATTAGCGTAGTTGCCATTCGGTATAGGTGTACTGGAGTATGAGTACTGGGATGAGTTATGTGTATGCCAGATTAAAAAGATGCGTCTTGAGTCTACTTTTGAACTGAGAAACCGTGTCTGCTCCCCGAACACTGTCTGGAAGGCTATTCCAAAGCTTTGGAGCTAAATATGAAAAAGCCCTACCCCCTTTTGTAGATTTTGAAATTCTGGGAACTACCAGAAGTCCGGAGCTTTGTGATCTTAAGGCGCGTGGTGGATTGTAGCGCATCAGAAGACTGGTTATGTATGTGGGAGCTAAACCATTTAAGGCCTTGTATGTAAGTAATACTATTTTGTAATTTATTCTAGACTGAACAGGTAGCCAGTGCAGGGATGATAATATTGGGGTTATATGATCATATTTTCTGGATCTAGTGAGAACCCTGGCGGCTGCATTTTGGACTAACTGAAGCTTGTTTATTGAGGATGCAGGACAACCACCTAGTAATGCATTACAATAGTCCAGCCTGGAGGTCATGAATGCATGAACTAGTTTTTCTGCATCAGATACGGATAAGATGTTCCTAAGTTTAGCAATATTTCGAAGATGGAAAAAGGCTGTTTTTGTGATATTTGAAATGTGATTTTCAAAAGACAAGTTACTGTCTAATATTACGCCCAGGTCTTTTACTGCTGAGCTGGTAGTAACAGTACATCCTTCTAAGCGCAAGCTGAATTGTGAAAGCTGTTGTGTGCTGGTTTTTGGGCCAATAAGTAATATCTCTGTCTTATCTGAATTTAATAAAAGAAAGTTATTGGTCATCCAATCTTTTATGTCCTGGACACACTCAGTTAATCTAGACAACTTAGGTATTTCGTCTGGTTTAGTTGAGATATATAATTGGGTATCATCAGCATAACAATGGAAACTAATCCCATGTCTTCTAATGATGTTACCCAAGGGAAGCATGTATATTGAGAACAACAGAGGTCCTAAAACTGACCCTTGTGGGACCCCATATTTCACTGGCATTACACCAGACGGTTCTCCATTTAGATCTACAAAATGGTAGCGATCAGACAGGTAAGATCTAAACCATTTTAATGCCTGTCCCTGAATACCTATATAATTTTGTAAGCGATATCTACGTCATTATCTACGTCATTGTAATGAATTTGGGGTGGAAACCGGGATAAAACCAAAATACTGTACAATAACACAATCGTGTGGGCAAAGCATGCACAGACTAGCAGACCATTCACACATTGCTCCTTAGTTACACAGTACAAAGATTCTCTTAGCTCTCAAAAATGAAAAAAAAAAAGAAAAGAAAAATCCAACAACAACAACAACATCATGGGTGATGCTTGAGCTGAAGTTTTG
Source organism: Channallabes apus (assembly GCA_030522415.1). Classification (NCBI taxonomy): domain Eukaryota; kingdom Metazoa; phylum Chordata; class Actinopteri; order Siluriformes; family Clariidae; genus Channallabes; species Channallabes apus. The sequence continues at coordinate 35,650,698 of CM060111.1, forward strand.
CGCACTTAGAGAATCTTCCAGCTGCGCATGTATAATCTCCATTAAATTACCAAGCTAATTAAGTAGCAGGCTAACTCACTGTTGGATGTCAGACTGCTGTTTTTTTGATGAATGACGGCTCACTCGTGGGAATGAACAAGAAATGGGTCCAGATTGCAGCGAAGCCACATCATTTCCAGGAGCGCTTTGAGGGAAAGCTTTTTATCTTCGGCATGTCGTTAGTGTGATTTGGGTGCAGCCCTCCTCATTAAGGCAACATATAGTAATATAGAGTATAGTTCTGTTCATTTACTTTGGAATTCTATTCAGGATGATGTGGCTTCATCATACTGTTTAGTTCAGCCAAGAACTATTATAAAAAATGTTCCTGCACGCATATCCATTCATCCATCCATCCATCCATCCATCCATCCATCCAACCATCTACCTTATAAAGAGGTAGGAACCTCTTTAGTCCAATTAGTGACCATGGAGGCCAATTGTGACCAAAGGAGGCCAATGGTGACCACCAATTGTATTTATCCACATATTTATGATTGTGGTTGGACCTCCAGTCAACATTCACTCACACCTTCTACACACTACGGCCAATTTGGACACCAATTAGCCTACACTACAAGTCTTTGGATTGAGGATTAAACCTGAGTACCCAGAGGAAACTCCTTAAGCACTGGGAGAACATGCGAACTCAATGCACACAGACCCAACGATGGAATCAAACCCGGATCCTGGAGGTGCAAGGGGACAGTGCTAACCAACCGCCATTGCAAGCTGACAAAAATGAAAGCAAAATATCTGGAAGAAATGCAGGAAATGCAAAGCAACGCATATTTATTTGTTCTACGTATTAACATTATGCGTTACCCCTACGAAAACGCAAATTCAGGTAAAGATCAGCACGTTCAGTATGCTAATCCTATTCTCTGACTGACAATCAACAAAGCTGGTAGGAGGTAATCGTGGGATTTTTGCAGATTTTCTGCCAACAGTAAATTTCTACCTTGGATAACACTGTGGGCGACAACCTGTAAGGATCGCTATTTATACAGCACCCACCTTCTTATTTTCTTTCTTGCTCTAGGACTTGTCCTGACATGACCCTCGTTTATTAATGATACATTAGTATGACAGGATGAAGAGGAGGAAGGAGAGAGCGAGAGAGAGAGAGAGACAGAGAGATTGTTCAACACTGCTTAATGTTTGATTTAGCATTTCATCATTTCTGCTTTTCAATTTAACTCGTTCTTAATTTCTTCCATCCTCTCTATTTCACTCATGGCAAGTTTTCAACTAGTTGAGCAGGAGATAAAACAGTGAGGCAGATGGTAAGCAGATTCAGGCAGACGGTAAAGAAAGCAGTTAGTGTGAAAATATTGCAGACTAGATGAAGCCAATTCTACAGTCAAATGCACCAGACTACACTGGACTTTTTTTTTTCTTTAACACTTTGTGGGAAGTGTGGAGGTGTACCCAGGAGTGTGTTTTGTATTGCTGAGGAGTCAGATCTTTAACAAAAGAACATTGTGAGAACTATTATATCCTTCAATTCTGGAATATGATATAGAAACAGACTATGATTGTCCACCAAATATCGTCCCTCATCCACCTATTGAAAAGATTGCTCCTCTCCTGGCAGGTGAACTGAATCACCAACTAGAAAACAGCAAACATAACAGGATTAAGGGCACCCAAGGCCTGTGGAGACCCAAAGTCGGCCTGTACGGTTCGTTGTCACAGAAAAGCGAATGCAGCACAAATTGACCAAAACATGCTGGCTGCAATAGAAAGGCACCAGAACACCCAGTACATCACAGCCAGCTGTGCATGTTGGCCCAGCCAACACAAAGTTCATTCCCTTCAACCTGGCCTCCAAACTTGCCAGATTCTAATCTGATCAAGCGCCCAGGGGATACGCCGAACAAACAAGCCCAATCCATTGAGGCCTGCAACCATGCAACCAAAAGGATCTGTTGCCAACGTCCTGGTGCCAGACACCACACTACACCCCCAGAGGCCCTGCAGAGCCACGCCCCAAGGGTTTTAATGTTATTGGTTTTACTGGTATGTCTGATTGGTATATTTAAGACAAAGTACTAGATTTACATATGGACAGGAAAAACAAACCGATCTGCAAAGGTGTGGCACTTTCTTCAAAATGGAACAATGTACTGCTTCATTTTCCTTACAATACCGCACTACAGGATGCCAAAAGAGAACTAAAGCAGTTTTAAAAGGCAAAGGATAGTCACAAATAATTGGTTACCTTTACACCTTATTAATGAACACTTTTAAGCACAAGGAATTCTTAAACACATACAGTTTTTTTTGGTTTAAACTTTACTAACCACACACACACACACACACACACACGTACACATTTCTTTGTTGTGCAAGCATGATTTATGGCCCTGCTCTGACTCAAACCTCATAATCTGCCAGTCACACTATAATGAAATATCTGGGTCTAACCCAAGGTGATGAATAGCACAACACATGGAAGATTGAGCTCACGATGAGGCTGATAAATTTCTATCATTACAAAAAGAAGAGCGCTTATTCGGGGAGGCATTAGCATAACCTCGGGGAGGTAGAGCTGAAAATCCGTTTCAGCCACAGGAGGATTTTCTAGGGCTAAGAAATCCTCTAAAATGCGGTCTTGAGCTGCTCTTCCCCATTCCGGCTTCCAGCACCGCAACAAGGTTTAATGATCAAGGCTTTAGCTTCTCACTAGTACAAATGTCAGACTCAAATATGCCTCTGCATCATACTGTAGGTCACGTTTAAACTAGAATCTTTTAACCCCTAGTAACGTTATTCATTTGACTTGACAATCCATAAAAGGAGATTGATGCAATTCCCGCTGAAGGTTTAGATGAGCTCAAAAAATGGCAGAGCATTGAAGCTCCATTCTATTGATGTGACAATATTACCCTTCAGATTTAAATTGGCTTTGGTCACAGAATAGAAGTTCTTCTTTGCATTGCAGCAATAAACCAAATAGGTCCTAAAATTTCCCCAGTGCAGTTTTTTTTTTCTTTTTTACTTCTAATGCCAAATATGTCTGAAGTAATATCATGAAAGCCTAGTTGACTGATGTTCAGTTATAGCCTTTTCCCATAATACATCACATCCAGCATGTGACAGAAGAAACGTTAAACTATGCCATAACTCAGGCCATAACTCTTCCTCATAATTTGCACCTTCATAAAATGCTTGCTTGAGCTGAGGATACAATACATGACTTTCACAATCCTGAAAGATTCCAAAAAAAGGAATAATAAAGGAATTTTCTTAGAATGATAAAAAAAAGCAGATCATACATTTAAGGTGCCCCAGACTAGAGATGTTCCGATACCATTTTTCCCCTCCCGATACCGATTCCGATACTTGGGCTCAGGGTATCGGCCAATACCGAGTACCGATCTGATACCTGGGTGTGTATCTGTACAGTGTATATATACTGTACTATACGACGCGGAAGTGAAGGTGCTGTGTTCACGTGCTCCTCTCGCGGAGATCAAAGGTGCCCCCCTTTTTAAAGTCTCTGGGGCGCATCACATCGCCCCGCTCTTATGCCACTGTCTCTCATAAAATCCACCGCGTCGCAAAGTCCAGCTTCCCAACAGTCAGACCCCGAGCTACACTCCCTGCTGTGTTTTATAGCGCCGGGATCATTAGCGCCGATAGCTCATGGGCCATTGCCTGATTTTGCGGCCCTGCTCCTTCACATACCTAAAGGGGGGGGAGGCCGCCTAACTAGTGAGCGAGGAGCGATATCAATTTGGGCACACGCCCATCACAGGCGCACGCCGTGACACTCTGTAAGTAAGCTAAGCTAGCAAAGCTAGCGGGCATAAATAGGTTATGTTTAGGAAAAAGGTATCGGATCGGTACGTGGACTCAAATACTCGCCGATTCCGATGCCAGCTTTTTTTGTGGTATCGGCAGCATTTCCGATACCAGTATCGGAATCGGAACAACCCTACCCCAGACTAGAGATCATAGACTCCACAAGTTGTCACAGCAACAGAGCTGAAGTGAACGCACAAAACAAAACTGTCATGACATATACAATATATGAATTTTCTTGTCCATGATCCCGACTCCTCCATGTTCATTGGCTACTGATTGAGGAGTCTGTTCTCAGTCTGTTCTCCGCACAGATTTCGAGGCGATTCGAGTCTGTACCCCTTATACACTAACAGATATCTAGGCCAACTTGCCACGCCAACTGGCTGCAACTGCCTGGTACAGACTAGGACAGATTAGGACAGGATGGAATTTCGACTCATACTGTATGCAAAATCCTGTCTAAAGTCATATAATGTGGCCTCAACCTTAGTGTGTTTACTTCCAGCTTTTCTCTGAAGGAATTCTGATTATTGAGAATGCAATTCTCAGTCACTGCTAATGAGGAAGGGTCAGCGTAGCAAGCGTAAACACATAAAACCTAGATTGTATTTGTACTCTGTCTAATCACTTGACCTGATTTTGATGATCGGCTTGGTGAGTATACTACATACCGTTCCATGTATTTTTACTCAGGATGGCTGGTGTTGTTAAAATAATCCATTTTATGCCACATAATAGACGAATTCTTTCGTAAAAGAGCAGAACAGCATGATGGTTCTTCGAGAACATTTGTTCTAGCCAGTGCTGCTCATTTGGCAGAATATGAGAATTACAATATGGCATTTTTTTAGCCAACTTGAAGTAGAAAATTTGAGCTGAGCAGTTGAGGGTGAAGATTTTTTCACAAGCCTCACAAGAGGCGTAACAGAAAACCATTTGCACTAACAGCAAGAGATGGTCAGTTTAAATCCCTACAGTGGCACAGATATTTGTGGTGCCAAAGAACCAAAGGGTGGTACATACTGTAAGTCTGGCATCCTTTCCTACTATTTCCAATCACACTGACACTGGACAGTCGTATGCATCTGCATGAGCGGCAATTTGAAAAGACGCAGTTGGAAAAGACTTCATTTCTCTCCAGTTGGTAGATATCACATAGGGATAAGCTGGCTAGTTGGTACGAAATGGCTGATGACCAAATTCATTCATTCATTCATCTTCTATACCGCTTTATCCTGTATTTAGGGTCGCGGGGACCTGGAGCCTATCCCAGGAGACTCGGGGCACGAGGCAGGGTACATCCTGGACAGCGTGCCAATCCATCGCAGAGCACACACACACACATTCACACACAATGGTCAATTTGGGAACGCCAATTACCCTAATCTGCATGTCTTTGAACTGTGGGAGGAAACCGGAGTGCCCGGAGGAAACCCTGATGACCAAATTATTATTAATAATCATAACCATAATCATTACAGATCCTTGCAATAGGGTCTAACGTTGGAAGGGTGTCAGAGTTTCCTACACAGATAAACCTCAATATCTATGGTTAATTAAAAAAAAAAAAGTTTAAAAACAACTTAGCTCACATTCTTGCATCAATCTATTTACAGTACATGCTTTTAAACAGCTTTAACAGCAACCTTAACAAACCACACAAACCCTGGCTTTTCTTCACCATCCCAAAAGATCTGCAAGCAGCACACGCTCGTTCCTCGTTTCCTGGAGGCCACATTCATCTCCGCTCAAAGCTTCAACCTTCAAAGGGCTTCCTGACCTTTGTAAGAGCAGCACAGGCCTTGACCTTTCAATAAAGTAAAAGCAGGTTCACATGCGTACAAAGCAGGAGAACTGAAGAGACATTGCTCTGGTCAGAAAGGGCAGAGACAGATTAAGATGCAGAGCTCGGGGGGGTGGGAGGGGGCTTTTCATTAAGCTTCGAACGCTCTGGGTTCACCTGTGCTTGAGTGAATGAATAACTACCATGACCTACACAAACTGACCGGAGATACAGCACTTCTGCTGCTAACGTTAATGGATAGTAAGAGAATATGAGGATATGAGAGAGTATCAGAATGCCATAGTATTTGATATGTATTATCAATACATATTTTTGCACGCGTTCTTTATCAAACTGGATACAAACACATTAATTCACACAATGAACGAGGCATTCATCAACATTAGTTCAGAAAAAAAAAAGGTTTGTTCTATGAAGTCTTATGAGAGCAAATCATATAATTGGTGATGGTTTGCTCAAATTTATACACGGATCACACTGACCAGATTACATCACTTCACGAGACTGTTTTCATTCCCTAATGCAATTACTAGAAGATAGAATAGACAGTGTATTCATGAGGTTCACTTTCAACATTGTTTTGTCATTTCAGCTTTGGTAGAGTTGATGAGACTAAACGGTGCTTAGTGGACATGCCTGAAAATGCGCAGTACAAACATCTTGACCCGCCCTCTTTTCTTAATATTAAATTACATTTAGGGTTAGGGTTAGGGTTAGGTATAAGTAAGTATAGAGATTAAATGAGAATAACACAGATGTTTTACTTTGAAAGGCTGCGAAATGCATAAGATAATATATATACATATATATACAGTATGCACTACCGTTCAAAAGTTTGGGATCACTTTCTAACTCCATGATGGTTCCTGATTTTTATTTCTTTCTACATTGTAAAGGAATGCTGAAGGAGTCCAAAAAATGCATTAATCTCCTTTGAACAGTTGATATTGAGATGTTTCTGCTACTTCTGCTCTGTAAAGACTTCATAACGCCTCTAATCTGAGGTGCTGTTAATTGGTCATTTTTCAGGCTGATAACTCTAAATGAACTTCTCGTCTGCAGCAGAGGTAGGTTTTGGTCTCGTCCTCCTGGGACGGCCTTCATGAGAGACAGTTTCATTATGGTGCTTGACGGATTTTGCAAATGCACTTGACAATACTGTTCTTGTAAGAACTACTACAGAAAGGCTGACCTCTGTGTCTTAAAATAACAACTAACTGTTGTTAGTTATATATAAATTGGTTGTTAATTTAACAACTTCAGCAGCAGCCTCATTTCCCCCCTCATCTGCTCCAACTTCTCACCAGGATACTAATCGCCGGCCTGATCATCTGCCACCTATACTGTACATGTTTCTCACTGGTTCATGCATTAAGTTAGATGCTTTAAAGCTTGAATGATTTATAGGTTCACTTTGTTGAAGAAACGAGTATATAAATGAATCACTCGTGTATATCAATGGAGCTTTTTTTGTACAGTAAATCTGTTGAGAATTCTTAGCTACTGCAAGTTTTGCCTATTTAAACATTTACACACATTTACTAAAGGATTGTTCAGCATGGCCTGTTCTCTATGTTATAGTGCATCTCCTGTAATCTGCCACTTTCTCAACAGATCTGCAGGCTATCATGTTCATGCACTCAGTAAGTGTTTTTTTTTTCCTGATTAGGGTTTCAAACCATATCATAGAAACATTGAGCCGGAAGCATGGATCCTGATAGTTATTTGCAAACTCAATGCTGTAACAGTTTATATATCCATATCAACAATCATGGTATGAAACAACATTTTAAAAATGGATTAAGATAAAAAATGCAATAGCTTTATTTAATGCTGGAGGCTATGGTATTTCATGGAAGACTGAAACCAGTAGAACTTCATGCCGTAGTCTATATAGTTTCTTCTTTAGGAACTGGATGGACCGTTAAATGAATGCACTAGACCCCTTCCACCAGTGTAATGCAGACTGTCTGCCAATATCTCCTTTAAGTGGCCATCTATCAGCACCAATACAATTTGCTCACTGCTGATAAGTCGTGATTAGTCGGATTGCATGCTGTAATATGCACTTAAGAAGTCAGAAAACCAGCACAGGGGAACTGATGGGCATGTATCATATTAAGAAGCTGGACATCGCTGCCTCCGAGCCCTATTACAGGTGGATTTGTTTAAGGGCCATGACTGTGGAATAAAAAAAGAGGAGATCTTATAGTCGTTTAATTGGTCACAGAGATTGCAGATGTTGAAATGAAAGCCGATGAAGTTTTAATTTCAGGGGTCACTGAGCACTGCTTGGAAATTGAATTTAATTACATTAAGTGTTTTAAGGATCATCAAACAGGTGACCCACAATAATCTGCTGTCACAATAAACCCTCCAACAAATACACAACCACTGTACGCTAAAATGACATGGGAAGAAAGTGCCAGTTATGAATATTGTTCCAGGATGCACTGGAAACGTGGTTTTGTGTTTGTACAAAAAAAAAAATATGTTTTAAGGGTGAGTATCTGAAAACCTGCCCTTATTTTTTTTTTTACTTTAAAATTGTAGATTAAAGAAGATTTGTTTTGCTTTTTTAAGTCAATTGTACTTATTGTACTTGTTTTTCCAATGATCAACTGTTCAGTTTTGGGGAGCCTGTTATTCCTGTTATTGGCTGACAGGAGAGAAACCCAATGTGATCACTCGTTCACTCTCTCATCGTCTATACCGCTTTATTCTGTACACAGACTCGCTCACATGCATGCTCATTCACACACTACGGGCAGATTGGTTACGCCAATTAATCTTTGGACTGTGGGAGGAAACCGGAGTACCCGGAGGAAACCCACCATGCACGGGGAGAACATGAAAACTCCATGACAACAACACAGACCCAAGGCGTGGATCGAACCCGGACCCTGGAGGTGCACGGCATGTTGTAAACCTTTTCCTCAAGTGTCTGCCTCCAGAACTTCCTCTCAATGGACATTCTTTGAGATTGTAAAGCATAAAAATTACAGGAGATCAGCACTTTCTGTAAAAATTCAGCTCTCCTGATACCAACACAAATGCCAAGATCACTTACCGCCAGACATTCTGGTGTGGGATGTGAGCATGGACTGAAGCGCTTGACCCTCAGCTGTATAACTATATGCACTGTGCTGCTGCCACATATTGGCAGCTTGAATAATGACATGACTGTGCAGGTATACATGTAGATATTCCTAATAAGACATGAAGATAGAGATGCATTTTTATTACATTACATTTGCTCTGCATTGCCGCCACATTTCCCCCCTCTGGCTGAATATCATGAGGTTGCGGCCCGAACAGTATTTTTCTTATTTCTCCCCAGCTCGAATTGAGTTCATGGCCCTTGATTTATTCTGTAATATAATATAAAGGTTATTTCAAATTGGCTAATACAGGGCAAACATACACCAGGAAGCTAATGCAATGGGAACGGTGAATTTGAGCAGAGGAATTTAGAGATGCGTTAAACCATTAAATCTCCCATACAGGCATCGTCTGATCGTACAGCACAACATGAAGGCAAACATCAGACACAAAACTCCCCGAAATAATAAATAGATTGCCTCGACATCTGCAGAGAGACGTTCTCCGTGATGATCTCTGGGTAAGGAGCAATGCTGAACAGATGAGATGAGGATTTTGCTTAAAAACCCAACACGGGTGTCTCTGACGTCCCTGGAACTTGAATTTAACCTTCCAGTTACGAGCGCAGAATCTTAAACGGAGCCACTGTCGAACAACGCTCCCTGTGGATCATAGTTCGGCTGACAAAACTTTAATTATTCATTTATTCAAACTTCTTAGGCTCTCCACATGTGGTGCACGTGTTGGAAAATGCGTTAATTAGTCGATGAGTTTGAGTGAACGAAGTCAATAGAGGTGATGGAGGCGGCACAATGGTAGCGGCGGTTTCCTAGACAACATGCATCATTGCAATTTGGGTTGTTTCGCATATATGGTATAATGTGAAGCTACGAAACTATTTTGTTTGATTAGACAAGTTGTGAGAATAAATTCCGGGTCGTATGCTACCCTGCCAAAAAAAAGCCACCACCCAAACAAATAGATAAAAGCTTTCCAATAGATAATTTCTGCAGTGATTAATATGTAAGAAGAGAGCCAAACGTGATGTAGCCATCAAGCATGTGGAGGCAATGTTATGATCTAGGATTGCTTCTGTTGGTCAGGTCTAGGTTCAGGATCATTATGTGCCCAAAGAAATTAGGTCAGTTGAGTATCTAAATATACTGAATGACCAAGAATTGGATTTTTTTTTTCTTCTTCCTTGATGGCACGGCCATAATGTTTTTCTTAAGGCAACTGGTTGACGATGGAGGTTCGTACCTGGACTGGGATTCTGCTGGACACAATGAAAACATCTTGTGAACACATTCATGAGGAGTCAGAAACACCATGGTTATTAACAAAAGCAGGCAGCAATGCACATTGCATTTACAGCATCGCATTCATTCATCCTTAGTAACTGCCTTGAGTAGTAAGTTGCAGTTGCATGAGTGAGATTTGAACAGACCAGAGCCCATCTCTAGTCATCAACTTAAGGGATGTAGCTGAGGTTAAGGAATTGACAGAGTCAGAAATCACACTGATGCTGCTGGCATTTCTACTTTTGGACCACAATTACATCAGATTTAAATCTGAAATCAGATACAGATAAGTGGAACACTAAACTTCTCCCGTGCAATGCAATACAACCTTAAATCACAAAAACTGTTTATTATGCTTAATTATTTATTATGCTTTAGGTTCTTATCACTTGGATTTTTTTCCATTATAAAACCTGTTCTGCGCATTTTCCCGTAATTTACATACCTATTTTAGGTGTGTTGTCTGCCATTTTAGTCTTTTAAAATAGATGAACACCTAATATTTATTTTTCCCAAACTTTAAACGCATCTGCTTTCAGAATGGTATAATTATTCTCAATTATTTGGCCAATATTGTTTCGTACTTAGGCAACGTCCGACTAAATGGAATGCGACCACAATGGTTACAGAATAGTTAATTCCAACAAAATACTGTATGAATACATTGTATTATCAGTATATCACTCACTCACTCACTCACTCACTCTATGTGTCTATACCGCTTTATCCTGTATTCAGGGTCGCAGGGGGCCTGGAGCCTATCCCAGGAGACTTACTGTAGGGCACGAGGCAAGGTCCACCTTCCACCTTTACAGGGTGCCAAACCATCGCCCCACACTACAGGCAACTTGGTAACGCCAGTTACCCTAAGCTGCATGTCTTTGGAATGTAGGAGGAAACCGGAGTACTCAGAGGAAACCCACCAAGCACGGAGAGAACATGCAAACTCAATGTAGGCAGGAAGCGAATCTGGCCGGGAATCAAACCCAGACCCTGGAGGTACAAGGCGACCATGCTGCCTGTTATCAGTACGTAAATCATCAGTCTCAATCATGAGATCATGAAAAAGTTATCAAATACATTTCTCATCATGAGATAAATGAATAACAAATATTATTATTTGAATAACAACAGCCACTTCATCTGTTTAACTCTTCCTTAACGCAAATCTCTAATCAGCTAATTACATGGCATGGCAGAAACTCAATGTATTTAAATAAATATGTGTCTACAGCATGAAAGCATTGATCCATCCTGCCTCGCATCAGCAATTCAGGCTGCTGGTGGTGAATTAATGGTGTTATTTTCTTTGCACACTTTGGACTCCTTAGTATCAGTTCAGCATCATTTAAATACCACAGCATGGTACCTGAGTACTGTCCCTCTCTCTATGACCACAGGAGCTCAATCCAAATCCTTAGTGATTTGGTGGAACGGGAGATCCGCATTATGGATGTGCAGCCGAGAAATCTACAGCAACTGCGTGATGCTATCAGGCCAACATGCACCAAAATCTCTAAAGTATTTCCCAGCACCTTGTTGGATCCATGCCACAAGGAATTAAGGCGGTTTTGAAGGCAGAAGGGGGTCCAACCCAGTACGAGCAAGGTGTAGGTAATGAATTAGTCAGTTAGTGTAGGACTTAAATCGATTTGTAGACATACAGTATGTTTACATTCATATTTACATCTTCTATACCGCTCATTCTGTACAGTCTTGCCTATCCCAAGGGAATTATGCCAAAGGCAGGTTACACAAAGTACACATGTATACACACACACAATGGACAATTTGGGAACGCCAGTTAACCAGAGTACTCAGAGGAAACCCACCAAGCACTAGAAGAACACGCAAACTCAACACACAACACAGACCCGATGCGGGAATCAAACCCTGACCCTGGAGGTGCGAGGCCACAGTGCTAATTGTTTCTTCAAATAAATAATAAATGAAATTTGCACATAACGAGAAAAGCATAGTACATATAATTAAGCCAATTGTTATGACCGTCGACGTTTTTATATTCTAAAAGGCTAAAAATGCATATGTACAGTATAAAGCCGTGATTAGAGACAGGTGCTGGCTGTTAATAGGCTTTTTTTTTTCTCACCTCCTTCAGAAGCTGTGAGCGTGTCACAATATTTTTAAAAGCAAAAATTAAACTGCAACCTCAAACTGCCAGAGATGTCACGATAATTAGCCAAAGCCTCGGCAGTGAAGCAGGAGGAGTGTATGTTATCTTGAGCGAGGTACAGTAATTGCACATACAGTACTCGCTGCAGTAATTAGACAGTAATAGTATTTGTAACTGCTCTGCAGTTCAGCACTCTGGGCAGTAAACGCTAGCAATAATGAATGACGAGGCATCACCAAGGATTCTACCCAGCATTTCAGTTAAATAATGAAGGGGTGCCATTAAATAACCACAGTTAGTTTGTATTATTAACATTCTGTTTCACATCCATGCGAATGTGCTGCGCCGATTTCCAACGTCGAAACTAAGATAGGTTATTCTGTTTAGGAAATCATTCCGCCATCCACCCAGAAACGATAAACCCATCTTAAATGTCCACAGCTCAGACTATGCCAATGGTCTCATGAAACATTTAGAGTTACTTGGGTTTGCACAGGAATAAACATCAGCCTACGGAAAACGGAGAAAGCTACACGGGGCTCTGACTTCGCTCTCTGTCTCTGTGTGTTTTTTTTTTTTTTTTTTTTTTAAGTTCAACTGAAGAAATATCGCCTAGAACAGGTCATTATTTAGCAGTTTGCACAGTGAGTCTATGAGAACCCCGAAACCGCACACTTAATTTGTTTTGCAATATTCTGAGAAACATGATGAGAGACCCCTTTACTTTAATGTAGCTTCACAATGAGAATCTTATTCTCTTTTAATTGCTGGGTTTTCTGACACTATGTGTCTTTTTTGTTGGTATTATTTTTATTATAATTAGGCATATGGATTATATGCTAGACACCTAAGGCATGTGAGGGGGAAAAAAACTGAATGAAAAGGCGCAAACCAAGATGCTTGTCAAGATATTCCTGATCGTCTTGTGTGTAGTTTTCGTGCTTTGTAAATCTTTTAAATGATCATATCTAAGGGCCTATTTTCCAAGCAACGATTAAACTTTGTTTCTGCGTAAATTAACTGCTTAGAGAAAATCCTTTTAAGTACAAGTTTAATGTTGTGCATCATGAATGAAATGAACATTTATGATCTAAGGGCTTTGGGGGAAGAAAAAAACAAAAAAAAAAACAACACATTAGTGTTGTTCCCATAATTTTAACTTTTAGTCACTCTTGTTTAAAAATAATACAATCTGTTAGACATTCGAATCGAAATCCGATTGTCTTCCTTACAGTATGTGTCGAGTATCTTTCCTATTGGTTTTTACGTGGCCAATCAGCACTGATCATTCACATTTGGATGAAATGACATGGATGATCTCTACACTTAATGAGAACGAGAGTAAAAACAATTACAAGTCAGCCATAGTATCTGAACCGAGTCCAAGAGCAGGCCAGATGGTGGACGTGATGATGCAGCTCAGTGGCCCGTTGTCAGATGACTCCAGATAACTGAGAACATCTGGACACCACCGGTAACTGGGAAAGCCTCCTGGCAATAGTAACATGTTTCAGCAAAACATTTCTAGTGAGCAGCTCTTTATAACTCTGCCACTGGAAAACTCAGAACAATATCACGCTGATAGACACTTATGTAAAGAAATGACGGTATAATACACGTTAAAAAAAAAAAAAGGTCACATGGGTTAGGGTTAGGGTTTCTGCATAGACATGCAGAAAGGCATGTTTTTTTATATTATTAAAGCAAGATACAGGTTTTTGGTCATTCAGCTATTCTTTGTGTACTTTAAGACTCCTGAAACACCATAAATATTGGAAAGAGCTTCCCATGGTGAAGTCTTGCTTTTATCCTGGTGGTTTTCTCACATCCAAGTATAAAGCCTAAAGCAAATATCCTTCCTCTTTTTTTTTCAGCTGCCAGCTAAAGTATGTTTTCATGCAGAAAGCCACCATGAGAAAACCAAAACTGTAACATGCAGGATATATTATAAGAATATTAGAACATTTAATTAACTCACACTTTGAGTCAAGATGAATTGTCTATCTGTAAGCAGTGCTATTCTGTGATGTGCAGATTTATTTTTCATTTTCATATTCCAATGAATGCACCAATTTGCCTTCAGCTCTGTATGCTCTCTATAGTTCTTTATAATCCTCAGTAATTAAGGGCAGATGTTCTCAAATTTAGGTTTGCGAAGCATAACTAAGATTCCCCTGAATTCCTTTTAAAAGTTATATTAGGTGAAATTACAACTGAAAATGACCCAGGTTATTTTGCTTAAGTTCTTAGAGTTATTATCTAAATCCGACAGCATGCGTGAATTAAATGGGTTTTAATACAAATCTCAATAACTCAGTTTTGTTGGTGCTGACAAAGTAGATCAAACAAACAGCCAATATATTATTGTACACCCTTAACTAAAGATATGAATAATAATTGAATAATCATTCTGCATTTATAAAAAGGGATCATGAATCACATTCAGCGTTGAAGATTTCCTCGGCTGCAATAAAATTGAGAATTAATTCAGCGGAATGATATTAACAGTCACAGGTACACCTCCTCATTCATGTAATTATTAATTTAGATCAGCAGAACAATGCATGAAATTGTGCAGGTTTAGGACAGGAGATTAGGTGAATGTTAACACACAGCACATAAACTGATGAGGTGGACAGAATAAAACAGCAGAAAATCAAATCTGGTTCCACTTCTGTCAGCCAAGAACACGAATCAGAGGCTACAGAGTGCACAAGCTCGCCGAAACTGGACAGATAAAGATTGGAAAGAGGCCAGGCGATGTTTTATTTCCAATCTTCAGGTGATGGGTGTTTGTACACAGACTAGAGTACTTCTAGTCAGGCAGAAAAAAAAGAAGAAAAGTCATTTTTTCCCCTTGTGACCATAAGGAGCTGTCCACACACTCTAGTGCTGAATTATATGAATCCCAGAATTATATGAATCCCAGCTCTTTTTATTTGCATCCTAATAGTAGTTACAGTATCTAGCTTTTTTTTCCTTAAATAGTGGATTGAGAATGTCGGGGGGGGGGGATATCTACAGCATCCAGAGTAAGCCATAAGCAATAACACTGAGGAGGTTGCTGCTTCTGGCTCTGGCATAATGACTGAACAATTCTCACTAACAGTTTTTTGATGAAAGATTAAAAAAGAAAGAAGAAAACAATAAAACACTAGAGAAACAGTGTATTATTTGGCATTAGAACTTCTTTCTCAGAAGCAAGTCTAAAAATAAAAGCAACAACACCAACAAACATTACAGTATTGAAGTATTGGCAGAAGCTGCCAATTTTTAAGCTTTCTTTGGCTATACAAAATTATCACCATCAATCTGCAATAACTCCATGCTAAGTGAGGAAAGAAAGAGAAGGAAACTGAAAAAATATCAATTTCAAGAGTCGGTTATTAAACCCAGGCGAATGTGTCAGCATCTGGTGTGCATTTTTTTCCCCTCTTCCAACAAAGTCTAATTAAGACTTACTCTATAGATTCCTTCCGAAATTCTTATTAGTTGCATCGCTCTGGGCTAGATGTCTCTTCTTCCTGCTGTAAACTCATCTAAGCTCATTAGAAAAGTCTACAATGGCTGAACTGTCTGCGCCAGGCATATTGCACAAGACAACAAAATTCAAGATGAAACAAGTGTCAAGGATTGAAGACGAGAAGGTACGAGAAGTCAGAATCACGCATGAGCCCTGTATAGGAATGCACAGTACCAGCACGCCAAAGCACAACTAACATGTGATTGCACAACTGTGCCATGCATACGCTTTACTGGAGATGCCCGCAGCTACAACTCCACCAGGGACATGTGGTTATGGCAAATCCGAGAAACAAAGTGCCAATTAAAACTAAAAGTGATACCAAGGCAAGCACAATGTCGCACGCAGCCAAAGCAAGCAATTAGTGCACAAGAGAAAGAAGCCTACTGTGTTTTTCTGGCAGCGCTCCCAGCTCCATGCTCCTGCGTCTTCTGTAAGTTGGTCGAGGAGAGAGAGAGAGTGTGTGCGCGCATCTGTGAGAGTGTGTGCAAGCGTGTGTGAGACACCTTTCTGCTCTTCTGCAGCTGAAACCAAATGATGGTAGTGTGCTTGTGAAGGAGGAAGGGGTGAGGGATGAGTGTGCACGTGTCTGTGTGTGTATGGATAAGTGTGTGTGTGTGTGTCTGTGTGTGTGTGTGTGTGTGTGTGAAGAGAGAGAGAGAGAACGAGAGAGCAGGTGGGACGTACAGCTATCCAGACTAATTCAGATACTCAAAGGGAGTATACAATACAGTGTAGGAATAAAGCTAAAAGTATTTTTGTGGAGGAAAAAAATTTTAAAGAAATGCAAAGTGAGAAAGGGAAATAAAAGTAGAAGGAAATGAAATGTTGGAAGAAAGAAAGACATTGCAGCAGTTTGCTTTTATTAGCAAAAACAGGCTGTGTATGGAAGAATCAATTAAACAGATGAGATTTTCCTTCTCTCTATCTCTCTCCATCTCTCTGTCTCCCATCACCCACACGTGCAGGTGTATCTTTGCTGTGCAATCACTCTCTTCTTACGCCTCCTAATCATGCCTGCACCACAATTACCACAATGACCCATAGATTATTGTTTGCAGAAGCCTCAACATCAGTGTGTCTCCAGCACAAAACTCCATTCTGATGGTGTTGCTGCTGAAGTTCAGACACATTTCTAGGCTAAACTGCTTGTCATGCAACACTAGAACCCCAACCTTATTTCCATAGCGACCGCAGAAATAAACCGAGCTGGAGATCCTGCATCCTCGAGCTGCAGAATGCACCAGGTGACCCTAAAGAACAGCGCACACAATTTTTTTACACTGTTCTCGAGCGTTTGCAGTTTGGACATCTGCAGAAAAAAAAATGCTGTGAACGAGACAGAAACAGTGTGAGAGGATGGATGAGATGGAGACATGTTTATATATATATATATATATATATATATATATATATATATATATATATATATATATATATATATTTTTTTTTTTTTTTTTTTTTTTTTTAAGGAATGAAGAACAGCTCTCTCAAGAACACATTTGGAGAAAATATTCTTTTGTTTCCTCTTTCATTTTGTTTAATCAGATCTTTTCAGTGTATTCCTTTCAGGTATTTACATACTGACTTGGTTAATCTCTGGTTTTATGTATATTGTGGGTTATTGTGATGTTCTGTGATTTTTATTAGAAATGTCATTGCCCTTGAGGGAGGAATAACGAAGAAGAAGAAGAAGTAGGACATGCTCAGGACTACATTTGCGGCATTTGGGATACACGCTTGTCCAGGGCAACTTAATTTCATTGCATTTATTGGTTAAGGGGCACAGCATTGGTGGTTTGGAAGTGCTGGGATTTAAACTCACTTTTGATCTTTCTGAAAA
This sequence comes from Channallabes apus, assembly GCA_030522415.1. Classification (NCBI taxonomy): domain Eukaryota; kingdom Metazoa; phylum Chordata; class Actinopteri; order Siluriformes; family Clariidae; genus Channallabes; species Channallabes apus. Next base: position 35,668,257 of record CM060111.1, read on the forward strand.
GTTCTTAGACTGAGTTTTTGAGCTTAGACTAGAGACGTAATGTCTTTAGGACCCATTAATGCCCTACAAATGTTAGCACTCCAGATGTCTTCAAGAGTCCAGAAGACAGACTAAAGACTTTTTAAGGAGTCTTGAGATCTCAAGAACGTCTACAGATGACCTGGGAGGTGTAAGTCTGGATGTCCACTGGGGCTGATGAACTTTTTGAACTGTTCTTTCAGACAGTTTCAGCTTCATCGTCAAGCATTGTTAAAATGACACCAATTGAACCAGGTGTTTCTCAGTAAGTTGGTGGATCTGCCCTAGAATGGAAGGTGTGATTTTTCACAGCATGGCTTCTTCACCGTGTTACACTGCAGATACACATTGAAACAAAAGGTCCAAACTTATCTAAATCGTTCTATATTTTGGCCATTTTGTTTGGAAAAGTGATATTTATTATCTAAAGAAACCTTTTTTTTTTTTTATAAATACCTGCACATCATACAGTATGTGAAATATAAACCTATTCAGAGCATGCTGAGGAAAATTTCTATAGATTATATCATTTCCTTCCATATGAATGTGATTCATGCAGTTTTTTTCTTTCATTTTTGAAAATGTATTAATTGTGAAAGTTAATGCCATTGTGATGCATCAATGCCGGTATATCTTCACACTCCTCTTCTCATCTTGCCATTAATTCTAATGCATGTGGGCAAAGCTATCTCAGCTTTCCTTGCATCTCTTCTCTCGAAGCCTGATCTCGAGCCTCTTTTAAAATTCAGTGCAATGAGGTCAGGGTTGCACAAATCTGCAGATATTTTCCAATTGGTTATGAGTCAGATGAATCTGCACCCAGATCGTCGCGGCCAGGCATCTAGAACGCTCATGTAGGCTAGAGGCACTAGCGGCTGGTTTATATGCACTGTTGTATTCATGCCGTCGTGCAAATTAGCTTTGATTAGCCTTGATCTCTGGAAGTCAGCACACAGGGGGAAATCATTTATTTATCCTTCTTATAAACGTGGAGCTGGATGGCCCAGGCTGGCCCAGTGTGAGACACAGCTGCTGTGGTGTTTTATTCACAGTGTTGGAAAGAAGGAATAATTTAAGGAAGGAAGTGATTAAAATAAGCAATGGATGACTTATTGACTTGATGACTGAATAACATGAAGACATTTATCCAAAGTATTGAATCTTGCAGGTGATCTTGCAAATAATAATAATAATAATAATAATAATAATAATAATAATAGTGCCTGAAAATGTAAGGTTTACTAGCTTAAGATTGAAGTACAAGTGACTGAGATGTGTAAAGTTAAAATCAGTTTAAACACATGTAACATATCCTTTACAACCCATGGGAAGTTTTCACATTACATTTTACAACTTTAGCATCCTTAATCAGATGAAGAACCACTTTTGGAAACTTACATTATCAATACCGTAAGAGAAAAAAAATATTTGTAGAAAATAAGTATTTTTTAATATTTGCACATTTTTGTGTTTTAATAAGTATGCCCTTTAACTTTATTTAAGCAAATAATAATAATAATAATAGTTGTATTTATATACATGTTTTTGGATTAATTAGTACACTAGATGGGTGTGGAACCATACACTGTAAATTTAACTTTACTGACCTTGATTTGCAACATAAAAATGAAACAATGAAAAAAAAAAATTAGAAATCAAAAACAAAAAACACAAAAGCAAAAAAACATTTTTTAAGGCTTAAGATTTTTAAATTTTCAACTATTTTAATGAGTGCCCTATAAAGGGTTAAGTGCTGAAGTATTTCATAAATATTATTTTTTATTTTAAATGTCAATCAATTTTCAAATTATGCTTAAAACATGCTTTTAAATGTATCATTCATTATAGAGATTATATTATTTAAGTATTTACATGTTCGCTCTACATTATTCACACTGTTACTGTTACCTAAACATATTCACCAATAAGAAATATTTGTAATATCCCACAAATCAGTTTTATCTTATTTACAGATTTTAAATAGATAGGAAGCAATAAAAATAGACTTTCATTCGGTTTTCTTTTTAAATGATATTTTTCATCTTGACTTACAAATACATCTACTTCTAGATTGAAATTATTAATAAAAACAATACATTTAGTAAATAATTAGTCTTATGATGAATGTTTTCTTTTAGCATTTGCTAAGTAAGTATACAAAAAAATGCTCAAACCTGTTTGAGCAAAATGCTTGAGATGGTTTAATACTTTTTCTATGCTTACAGTAAATGCATAAAGTTTTTTTTTTTTTTTGGAATCACCTACTGTATATAATACTGTATGCACATTTTTTACAGTCAGAAATAACATATTCATTTGTAAAAGCATGTTTTAACATTCACTTTTCACATCTGAATCATTTAAAAGATTCCATAGTTTCTATGGTCCAGCACTGGTGAGTATGAATTATTAAAGAGTGAGCTCATTGTGTAAAAAAGAGACACTACATTTGTGCCGAAGTGGTGTCTGGCACTACGGTAATGGTTCTGTGCTAAATCTACTTTATCACTGTCTGCACTTTGCACTAAGGGTTTAATGACAGAGAGACCTTGCTGTTCTCCCGTGGCCAGCTTAGCAGCACTTCAAAAGGCATCTCGTCTGTGTTGTCCCCTTTCCTCCAATCACTCCGACCTCAGCGAGCTACAAAAGCCAGCCGTCCCTATTATGGCAGCACAATGCAGCAGGTATGCTGGGCTGGATCGAGGGAAAGAAAGTGCGTTACGAATTCAGTTCAGCCGACAACAATGTGTAACCTGATGGCCTAGATAGAGCAATTCAGCCTGGTTTGAAGTCGTGGTCATTTCCTGGCTCATATTTGCCCTCGCTCATTAAATGTCTGTGGAGACGGCCACTTCTGACAAATGCAAAGCAGAGCATGTATATGGTGGAAATCCATTTGTTTCGTTTATCCATGTAAGGTTTATGATCACCATTGAAGTTTATTGTCTTCATAATAATATGTGCATATATGATAAGAGCGCTTACTAGGTACAGTATATTCACTGACCACTGTTTTTCACATCGCATATCTCACATGGTGACCTTTACATTCAGCATAATTTAAGTCAATTACAGTTAGAAATTAAAAAATACCTGTGGTAGTAAGTCCATATAAAGCATGAGTTTCAGACTATTGATTAACAAATTGATTTATTAACAGAGGGGAAAAAAACAGCCAAAAATTATAGGGAAAAAAAGACTAATCATAAACAAAGCAAAAAGGAAAAACAAGAATAAATGTAATAAAATACAATAATAAATACAAAAGCAAAAAGGATGAAAATGAGAATAAAAACAGAAATAAAACACTGAAAATTGTGTGGAAACACTGAAACATTGGGAAAATTGTGTAAATAAAACAACTGTTTGATAGCAGAATGAGAACTTCTTATTTCTAATTAATATTTTGTGCATAATTTCTTTGAATCGGAAGGACGGTAAGAAGCAGAAATAGCAAAATTTTTATCACAATTTTTTGGGTTGTGTAAATTTGTATGTGATTTTTTTAAATGCGATAACTCTATCTTCGTCTTATTAAGGAATAAATCCGATTAAAATTGTGTTTGTTGTTATTTAAGTATGCAATTTAATATTAATAATATGTTGGTTGAGTTTTAATAAAACATGTTATGGCTCCTAATCATAGTACAAGTATGCACTCTTTAACTAACAGCTTCCTAAGACTAGCGTGTGCATCTCATATCACTTACACGCAAATCACACAATGTCTCACAACATATCAGGACAATAAGCCGGGCATGCATATCATTTGCTACCACTGGACTGAGGGCAACAGTAGCGACAGAGTGTAAATGTCTTTTTCTTGGCTTCAACATTCTCCAAAAACCAACTGAACACATTTAAGCCATTCCCGGCAGGTCTTTGCTTAGCAACCGGGAACCATCGTAACAGGTCGGCTTTGGCTCGAAAATATCTGGCCACTATGTGTTGTACTTTGCACAACCTGCGGAAGTGGAAGTTTCTAAAATAATCAGCAGTAGGTCAGAAATTAGGGCTTATCACATTCTGTTCTCAGCCTGTTCATTTGTATGAACTGAAGTGGTGTCTGGCAAAGTGGTGTGTGTGTAAGTGTGTATATATATATATACAGTGGTGTGAAAAACTATTTGCCCCCTTCCTGATTTCTTATTCTTTTGCATGTTTGTCACACTTAAATGTTTCTGCTCATCAAAAACCGTTAACTATTAGTCAAAGATAACATAATTGAAGACAAAATGCAGTTTTTAAATGAAGGTTTACGTTATTAAGGGAGAAAAAAAACTCAAAATCTACATGGCCCTGTGTGAAAAAGTGATTGCCCCCCTTGTTAAAAAATAACTTAACTGTGGTTTATCACACCCAAGTTCAATTTCTGTAGTCACCCCCAGGCCTGATTACTGCCACACCTGTTTCAATCAAGAAATCACTTAAATAGGAGCTACCTGACACAGAGAAGTAGACCAAAAGCACCTCAAAAGCTAGACATCGTGCCAAGATCCAAAGAAATTCAGGAACAAATGAGAACAAAAGTAATTGAGATCTATCAGTCTGGTAAAGGTTATAAAGCCATTTCTAAAGCTTTGGGACTCCAGCGAACCACAGTGAGAGCCATTATCCACAAATGGCAAAAACATGGAACAGTGGTGAACCTTCCCAGGAGTGGACGGCCGACCAAAATTACCCCAAGAGCGCAGAGACGACTCATCCGAGAGGCCACAAAAGACCCCAGGACAACATCTAAAGAACTGCAGGCCTCACTTGCCTCAATTAAGGTCCGTGTTCACGACTCCACCATAAGAAAGAGACTGGGCAAAAATGGCCTGCATGGCAGATTTCCAAGGCGCAAACCACTTTTAAGCAAAAAGAACATTAAGGCTCGTCTCAATTTTGCTAAAAAACATCTCAATGATTGCCAAGACTTTTGGGAAAATACCTTGTGGACCGACGAGACAAAAGTTGAACTTTTTGGAAGGTGCGTGTCCCGTTACATCTGGCGTAAAAGTAACACAGCATTTCAGAAAAAGAACATCATACCAACAGTAAAATATGGTGGTGGTAGTGTGATGGTCTGGGGTTGTTTTGCTGCTTCAGGACCTGGAAGGCTTGCTGTGATAGATGGAACCATGAATTCTACTGTCTACCAAAAAATCCTGAAGGAGAATGTCCGGCCATCTGTTCGTCAACTCAAGCTGAAGCGATCTTGGATGCTGCAGCAAGACAATGACCCAAAACACACCAGCAAATCCACCTCTGAATGGCTGAAGAAAAACAAAATGAAGACTTTGGAGTGGCCTAGTCAAAGTCCTGACCTGAATCCTATTGAGATGTTGTGGCATGACCTTAAAAAGGCGGTTCATGCTAGAAAACCCTCAAATAAAGCTGAATTACAACAATTCTGCAAAGATGAGTGGGCCAAAATTCCTCCAGAGCGCTGTAAAAGACTCGTTGCAAGTTATCGCAAACGCTTGATTGCAGTTATTGCTGCTAAGGGTGGCCCAACCAGTTATTAGGTTCAGGGGGCAATTACTTTTTCACACAGGGCCATGTAGGTTTGGATTTTTTTTCTCCCTAAATAATAAAACCCCTCATTTAAAAACTGCATTTTGTGTTTACTTGTGTTATCTTTGACTAATAGTTAAATGTGTTTGATGATCAGAAACATTTTGTGTGACAAACATGCAAAAGAATAAGAAATCAGGAGGGGGGCAAATAGTTTTTCACACCACTGTATATATATATATATATATATATATATATATATATATATATATATATATATACATATATATATATATAGAGAGAGAGAGAGAGAGAGAGAGAGGAATAAAACTTCCATATATTTCTCACTCGCCAGCCCCATAGCCTCATGATCACCATGGTGTGCTTTCGATAGGCCTTTTCAGTACATAATAAGTAAAGTAACTTAGCTAATGTTGGAAAAAGCTTTTTTCTGTCAGCAAAAAAAAAAGGAGAGAAGCATTTACAATAATGGAGGGAACAAACTCAAATGGAGCTAAATCACTGTCTCTTGGGAGGAGTAACATAAGCTGTCATTACTCCTCTCTAAAAAAGCCCACTTAGGTGTGCTGAGTCAGCATGCCTTCCAATAACATCTCCTAGATCTTGATAACCTGCTGCCACAAGAAGGAAACCACATGTGCATGCTGTATAACTACTGCAGCTAGCCTGGAAGACTATTGGTGGACTTTTCACCAAATAATGATATGCACGCAGAATGTGGGATATGAAATATACAGAAATACGATGATTAAAGGGTTCGAATATATTTCTATATGGATGTCGTCATTAAAGACAGTGAAATATAACTTATCTATAGAAGTGCATTATGCAGTTTTTCATTCCGCACTTCCGTACAGATTCTGGATGAGCTTGACTGACCTGTGTTGCTATTATTAGCTTAATGATGACGAAACCTCTCCAACTGTGCTTCAATTCCACATTAAAATGAGTCTTACTTGATAATAATCCTTTAAAATATCACATTATATCCACCGAATTTGCTCAAAACAAATTCATTTCAGACCTTATTCGTTGCACGAGTTACACTTTCTGTGACAAATGAGCGATTCAGCGTCTGCCTTGAGCCTTTCTATTGTTTGAAGCGAGTCAGTGAGTGGCTTGGAAGGAGAGAAGAATGCCTAAATTATACAGTGCTTCAGAAAAAAATAAGATATGTATCCCTGGAGCGTATACCTTCATGGGCTGATCTTCCAACAGGAGGTGTTAAACTAATATTGTAGTAGCATACACTATAAGTGGGATTCATAATTCACACCACTTATTATGTTTTATAGATTTTGTTTTTTTATTAATTAATGATAATGATTATCTGGTAAACAATAAAAAAGAAGTTGCTTTGTTTACCGTTGATGCTGAGAGCAGACACTTTTTGAACTGTCCTGAGGGTCCGACTCGGAATTTCAAATTACAGTAAGAGATCAAGTTTCAGTCAAATGCACCATACGACCGTCTAAAAGTATGTTTTTTTTACGTCTCTCTACAGCAGCAGTTAAAACTAATTACTAATGCTTCTCATGCATCAATTCAGATCTGGATCTGTACAAAATTTGTGATCAATTATAACTCACTTGTATTGTGGAAGTGTGTCATGCAAAACATTTTTGGAAAACACTTTCATTAATCAAATAATTTCTTTTCCACATACGTATGAACTGACATCCTGATTGCACATGGAAACACTGCACCACAAAAAAAGTACTGTAAAGAGTACTGTATTGCTTCAGTGCTGAAAAGTTCTATAACTAAATCTTACTTACATTAAACTAATGCTAAGTCATATTTCAACAGCCGCCCTTAGACTCCCGATATACTGTAAGCAAGTTTCAAATTGAAAAAGTATTGCATTCACTCAAAATTGGACACCTGTAGGCCTGGTCATAAAACTCTCATTTAACATCCAAAAAAATGCGTTCTTTTTGTATATCCCAGTTTCCCACAGGGCACATTACCATTCAATTTCTTATCAACAGATTAAGTTGTGCAAAACAGTTGGGGGTTAAATGCCTTGTTCTTGTACAGCAGAAGTACTTAAAATGAAACATTGATTATGACAGCGATCAGATCTGTGAAATAGCTGCAGTCTATTGTTAATTAGCTCTCCCTCTCTTGTAATATGGCATCATTCGCAGTATGACTGATGGCTGTGTAATTAGTCTTTTTAGCCCTGTGACTAGTGCAAAAACAATAGAATGTAAAATCTGAGTTTTTTTTAAACACATATACATATACAGCAGTACAGGCATTGGTGGCTCAGCAGTAGTCTTCTTATCTGCTACTGTATGTGGTGGGCCTGGGTTCAACGCCCTAACCTGGCCACTGGATGCAGGTCATTTTCAGTGCCGTGGGATGGTTTTGTCAGGAAGAGCATCCAGTGTAAAACCTGTGCCAACTCTGTGGCAACCACTTGATGAGAGCAACCGAAACAACAATGGAGAAATGGTGACATTCTATAATCAATCCAACCACAAACCTGGATAAATTTGGGCCAACATGCACCAAATATCAAATGTCAAATATGCAAACCCAGGGATCCACTGTTGCAACCCAGAACTGGAGCGGCGGAAAGCGGAAAATGACATTCTGTACTTCTCCTTATTTATTATAGGCTCCGGACATGGCGCTGTTAACGATATCAAAAATTCACAACACTTTAAGGTTCTTTTCAGTGCTTAATGTAAATCAATCTACAGTACAAGTGAACGCTCAAAAATTCAGATATTCTTATTTTATATACATTTTCAATACTACAGTGTTGTTGCGTTCTTAATCAGTTTGATCAGAAGTTGTTCATTAACTACTTTTCTGAACAATCAGAATTGACATTTCAACCTTAGTATTTTAATCTTATAACAGTTAAAACTCCTTCTTCATGCTCGCAATTAGCTGAGGTCAACAAGAATGTAAACACACACATTGATTCATTTAGTCAATCTTTAACCAGGTCAAAAATCTACCACCCTTTAGACCCTCTTGCAAAAAAAGGATTTTCTTTCAAAGCTTTGTTTTAAGTGTGTATTATGCATTTTTAATGTAAAGTATTGTATAAGCTTTGTGTAGCCCTAAATGTGGCACTTCATCACAAAACTGGTAGCAAAACTCTTCTGCAAGCATAACCAAAATAATATGAAAGAATTAAGAACAAACAATATTTTATGTGTCTTATTGCTCAACTCTGCAAATTTCTTACGATGTGTGTGTCTCAGTAATTTACTTTATTGCTTAGACAATATATACTGTACAGTACATCATAAATCTGTCAATATCATCCTATTACAGAACCCATCTATACAGTAAGTCAGCTAAAAACATGCTTTAGTCTTGGGGGGGGGGGGGGGAGGGGTAAATGCTCCCAACAGGCCATAGTATCTTTGCGAAAGCATGGTATTGAGCCAAAACAGCCAATAACTGTAAGAAGAGTATCTTCAATTCAGCATGCACTAGCATCTCTGTGGCGAATAACCAGTCGACGCTTACAGTTTCAGAGGGAAATGATCGTGAATTTCCATTGATGGTCGCTCGCGTTGCCCTGATGAGGCTGTCTGATAGGAAACTAAATGCAACATTAAAGCCTGCTGAGGCCACAAGCAGTGCACTAACCAAGGATATTTACAGCAACATCTGCTTTCACTGATAAGACCTAACAATTTGGATCTTTTTCGTTTCCCAACACTCGTCAGTGCAAAAAAAAAAAAACAGGTCACACAGATATGTGCCCACAACAGAATGATATATATATATATATATTGTATATACTGTATATATCAGAGGTGGAAAAATTAATAAAATTTTGTACTTTAATAAAAATACTGTTCCTTCAGTGAAATTTCACTGAAGTACAAGTAAAGGTGCCAGAATAAAAATCTATTCAAGTAAAAATAAAAAGTAGCTCATTAAAAATGTATTTATTGTAACACCAGCCTGGGATTGTGGATTCTAGTGTAATTAAAAAAGATATAAATCTCAAACTAGTTGCTTTTAATTGGAGGAACACCTTTGTATAATAAAGCTGTTGCCTTTCTTGTGCTTGAAATCGTAATTGTTGCTTATATACTGTATGAGCAGGGCTTTGCTTCATAAGAATTTGATGCCATTTCGCTTTCAGCTGGGTCTGCATCATTGTCATCTGTTTTGTCCGTCTCCATCGTTCTAGTGAGTTTAGCCACGCCCATCAATCAATCGGTGCAGTGGTTTCCGGTTTTTTCCCTTCTCGTTGCATTATTTTTTATTATTTTTCATTTTCCTTCATTTATTTTTTACTTAGCAACAAATATGATTTAAAATGTAGCAAATTACAATATTTCAATCAAAACAAACTTAAATAAAAGTAAAATTACAGATTTTTAAATCTACTTTAAAAAGTAGACATACAGTACACAAATAAACTACTCAATTACAGTAACAGGAGTAAATGTCATTTGTTACTTTCCACCTTTACTGTGGAATCTGTTGTACACTAACCCTAAACATATAGGGCTTTTTCAGCATACAATAGTACTGACAAACAAGATAATACAAATGAAGTCCTTTATTCTTCTAAACCAGAGTCAGACAGAATCAAAAAGACGTCTGCACTACTCTGAGGTCACTCGCTCAATCCATGCCTGATTGATCGCTTCCTGAAGATCATGTACAGAAGCCTTTCTTGACTGCTACAGCCTTCTTCACTCTTGTCCAAGAGTTTTTTACTGGGTTTACAGAAGGTTTGGAGACGACCCGGGCCATGGCTCCAGAAGATGAATACTTACTGTCATATTAGTGTCTTCAATAGTTTTTTTTAACTAATTAACACAACTCTTCAGTCAGAAAGGCTAGAACTAATGATGAAATCGCCTATGTGAACAGGGAGAAGTATAATACATGGCATATGTTGTGTTAACACGTCAGCCACCACTGTATCACAAATGGAAATTGTGAAGAAAATAATTAATCAACTAAGCCAAAAAAATTAATAAATAATTTTAAAACAGGACCACAGAACGTTTTGTACTTGCTAAACCATATTTATGTGCAACTGATTGATCAATTTGCCTAAATGTACTGTATATTGATGTGGAAGTATGAAAGATGAGCAAGCAAGTTCCATTTCTAGCTCTTGATATCGATATTGATTTTTTTCCCTCCTTTTTCTATTAGAGCGTTACGGTGGATGCTTTATGAGATGCTCTAAACCGCTGTGGTCATATGTCACATGACCTTCTGTCTATCTAAATAAAGTCAAATTGATTATAATTGTTTATTTATTTTAGAATCTGGTCAGAAGGTGCTCATTATTCAAAGTCATTATTTGCATTACTTTCAGTTTCATAAAAAAATGAAACTTGAATGAAACCTTTTCTTTCTTTCTTTCTTTTTATTTTTTATTTCTGATGAACAAAGGCTTTGGGTCAATATTATAGAACGTTCAATGGAGATGATGAATGGAGACAGTGGGACTGAACTTTTTATCTCACACAGTCTAGAAAAAAGCATGAAGACCTACGAATTACAATAAAAGTCAATACTACAACTCAGACCTTCTAGTATTTCACGTCAAATCTGCTTTAGCAATGACAAATGTAAATCCGTCCTATTTTATGATTTTTATCAGCTTTCATACATTTATATTTTATTCAGTCCACACATGCACGCTAACTGATTAATATGTTTTATGCAACTTAAATCTATTTTGATGTTTAAAGCGCTTTCTTTTACTTCCAAATTAACCGGTACATGAATATTCAGATGCTGCTTTGACTGAAATCCTTGAAAAAAATAGCTATAAGCAGTAAAAACAATATAAGAGAAACTTGATAGGGCGAAATGAAGTGCAAATGCATGAAAGTCAGTCACTTTAGAATGCATTCGACATTCCTAAACCCATTACTCTTGATAGGAAAAGCACATTTCTGTCTAATAGACCCAAGTGTAACAGCTTGAAGCAGAAACTTCTCATTTCATAATCTACGAGGGGCGTTCAAGTCAAACCAGGACTTGTTGTCTCTTGAGCAGAAGAGGAGATCCGTTATCCTGTTAGTCATGCTAGTAAGTGACATATGTCTCCTATTAACGCATGGTGGCGCTAAAGTGTCGGCATGTGAATCATGTGTTATGCAAAAGGGTGTGCAACCTGTTAATTCAAGCATGGGACAGCATAAAAATTGCGTGAATAAAAATTGACGAATAATTTGATTCCAGCTTGCAGATGAGATGCATGTGTCTGTGGGAACTGCGCACACGATCATACTGTAAATGAACAACTCAGGCACATTTAAGTTATTTCGACATTACGCATCCATCCTGACCTCGCTCCAAACCATTTACATCTTTGAGCCTTTGAAGGAGTTCCTGGGAAGCCAGGGTTTAAGACATTTAAGCAGGCACACTGGATGCATTAGTATAGCAGGGGATTATATACCATAGAGAAATACAATTCGATTTTATTCTCAGAATTATATTTTGCACAATCGAGTGAAGAGTCCCGGTTTGACTTGAACGCCCCTCAGAGATGATTCTGTCTACTTCTACAGCTTTTGGACTGAAATCTGAGGATCTGAAAATAAACAATAACATTTTAATATAAACACAGGCATCAAGAAAATATAAAAATATATATATTTTTAATTTTATAAGTCTGTGGAGAACATTTTCTTATTACTAAAATAAATAGCTTTCCTACATTGGTAAGAGCAAAATATTGTATATACCCTTGGATAGAAATGCATTGTCGCAATTTTGCGACGTATTCTGCCCTTGGAAAGTTAGTTGTACCCCTAAATGGAACTATATAAAATATTACAGGGGAGAAGAAGTGGTCAAGGCCATGTCAGCGTGTCATAATATATGATTTTTACACAAGAATGCCCAGCAGCACATGAGCTTTATCTGGATAAATATTCAGTCCTCTGGGACATAAAGCAAGCTAACTTTAGATGAGAAGAAAAATTAGCTATATCATTTTAGAACAGACATTGTTTCCGTTCTCCGGGGCATGAATAACTGTCAAAGATTTTTTTTTCTTTTTTTTTTATTGCATTTCTGGAGGCAGATGCTCCATAGAGGTTCCCAGTGTAAAACCAAACCGAATGGTGTTAGGATATTTCAGCAGAAACTAACAGATGTGTAGGGAGATGAAAGAATGAGGTGGAGTATAATGGTTTCAAAATCCCCTGGAAGACATGCAAATCATTTTCTATTTGTTCTTTTTGTTATGAGGAGGAAAAAAAGATTCTCAGAATTGATATACTATATTTTAATAGCTTTAAAGCTTCAGATTCTCCCATAAGGATTGCTGCCCTATTTATATTGAAGAAGAAGAAAAGAATACTGCAGAAAATAAGAAATAGAGTGTAACTGAAAGTGTGTCGGGTATATTAGGACTACTCAGCTATACAGTATATATATATATATATATATATATATATATACAGTACTAACTGAGAAGTATTTTTTTTAGATTTTCTCATGTCCAATTCCTCCCAGTCACTAGGGGGCTCCCACACTGCTACTACAAGGCTACTACCACTCAGTTGGGAGGGCCGAAGACTATCACGTGTTTCCTCCGAACCACATGACGCCAGCATCTTTTTGAACTGCTCGCTCACGCACAGTTGTGTGCGGCGTAATACACTCGTAGGACCAGCGCTATCCGCTCCTTCCTCTTGCGTGAGCTCACAGACGCCCCTGATTGGCTGTAGATTGGCTGTAGAGCCGAGAGTAATGTGGGAGCATTAAGTACCTCTCATCCCTCCCCTCTGAGTGAACTCGGCCAATCAGCTCTCTCTAGACTTCCCGCTGCGAGAGGTTACAGCATCACCCGGGAATCAAACTCGCGATCTCCGGATGATGGGGCGAGCACTGGGCCACTCGGAGGCCCAGGAGTATTTATTCTGTACAGTCTCACAGCACATTCCACTACCAGCCATATTAAACACACACGCACACACAAATATAATGCATTGTAATTGGAAGGATTGAAAAAGATAAAGCCATCAGCAAGCTTCCAACAGCCTCGTAAACATTTCCAACTAAGTCACTTCACTGAGAATGACTCTGCACAACACTAATGCCTGAAGCAATTCTGATGTAATATCTAATCATATCATCATATGCTCCACAATGAATGATGTTAATGTTATAATCGTTAGTCATCATAATGGTGAAAAACTGCACTGTACAGGAAATGAAACAAATTCTGCCCTCTACTGGGAATCTATTGGATTAATCAGTTTTAAAAATGCATTCTCAAATGTTTTGTAACTACAGATCACTTTAACTCTATGTTTATTTCACGGGCATTATTTAAAACTGTACAGTTTGTATCAGAAATTTAACTATTTCTATTGCTGAACACATCAGGTCCAAGTTCACAATTTTTATAGGACTTGTTGTTTTTGAGTTGATGTTTGGATTGAACCTCATTTACATTGATTTAAAAAGCCATACAGCCATTTACTCATTCTTTATACCGCTTATCCTGGAAGGCCTGGAGTCTATCCCAGGCAACCCAGGGCATGAGGTGGGGTACACCCTGAACAGGGTACCAATCCATCGCCAAGCACAAGCACCCACATGTTCACTCATGCTCTACAGACAATTCTAATGCCAGTTAGCATAATCAGCATGTCTTTGGACTGTATGGTGCAAACTGTTGAAGAATATCATATTTATTCCCGGGAAGTATAATTCACAAAGCAGATGAGGTGTACTGTAGGTTCACAGTCTACTGAGGGCAAAGCTGCACTAAAAGGTGTGATACAGCTTCTCAAATCACATTAACTCCACAGCCAACTGTTCCATTAATATCAGCTCAACACGCAGATGCCTACAAATGGATCGTCTAGACAATGGTTTACCATTTTCTGATCCTTACATGACTCCCCCTAAACCAATCATAGCCCTTTTCCCAACCTTGCCCATACCCATATCAAAAATTTCAAGTAAGCAAATCCCCGGTGATGCCCGACTCAGCATATTAGTGCATTACATCATACAGTAGATGTAGCAGCTTCGGTTACTTTAATATCCAGTGTAGTGCACTTCTAGTCCAGTAGGGAACCATTTGGGATTCAGCCATGGGCTGAACAGCTATGTCTCAGAGTTTCTACAAGTGTGTAACAAACAGATGGGCTATAATTACTCCCTTGGCTGCAACAGAGGAATGAAGCCTGTGCTTTTCACAAATGCTTACTACTGTACACCTTTAACAGTATGTGTTCATAATCTACCGCCTACTCAAACTAACAATAAAGTCGTATAAGTAAATGTTAAACATACTGTATATTCTGCCATAACGAGGAGTGAGAACTCTTGTCTTGGCATGCATTTATGTAGAAATTACAAGACATACAGTAACGTACACTTGTTGTGTACCTGTTGCTCCATTTTAAGAAAGTAATAATGATGTCTTAACAATACGTCACTTATGAAGAGTCTATAAAACCATGTTCGTTGCTGCGGACGTCTCGTAATTGTGACCCAGCAGATATGACGGCAGCATGTAGTTTTGGACACAACTACAGCTTGTCTTTTGGCCACGCCTGATCAAGAGCTGCTGAGCCACGCTGTGTGTGTGTCAGATTAATGCAAGTTTGAAGTTATACAATTACGGCTTTGAAATCAAACAGAAAAAGCCCGCCGGCGCAGCAGATGGGATATTAAACGGTTGTCAGGAGATCTTTCTGTGGTGATAAACCCTACTAGAATGTACTAATGAGGCTCCTGAGTGGTGCATCTGGAGATCATGAGTATGAATCCCGTTCTGTGGTCAGGAGTCCAAGGGAGCGAAATCGGCCATGCTCTCAGGGCATTAGCAATCATGGGCTAGCGCAGAAGCAGAAGTGGGTTGATTGACTGTTACACCGCCCTTAATGTTGCATCAGCAGCAATTTAAAAGGATGGAGGCAGCTGGCTTTACATGCCTCAGAGGAAGCATGCTAGCTTTTGCCCTCCTGGTTTGTAGCACGGTGGAAATTGGGGGAAACCAGGGAAAAAATCCCCAAACAAAGGACTAAAGTCATGTCAGTGTATTTTTTTTTCCTGCATACAAGGGGGTTATACTGTAAATAGAAATTATTGATAAATTCCAATACAATTCCATTTTATTATTAAGAGTTTCAGATGGAGCAGGAACAAGGTGTTATGAAACCAATTTTATGAACACACACAGCCGCCTATTATAAAAATAACCTAGTAAGTCAACAGTGCAATGTGAATTCTTTTAAATTAACAAAAACATATCAAGTCAGTGGATAGATCAGGACTTAAAAACAGTTCAGAACCAATATTGTATTGTTCTCGCCTGTCATGAGACGGTGTTGGAGACGGATGCAAACGTGGTTTAGAATGACTCCAAAATAGCAAACAATTCCAACATGGAGGAAAGATAAACAGGAACATGCAAGAGGTCAGGCAATGAGCCAACAGCAACACAAGAACAAAGTGGCAAATGCAAAAACCAGGAAGAAAGATGAGACCAAAATTACACGTACACACAGAAAGTGCACACTGTACAGTATATCCCTTTGTATCTAAGTGTTTTTATGGAAAGTGGAGATTCTGGTGGGTAAAACCTTACTGGAGATAAGTTGAAATGCAATATTACACATGTCATCAGGAGAATTAGCTAATTCCCAATGTAGCAAATTAAATTCGTAGACATGCTAGCTTGGTAAATGCCACGTCAGGGCTAAAGAGCTAAGCTGTGTTCCTTAAACACAAACAGACTTGATTATTTGTTTAATACAAATTTTAATCAAGTCTTATAGCACCTGTAAGGACCCCTAGCGACCCTTATAATCCCCCTTTTGAGAAATATATTGGTACCTCGGCACACGGATTGAATCCATTTCAGAGGCGAGCTCTTAAGGTGAAATTTTGTATTGCAAAACGTATTCTCCCATAGGAAAAAATGTAAATGCAGATAATCCGTTTTAGTCACTCAAAAATATTACTAATATTATAAATTTCCAACACTATAACCATATTTTTGCATATAATAACAATCAAAACAATTAGAAAAAGCATGTAAAAGAAACAAATAAACCTCACTTCGGCAGCACGGTGGTGTAGTGGTTAGCACTGTCGCCTTGCACCTCCAGGGTCTGGGTTCGATTCCCGTCTCTGTGTGCATGGAGTTTGCATGTTCTCCCTGTGCTTGGTGGGTTTCCTCCCACAGTCCAAAGATATGCAGGTTAGGCTAATTGGCGTTCCTAAATTGCCTGTAGTGTGTGAGTGTGTGTATGTGTGTGTGCCCTGCGATGGATTGGCACCCTGTCCAGGGTGTACCCCGCCTAGTGCCCGAAGTCTCCTGGGATAGGCTCCAGGTCCCCCGCGACCCTGAATACAGGATTAAGCGGTATAGAAGATGAATGAATGAATGAATAAACCTCACTTCCTCGGAACGGGCCAAAGGAATCATGAAAAAGTTTTTTTGCTTTAAAAAAACGGAAGTGAAAGTGACTGCCTTTTCTCCTTGCTCTTGGGACCCATGGTGCTATATCCTCACAAAATCTTGCACAAAATGCTAAAAACCGACAGAATAATATGCAAACTCTCTTCGCATGGCTTTCCACAGACACAAATGAGTTTTGAGTGGCTCCGGCATTCGGTTTGGCCTTTTTTTTGCTTTTTATACTTAAGGTGAAAAATCGTGAGACGGTGCTGCAAAGGTACCACCACTGTGCTGGTATATAGTCAGGGAATTTGCCTTTTATTTGGCAATTTATGAGTTCACTGTCCTTCAACTGGACGGCTCCAACGGGCCGTGAGCAAGCAGCTCGAAAAGATGCGGTTGGCTAGTGTCAGGTGGTTCGGAGGAAACTACACAGCAGTGCCTGGAGAGACAACAGTCTTGAATGGAAAATGCTGATAAGGCTGTGTGCCCAAAGGAGGGACAGAATGTGGATAAGCTGGGCACAAGTGGCAGGCACAAGCAGTTCCTGCATGGTCCTGAAGCAACTCTTCCTGCTGACTTGGCCAACCGGACCCTCCCAGCTCTCGTTTGGGTGCGGCCTTTTAGCAGGAAAGTGGTTGAGCGGCTTTCCCAGCTGGGAACGTGGGCCTTAATGTGACGCATAATGTGGCCTTTTCCTCTCTTTGGTAGCAGGATCCTGAAGGCTGTGCCACGGGAACTCGAGCGGTCTTTTCCCGGTCGTCCTCAACACGAGGATCAAACGGCTGCGATTAGTTCTACAGCCTTTGAAGTCCCTGGGACTTGTTACATCACCCTGCTCGCATGCCACTCTTCCACGTTTTTGGGTTCCACTGAACAACTCTACTCAGTAGCTCTGCAGACCTCAAGCTACACTCTCTGCCTTGTTTTCATAGCGCTGGAAAAAGCCGGAGGTCTATTAATGATGATTATTCCCCAGCCGAGCCTGTTTCCACCGACCCGGCCCCTTTGCACACCTGTAGCGCTTACTTAGTGAGCCTACGGAGTGAGCAAGGAGCGACAACAGATTGAGGTGCACGTCCATCACTGGTGCACGCTGTAATGGTAATAATACTATTGTATTAGTATTACTGCATCTGTGCATTGAAGAACAGCATAGCTCATGTTTGGATTATTTCCCCACAATTATCTTGCAGTAGTACCAGAATTTTGTTAAAATGCTTATTTCTCATATCCTGCAATTGCTGCTTGAATACAGATTGTAATTGCTACACCTAACTAGCTATTATTGTTAAACATTTTTCATGCTGCATTCATTCCTTTTCGGACATTTATTTCTATAAGACTGCAAAGACTACTCGAGCATTAGGCTACTATTCAAACCACAGAATGTATTCTTGGGCAGTGCATTGAAAACCTGTTGAATGCTTATTGACTCAGTATTTGAATTGCATGAACATACAGTATTGCTGCCATAAAGGCACACGGATTCTCAAGGTAACAGTCTACTGTTTATTAAAAATCTGTGTCGACGAGTGGAATTTACCCAGCATTCATCATCCATCATCAGCAAAATGACCTTCAGGGAATCTTATTTACTGTAACTGTGCAATGAGAGAACATAAGCACACAACCGTTCAAGTAATTTGCCTTTATAGTGGTGCCATAACTAATGCATTTCCAGACAGTCCAGGGGATTGAATAATTGCTCAATTACCACAATCCATTCTACTATATCCATACGCCCATCCAGGAACCTCAGTAGCCCAACTAGGGACCTTGGTGACGGCACTACGGGCAATTTGGGAACGCCAGTTGGCCTAATCTGCATGTCTTTGGACTGTGGGAAGAAACCAGAGAACCCTTAAGAAACCCACCAAGCACGGGCAGACCATGCAAACTCCATGCACACAGACCCCATGGCAGGAATCAAACCCGGACCCTGGAGGTGCAAAGCATCAGTGCTAACCACTAGGCTACCGTGATGCCATACTCTAGTATATTCTGGACATTTTCTTGTTTGCTGAAACCGGGTGCATGAATTGAAGTTATTTGAAGTAAAGAGCATGTGATCTGAATCCATCTAGTCCCCCCCACACACACACACATACACAAGCAGCACATTTTACAGCATATACATCAGTTCTGAAAACCAGGATACCCTGTCAGACAAGCATTTGTAACAGAATGCCAACAAACCATTAACAGTAATTGCCCTCTGTAATTGCTGTGAGTTTAAATGTGACATTAGCCAGACAGATCTTCATTACATTTATTATGAGTATCCGTGAGTCATAAGCATAAAAAAATTTAATATTAAATCCGGCTCTGTAGGCTTCAAAAAGACAGCAGACTTTTAAAGTCAATATCATGGAGTACTGAGTCATTACAACGATCAACAATCAGGTTTCAACCACAACTGTGTAAACACCAGTGTTTGAATCCTTGCAATCCTTTAAACTCTGCTTATGAAAACGGACCTCAAATTATGCCATGAGGTTGAAGCAGAGTTTAGAACTCATTAAGCAACTAGATTTTATTACACCAAACAAAAGGACAGGAATTTTGCCATATAAAACAGAAACAGCACTTAGCCATATTGACTTACCAACGTCGATGAAGTTTGCAGCCAAGAAGAAGTTCCAGTGTTGGCTCCGTCCAGAATCGCTGCCATTTGTGAAGCCCCATGATTTCATCGATAGATTTGGTGATTCTGTGCCCATGCTGTGACCTCCAGACTGCAGGGATGTATTAAGAGAGTCTGTATCCATTTTTGTAGAAATAATCACTCCTTGAAGCAGGAAGTTTAAGGGCACAGGTGCCGGAAAACAGTATGCATCAAAATAACATATGATCTGGGATCGCCACGTATCAGAAACCGTCAACTCAAGAGCTCCATAAGTTGTTTCACTGTACACAGAACGGACCTTGCCGAAATCTCCAGTGACACTTAGTCTGACTGAAGCTGATAGGTAGCAGATTTTCAGCAGATGTTCTTATGGAGCCTATAGTGGTTAAATGTCTGGAGATAGAGGATGTCTGGTTGGGGTTGATGGGCTGATAACAGTTATAGGGTGAGGTTATCTGCAAATCCTTCGCAGCTGTTTCCACTGTATTTCAGTTCCTAGGCAGATCGCCAAGGCTAGGACAAGCTGGAGCAAGAAGGCACCTGAAAAAAATATATAAGTAGTTTAGTTTTTGACAATAGCATGAACATTTATCTGTACATATGCTGCTTAAATATCAATGCCAACCAGGATTTATGCATATAATTGATACGAGCATGCAATATCATGCTTAACACTTTTACATGTATGTAGTGGTACACCCTGAAATGAATTTTTGAGATATGATTTACACACTTTGTCTTAAAATATATTTTTTTCTATTATTTATTGTGACACAATAAATAACTAACCAAATAAAAAACTACATTTTCCATTTCATAAGATTCATCCCCTAGGTCAGTATCAGGTAGAACCTCTTTAATTTGGCCGTAATTACTGTACTTGTGCAAACCTTGGATCTGGGATATGTCTCTAGAAGCTTCATGCATCTGTATCTGCATCTATCTGCTATTTCAGTCTTTTCTTTTCTGCAAAATGTCTCAATCTATATAAGATGGCATGCAGACTGTTTAATGAAAAGCATCTCTTAAATTCTTGCTACAGATTTTCAATTACATTGAAGTCTAGGTTATGACTGGGCTATTCCAACACATTCAAGTTCTAGGTAGGATTGATGCACTCTTGGAAAATGAATCTTCGCACCAGATTTAAGTCTCGTGTGAGACAAGAATTGCCCTGCTCTATCCATCTTGACCTCAACCAGTTTCCCATGCATGCTAATAAAAAGCATGTCTACAACATGATGCTGCCACCACTCAGGGTTTAAACCTTTACATTATACAGTACTGTACATGCAAGCAGTTACGGGTTTAGTGCCTTGCTGACTGACCCAACTGTAATAGCTTGCTGGTGATGGGGTTTAAATCCATTACCTTCTGATCCATACATAACCTCTACGCTACCCACATGGCCACTACAGTTTTGAAAAATGAGGTCAAAGTGGATGCCAAAACGTGTAGTTCCTGAAATGCCACTAGGAGCTGGCTCTGAAAGTGAGAAATCTCCCCAAAGATCCCTACATTGAAATTTTTAATATGCCCAACAGAAATAAATGTTTGCAGTCTGGTACCAAAAACTGTTTAGATTTCCTTAGCTAGATTTCTTATTCATGACACCTGTACGGGGGTGAATTTTGATTTAACGCATCAGTTAAAATTACATTAAGCCATAAAATTATGCATGATTAGGGGCATATATAATAAACTTTATGATGCTGTTTGATTAAGCCATCGCTTTTGGGAACAGTGGACGAAGAAATATATCATCCCATTTAATTACATTTCAGTTCCAGGTGGAAACACTTCAAAAGTGATACAAGAAACTGTATGTGTTAATCATAAAGCAATCAAACTTACAAAACTGTTTATTTGAAATAAACTTCAAATCAAATGAGGCTCTGGTGTGTTTCCGGCATCACTATTAAAGTGGACATACGGTGCTACATGCACTTTTTCAAGCTGTTTGGACTGAAATGTGTGTTAGGAGAGTGTGTACACAACCACTCTACAATGATAAAGAGCCGCCCAGCGATTTTCTTTTAATTTATTAAAATAAGATGCCCCTTCTGAAATCAGGCCGATCTCAAAAGCCTGTTGGTGTGAGGCCGCTCCCACTATAGTTGATTGACACTGGTGTTTTAGCAAAGACCCGCCCCGAGTTAGAAGAAAGCTGTCGGCCATTGTTTTTCTACGCTGGAGCAAAATGGCGCCTACATGAGTGTGGTGTGCAGTTTCTTGCTGTAGTGCGGTGGTCTAGTGGTTAGGATTTGGTGATCTCATGTGGGAGACCCGAGTTTGATTCCTGCTCAAGGTACATGCTTTTTTGCACTACATATTTATAAAGTTTTTCTAAAGTTGTGTTGTAGACGAGGCGAGTGCGCTATGCTTCAGTAAGCTTTTCTGACACCAGGAGAGACTCAGTCAAACACACACACACACACACAATGCTTCGCGTATATGATGTCCTAGGTTGAATACACGGCATCTCCACAAGTTAGATATTAGTATCTGGTGGTTTAGTGGTTAGAATTCCGCGCTTTCATGCAGTATCCCTGGGTTCGATTCCTGCTCAAGGTACATGCTTTTTTGCACTATATATTTATAAAGTTTTTCTAAAGTTGTGTAGTAGACGAGGCGCTATGCTTCGGTAAGCTTTTCTGACTCCAGAAGAGACTCAGTCAAACACAAACACACACACAATGCTTCGCGTGTATGATGTCCTAGGTTGAATACCCGGCATCTCCATGACTCAGTCACACACACACACACGTTGTCTGTCAGAAAGGTCTCTGTTTATTAACAGCAAAAGATCGGTTTATATATGTTTGACTAAACGCCTGTGCTATAGACATATGTTACTACAAATGAACCATTGTAAATGTCCTGGTGAGATCCCGAAAAAACAATGCTTCGCGTGTATAAGGTCGCGGGTTGAATACCCGGCATTTCCATGAGGTAGCCATTAATCCCTCGTGGTATAGTGGTTAGGATACGGCGCTCTCAGTGTGGCGGCCCAAGTTCGATTCCTGGTCTGGGAAGTCAAAAAAGTTTTACAACCAGATTCACATGTAAAATTTTATATATATATATATATATATATATATATATTTCTCTCTCTCCCCCTCTGTTTCCTTCACCCTTTCTATCTTCCTCTCCTTTGATTCAAATTAAAATTTTATTTGTCACATACACAGTATTATATGCAGTGAAATGCTTATACGACAGCCAGTGACCTTAAAAAAAAAATAAAAGCTTATATGTAAGGAATAAATATCAATAAAAAGAAATACTAAAGAAAATAAATTCAACTCGTTAAATAAACTGTACAAATGAGGGCATAATAAAAATATTACAAAATATAGGGGAAATATATATATATATAAATAAAAAGTAAAAGTAAAAGTAACGTTTTTTTACACAACAATTGAGAATTTTTAATTAAAGTATATTACAAACTTTTCATTAGGACCCTAAAGAATCATATTAACCTATGCAAAATTGAGACTGTATGTCCCCTTTAAAGACTTTCTCTCTCCTTTTCCCACTATCCCAACTACAGGCAACCATGCTTAAGCCTAAAAGGTCGTACTTCTGTCCTGGCGTCTACAAGTACCTGTTCTCATCCACACTTTATTCTTGTCATGGTGAAAAATAGAAGCTCCTACTTCTACCATCCTTAGGCCCATCTTCTGGTCGTCTGCTGAAGCCTACGGTTTACCCTGCTGAGCTCCTGATCCCATCAGATGCCTACTCCTGCAATGCTGAGCTCTACTTGTTTTTTTAATTGATTCACTGATCACCATTAGTGATGAGTCGTTCATGAACGATTCGTTCTTTTTGAACGAATCTTTAACATGACTCAGATGAACGAGTCGTCTCGGAGAGTGATTCGTTCATTTTCTATTGGGCGCGCATGCGCAAAGCATCGCAAAACCTCCGTATGTTATATACAGGAAACAGTATTGAACGATTCTCAGCAATGAGTCTTCAAGTCTCGAGTCGTTCGTTCTTTTAACACGTGACTCCAATAGACGCTATGCAGTGTAGTACACAGGAAACAGTATTGAACGATTGTGCTAGTGGGTTTTCGAGTCTCAAGTCGTTCATTCTTTTGACATGTGACTCCCATAGACGCTACAGTATGCGGTGCAATAGATTCAAAAGAATGAACGACTCAGATTGGAAGATATAAGAGGTGAGCTGCTCATTCTGTTTATTCTAATATGTCCTTAGTTACATTGTAATATTTTCATAACTAGAACTATAGCCAAACTTTGTGTATGTAGACGTATTGGAGTATTTTTATTGAAAACGCAACATTTTAATTTATTTCTGATCAAAAGAACGAAATGAACGAAATGACTCAAAAAAAGATTCATTCATTTTGATGAATGAGATTCAAAGAATCTCCATCAACAGGTTTTAAGGAGTTATACCTAAGATAAAGGGAACCTTTTATGGAAAATTGACTTTTTTTTCTCATTTTTACATGTTCAGATGGGACTCTGAGTGTGTGAGCCTCCCCTGAAGTGTTACTCAGCCCTGCAGGTGAGGTGTGGCTAGGCATAAGCTCATTTACATAGACACAGAAGCAGCATGTTTGGAACAAGAGTGAAACAGAAGGAGTTGGAGGTTTGAACAAATGCCTTATTCAAGATTTTTGAATTTACACAAATTCCTATTGCTATTCTTATTCGTTTCTTCCTTTTAAATTAGACTAGACTATTTAGTATGACTCTTCATGGCCAGATGATGATGAGCTCCAAGTTGTTCATTTGAAGGTGTGTGTGTCCTTGGTTTGCTCACTTGGTGTTGGGACCAAGGGGCAACCTCTGATTCTGAAAAATGGCGCAAACACAGTCTATAAAAACTGTAAACGTGTTTATACGTAGCCAGGTACAAAAAACAGTTTTGGTCTCGATCGCTAGATTTCCCATTCATGATGACTGTACAGGTGGTGAATAATTATATAACTCATTCGTTAAAATAGAATTTAGCCATAACATTATGCAGAATTCTGACCTAGCCAATTTAAGTGACAGCTGCACTGCAGGTGTCAAACTGCTAGTTAAGCTACCAGTAACATTAGCCACCATAGAATTTTAGCTAAGCTAAAGCTAAGCGTGTAGTAACTGACATAGTTAGGCATGATCCAACAGCCAAGATCTGTTTGTTAGACACATTAGATGAAGTCAACTCCTGCCAAGTTGGCAATCAGTGCTCCCTATATGAGCTACAAAACCACTGGTTAGAATAACTATGAGTGACGTCATGGAGGGTTTGTCAATTATACAGTCTATGATTTAATTTAATAAAAAGACATTTATAATTTATATATATAATAAGATTCTTTTTTTTTTACGCCAGTGTAAGAACTGATCGGCAAACCCTCTATTAATATTAATAACTCTATTATTATTATTATTATTTTCTGTTGCACTTTCTTTTTTATTATCCATACCCGAATAACAGTGTGCAGTAGTGTATAGTAGTTTGTCTTCCCTAAATGGCACACTTGTCCCTGTCTTTGAGGGAATTCCTTCTCCAATCCCCGGGGAAGATTAGAGAGTGTGCACAGAGCATTGTAAAATTTGATAGGTAAGTGACAATTTAATGGAACCCTTCGCTCTTCTTCACAGGTTGGGGATTTTAGTGTCTTGAGAGAAGAGCTTAGAAACACACACACACACACACACACACAAAGTCCCCCTACCACGTTCACCTTCAGCCCCAAACACACACATACAGTAGATACATATATACATACATACATACATACATGTAACAGGAACAGTTTGGCTAGTGAATCAATAACAATAATAATAATAATAATGCACATGCACCAGCACAACTAGTACGCAAATTCTCATCTCCTGTATCAAGTTACACATCATCTCACTGATAAATGTCCTATCTAATCAGATAAACCAACAAATGACGTACAGCAAGAGGTTATGGCTTAGTCAAAACATAAACTCGGCCACCCTGCTGAACAATGGGACAGTGTTGTGATGGGACAAGTTTAGGCCTGAGGGCCACATGAGGAGACATGTTAAGCAAACACAACACCTGGATACTCACCAGAGAGAAAAACCAACAATCCTAACCTTCCCCCCACCCCAGACACATGGGGCCTAAAGTTAAAAGCATGACAAATATGTCTGATGTCTGACCAGAATACAGGATAGGAATTATGTACTAATATTGCACAATTAAAAATAATAAATCCTATTTGCAACTCGAAGGCTTTCACATCATGCTAATTATTTAAAGCATGCACTAAACACAAGCTGTTTCAAAAAACTCATTAAATGGTCCACTGAGCAGTAAAGAAAACAAGCAGATGAGAATAAGAAGCGGATCAGAACAAAAACAATACAAATTGAAAACTAATCTTTTACAAGGTGCTAGATTCCTTAAAGGTCTATGCAGAAAGTGTGAAACGGAGATTGTTAAATCGCACAGCATTGTGTTGTGAGGTAAGATGATCTGGCCAGATGAAAACACAATGATCCCAGTTTGACCCTTGCACTCAATTGTCTTTGTATGAAACCTTCCAAAGCCTTTTGTGTTTAACTCATCCACCGCTGGTACTGTGGATTGAGCGAATATGCAAAAGTTGGGATTGAATTCCTCATCCTCATGCAGTTAACCATGGAATTTCCATACGACAGAAGACATCATACACAACTTTGTCTACACTGGTGGTCACACTCAAAAGATGATATGGACATTTAAATACAAACAAATTCCCACATTAATTATGGGACTTTTGATTGCGCAGAATAGAAGAACACAGTTATGGAAAGTAAAAGCTCCCTTTATTTCTCTATATAATCCACTGCTACACTAATGCACTTATCCCAGTGTATCACTAGTGTTTGGATAAGATCAAGGTAAAATGTTTTTTTCAATACGCCGATGCCATGATCGTTCTGCCTGATTCACATCTGAAACGCTGGCTTCCCAGGAACTTCTTTAACTGCCCCAGCAAATCCCAGTTGCCACTTTTAGGGCCCTTGAGCAAGGCCCTTAACCCTCAACTGCAAGTCGGCGACAAGTTATATGACAATTTTCAAGGATCAGGCGTTCCACTCGCTGAATGTTCACAGAAATGCCTGCAGTCTCATCACCATAGAGGACTCGAAGTTGTAAATGTGAGTCAGATTTGCCCGTTCATTCAGTCCTGGCCCCGGTTTAACTAACAGTACAGTAAATACCCTACATACTTATAAATTCAGCTAATATCACACTATATGATTTTTCACGACAGTGTTTTGAAAAATCCTTTAAAAACACCTCTGGGAACATCTGGTCAATGCATATCCTTTTGGATATACAGTATTAGTCTTGCCATAAACTGCCAACCATGTAATACTCTTTTAGAACACTTATTTCAATAGTAGAAATGAGAAAAGTGCCCAGGGGGACAATAAATAACCCTTAATTTTATACTCATGTTTATTATGTATAATTAAAAATCAGTGGCTATTCAAGAATTGAATATGCCTTCCTTTACTATATTTCTATTAGTACCAAAGATCATTTTTGTTAGATGGAAGTGGCACAATGTCTCATTTCGGGATTCCTAATTTCCTCTTATATTTGTATAATATCTGCCATTTATGTATATCATATTACTTTTCTATGATTTGTTTCATTCAGCTCAAAGCACGTAGTACTTCTCAACCACCCAATGTCATTGCCGTTCAGTGCCAAGATCACACCATGCATGAGCTCTAATAAGAGATTGAGATAAGAGATTACACAATACATGAGAACACTTAAAGGTGCCGGTTCGTTATTTTGCATATCAAATATACTGTACATTCCTACATTTTAGGAATTTTAGTTGCCAGCGCATTAGTACTGTGGGCCACCAGCTGGCAACCTGCAGTTCTAGTCTTTGGCACACAGAGCTGCCCGACACAATAAGTCTTTTCATTATCCTTCAGCCGACCGGTTCATGTTGCACCTCACAATGCAAGACGGTTTCAAGCGTAGGTTAATTCAGAGCTAGATTCTATCAATTTTTTATTTTTTTACGTGATCACAGAAAGAGAGTCCATAGAAACCCCACTCTGGTCCAACAGGTGAGGATTTAAGTAAAATCTAAATAAACAATGGAACATGCTGTAAATTGTTTTAACAACATAATCGGGCGGGGTTGTTTCATGTCGAGATACACGAGTTAACGAATAATTTATGGATGCCTGATTCACTGTTTGGCCTGAAGTGCCGTTCCTCTCTGAAATGGGTGCCTGATTCACAGTTTGGCCCGAAGTGCTGTACCTGTCAGAAATGATCGCTGTTGAATTCATGACAGCATGGAAGACACCAAAAGACAAAAAAAAAAAAAACTTCTGATCCGTAGTGAGATCGCTCACCTGAAAGCTCCCCTTGTTCTCTCTCTGCTCTCACAGGTAAGGAGTATAGAGTTTCAGAGCAGTAAAGCCTTTACTGCGAAAAAACCCAAAGTACGAAATCAGCCATCCAGCTTCACAGATACACCTGGTGTTCATGTCATCACTTCACAGTGTCTCAAGATACATTTTTAATAAATCATAGGGTATTATTTTACCTTTGTGAGACACAAGAAGCAATCTTCCTGCCGGTAAATCCCAGAGCGAAGGTGGAGTAGTGATAGTGAAACACTCTCTCACACACACACACACACACACTCCTCAGGCTACTCCACTCCTTTCGGACTGAATATGCTTTTGGATTTTCATACCTATGAAATGTACAGCTCCATGTTCCAGGTAAAGGAAACTGATGTCATCTGAAAGTTCTTTGTCCACAGTGGGTGTTGCCGTATGGGGTAACAACTGTGTCAACACCGGACAAGTAAAGGCAAAAGAGTCTTCACAAGAGGGGGCGGGCAATGGGGTGGGGTGCAGAGAACAGGAGCACATTGGAAATGTACTGAATAACTCGGTTTGTGTAAGAGATCGCTGGAGAATACTTATACGAATCAGGTGTTATAACCTCCACTTTTTACCCAAGTCTCCGTCAAGCAGGCTTCCGACTCGAGTATTTCACACCCACTTGTCATCCAGCATGTGCACACATTCCTACCAGATTCTTCAGCCTGTCTAGAGAACACTGATTTACAGTACGCACTCAAATCAGGATGAGCTGTGATCAAGAAGTTTGTACCACCATAAATTTAATGAAGTCTAATGGGAAATGGATCAAAAATGTATTGAAGTTTTGTTTTCAGTCTTTTCAAAGCTCACAGTGTCAGTCCAGAGGGCAAAGTCCTTCTTTATACCATTCTGATTTTACTGCAGTCATACAAACAAATAAGTGTGAAGAAAGACTTTGCACTTTGCTTCTAATTAAAATGAATTTTAACCATGAATCATATACGATACAGAATGATTCACTTCGCCACATACTCCTTGACCTACAAAATTACACTTCGCGTGGAAACTTATGAATAACAAAAATAATAATAATAAGTTATGATAGACTTACCCAAGTTCATAAACAGTCAAACCAGTTTTACTCCCTTTGCAAGCACTGCAGCTAAATATAACTGTATTGAAGTTTTAAAATGAATTAAAAACCCTGTAGATAAAGTACGATTTGTCCCACGCGATAATCATCCTATGCAAAATTAAACCAAAAATTTTTTTTTTTTAAACAAAAAGCACCCATACCTCATCATGCCTGTAATTTCTATCAATACGAATCCATCTTGTCTTGCTTGTACACCATTTAATCTCACATTGCAAGAACTCACATGTATCTTCCAGTTTAAAGAAGAAAAAAAAACTCTGCCCCTCCTCATGCGTAAACATTGGCCACACTTCCTCGACTGCCACAAAGAGCCAATAAGCCGCTACAAGCCTTTAATCAAACAAGACTTGCCTCAGCATAGTCAAAATCTGAAGACAAGTCATGTGAAGGCATTTTTAGCCAACAATGTAAAAAGGGATTTTTTCAAATGTATTTATGCATGAATTTTAATAGTGCTTCTTGATCCGGGTGGATCTGAAAAGAGAGAGAGAAAGAGGGAGAACAAACCGGTTCTGCCACTTATGCTTGGGGGTAGGAGATGAAAAGTGTAAGAGTAAGAAGTGAGTGGTAAGTGGATGAAATGAAAAAAAAAAGCGAGAAAAAATCTGAGCCTGCACTGAAAGAACTGAAGTTAGATAGCTCCAGGGTCTATCGGAACAGACCCTCCAGACAGGTTTTAACTCAACTTTTGAGTGCTAATTTGTACTTCCAGGCAACTTTACAGTGACGAATGATGTATAGGAATGTGCTTGTTCTAAGTCTTTATTGTTTTTATAGTAAGAAGTCATTCACAGGGACCTGAATAGTGTAATGGATAGATTAAACACATGTTGTGATTTATTGTTGGTCTGGTAAGGTTATTGTAAGGATGTTACAATGCCTTATATGTTTTTGTCTTTTTAAAGCTGTATTTTGTTTAGCTTATTGAATTTTATGAGGCTGTGAGATTTCTTCCGGATATATCTTATTTCATATGACACATAAAGGCCCAAAATAAATACAAAGAAGACATATAGAAGTAAAAGATTTTGCTTTGAAATGTTTCAAATGCTCAAAAATGGGCATCAGGAGCTCAGTGTCGATTTCACGTCTTCCATGCGGTAGTTTAATTCTCACCCTGTGTCCAAACCAGCCACTGGATGCACTGCCAGTCCCAAGCCCAGATACAGATAGAATGGGAGGGTTGGGTCACTTTTTTTTTGTTTTTTTTTAATGTATCAGACATTCCATAATATTATGTCCTATGAATAAAAAAACTAAATAAAATAAGGGAGATTACATGACGTCTCCTGCTTCGTGAGCCACTCTTTCACAATTTGAGCCAGATGAATCCTTGCATCGTCATCTTGGGAATTGCCCGTACCATAATTTAGGAAGAAATCCATTGATAGAAAAAAAAAAAAAAACAACCTGGTCATTCAGTATACTCAGGTCATCAGCTGACCTCATTTTTTCAGCACCATAACATTGCTGAATCTACTGTAGGCCTGACCAACAGGAGCAATCCCAGATCATATCACTGCCTCCACAGGTTTGTACGGCAGGCACCAGGCATGATCACTTCATCTGCCTCTCTTCTTACCTTGATGCAGCCATCACTCTGGAACTGGCCATTCTTTATGTTCCTTAACAAATCTGGGCTATTTTTTCAGATTAGCCTCATTGATAAGTGGTGTGATTAATGCTACACAGATGTTTAGCTCCATTTCCTTGAGTTGTCGCATTGTGCATGAGGAAATGCTCTTACTTTGCATATTAAACATAGCCTTGAGGTAATCTGCTTTTTAATGATTTGATTCACGAAGCGTTTAATTGAACTCCATCACACTCATTCAGGATGTTTTTCTGACCACATTACTTCCTCCAAGATGATGGTTCATTATATCATTCCAGGTTTTAATAAATGTGTTTTGCAGTGTATTGTGGCTTAAAGGTTAACACTGTCACCTTGCACGTCCAGGGTCCAGGTTCGATTCCCGCCTTGGGGTCTGTGTGCGTGGAGTTTGCATGTTCTTCTTGTGCTTGGTGGGTTTACTCTGGGTGCTCTGGTTTCCTCCCACAGTCCAAAGACATGCAGATTAGGCTAATTGGTGTTCCTAAATTGCCGATTGCGTGTGAATGTTGACCAGAGACCCTACCACGGTCGTAAAAAAATAAATAAATAAATAAATACAATGGTCACCATTGGCCTTCATGGTTGGACTAAAGATGTTCCTAGATGGATGCATCCTGTTATATTGTATGATGGATGGAACCCATGTTTAGTCGTTTCAGCAATCTCCTTAGTCGTTTTCTTTTTCTGTACACTTCTGTTACAGACCACATCTTTACCACCACCATAGGATATGTCCTCTATCATGGGTGTTTAAGAAATAAGCTACTCAGTGCATTATTCAGGGTTAAATACAGTAACTTGTTGCCAGGTGACCCATATTAATCACTGGACTAATTACCCAGTTGAAAGCTCTCACTTGTTTGCTTAGTCAAATCAAGGTGGTGTTTGTTTGCATTCGTATGAGGCACAAACACATTGTAAATCCTGTTATTTTGTATGATAAACAGATTGCTTACTTATTACATGCAATATTTACAAACATGTCTCAATGAGGAATTCAGTACTTAAACAAAAAAAAGCATGTAAACTTCCAACTTATATTCGGTGCAAATGCGAGGGTAAAAAATAGACCTGGCAACCCCGTATGGCACAAAAAAGTTCGAATCGCGTGGTTACGGAGTGTCTAAACATCCAATCAAAAGGCGATCCTGAAATCACGTGATTTAACACGGAAGTGAAAGGTGTGCAGTGTATGTCAGTTTGTTTACCTAGGTTTTAAAAAGAGCTCGTAGCTTAACCAAGATATTTAAATAAGTCTTTTTTATTTGTTTTGTAGGTTTTCAAGACGGTATTTGTTGATTAAAGCATGCTAAAGTTTACCAGACTTCATTATGCCGCTTGTCGCAGCTAACCAGCCGCAGCTCATCCGCTCCTCTCAGAAGGACGAGTTTTATCAAAGCAGTCTTAGAAATCACGCGAACGAGGCTTTCCAAACACTTGCTGGTGAGTTACACGCGGATCATGGGGTAGTGTGGTGGTTTTTTTTTTTTTTTTTAGCTTTAGGTGCATAAGACATGTCCTTGAAATCTCCCTGTCTTTTAAAGTAGAGAGGTTTCCCTGCTTGAACTACTGTAAGCAGAGAAATCCTCCTGAGTTGGGAACATGTGATCTAAGACTGTGCATTTTTCTTTTAATGAAGGATCAAGACTATGGCTGCAGTGGAGGAAAGAAGTGGAACTCCTATCAGATTTTGCCTATTATGCCCTAACCACCATCTCAGGTAACAACACATCACCGTATTGTAAAATAGCCTCATTGTGAAGCTCCTACAGGAATAACTCATAGCATGTCTTTGCAGGATATCAGACATTAGGTGAAGAATATGTCAACATTATCCAGGTCGATGCCACCAAACGCAGGATTCCTTTCTGGACACGCAGACTGGCTCTCATTCTGCTTCACACTGCTGTCCCATATCTCCTGGACAAACTCCTGGTCTGTCTGGAACATGAGTTGGAGATGGAGGAATGGGATTCCCGGGACGCCCAGCGAGACATGGTGTTAACCTGGAACCCGATGTCGTATATTAAGGCATGGATGCAGAGGATGGTCAGAATGCTGAATAGCCAGCAGAGGAAATCTTTAAAGCCTGTGGTGTTCGCGGTACAGCAAGGAATCATTATCTTGCACAGGGTCCATGTGGCTCTGTTCTACATCAGCGGTGTTTTTTATCATCTGGCCAAAAGGACATCAGGCATCAGTTATGTGAGTTACACTTCTAAGCTGGTAATAATATGAATAACTGATTTATAGTCCGGCAGTTTCTCTGTTTATTTCCCCCTTACACCATGCACTACTACCCAAAGTTCACAATACAGCTAGGGAAATCATTTGGTAGTTTTTCTGATGATGAACCCTCTAATGCAGGCAGATAAATTCCATTAAATAACTTTAAACATGATAAACATGATTTACTGCCTGTCAAAAAAAAAAACACATAAAATATCCAAGAATGTGACTTTTCTAATAGCAGAACAACCCTCAGTTGAGATTTTGGAATGAACCTTACAGATTATGTCTCTTTTTCAGCTCCGAGTACAGCGCATGGCAATGGATGATAAAGGCATCCGGACCAGCTACCGGCTTTTAGGGTGTGTGTCACTGGTGCAGCTGGCCATCACACTCGCTCTGCAGTTCAACAACCTGAGACAGAGGCAGCGTGCCAGACAGGAGTGGACACAGCACAGGAATCTGCCCACAAGGTACGACCACTGCCACCATATCAAATGTTGAAGCACAAAAAGAAGCAACATTCAATTTAATACAAATGTATATCGAGGGGTGAGTTATATTAGCAGCTAATATAAATGTAAGACAAGAACTGCTTTTTATTTAATTTTCTAAAAACTTTTTATTTTATATATTTTTTGCTTTAGTTGATATTTATAGGTATAGGATAAACAATAAACACCTCAAAGTTATATTGGTGTCCAACAATGGGCAAATCTCTTGCGATTTAAAGGTCCCATATTAAATTTTTGTTTGCATGAGATATATGCTAACTTGATTAAAACAAACAAACAATGCATTTCTTTAATACCTCAAATGCCCTCTACTTCACTTCTCCACTGAAAAAGCAGTTTCAGCGTGTGTACACGGAATCAGTCAAAAGTTTGGCCACATTTTCTAATTCAATGTTTGTTTGTGGGTTGATGTTTTTTTTTTTTTTTTTTTTTTTTTTTTTCGATTTATTGTCTCAATTTTTTAACTATTTTGGAGATTTCAAAACTATGTAATTAAGTAACAGCAACAACAAGCCAGTTATGATTTTAAGACCTGAAGGTCAGCTGTTCAGGAATAATTCCTGCAAGAACAGTATCGTCAAGTGCATTTGCAAAATCTCATCAAGCACCATAACGAAACTGGCTCTCATAAAGACCATCCCGGGAAAGCAAGACCAAAACTTACCTCTGCAGAGGAGAAGTTCATTTAGAGTTAACAGCCTCAAAATCACCAAATAACAGCACCTCAGATTAGAGCCGTTATGAAGGCTTTATACAAAAATGTTGTGCAAATACAATACAAAAATTGTTACGTGTGTTTTGTAAAATTTTTCAAAAGTGGTTGTGAGTTTCAGAACTGAGAAGGGGAACACGATAAACAATAATTCCCTCCAGATAATCCCAAAGCGAAATAACTAGGATTACCCAAAATCTCGAATAAATAAAAAGTAGACAGCTGTTCCATTACTCCCAATCTAACCAAAACCAAGGAAAAAAGGTATAGAAATCAAATGGCACCAACTGCCCACTAACCATTATTGACAAGTTACACACAGTTTCTATTTACAGGACAGCTTAAGCACGTTCAAAGGGCAAAACACAATGTAGTCAGAAACATACGCAGAATATGTAAGCTGCAGGGCAAATCACGAACCTAGTCAGTACTTGATATACAGTGGGGCAAAAAAGTATTTAGTCAGCCACCAATTGTGCTCCCACTTAAAAAGATGAGAGAGGCCTGTAATTTTCATCATAGGTCTACCTCAACTCATTCATTCATTCATTCATTCATCTTCTATACCGCTTTAACCTCTATTCAGGAGGTTAAGCCTCAAGCCTATCCCAGGAGGCTTAGGGCACAAGGCGGGGTACACCCTGGACAGGGTGCCAATCCATCGCAGGGCACCAATCCATCGCAGGGCACGTCTACCTCAACAATGAGAAACAAAATAAGGTGGAAAAAAATCCAGAAAATCACATTGTATGATTTTTAAAGAATTTATTTGCAAATTATGGAAAATAAGTATTTGGTCACCTACGAACAAGCAAGATTTCTGGCTCTGACAGACCTGTAACTTCTTCTTTAAGAGGCTCCTCTGTCCTCCACTCGTTACCTGTATTAATGGCATCTGTTGTCAGTATAAAAGACACCTGTACACAAACTGCTGGCAGTAGAGGAAATGACCCGCATCCCATCATTTATATAAAAATCATTAAATCTCATTGCCAGTCTAAAACCCATTATCAGTTTTATATATTTTAGGTAAGTTTGTTATTAATTATGACGATTATTTTGCCACTGTTGATCAGTGACTCAAAATTTTTGCTAGTCACTTGGGGTTTTTTAATACAATCTTGTATACAACAATTTAAGCAACAAGCAAGAATTAAAGGTGAAGTAAAAGAAATAATAAAAAAAAAAATGAAGGCGTATTAATTATCTAAAAATGGTGTCAATAACAAATAATACAAATATACTGTTTCTATGTACGCATCCATGTTGATTGTATATACAGTTGAAATGGTAACGGAGGAAATAAACCACTAAGTTAAAATATTAATAAAAAGAGGATGAAATGAATAAATGAAGTGACTATAGTGCAGAATGTATATGAGCCTATTTTTTGTGATGTCAGAGAAGGAGGAGATGATCGCTTGATTTCATTTGCATGTTTTTCCTTAGCATTACAAACCAGAAAAATAATGCTGATAACAGCGCGGCTCAGAGGTGTATGATTAATCGGAACTAGTGGGGCTAACCCGGGAACTAACCATATATCCATATGTCTAGAGTTAAATTTGTATTAAATACAAAAAAAAATCATCACTAGAGACTCCTTTTATAAATGCTATTACTTTAAAATTTTTATTTTTTATATTTTGTACATCACATGTTCATACTTCCCACAGAAATCACAATATCAATTACACAAGTAATAAATGTTTCATCATTTCAGCAAGAAGAGAGCATTAATATAAACCTCATGGAATAAAACAAATGTCTTGCGTAATGATTTTGCATAGGGGTTTTTTTTTTTTCTTTTCTTCTGCAAAGTAGCGTAATGAATTAGCTTGTAACACTGGTGGAAGATGATAAAATGACCCTGATTTATTTAGTTATTTATTTATTCCACAATTGCAATTTTTCTCTTTCATTGCTTAGCCCACAGAATACTTCATCCTCTCGAGCTTCTCGCTGTATCCTGTGTTTAGAGGAGCGGCGACACTCCACAACGACCCCCTGCGGACATCTGTTCTGCTGGGAGTGTATTACGGAATGGTGTAACACTAAGGTAACATGTTTGTCTCTCTAAACTCGGCCTGTTGAATATCTTTGAACTGTAAGATCAAAGGATGAAGTTCAGGAGATGGATGTGAACTTGTTCCTTTGTTGCTTAATATCTACATGTGATTGTAATTGTGTAAAACCTCACACTTCAGAACATGACACCGTCAGTGGGGGACCACTCAGTATTTTGGTGAGCAAAATTATCGGAACGGATACAGTTTACTGGTAAAATAATTATATGTTTAGATTGTTTAATCCTGTTAAAAAGATTAGCAGGATTAGGAGAATATTTTTTAAAAATGTATTTATTTTTTTTGGTGATTGCAGACGGAGTGCCCGCTGTGTCGTGAGAAATTTCAGCCTCATCGCCTGGTTTATCTGAGAAGTTACAGATAGATGACGGGATTTTTCACAAGAACCAGAACAAAGTCTTCCTTCCGATGAAGCCAGAGAAGCGAGTGCGTGTGTGAACCACACTTGCTCTTGACAAACCGCACAGACAAAGCAGATTACTTTGGAATTTGTGTTGTCTGTTTCCTCTGAACTGATGGCCCAGTCATATCGGTTTGATTACTGATTATTGTGCTAATGAGTACGGGAATAAAGTAAAGCGCTGCGGATATCTAGGAGTGCAGCTGTAAGAAATGAAATGAGAAGTATTAAATAATTTATTGCTCATGTTTACATTCATAAACAGCTTGATCTGGCTGGTGGTGTTGATATTTGCAAATGACTTTAGAATTTAATTATAACGTTTAATTGGGTTTGTCCCATAAAAGGATGATTATTTCTCATTTGAAATATAATCCTGATGCTTTTTAAGATATCTCTGTGTCTTAATTACCATTACCATTTACAATAGCACTTTTCTCACTGGTGCCCAGCTAGGATTATTTGTCTGATCTATGAGATGACATGAAAAGTGAGTCTTTTAAAATGAAATAATAATTATAAACAATGTATAAGGGTTGGATGATAATATTGTCATACCCTTTAATTCCTGGTATGATGAAAAATAAAATAAAATTGCTGTGTAATGTTTGCTGTTTAGAACCTGGTTGGTTTTCATGGCCATAAAAAACTGGTAAAATAAAACATTTTGTTAAAGACAGTATTTTAAAAAATAATTAACATTATATAACGAACATTTTATACTTAACTGTGTAAGAGTCGTCCGCTAATTCTGCATGATCTGTTCAGTTAGAGGTCTGAGTGTGGTAGATTTGTTGTAGACTTGAGTTTTTCCCCATCTGCTCACTCGGTGAGTAAAAACATTAGCATGGATACTAAAAGAAAAACAGTGTGCAACTTTTACACACTTACCAGGAACAGAATTGACGACGGAGAACAAGCATATCCGTGAGCTTTCACGCAAGCATTGTAAGCAAGTTCTTTGTACAAAATTATATGCGACAGTGGTCCAGTGGTTAGCACTGTCGCCTTGCACCTCCAAGGGTTCAGGTTTGATTTCTGTCTCTGTGTGCATGGAGTTTGCATGTTCTCCCTGTACCTCCTATCGTCCAAAGACATGGCAAGTAGGCTAATGGGTGTGTCCTACGATGGATTGGCACCCTGTCCGGTGTGTACCCTTAATGTTAATATTTGTTTGATTATCTCAATCACTTAAGGGTGAAAATATAGCTTTAAGTCAGCAAATACTTTTTCATAGCATTGTATCCATTGTAAGTCTCCACCTGGAAGTCTAGTCATGGCAAGTAGTCTTCCTTCTGCTGGTTTTGAAACATCCAAGTAGCTGCTTCCATCTGAACGTTTCAAACCAACAGAAAGAAGTCGAGTTGACCTGACTGAAAATCATCACCTGAAAAAACTTCACCTGGACGACTGATGATTTTTATCAACATCTTTCAGAGATGTTGCATTTTTGTCACACCTCAAACTCTTGTTTTCACTCCTCTTCAGAGCGTGTCATTTCAGTGTGTAGGTAGATGAGCTGCTGCTGATCCACAGAGAGCGCCACCAGAGAACAGCAGAACTCAACACAGTTGTGCAGAGCTGACTAACAAACTAGAGGAGGGTATTTTCTTGCAACAGATCACATTATCTGGAAATTTTAATTTGCTTGTTTAAGCCTCAGGCAATGCACATAATTAAAATTTCGTGTGTGCACATTTTGCAAAATAGTTCCCCTTAAACAACCTTATTTTCTTTGTTACTTTTTAGGGTTTTCACACCAAATACAGTACAGTAGATTGACTGGACATACTGTACACCTGACTACGTTACTGTATGTAGAACACTAATAATGAGGCACTGTAGGAACAATTCAGACCACATACTTTGTGACTTCACAAGTAGGCTTAATCAGTAATTGAGCATATTAATATAGATGGTCCTCTAAACTGTTTTTTTATTTCCTTGAAGAACTCCGTGACCAAAATGGATAGATTTTCTTTTATTAAACATAATCCCAAAAGTGTTGCCCCAAGGTGATTTTTCCCCATTTTAATGAGTTATTGATTCCTCTAATATAAAATAAATATTCAAGCGACACAGAATTTGAGCCAGTAATTGTCCTCTACAGAGATAATTTTAATATTGTCACCACTTCTCGATCATTGATCTTTGCAAATGAGATGTTTGTGCAATAATAAGTTCGTCTTGGCGGGGCACTTTCAGGCATCGTTTATCTTCTTGAATTATATTAGAGTAGATGACCTGCAGTGTGTACAGGGTGTCGGAAAAGGTAAAGTATAGAAAGCTACAGTATAGGAATCACCTCAGACACTACAGTATTGGTCATTATTATCCTCAGTATATTACTGAAGACCCCAGAGGCTGTGTTGTTGGTTCAGATGGTGGTAATCTGTGCACTGAACAATGTTGATTCATATACGGGGGGCATTCAAGTCAATCTAGGACTTGTTGTCAGATGAGCAGAAGGATGACGGCATGAAAGTAATTGACATTTACAGAAGACTTTAAGCATTGAGACTCTTACCCACAGTAAAACATTCGAATGGTACAAACATTTTAAAGAAGTCTGTACGTCCATGAACGATGATCCTGTGGAAGGTGGCTCAGTGAGTAGAACGTCTGGAATCCTGAAAGAGGAGCTTGTAAGGAATATTCTAGAGGTGAAGAGAGTATAAGATAGGGTGATGAGTCTGAAGCTGG
Source organism: Channallabes apus (assembly GCA_030522415.1). NCBI lineage: Eukaryota > Metazoa > Chordata > Actinopteri > Siluriformes > Clariidae > Channallabes > Channallabes apus. The sequence continues at coordinate 35,707,596 of CM060111.1, forward strand.
AAATTGAAGGGGTGATGTTCAATGTTGTTAGTGGTTATGCCCCACAGGTAGGATGTGAGTTAGAAGAGAAGGAGAAATTCTGGTGTGAGTTTGATGACATGATGCAGAGCATCCCAAGAGGTGAGAGAGTTGTGATTGGTGCAGATTTTAATGGACATGTTGGGGAAGGGAACAGAGTTGATGAGAATGTGATGGGCAGGTTTGGTCTTCAGGACAGGAATGTAGAAGGACAGATGGTGGTGGACTTTGCAAAGAGGATGGAAATGGCAGTAGTAAATACTTTCCTCCAGAAGAGGCAGGAACATAGGGTGACGTATAAGAGCGGAGGCAGAAGCACTCAGGTGGACATCTTGTGTCGACGTTGTAATCTGAAAGAGATCAGTGACTGCAAAGCGTTGGTAGGGGAGAGTGTAGCCAGACAACACAGAATGGTGGTGTGTAAAATAACCCTGGTGGCGAGGAAGGTGAAGAGGACAAAAGCAGAGCAGAGGACAAAGTGGTGGAAGCTGAGAAAGGAAGAATGTTGTGTAGTCTTTAGGGAGGAGTTGAGACAGGTTATGAGTGGACAGGAGGTGCTTTCAGGGTACTTGGTGTATCATCAGGTAAGGAGACCAAGGAGACTTTGTAGTGGAATGAGGAAGTCCAGGAGTGTATACAGGGAAAGAGGCTAGCTAAGAAGAAGTGGGACATTGAGAGGACTGAAGGTAGTAGACAGGAGTACAGGGAGATGCAGCATAAGGTGAAGGTAGAGGTGGCAAAGGCCAAAAAATTGGTGCTGATTTTTAAGAACAAGGGAGATGTGCAAAGCTGTGGCAATTACAGAGGTATAAAGCTAATGAGCCATACAATGAAGCTGTGGGAAAGAGTAGTGGAATCTAGGTTAAGGGCAGAGGTGAGAATTTGTGAGCAGCAATATGGTTTCATGCCTAGAAAGGGTACATCAGATGCAGTATTTGCTTTGAGGATGCTGGTGGAAAAGTACAGAGAAGGTAATAAAGAGTTGCATTGTGTCTTTGTAGATTTAGAGAAGGCGTACGACAGGGTGCCGAGAGAGGAGCTGTGGTGTTGTATGAAGAAATCTGGAGTGGCAGAGAAGTATGTTAGAGTGGTGCAGGACATGTATGAGAGTTGTAAGACAGTGATGAGATGTGCTGTAGGTGTGACAGAAGAGTTCAAGGTGAATGTGGGTCTGCATCAAGGATCGGCTCTAAGCCCCTTGTTGTTTGCTCTAGTGATGGACAGGATGACAGATGAAGTTAGACAGGAGTCTCCATGGACTATGATGTTTGCAGATGACATTGTGCTTTGTAGCGAGAGCAGGGAACAGGTGGAGGAAAATTTGGAGAGGTGGAGGTACGCTCTGGAAAGCAGAGGAAAGAAGGTTAGCCGTAGCAAGATGGAATACATGTGTGTGAATGAGAGGGACCCAAGAGGAACAGTGAGGCTACAGGGAGCAGAGGTAAAGAAGGTGCAGGATTTTAAGTACTTAGGGTCAACGATCCAGAGCAACGGAGAGTGTTCAAAGGAGGTGAAGAGGCGTGTACAGGCAGGTTGGAATGGGTGGAGAAAAGTGTCAGGTGTGTTGTGCAATAAAAGACTATCAGCGAGAATGAAAGGAAAGGTGTACAGGACAGTGGTGAGACCAGCAATGCTCTACGGCTTAGAGACAGTGGCACTGAAGAAAAGACAGGAGGCAGAGCTAGAGGTAGCAGAGCTGAAGATGTTGAGGTTCTCCTTGGAAGTGACAAGGATAGATAGGATCAAGAATGAGTTCATCAGAGGGACAACCCATGTGAGATGTTTTGGAGATAAAGTCAGAGAGGCCAGATTGAGGTGGTTTGGACATGTTCAGAGGAGAGATTGTGAATATATCGGTAGAAGGATGCTGAGGTTGGAACTGCCATTTAGGAGGTCTAGAGAAAGACCAAAGAGGAGATTTATGGATGCAGTGAGAGAGGACATGAAGTTTGTTGGTGTGAGAGAAGAGGATGCAGAGGATAGGGTTAGATGGAGGCAGATGATTCGCTGTGGCGATCCCTGAAAGGGAACAGCCGAAAGACAAAGAAGAAGAAGTATCTATCCAGTGAGTATCTATCTAAGCACTTTTTGTAAGTCGCATCTGGATAAGAGCTTTCTACCTTGGTGGTATCCAAGCACTAGTGAACCACAGCAGGTGATTAAATTTAATTTCATTTCTTTATTGAGGTGCTCCATCTCATTTTCGAGGGGGACCCTATAACACATACATAAAGCAATACAAAATACAACACAAATAATAAACAAAACAAAAATAAATAAATAAATAAAATAATTAAATAAATAAAAATAATAAAAATAGAAAATTCACAGCTCTCTTCCCAATTCACCACCCATAATCAACAACTATGTATAAAAGAAAAGGGCATGTGCATACAAAATAATATAGATTTTAGTACAATAATGAAAACCCAAATATAAATGTAGGTAGTTTAACAGAAAAATTTATAAAAGACTTTTTTGGAAATAATATATATATATATGCATATATACACATACACACATATACATACATACAGTATATAACCTGTAGGCAGTTCACAACCAAAAGTTAAAAACATAAACAGGTTGTTTTCAAATGAGATATTAAGTTGATCCTAAAAAGATGAAAAGATGTAAGGGAAGACGGTAGACTGTTCCAATCATATGGAACTTTATATTGAAAAGACCTTCGACCAACTTCAGTAAAAATTCTAGGAATAGAAAAATGTGGATACTGCATATGACGAAGGAAATAAATAGATGTAGATCAAACTAAAAACTGTTTTAAATAAGAAGGAAAATCAAAATAAATACACTTGAAAAGAAACTGAAGCCAATGATATTGCCTTTGGGATTTGGGTTGAAGCCAATCAAGAGCTTCATACAAGGTACAATGATGAGTTCTATTAGGACATCTCAAAACAAACCTAAATAAAGAATTATGAACAATGTTTAGAGGTTTTAAGTTAGTATTAGAAGTATTTTGATAAATAATGTCTGCATGGTCAATAATAGGAAGAATTAATAGGGAGATTAATCTTTTCCTAATTTGAAATGAAAAACAATTAATTGAACGATATAGAGAACTGAGGCACCCATATGATTTTTTTGTAATAAAGTCAATGTGATACAATTCAGGATCAAGCCAAAGACCAAGATATTTGAATCGATCAACATTTGATAAGAGTGACCCAAAAGAGTGAGAACGATGACATCTTCTAGAAAACACCATACTACATGACTTCTCTTTATTAAGAATGAGTTTATTTTTATAAAACAAATCCTGTAAGGAGTTAAAGTCTAACCGCAGAGGGGACTGAATACTGTATATGAAGTATCAGAATGAGAAAAATAAATAACAGCATCATCTGCATAAAGATGAATAGATGAATTTAAGCAAATTTTAGGAAGATCATTAATAAATATACAAAAAAGCAAAGGACCTAGTGTTGATCCTTGTGGAACACCTTTATCAACAACCAAGTAATCCGAATTTGAACCTTGAAATGAAACATATTGTCGTCTATTATGAAGATAAGAATTAAACCAAAGAAGAGATTTTTTATCAAAACATATAGAATGTAACTTATCAAGCAGAAGATAATGGTCCTCCATGTCAAATGCTTTAGAAAGATCGATAAAGATAGCACCAGTAGTTTGACATTTATCAAAAGAAGTAAACAAATCATCAATTTCATTAAAGCTGTAGTGGTAGAAAAATTAGGTCTAAATCCTGACTGGAAAGAGGATAGTATATTGAACTGATTAATATAATTAAATTGTTGATTGAAAATTAATTTCTCAAAAACCTTTGCTACAGTAAAAATAATAGAAATTGGATGGTAATTGTTCAAATCAGATGGGTCACCACTTTTGAAAAGAGGAATAGTCTTAGCACATTTCCATATGGAAGGCATTGAACAAGAAGATAAGGATAAATTAAATAAATCAGTCAAAGGATACATTAAGATGTGGGAAGCAAGTTTAACAAATTTAGCTTCCAGACCATCTGGACCAGGCGAACTATATTCTTTTAACCCACATATTGCTTTAAAAGTATCAGAAGGAGAAATTTTACTGAAAGAAAATAACTGATTTGAACAGCCACTAGAAAAGAAAGTATCAGAATATTTAATAGTAGAATGAGTACCTATAGAGGTAAAATAATTATTAAACGCATAAGATATCTGAATAGGATCAGAAATATGTTCATTATTGATTATTAACTCTTTTAAAGAGGTTTTGTTTCTCTTATTTAAGACGTTGTTTAAATGGTTCCAGAAATGTTTGGGGTTACAAAAAAATTTTGAGAGAAACAGTCATTATAATAATTAGATTTTTCATTCCTTGTCTTGGTTTTGCACATATTCCTAAGCTGTCTATAAGATTCCCAGTCCTCTGGCAATTTCGTTTTGCGATGTATAGTCCAAGCCTTATCCTTTTGTTTAAAAAGATTAACCAGATCTGAGTTAATCCAGGGAAGATGCCTTTAACTCTTATTGTTTTCAAAGGAGCATGCTTATTGATTACATTGATGACTTCAGAATAAAAGAAGTTCCCGGCATCATCAACTGAAGGGATTAACTCAAGTCTGTTCCAATTAATAGGCACTAAATCATAAATGAAATAATCATAATTAATATCCTTATATTGTCTGATTGTAATATATTTTGAAGGAAGGCGAGGCATTTTGATTTTCCAAACACAGAATATAACAGAATGATCACTTAAACAATCTGACATTACACCTGATTTAATAAATCTTTCTGGATTTTGACCAATATCCAGTCCAACAGAGATGATGAATTTTGACTAACTCTGGTTGGCTCATCGATTAGCTGAGTGAGATTAATACTACTAAATAAATGTTTATCATTAGAGGAAGCACGATCCAACCAGTTACAATTAAAATCACCCAAAATAATGAGTTCAGTATGCCTAAAGAATTAATAGTTGACAAAATAAAAAATGAAAAAAAAAAATATTAACAAATAAACATTCAAAATTAACTGGTGATATTAACGGAGTTACACACACAGAATTCAACTGAGCAGCAACATATATAGCAACACCACCTCCTCTAGAGGGTCTATCAATTCTAAAAAAAAAAACAAAATTGTCAAGCTTTATATCCTCATCGCTAATTTGATCATGTAACCAAGTTTCAGATATAGTAATAATATGAGGTTTATAAAGAGAAACCCAGACTCTTAAAAGATCAATTTTAGGGAGAAGACTTCTGATATTCAGATGGACAATTTTTAAGCCTTTAGGTGAATCTATAATTCAAACAATAAATAAATTGATAAATGAAATAAAGTCATCGAATTGGTTAGGGTACCATATGGGTAAGAGCTGCAAAAAGCTGTGTCATAAACACACACACAAAAAAAAACACAGTTTAACCAAAGAAAAATGACCAAAAAAGAAGTTACTACATATTCAGTCTGATACAATAATAATAATACAACACATAACATAAGCAAATAAAACAAGAAAATAAACAAATAAATAACTAGCAGCCGTTACACAATAAAATATACTTAAAGTCCTACTCACAATCAAGTCACGAAGTAGGAAATTAATATTCACAGAATCACAGCTGCAATTCAGGGACCTATCACAATCCTCCACTCAGGAAATGAAAAATAAATTGTCCAAAGAAAATAATCACAAAAAAAAAAAAGCTTATTCATAATCCAACAATTAGAGTAAGTAGAGAGTAAGTAGTCACGGAAGAATAGATCGGCATCCTCGGGGCAACGAAACAGTTTGGGCTTTCCATCCACCATAACTCTTAGAGTTGCAGGAAAAAGTATAGAATATTTAACATCAGCCGCACAAAGTTTATTTTTTTTATAATATCAAACTGTCGCCGTTTCTTCGTAACAGTTGCACTGTAGTCCGGGGAGATGTAGACTCGGGTGCCCTTGTAGATAAGCTCGTCTTTCTCCCGAGCCAGACGGAGAATCCTGACTTTATCCTGAAAATTCAGAAACTTAGCCACAATCGGTCTCGGTTTAAGCTGTGATCCTCCAGACATAAAGGCCGGCGAACGGTGCGCTCTTTCGGTAACCTCACAAGCACTCAGGCAGTAGTGGCCATCTTGGAAGTGGCCAAGATTTTATTTTTATAAAAAAAAAAAAAAAACTTGTTTTTGCTCTCAAAACTCTCATAAAAGTCCCAACGCCTCTTGTAGAATCCACTGTTGCTTTCCGCAAGCCAACTATCTCTTCCACGGTAAGCAGGAATAAGGTGCAGTCCTTTTTAGGGACATGAGATATCCTAAAACGGTATGACATGAGTAACTTCTTTTGTTACATTAAAAAGCAGCTCAGAGACCCAGGCATACTGTAGGTCAGAGGAATAGGTATACTTTGTCAGCCTTTATATTTGAGCACACTTGTACTGTAGGAAACTTGGTAATGTCGCTGTATCATTATACTTGTTAAGGGAAGTGAGCACAGTCACGATGGTCTCAGGATTCATCACTTTGCTGTAGGCAAGGGTTCCTAGTGTTGTGTGCATGTCCATTGAAGCAAAAATGTTCTGTGCTTACTGGGAGGAAACCATGGCGTGTATAAACACCCCAGTAATAAAGCTGTTCGGCATTCAGGTTGAAAAGGTGAAAAATGATTGATTCCAATGAAGTTGCTTCACGTGTTCAAGCTTAGAATGTGTCTTAATAATGATAATGATGGGTGTCAGGAATAACGTGCTACGGGTGAAGAGGTTTTGGATAAAAGCATCCGCTGAATGAATGAATAAATAAATATACATGGAATGTGTTCACAGGTTTCAGGCATCCATTAGCTGTTAATACAGTGCTGCATAATTACAGCATGCAGTGCCGGGCTCAGTTCTCCCACTGCAGCTCAGCAGAATCATCACAGCAGAACCATCCTCGGCTCCGTTCGGTCTCCAGCGAGCTGTTCTGCATCATTGTTCTCAGGCAGACGCTGCAGCAAGGAGATGGAGTGCACTAATACTTGGATAGTCTTCACACTAACTGAGCATAAAAGGGCCTAAGGTGGCATCTTAAGGGGCACAGCATTATCATAATGTGATCTTTCAGCCTGGTAGGCTATTGCACACGACTGTTAAATGCCATAGAAATGACACAGAAAAGTACAGCTACTGCTTTATTCAGCTTGATATATAACCTTGGAATACCGTTAGCATTAGATTAGGTCAAGTGTGTATTCTGTAAATACAAAAAAACAACACATTTTTACAAAAAAGAAAATAATTAGCAAATAAAAACTATATTGTTAAATCAAATAATAAGAGTTTTCTATTATAATAAAGTTTTCTGTGACTCTGAGTCATTTTACCTGATTAAAAAAAATATGTAAGTGCTATAACATAACCTATTTTGTTAATGTATAAGCAAAATCTTTATACTTAATATATGAGGACCGTTGATGTGCGCAGACTGTTTGAGGGGCTGTTGCTCTAAACCTGAAAAACAGTATTGTGTAGATGTGACTGTAAAATATAATAATAATAATAATAATAATATATATTGGTTTTTGCCCTGTAAAGCATTTATCTATAAATAGATGGCAGCTTCCATATATGTACATATATCCTGTATATACGTCCGTACTGTACATATCTCTGTCAGACTTTTGCAGTGCATGTATGTCAAGGTTATTGCCTTCCAGCAAACACACACAGGTCTATGAGGTTATTCTGTATATTGAGACCTGTAAGGTCGATGTTTGGTCATACTAAGAGAAAATGTGAATTTTAAGTGTGTCCTCAGGCAGCACAATCTTCCTTTTCACTGCCATCTGTTCATCCACCATAAAGCTACATTTTTGTCTGCTTTTCTATAAAGATCTTTGACTGTGGTGTTTAATTATTATTTTTTCGTACTGGCTTTCATGAAAAAAGACAAACACACACACACACACACACACATATTTCCTAATTGTGATTATGTATGGATAAGAACACGTTTTTCTTAAGCTAATTGCATATTTTGGGTTTTTTCTTTTGCACCATGCGTAACTTTTTTCCCTGCCAGACTTGAACTTGTTAGAGCTCTTGGGATTTTTTTGTCTTCTGTAAGTCCTTAGTTTTCACATAATTAGAGCAAATTTGAATAAAAAATCTGTGCTGAAATTACATCTGACCCAGTTAGTCTGCAGCACTGTGCAGACGGTGCAGATGTTCTGCTCAAGGTTAGAAAGACTTAGTTAAACTCTGGGGATTTGCGGTTTTAAATTTAAAATATATATAATAAAATAAAATAAAATTTGCCAAAGCTAAATATACTGACGGCGGCGCGGTGGTGTAGTGGTTAGCACTGTCGCCTTGCACCGCCAGGGTCTGGGTTCGATTCCCCGGCCAGGCTCGATTCCCGTCTCTGTGTGCATGGAGTTTGCATGTTCTCCCCGTGCTTGGTGGGTTTCCTCCGGGTACTCCGGTTTCCTCCCACAGTCCAAAGATATGCAGGTTAGGCTAATTGGCGTTCCCAAATTGCTCGTAGTGTGTGAGTGTGTGTGTGTGTGTGTGTGAATGTGTGTGTGCCCTGCGATGGATTGGCACCCTGTCCAGGGTGTACCCCGCCTAGTGCCCGAAGTCTCCTGGGATAGGCTCCAGGTCCCCCGCGACCCTGAACACAGGATTAAGCGGTATAGAAAATGAATGAATGAATGAATAAATATACTGACCCGAAAGAAATCAGTGGATACTATTCAGCTTTAACTGGCTACACAACTTTAGCAAACCCATTAGCCATTAGTTATCAAGTTAGTTATGAAAGAATAAAATTTACTGGCTTTCATTATTTCATCTTTTACCATTTAGTGTGTACCATTTTGCCAGAAGTGGACTATGTTTTCTAATGGTATCAGTCTTTATATATAATGTTGAATATATATAAAATTTAGTTTATTTCAGAAGTGTGAATTTTTCACAGTAGCAGCAACAGTTGCCAGCTCAGCACTAATTCCACCAGATGCAGAAGGATATGCAGTCATGGGATCTCAACCCACCACGACTCTTACCACAATAAAGTATATGGTGAAGATGAATGTGCAATTGAGTGACCAGTGTAAACCATTCCGTTTGCCCCAAAGCTTTTGATATTACTGACAATACTGTCTTGATTCAAGGCCGAGTAGAGGCAATTGAGGACTTATTCAACTTTAAGTGACAGTTCTTTCAGTATATACAGAGTATTTCTTTTACTTTTATGCTTTCCCGTACCGAGGGAGTGTACCCAGGCAAACGAACAGCTTCTATCTATTTGTATTCTGTCCAGTGAGACTGGCACATCCAAAACAATTTCCCTTTTCTCTCACCTCAATTGACTGGCAGTGTTCTGTAACAGTGCCTGACAGTGTAGCTGTAGGTGGCTGTCAGCTGTAGCTTCTGACAGCAACCATGCTCGAGGGCATGAGCACACCGGAGCTGACAGAAAGCCACTGAACTGGGAGGAGAGGAAATGAAAAATGACTTTAGGTCTGTGCAAAGACGTTTATAACATCGATATCGGTTGTGGACGCAATATTAAGGTCTAATACTAATACTATGATTTAATAAGCACTTTAATTTACTTGTATTACTGGTTTTGTCAGCCAAATAGGCATTGCTTTAGTTTTTCCATATAATGCTCTTGAGTTGGACACATCAAAAGTTTTATACTTGGAATATAGACTAAATTGGGGTCTTATTTTTGTGTTGTTTCATTTGCATAATAAATTACGTTTTGCAGTAACCTTACTGACGCCAACAACCAATAGTCCAAATGTAACGTCGCGGGTATTGCGACAGGCAAACCTACGGGAAACTGCTCCACGGGTTTCCAGTAAGGCAGGACCGCGGCCACCCTCACGTGCAGTTGCTAGGCAACGCCGCCATGATGGCAATCAGGGGGATGCATGACACCTGGATGCATGGCTATATACAGTAGGACCACAACACAAAGCATTAGGCGTGCGGACATTTAGGAAGCACCAGAGTGTGGAGTGTTGCTCCAGTATAGGAAAGAGGAAAGAAAAGAGAGAAAAGGAAAAGAGAAAACTAAGGTCAATAAGAATTAACCCTGTCTGGAGGGGACAGGAGACTTAGTTATATATTTTATGTTTGCTCTTTGTTCCATTAGAAGTTTTGTGTTTAATTAATAATCCCACATTATCTCCGAATGGGAGAAGCCTCCCGTAAGTGTGCATAATCACTCCACAGCTCACACACACACACACGTTCCCTCCGAAGCCCTGCATCAGGGCTCTGTAAAGAAATAAGGAAAATTAGGTGTGCTAGCATAACGCGCTATCCCGCCACATCATAACACCAAAGCGGCACAAACAATGTCTCTGGTGGACCAGGATGGAAAATAGATTCAATCTAACTTTAAAGCATGTATATTAAGTAGTTATGACGTGTATCCCTGTGTATTAAGGATGCCTGAGTCACCAGTATGCGTTGGAAGAATCAGTATGAGATTTGTAGGAAATGGCCTTTGTTCACCTTTTTTTTCTCCGTATGAATACTGTAGCTATGAAGCCAAACCCCCCAATGATCCCCTACCTACCCCCAAAAAGACAAAATGATAATAAACAAGACTATGGTCTTTGAGAACGCATGTGTGGTTTTATCTGGACGATTCATTAAGCTTTGCACTAACCTTACTGCCACCAATAACCCAAAGTACAAACCGGCACTAACGATCTCTCTGGGGGACCAGAGGGAAAAATCAATTCAAATATACTATCAAGCATGTATACCAAGTAATTATAGAGTGTGTCTCTGTGTGTCAAGGAAGAGCTAGTCTGTAGCATGAGCTGAATGAATCAGTAATGTATTTTTAGTCAATTTCTTTTGCTCATGATTTTCCTCTCCATCTGTAGAGGAAGTGCAAAATAAATACTACTGCATCTCTTAAATCATATATTCCATCCATCCATCCATCCATTTAGGAACCTCTGTAGTCCAACTAGGGAACGTGGAGGCCAATGGTGACCATTGTATTTATTCTTATTTGTACAACCGTTAACATTCACACACTACAGGCATTTTGGGAACGGCAATTAGCCTAATCTGCATGTTTTTGGACTGTGGGAGAAAACCGGAGAACCTGGAGGAAACCCACCATGCACGGGGAGAACATGAAAAATCTGTTCACTCAGACCCGATGCGGAAATCAAACCCAGGTCCTGGAGGTCAACCTATCATTGATGCTGTCGGCATGGAGCAGACTGATCCACTGACACACGCTATTGTAGGATTTTAGTTTTCTCTCTCTCTCTCTATGGATGATAGAATTTCCTTATTAGCAGAGTAACTGTTGTCACATCTGTTTTGGAAAGAGCATTTAATGTACAACCACTTGTCTTCAGTGTAAGACTCAACCCTTGTCGGCCACTCACTTTCAAGGCTTGTAAAGTTTATACCTATCCATGAGTCCTTGGTGATCAATTTTGCTAAGGTTGTAACTGGATAAATTTTCATTCATTCAGTCATTCATTTTCTGTACCGCTTTATCCTTATATACAGGGTAGCGGGGGCCTGGAGCCTATCCCAGGAGACTTCGGGCACTAGGCGGGGTACACCCTGGACAGGGTGCCAATCCATCGCAGGGCACACACACTTACACACACTCACTCACCCAATCACACACTACGGGCAATTTAGGAACGCCAATTAGCCTAACCTGCATATCTTTGGACTGTGGGAGGAACCCGGAGTACCCGGAGGAAACCCACCAAGCACGGGGAGAACACGCAAACTCCATGCACACAGAGACGGGAATCGAACCCAGACCCTGGCGGTGCAAGGCGACAGTGCTAACCACTACACCACCGTGCCCTGGATAAATTTATACATTTCTAAACAACTCAGTGTCCTAACTGTGCTTCTGTCACAGGCTTTACGAGAGAAAAATGTCAATACAGATCTTAACTATAAGAATGTGTGTGTGTGTTTGTGTGTGTGTGTGTTCACTTTAGAGCCTCAGTTGCATCAAAGTCACTTGAGAACATGTTCCTACTTGTATCGTTTAACAACAGCAATAACAAAAAAAAACAGCAACAGCAACACCACCATATCATTTCTGGTTTGTGTTGTCTATTAATACAGTATAATCCCTTTTTACTTTCTTAATATTTAATCTACAATTACTGCATGATGCATAATGGTAAATCATGTTGTCTAGCTCATTAAAAAAACAAGAGATTAATGCATGCATGTATGCACTTTATACTCTTTCTTTCTTCATCTCTTTTACACACACACGCACACACACACACACACACACACACACACACGCACACACACAGATCTTTATCGTTCTGTTTATCTTTATCTCTTCTTTCACTGTGCTTTCCATGTGGGTTGTTTTTTAACTCCTCTACTCTCTCTCTCTCTCCTTCAGGTTGTTCTCCATTGTGTGGGTTAGACAAGGGTGTGACACACGCTCTCTCTTGACAGGATCCTAAGCTTTAGGTAGAGACTGGGATGGCTTGAAACCTCTGGCATCTTCTCCTTCTTTGGCCTCAGTAGGATAGCAAGCAACTTGCTCACACATGCACACGCCCGGTTTTTCTACTCTGTTTTAAAGGATCCTTGCTTTATTTCTTTTGTAACCTGATGATGGTTAAAATACACTTACAACCCCTAAGCCACACACACACACACACATATATATATATATATATATATATATATATATATATATATATATATATATATATATATATATATATATATATACATATATATATATATATATATATATATTTGTTTATGTATATTTACTTTTATCACTAGTATCACAATTTATTTAAATTTCTTCAGGCCTTTTTAAGTTATGAAACAGAAAACTCCCTTTATTTCATAATCCCCTGCTACACTAATGCACTTATCCCAGTGCTTGGATACCATCAAGGTAGAAAGTTTTCTCAGGACACTGAAACCATGATCAGACTGCCTACTTCACGTTCGAAACGCCAGCCTCCCAGGAACTCTCTTAATGGACCAAACATGTGGAAATGGCTTAGAGAGACGTCAGAACTGTATAGAGGATGTGGCGGTGACTCTCAGCCGAGTTCCTGTAACGTGCAAGTGGTGTTTGTGAATGATCCGCAAGTTTGCAACAAGTTATAAATCATCAGATTATTAAGGATCAGGAGTTCCCAAGCTGAATGTTCATGGGGACTGGTTCAAGGCTCCTGAGATGTATAGGCGTCTTTAAAACGTTTGCACCATTCAAATGTTTTACTGTAGCTAAGAGTTTCATCACATCATCTTTTGTAAATGTTAACCGATTTCATGCCTTAAATCACGCGAAATAAGTCTGGTTTGACCAACCCACGTGTATATGGCTATGAAAATAAATGACAATAATTATTATATAGAATTGTTGGGCTTTAAATTGATCCAGTTTATTTTGATGTTAAACCCTGAACTTGTATAACGAGCACTTATCAAACATTCTCTGGTTCCTGGAGCTGGTTCATGAGGCGCATTGATGAGCACTGAAACAGAGCAATGCACTAACCTTGTAGAAGCAGAGCTGAATGCTCCAGTAACAGTTTAACACACACACACACACACACACAGACACAAAGGGTGAGAGAGACAGTGAGAGAGAGTAATACTGCCCCCTACTGGCCTCAGCATCACTGGATAGGCACATGACATATCTGTTTAACTCAGCATAACTGTATTACACAAAGCTTCAGAGAAATAAGATGTTATAAACATCACATCTGTGAGAAAATTCCATCTAACTGAAGCTCAAACCAGTTGATATTTAGATGCCACTTCCATGCCAAGAAACTGAAGAAGCTTTCAGGCCACATATGATAATGGAATGATTTGTTTGTCTGACACATCTCAGGGCGCTCAGTCAGATTGAGATGTGAGAAATTAGAAATTTTCTGTGGGATCAGACAGGACATACTGTAGGTGAGCCTTAGGTGCCCATGATCCTGTTTACTGGTATACAGTATCATTTATAACTGATAATACAGTTTAATTTCATGAAATGCTTTCTGTCCTACTGTCCTAAACACACAGGGCTTGAGATTTCACTCTCAATCTCACTCTGCTAATCTAAGATTCTTTTTGCAGCTTCGTCCTTCTCCGTGCCCCTGAAGGCCACAGCACTCTCGGAGCTCTAGTTAAACTGATCAGTCACGGACAAATGTGTGATGAGACTCCAGAGCAAGATATTCTGAAAGCACTCGTCAATACAGAATCTCTCCACATCTTCCAGGGTCATCTCTCGTGGACTTTCTCTTCTTTTCATCCCACAGGATTTCTTTTTTATTTTATAAGATGATATACAGTAGGTCAGGGGACTGAGCTGACCCTGTCGAAAATTTGATTCTATGGTCTATGTGGGATGGGCAAAATGTTTGGATTGAAGATGTCCAAGACCCAGTTGTATTCTGGGTTCTCTGCAAAGGAACTCTGGTTTTTATTTTTATTATTAATTTAATTGAATTTTAGTTCACCCATACATATACTGTACCCATAACATATACATTCAAATGCTCATGTTTTCCATCAGCCTTGACTATCCAGTGGTTTTTACACAGATTGACTTGATACTATGTACATTTACATTTAGGCATTTGGCAGACGCTCTTATCCAGAGCGACTTACATTTTTTATCTCATTACACATCTGAGCAATTGAGGGTTAAGGGCCTTGCTCAAGGGCCCAACAGTGGCAACTTGGTGGTGGTGGGGTTTGAACCTGGGATCTTCCAAACCGTAGTCCAATGTCTTAACCACTGAGCTACCCCTGGCCCGTTTAACTATAAACTGTATAGTTACCCATCTATAATGATTTTTTATCATTCATTCATTCATTCATTCATTCATTTTCTATACCACTTAATCCTGTGTTCAGGGTCGCGGGGGACCTGGAGCCTATCCCAGGAGACTTCGGGCACTAGGCGGGGTACACCCTGGACAGGGTGCCAATCCATCGCAGGGCACACACACATACACACACACACACACACCCAATCACACACTACGGGCAATTTAGGAACGCCAATTAGCCTAACCTGCATGTCTTTGGACTGTGGGAGGAAACCAGAGTACCCGGAGGAAACCCACCAAGCACGGGGAGAACATGCAAACTCCATGCACACAGAGACGGGAAGGGAATCGAACCCAGACCCTGGAGGTGCAAGGCGACAGTGCTAACCACTACACCACCGCGCCGCCAATTTTTTATCATTATCAAAAATGTAGAAATATATATATTTTCAACAATTAACCAAACCTACTTGACAAGACTTACTTTTGTATTTTTATGTATTAAAAAATAAAAATACGGTAATAATAAAAGAAATTTCTCACACACACACACACACACACACACACACACACACACACAAACAGGGTTTTAAATTACAGTACTATCTTGGTGATGTCAATTGATTTCTTACATGTGTGGCAACCACAAGTCATTTTTACTTTCCAATTGCTTCATCTTGTTTGGCTTCTTTGTTTGAACTTTTCATTTTTGGTCATTCCATTTTCAAAATTCATCCCAGACAGCAAAGGTTTGTAATTTTCTAATGATTAAGCTTGGTAATTTTCATGTTTCAGAATAATAGAAGTGTCCTGATTTCACATTTTCATTGAAGATTTTAGTTTTTATTTTTGCTTTAGATTTTCTTCAGAGTGTTGAAAGGGATCCTGGCTCTGTAATCTGCATCAGTTAATGCATTAAATGCATTTTTTTTATTTAAGGCAAACAAGTCCTAATCTTAGTCAGTTATTAGCAAGCAAATGTCTATTATTCTCATTTAGTTAATAGTACACTCTGATCACTGGCTTATCTAATATGGAATTACAAATGCTTTTATAGACTAGTCTGCATGACTGTGGGAGGAAACTGGAGTATCCAGAGGAAACCCACCAAGCAAGGGGTGGAACATGCAAATGACATGCACACGGACCCAGAGGCGGGAATTAAACCCCGACATTTTGGCAGATGGTTTGAACAAATAAAATATGGGCGATTTCAGATCTATATTTATAGCCAAGCTTTTATTCATTGGAGTCTCATTTAATTTGTCTATTCTCTACCCTTTCCCAAATCAATGAATGTCTGTGGGAACTCGTAATGAGTAACAAATTAACAAAATGAGGACATCCTCTAGTCATTTTGTTCAGAAGCATTTCTAAGGTAATTAGTTATTCTAATATTTGTCATATTTTGTTGTTTGTGGCTGTAGGTGAACTCTCATTAATTAGAAATACTTTTTGTAATACTTTTTCTCAGGCTGATCTGA
The DNA here is from genome assembly GCA_030522415.1 of Channallabes apus. Taxonomy (NCBI): domain Eukaryota; kingdom Metazoa; phylum Chordata; class Actinopteri; order Siluriformes; family Clariidae; genus Channallabes; species Channallabes apus. Next base: position 35,723,884 of record CM060111.1, read on the forward strand.
ATAGAACCAGTAGAGGGCGCTCGTGCCAAACCTGCAGAGACATGCTTTCTGAAACACTATGCTGCATGGGTGTCATTTATAATACTGATTTGTATCATAATATTTATTATATAATAATAATATTTTATGTATTGAACCATCTCTGTTATATTATGAAGAAGTCATAAGTCACTTATATGATTTTCTTTCACTTCTAAACATCATTACAACATGTTTTATACAGGTCCTTCTCAAAAAATTAGCATATTGTGATAAAGTTCATTATTTTCTGTAATGTACTGATAAACATTAGACTTTCATATATTTTAGATTCATTACACACAAACTGAAGTAGTTCAAGCCTTTTATTGTTTTAATGTTGATGATTGTGGCATACAGCTCATGAAAACCCAAAATCCCTATCTCAAAAAATTAGCATATTTCATCCGACCAATAAAAGAAAAGTGTTTTTAATACAAAAAAAGTCAACCTTCAAATAATTATGTTCAGTTCTGCACTCAGTACTTGGTCGGGAATCCTTTTGCAGATTCTTGTGTCTTGTGTCTCTCAACTTTCTCTTCACAATATCCCACAGATTCTCTATGGGGTTCAGGTCAGGAGAGTTGGCAGGCCAATTGAGCACAGTAATACCATGGTCAGTAAACCATTTACCAGTGGTTTTGGCACTGTGAGCAGGTGCCAGGTCGTGCTGAAAAATGAAATCTTCATCTCCATAAAGCTTTTCAGCAGATGGAAGCATGAAGTGCTCCAAAATCTCCTGATAGCTAGCTGCATTGACCCTGCCCTTGATAAAACACAGTGGACCAACACCAGCAGCTGACATGGCACCCCAGACCATCACTGACTGTGGGTACTTGACACTGGACTTCAGGCATTTTGGCATTTCCCTCTCCCCAGTCTTCCTCCAGACTCTGGCACCTTGATTTCCGAATGACATGCAAAATTTGCAACCTGTAGCCCATTTCCTGCACACGCCTGTACACGGTGGCTCTGGATGTTTCTACTCCAGACTCAGTCCACTGCTTCCGCAGGTCCCCCAAGGTCTGGAATCGGTCCTTCTCCACAATCTTCCTCAGGGCCCGGTCACCTCTTCTCGTTGTGCAGCGTTTTCTGCCACACGTTTTCCTTCCCACAGACTTCCCACTGAGGTGCCTTGATACAGCACTCTGGGAACAGCCTATTCGTTCAGAAATTTCTTTGTGTCTTACCCTCTTGCTTGAGGGTGTCAATGATGGCCTTCTGGACAGCAGTCAGGTCGGCAGTCTTACCCATGATTGCGGTTTTGAGTAATGAACCAGGCTGGGAGTTTTTAAAAGCCTCAGGAATCTTTTGCAGGTGTTTAGAGTTAATTAGTTGATTCAGATGATTAGGTTAATAGCTCGTTTAGAGAACCTTTTCCTGATATGCTAATTTTTTGAGATAGGGATTTTGGGTTTTCATGAGCTGTATGCCACAATCATCAATATTAAAACAATAAAAGGCTTGAACTACTTCAGTTGTGTGTAATGAATCTAAAATATATGAAAGTCTAATGTTTATCAGTACATTACAGAAAATAATGAACTTTATCACAATATGCTAATTTTTTGAGAAGGACCTGTAAGTGTTGCACTTTTTGAGTCCACTAGGCTACTAGTTTAAACATTTCATAAGAAATGTATTTTCTCTTCAGCAATTCAGTGTGATTTTGTGTTTTTCTTGGTCCTGACCCGATTGCGTAAGAGTTGGTTATCTATGATCAGAGTGCAGAGTGCCACACAGAAACCTGGGCATCGTGCCATCCGGTGTAGTACAGTAGATACACACACCAGCAGAATTCAACCTCAGCCTGACAAAAAAACAATAACTCACAAGCTTCTGTAAAGTCAAATAGAATAGACACACACACCCATGCTCTCTCTCTCTCTCTCTCTCTCTCACACACACACACACACACACACACACAGCAGTGTAAATAATGCAATGTAATATTGAATAATTATTAACAGAATTGGATAAGTAAATAGACACACGCAGTAGCAGCAAACCCCCAGGACAACTTTGAACAAATATGAACACAGCTGTGTGTGTGTGTGTGTGTGTTTATATCTTAAAATAAATGTGTAACAACCTCTCAACACACACACACACACACACATTGCACAACCTGTATCTTTGTTTGTGTTGAAGAGAAACCCAGGATTTTTTATTGTGCAGAATAACAGAAGACAGTTATATAATTAGATTTTTTTTCAGACAGAACATTATATACAAAGCATAAGAACAAAGCAGGAATTTAAAACTGGGGATTACAACATGTTCCTGTGAAAGATATGCTGGAATATAGACATCAAGTACGTCATAGAGGATTGAGAGAACAGAACATTCAATGAAACTTGGACAATGAAATTTTTTGGGTTCTCGGACACAGACACAAGAAAGAAAAATAATTTTTATATGGATTGATGTTAAAGTGGACATACAGTCTCAATTTTTGCATAGGTTAATATGATTCTTTAGGGTCCTAATGAAAAGTTTGTAATATACTTTAATTAAAAAATCTCAATTGTTGTGTAAAAAAAACATGACTTTTACCTGGTAAAAAGTAGCTCTGTTCTCAGCAACCTGTTTCAGTACATGCTCCTTTAAATGTTAATGACCTCTACTGAACCCGCCCCCCAGTTCTGTGGGGCGTGTCTTCACAATACAAGTGGGGTATAGCTTTGACAACAGTTAAAAATATTAAAAAAAAACAGTTAAAAATAATTTTACATGATGTTAGAATTATTTTATATATAAAGGAGTTATTTCTACTCTCTTGCTCTCTTCCTCATAGATCTGATATTAACGTGTTAAATCTTCCCTGCTGCTATCTTCCTGTCTCCTCTTGCATCTGTTCATTCACACTCACCTTCCCATACTCTGTCTCTCTCTCCCTCTCTCTCTCTCTGTCTCTCTTCCTCTCCTTTGATTCAAATTCTAGTTTTATTTGTCACATACACAGTCATACACAGTATGATGTGCAGTGAAATGCTTATACGACAGTCAGTGACCTTAAAAATAAAATAAATACGTAAGGAATAAATATCAATAAAAAGAAATACTAAAGAAAATAAATTTAACTAGTAAAATAGTTGGACAAATATACAATGTACAAATGAGGGCATAAAAATCTTAAAAAATATAGGGGATATATAAATATTATTATTATTTTTATTATTATAAATATATATATATATATATATATATATATATATATATATATATATATATATTGTAAGATTTTTATTATGCACTCATATTTTTATATATATATAGTTATATATGTATATAAAATTTTACATGTGAATCTGGTTGTAAAACTTTTTTGACTTCCCAGACCGGGAATCTAACTCGAGTTGCTGCGATGAGAGCGCGTATCCTAACCACTAGACCACGGAGGATTAATGGCTGTTGCTTGGAAATGCCGGCTATTCAACCCGCGACCTTATACACGCGAAGCATTGTTTTTTCGGGATCTCACCAGGACATTTACAATGGTTCATTTGTAGTAACATATGTCTATAGCACAGGCGTTTAGTCAAACATATATAAACCGATCTTTTGCTGTTAATAAACAGAGACCTTTCTGACAAACAACGTGTGTGTGTGTGTGTGTGTGTGTGTGTGAATGAGGCATATAGATGTCGGGAATAGGACAACATACACGCGAAGCATTGTGTGTGTGTGTGTGTGTGTGTGACTGAGTCTCTCCTTATGTCAGAAAAGCTTATCGAAGCATAGCGCACTCGCCTCGTTACTAAACGAACATTAGAAAAACTTTATAAATATGTAGTGCAAAAAAAGCATGTAACTTATGCAGGAATCGAACCCGGGTCTCCCACGTGAAAGCACCAAATCCTAACCACTAGACCACCACACTACTGCAAGGCTGCCACAACAAACAGCACACCACACTCATGTAGGTGCCATTTTGCTCCCGTGTAGAATAACAATGGCCGACGGCTCTTTTTTTCACTCGGGGCGGGTCTTTGCTAAAACACCAGTGTCAATCAACTGTAGTAGGAGCGGCCTCTGTCGGTGTGAGTTCACACCGACAGGCTTTTGAAAACGGGCTGATTTCAGAAGGGGCATCTTATATTATTAAATTAAAAGAAAATCGCTGGGCGGCTCTTTATCACTGTAGACTGGTTGTGTACACCCTCTCCTAACACACAATGCAGTCCAAACAGCTTGAAAAAGTCCATGTAGCACTGTAGGTGCCCTTTAAGTAAGAGAGCCGCATCAATAATAATTATAATAATAATGATATCAGAGAACTTTTTTCGATTCTTTACTCTGGTTTATTGTTGTTACACTGAATAACCATTTATCACAATTTCAATTCTTCCACAGAAGTATTTATGATGGGTCATTATTATTATTATTATTATTATTATTATTATTATTATTATTATTATTTCTCTTCGGCACTATTGAAAATGGGTAAAGATCTATCAGTCAAGCTCCCTTTTTCTGGAGGTGCAAGTGTTAGTTTTTCCCCTGAAAACTAAGCCCTTGTGGCAGTCCTTTAAGGTGTTAGTTAGTAACGCAATGGACTGTATTTTGTAGCTGTGTGTCAATTGTGGCTCTGGGCTGCTGATCAGAAGGTAGGGGGGGTCGAACCCTTAACCCTACACCAGATACAGCTCAGCCACTGTCCCAGAATTTCTACAAGAAAGGCATTAGTCTAAAATCTGTTGTAGCTCAAATATCGCGATATGGCGATCACCATGATAAAAGAGACAGAGCATAAGAAAAAGATTACAATAAGCCTGTCTTATTTTTTTGCTAATGTAAATATCATAACACCAATGGTACCTAAAACTAACAGCAAATTCTCACCTCAAAACAAAGTACGGACATTACGGAGCAAATTCAAGGCCATGAATTCACTTGCATTAGTGGAACCTGATCTGAGACTGATAGTTTCTGTTTTAACCACAGACCATTCTAGCTCCATTTGCTTCCCCATTGTCCCACCAACTGTATCACAAAACATGCTGATCTAGTTGTCCAGATAGTACTTGCTTGCATTTTTCTGACCTTTCTGATAGTCTGACATGAATTTACATAAGGCTTTCACTTCTACTATACTGTAGAGATCACATTCCGAAAGGACCATTTAAACCCGGATCCATTGTAGCTCTTCATTTCTCCATCTGACAAATGTTTACCACCCAACCTCTTATTTGCTCTATCAGCTTTGTGTGATTAAAATGTTTCCTGTAAAAGCAATGTTATTTTTTTAAGTATCTTTCTAAGCAGCTGAGAAGCTTAGTATAACCCTGTAGCTGTAACCAAAGTGCTAAGTGACACAGAGCAGGAGAACTTTGCAGATGAAGGTTAACCTGACACCCTGTCTATGCCAAACTTCCTGAAAGTCGCAGCGCCTTTAACCCTTACCTCGTTGCACATATTTTAGATTTTACAGCATCGACAGGGGTAAACACAATCCGTGCACAGGTAGTAATGCAAGGTTGATTCTGTGATTTGAGATGCCATTTATATCTGAGCCATATTACACTAACAAATATGCATGCAAAATAGAGTTAAATCTAGGTCAAAGGTTCTTCACAACAGCCTACAGCAGATACAGTACACACTCCTATTAAAATTGCACAACCATAACAGATCATGTCATGTTTTTTCCACCTTTTGTCGGACCTAGAAGGCAAAAAAAAAAAAATCATGTTTCAAAAAGGAACTAAATGCATAATGAATTTTTTATTTAATGTAAAACTATTTTATAGAAATATAGATGAAGTTAGATATTTTTTAGATAAATATTTTAATAACACAAATACTTTTAACTAATATATAAATATTTAAACTAGGGCAGTGTTGTCTCAGGCAGTTGAGGCCCCTTGGGCAAGGCCCTTATCCCTAAGCCCATATAAAACACCAAGCTACAGTATATACAGCGCATCCTCAGTGCCAGTCCCAAATCTGGAAAAATGGGTGGCCGGCAGGATCCAAACATGTGCCAATAACTTGTGATTGAATGAGGCGCTATTGTAACCCTCAGGAAGAGATTAATATTAAGACTCATAGTATGGTACCATTTTTATTTTTGGCTACCCATGTGTGACTGTCCGCAGCAACAGAAAATAATCTCAGCAGGTAGAAGGAAAGAGAGAGAGAAAGAGACAGAGAGATCGGCCAAAGTGCATTTCCAACACAATTCATTGGCATCTCATGTGACCCACAAAACTCAGTGTGTAGACAATTAGGAGCAACAAAATAAATGATCTAAAATAATGTAATAATATGAGTAATAAGTGAGTAGTAAATATTCTCAGATATATCAGCTCAGATATTCGTTTACAGATTTTGTCTTCGTGCAGACAGACCATCCCATACTGCATTTAATTTGTGATATTTTAACTTAAACATAGCAATAAATAATGGTACAATGGAATATGTGGTTTCACAACACATCATCAATAACCCATTAGTAACTACCATTAAAATATTGATTATTGATACTTGAATATTGGTTATTGAAATCACTACATACTGTAAATGTGTATCTGTGTTTATTTGTAACAGCACTCTGGGTAATAAAAACATAATTCAGACACAGTTCAGTTTGCGCAGGGTTGGCTGATCCTTTGGCCTGTGGTGTACACTGAAGTAGAGGAAACTGGTGTTGGGCTTGATACAGCATCACTCAGGTGCATGATGTCCCCTAAAGACACTAGAATCTAGACATGTAGCTGGCTCATTTTGAAGTGTGAGCGGGGCGCGGTGTAGTTTAGCCTAACTGATCTGACAGCGTTACATTCCTCACAAGTATTAATGATGGAAAAAGAATTCCTTACAAATATTACTAATGTTTACGAATAGAACAGACATTCTTGTTAGTGAAAAGGTTTTTTTTCTTTTATGTAAACGCAGAAGTGACGCAAGAATCTCCCGGCCAACATATTCAAGGAGAAGAATGACGTCATCGGAATCACGTCAGCTTGTATCATTTTATCTCTTCATATTATTGTATTTTACAGGTTATCTTGAAGTTTTTTCTCTGAAGTTGAAGTTTTGGAAGCAGAAAAGATGGATTAGATTATACTAGAGATTAGTGTGACTTTGACATGGGCCAAACTGTAGAGTGAAGGCAGCCGGTGTAGTCCGATCCAATAGAAAAGCTAGTGTATCAAATTGATGAAAAGGTTAATGCTGGTTGTGATAAAGGTGTCCGAACACACAGTGCATCACTATTATGGTGGCAAAATAGGAGACCTACTCAATATTACTCATAATGTTATGGCTGATTGGCATACATAATGTTGCATCATGAAATGTCATCAGACAGATGCATGTGAAAGCAGAATTGCCTTAAGAAATCGTAAAATGCAACAATTGTAACCAACAAAATCTTTTTTAAATATTTTATGCTTGAATCAAAAGTTATTTGTTGACAGTCATCTTTTCATCTGTTTTTGGTTTAGCTACATTTTCACTTGATGGATAAACGTCTGTGACTAATCATGCATTACATCACATCTGGTGATGAGAGAAAGTCCAATCATTCTTCTCTAGATATGGTTTCACCTTTACTCTCATTCTATACCATAATCTACAGCTGTGTTATGAAGTCACATGGCTGATAAATAATACAGAGGATAAATACAATAACTTGGGAAATATGACACAAAGGTAACTCAGGTAGGATTAAACAGTCTTAATGTGCGTTTTTATTTTGATATTTACCAGCAATCCATGAAAAACTGGCAAAATAAAAAAAACTGGCATAAAAAAAAAAAAGGATGACATTATACAAGGTTTTGGCAAGCACCTTTTCTTTGGCAGATTATAACTAATCTCGATCACGGTCAGCCTCCACAGCCTTGGATGATGTGCATTCACCTCTAATTCAGTCTTTTTAAAAACAAAACACTTGCTTTAGTGTGAATTTGTATTCCAGCCTGCATACGTTCCCAAAAGTCTTGTGCAACTGCTGAAACCTGTTGATAAATAGCTTTAAAATCAGTTAAATTAAAGTCATAATAGTATAATAAGTGCTCGAATTATCGTAATATACAATGGTTAACCATATTTCTTAATAATATGGTATTTTAAAAATAATCAACATCAGTATGAACAGTACTGATCTGAATATTACTGATATATCACAGTACAATATGTAACAACTGAAAGATTAGTGGCATTATTATAACTGCTTATATAAGGTGTTTTATAAAGTCCTAAAATGAACCAGCAGCAGATCTGCCTAGTGAAGATTTTGCTCCAGAGGTTCCGGAGGTGCGTTTAGCAATTCGAACATGTCGTTGATGACCTGCCACAGACAGTTGTCCAGGGGGAATTCATTGTCCACTAAGTTGACCAGGAAGTAGTTATCATGAATGTACTGAATAATCATTCTGGAGGGGGATTCATCCTCGTACAGCTTCGCCCACTGCTCGATCCACAGTGCAAATGCCTCATCCTACAGAGAAAAATATAATAATAAGTATTATTAATCAGTATTATTACCACCAAGGTGCTTTCCCTTTTCAGATTACATGCAAGCAACCTATGCTTTCTTACTATACAATTATGATAACTATGCAAAGAAAAATGTTTAAACTGGATGAAGGGGTATAAAGGTATCTGTGATCATAAAATCTAATGGATTCCCTTTAAAATATACTGCTTTAAAGTTACAATCAAAGCATATAAAGAACATGTAAGAATCATTGGCTCATTCCTGGAATTAATAAGCAAATCATCTGGGAAATAAGTAATACATAAATTCTAGCAGGGACCAGTACAAAAGTGTGATCCAGTTAGAGCTGAAGATCTTAATTAATATAATTTTACACGGGCACAGGAGAAATGCGAAAATGGATGCTGAGGAGGTCTTTTATTTTTTGTTCCAACTTCCAAGTTGCCTGTAGCTTATACATTAGTCATGAATAAATTATGTTAAACCATGTATAAATTATTCATTCTTGACCAAAGGCAAAAGAGCTCTGTGTGCTTGTGCACATTTGAATAATGTCGGGCTGTACACGGGTTCGGGCTTTTAAAAGGCTGTCAATCAAAATGTACTTGTCGGGCTCGGCTGAAATCTGTCGGGCCTAACTTTTAAGGCCTGATTACAGCTCTAATCCCAGTGACACTGGTTGTCACTCATTTGAATATTTCAGAAATATTGCAGACCTGCAGGCCTGTTTCCTAGATTTTTTTTGTTGTTTTTATGCAGACAAGGGCTGCACAATTCTTGACAAAATATGAATTAAGATTTTTCACCATGGGAATTGAAATCACATTTTCCCCAGGTTCTTGACATGTATACGTATCATTTCATGTTTTATTCTACTGCTTATAGAAACAATATATAATAAGCATTATATGAAATGTTCCTCACCTTCCAATACATAAAGCTGACTGGATCCACGACTGTGGGCTGTACAATCTCCCTGCCAGGGAAAATCCCCCAGGTTACAGCATTGGGTTTCATATCAGGGGCATTTGTAATATTTTTACCCTACAGGAGAAATCAAAGGTCATGTTGAAATTGATTATAAATAAAGGAAATTAACCGTAGGTGAAAAAGCTGGAGAGAACAGGAAGCGTTAATTACCTTGACATTGACGATGTGATAGTTCACGCGAGGTTCGTATTTCTTCAGCACTTTGAGAAGTGCATTTGCATTTTCGCTTGATGTAAAAAACTCCAGGTAAGCCTTTGAATTTAAAAAGGGAATGTGTGTTTATTACGGGCCTGTTGTCCATGTTTACTATTTACAACAATGTAACTTACTACTTCATATTAATATGGAACCGGCATACTTTAATTATAAATGGATAATGTTTTAATAAACAGTAATTAATGACACTTTTTTTATATTTAATATGAGTGTCCACAATAATGCTTTTAATTTCCTTTGACCCCCCTCCCCTACCTTTTGGAAGACGTATCCTCCTGGGGGTCCCCAACCTACAACGGGGTCAGAAGAGGGCTTGCCATTGATGTTGGGCTGTGAGTTGATGGTGAGGATTCCTCTACGATTTATTTTCTCAAGCTCTTCCTTTAGCATATTCGTTTCTGGAGCCAGGGGGTCATCATTCCATGGCAGACATATCACCTAATTAAAATGAAAACAATTGAATATTTTATAAATATTTTTACAAAATATGAAATGTAAATAAAATTTTATACTTAAAAAGATCCCGCTGCAGCATGTCATGCAAGTTTTAGTATTTGATTGCACTTTCAGGTCATTATTAATATTTGCACTACATTCAATTTATAAAGATATTTTTATATTAACATATGTAATTTTAGCAGTGCAAAGGACCATCAGAACTAGTTAATAGCAATGGAATTTGGAATATAGATTAATAAATAAATAAATAAAAACTTAGAACTACATGTTTTGTACAGAGCTAGAAGAATCACCATACATCTACCTTGTGTCCATTTTGGTTGGGCTGCGCTGTAATATAATTAGTAAAGACTTCGTACACACTCTCCTCACTTGTGAGCTCCTCTCCCCACATCTTTAACAAAGCTTCTTTAGGTGACTTGCTCTTCAGGTAGAACAAATAGTAATCAGTCAGCTCACCAAAGGCGGGAGATGAAGAATTGCCCCTAAAACGGAAGCATGGTGTATAGTGCATTACGTACGTGTTTAAATGAAACAATCTTGATATCATTTTGAGAAATGTATTCAAATTTCTCAAAATAAAAAAAAAGGAGCAAAAATATTTAGAATACATCATAATTATTAAAATGATCTAGGTACCATCTCCCATTGGGGAAATCATCCCAGTCCTGTGTTCTATAGATGTAGCTTTTGGACCTCGTGGACCAGAAAATTGGCCTGACGTCCTCCATTTGTCGTTTGGGATGAGCGCTCACAGTCCAGGGCAGAGGTCGTCTTTTATTAAAAAGATCAAATACGAGTCAACAATTTTGCCAGAGACAAATACTAAACCACAATGATATTCAATGTCATATTAAACATACCAAGAAATTTCAACCGTTATTTTCAACATGAACGCAGTAGAAAACTATAATGATCTACTCACCGAGGGTCCTCAATCCATAAGCCGAGTTGTCGGAGCACTTCAGTTGTAGCCACCTCTCTGTTAAGTGTATAAAAGTGCAGGCCATGCACATCGCCGCTGTTCAGTAGCACCTTGCACATTTCCACGGCCTGCTGGATCCCATAGTTGCGAATGGCATCGTCGTTGTCTTTGATGGACTCGATCACCTTCATTATTTCCTCTGGCACCTCAAGCTTTGATAGTTTGACCAGTTGACGTAGTGAATGATAGCCCTGTGAAGGAGGAAATGTGTCAAATTAATCTGAATTACAGTAAATCAAGAGCAGTGTAAGGACAAACAATATGAAACATTCAACGCCTTCTGACCAACCAGATTAGAGAACAACAGCATGGGGGGATAATAAATGTGTGTTTTTCCTGAAAATCAGTCTTCACAATGGAAAAAGTTTAGTCAAGTACCAAACAATCCTGAATTGCTGCAAAACAAACAATTTGACTGATCTTGGCAGGAAACCCGGCTCTCCCATTTTGATACGATGGGTGTGTGTGCAAAATTTTTGCAGTGATTTTTGAAGGAGTTCATTATTATTGTTCAAACCAAAAACAAGCCAGAGAGGCAAAGTGGTTCAGCACATGTACTAAATAGATCCTCATAAGTCGAAAATTGTGCGTTTTGTGCTGAGGTTGAGATCGTTCTATTCAGTGAAATTATGCAAAACGATGGTAAGTGTGCAACATTTGTAACTCTTTTTCAGACACATTTACAACACAATGCTTTCTGTTTTTAACTTTAACTTTCTATTAAGATACCACAATGTCTTTGTATACCAATAATAATGTAACATAACTCACATTTTTGTCCAACTGCCAAACAGTGCAGGAAAAAATGAAAGTAAACATGTTTCAGTGTTTTTTTTTTTTTTTCTCTCTTGTTCAGTGAGAGAAATCTAACCTTTGTTGAGCTTTATACCCCATCTCACCGGCGCGGTGGCCGTAAATACGGTTTATTATGATTCACCGCGAGTTTTTGGCGTTGTGAGTTCATTTCCATCTTTCAGCACAAAAAATTAAACAAATTTTTTTTGTCGGTCCTCGCAGGGAAGTTTGCGGACCTTGGCGAACTTCACGGAACGTCGGCGGGCAATCGCGGCAACTCACAGTGCCCGACACCGCATCTCACCGGGAGTCAAACCGCATAGGTGAGATAGGGGTATTAACAAGTGCATCAAAGTCAGGTTGAATGCTTTAGGTGGAGATGTGAAGCACATCTATCATTTATGCAAAATTTTGAAAGTAGGTTATATTTTCTTAATTTCAAGCAACCTTTCGCGGGCCAGTGAGAATCGGGCCGCATTTGGCCCACGGGCCTTAAAATTCCCAGGTCTGGTTTATCCCAATAGTAGTTTTCCGATAGGGAGGAGGAATTGGGCCACAAACCTGCATTACTCACTAACATTTTCACATATTGAACTCATGAAGACTTCATTAGTTACAGTATATATTTATAGTGACTCAATAATTTGTTAATCAATTTAGACTATAATTGTACCATGCTTTATAGTCAAAGATACTGAGACTGATAATTTTTGAATGAACAGTTACTGGAAGACGTTTTTTTTTTTTTTTTATTCAGATTAACATTGTGTTTGACTGGTTTTAAGTACCTGTAGGGGGAAAATTCCAGGAAGAATTGGACAGGTGATGCCAATAGCTCTGCAATCCTTAAGGAATTTCAGAAATGTTTCAGCTCTGAAAAAGAGCTGAGTCACTACAAAGTGTGCTCCTGCATCCACTTTCTCTTTTAAGTGCTTCAGGTCCTCTTCATAGCTCTCAGCCTCTGGGTGCCCAGTTGGGTACCCTATAGTCATCACAGAAAGAGAGCATTTGACTCAAAAAAATAAATAAAATAAAAATAAAATAAAAAATGATTGAAAACATTTTTATATTTTCCCAACTCAGTTCTGATCCAACTTATAAAAGGGTTTAAAAAATAGCTGAGACTGGATCAGATGGTTTGAAATCAGGGAATACATGACGCTGTACAAAATTTGACCTGTGAACCACTGTGATTGCTGACTACGAAAACACTTACCAGCAACACAAATATCAAAGTAGTCATCAAATTCACTGCGGATGTGCTTCACCAGGTCTACAGCATAATTGAACCCTCCTTCTTCTTCTTCCCAGTCTGCTCCCACTGGATCTGCACAGAAACGATGTTTGTGATGCACAGTCCAACACGATATATACACACATAATTCTGACTCAATAAATTCAGGAGCGACCGAGTATCTAACCTCCCCTAAGTGCCATGATGTTTTTTAGTCCCAGGTGCTTGGCCTTGCTCAGATAGGCTGTGAGCTTATCTTTTGTTTGCTTGCAGCAAGTCAGGTGCAGCACACTCTCTAGGCCACAGTAGTTGACTGCCGTGCTAGCGATCATCATGGATGAGGTCTCTTTGTCAGAGCCAGGATCTCCTGCTGGATGCCAAGTGATGTCGATGAAAAGAGGCCCACCAGATCCCATGCGGTCGAATCTAAAACAGAAAGCACATTAAATACTGCTTGAACATCCACTTAACAATGACAGTAATTAAACTATAGGACAAACTGGTTCTGTTTTTTTTTTTTTTTTTGACTGCTATTTAAGGAACAAGCTGATATGATCCTGCACATTAAATTAGGCGTATCCCTTCACCTGCTTAGCGCTGTTTTTCAAGGGCAAGTGCATTATGATTTTAAAAAATGTTCAAAGGCATATAACTGAAAAACAGCCCCGGATTTTTATATGGCATATGGCCAAATGTTTGTGGACACCTGAATGTTACCATTATACTTGTGCGCTCTTTATGAACATCCCATGTAGTTTCTCTTTGCTGTTATAATAACCTGCATTCTGCTGGGAATGGTTTCTACTAACATCGGTCATGCAAGTAGACAGACTGCTGACAAGAGCGACCCCGCTTCGAGCCACAGCAGTGCCAGGCTGCCACTGTTGGACCCTTGAGCAAGGTCCATCACCCCCCCCCCCCAAGTGCTTAGATACAGTACAACCATAATCGGATGTCGATCTGGCAACCCGATCCCAGAAGTGACTGCCACAGAAACGACACTGCCAGGGTGGGGAACATCTGTTGTCTGATGGCAGGTGGACCGACCCTAATCTCCAACCCAATCTGGTAAACCATGGATCTCAGTTTAGATTTAGTTTAGACAGCGCACAAAGACTTTTATCCTAGGCAATTGTTCAAATGCTGGGGGGGGGGGGGGGGGGGGACTATACTCTTTATGATCTGGACAGATGTCAATGGGCTTGTTGGAGCTGGAAGAAAACCAGGCAACCCGGAAGCGCAGGAGAAGCAGTGAAAGCTGAGGCGCTCACCTGGAGATGAGGTTGACAGCACCGCCGGCTGTGCGCGGAGGGAAAAACTCGAGGGAGAACCAACGGTCCCCGGACTCGATGCGTCGCCTCATCTTGTCCCTCAGCCGGTGTCCGCGGTCCGCCTCCCCGACAGGTGTCGAGCACCTAGAGCTCTCCTTCGAGCTCTCGCCGCTGTTACTCGCCCCGCTCGAGTCGTTTTTACTCGGCTGCCAGCCGTTTTCCTCCCGCTGGTTCACCATGACTACTAGGGAGACAACGACATAAACTCAGCTAAAAAACAGTGCTTAAAAAACCCACATGTGCTCCATAATACGCCTGGTATTATTTAAAGGACAGCGTTATCTGGATTAACACGGTTTTAAAATTATACTTAACAAATAAATTGCCTAATAAAGGATTAAAAAACAACATCTCTACACTAAGACTAACACCAGCATGTTTAGGAGCACGTGCGCTCGCCGGCGCGTCGGTGTTAGCCAGCTAGCTTGAAAAAAGTTAACACGCAAACTCGCTTCCCCTACAGCTTACTCCAACAATAGATCCGAAAGAAAAACTTCGCAAGCGGTGTATTTACCTCAATCAATGCACCGGGTATTTAAATAAATAAATATACAAGAACAGGAGCGACGTGTTCCACTGGACGGTCCAGCCTCCGCGTAACGCACAGGCAGAGCTTACTATAATTAGATTAGAGTGGGCGGAGCCTCAGAGCACAGCAGGACAGCCCTGTTAAGGCCTGCACGCGGGGGGATGCACGCGTCTGAGTAGTCACGTAACAGCCTTCTGGATCATTAATGGGGAAAAGTAGCATTTTTTTTACGCATTTATTTTGATCTGGTGTCTCTGACCTATTGATTTATTAAAATGTATGTGTTTATGCAATTGAAAAACTTATCTATTGTCCGTTTTATATTAATTTTTTTCTTACTGATTTTATAAACCTTATTAAAATATTTCTTTAGTTAAAACTGAGGATATGGGTTATTATTTCTGTGACTATTTGTATTAACAATAAATGACAAGGATAACTCCTTTCTGTCACTGTACATTTACAGCAAACATAGAGGTTTCTTGTGTTATGAAGTGATGTGTTAAAGAATATACTGATTTCAGAGAAGATATTTATTAATGTAAATAATGTTCTCTTTGGCTTTTAATCACTATTTATTTATTTAAAACGTATTGTGTACCCACCAATTCGACCTTTTTTTCTTTTTTTGAATAAAATATATATTAATAATTGTAATATTTTAAATACTTGTACGTAAATATGCTTATTATCTGTAATTTCACATGGAAATATGAACGTCAAGATGTTTTGCGCAAACCGTGCGCAGACACAGGGCTCTTGAATAACCCTCTTCGGCGTCCCTGCATGCCACGTGATTACGTATGCCACGCCCACCAGTGTGTGATGCTAAAGATGGCGTGTTGTGGGAGCTGTTTGTGCTGTCAGTGCTGCTGCAGAGAGGGTGAAACCAGAACACCAGAAGAGCTGGTAGGCTTCATGTTCGCTTTATTCTGAAATAATATGTCGGTTTATTTGTGTGTGCGTTTTTTTCTTCTTCTGTAAATGTGTTCACAGCTTGTGTGTTTGGCTCAGTGCTAGTTAGCAGAGCTTCCTCTCCAGAGGCTCCACCCTCTGTTTTCATTCTGCACAACGGAACAACATCATGGCTCTTTATCTCTAACAGGACTGATGGCGAGGGAGGTGATCAGGGTGTCCGGCTTTTAAATGATGTTATCACTCAGCTCTCAGATCTGCTTGTTGAAGAGTTAGACAGTTTAGGCTTTGGTCATAATTACTACTGGATATAACACCAGGATAAACAAATCTATAAATGTAATCATGAAAAACTGCAGTGTTTCTGTGTTTAAACCAGTGTTTAGGGGACAAATAGAAATGTCCCTCTGTGCTGTGGAGTCCTTTGTTTAGGAATAACTGACCATCTGGCTCTCTGACTTTAGCCCACATCAATAACTTAAGCTGTTTTAGGGCTGAATCCCAAATGACTTCTCATTCCATGCACATGTGCACTACCTCACATATAAACCAGTCAGCATAGTCGATTTCATACTCTATGACAGCTTTTTCACTTAAATGATTATCATCCAAATGACCGAGATTTTCTCAGTATCAACAAAAAAAACCTTGACTTTCTAATTTGAAGCTATTTTTTAAAGGTATAGGTGGGATATGATGTCACGGATCACATATTAATTAATCAGTCAGATAAGATCATTACAGAATACAGTTTAGGTGAATTTCTATCAGAACATATGTTGGCATGCAGTTCTTGGAGAGTGATCCACACCAGAGTGGTGCGATGCAGCCTGGTACAAAGCTGAGTACCATATCAACTAGGGATGGGAATCAGCACGGACAAGACGATGATATGATTTCTTCATGCTATTTAGGTGCAGATTCAATTCCTATTGCTTTTCTATAAGTATCATCATTTTATAAATATCCAGATTCAATATTCTTCTTCTTCTGCTTATTATTATTATTATTATTAGATTTTAAACAATTCTAAACAAACTTCACAAATAATTTGCTCTTGCCACTCGAGAAGTTGTGCTGCGTGCCAAAGTGTGAATAGTTTAGAGCATACCACCACCTGTAGGATTTTAGAGGAACGGCAGCATTTTACCACATACATACATAAAAAAAAAAAATTGATAAGCACTGTGGCCTCGACCATCCAGGGTCAAGGGTTTGATTCCTGTCTTGGGTCTGTGTGTGGAGTTTGTATGCTCACTCCATGGGTTTCCATCCACAGTCCAAAGATTGCAGATTAGGTTAATTGGCTTTCCCAAATTACTTGTATTATATGTACAGTGGCTTGCAAAAGTATTCGGCCCCCTTGAACTTTTCCACATTTTGTCACATTACAGCTACAAACATGAATCAATTTTATTGGAATTCCACGTGAAAGACCAATACAAAGTGGTGTACACGTGAGAAGTGGAACGAAAATCATACATGATTCCAAACTTTTTTTACAAATAAATAACTGAAAAGTGGGGTGTGCGTAATTATTCAGCCCCCTTTGGTCTGCATGCAGTCAGTTGCCCATAGACATTGCCTGATGAGTGCTAATGACTAAATACAGTGCACCTGTATGTAATCTAATGTCAGTACAAATACAGCTGCTCTGTGACGGCCTCAGAGGTTGTCTAAGAGAATATTGGGAGCAACAACACCATGAAGTCCAAAGAACACACCAGACAGGTCAGGGATAAAGTTATTGAGAAATTTAAAGCAAGCTTAGGCTACAGAAAGATTTCCAAAGCCTTGAACATCCCACGGAGCACTGTTCAAGCCATCATTCAGAAATGGAAGGAGTATGGCACAACTTTAAACCTACCAAGACAAGGCCGTCCACCTAAACTCACAGGCCGAACAAGGAGAGCGCTGATCAGAAATGCAGCCGAGAGGCCCATGGTGACTCTGGACGAGCTGCAGAGATCTACAGCTCAGGTGGGGGAATCTGTACATAGGACAACTATTAGTCGTGCACTGCACAAAGTTGGCCTTTATGGAAGAGTGGCAAGAAGAAAGTCATTGTTAACAGAAAACCATAAGAAGTCCCGTTTGCACAGCAAACATGTGGAAGAAGGTGCTCTGGTCAGATGAGACCAAAATAGATCTTTTTGGCCAAAACGCTAACACTGCACATTACTCTGAACACACCATCCCCACTGTCAAATATGGTGGTGGCAGCATCATGCTCTGGGGTGCTTCTCTTCAGCAGGGACAGGGAAGCTGGTCAGAGTTGATGGGAAGATGGATGGAGCCAAATACAGGGCAATCTTGGAAGAAAACCTCTTGGAGTCTGCAAAAGACTTGAGGCTGGGACGGAGGTTCACCTTCCAGCAGGACAACGACCCTAAACATAAAGCCAGGGCAACAATGGAATGGTTTAAAACAAAACATATCCATGTGTTAGAATGACCCAGTCAAAGTCCAGATCTAAATCCAATCGAGAATCTGTGGCAAGATCTGAAAACTGCTGTCCACAAACGCTGTCCATCTAATCTGACTGAGCTGGAGCTGTTTTGCAAAGAAGAATGGGCAAGGATTTCAGTCTCTAGATGTGCAAAGCTGGTAGAGACATACCCTAAAAGGACTGGCAGCTGTAATTGCAGCAAAAGGTGGTTCTACAAAGTATTGACTCAGGGGGCTGAATAATTACGCACACCCCACTTTTCAGTTATTTATTTGTAAAAAATGTTTGGCATCATGTA
This sequence comes from Channallabes apus, assembly GCA_030522415.1. NCBI lineage: Eukaryota > Metazoa > Chordata > Actinopteri > Siluriformes > Clariidae > Channallabes > Channallabes apus. The sequence continues at coordinate 35,742,552 of CM060111.1, forward strand.
TGATTTTCGTTCCACTTCTCACGTGTACACCACTTTGTATCGGTCTTTCACGTGGAATTCCAATAAAATTGATTCATGTTTGTGGCTGTAATGTGACAAAATGTGGAAAAGTTCAAGGGGAAGTATACTTTTGCAAGCCACTGTATGTATGTGTGTGCCCTGTGATGGATTGGCACCCTGTCCAGGGTGTACTCTGCTTCATGCCCTAAGTTTCCTGGAAAGGTTTTCTGGTCACAGGCTTCTCTGAACCTGTACAGGTTGGATGGATGGATGGATGGATGGATTGATTGATTGATTGATTTTTGGAGTTGAATCACAATTTTTTTTCTCCCATCTCTAATGTGACAAACTATCAGTTTTTCTTAGTTAATAAACAATGGTTCTTCAAGCATTCTAATTATCCATTTGTGATAAGTTCAATCATGAGGTTATATGTTATGTTTCTACATTGCCAGACGATTCTGGGTGAAACCAGGGAAGACGAAGATGAAATACTCCCACGGAAAGACTATGAGGTGAGACTGCTTATTTTTCACTCACTTATCTTTTAAATGGAGACAAATGTAATGTTTCCTATATTTGCAGAGTTTGGATTATGACCGGTGTATTAACGAGCCGTATGTGGAGGTGTTGGAGGGGATGGACAATAAGGTACCTGTTGGTAAAAAAATGTGGTGTTTTTCTGGTAATTAATTTTCATTGAGGTGTTGTTTGAATTGTTGTGTGAATAAATTTTTTTTTCTTCTCCCCTCCCATGCTTGTTCGTTCTAGAAAGCCAAAAAATTTGAAGCTGTCAAGTGGATGTTGGTGTTTGCTATTGGAGTATCTACAGGCCTGGTATGATAAATTATATACAGTATAAAGCAGTATCACACTCGAGGTCATGCTGTACTGCTGGACGGCCACATCACAACCGTGTTGATAACCAGCACCACAGCACTTCCTCTTTATTGATACTGTATTGCTGTTGCCCAAGTAGTAAAAGTAATTTTAAATTCTTACCGGTACTATGAAGCCAAAAGGTGCAGAGAATAAACCATGAAGGTGATGGACACTCCTGTAAATCTCATAACGTTCTCTTTATATTTATTTCTATTTATTTAATATTTTCACTTATTCCACTTATACCCTCCTATAACTTCCGCGTTCCGGGGTTAAATCCCAAATAGACAAATTGAAAGCTTAGAAGCGATCATTAAGTAACAAAGTGTTCTTTAAGATGACATACAATTAACGATTGTAAAACACTTTGACATGGAGTTATGTTAATAATTATACGTCTCAGTGTTGCTACTGTCCATTATTTGAATTCATGTGATGTCTCTCCTCCAATCAGATTGCTCGATCAGAACAAGCTATGATTTATACACATAAATAAGCACTCTAATAAGATTGTAAATGTTTTTTTAGAGCCCAATATCATGAGGTCAAACAGTACCAGGTGTGTCGGAGTAGGTTCAGTGATAAAAGTATATCTTATGGTTTTAAATGAAAGTTTCTGTCTTTTTCAGATTGGCATTTTTATCGATTTCTTTGTGCGCCTTTTCACGCAGCTGAAGTTCAGCCTAGTGGAAAAATGTATCCTTTATACTGAATTAACATTCTGTATTTTTTTTTTTTTTTATGCTGTCTTGATTCTTCTGTCCTTGTTAACGTTTGACCAGATGGTTTCCTTAACGTATCTTTTAGCTGTGGAGGAGTGCAGTGAAAATGGCTGCCTTGCTTTGTCATTGCTTGAACTGCTAGCATTCAATATGGCATTTGTGTTTATTGCCAGCGTCATGGTCCTGATCGAGGTAACACCGCCATTACACATCTCTAGTGATCAGTTCACATGTGTTCGATGAGCTTTTATTATATTACTCACCACGTCGGCATCATGAGGTTGGGAAATGTATGACATCACCACGTTAGCCTTAGAGCCAGAATTAAATAGTTAGAGTAATCAAATCAAGATCAATATCGGATTTATTATTCCTAACATAGGGTACAGTGTTCATTCTTTGTTGCACTTGTTGAAAAAACAAATGGATATAGTTTGTTTTTAACGCAATTAATGTGTTATTTCAGCCTGTGGCTGCTGGATCAGGTATTCCAGAAATCAAAAGTTATCTGAATGGTGTGAAGATTCCGGGAATCGTGCGATTGCGCACCTTCATCTGCAAAGCCATGGGGGTTCTGTTTGCTGTAGCTGGAGGTAGTGTGATGGAGCTAAAGCTGTCATTTATATTGTTAAAGTTTTTCTAGATCCATAAAATAATGTTAAAAATACCCATGGATAAATAATTTATATATTTACTGTCTATAGAAATTTGCCTCACAAGGGGCAGAGGGCTGTTAAATCACTAACTCACAGCTTCCTTAATGTCAGCAAAATAAAAAAATATTTCCTTTTTAAAAAAAAAAAAAAAAAAAAAAAACAGAGTGCACTTATGAACTGTTAGTATAGGTCTATGGACGTTGATTGATTATACAGGGTTAATGTGATGCGTCTTTGCTTTCAGGTTTGTTTGTGGGGAAAGAGGGACCCATGATCCACAGTGGCGCCATTGTAGGAGCTGGACTCCCCCAGGTACATATAATTTATATACTGCATATAGAGCATCAGTCTAAATGTCATAGATTTTAATACTTAACGTCAGCATTGATTATATGATTTTGTTCATACTATCTGCAATGCAATAGGAGTTTGAGTTCATTACAGGTGAAATGGTTAACGCTCTGGGTTACTGATCAGAAAGTCTGTGGTTCAAACCCCAGCTTAATTTAACTTGGGAATGAATTACATTTAACCAATCATTTCCTTACCAGGCTTAATTTTTTCCTGTCTCTCAAAGTAAATAAAAATTGCTGCTTGAAATGTTACCAAGAAACCACTTTCCTTAAACTGGAGACGCCTTTAAAAAAAACAAGTTTCAACTCATTATTCACTGTTGAGCCCAACATGAATAGTTTTTCACTGGACAATATGTAACTCTAGTATATATTGTACCGGGGGTGTTTAAGGAAGTAACTCCCAGCCGAGTTCCTGTAACATGCAAGTGGTGTTCATGAATGATTACAGTTCCCACAGACAGATGTATCTGTTGATTTTCAAGGATCGTGTGTTGCACATGCTGAATGTTTACAGGAACTGATATGGGCTCCCAGCTACCTCATTCAACCGGGTTTCATTCAACAGAAATTTCACCACAAGTCCTATTTTGACTTGAACGCCTCTCGTATTAACAATTACACACATCGTTATCTGTTTAAGGGGAGTGTCCACCTTACAGTCCACCTTACAGTCTGTTCAAAAGTACTGTATCAGATAGAGAACTAGTTTATTAATATAAATCTATTGTCAGAGCCACTATTAATGAAACACATCAACACCTTCTGATTACAGAATTCAGGGTGATATGATGACGAGTAAAATAACTTATTAATGGTGCTGAGTGTACACAGAGACACGGTTGTTCTGTAGTAGTAGTGATATTCGGTTTTTACTTTCTTTTATATTTTTGAGTGTGATCTTGATTTTTTTTTTTTTGTGTGTGTGTGTGTGTGTGTGTGTGTCAAAAAAATGAATTTAGTTTCAGAGCATCACCTTCAAGAAAATCCGCTTTCAGTTTCCTTACTTCCGTAGCGACAGGTGAGAACTTCAAGCACGTGCCATTATGCACAAAAAAAAAAAAAACTCCTAAAATATTTCCTTAATTTCTATTGACTAATACTGTACTGCTGTGTTAATTAATTTCTATTCAATTTTATTCTTAGGGATAAGAGGGATTTTGTGTCTGCAGGAGCAGCTGCCGGAGTGGCTGCAGCGTTCGGGGCTCCCATCGGAGGTACTCTCTTCAGTCTGGAGGAAGGATCGTCGTTTTGGAACCAAGCGCTGACGTGGAAAGTGGTGAGGAAGTAGTATACATTAAGAGAGAGGCACAAACCCTAGAAAGTATACAGTGGTGTTTTGTGTGGACAAGCAAGAATTGGCACACTTGTAGAAAAAAAAATAATAATAATAATAATAAAAAACCAGCAGAATAAAAAATAAATAACTCCTTATCCGTGTGTAGTTGTTCTGCTCCATGTCGGCCACCTTCACTCTCAACTTCTTTCGCTCCGGAATCAACTTCGTTAAATGGGGTTCCTTCCAGCTCCCTGGCCTGCTCAACTTTGGAGAGTTCAAGGTACATATAATAAGATAATTAGTTATGGCTCCTTTTTCAGTCACTGTTTAAGTCCATAAATTTTTGTACAAAGAGATGACTACTTATATTTTTTAGAATATAAAAAATACTAGTTCTTTGCTAAATGTTTTTACATTTGTTCTAAGTAGAGTCCCTCTTGTGTATGTTTTCTCTCTGCAGTGTCCTGATGGTGATACGAAGTGTCATTTATGGACGGCGGTGGACTTGGCCTTCTTTGTACTGATGGGTTTAGTGGGAGGCCTGCTCGGCGCCATGTTTAACTGCATCAACAAGCGACTTGCCAAGTACCGCATGAAGAACGTCCACCCCAAAGCCAAATTCATTAGGTACACATACTAACATGGCTCTGGTTGGTTGGCTTGTCATATCCGTTTCAGCGGTTATTAATAATTTATAAAAATAAACACTATATATATATATATATATATATATATATATATATATATATATTTTTTTTTTGTGTAATGTTTTATTTTTTTTCTCATGATTAGGGTGCTGGAGAGTCTGCTGGTATGTCTGGTCACTACCGTGGTGATTTTTATGTCCTCCATGACCTTGGGAGAGTGCAGGGACTTAGTCTCCATAGCAGCTAACAACACAACAGGCCTAGTTACTGTAAGATTATATAAAGGAATCATGTTCTCATTTATTATCTGTTTCTTTTGTTAGAGCTGGGTGATATGGTGATATAGGTAATATCAATATTGTGATAAATTATGACTAATATATAATATATATTATATACAGTATATATTACTAATATATAATATAGTTTGTGATACGAGTTGTGACTTCCTTATGGTCACCCTAAACCTTTTTGCTTTTCTTTCTCTTGTAGATGTCAGCAACTGATGAGGTGAACTCAACAATACGGCGGTTCTTCTGCTCGAATAAGACCTACAATGACATGGCCACACTTTTCTTCAACCCTCAGGAGACTGCAATACATCAGCTGTTCCACCAAGATGGTGAGACACACACTGACTGTTCACACACACACACACACACACACACACACACGGTCTAGCCTTGAGCGAGAAAGATTAACTGTGGTGACATAAGTGCAATGTTCAAAGGAATTGCATGTCAGGCCGCGTCGTCCAGGGTGTCTTGCCTTCCTTATCAATTAACCCATAATCACATGTAAACTTCATAATAACTGCTGCGGTGATAATAATGTAAGTCGATAAAGTAAAAGGTAGAACTGTTGTATATATGTTTGGCATCGAAACCCATAACTGACTATGATGTATATGAAATTGAGAATGTCTCAAATGTCTACAGTCTATTTGCCTCTGTTTCTTTCCCCAGCCACCTTTAGTCCAGTCACCCTCTCTCTGTTCTTTGTACTCTACTTCTTGCTGAGCTGTTGGACATACGGTGTCTCTGTCCCTAGTGGACTCTTTGTCCCCTCATTACTCTGTGGAGCCTCTCTTGGACGTCTAGTAGCCAACATCCTCAAAATGTACGTATACAGTATTAACCGATTTTCTGGGCACATACACGTTTTATTAGGAACAAAACCAGCCAACTGTGTAGCAGCAGTGCAGGTGCATGAGATCATGCAGATACAGGTCAAGGGCAGTAGGCTAATGTTCACATCAGGCATCAAGAATAGAGGAAAAATGTGACCTCCTGCCCCCCAGTCCCACAGTAGCTGATGCCAGGCGGGTTGGTTTGAGTGTTTCAGAAACTGCTGTTCTCTTGGAATTTCCACACACAACACTCTGTTGTTTTCAAAGAATGGTATGAAAAACAAAAGAAAACATTCAGTTGAGGGAAATTCAGTAGGCGGAAATGCCTTGTAGGTGAGAGCGGTCAGAGGAGAAGGGTAACTCAAAACTCGCAGTGGTAACTCAGACACTCATTTGCGCAACACACCAAACGTTTAGGTGGATGGGCTACAACAGCAGGAGACCACATCTGGACAACCAGTAAGAGGAATCCAAGACAACAGTGGGCACAGACTCACTAAAGCCGAACGATTTATCAATTGGAAAAAATGCTCTGATGAATTTTGATTTCTGCATTAGCATAAAGTGTCTTCTGTCAACCAATAAGTGTGTGTTGGTGTAATGGTTTAAGGAAAGTTGTCTAGGTATGCTTTAGACCCCTCTATACTAAGTAATGACCCTAATCTTTATTACCACCTTTTACCCAGATTATAGTGCCTGCTTTTAGTCTGATAATACACTGTGTTATCTGAGACAGGTTCAGTGTCCTTTAGTGGCGATAGTCACTCAGATCTGAATCCAACAGCGCATCTTTGAGATATGTGTATGCACGTATTACAAATCCGTAACAATTATGTGACAGTCGTTTAAACATGATGCGTCAGCTCAAGGAAATGACACGTTTCTCATCTATCTGTCAATGTGTTTTCTTTATTTTCATGACCATTTACATTGGTAGATTCTCACTGAAGGCATCAAAACTATGAATGAACACATGTTAGTTATGTAGGGGAGACCGGGTATGGTTGTAACATGGGGAGAATTTTAACACCCCCAATTCCACCAATCAGGGATAGGATAAGAGTCATATGATCATTTCAGTGTTTACCCATTTCCTCCCTAAACCCACATGGTGGATATCAAGGCTGGGAACAAATACATGCAGATTCTATTATTAAAAAACAGATTTTGAGTTAAGAGTACTTTTTTTGACCAAGACTATATTTTGTTTAGTATTTATACTACTGCAGATAAAATCATATAACTTATATTTAATTAAATTGTAGTTTCTTAGGTAAAATGTGATTCATTTATCCCTTGCTCATTTCAAACCACTCTCCTACTACAGCTAGCTAAACAATGGCTAAGAGGAGTGGGGTGGGTTGTAACATGTCTTTAAAAAGTGTTACAACCATCCCCTTACATACAACTAAGGACAGTTTCCTGATTTTAATAATTTTACAGAATGCCTAGACAATGGAAAAGAACGACTGAAAGAGGTGTGCCTGCCAGTGTTTTAAAAACAGCATCTGATGAAGTCAAAAAGAAGGGCAAGTCAGTCAGGTCAGTTGTGAAGGCACATGGGATCTGCCATGTAACATTGAGCAGATACTGCAAATCACTTCAGAAGCTGAGAGACCAGGGGTCCAGTGATCTTCCAAGTTTGTTCTAAAGGCAGAGCAGAGGACAAAGTGGTGGAAGCTGAGAAAGGAAGAATGTTGTGTAGACTTTAGGGAGGAGTTGAGACAAGCTATGGGTGGTCAGGAGGTGCTTTCAGTTGACTGGACAACTACAGCCAATGTGATCAGGGAGACAGGTAAGAGGGTACTTGGTGTATCATCAGGTAAGGGCAAAGTGGACAAGGAGACTTGGTGGTGGAACGAGGTGGGTCTGCATCAAGGATCGGCTCCAAGTCCCTTTTTGTTTGCTCTGGCGATGGACAGGATGAAAGATGAGGTTAGACAGGAGTCTCCATGGACTATGATGTTTGCAGATGACATTGTGCTTTGTAGCGAGAGCAGGGAACAGGTGGGACAGGAAAATTTGGAGAGGTGGAGGTACGCTCTGGAAAGCAGAGGAATGAAGGTTAGCCGCATCAAGGAGGAATACATGTGTGTGAATGAGAGGGACCCAAAAGGAACGGTGAGGCTACAGGGAGCAGAGGTAAAGAAGGTGTAGGATTTTGAGTACTTAGGGTCAACGGTTGAGAGCAACGGAGAGTGTTCAAAGGAGGTGAAGAGACGAATACAGGCAGGTTGGAATGGGTGGAGAAAAGTGTCAGGTGTGTTGTGCGATGAAAGAGTATCAGCGAGAATGAAAGGAAAGGTGTACAGGACAGTGGTGAGACCAGCAATGCTCTACGGCTTAGAGACCGTGGCACTGAAGAAAAGACAGGAGGCAGAGCTAGAGGTAGCAGAGCTGAAGATGTTGAGGTTCTCTTTGGGAGTGACAATGATGGATAGGATCAAGAATGAGTTCATCAGAGGGACAACCCATGTGAGATGTTTTGGAGATAAAGTCAGAGAGGCCAGATTGAGGTGGTTTGGACATGTTCAGAGTAGAGATGGTGAATATATCGGTAGAAGGATGCTGAGGTTGGAACTGCCAGGCAGGAGGTCTAGAGGAAGACCAAAGAGGAGATTTATGGATGCAGTGAGAGGGGACATGAAGTTAGTTGGTGTGAGAGAAGAGGATGCAGAGGATAGGGTTAGATGGAGGCAGATGATTCGCTGTGGCGACCCCTGAAAGGGAAAAAAAAGCCGAAAGACAAAGAAGAAGAAGAAGTTCTAGCAGACTCACACACAGCACCTGAGTCAAACTTAAAGTTGATTTGAGTTATGGTCAGTCACAGACAAAGACATTGTTCTGTGGTCTTGTTCTTTTATTTCAATAAAACCTCTTTTTGAAGCATACAGCATGGTGTGGTCAATGTTTTTGCTTCTTTTGTCTAACTGTTACAACTCACCCCAGCATGTGTTACAACCTACCCCGGTGGTGGGGTAGGTTGTAACAAAGGAACACCATGTATTTGTCATGAACTCACAAGGTCTGTGATATTCTTGCAGAGATTTGATTTAGTGCCGTTTGTAGCAAACAAATGTGGGTATTTTGTATAAAAGTTTAAAAAATCTAGCTCAAAAATTTTGTGAGTTATAGGTGGTAAAGCAAAAAGTGTTACAATCATACCCGGTCTCCCCTACTTAACAAAAAAGGTCTCCACAGTCACCGGACCTGAACCCAATCGAGATGGTTTGGGGTGAGCTGGACCGTAGAGTGAAGGCAAAGGGGCCAACAAGTGCTAAACACCTCTGGGAACTCCTTCAAGACTGTTGGAAACCATTTCAGGTGACGACCTCTTGAAGCTCATCGAGAGAATGCCAACAGTGTGCAAAGCAGTAATCAGAGCAAAGGGTGGATATTTTGAAGAAACTAGAATATAAAACATGTTTTCAGTTATTTCACCTTTTTTTGTTAAGTACATAACTCCACATGTGTTCATTCATAGTTGTGATGCCTTCAGTGAGAATCTACCAATGTAAATGGTCATGAAAATAAAGAAAACACATGAGTGAAGGTGTGTCCACTTTTGGCCTGTACTGTACGTAATGTCAGCATACCACAAGCAGGACAAACCATATCCAACAGGCGTAACTGAACGCAAGAGGAAGCTGTCTGAAAGGGATGTCCTGCTGCTAACCCAGATATGATCCATAAAACCACAGCTGCCCAACTCAGTGCAGAATTAAATGTGCACCTCAACTGGTCTGGCTGCTATAGCGAAATCTTTGGTCACTCATGCCAATGCCAAACGTCTTTTTCAATGGTGCCAGCAGTGAACATCTTGGGCTGTGGACCCATGAAACATGTATTGTTCTCTGATGAGTCCACACTGTCTTTCCCCACAGCATCGCTGCCAAGGACTACTATCTATATATATATATATAAACCGGATTCCAAAAAAGTTGGGACACTAAACAAATTGTGAATAAAAACTGAATGCAATGATGTGGAGATGGCAAATGTCAATATTTTATTCAGAATAGAACATAAATCACGGAACAAAAGTTTAAACTGAGAAAATGTATAAGTTTAAGGGAAAAATATTGTGAATCAAAATGTCATGGTGTCAACAAATCCCCAAAAAGTTGGGACAAGGCCATTTTCACCACTGTGTGGCATCTCCCCTTCTTCTTACAACACTCAACAGACGTCTGGGGACCGAGGAGACCAGTTTCTCAAGTTTAGAAATAGGAATGGGCCTATTTTCGTCTTGGGCCTTCTTTGTCGCACCTTCCTCTTTATGATGCGCCAAATGTTCTCTATAGGGGAAAGATCTGGACTGCAGACTGGCCATTTCAGTACCCGGATCCTTCTCCTACGCAGCCATGATGTTGTGATTGATGCAGAATGTGGTCTGGTATTATCTTGTTGAAAAATGCAGCTGAAAAAAATTCCCTGAAAGAGATGACGTCTGGATGGGAGCATATGTTGTTCTAGAACCTGAATATATTTTTCTGCATTGATGGTGCCTTTCCAGACATGCAAGCTGCCCATGCCACACGCACTCATGCAACCCCATACCATCAGAGATGCAGGCTTCTGAACTGAGCGTTGATAACAACTTGGGTTGTCCTTGTCCTCTTTGGTCCGGATGACATGGCGTCCCACATTTCCAACAAGAACTTCGAATCGTGACTCGTCTGACCACAGAACAGTCTTCCATTTTGCCACACTCCATTTTAAATGATCCCTGGCCCAATGAAAACGCCTGTACTTGTGGATCTTGCTTAGAAATGGCTTCTTCTTTGCACTGTAGAGTTTCAGCTGGCAACGGCGGATGGCACGGTAGATTGTGTTCACTGACAATGGTTTCTGGAAGTATTCCTGAGCCCATTCTGTGATTTCCTTTACAGTAGCATTCCTGTTTGTGGTGCAGTGTCGTTTAAGGGCCCGGAGATCACGGGCATCCAGTATGGTTTTACGCCCTTGACCCTTACGCACAGAGATTGTTCCAGATTCTCTGAATCTTCGGATGATATTATGCACAGTTGATGATGATAACTGCAAAGTCTTTGCAATTTTTCGCTGGGTTACACCTTTCTGATATTGCTCCACTATCTTTCTGCGCAACATTGTGGGAATTGGTGATCCTCTACCCATCTTGGCTTCTGAGAGACACTGCCACTCTGAGAAGCTCTTTTTATACCCAATCATGTTGCCAATTAACCTAATTACTGTTAATTGGTCTTCCAGCTCTTCATTATACTCAAATTTACTTTTTCCAGCCTCTTATTGCTACTTGTCCCAACTTTTTTGGGATTTGTTGACACCGTGAAATTTGCAATCAACATATTTTTCCTTTAAAATTATACATTTTCTCGGATTAAACTTTTGATCTGTCATCTATGTTCTATTCTGAGTAAAATATTGACATTTGCCATCTCCACATCATTGCATTCAGTTTTTATTCACAATTTGTTTAGTGTCCCAACTTTTTTGGAATCCGGTTTGATCTCTCTATCTATCTATCTCTCTAATTATTAAATTTTTTTACCTGAGGGGAAATCTTCTATTTCATTTAGGACAGCCATGACTAACTACATATTTTAAAGATAGATATAGATTTAAAAAATAAATTTCACTCGCAAGCATTTTTGGGTGTGGCTCTTCACATTCACACCCATTTTTAAACTTTGTTCCTGCAACTTTTTGTACTTTTAGAAGTTACAGTTTCCTCTTTTATGCTTCAGGAATCTTGGTATGCAAATATACTCAGGGACGTTTGCTCTGATTGGAGCAGCTGCCTTTCTGGGAGGCGTGGTACGCATGACCATCAGTCTGACCGTCATTCTCATCGAATCAACCAATGAGATCACATATGGCCTTCCCATCATGATTACACTAATGGTAAGCACAAACCTTTTATATGGTTAAAATTTTTTTCATGGCATTAACCATATAGACAGAAACAAATTTCTGATAATAATACAATAAAAAAGACATGCATATTCTATTTCTTCATTTCTCTTTTTTTTTTTTTTTTTCTTCAGGTGGCTAAATGGACAGGCGATCTGTTTAATAGGGGAATTTATGATATTCATGTTCATCTCAGAGGAGTGCCGCTGCTGGAGTGGGAGACCGAAGTAGAAATGGATAAGTGAGATAAAGTTTCTCTATATTTTTTTTGTTAATGTTTTCCCATGTATTTCACAAAAAAACGCACTGTAGTGGTACATATTTGTTCCTCAAGCTTCAGACAATTTTACTTGAAAGGTTGTTTGAAACAATACAGAAAGTGAAATGGACAAAAGATGTAGCCTTGATCTAGAGTTATTTTCATTACTTTCACTCTTACTCTCAGACTCACCGCCAGTGACATCATGGAGCCCAACCTGACCTACGTGTATCCCCATACACGGATCCAGTCTCTGGTCAGCATCCTGAGGACCACCGTGTATCACGCCTTCCCCGTGGTCACAGAGAACCGGGATAATGAGAAAGAGTTCATGAAGGGGAACATTCTCGTCAGCAACAACATCAGATTTAAGGTATGGCCTTCATCATTAGCGAAGTAATGATTACAGATTGCTTTTTTTTTTTTTTTTTTTTTTTAAATAATGCAAGCAAGTCCTTCAAATCATATTTTAAATGTGCTGAATGTACTTCTTTATCGGTCATGAAATGAAAAAAAAACTACAGGTAGTGCTGTTGTAGTATAAATATCAACAACACAGAAATTTATTATTTTCTTTTAGTTTAGCCATTCTTTCAAAATTTTAGTCTTGGAATTTACCATTGATACCCTGGTCATTCAGTACATTCAGGTCATCAAATGACTTTATTTGATTGCTGCATAATGGTGCTGAGCCTAGACCTGACCAGTTGAAACAACCCCAGATCATAACACAAAAAGCTTGTACCGTGGCCACTATGCCTGATGTTGCTTCGCTTCATGCGTCTTATAACCCTGATGCATCCAACACTCTGGAATACGGTCAACTGAAACTCATCAGACCACATGACGTTTTTCCATTGATCCAAAGTCCAATCTTTAGCACCATAACAAATTGAAGCCTTTGTTTCGGATTAGTCTCACTAACAAGTGGTTTTCTTATGGCCGTGTATGCGAATGCTATGGTCTTTACTGTTGATTCTTTCTCCATGCAACAAGTGTTTAAGAGATTCACAGTCGTTATTTTTTTTCTTCCACAAAGTTTGACAGTTCAGTACTATCCTTCCAGAATTTGATAATGTGTTGAAGGGTTTTAACCCAGTTATTTAAAATCTTAGTTTTTTTTTCTTTTGCTTGATGCAGAGGTGGTGTAGTGGTTAGCTCTGGAGCCTTGCACCTCCAGGGTCAGGGTTCGATTCCCTGCCAGGCTCGATTCCCATCTGTGTGTGCATGGAGTTTGCATATTCTCCCCAGCTTGGTGGGTTTCCTCCAGGTACTCCGGTTTTCTCCCACAATTCAAAGATATGCAGGTTAGGCTAATTGGCGTTCGCAAATTGCCCGTAGAGTTTGTGTGTGTGTTTGTGTGTGTGTTTGTGTGTGTGTGTGTCCTGCGATGGATTGGCAACCTGTCCAGTATGTACCCCACCTCCTGGGATAGGCTTCAGGTCCCCACTATCCTGAATACAGGATAAAGCGATATCCGCTTTATAATAAATAGATTTTTTTTTTTTGTCCAGGTCGCGTATATAGACTTGCAACAAGAGAATGATTAATAGGTTGCAAAATAGTGATAAATGATAATGACTATTATTTTATGTTTGAATAAATTCACAAGAATATTTTATTAATAATAATAATAATAATAATAATTGGTTTAATACATTTTTTATTAGTGCCAAAGAACTTCTTGCATCCATACAGTGCCATGTTTCTCCACATGATGGAGCAAGTGACCTTCTTTTAAAAAATGCCTTTTCATACATTGGTTGTATGGAGTTTGTTGTTTTTGTATGGATTTATTTTTCTCTTCAGAAGGATTATATAAACACTAGACATTAGAAGGTATTAACAAATGTGAACTGTAACATAAGTTGTAGATGGAACAATGACCGTACACAAGCATAAGTAAGGTAATCATAAGTACATGCAAAGCACTGACATCGAATTGTATAAACTGAAATGAAAAATCCTATGTTTGAATATGCTTACATATTGCAACAAAATAATTTGAACTATATGACAATTTCCACTTTAATATACACACATGAATTAATTATGGTTTATAAATCTATATGGGAATAAATCATGTTCTCCCCCCCGTGTAGAAAACGAGCGTGTTGACGCGGGCAGGGGAGCAGAGGCGGAGGTGCCAATCGATGAAATCGTACCCTTCCAGTGAACTGCGTAACGTATGTGATGAGCAGGTGGGAGTGGAACTAGCTGAGGAAGGCCAGGACATCCTGCAGCAGATGCTGGACAGGAGGTAAGCAGTGTTTCTGTAACGCTGTGACACTTTCTGTGAAATCAAGCAGTCTAATCTTAACAGTTTACTACATCTACTGCCACTTTTTTACTAGACTTTTAAAGAAACCGTATGCACAGAGTACTAGAATCTCTAAATCTTCCCTAACTTCCCCCGTTTTTGCCATAGTAGAATAGTGAGGCAGATGGTAAAGAATGCAAGCTAGGTGTTGTGGGAATAATTCCAACTAGATGAAGTCAGTTCTGCAGTCTTCTACACCTTGTGAAATATTGCACTTGTTGTTTTACAGAATCACTTTTAAGGATAAATGTAGAGGTGTGGGAAGCACTAAATAAAAATAAGATGAACAAAGCATAAATGTCCCTTTTAAATGATTGAATAGATACATGATTAACAAAATCAGGAAATTTAATATTTGATACAAGCTGGGCTAAACAAGCTGGGTCTCTTAAACAACTATACAACATATGATGTGCAGTAAAATGCTTATACCACTATCTATAACCTAAAATAGGAAAGATGTGATAGCATAAGAAGATAGAAAGATAGATTTCCCTGCAATAATAGAAGAAAAGAAATGCACAAAAATGTTTAATTTGTTAGTTGTTCTATTGGTTACATATAAATTATATTTGTAGATTTTATTTTCTTTCTTTTGTGCCACTTTTTTTTCTCCAAAACATACTGTAGAACTGCTGAGAATGCACAGTCACCCTTGTTTTATTTTACAAAATTGTTTGTAGATTGCTGCACCCTGTTTAAAGAATAAAAGGACTATCCATATCACTGATGAAGCCAGACCATGGAGTGACTTTAAAACAAACACTAAAACTTTTTAAAGCATTTTTAAGGAATAATGAATGAAGAGGAACATGTAGGGTTTTTAAGTGCTATGGGATCAAACTGAGTCAGAGAATCTGATAATATCCGTGAAATCAGATGATGCAAACACTAGTGGAACAATGCCAGATCTAATGGATTTAACTTTATCAAGAATAAATGTACAAGTTACAAGGGTTTCTTCAAGGTATGGAGTCTCTGGTGGGTTTAAAAAGAGTACAAGAAAGGGCTGAAGGTTCAAATAATTTGAGATCAACTCAGTTAAAGCTGAAATGGACTTTTTCAGAGTATTGATACTACTTTAGACATTTTTTTTATGCTTCATATGAGACTTTTTTCCACTGCCTAAAAGTGTGAGATTCATTATTACAGCAAGGTTGAGTTTTAACTCTAATGCAGTTGTAGAGTCAAGGATATCTGTTTAAATGGAATGAAATATTAAAATTAAAAGTTATAACTTTTGCAGAGAGAAAAGGTAACTTAATATGCATTCAAAACAGTCTGGCAGTAGAAAAGTTTATGGTGTGGGAATAATAGCAGGTGGAATGTGATATCGAGAATAAACTTTATAGTAATGATTTTTTATTATTGACCTTGTACCTTGTCTGGTTTTAAAAGGGGCTGATTTAAAAGATTTTTATCCGACACTACGAGTGCTCTACAATTCCAGTTGCTGAGTCATGAACTTGGGCCAAGGCCACCACTGCCCTTGTGGTTTAGCACAGTGTTTCTCAACCCTGGTCCTGGAGAACCACCTGTCCTGCACATTTTAGTGTTTTCTCATCTCCCAACATACGTACAGCTAATTAACAGCTTTTTCTGAATTGAGTGGGTGTGGTGAATCAGAGAAAACACTAAACTGATCCTCCACAAAAAATAAAGTCTTGCTTCAGATGGCTATTTTATATTTTTTAAAGCATAGATGATAAATGTGAAATATCCATGAAAGTGTCTTATTGAAAGTGACTTATGTGCAACGAGCAAAGAAATAGAATTATGTAAATGTGCAGGTGTGCAGTGTCCATGAGTGTCTGTGAATGTCCAGAATGACATTGAGAAGACTAGAACAAAGTGAATTAAATGAAACAAAAAAGATATACAGAAAACAATAACAATATATTATAGTATGTGGTAACGTATGCACCAGACTACAATTCTATTTCACAGAAATCTAGATACTAGACTACTTGGATCGGAAGAGAGATGCTTTAACATGAATGTATTTCATAGTGTATGGGGTCTCGTAAAAAATAATATTAAACTGCTCTTGTTCTGAAATATTTTGTAAGCATTGTGAACCATTTTTATTTTTGATCTGATAAAATATTTCTGTATTTTGTTTTTCTATATATGCTAGTGTGAAGTTGTCTATCCTTACGCTTGTTGGTAGCCAAAATTTATGCTACTTTTAGAATACTTTTACAATTATTACCATTAAAAAAACTTCTCATGAAAAAGAAGTTTTCCTCAGAACCAGTCTAAATCAGATAGATATAATCAATATACTGCCCCAACCATTTTATCTCTTATCTGTAGGTATTATGTTTAAAATAATCCCCCACACAAAGCCCTAAAAAGGGATACGCATGATTAGAAGCAAAACAGAGCCTCATGGCAGGTGGTTTTGGAAAAGAAATACGTTATTTCTAGTAGTTTGGTCTTTAAGCTGGAGAGTGAAATCTGTTCAGTAGGAAGTGTTGCGAAGCTAACAAGCGTTTCACATAAGTGTTAAACGTCCAAAGTCATTTCATATAAGACCTGGAGAACATGAGTACTGTCCTTGATGTATCAAGGCATTTGCTCGTGCAAGGGCTTGATCTGAAAGTCTGCAAATTCTAGAAGCAAAGTCTAGTAGAGGCATAATGTTTCACTAGAGTGTGCAGTTTGTTACGGCTCGTTAAATAGCGTTCTGCCTTCAGGGTCTGCAACCTTGCTTTCACATACTGCTAGTTTGACATTCATATCGTCTGCCTCTTGCAGCAAGTTCGCATCTGTAAATAGCAGAAAAATCTCATTTGAACTCATAATGGTAAAACAGTGATGGTTTCTGTTTCCTGTTATAAATCATAAAATAGTTGGATGAGAACAAGTACTAGCACATAGTGGAGCGAAACCAGGCTTAGGCTTGTGATAGGTTTTCAACTGTACACAGAATGTGTGAGCATGATGTCCGTGTTAAACTATTATTTCTTTATACTAGAACATGACAGTATGCAGTATACAGTACAGTAAAACCCATGCAGTACTTTAGCGAAGGTATCTGTGTTGTCTTGGACAGACACGCCCCATACCCGAGTCTGTACCCGGATCAATCCCCAAGTGAGGAGTGGAGTATGGAGGAGAGGTTCCGCCCACTCACCTTTCACGGGCTCATCTTGCGCTCGCAGCTTGTTAACCTGCTCATCCGTGGAGTGTGTTACGCCGAAAACCAGTCAGTGAGTGTTTACATCTCATCACGATGTCCATCATATTCTCTATAATTACATATTTCTTTGCATACTCTCAACATCAGCACAGAGTTTCAGTCTTAACCATAAGCACAATCATCATATCCTCCATAATTACAATTAAAATTGCTCTATTCTGTATACATAACAGTCGGTTAATGTTGTGTAGTGCTGTGATTGACGGGAGAGAGTGCATTCCATTCAGAAACAAAAGCTGAGTCAGCTTGGACTCCTGGAATTTTAATTTCGACCTCTCCTGATGCCCCGCCTGCACAAATCTGATGATTTACATTCTGTACACTTGACTCCAGGCCACAAAGCTTGTGAGGGGGTTTACTCCCCTCCCTCTCTAATGCCAAGTCTTTTTTTTTTTTTTTTTTTTTTTTTTCCACATTTTTATTTCTTTCCTCCAGAGTGCATCTCAACCACGGCTCTCCTATGCAGAGATGACGGAGGATTACCCACGATTCCCTGACATTCATGATCTTGACCTCGCCCTCCTAAACCCACGTATGATAGTGGTAAGACTTTTTTTTTTTTTGGAAAAGGTGTCGCCTTTAATAAACTCTGAGGAGGATCGGAGATGAAGAGCAAGAGTAGAAAGGGGGATGCACACGCTTTGGCCAATGGTGATTGGTAACTAATTAGTTATAAATTAGTTTTTGAGTACCTTTTCACTGAAGTGGGTTTGCTCTAATTGTAGTTCCTTAAACTCTGAGAACTAATTAGCCTAATTAATTCCACGCAAGCTTTTTTCTTGTAGGTTGCTCATGCTTGTCTCTCTTCTACTGCAGGATGTGACTCCATACATGAACCCAAGTCCGTACACGGTCTCTCCAAACACGCACGTCTCTCAGGTCTTTAACTTGTTCAGGACCATGGGGCTCCGGCACCTGCCTGTGGTCAATGCAGTAGGAGAGGTACATAACCTTAAAACCTTGTGTATACATACCACACTTTATATCTACGTTAAATACAATTATTAGTGCTTGGAGTTATGTGAATGTAAAGCAGTTTCAGTATCCTGGTGTTTTGTTTTGCTGTTTTTTTTTTTGTATTTGTTTTTTGCGCATTCATGCAGAAATCGATGTGGGAGTGGTAAAGTACATGGATGGATAAAGATTGGACAAACATTGCCTGATCTTTTTTATCTTTAATTCTACAGTTTAACTCTCTAAACCAGAGCATTTTTAGATGTTTTCTTTGCATTTTTTTGCAGTTCTGTTTTAACGAATATACACCGTGTTCCAAATTATTACTCAAATTTATATCTTTCTCTGATTTTCATAATTAGTCAATGCAAATGACAGTCAGTATAATTTTTAAGTCATCAACTATTATGGTATAATTAAAATTTTATTGAACAAACCTCCTGATAATATTTATAAAAATAAAAATAAAAAAAAAACGCACTGTTCCAAATTATTATGAGTTAAAACATTTTATAGGTTGTAAAGAACTGAAATAGACTTTTGTTGAATTTGCAGCATTATGTGGTCATATTTACTGAAATCAAAAGCTATTTAAATCAAAAACATCCTAACAGTGCATGTTACATCCTAACAAAGGTTCTCAATGGGTTTGAGGTTAGGGGAGGATGGTGGCCACACCATGAGTTTCTCATCTTTTATGCCCATCACAGCCAATGACACAGAGGTAATCTCTGCAGCATGAGATGGTGCATTGTCATGCATGAAGATGATTTTGCTACAAAAGGCACGGTTCTTCTTTTTTGTACCATGGAAGAAAGTCAAAAACTCTATACTTTGCAGACGTCATTTTCACACCTTCAGGGACCCTACAGGAGCCTACCAGTTCTCTCCCCATGATTCTGGCGCAAAACATGACTCCGGCACCTCGTTGTTGACGTTGCAAGCGTTGTTGGGACATGGTGGCCATCCACAAACCATCCACTACTCCATTCAGCTGGACCATCCAGGGTTGCACAACACTCATCAGTAAACAAGACTGTTTGAAAATTAGTCTTCATGTATGCCTGGGCCCACTGCAACCGTTTCTGTTTGTGAGCATTGATTAGGGGTGGCCGAATATGCACAACTGCAAGTCTCTGAGGGATCCTACACCTCAGGTTCGCAGGACTTCAGAGGTACAGGCAGCTTCAAATACCTGTTTGCTGCTTTGTAATGGTCTTTTTTGCAGCTGCTCTCTTAATCCGATGAATTTGTCTGGCAGAAACCTTCCTCATTCTGCCTTTATCTCCACGAACCTGTCTGTGCTTTGAATCAGCCACAAATGTCTTCACAGTACGATGATCACGCTTACGTTTTTGTGAAATATCTAATGTTTTTATACCTTGTCCAAGGTATTACACTATTTGATGCTTTTCGGCAGCAGAGATCCTTTTTCTTTCCCATATTGCTTGAAATCTGTCGCCTGCTTAATAATGTGGAATAACCTTCTTCAGTACTTTTCCTTTAATTGGGCTCATCTGGCAACCTAATTATCACACGTGTCTGAGATTAATTTCAGTAATCTAAAGAGCCCTGAGACACAATACCATCCATGAGTTTAATTTAAAAACCAAACATTTAATGTTTATGACACTTACATCCAATTTGCATAATAATTTGGAACGAGGTGTATGTCAAATGTAAAAGTTAGTGCCCCCTCTTTTAATTTTATTCGTTTTTTTTATTATGTAAAAACATAATTTAAAAAAACATTGATCATAGCAGGTGTTAGTATTGGGTAAATATAATCTAAGACGAGCAACAATGTGCCGTTTATTTATTTAACAAAAAATAAAAACCAAAAAGAAACACAAATCATACAGGTAATACAGTACCCCGTGATTCAATAAGCTGTATATCCACTTTTAGCAGCAATAATTTGAAGTAATAATTTCCTGTATCAGTCTCTCAATGGACTAAAAACATCATTTTGGTCCATTATTTTTCAGGACATTGCTTCAATTCATTGAGGTTTTTGGGCATTCACTTGTGCACAGCTCTGTAAAGATCTTGCCACAGCGTTTTAGTTGGGTTGAGATCTGGACCAAAACCTTGAATCTTTTATTTTTTAGCCATTTTGATCTAGATTTACTGATGTGCTTCGGATCATTGTCCTGTTGCATGTTGTAGCTGTCAGACAGTTTACCTTCAAATTCTGATATCGAGAGGAGTTCATGGATGTCTCAATGACTTAAAGGTGCTCAGGTCCTGTGGCTGCAAAAACAAGTCCAGGTCATCACCCCAGCACCATTGTCTTTGTCACTGGGTATGAGGTGTTTCTTCTGAAATGTTGTTTGGTTTTCACAACTGTCTTTAATGCTTTCCAATTTTGAATAGTCTTTCTCATTGCAGAATGTTGAACTCCAAATTGTTTGGAAATGTTTTTTATAAAATTTTCCACATTTATTTTCAGCACCAATTGCTTCTCTAAGACCATCGCTTGTCTTTTCCTCTTGACATTGTGTTAACACACACCTGAATGCTCCAGACTAGTGAACTGCCGAAACCCCTGCTTTAATAGCACAACTGCTGATGATCAATTAATGATTAATTAAGGGCTGATGATTAGCAGCACCAGTCTGCAACTTACCTTCTTAAATCCTGCTGAAGCAGTATGGGGTTATTGTATTTGCTTAATACTAAGACCCGCTACGATTCAAAGAACTTTATCAATCCCAGAGGGAAATTGCTAAAATGAATTAGATGATCTTTATACATTTTTGCCCAAATTAATTATAGAATTAATAAGTACTAACTTTCACACATGACTTCACATGCTTCAGAATTGTGGCGTATATTGTGTCGTTTCCTTTTTTCAGCATTGCCTAGGCAATACAAATTTTATTTTATTTTGTTTTATAATTATATGAACATGACTCGAAGGCAAAGTAGTACCTTAGACACATATTGTCTTTTTTTCTGTCACCCAAAATAGTAATATGAGCATTTTGTAAGTTCTACATTTTTACGGGTCACCCCCTTAAAATGACAAATTTTTTAAATAATAACTTTTGTTATACATGATGTGTACAAACGCGGACACATAGGTTGACGTCTAAAGCGTCTCCGGTTGACGCACACCAACAGGAATTCCATAAAAGAATTCCATTTTTGTTTGTTTGATTTTTAAGTGGTCATTGACCGGTAGTGTGTTTCCGGGATGAATCTGTCCCACTCAAGATTAAAGGGTTAAGTCAGCCTAAGCCCAGTGTATTCTCAGATTTATGACAGAAGTTGTACTGGATGGGGCCTTTTGCTTTCATAGCCCATTCGCCTGAGTGTTGAATGACAAAAGCATTCTAAAGCCCTATTCGGACGGGACTATTTTTCCAAACGACGTTTGGGTTTAAATTTTTTTCAGAATAAGTCTGTCATTTCATGTACGCATTCGGACGGGACTAACATCTCCGTGTTTATTACGGAGGTAGGAGTGTCTGTGTTTTATATGTGGGCGTTACACAAGACCACATGTCCACACCTACATCCATTGTTGGTACGCAAACTTGAATACCGGAGCGCTAGTGATAGTACGGTAGTTCACATTGACCAAAGCACATAAGAAAACGCGTTTTGGGGGAAAAAAAATATGGTATTCTGTCGATTTTTGATGAAAAATGCTACCGTAGCACAAATCGATAGCAGAGTCTATCGATTTACGCTACCGTAATTCGTACGGTAAACCTTTTCACTCATACGAACGTTTTTGTAAAGTTAATAAATGCTGACTGAAATTATTGAAAACTACACTATGGACGTAGTAATGTTATTAGAAGAGCTGTTCGTTTTTATTGCCATTATCGTTAATTTAATCAAAAACGCATGTCATCACGTGCGTAAGCATTTATGTATGAACTTCTCTGTGCACTGAATTGTGCTGGTCACATTTGATAACCACAAGATATTCAAGTATACAAAAAGATGTAAACGTAGGTGTTTTAAATTTGAGCAATAAAGCTTTTCCACTATAGTTTTCTGCTCTAAGTTTTTATTTTCCTCAACCTTAAGGCTCATTCATGACAATTTATGCAGGAACTCAAATGTTTCGGTCAAATTAAGCAAAGGAAAACGGTTTAAACTCACCGTCAACCGAAGTCTCAGCACCAAGGTAGCATGGATTTATGGGTGTTGAAACAGTGCAAACTCGTGGGACTGCGCATGCGCAGATTCGGTATGTAGCACAACTCGATGGGTAGCATGTTTCGATGGAACAACGGCAGTCACAGACATTCGCATTCGGACGGGATTAGATTTCTCAGAGGACCGCCGAGTTTGCTGAAAAACAGTAGGTAATTTGCTCTGGAATTTTTAGAGGTCGTGTGAGGGAAAGACAGACATGGCAGATTCAGACGGGATTAAAATTACAAAGTACTTCTGTGAAACAGAAATTTCTCTAATGACCCCCTGTAAAACTAGTCCCGTCGGAATAGGACTTAAGATTATTTTATTATTTTTGCAAAGACAGGTTATATAATAGGAGTTACTCTAACCTTCCAGTCAGCTCCAACCAGTCTAGCCATTGTCCCCCGACCTCTCTTATTAATAAGGTGTGATTTGCTTTGCTTTTCACTCTTTCAAAGTGAATAGTACTATTCTTGTCAAAGTCAAAGTCATTAAGATCACATGGTTTCTTTTCCTGCTGTTTAATGTGAACATTAACTGAAGCTGAAGCACTTGACCTGGATTTGCATAATTGTATGCATTGCACTGCTGCCACGAGATTGGATATTTATAAATAAGCAGTTACAGGTGTCCCTATTAAAATGCATGTGTCGGATTATAATTTTGTTCTCATGTTTACAAACGAATAGCCTGCATTTCTGATGTTTTTTCTTTTTTTTCTTCTCCCCCAGATTGTAGGCATAATCACAAGACATAACTTGACTCATGAGTTCTTAATGGCTAAGCTCAGACAGCATTCCATCACCATCTGAAAGGAAGCATTCGCATCATCTGTTATCGGCTCCGGCGCAGACAGTCTCAGCTGTGTCTCTCACTGTTAAGCCATTTCCAGCTACTTCCTGGACCACCGCAACATGGTAAAGCATGTTCGTACTGACTGACGCAGAAATACACACAGGCAGCATTTATCATGCTAACTGAACACAAACTCATTCTGAAACCTTATCCACATTCTCTTGTGAGACATGAACAGAACTTTCGCCTTGTTTTATGGACCTCAGTGTCGCACTTTCTTTTTTTGACATATTATGGTTTTTGTGTTTCTGTCTCAGTTTTTTACATTTTTTGTGTTAATATGTTCTTGCACTAAAGGTGACGTTCAGAAAAAATGTCATGTCAGAAGGGAAAGTTACTGAAAGTATGGCATTATTACAATATATCAGATCATTGCAGTAAATTTCCATAAACCTGTTTACGATTAAACTCATTGATAAAAGTTCATATTCAGATGTTGAACACCTCATCTCACAAGCAGGACGGTTCCTCTAGTAGATTGTTGAAATGGTTTAATTTTTTTAGAAGTAGTAAACGAATACTCCAGTGTTTTTCAACTTAATCTCATTTTCAAGATTGCAACCATGAAATAATAAAAAGTTTAAGTTAATCTGGCCATCTGAGGACAATTTTACCACAGCTGATGGGGCAACGCTTTTCAAACCACTGCATGATCACATATTGAAAACTGACCCACACCTAAATAAACATTTACTCCATGACTTACATAAGCTGTTACGAGGGCTGTACTGAAAGCAAGGCAAAAACTTTACAAACCTTCGAGCATGCCTTCTAAAATACTCATTGTTTTTTAGTTCGTTATTTTCTATAGTGCATTCAAGAAAAATGGTGGACATTTCAAAACTATTAAACATGAATTATGCAATTGAGTAACAAGAACAGTCAGTTGTTCTTTTAAGACACGAAGGTCAGCTGTTCTGAAATAGTTTTTGCAAGAACCAATCAAGCCAAACCCATCAAGCACCATGATGGAACTGGCGGTCATGAAGACCATCCCAGGAGAGCATGACCGAAACCTAGCGCGGGTGCAGAGGAGAAGTCCATTTAGAATTACCAGCCTTAAAAATCACCAATTAACAAACAGCACCTCAGATTAGAGCTGTTATGAAGACTTTACAGAGCCTAAGTAGTAGACACATCTCAATAGCAACTGTTTAAAGGGGATTATTGCATATTGCATTTTGAATGCCATCAGCATTGTTTTACTATGTAGAAGGGGGAAAAAACATGCAGGAGGTTGACTAGGTTTTGACTAGTAGTGTAAGTCAAGAGGTTTTTATGTAAAGTTAGATATATATTATAAAGCCATAATAACTGACTGTAATCACAATTTCATATATATATATGCTTATAAAAATCTTTATTATTGCAGACCACAATCACAAGTTATGTTATGTTCCTTGCTCTTTTTCATTCATAAGTAAAATTTATTTTACCTAAATTTAAGATTCAAAGCTTCTGGCAAGGTCATTGCACTAAGAAAGGTCATGACATTTGTGTAGATTTTCTCTGACCCTGTTTGGTTCTGATGTCAGTCTAGTCAGAATATAGCGTCAGCTGTCATAGCATTCTGACATAAAAAGTTTCATAACTTTACCACAAAGCAGCTTTTTTTTTTTTTTGTTAAAAAAACAGTTTTTTTCGACAGATGGCTCTCAGGTAGTGCAACCAGAAAAGCATTTGTCTTGTATCCAGGAGACAGTTGAACTTACTGGGTGGGAGGGATGGATTACTTCATTCTCGCGTGTCACACACAGCCCCATTAGCTAATTACTAGCCAGATATCTGTGAGCTCACGTATGCGGACGGGAACGGATAGTGTTAGATTTGATTAAATTTTTTTTTTTTTCAGTTGTGAGCAGAAGTTTAAACATCATCTTTTTAAACTCCTTGAGAACCTAAGTATTAGCGTTGCATATTTTCAAATAGTTTTCTCTGATAGAATCATCCCCATTGTAAAATAAAAAAGTGTTTGCCCGAACAACTGCCCTTCAATTTCTATTATAAGTGAGTTATTTGCTCTTTTCTCTGCATTACTCTGCACTTTCTATCTCTATTGATTAGATTGGAAAACACTGGAGCAATTCTTCCCAAGTGAATCTCTCCGTTTAAACTTGCAGAAAGAAGTTATGACCGCTTAAATCTAAGCATTCCTGGGGGAACTGGATGCTAAGATTTCCAATTTCGAATAGATTTTTAAAAATTGCTATCATACTAGAAGTTTTTGGACAAATTTTTGTTCTGGTAACCCTTACACTTCTTACAAAGGGAACAAATGGTTAAATGGGGGCAAATAAAAACTTTCTCAGGGTGTGAATGTATTGCTGAACTGATCAAACCACTACTAAAGGACAGGTTACTAATGACGTGTCTAATACTGTGATAAAAATGGAAAAGCTCCTTAGGCATATCGTTTATTCACATTAATGACGTTGTAATGTACGTAGTAAAGTTGAACCACACTAATCATTTCTTCTTCTTTTTTTTTAATCATCATTGTTATTATTACATTCTGCATTTAAGATGAAGCTTCTGTGAAATATCCTTGCTTAATGATTTAGTTTATTTTTTTTAAATGCTTGAATATGGATCAAACCTACCAGTATTATTGGCAACGTGAGTATGTGAAAAGCTACAGATTGAAAGTGCAATCCCTGCTTTTTAATGAATTATTCCATTGATTATGTTTCAAATGTTGTATGTTCCTGAAGCAGATCATGTACACCAAGCTGTAAAAGTTGTTAAAGGACCTTTCCTGCAATTCTACCAGACTTTCACCATGTACTAACATAAGCATGTTGACTATAATTTTTCCCCTTCCTTCTTGTACCATTACACACTGGATTTCAATTTGTTTGTATAATTTGTACAATCAAGACAATTCATAATTTCTGAACCACTAGTTTTTATTTGGATAGAATTTAATGAATGGAGTGTTGTTGTTTTTGTTTTTTTGTTTTTTTTCCTTCTAACCATTCAGCTTACTATAATTATAGATGTAAGCTAGCCAGTGTGTCCTGTAAATATTTCCAGTATTAAATGATTTAGGGTTTGTTTATTTGTTTTTTGAAAAGTTTCAGTATTTATATTGATTTCTGCATGTTAGTCAACTACAACTAATTTATTTCTGAGATTTGCAAGCAAACTTCTGAACCCATGGAGTCATCTGTCTCTTAAGTGAGTCAAGTCCAGTGGTGTTGCTGTCATTTCAACCATATGCACCTGGTCCAATATACAGTACAGTTCTTCTCGCACCATGGTGCTACATAAAACAATTCACAAGAGAATTCACAAGAGAATACACAGAACTAAATAAACACACACAGACCTAGTTCATATGTCCAAACATTAGTAATGAATCCCTGGCCCTAACCATTAGAAATAAAGTATCTACAGTACTGTGCAAAAGTCTCTAGCCACACCTCATTTCTTCATATTTTACTTCCAAAGAGAAGCACTTTATTATTATTTATTATTGTTGTTGTTTTTTTTTTTTTATCCTTGTCTTAGTCTTGAGGAATATTCCTCCAGGCTTCCCGAAGGACTTATTGACTTTCATTTTTAGTCCAGTCCCTGACCAATTTCAGGGGACTTTTTTTGTTTGTTAAGCCACACAGTGAGCTACAGTATGAATCATTTAAGAATAAAAAATGTAAAAATCAACTTAAAGCATGAACCAGTTTTTAACCTTTTGATGTACAACATTAGAAACATTTTATCTACGGTATTGAATTTATTTTAATATGAAGCAATGGCGGATGGCTCAAAACTTGCACAGTACTATATAAACAAGGTACATTTTATGTGGAAAATACAGTTTCTTAGCAATTGATGAGCCAGCCGAGTCAGCTGACCTTTTGTCCAGTACCTCCTGAAGGAGGATATGCGATTTCACTTCAGTTGGTTGATCTGATTTTATGTTCCAGTTGTCCTGCCTTGATTTCTCTGTAACAGAAACTCATTGAGAGTGATGCAAAGTCCTGTGCCTTTACCTGACTTATAATAAACATTAGTGCAAACTCCTGAATGAAGACTCACCGGTGATTGCTTGTCATTTTAATATTTAATAGATGTTTGCAGTAAACTGATGGTTGATGCATTTCATCCACTTAAGTCATCCATAGCCAGCCAGTTACTGAATAGTACATGGATGTATAAATGTATAATACAGTACAAAAGTGCTACTCTTTAAAGTCCTATAGTGTACACAAATTTGGTATAAACAGATGGGATCTTTGCAATAAAATTTGTAGGTCTCATGATGGTGAGCATGTTTGACAATCCATTATTGATCTATAATGACATGCCATGCCTTTGTGCTTGTCTCTTATTAGCAACAAACTTGCCAGCAGTTTTACACATTACAGCAAACACTATAGTCAGTATGTTCTTGAATTAGCAAGTAAATCTGTCTATATTTTAACTGATCTAAAGCATTAGTCCAATTATACAATTTCCCTTTGGAATGAAGTATTCGTGGAAGTGACAAAACCTGCAGTTTCTTGAATGACCACTAGAAACCATTACAAAAGTGAGCCAATCCCCATAGACCCCTATATTAAAAGATACAACAGAAATAAGCATGTTTCCAGTCTGGTACAAAAATTATGGTTTGGTCTCCTTAGCTAGGTTTACTTCATAAGGTGAATTATGTAACTCATCAGCTAAAATTGCATTAAGACATAGATATTCAGGGGCATGACCACATTGGGTGATGACTAAATGGATGTAGTTTAATAGTTTACTTTAACCTACCACAAGAAATGGAGTTGACAGGAAAATTTGTAGTGTGGATTAAATTCAATCAAATGTTGATTCCACGTCACTTGGCAACCTTTTAATTTTTAAACTGTTTATAATTCTTCAGTAGGAATTCTCAGTTTAGAAGGTGTTTTCTTAGACTTTTCCATGTCACAGGATATTACATAAAAGTTACAACCTCCAGTTGAATGAAGCAGAACACCATCCACTTACTTACGGTACAGCTCACATGGGCTGTACAAGTATAAAAAATAGCAAAGAAATATCATTTAAAAAATAAGACAAGATGTTAATTAATTAATAAAATGTAAAAAAAAAAAAAAAAAAAGAAAGAAAAGGAACCTGCATTTGAAGAATGAAATCAAATGGTTGCTTTACCACTTAACTTTATCAAGTCTATATAATGTGTACAGTATATTGTTGTTGTTTTTTTCTTTCTATTGTCTTTTATTAAGTTTGTCTTAACTGTGCTTGTGATCAAGATGAAACTGCCAGCAGCAGCTGGCCAATTGTTGCGCTGTCCCTTAACTGTGCTGATGTGTCAGACTACGGTGATGTTTCGGAGATCAGATTAATGACATGCCAGTCAGTAATCAGACATCCCATCAGTTATTCAACCATGGTCTGTTTTGCCATTAAAAACTCTGACTGCAGAAGATGTAGAAGTAATGAACTTCCAGAGTGAATCTATGTTAGATTTGTGTCATTTGTTTTAACTGGGAGCTTGTAATCATAGTTGATGTTTGGGTAGGAGGTGTTAATTGATATAGATAAAACTGACTGGACAATCAAGACCGAGTGCCTAGCAAACACAGTCTTGTGGAGAGGTCTAATTTATTCATGCTGTCATCATGTATTCAAGCAATGGACATGTCACTGTGTCAGAAACTCATTTACATGAACAATTTCCTGGAAATTGTACAGCATGATAAAATGTCTCTGCTTTTTAAGATACATTTGAAAATATGCCATCATGTTCCAAGCTGACTTGTCAGATGTACAGTAAGAAAGCTCTGTATTAAACTTAACGTCATTCGAATGTGCATTAACACATATAAGGTACATCTTTGCTATAAACAAGTTGATTTAATAATTGAATGATTTAGCCTGAGCTACCTAAAAATCCTACCCAGTTACTGAAACTCCAGTAGCATTCAGTTATCTAGCCAGTTAATGTTACCTTTTTTATAAACTTTGTGGGCTATGGTCTTGTTTTTGACAGTTATTAGTTAAAAAATATAAAAATAGACTCAGACTGTTAGAGAGTGCTTTTGGCAGCATGAGGTATTTTTTTATAAATCAGGCAGTGCATATAAAATACAGTACAGTATATACATGAAAAAGGCAGTGTATAGAAATGTATGTAAAATATTAATATTATATATTCTAATACGTATGAGGGGACAAATATATGTATATATATATATATATATATATATATATATATATATATATATATTCTAGTACGTATTAGGGGCTTTGAAGTCAAACCGGGACTTTTAATTGTACGGAATGAAAAAACACAGTTATGAGAATAAAAACTATCTTAATTTCTCTACATAATCTCCAGTTACACTAATGCTCTTATAGCAGAGTTTCACTAGTGCATGGACACCATCAATGTAGTTTTCTCAATGCACCAGACTGCCTGCTTTACATCTGAAACACTGGCCTCCCAGGAACTTCTTTAATGGCTCAAACAGTATGGCTACAGTAGAAATGGCTTGGAGTGAGGTCACGGCTGTACCAGGGATACCACAATAACTCGTAGAGGATTTCTTTTAATGTGCAAGTGGTGTTGGTGAATAAATGTGTGTACAGTTCACACAGACAAACGCACCTCTTCCACCCACTGAATGTTCAAAGGAACGACTGCAATGGTTCTGAGCCACCATGGCTGGGATTGTCATTCACGGTCATACAGACTTCTTTAAAACTTTTGCACCATTCAAATGTTTTACTAAGAGTCTCACCAGTGTACTGCGCTTCTGTGTTCTGTGAATGTCAATCGGTTTTACATCTTTATCCATGAGAGATTCACAAGTGACATGACATAATCACAAGTCCTGGTTTGATTTGAACGCCTTTCTTCTTTTCTTTTTTTTTTCCACTGTTGCTTAATTGAATTATTACTGCAATAGGAGAACTATTACTCAAGTCGGAAACCAAATGAACATACCGAGTGAGTCTATCAATAACAAACAAGGGCAATTTTTCAGCACTGACAACTACACCATGACTTCAGTATCTAAAGCAGGTGGTTCAACATCTCTCCAGACTCCTTTGTCAAGGCCACTAATTGCACACATTACACCAAGCTTCATCTTCAACAGGTGTTGGGCTAGCGTGCCAAAACCTGAGTCTTCTTCTGTCTTCTATTATGTAATTGGACAAGACAGCTCACAGCACTCTCTCCGGTGAGCTTCTGGGGACCTGAGGTAATTTGAGAAGCGGGAAAACTTCCTTGTGATGAGCCATTGACAGTCTGTTAGAATTTGATGAGGCGGACTGTAACGTGGCGGTTTTCTAATCAGAGCTGTCTGACACGGCGTAGCCTGAGAACCAGAGCATTATTAATGTAATCAGGAATGGGCCCCTTGGAGGGTACGGTAATAGGATTAAAGGCGATGCAGCTCGGGCTTTCAGTAAAGGTTAGCGCAGATGTCAACAAGCTCAATGCTAATGACCCCCTGCTGCAGCACAAGTCCTTATTCCGTTGTAGCTTTGCATCCTTTAATAACCTACATCCATTAGGCAGGATATCATTAGTCATATATGCCCACTAATAAACCCGATCCATTAGCCAAGACTTCATTCGATATTTTGGATGAGTAGGTGGAAGTTTCTAATGTGTGAATATTTCTAATAAGTTTCTAACGTGATATGCTAAAGTAGCTGTATATTTGAGTCCAATGCTCTTTATTATTTATTATACTGTATATCTACTATATAGTACAAATGGTGCTACCTACTGTACACTGAGGAAATATTTCAAAATACACATAAATGTAAATAAAATCGAAGAAACAGAAAATTGTTCATCACAAAGGTTTATTCATACTGAGACAGTAGAAAGTATTTATTTCTTCATTCACACTGACATAATTCACAGTCATTTTGGTCTGACTGGAAAGAGAAGAACGTACATACAATGTAGATTATGTTGTGCATAACAAAGAGAAGACTCAAAACAGAAGAATGTTCTAGATTCTAACAGAGAAAAAAAGTCACCAGGTAAATACATATGAATCAAATCAAATAAAATGTGAATGCATAGATAAATGTATATCACTCTTTTCTATAAAACGAAAATCAATGATGTATCAGTAAGCTCTCAGTTCTGCGTGTTAATTAAAGGATCTCCAGACACAAGCTGTGCTCAAATCAATTTAAATCAACCAAATAAGGTGGACAATTCTTCAGCGAAATTAGAACTATAAATCATCGAATTACATTCACATTTTCACACCAACCTTCTAAATTTATGCTTGCCCAGTTCAGCAGTTTTTCAACGGGGCTTTTGAAGGACTGTTACATTTGTTCATGCCGTCCTCAAACAGATCCAGTCTCTCAGCAGAACTTGGGAGAAGTTTTAACCTTTCATGGAGTTGCAGCCGAGCCCGCTGGAGGATCCAATGCGATCAAGCCTTCCACCAAAGCAGCCTGAGAAGCTCTTGCTTCTCGTGGACAGCAGAAGATCCATGAGATGCTTCCTCTGCATCTCGAGTCCCTCATCAGGGTTGCCATCTACATCTGGAGCAGCCGCCTGGTCCTCCCTTCCTAGAGAAGCTTGGTTTTGACTTTGTGCTATGTTTCTTTCCTCATAATCCACAGGACCTTCTGTGTCCTCTTCAGCTACCAAAGCTTCTTCAAGCTGCTGGAGCAAGTTCTGAGGGGCATATCATGAAGAAGATTCAGTGTTACACTTAATGGTTTAGTGGCTGGTGGGTCAAAAGTTTCCTGTATTCTCAAGGTCATCTTGATGTATCATACAAAATAAGTGCGTCTCTTTATATCCTGTTGTTGCAGAGGGGTCTATCAGATACCAAAGCATGTTTTTCCAACCATCCGTAACTTAAGTTATAAGTTTAGTTACAGCAGGTATTAGACCAAATCGACTGGATGGGTAACACTGATAACTATTTTTTATAAAGTTAGCAAGTTCTTCTGAACATACCAAAACCAAGATCACATATTTTCTTTACATCTATTCGATCACCAGATGTTTAGTTAAGCATTACTTAGATTAACTTCCATTATTTTAAATGCATTTGTCAGGTTTTAAACTTACCTTGATTTTGCCAATGCTGTTAGCAGAGTTGTGCCTACTCAACACGTGAGCTTGTACAGTCAGCTCTTGACAGAACAGGACCAGGAGTCCTGCTAGAATAAGTCCTTTGACCATCCCTGATGTCGTTTTAGGCTTGCCTGTAACTTTCTGTGATAGCTGCATGCTTGGCTCCGTCTTTTATTGGGACTCTCGACCATCCAGTACTCATCCATTCACAAGCCACGTGAAGTGCATTCCAACACCTCGCCTCCGATAGGTTCTTGTTGTAGATTTCCTTTTAAGTGGCTGTTTGGTGCTACATGATGTGCCTTTGAGGGAGAGGTTATGATGGGCGACAAGTCAGACATAAACAGTCAGTGACCTCAGGAACAGTTTTTGAGAGCAGAAGGAAGACATGACATCCATCATCAGGCATTCGTCCACTACACATGACTTGCGTTGCTGAAGCATCAGGTCAGAACTGATAACTTCAATCTATACTAAATATACTTTTTGAATGGTCAGACCATGGACATTCCATATTTAGACTGAGAAATCCTTAGCGCAGTAATATGTTATGAAATCCTTTGACATTTCTGTTTTTTTTTTAAGTGTAATATCTTGCATTTTAATACCATGCAGGTCAAAACCACCTGAAAGGATCCTGGTAAAAATGTAGCTGTTTTGTTGCAAGGTAGACCTGAAGATGAACAGGCAATCAACTCTCTAAAATGACCATGAAATGAGTCTTGTACACAAGAGCTTTAGCTCTTTAGTGCAGACTTCTTACTATTGTACTCTTCTAAGTTTTATTGTAGTTACCAAATAATCCATAGCAGTTTATAAATAATTTCCTTCACTGAATGCAGAATGCAGAATGCAGAATTTAAGAAGTTAAATCTATGCTAGCATGAATAAAGGTGTGTAAAGGTTTGTTAGAGCTGCTCTTACCAGTTACTGTAGCTGCTGATAACCATATTAAGACTAAGCCTGCAATGCTTATTAACAGGCAAATGTATTGGATTGTCCAATTTAAACCAAGGGATTCAATGTGTTTCCACTGGTGGCACTATCAGTCATTAACATTGTCTGCATGTTATGCCATCTAAACAAATTTTGATGTTAATCTCCTAAAGTTTTAAGACCATTTAGTGCTTTGAGAGATGTACTGTATATTCCACACACTTAAAGTTATCATTCATAAAAAAAAAATGAAAATATGCTTCATGACAATAATATGTTTTTTTATCTAAATCTTGTCTTTTAGCAAGAAAATAAAGTATATTGGATTGCACTTGGATTGACCATTGGATTGACATTAGTAATTGAACACCAGGAACATCCTGAAATTAAAATTCTTACTTGTTTGTACTGTATATTGTGGTCTGATTTCTAAGCACTATGATTAAATGTCTTTGTTCATCACAACTTAGTAGGGTTAACCAAATGCCATCATCTCAATTTTAAATTAAACATCCAATTGTTCTACGACTATTTCTATTTAAAAATGCAAAGGTCTGTTTTACTGAGGCACACGGAGAACAACTGAACCCTAAAATATTGGGTAAGGCAAAATGTTTTAATTATCCTTGTAAGATAAGGTAAGTAGATGTTTTTATAACTATTGTTTTAACGTATTAAGAGAGAGAGACTTTAATATCTTGAAGCACTGTTCACCTGTAGATACATTTCGCTCTCCATGGTGCTGAACGAAATCATGCAGCGCCTAGTGCAGTGTAATGCTTGGAAAGTGGAAAGTTCCTGTTTCATTTCAGGTGAAACAGGTGGGGATGTGGACTGAAAACATCATATAGAGCCAACCATCCACATTTTTTATGAAAATGTGCCCAGAACTTATAATCATGGAGGAGAAAAATAAACAGTTTTGAAATGCTTCAGGTTTAATGAATGAATGTGTTAATTATGAGGCATAACAATGACTTTTCCCAAAATCATTTATTAAATATTTCAAATAGATATACAACTGACTATTGAGCATAAATAAAGAATGCATACAAATATAAATATTGTACATATATGTAGGCAGATCAATAAATATTCTAATAAATAAATGCACTTTTAAAAATTCACTCTGGCATCATCACAGGCAACGCTGTAACAGTTTTACTGTAAGACTTCATTTTCATTTTGGACCTAAAAACAATACATAAAGAAAAAAGGAAACCGATAAGTAACACAAAAGATAAATGAGTATCTACTGTATTTATTTTTAATGAATATGTACAGTAGTATGAGCTACAGTGAACATGTACATACTACATGAATATTTATTATGAGCTTGAGTATGAGTTCTGACAAATATAAACATATAGACTAATGAAGTTAACTTACTTTGACGACCAACAGTGTTGCAGCCCAGATTGGACGTGGAGCCGATCCGATCCAACCGGCGGCCAAAACAACCCGAGTACTTCTTGGAACCAGAGTCCTGTCGAACCGTCTTCAGATCCCGAGCAGAGAGGAAGTCCCTTGCAAGCACCTCAGGCTGAGGTACATCTTCCTCAAATGCCATTTTTTCGACTTCCTGTTCCAGGGTTTGAGCAGGAACTGTTTCTTCCAGTTGGCTGAGCAGTTGCTGGAGGAAAATGATAATGTACACTTAATAAAAAGACATTTTTCCCAGTGCTGAATTAATATTGTCATATAGTAGTACAAGTCTAGACTTACCTTCAAGACATCCAAGTCTTCACTAGTCAAGGCCGTGTTTTGTACAGGTAGTGCACTTGTGAGTGCCAGACTTACAAGCAGTACAAAGCTAACAGATGGAATGTAAAACGGGGACATTTTTTCCCTTAAGAATTTCTCGAATAGGACTCGATCCCTTAGTCTTTTTAAGCTGTGTCCGTTGTCTGTGTATCATAGCTTCAAGCTGGGAGATGGAGCTCTTTTATACTATAAGGTCTGACTCACAAAAGTTATGTGAGGAATTAGAGGCAGCATTCCAACACCTCCAGTGATAAAGCAGTCTGTCGGAAATAACTCCTTTTAAAGCTTCAATGTAGCAGATACGAGCCCTATGACATCTACTGCCATGTGCTCTGTTTAGATACTGAGCTTGGGAAAGTGTTTCCCTGAAATTATGCACCGTTTACACATATTTATTTTGATGATGTAATGTAGCACATATAGACCTGTGTAGCCTATACATAGATATTATAGCATTAGGGTATCAATAGTCAGCTCCAGACTCATTTTACTTAAGGAAATAGTAACTGTTTTCATTTAGATTTCACTTTTTTTAATTGAGTGAGGTAAGAGGTCATTCATGACTTCCTGTTTTGCTGCAGTGTAAATATGAGAACAAATTCTTTTAGTCCCTCATCATCAATGTGAGAAAGATTGTGGAATACACTTATTATATGAGACAGCAGTGTGTTTACAGTAAATTGCTATAGAAATAACATAAACATGTCGGTATCAATAGGTAGAACAATTCTCTGTAATGAACCTAGGGTTAAAGGAAGTGTAATTTGCCTTCATTGCTGTAAGAAGGGTACAGAAAGCCTTATTTCCAAATCTGCAATTGGGCACCCATACCAAGCAAACGGGAAAGTGTCTCAGCAGTCAGCTTTTTATTTTCATTTAACCACAAATATGAGCACAGTAGATGCTACGGGGGATTTGACTGGAATATGGTTTTTCCACAACAAATACTTAAGGTGATATTGGGGGGGGGGGGAACAAAAAAAAGGAGCTCAATTATAGACAAAAATAAATTTACATTGTTTAATATGATGAAGGAGTTGTATTGCATGGCTGTTTATACTGAAAAAGCCCATTGGATGGAGTCCATGGCAAACCAGGATCTTTTAAATGATAATCTGACTGCTGCTGCCAAGAACTGAAAGAGCTGTTCTTCCAGCAGGACAATTATCCAAAACATGGGTTCAAATGCACACAATACATTTTTTTTAACAATGACGCAGTCAAGCTATTGACATGACCTTTTCCATCTCCTGACCTATACACCATTTAAAAAAAGATCTGTGAGGTAAGCTGCAGAGGAGAAGACCATGAAGGATTCTGTATTTGAGAATTTACCAGTAATACCAGAAGCCTCAGAGCTCTTATGTTTACAAAAGAAGGATAAATAAAAGCATTAAATGCTGGTGTGCCAGTAATTGTGATGTACAATTTGATGTACATTGATTAAAGCAATTATTTCACTCATATTTGAGATTATGTAGAAAATAAAAATATGTAACCTTTTATGAATATTTCTGAATATTAAAACTATTTGTTTATTCATCCAGCCAGCCAGCCATTTATTATATTTACCTCTATCTTGTCTAGAGCCCATGCCAGAGAACTTAGGGCACAAGACAGTGTACCCAACCAGTACCGCCCAGTATCAACACACACACACGCACACACACACACTAATTAAATTGGAAATGCAAATCAGCCTGAGTATGTCTTTGGACTAGGGGAGGAAACTCACCAAGCGCAGCAATTTTAATATTACATCTGGCAACATATGGCATGTATTATAGTTCTCCCTTGTCACAAAACAGATGATGTAACTCATTAGATGTAGCCTTTCTGGCTAAAGATTTGTTCTAATTAACTGAAAAACTAATGAAAAATGGCTATGTGACAATAATATTCAGCTTCTGGAGACATGACCTGCGTCATCTCCAGACCTTAACCCAATAGAAAATTGTTGAACACTAATGGAAAGGCAGTAGCAGTTATGAAACTGCCTGCTGTCCATGATCTTCAGGAAGCGATCAAGCAGGCATGGATTGAGCGAGTCACACCAGAGTACTGCAGACGTCTTTTTGAGTCTATGCCCAGCCGGATACAGCAGGTTTTAAAGAATAAAAGACTTCATATTAAATATTAATTGCTGCATAGCAATTTCACTGCATACAAACAACTAATTGTTCTTATTATCTTAATTGTTCTTGTTTTAAACATTTTAGTTTCATTAAAACAGAATTTTACTTTTGTCTCAATATCTTTTTGCGACCACTGTATGAAACTGAACATGCTTCCTTTTTCAGTTATCTTACACAAATAATTATTTTACTCATAATCCCAATCAGAGTGCAACATTTTACATGGATTAAATGAGTCATGTGCATAATGTACAGTACATTACATGTTTTTTTTTTTATGAATAATTTTTTTTTATACATGTGAAAAAAGTGGCAATCAAGTGATCAACTTTTGGCATTCATCCATACCCCAGACCTAATAATGTCTAATTTCAATTTCGATGGATTATCTCTTTGCAGAGTAACCCCACTGGCATTTACTCTTCTCCCTAACTTTTAATTTCCCCAGCCTAATCTTCAAACATCTGTTGTCTGTCTGTGGATAATTAAATAATGAATTTGGATTGAGTAGTTAATTAATTACTTCAGCAACATTTTTCTGTTATCAATTCTGGCCCATTAAGCTGCAGATCTCTCTTGATATATTCATGTTAAATGACCAAAATAAAAGAAATCATGTTTTGATAAATATTTAATTCATATATGTGCATTTTAAGATAGAATCAGAATACTCAGTAGTCTAAAGACTTTCTACCTGTAATGTTGACACTATAGGTATAAGACGACTACATCATGTGTCAATTTGTTTTGTGTGTGAATGTGTGATTTCTTTTTTCTAGGTCTTTAAATTGTCATCTAAATGTTGAAAAAAAAAATTGCCTCATATTATTCCATCTGCACGGAATGTGCGAGAATTAGACAAAGTCGACACACTTATTATGCAAAATATTTATTCATGATTCCCAACCATTCAGTCTATGACATCAATTTAGACAAGAGATAAATACACACACACACACACACACACACACAGAAGCAGCAGAAAAAGCTTTAGAATATACTTCTAAGATTTAGAAGGCTTCCAAAAAAACCACCCTATTTACAATTCTAAACGATTTACCACAGAACAAATAACACTCAGCAAACGAGGCTCTGCGCACAAGTGTAAACATCGCAATACTTCCGAATG
Source organism: Channallabes apus (assembly GCA_030522415.1). Lineage (NCBI taxonomy): Eukaryota > Metazoa > Chordata > Actinopteri > Siluriformes > Clariidae > Channallabes > Channallabes apus. The sequence continues at coordinate 35,780,888 of CM060111.1, forward strand.
AATGTAAATAAAAACAAAAACAACAATAATAAGACATGTGCCCAGCCCGAAGAGTTCAAGTAAGGAGTTTCAGTGCCCTGTTCCAGTACAACCCGCTCCTGTAAGACACGGATATGAACACATTAGTGTCATGTTCACCACACACACACACACCCACACACACACACATGTTCATGATGTTCATCTGGAGTGTGTAAAATACTGTACCTGCCACTTCTAGCATCCGAGACCACTGAAGGAGCCGATGCGCTCTAGTCTAACCCCGAAGCAGCTCCTCAGGCCACCTTTCTTGAAGCGGCTGCGTTTGGACACGGACAGGATGTCCCCGATGAGGCGATCCAGCGCGTTCTCTTTAGCCGCGAGCGCGCCGCTGATCTCCCCGACGCTCCACGCGCTCCCGCTCACCGCGCGGCGCTCCGCCGTCCCGCCTCCTCGCTCCGACTCCGACGCCGACTCCAACTCGGACGCCGGTTCCGACACCTCCGGACCGAGGAAAGGCGCGTTCGCAGTTTGTTCCTCCTCCAGGAGCTCTTTAAGCGTCTCCTACAAAGCAAAGCACGTTACGTCTGATTATACTATACTATAAAAAAAAATAATAATAATAATAATAACTTTCATAATCCGAAAAACACACCCCAGTGACAAACGACGCACACCGACAGAACAGTGTTTGCTCACCTGTAGCTCGGAGAGCGGTTTGGCCCCAATCAGGTTTAAGAGCAGGAGCGAGGAGAGACAGAACACGCAGAAGTTGGCGGTCATGTTGCGTCTGCAGTGGCTGCGGGTCCGGTGTCTAAGCGCTTCTCCACACGGCCGCTGCCCGAGCGCAGTCTCCAGGTGCGCACTATATATACGCACGGATTTCGTCACGGGCTGCCAAAGAAACCAAACCAGCTGTAAAGTAGACTTTAATGGAAAGGGGGGGGGGGGTGTAGCAGGGCACATTTCAATTCGTTTTCATCCTAAACCCACCTCCACTGTGTGGGCGCGAAGAGACGAATTATCCAACAAGGGTTGCAGCAATAAACTGAATCTTTGACACAAAGCAACACAACACATCCATATTTTCTCAACCTTACAGGATCAGACCAGCTCGGTACATTTGGTGAAACTATACAGTGTGAATGTCAGACTGAAGCCAGAGATCATTTCTAGACAGATGGACTCCAAAATGCCTGTATACAGTTTTACTCAAATTTATCCATCAGCTGTGCAAGCAAAGTGTGTCTGATCCTATAGGATGTGAAACCAGTTGATACGCAGCATGCTTATTATAAGTATGAAATCCACCTATGAACACACATAAATCTCTTTATTTTGGATGTTGGTTTTTTTTGTTGTTGTTGTTGTTGTTGAGGTTGTTGTTCCAATTGACGAAATTTTCCACATCAGTTTCCCATCAAACATATTTGCATTTTGCTCCGAAACTGATTTTTGGATTGCAATGAATTCTTAGCAGGAAGTGATTTCTAAAAAAAAAAACAAGCTGAACCAGTGCATTCATTCATTCATTCATTTTCTATACCACTTTATCCTGTATTAGGGTCGCGGGGACCTGGAGCCTATCCCAGGAGACTTCGGGCACTAGGCAGGGTACACCCTGGACAGGGTGCCAGTCCATCACAGGGCAAACACACACACATACATACACACACTCATTCACACACTATGGTCAATTTGGGAACGCCAATTAGCCGAATCTGCATGTCTTTGGATTGTGGGAGGAAACCGGAGTGCCAGGAGGAAACCCACCAAGCACGGGGAGAACATGCAAACTCCATGCACACAGAGACGGGAATCGAGCCTGGTCGGGAATTGAACCCGGACCCTGGAGGTGCAAGGCGACAGTGCTAACCACTACACCACCGCGCCGCTGAACCAGTGCACTTGTCCTTTAATGCAATACACAATGTTACAAAAACCTGTCACTCTTGTATCTATGCTTACAGTTCCAAAACCTGGGCATCTTCTAACTTGAGATCTGGTTGGAGTAATTGGAATTGGGAAAAAAAAAAAAAAAAAAAAAAAAAAAATATATATATATATATATATATATATATATATATATAATGTGCTGTGAATTGCACGTTGAAATACAGTACACACATGCAGCAGTAAAGAGAAACTGTCACAAAAAGACACCACTGCAATAAAGCGAGCACTAAGCACTGAGATACATGTTGCTTGTACAGGGGGGCATTCAAGTCAAAATGTCCAGAAAAACAGAAAAAACGGTTATTAGAGTAAATACTACCTTCATGTCTCTATATAATCCCCTGCTATACTAATGCACTCACCCCTGTGTTTTACCAGTGCTTGGATACCATCAAGTTAGAAAGTTTTCTAAGTACACCAGTTTGAAACACTGGCCTCCCAGGAACTCCTTCAATTGCATACAGTACACATGTGAAAATGTCTTCAAGGGAGGTCAGGACTGTAAAGGGGATGTGGCAATTACTCCCAGCTGAGTTCCTGTAATGTGCAAGTGGTGTTTGAAAATGACATACAGTTCTCACAGACAGATGCGTCTCTTCTGCAAGCTGGCGACAAGTTGTTCATCATTTTGCAAGGATCAGATATTCCACTCGCTACTGTAAATGTTTACGGCAATGACTTCAGTGTACACTGAACCACATGAGCTGGGATTGTTGTTCATGAACGTATAGTCTTATTTTGAAGAAATGCAACATTCCAATGTTTTACTGCAGCTCAGAGACTCATGACTGTACTGTGCTGTTTTTACACGTCCATTTCATCACAAGTCCCGGTTTGACTTGAACGCCCCACAGAGCAGCTCAGTCTGTCAAACATACTATTTAAAATCCTATTACTACATACTATTTAAACATAGTGGCAACCAATATAAACAGAACTAAAACAAATGCTCTATGATGCTCTTGTTTGGTCATTTTGGTATCAGTATGTAAAAATACAGATGAAATGTTGCTGTATTTGTTCTAAACCTTATGCGTCATTTTCATAAAAAAAAAAAAAAAGGGCAAATCATTACGGGCATCTTTAGTGGTTCCATTAAAGCCATTAATGCTACTAAACCATGACAATAAGAGAGCACCACCCATCAACAAAAGCCCACATACTGTAAGCTGTGGTTAGCTCTCTTCATCAAGTCTGTGTGATGGCGTGTTTTCTCCGAGGGATATCCTGAATCTATTTCAAGCATGCACATTTCACCTGTTCACCTCTGTCCTCCCCTGGTACAGATCACTGAGCACCACTCATTGTCAGTATTTAGAGTCATAGAGCTAATTAAGATTTTAATGGCAGGCCAGAGTATCCCAAACCACGTCACATATCCTTTTTTCCGAAGGACCTCTCATTTGAAATGTCAGAAGATTAATCACTGCAGATGGGAGTTTTTATACATGTGAAAGGAATTATGGTCCAATCTACTCCATCGTGGGGAAAATAAAACAAACACTTGCAGAAAATGAAAAATACTTTATCATTTCTACAATATACCCTCTATTATAATCTTTGGTACAAGAAGAAATGTGCCAGATGGGCTCTAAGCCATTTCACTAATAGTTGTTCTGTAGGTGCCAACAGACACTAAAAAACTAATCAGTCGCTGTCTGCCTCCACATTGTGCTTTAGTTCAGAGCTAGCAGGAGATCACCGCTCATGCTGACTTTCTCTAGCTGCATCTCTCTCAGGCTGGATGGCAATGGGCCTCAGGGCATGAATGCTAAGGCTGAGACTCTCACACTTTGTACATAGCAACAAAAAAAGGACAAAATAAAAGAAAAATGAAAATTCTAGGAAGCCATAAACAGCTAAGAAACAGGAATGTGATCATAAAGCATATCATTTTCCTGCACCTGATCGCATGAATAATTCTTATGAATTTGAACACACCCCAACAATGTGGTAGGATTTTTTCAATTTCACATAAACAGAATAGATTCTGTAAGTGAAAAGCCGTTACACCAGTGAAAAATATGGGACTGATTCACCTTTAATTTATTTTTAGCTCATGTGATATTTACAACCTACATCATGACCCAGGAGTTATGAAATTCCTTAAAATTACTTTCAAAAAAGGTCAAGGATTAACATTCATCTTCGAAATCCTATAATGTTATTGGACAGCGGCATGCCATAATTAAGAGGTTGGGCTATTTCTCCTACCAAGTTGTGCAAGCAGGTTTGCCATAGCATTTATTGAAAGCTGATCACATCACACAAGCAAACTAAAATGCACATGCAGTATGCAGAAATACACTCACCACACATTTTGATAAAACCACCTGGATACCTGCTCATTCATGCAGTTAATGAATTATCCAATCAGTGTGATTGAGAGCTTTAGTTAATTAACCACTGCAGAAGCATTATGCTTATATTAGAAACATCAATGCTAGCACTAAGGTTTGCAGAGCTTGTAGCTTTACTACATGCAACAGGTCATAATCTTTTTTTTTTTTTTTTTATGTTGCTCATTTCCTCATTTACATTTAGAGCATTTGGCAGATGCTCTTATCCAGAGTGACTTAAATTTACCACATTATACATTGAGGGCCTCAACTAGGCAACAGTGGGAACTTGATGGTTCAGGGGTGGTGCTTGGTGGTGCTTTCTAGGGAACTTATTTGCCTGCTAACTCACAAGGTGAGCTAGATCAAGTTATTTTGCCAACAGTACAATTAAGAGGCAGAAATATGCATTGACTCCCATAGGGCAGTGATGTAAAACCTTCACTAAATAAATAAATGTTTGCCTAATGCATACAAGATTACAGCTCCCATTGCTCCTGCACATCTGTAAACTTTTCTTTAAATATGAGTCTCATTAGTAGTCAGAGAAATTAATTAAAGGATTAATTAATTAAATGCACGAGTATTTAACACATATTTGCTACTACAAGCTGCATGGATTAGCATAACTAAACTATTTAATCTAAAAACTTGATTAGATTTATTCCTGGATTACTGTGAAAGAGATTCATGTAAACTAAAACTCAGGTTGTAATGTATATACAGTAGTAGAACATCTTGGTTCTACTACTGTAGCTTGTTTATAAGGGAGAGGATCGACAACAAATAAAGCAAATCCTTATTAATTAAACATGAGACAAGCTTGTGCAAGTGCCAGAGAAAGTAAATGATTTAGGCACAGTCCAGAAAGACTCATTATTTTACAATTTGTATAACCATTTTGGGAAATGTTAAACTTTTACCCAATATATTGTGTGGAGAATAGATGTAGAGTTCACACTAGAAGCAAAATAAATATAAAAGGTTTTATACAAATAGATATTTTTGTCACTGGAGTTCAACTTATCCACATTATCCTGATATTGTATGATATACCGACTGTTTATCAGAGGTGGCAGAAGTACACAAACTTACTCAAGTAAACGTACAAGTACCTGCTTAAAATCTACTCTCCTGCAAGTAGAAGAAGTACTTCCAATTTTTGCACAAGTTGAAGTGTGCTCTAGAATGTACTTTAAGTACAAAAGTATAATTACATTACAGTTAAGGGACGCACCAAGTTTGTTACAAAAAAAAACATTGGTTTTGGCGTTAAACACAAACCATTTTGCTCAGTGTATAAGAAAGTTAGCAAGATCGTTTCTAGTCTTTCCTTGACAAGTGCACCGATTCGAGAGACTTGAAAAAGCAGCCAAAAATGGGGAAAATTGAGTCCGAGTGGGCGGGATTTGCTGTCGAGACAACTGTCAATTTGTCAATTTATTATATTGGTCTGATATCTGGCCATCTTATCTCATTGAATATTGTTTCATTTCATTACTGTAACTGCAATCAATCGTTTTGCAAAAGAAAAAGGGAGTTTTTTTCTGTATTTATTGACTATTGCTGTATTACTAATTACAGTATTGCAGTGTTGCATATCCTCTACTATAGAGCTATATTTCATTCCTAATGTTATATGTGAATGTAATGAAAGGAATAGTTGACTTATGACAAGTCTTAGTCTTCGAACTTGCCTTTAATGTTTAGCATGATGTGTCCATTGTATGTTTTAAATCCAAATTGACTTGCATTGTTCTGCATTGTTTTGTGGTGGCTCATATCCTGGTGTAAGTGTCATTCTGTACCATTTTGGGTCCAGTTAAGATAGATCATTTGGTTATAGATCAAAAGTATTTAGACACCTCGCAATCACACCCATATGTAAGTCTTTAATAAACCTTTGCCACAAATTTGGAAGCACACGGGTCTATAGGTATGTCCTTGTCTACTGCTCCATTACAGTTTCCCTTCACTGGAACTAAGTGGCCCAAACCTGTTCCAACAAAGGAGGTTAAATATGGAATTGGATGCGCAAAAATTACATGTGCATGATCTTAAAGTGTTCACAAACATTTGATCATACAGTCTACATAGTGTGTTCAGTTACCAATAAGTTCAAGGTCAATATGAAAAATCACTGCTGTGTTTATTCTACAGGTTCTGAATTCCACTTCAGCAACATCTTTTAATTATTATTCTTATAAGAGTGTTCATATGTGATTTTATTAAAATCTATGTTTGCTTTACAAAAACAAAAGATTATGCAATTTATTTTGATTCTTCTGGAGAGAACTAGTTAATGAAAATTCAATGGCGGTCTTAATCTAAAAAAAATGAGAACTTTGACCCTCTGCATTACTCACACATATCTATGTCTCTCAGAGGAATCTCACAGCTGATAAAAGCTACAAGTCTTTTCAGACTTGAATATGTCATCAGCGTCTTCTCACACTGCCGGATGACACCGGTGAACACTTATCATTAAGGCTGCGGCTCAACAAAAAATGCTTGGCAGCTGACGCACTTTGCTGAACCACTTTGCTGGTATTTAATGTCCAACTCAGAAATCATTAATGACTGTGGCTAAAATTGTCCAGGAAGCTCCTTCCTGAATGCAACCTGGACCGTCTGGTTGATGTTTAATCATCAGCCAAAAGCTTATTTTAGGTTTCGCTGAAGTGTAGCAGTCATGACATGTGTGTAATGACCAATTTAATGGCAGTCACAACCTGTTCATGATCTTCAAACTCTGTAACTCTAAATCGCTATCTTTTCAATTGATCCAATTATATTGTAGTCAGGCATGCATGCTATTATGATCTAGCAAATGCACATAGCGATTTTATCTGATTTTATTTCCTACGTTCTTGGTATATACCAGGAAAAAGGTCTGGCAAGAAAAGCAATTCCTTTGGTAATTAGTGGTGAAAAATTAAATCACTACCAGGTATATACAACAGGGCTTCGGAGAACTGGTTACGCTCAGGTTTTAATGAAATAAGAAAAAAAAAACTTTACTCTGTGTAGAAAGTTTCTGTGTAGAATTGAATCCTTATATACATTAAGCATGTATGTAATATGGTCTTGCTGATTAATTCCTGATGACTGGACGCAGATGGGAAAATAAGCTATACAAATCAAGCAACTTTATAAAATACAGTAGTTTTATTCACCTTAAATGTTTTTATTTATTATTGTAAAAAAGCAGATTTGTCAAAATGTCTCGTCCCATCTCCACTTATATCACTTACACAGATCCTCAATTACATCATAACTCGTGGGTCAGACACTATCCATCTGCCTGCATTCCATCTTGCTGAAAGGCCTTCATTTGACATGAGTGCTATAACCTCTACACCTCTTACAGAGATAACACTATTTTACCGGAACTAAGACCTAATTAGATATATTTAGCCTCTGTAATGCCTATTTTTAACTTTGAGTGTCCAAATTGGACCAGGAAAAGTGCCTTTCATCATTGCATACAGCACAGAAATGGTTTGTTATTAATTTGTCCAGATTTGTCCATTTGGAACAAATGACGCAGTTTTATCTTATACTGTATATACACTCACCATGCATGTTATTAATTACAAATGTACAGTACACCTGTAAATCTCTGTGTGACTTGGCATGCTTGTTGGTGCCAGATGGCCTGCTGATCGCCTAGCATTTTTAAACAGCAAAACAGATTCACATATCACTGTATGCAGAACACTTTATGCATTATGCCGCTGCCACATGAATGGATAATTAGATCATTTGATATATGTGCAGGTGTGTAGATGTTCCTTATAAAGTGGACAGTGAGTATACTGTAACCTTGCGAAGAATGTTCTATGATGTGAATAGTTTCAGGAAAATGTAAACCTGCTTGATCAGGTATAAACTGTGATATGTGTATGGTTTATTTTCACATTCAGCAGCAACACACTAATGCATTCAAGTGAGTGTCGATGCCTATTCCATTCCCACACACTAAACTGTGCTAATGTGGGAAATACTCCACAAGAGCAGGGACAGATAACATCTTCCGGGAGTTTGAATGACTCAGGAATGGTGCTGTTCTATTTTCAAGACCGCTCCATAGTTTCATTTTAAGACATCACTTTTTATGCCATATGGTAGCGCATGTTTGGTATGAAATATTTTTCTTACTGTTACATTTTGTACAGTATGTCATATACCTGTAGGTGCAGTACAATCTTGGAAAATATTTTAATCTAAGATCTAAAGGTATCTTAGAACAGTAGATTTTCAGATAATAATTATTGACTGAGTTATATTCCAAAAAACCTTGTGTTAAAAAGTATATTAAATGATTAATGTATTAATTAAATTTATTATTTGCTTGTTTGTTTATTTGTTTGTAAAAATGTTGATCATTTCTAGAATGTTTTATGTATTTTTCCTGTAAGTTGATGTTTTTAATTGTCACCTTATTATGATGTTTGAGGGGTGTTTAGGTCAAACCAGGACTTTTGATTAACGCAGTAATGAGAGTAAAAACTTCCTGGGAAAACTGTACCAAGGATATGTAGGGCCAGGCGTAGCTCAGTGGTTAAGGCATTGGACTACGGTTCGGAAGATCCCAGGTTCAAACCCCACAACCACCAAGTTGCCACTGTCGGGCCCTTGAGCAACCCTCAACTGCTCATACGTATGTGCAATGAGATAAAAATGTAAGTCGCTCTGGATAAGAGTGTCTGCCAAATGCCTAAATGTAAATATGGAAATAACTCCCATCTGAGCTCTTGTAATACACATGTGGTGTTCGGGAATGATTGTGGGTGCAGTTCCCACGGACAGATGCATCTCAACCGCAAGTTGGTGATAAGCTATTTGTTTGTTTTCTAGGATCAGGTATTCCGCCTGCTGAATGTTAACAGGAAGGACTGCAGTGGGCTCAGAGAAATCTCGTCTGGGATCATCATTTAAAATGCTTGCCCTTTTCAAATGTTTCTTTTTCTAATAGTCTCATCAACGTATTGTGTTTGAAGTCTATGATGCCAGAAGTCCCAGTTTGACTCGAACACCCTTCAAACAATAAAACATGACAGGCATGTAGATTATCTTGGAATCACATATCTGTAAAAAAAAAAAAAAAATAATAATAATAATAATAAATTAATAAATTAATAATAATAATAATAATAACATTTAAAAACAATGTGGGGGCTGTTTTTTGATATTATTTACTACTTCTATAAATCATACATCCTGTTTGTTGCTTCGGTTATATATTCCAATGCTACATAAATCCATTAGTCTTTCTTTAAGAGTCGTTAAACTGTCTTTAGTGCTCCCCATGAATGCAGTGACAGATATGAATGGCTGACCGTGGGGCTCGCGCCTCCCCACCGCGGCTCATGTTGGAGCAGCAAATGGGTTCACTACCACGTGTTCTTTTATTCTCCTACACTGCGCTTTTGAACTTCTACTGTGACAAGAGTACAGAATAATCTGCATATTCATGCATCTATTGGTGGTAAAACACTTACACTGGAATTTTTCATCTAGGTGTTTCCCAGCTCCACGGCAGGCCCTCACTATCAGTCGTGTACATACAGATTTTACAAGCGTACGAAATACTGAGCTCATAATTAATGGCTGTGTATTGTTCTTTTGATGTATAAACTCTTTTGAAACCTAGCCAGCCGTGCCATTCAAACGCAAAGCTGAACAGAATAAACATGAATAAGAGTCAGAGGGTGGGATCTGCCTATTTGGTGTTTGTCACCTTATGGCAAGACCAATGGCGCTGTCCAACCCACACCACTGCCATTTTTGGGGTGGAATGCTGTGGACACCTTCAGCATGGTCACACGAAAAAGTCAAGGGTTACAGGATAGAACCAATACTAGCTTGAACACTATATCTTTCATTCCTCTCCTTATTGTCATTTTATTTCATAAAATAAATCATTGTATATTTAATCTGTTTCAAGGTGAAGCTCTGACCATTGTTTTGGTACTGTAATAAGGTCTTTTTATGACTATTTAAATGCATCATAAAACACTGAAACCCATGGTATCTGATTAATAGGGATCATGTCTTTGTTTTTTTTATGTTAATAGCAATCTTACCATCCATAAATTACTACTGCCAGATGTATTTTAATGAATGTCTAATCAAACATAGACATTTTAGCTTTATGAGCTGGGGTTTTCTAAAGACTGTATCTGTGTTGAGAAAAGAAAGTGGTGCATGTCCTCGTGACAGCTGTATTATCTTTTGGAATGTGCAGCCAGTCATTTCCAATAATGATCCCTGCAGTTTCCACACCTCCAGACAAGTGAGTGTGACTGACATGGAGAGAGAGGGGAGGGGGATGGATGGAACGAGAGAGAGAGAGATACTTTCATTTGACTTCCAGGCCCTTTATTTAATAAGATGGGCTACAGAGGGTAATTGTTGGCCTGTATAATTTTATTTTACATTTATTAATGTTACCACTGACGTCACCAATTGAAAGCTGAAATGCATGGACATGCTCCCAGATATTAACATAAATTTGTCAATTGCTTTATTACACAATGATACAAATGTATATTTGATTCTTATAAACTATGGAATATTGTACAGCATGGTTTCTTGGTGCACTCACTGTTGCCTCACACCTCCAGGGTTGATGGTAAGATTCTACCCCTTTGTCTTGTGTTTTGTGTTGATGTGCATGTTCTCTCCATGCTTGGTGGGTTTTATGCAGGCACTCTCGTTTCATCCCCAGAGTCCAAAGATTTGCATTAACATTTTACATCTTAAGTTCCCTGAGATAGGCTCCAGGCCCCATGAACCTACACAGGATAAGCGATATAGACAGTAGATGGATGGATATTATAAATTGGATGTTTGTAACATTAATATGTGTTATTATATTATATTATATTATATTATATTATATTATATTATATTATATTATATTATAGGCTAATTGGCGTTCCTAAATTGCCCGTAGTGTGTGATTGGGTGTGTGAGTGTGTGTATGTGTGTGTGCCCTGCGATGGATTGGCACCCTGTCCAGGGTGTACCCCGCCTAGTGCCCGAAGTCTCCTGGGATAGGCTCCAGGTCCCCCGCGACCCTGAACACAGGATTAAGCGGTATAGAAGATGAATGAATGAATGAATGAATATTATATTATATTATATTATATTATATTATATTATATGCTTTTTTTATTATTGGCTTTGTACAGTTCCTGGAATATCTGGAATTTTTTCAGTCAGAACTTCCACAAATTCTCTAATCATTAATGATCACTTTCACTATATTATGCCATAATGCCATCGTTTAACGCATACTTTAAAGGAAGAAATATTTCATAATCTGAGAGGATTTACAAGACCAAATGTTGATCCTGACATTGCAATACTTCTACAATACAATACTCACTAAAGTTCTGTGTCTTTCTGCATGCCCCAGCACAGAATTAACCAACATTGCACCCTAGTGTACAGAAAGAGGACTTGCTGGGAACTGGGAAGAACTTCTATTTAGTTAGATACAGTGGTGTGAAAAACTATTTGCCCCCCTCCTGATTTCTTATTCTTTTGCATGTTTGTCACACAAAATGTTTCTGATCATCAAACACATTTAACTATTAGTCAAAGATAACACAAGTAAACACAAAATGCAGTTTTTAAATGAGGGGTTTTATTATTTAGGGAGAAAAAAAATCCAGACCTACATGGCCCTGTGTGAAAAAGTAATTGCCCCCTGAACCTAATAACTGGTTGGGCCACCCTTAGCAGCAATAACTGCAATCAAGCGTTTGCGATAATTTGCAACGAGTCTTTTACAGCGCTCTGGAGGAATTTTGGCCCACTCATCTTTGCAGAATTGTTGTAATTCAGCTTTATTTGAGGGTTTTCTAGCATGAACCGCCTTTTTAAGGTCATGCCACAACATCTCAATAGGATTCAGGTCAGGACTTTGACTAGGCCACTCCAAAGTCTTCATTTTGTTTTTCTTCAGCCATTCAGAGGTGGATTTGCTGGTGTGTTTTGGGTCATTGTCCTGCTGCAGCACCCAAGATCGCTTCAGCTTGAGTTGACGAACAGATGGCCGGACATTCTCCTTCAGGATTTTTTGGTAGACAGTAGAATTCATGGTTCCATCTATCACAGCAAGCCTTCCAGGTCCTGAAGCAGCAAAACAACCCCAGACCATCACACTACCACCACCATATTTTACTGTTGGTATGATGTTCTTTTTCTGAAATGCTGTGTTACTTTTACGCCAGATGTAACGGGACACGCACCTTCCAAAAAGTTCAACTTTTGTCTTGTCGGTCCACAAGGTATTTTCCCAAAAGTCTTGGCAATCATTGAGATGTTTTTTTAGCAAAATTGAGACGAGCCTTAATATTCTTTTTGCTTAAAAGTGGTTTGCGCCTTGGAAATCTACCATGCAGGCCGTTTTTGCCCAGTCTCTTTCTTATGGTGGAGTCGTGAACACTGACCTTAATTGAGGCAAGTGAGGCCTGCAGTTCTTTAGATGTTGTCCTGGGGTCTTTTGTGGCCTCTCGAATGAGTTGTCTCTGCGCTCTTGGGGTAATTTCGGTCGGCCGGCCACTCCTGGGAAGGTTCACCACTGTTCCATGTTTTTGCCATTTGTGGATAATGGCTCTCACTGTGGTTCGCTGGAGTCCCAAAGCTTTAGAAATGGCTTTATAACCTTTACCAGACTGATAGATCTCAATTACTTTTGTTCTCATTTGTTCCTGAATTTCTTTGGATCTTGGCATGATGTCTAGCTTTTGAGGTGCTTTTGGTCTACTTCTCTGTGTCAGGTAGCTCCTATTTAAGTGATTTCTTGATTGAAACAGGTGTGGCAGTAATCAGGCCTGGGGGTGACTACAGAAATTGAACTCAGGTGTGATAAACCACAGTTAAGTTATTTTTTAACAAGGGGGGCAATCACTTTTTCACACAGGGCCATGTAGATTTGGAGTTTTTTTTCTCCCTTAATAACGTAAACCTTCATTTAAAAACTGCATTTTGTGTTCAATTATGTTATCTTTGACTAATAGTTAACGGTTTTTGATGAGCAGAAACATTTAAGTGTGACAAACATGCAAAAGAATAAGAAATCAGGAAGGGGGCAAATAGTTTTTCACACCACTGTATATTACCTATGTCTAGGTGAATATGAAAATATTATATGTTTCTGATCTGATAATAAATTGCTCATTTCGATTATTGTATATAACAGAAGAGGCAATATACTAACACTATATATATATATATATATATATATATATATATGTTGTTGATGTTTGCACCTTTTGCACTCTACTCTATATCATACTTTACTGTTTGCACCAAGATCCACATCCCACTTCACACACAATCGATATATACATATTGTATATGTACAATTAAAAATAACAATTGTTATATTTATTATCTTTTAGTGCAATTATATTTTGTTTATTCTTAGATTTCATATTGCTGTTGGTCTCTGAGAGCTACCAAACTAATTTCACTGTATCACTACAATGATAAAGTCTCCTTATCTTAGCTTATGCTTTTTTAATCATTTTAAGATCTTCAGAGGAACTTAAATAAGTAAAAAAAAAAAAACATATTTAGAGCACAACCCTAGGTCATAATAAAATGGAAAGCAATAAGATTACTGTACATTCTTACCTTTTCTAACTATCAATTAAGTTTAGGATTAAACGAGCTAGACTAGTAGGAGCAATTAATACTTTAATGTTAGTTTTGGAATTAGACAAACTTTTACAGCGCTTATCTAAACTTAAAACCAGTATAACTTCTGCTAATGATGAGCCTACCACTTTTAATGTACCCTGTCTCAGCAAGATTCCAGTCATAATCATAAAGAACTTAAAATCTGTTGAATACTCTGTTATACGAATACAATATCATCTAGTTAACAACACAAACTTCTCTTCCCTTTACGTGTTAACAGTCCCCCTGTTTAGGTGCTTTCGGCTTGGGCCAGATGGCCGTGTACGTGCCTGCTGTGTGAAGTGTGCTTCAGCCTGGCAATTATCCCCACCCTTCATCTGACTAAAATTAAAAGACTCCTTTTGGGCACAGGCCTCTAGCTTTTTCTAGCACCTAAATAAGGGGATATGTCTTTCCAAATCCCCTCAGTGTAAGAGCTGGGATTTATCCATGGGATTACACTGCACTTCTCCTAATGAAGATTATTTCATGCTCTTTGATGAGATGTGCTGAGAACCTGGAGCATAAGATCATAATGACTGAGGCAATTAAACACCATTATAGAAAACCATGACTACTGGGAGATTGAAGCTGTGCGTTTAATTTGTTATCCACTAAAGTATTTGTTATGTACAGTGTAAGGAAATCCTATCTACAATCTCTCACCATCATGTAGTATGACAAACATTTGATTCAAATAAAAACAGAGGAATACAATCCTGAATACAATTAAATATAATCGGAAAGGCTAAAGCTATTTACTTCCAAACACAAATTATGGATTACACAACCTCAGCCTAACAACATACAGTGGTGTGAAAAACTATTTGCCCCCTTCCTGATTTCTTATTCTTTTGCATGTTTGTCACACTTAAATGTTTCTGCTCATCAAAACCGTTAACTATTAGTCAAAGATAACATAATTGAACACAAAATGCAGTTTTTAAATGAAGGTTTACGTTATTAAGGGAGAAAAAAAACTCCAAATCTACATGGCCCTGTGTGAAAAAGTGATTGCCCCCCTTGTTAAAAAATAACTTAACTGTGGTTTATCACACCTGAGTTCACTTTCTGTAGTCACCCCCAGGCCTGATTACTGCCACACCTGTTTCAATCAATAAATCACTTAAATAGGAGCTACCTGACACAGAGAAGTAGACCAAAAGCACCTCAAAAGCTAGACATCATGCCAAGATCCAAAGAAATTCAGGAACAAATGAGAACAAAAGTAATTGAGATCTATCAGTCTGGTAAAGGTTATAAAGCCATTTCTAAAGCTTTGGGACTCCAGTGAACCACAGTGAGAGCCATTATCCACAAATGGCAAAAACATGGAACAGTGGTGAACCTTCCCAGGAGTGGCCGGCTGACCAAAATTACCCCAAGAGTGCAGAGACGACTCATCCGAGAGGCCACAAAAGACCCCAGGACAACATCTAAAGAGCTGCAGGCCTCACTTGCCTCAATTAAGGTCAGTGTTCACGACTCCACCATAAGAAAGAGACTGGGCAAAAATGGCCTGCATGGCAGATTTCCAAGGCGCAAACCACTTTTAAGCTAAAAGAACATTAAGGCTAGTTTCAATTTTGCTAAAAAAACATCTCAATGATTGCCAAGACTTTTAAGAAAATACCTTGTGGACCGACGAGACAAAAGTTGAACTTTTTGGAAGGTGCGTGTCCCGTTACATCTGGCGTAAAAGTAACACAGCATTTCAGAAAAAGAACATCATACCAACAGTAAAATATGGTGGTGGTAGTGTGATGGTCTGGGGTTGTTTTGCTGCTTCAGGACCTGGAAGGCTTGCTGTGATAGATGGAACCATGAATTCTACTGTCTACCAAAAAATCCTGAAGGAGAATGTCCGGCCATCTGTTCGTCAACTCAAGCTGAAGTGATCTTGGGTGCTGCAGCAGGACAATGACCCAAAACACACCAGCAAATCCACCTCTGAATGGCTGAAGAAAAACAAAATGAAGACTTTGGAGTGGCCTAGTCAAAGTCCTGACCTGAATCCTATTGAGATGTTGTGGCATGACCTTAAAAAGGGGGTTCATGCTAGAAAACCCTCAAATAAAGCTGAATTACAACAATTCTGCAAAGATGAGTGGGCCAAAATTCCTCCAGAGCGCTGTAAAAGACTCGTTGCAAGTTATCGCAAATGCTTGATTGCAGTTATTGCTGCTAAGGGTGGCCCAACCAGTTATTAGGTTCAGGGGGCAATTACTTTTTCACACAGGGCCATGTAGGTTTGGATTTTTTTTCTCCCTAAATAATAAAACCCCTCATTTAAAAACTGCATTTTGTGTTTACTTGTGTTATCTTTGACTAATAGTTAAATGTGTTTGATGATCAGAAACATTTTGTGTGACAAACATGCAAAAGAATAAGAAATCAGGAGGGGGGCAAATAGTTTTTCACACCACTGTATGTGCCCCATCACAAGCCTCAATCCACTACCTCATTCATCAGTTGCCAAATATATACTCCCCATAATCAACCTAGACATCAGTGTATCTTTGTATAGTCTTGCTCTTACCATTCCACGAGGCTTTTGTTCCTATGTTTCTTTCTGCTATTTAGCCATTCTTAGTCGAATAAATGTATTTGTTGAACTATTGATACATTGCTTTTTTGTCAGTTTTGGTTTTGATTTGCCACTTTACGTTTGTCTCTCCTTTTTGCTTTTTTCTGAACTTGCATCCAAACCCATGTCTATTTCTGAAATAAATTAGATGGTACTCTCTCAGCCAACATGACCATATGGATTAAATGGATGCCCACAAAATATGGATGGATGCCCATAATAATCCTTAACGACTACTGAATCACCAGGTTTTCCCCATGAATAGATTTTTTTCTTTCCTAATGGCATGGTTATATTTCAAGTTGCCAATGCCGGGAATTATCGGGCTCAAATTATGGAGCGTGGATCAGGGACGATGAGACATTCACACATACTGTACTTTGGACACCACAGTCCATAGTCCAGATCTTATACCTACTGAGAATGTTTCGGATGTGTTGGAGAAGACAAGCTCTTGGCGAGAAACTGTTGTGGCTCTGGACGGAAATAAATGTTGTGACATTGCATAAACTTATTGAAATTATGCCACGGCCATAATCAAAGAAAAGCTGGTCCAATTAAATATTAGTGTGACTTTTTTTTTTTAGCCCAGACAGTGTACAACGTATCTTCAATCATATACCTGTCCATGTCTATACCTTGTCTATGAAGAGACACCAGCATGATGCATCTAGATTATTAAATATCTGTATAGGATTTTTTTAAATCTCAACATGTCAACTGTCAATTGTATATAGTTTTAACTATATACAATATCTATCTGCATTTAAAAATGATCTGCAAATAGACATACTGTATCAGCATAGGCCTGGAAAAGGGCATGTCATCTCGCTCAAACCCAGTCTATTAACACTAGGTTGATTGTGTTGCAGTATAAATGACTACTCAGAAGGTATATTACTCCTGTAAAACTACATAAATTTAACCCCAGACAACTGTATGAAATGTAATAATGAAGTAGGGAAGGTATACTGTTGATTGAATATAGAAGGGTGAGGAAATTCTGATATTTTAGAAAGATATTCCTGTAATTCATTCATTCATTCATCTTCTATACCGCTTAATCCTGTGGTCAGGGTCGCGGGGGACCTGGAGCCTATCCCAGGAGACTTCGGGCACTAGGCGGGGTACACCCTGGACAGGGTGCCAATCCATCGCAGGGCACACACACATACACACACTCACACACCCAATCACACACTACGGGCAATTTAGGAACGCCAATTAGCCTAACCTGCATATCTTTGGACTGTGGGAGGAAACCGGAGTACCCGGAGGAAACCCACCAAGCACGGGGAGAACATGCAAACTCCATGCACACAGAGACGGGAATCGAGCCTGGCCGGGGAATCGAACCCAGACCCTGGAGGTGCAAGGCGACAGTGCTAACCGCTACACCACCGCGCCGCCTCAAAGTTTATCGAAAGTGCTATTTCTGTAGATGTAGATCTAGTGCATTTTGTAAAGATTTCCTGAAAATATTCCAGAGAATGAAGGAAGAGAAACTGATTAATTTCGGTTATGTTACCGAGAGTATGATGCTATTGTGAGAGTCTGGAAAGTGTTTGCTTTGTTCTGATGGACTATTGTATTTTAATCATTAAAATCATTAAATATAACAGTGAGAATTCTGTCTAGCAGTGTGGAACGAGGCCTGGTAGCAAGGTTTCTCTGTTCATTTGCGTGTTGGCGGCGTTCTCCTCATCCTGAAGAGCCCTCGTCCTAGAACCGAGCGCCCCGTTGTCACCCACTGTATTCTCCACCTGAGCTGACACACACATTGTGACCTCTGATGGCTCGGGTACATAAGAAGACTCAGGCTGGGAAACCGGCGTGGTGCTGTCACTCACACTCTGTACTGTGATAGTGGACTGAAAATTTTCACATACAGAAGAGGAAATAAATATAAATCAGAAGGTGTGGCAGTCCTGAAACAAATAACTGATTTAATTTAATATCTACTTGATATTCAAGACTACATTATATTACATTATGTTGCTTTATCCTGCTCAAGGTAGTAGTGGATCCAAAATCTATCACTAAAAACCAGGGCATGATGTGCGAATACATCCTGAACGGGACCCCAGTTCAGGGTACAATGCATGCAAGGGTATATCTGCAATCTACAATTATGCAATATTTATCATGTGGAAACATATAAAACAACATAGGACTCATAATGATATACACACACTCACATTTGCCACTGAGACGTTACTTCCTATGGGGGTCTTTTTCTTTCTGGGGAGGTTCGGGTTCCAGTGACACACAAGGCTGTCATTCTGCACACTGTAGTTTTTGTTGCCGATTAACCAGTAGGTGTTCATTTTTCCTTTCCCCTGAAAAAGACATCAGAGAATCTAAGCTTTGTCATGCAAAACACTTCAAAGGTATTGTACACAATTGTGACCCATTACAAAAGTTTCTTGGGGTCTGTTTGTTGTTATGCTGCTGTTTCCTATAGCTTCCTCCAGATTATATTAGTTACAGCTTGGGGGATTTTAGTCATCATTATCTGTTTTATTTTTAATAAACATTTATAGGGCTCAGGATTCTGCAGTATAGAGTGACATATGCTTTATTGTGCACAAAATAGGCAATATAATAAACTGAATTTAAATAAATTTTAACCACTACCCAAACATGACTGAGCAATAAATTAGGCAAAGAAATAGCCCAGATCCACATGATTACGTTTTAATTGCTGTTTTCGTTTTTTACCAAAAAATAAAAAATAATAATATGCTAATTGTGAGAGTTCTACATTTTTGCGACCCATATTTTGTTCTACCTGACGTATGTGTGTGCATGCAAACTCCATGCACATAGACCTGAGGTGGGACTCAAATCCAGACCATAGTGGTGCAAGGCCACGATGCTAACCATTAAGCCACCATTGATCTTACTTACAGTGGTGTGAAAAACTATTTGCCCCCTTCCTGATTTCTTATTCTTTTGCATGTTTGTCACACTTAAATGTTTCTGCCGTTAACTCCGTTAACTATTAGTCAAAACCGTTAACTATTAGTCAAAGATAACATAATTGAACACAAAATGCAGTTTTTAAATGAAGGTTTACGTTATTAAGGGAGAAAAAAAACTCCAAATCTACATGGCCCTGTGTGAAAAAGTGATTGCCCCCCTTGTTAAAAAATAACTTAACTGTGGTTTATCACACCTGAGTTCACTTTCTGTAGTCACCCCCAGGCTTGATTACTGCCACACCTGTTTCAATCAAGAAATCACTTAAATAGGACCTACCTGACACAGAGAAGTAGACCAAAAGCACCTCAAAAGCTAGACATCATGCCAAGATCCAAAGAAATTCAGGAACAAATGAGAACAAAAGTAATTGAGATCTATCAGTCTGGTAAAGGTTATAAAGCCATTTCTAAAGCTTTGGGACTCCAGCGAACCACAGTGAGAGCCATTATCCACAAATGGCAAAAACATGGAACAGTGGTGAACCTTCCCAGGAGTGGCCGGCCGACCAAAATTACCCCAAGAGCGCAGAGACAACTCATCCGAGAGGCCACAAAAGACCCCAGGACAACATCTAAAGAACTGCAGGCCTCACTTGCCTCAATTAAGGTCAGTGTTCACGACTCCACCATAAGAAAGAGACTGGGCAAAAACGGCCTGCATGGCAGATTTCCAAGGCGCAAACCACTTTTAAGCTAAAAGAACATTAAGGCTCGTCTCAATTTTGCTAAAAAAACATCTCAATGATTGCCAAGACTTTTGGGAAAATACCTTGTGGACCGACAAGACAAAAGTTGAACTTTTTGGAAGGTGCGTGTCCCGTTACATCTGGCGTAAAAGTAACACAGCATTTCAGAAAAAGATCATCATACCAACAGTAAAATATGGTGGTGGTAGTGTGATGGTCTGGGGTTGTTTTGCTGCTTCAGGACCTGGAAGGCTTGCTGTGATAGATGGAACCATGAATTCTACTGTCTACCAAAAAATCCTGAAGGAGAATGTCCGGCCATCTGTTCGTCAACTCAAGCTGAAGCGATCTTGGGTGCTGCAGCAGGACAATGACCCAAAACACACCAGCAAATCCACCTCTGAATGGCTGAAGAAAAACAAAATGAAGACTTTGGAGTGGCCTAGTCAAAGTCCTGACCTGAATCCTATTGAGATGTTGTGGCATGACCTTAAAAAGGGGGTTCATGCTAGAAAACCCTCAAATAAAGCTGAATTACAACAATTCTGCAAAGATGAGTGGGCCAAAATTCCTCCAGAGCGCTGTAAAAGACTCGTTGCAAGTTATCGCAAACGCTTGATTGCAGTTATTGCTGCTAAGGGCGGCCCAACCAGTTATTAGGTTCAGGGGGCAATTACTTTTTCACACAGGGCCATGTAGGTTTGGATTTTTTTTCTCCCTAAATAATAAAACCCCTCATTTAAAAACTGCATTTTGTGTTTACTTGTGTTATCTTTGACTAATAGTTAAATGTGTTTGATGATCAGAAACATTTTGTGTGACAAACATGCAAAAGAATAAGAAATCAGGAGGGGGGCAAATAGTTTTTCACACCACTGTATGTTATAATTATAACCAGAGCCGTTTCTAGGATTTTCAGTTAAGGGGGGTCAGCCCCCATAGATGTTTAACACATATTTGGCTTATACCGTATTTACCGTATAAACCTTTTGCTATGTACAGGTACAATCAGAAAAATTTAACCAGAAAATAGCATATAACTTTAAATTTACATTGATTAGCAACATAAACAACACACCTATGAGGCTGGACAATGGAATAAACTGTGTGAGTGCCAATAGTGTCAAACATTTATCTGTTCATTCTTTGACAATACTTCTGCTTTATGTTGGAAACTGGCAGACATGAAAAATGTGAAGACAGTAGGTTCTCTATTCATCCCCTTAAAATTTCATAGCTACTAGACTATTTATTCAAATTCATAGACAAACATTGTTTTAGTGTAATTAAACAAAGCATCTTTTAATATAATTCTTTTTTTTTTTATTCAATTCATTAAAAAAGTAACTTTTTCCAAATCAGTGATAAAAACCCTACTCTAAGTCTAATAAATGTATTTTACCTATTGGGGCCATATTTAATACAATACAATATTTATTACAAAAAAAAGAAGATTTTTCTATCTCTGTAAATCACACTGCTATGCAGTTAAACGAGAGCACTGACTGCTGTCTGTCACTATTTTTAATAATTTAATAATTTATGTGCATAACTCTATGGTAGTTAATGCCATGTGCACTGTGTAATGTTTTATATAGACAGTTAGGTTTTCCAATTAAAACAGTAACAGCATGATTGTTCTTATAGACTAGTAGACTATAGGTTCATAGAGGATGATGTGTTAAGGGCTTCATGTTCACTAGAGGAAACAGGTGGTGTGATGAGGGTGAACACAGCGAAGATTTAACTGATTAATTCCTCATGACATTTTGTAAAGTGTATTTATGAGAAAGGACTGCACTGATGCAGATATAACAATTTATCGAAAAACACACACCTTGGCTTAATCCTCCCTCTGTGACGGAGAATTGAAGACCCGCGCTGAAATATCAAATTTAAAGGGGACGATGGGTGACCACCAATTTGTGTGTTTGTGTGCACCAAGTTTATGGAGAATTTTTGGGGGGGCTGAGTACAAATGTTAGGGCTAAAGCCCCACTAAAAATGGCCTAGCGCATCATGGCCCATGATTATAATTGTCAAAATTGAGCATAAAAACTGACCACATCTAATAATCTAATTTATTTTGACATGACTGTAAAACATGTAGTCTTACACTTGGAAGATATTTTGTAAATAGTTGTGATTTTCCGTTAATTGTCATTGGTGTTACCATCGGTAACCCAAATACACAAATCTGAAGCGTCCCCGTTAACATACACCAGCACGGCTTCCATATATGTAAGCAATTTTGTTTAGCATTATTGACCTATGCAGTGTTGCTGGGAACATATCTGTGCCGCTTGAGTTTTAATGAAAACTACCTGTTCGAGCACACAGCATATTGCGAAATGGATTCTCACCTTCACCTCGATTTCTCCCCGTAATTGAAGCTCATATGCATTGTCTTTCATCAAAGCCAGGTAGGTTGCAGAGCTGGCATGGATCTTCTGAGCTGGAACAATAACAGAAAAAATATATACATTTCTACATGTAATGTACTTATAATAATCTTACATGAATAATATCAACATTTTATCAACAATATATACATATATGGGTTGCAGGATGTGGATTGCAAGATGAGGCCTCTGTGGATCAGACTTGTTTGTCCAGCGCAGCTCATGGGTCTTGGAGACCCTTGGGTGTTGGTGGACTTGGGCTCTTTGCCTGCAGGTCCCCATGTGCAGAGGGCTGAGGAGCATTGGGTGTTCTGGTGCCTTTTTATCATAGCCAGCATTTACTTTTTTAGGCTATAAACAGAATCGGACCAGACAGGCTGGCCTTCGGCCCACAAAAGCATGGGTGAGCCTCAGGTGCCCTGGTACACAACTCAAAAATAAATGTTAGGTGCTTATGTTACTGTATGGCTGATGTATGTATGCATGTATGTATATATGTGTATATATGTCACTAACTGAGATTAACATTTATATACAATCAATATAACAAACAAGCACATTTGTGCCATACAAATAAAAATGGCAGTGTGCAAAAGTGTGTAAAGTGTAAGGACACATACGCAGGCTGGTGGATTCCATTCGTGAGGCTGTGTTTACTGTGTCTCCAAACAGGCAGTACCTGGGCATCTTGTAGCCTACAATTCCAGCAACACATGGTCCTGTAGCAGCACACGAACCACAAATGACTTTTCATTTTCTTGTGCAGGTAAAATCTCAAAACATGTTTAGTAAAGACATTTTGCATGTAATATAAAATAACTCCCTGTAATTATAGCTCATATGCATTGCTTTTCATGGTCTTAAAATCGAGGATACGGTAAGAATTCATTCATTCATTCATCTCAATTTCTTTCTGTATTATTATTATTTTTATTATTATTATTATTATATTAAAGTTATATTCAATCCCTCTTCCAATATAGACACAAAGTTATGCACACATTACACCTAGTTCCATACACTGCTCTAAGGTTATCATATATTTAGTATGTATTACTTATATAACTATCAAACATTATAAAAAGCACAGAACAAAAGGATTACACGATATCAAAGCACATGGAAGGATGAGCAGATAAAAACGCGCACCTGTGTGTATCCCTGCTCGGAGCTGAAGACGTTTGTTGGGCATGTGAGGAATGGAAACCTGCCTCACAGCAGCCACCAGGTCCAGAGACATCTTGGCAATCTCATCCGCATGTTTATCCCCATTTCTCTCAGGAAGCCCACTCACTACCATGTAGGCATCACCTATAGTCTCCACCTGTTGCAGAAAACTCCACACTGGAAGATCATGACAATATAAGCTTACTTTATAGTTTTCTTCTTTGCTGTAGATTACCTTGTAGACGTCGTAAGAGTCGATGCGCGTATCAAAGCACATGTACAGATTGTTGAGCATCTCGACGACTTGCAGAGGTGTGCATGAGGCCGATATGGCAGTGAAGCCCACAATGTCTGAGAAGAAAATGGTAACCTGAAATGACACTGTGCATTAGTGCCAACTCTGTATAAATGTATTGTTTAAAATGAGCCTAATTTAAATGTATGTCTAGAAATAGTTAAATTCAGAAGAAGAAAAAAATGAAGAATAAATGGGCAAAAAATTTCTACGAAGAATTGTTTTGTCTCTTTTTGTTTGTCTGTTTTTATGTAAGTATGAACAACCTATATTC
Source organism: Channallabes apus (assembly GCA_030522415.1). Classification (NCBI taxonomy): domain Eukaryota; kingdom Metazoa; phylum Chordata; class Actinopteri; order Siluriformes; family Clariidae; genus Channallabes; species Channallabes apus. The sequence continues at coordinate 35,805,256 of CM060111.1, forward strand.
TTTAACAGAGAGAAAATGATGTGCCACATTTGTCCTCTATGAGAGACACACCATTTGCTACGCTCCACCATAAGCTGTTTTATCTCCTAATGAATATTTAATACCATAATTATAGGCAATTACTACAACAATAAGAACAAACAAAATGGGAGCATGTGCTCCTTCTGCATACGCCAATCTTGCCAACATGTCTAATAAATATGAACTGCTTTTCTAACATCAGCTTGATTTGTAAAAAAAAACAAAAAAAAAACATAAGTTTTAAAAAACGCTTCTCTTAACATTTTCTGTTTTTAACTCATTGCAACAATTTTTCTAATTTGACTGCCGCTTACGCTGTCATAGCTCTCAGCCTCAACATGTCTGTTTTTGCGAAGCTGCTTAGCCACAGACTTGGGCAGCATCTGATGCAGGAGATCCTCAGCCAGCTGCCTCTGAATTTTCAAGTCATCCGTTTTCTCCTTCAGAGTTTGCGCATAGTCCTGGATCCACCCTGTCATCTGCTTAAAGGAGAGCAGCACAATGGGGTAAATGAGGCATGCGATGGTGAGCAGGCAGATCTTCAGGCTCATGCCGGATGAGACGTCTCTGGATTTCAGCTTTAAGGTTGACGTGCTCCTTGTAAGAAAGCAGTTCTGGATGCTCCCCAAGGCAAGAATGAACATTTGGGCTCCTTCCAAAGAGGAACCAGAACTACAGAGGTAAAAGTTTTTCAGGTTGAGCTCCTGGTCAACATTCTCTATCCAGCAGCTTTGGAAACCCTCAGATATGTCCTGGAGGACTATTAGTGTGTCTAAAGTCTGTAACCATTTATACTGTATGTCAGGCCTTCCTTCATTGAAGAGCCACTGATAACTCAGCTCGTGGAATATAACTAGATATCTGAGAATGATCAATTCTGTCCAGTCTGCACTGTGCTTCAGAAGACCAATGTTCACACTTCTTATACCTGATAAGTCTAATATCTTTTCAATTGCAGGAGTGAAAATCCAGGACCCGTTGCTGCATGTTGAATCATTTCCCCACATCACACTAACAAACTCAGATTGAATTCTATCACAAAACTCAGTGAGCTCTGCACCGCAAGGCTGCCCCAAACCGTCCATTTTTACACCTGCACAAGTGTGACTGATGGTCGACAATTCAGGAAGTTCAGGCATTGGAAAAATCTCTTGAACCTCAGGCGTGTTCTCTCTCAACGAGCATGAGTTTCTCATCATTTGGAGTTGAGTAATGATTCGGAGTGTCGCTTGAATCCTGCAGGAGGTCAGTTCGGTGAGGCAGATCTCAGTAATCTGCCACTGATCCAAGGAGAAACCGAAGTCCATAACCACGGAGCAAAGCAAAGCCAGGAAAGAGATGACGCAGGCAACCAGGATCCTGCGAACCGTGCGACTGCAACTGATGCAACTGAACCTGGGGAGAGAGATAATGTGGAGCAATGTGACATAATGTAATGTGATGCAACATATTACCTTATATCATGGCCAGTACTAGATTCAGTTAACAGTGTGCAATAAGTTGCAAATAGTGTGTGAGCAGAGCACATAAACAGATAAAGTGTTTTCCAGAAATGACTTGAATGAAGTATTAAAACGTCACCTGCAAGTATGACAGTCTCCCTCCGTGTCCTCTGAGCTGTCTGCTAAGAGCTTCTCTCGGGCTTCATGTTTCCTGCTGTGAATTTTGGTTAAAGTGCCTTTTAAAGAGGTGGATGACAAGGTGCTGGATGCCAAACAGTCCTTCTTCATGGACTCCAGTGAGGACATGAGACACCTCTCCTGCGTTCCTCCGACTGGGATGGTCAAAGTTTTCAAAGGCGGCTTCGAGGATATTTTAAATATTTTTGGAAATATGCCGTTTTTTTCATAAATATAACATCCATTCGTGCATCTTCCTCTCCTTTTCTGGACGTTAACGGTACTCAGGGCGTGACGTCATCGAATAATTGCACGAGGCTGCATCGTGATTGGAGGATTCACGCGCTTCGGGTTAATCCCGCGCTTCTGGTTTAAACCGGTTTTCAAGTTCGCCGTTAAATTCGTCTCGTAAAACTCGCGTTTTTATTTAGTATTAATTAGTTAGCTTTTAAGTATTTTATTCATTTTTGCCACAATAAGGTTAAAACTTTCCATTAGTTTGTTTTACATGTTTAATGGACTAGTAAGTATGTTCCTTGTAGGTGGAAACAAGGTGCCAATATTTAAATTATTTTATTTATTTATTTTTATTTTATATATATATTTATATACTTATATATATATATATATATATATATATATTATTTTTACATAAAAAGCTTTCCATGATTGTATACAAACTATATTATTTTATTTTATTAAATTTTATATTATATTATATTATATTATATTATATTATATTATATTATATTATATTATATTATGGGCGGCGCGGTGGTGTAGTGGTTAGCACTGTCGCCTTGCACCTCCAGGGTCTGGGTTCGATTCCCCGGCCAGGCTCGATTCCCGTCTCTGTGTGCATGGAGTTTGCATGTTCTCCCCGTGCTTGGTGGGTTTCCTCCGGGTACTCCGGTTTCCTCCCACAGTCCAAAGATATGCAGGTTAGGCTAATTGGCGTTCCCAAATTACCCGTAGTGTGTGATTGGGTGTGTGTGTATGTGTGTGTGCCCTGCGATGGATTGGCACCCTGTCCAGGGTGTACCCCGCCTAGTGCCCGAAGTCTCCTGGGATAGGCTCCAGGTCCCCCGCGACCCTGAACACAGGATTAAGTGGTATAGAAGATGAATGAATGAAATATTATATTATATTATATTATATTATATTATATTATATTATATTATATTATATTTATGTTTCACCTTTCACATTCAATTGGAATTTTTTTCCTTTCAAGGTCACAGAACATTTCAGTGCTTTGATGTATTACATAGTTACACATACAGGGTGACCCCAATATTACTGCAAATGCTCAGCTCCTGACACTTAATGGCACTTTTGCATACACTGAATACAATAACACATGAACTGAACATTTATTAATGTATAAGGCACAATGATTTTCCATGTAAAGAACACCACTGACTTCAGATGACACCAGATAATACAAAAGAAATAAATCAAAACTGAGTGGTGATAGGTCTGGTTCTGTTTAATGTTAGTTTCAAAGCCTTCTTGGGTCTAAAGTAAGACTATTGAAAAATATTGCATTTCATAAGGAACAAAATGTCTATGAATCCAGATGTTCAAAGGGTCATTCCCTGTCTCCCCCTTTCACTCTTTCTCTCTCTCTCTGTCGAGCTACACATGTGGTTCCTGAGCTGCCAGTGATCCAGACTCCCTCTGCCCTCCGGACCTGTCTGAGCCATCCTGGTGCCCCGTTTCTGGTTGGAGGTCTCGTCGCATGGATGCCCCGTGTGTCTCTTTGGGATGCGTCTGGTGTCTGGGGATGATTCTATCTACTTAGAAGACGGTTCTGGCCTCGACTGGTGTCGTCAGCTGTTTCTCTGAGGACTTGACAATTCGATAGTTCAGGACTGGAATTTTCTACAAGTCTCTGAGTCTCGAATAACTACTGGACTCCATTTTACATCAACTATTATAGCAGAACCTAACACCTAACACATCATTTCCTGCTATCTGTTTCACCCAGATGAGGATCGGTTCCCTGTTGAGTCTGGTTCCTCTCAAGGTTTCTTCCTATTACCATCTCAGGGAGTTTTTCCTTGCCACTGTCGACCTCGGCTTGCTCACCAGGGAATATCTGACCATTTGATTCATACACATTCACATTCCACACAAACTTAAATAGTTCTTTTGATTGTGTAAAGCTGTTTTGAGACAATGTCAATTGTTAAAAGCGCTATACAAATAAAATTGAATTGAAAAATTACCCTGTATAAATATTCAATTTAATGTTAAACACACACACAAACATACATTTTATTTATTCCTATTTATTGTAGTTATTCATTAATAATGGTATATTATTATATACTTAGTGGGTGAGCATATTCAGTAAAAAAAAAAAAAGAAGAGAGATATGTCTAGTATTTAGTAGTCAAATTCCTCAGTTTATTAGAATATATTGCTGTTAACAAAAATAAATAAATAAATCGAAGACAGAATTTATTTCAGCACATTTCTGATCCTTTCATAGGCAATGACAGTGATATAGGTATAAACATTGATAAAAAAAATTTTTTATCAATGTTTAATGTATTTGTTTAATGTATTTGTATCCAAAGTGTTAATGAAGACCATCTCAGGAAACCTCTTACCTCTGCTGCAGAGGATAAGATCATTTAGAGTCACCAGCCGCAGAAATCTCTAATTAACAAACAGCACCTCAGGTTCAAGCACTTATGAAGGCTTTACAGAGCATAAGTAGCAGACACATCTCAATAGCAGTTTGTTAAAAAATTGATATATAGTACATTAATGTATGTAGGGACTATAATTTGTGTTGTTAGATGATGCACAGAATCACATGAAGTTCAGGGAAAAAAAACTTTATTCCTTCAAAACAAAATTTCAACAAAACATCCAGTGTTACCCACAAGCTTAAAAATCTACTCAGTTCAGTGCATAAAATAATAATCATATAAACAAATCCATCCCCACCCATAACTTAGTCTCTTCTTTCACCTGGCTTCATAAGGTTTTGTAAGAATTTGTTCAGTGTGCATAATCCATGCAGCTGATTTACTAAGCTTATTTGCATAAAAATCCACATTACTTTATCTGAATGTTGTCAGCCTTCATTTTTTGCATGCATTTATATTCTGAACAGCATATGACCTACTTTAAACTAAACCTAGATTTAAAACGTTGTTTAAAATATTTTATCCCAGAGAAATACATGGTGTCAGTGATTAGTGCCAAAATGAGTTAACTCTGGATTACAGAATCGAACTTAATCTATCTTGATTTAGGAGATTTACTCATGGGACATCATATTTCACTGGCAAATTTTAATCCTGAGTACCAAACACTTGCTTGCTACAACTCTTAACATGTAGTTACTGTCCTGTCTGTTAATTATTTTACAGTGTAGTCTCTAGTCAGAAAAGTAGTTTTGTGGAAGCTCTTTTAACTTTATCTTCTGCTTCATTTATAAATCACTCACTCACTCATTCATCTTCTATACTGCTTTATCCTGTATTCAGGGTCGCAGATTTATAAATCACTTTAAAAAAAAAAAAAAAACATCATAGACCCAAAGTAAGAGTAAGAACATTTATATCGACCCAAATAAGGAAAGGGAAGTATGATTTGCCATCATTTGATTTTATACAAATGAAGCTCTTTTAAAAAATTTGGAACAGTAAACCTACATACTCATATACAAATCTAATGACGAATGGTATGAATTTGCAGACATGAGACTATATTAGACAAATAGCACTATTAATAATCCCCTTCTATAAAATATAAAAATTTAACCAACATTTTAGTTGTATGATGATCATCCTTCAAATCACATTGTTGCATACTGAATTATTTATTCCAAATATAATAAGCTTTACAGCACCAAAATTTATTTATATGATTAAATTAATTTATTAAGAGATTCCATCGTAAAGTCGCCGAGTTGTCGAATGAAGCGACTATGAGAATTTTGACTCGCTGTCCTCAGGACTCAGGGAAAGGCTTCATCATAAAGATCGGCTGAAGAAAGGTTTCCTGATGGGGGTCAGAGTTCATCGTCATACTGTAGACAGATATTCAACAGGGAGAAATCAGAAATAGCATGTGGCTTTCATCGTGTCAGTGCACTATGGATAATAACTTTAATGAGAACACCTGTACGCCTACTCATTCATAGAGTTATCCAATCTAACCATCAGGTGGCAGCAGCACGAGGAACCAAAATAAAATCCTGCAGTTACAGATCAGATGAAATTGTAACCATATCATAAAAAAGATAAATCTTGATCTCTTTGATTTTGTATGTGCCATGGTTGTTGGTACCAGATGGACTGAGAATATGTAGATCTCCTGGAAGCAAACAAGAGTCTGTGAAGTTTACACAAGATGGTGTGAAAAAAAAAACACATTCTGTGAGTGTGAGATCTGCAGGCAGAAATGCCTTGTTGAGGAGCGAGAGATTGAAGGAGAAAATATAGATTGGTTTGAGAGGACAGGAACTAAAATAAGCAATAAGGAATAACATCTTCCTCTTCAATCAGTGTTTCAGGCAATTGGATGATTTTGTTTTTCCACACCATTTTGTATGGTGCATGAAAATCCCATCTTGCATAAACAACCATAGCACATTAAAATGACTGAGATCTCATTCTGATGTTTGAGGTAAAAAATTACCTGAAGATCTGCATGATTCTATGAACTGTGCTGCCGCCACATGATTAGCTGACTGAATAATTGCATAAATGTGCAGTGTGTGGGTTTTCCTAATAATGCATGTAATACAAAAATACATCTATCAATCTATCTTTCTATCTGTCTATATAAAACAAGAAATTCTGAATGGCCTGCTGCTTGTTTTCATGTGTGTCGCAGGCGTGTCTCAAGCGTTTCTCAAAGATCAACAATAGGCAGCGTCATCAACTTTTATGCCATACTGTGAGATAATAATACTACTTTGACTTTTTTTTACCAGATCATCATTAGGTGGTTGTAAATGGGCGGAGCTGCAAGTAAGATCTAGTAATTAATAAAAACGTACATTAGAGCATGATTCCGATATAGTGTAGATCATCAAGTATCTAATGCTAAACCAGAATCCGTACCGCTATACTATACTACAAATTCCTATTAGGAGCTGAAATATACCTTATATCTGAATGTCATGTTACATTGCCGTTTTTCTACATTTTTAATACAACTAGCTCATTTTCATAACTAAGTATTTATATCAATGGCTCTTTCAAAGAAGAATCGGATGTTTGGATCTTGAACTCTAGGGGGGAAAACTGTACTGTTGAGGATTGTTTTGTCCCTTTGGAGGAACGTCTACAGATTCCATCTGGAGAGTGTTTAGAAAGCTTGAACCTATAGGTACCCGGAGAACCCTTGAGAAATGAATTCAGCAAAGACACTAAGGTTTTGTGAACATTCTACCGGTCGTTACCAGAGCTGGTATCGGTATCGGCCTAAATATCATCTATATTTCTATAACACAGCATGTATTCTGTCGATACCAGAGTCGCAGAAAGCCTGAAGCCTATCCCAGGAGAATTCGGGCGGGGTACACCCTGGACAAGGTGCCAATCCATCGCAGGGCATAAACACACACACATACTCATTCACACACAATTTGGGAAAAACAGGCAATTTGGGAATGGCAATTCGCCTAATCTACATGTCTTTGAATTGTGTGAAGAAACCAGAGTACCCAGAGGAAACCCAAAAAGCACAGGGAGAACATACTGTACAAACTCTACCCACACAGACCCCAAGGTGGGAATTGAATTCTTAACCCTGGAGATGCGAGGCGACAGAGCTAACCACTACACCACTGTGTTGTGTGACTTCAAAATCATTTCAGAATGAAAATATGGTATAAGAATGATATATTTTATGTATCATAATACCAAGCGTTTGTGTGCAAGTTAGTCTCAACAGACGCATCAAGAAAGATGACCATCACCTCTGATTCATTAATTTAATCATAGTGAGTCAATATAAAAACAGAAATCAAGACGCAAACAAATGCAACATCACAGAAAGAAAATTGCACCCAATGATTTCCAAGCTGATACGTAAAGAAGGAAAACAAAGCAAATAAACAAAAAAAAACAATTACACCCTGAAATTTCACCGAAAAGTTTTTAAGGATGCAGTTTCACATTTATAACCTGGAACAGATACAACAAAGTGAAAGCTATTTTTCATTTTCAATTGGTTTGTACCACCACGTAATTCTTGGCTTGGTTTTAATGAAGTCCATATTTTCTTCAATTGAAACTGATTTCAAGATGTATGGTAAGGTTTACGTTTAACATATTTACATTCTGATGATGAAATTAGAGTTTAAGAATCAGATACATGGTTGACATGGTTTGTCTATTAACCCACAAATGGTTTATTTGCATCAACGTTTAAGACGGATAAGAAACTGACTCTAACCGACGACCACTAAAGCATGTTTGCTTTTCTGCCTACTGGATTAGTAATATAACCCAAGGCAGTGCTAGGGGTTTGGTTCAGCTTGAGCTCTTGCGCTTGGTGGTAAAAACAATCGTCTAAACAAAAAAAGACAATAACATGTAAGCCAAAGGGAAAAAGGTGTGGCTCACAGACAGTGCCCCCACCCAATCCACTAGCTTGGAAGAAGAAAAACTTGAAGGCACCAGTGAAGAATTTAAGCAGAGTTTTTTTTAACAAATCCACACTAATTGATTGGATTAAATGAAAAGGAAGGAGTCGCCTGAAAATGAAAGTCACATCAATTAAACATTTTGGTGACAAAAATTAATGTCACCAACTAAGATGCATTTGTATAAAAAAATAAATATTTGTTACTTTATGTCTCACAAATAATTATTAATAGCATTAACAATAATCAAACAATTAAAAAAAGAAAAAACTTTCAGCAAGAGCCTGAAGAACTTCATACAGCAGGGCCAGCTACAGTTAAACTGATGCTTACAGTTAGCAAGAAGTTTGTTTGGAAACACACCCAGGTGAATTATCAGACAGAGAGATTCTTTCCCATAGCCTGACTCCTCAACAAGATTTTTGAGAGTGACAGGGTACCAACACCGATCATTCTGATTAAAAGAAATAAAGTAATTTTTTAAAAGAGACAGAAAATGAAGAATGGGGGGGGGGGGGGGAAGCTCCTACACAAGCCCAGAGTTGATCCTCCATGGATTTATACCTTGCTCCTGAAGAGCGGCTTGGCGCCGGGGCCGCAGTACTCGTTGTAAATGAGCTTGAAGAGGAAGAGGTGGAAGAGGGCGACCAGGGATGCTACACTGAACCAGAAGAGGAAAGGGAGACCTGGATCCTGCTTGGCCATGTGCTCGTCGTGCGCTAAGATGGCCTTGACATGCAGAGTGTGCCTCAGGTCCTGCAGGTGCTGCAGGTCCGTCGAGATGTAGAGCAGTGGCGTCAGGGGCTGTGTCACTAAAACGGGGAACACGTGACCTCTAGGCTCAGATGTGAGCTCGACGGGTTCGTTGATGCACCCCGCTTCGCAGGCGTACAGCTTCACGGGCTTCTCTTCGTCCTGCGGTTTTACCGAGACGTGCAGCGAGGGCCGGCCCTCCGAGTCGGCCACCACAGAGAGGCTGATTCGGTCTTGGTGATAGCGCAAGCCACGCAGCGAGTAGCTATTATGCAGGACGCTCGGCTCGGCCTGGAACTGCAGGTGGTTCTCTGTGAATTGCAGGCCACCAAAACTGAGCGTCATGCCTTGCATCATGCCATGAGCACCCGCTGAAACCAGAGCCTTGCAGGCACGTTTTTGGAGGGTTAATGTCCAGAGATTAACTAGTTGCAGGAGTGAAGCGGTGGTTCTCAGGCGCTCGGGCCACAGGTTCTCGGCATGCATGGTGGCATGGCCGCTGAAGCAGTGATCGGCGTAGTTCAGGCTTGACTCAAGCTTATCACGTTCCTCTATGATGAGAGTACTCTCCAGCAAAGGTGCTGTGGAGGAGGACAGGATGTAGTACAGCGTCGTGTTCACCGTCTGGCTCGACGGTGTGTGTGTGTCTGTGATTTTCCTAATCTCTATACCTATGAAAAGAAAACAGAACAGGTATTTTGTTGAATTGAATGTAATGTAAAATTGAATTTTTTTTTTTTTTTATCAATTCCCCTACTTCCCCCAAAAGCCTCAGCCTTTGCCAGGCCACAGTTGTAAATAAGAAACCTGTTCTTAATCTGTCTTGCCTGGTTAAATAAAGGTAAATAAAAATAAATAAATAAATAAAAAATAAAATAAATACATTTTTGCATTAGTGCAGCAGTGTGGATCAGCATATTATTTCAAAGGCTTTTCTGTGGCGCAACAAAAAAAAAAAAGCACCGTATAACCTGTATGGGACAGTGATACCTCGTCTTGTACTATAATGGTTCAACCCACACATGTTTCAGGCAAACTATCCTGTGTAACAAAATTACAAACATGTATACGTATCCTTATTCTTTACCTTTTCAGTTAAAAAAAAATACAATAGAATATGAATATTTAGAAATTTTAATTGACTTGCCAGATAGGAAAAGATCCGCCCATGCCTGCTGGTGCTCCTGTACCAAATCTTCCAGTTTGGCTCGCAGCAACTCCACCATCTCTCTTTTGGCATCCTCTCGAATCTTGCTGAAGGTCTCGTCCGTCTTGGAGGGCTCGACAGGCTCCGATGTGTGAATTACATTCACTATGTTTTCGGTATGTTCGGATTTCGCAGGGACCTGAAATTGTACAGTTAGTCGCTTCGTCCCCACAGTCATCAACACCGTTTCCTTCTTTTCCGTTAGAACTTTTCCAGTGGACAACATGAACTCTTTATCTTCCACCTTTTCTGTGACTCCTCTAAACGATGGCGATTCCACAGACGCCTCGACTGATATCACTTTATCCGTTGGGTTGTTTATATGAACCCGCTGAATGTAGACGTTGGGTCGGCTCCGGTGAGCGATGTGTTCCTCTCGAATGATCACGCAATCACGAGGGGACTGGGATGTATCGAGCAGGATGCACCGAGAAGAGAGTACTGAGCCTTTCCTGTACCACAGCATCTTAGCCTGCGCCTCAGACTTCTTCCCAGAAACCTTCCATCGCACTATGGGAGAATATTCAGTCAGGTGGACCGGGGCAAAACCCGGCTGAGACGACGACGTCACCCAGAGTTTGTTAGAATCCACATCCACCAGTAGGTGTCCATTACCTGTTACAAACGGTACTGAGACTTTCACCTGGGGCGTGCTCATGACGCCCTCTCCACGTTCGACCTGTGCCGTCCATCTGTTGATATCAGTCTGTAAGCAGACTCCGGCGGCTCCTCCGGCCTCCCCGAACAACTTGGGGAGCTTGAAAATGGTATCGCCGCTCAGGTACCAGTAAAATATAAAGAAAATGAGCAGAACAACCAAGACTCGCCTGGCCCAGCTGCTTGAGAGCAAACCAGGGAGCCCCTTCAGTCTCTGCTGAAGCCACATAGTTTCTGATTTGGATCGGATATCCTTTGAATAATCACACATCGGTGGATATTGTTTACTCTAGGTATAGAGCTGTAAATCAAAATAACCAAGTCATAAAATGATTTCCTGAGGAAAATAAGTGGGTGCGGCACAACGCCTAAATGCCTCTGTTGAATTATTTCATTTAACAATAGAGTCTGAACTATAGCAAGGCGTTTAGCTGATTACTACGTACAGATAAGTCTAGTCCTCGCCAGTTATGCAACCATGTAAACAAGTCATATTCCACAGCTAGGAAGCGATATACCGTCTCTACAGCGTGCTTTATGGATTAAGTTAAGTCCTAAACTACTGAACGTTGTACAACCTACAACACTTCACTTCACTGCTGCAAAATTTATCACTGAAACACTTCAAACTTTCCTCTCTGGCTTATGAGTCAGCTGACCGACTTGGGAATTACTTGGGCAGCTAGCATAAGAGCTAACGTTGTCTATTTGAGATAACCTTTAAATAAAACTCGCGTGGTTCCAACAACCGCTGTTTATCTGAAGAATCTTTGGCTTTATCCAGTTTTCTTCCTTACGTAAATCCACGGAAACTCCATATAAAGCACCATGACAGCTAGCTGATCTAGCAACCTACCAAACTTGACATTTCGGTTTGTTGAAACTGCCGTAAAGCAGGCTGACTCATAACCGGAAGTGTCGCGCTTCAAAGCGCTAGTCGATGTCACAGAACGCTTACAGTAGCTGATTTCAGACCAGGCTTCTCTGACGCACGCCCGTTCTCTTTAAGTGCATGGTGTACGTGTAATCTGATCTCGGACCGGTGTCTTTGTTCACACGTTTTTTTGTATCGTATTGATCGCGTGCGTGCAGTCTAGAATGTTCTAGGCAATTAAAACTAATTGTGTTAGATTATACTTAAATACCAAACTGGAACAATAATACTTTTCTGATTCTGTTTCAAGCATGATTTCACGATTTGCACTGTAACAGCAATATAATCACCTGAATTCGATAATTAACAGGTTTGGCCAAATACTTCTGTTCTTATAGTGTAGATATTTCAGTTTTTCCTTCACATAAAAAAGCACTATATCAGTTATAGAAGCTGAGTATGGCATAACTGGGTAGATCTCTAAGGAAATGCAGTAAATCACCAGTCCTCATTTAGTTTTGAAGTATTGTTCTGAGAATACATATACTGTGTGTGAAAGTTGGGAACTGAATTAATCACTTCAGTTCAGCTTTCCGTCAGCCTGATTTTTGGAAGCACATGAGGCAATATTTGACTCAAGACACATCCCTCCAATCTGCTGAGTTTGCACTTATTTCCAAATATAAAAATAAAAACAAGTTGAAACCTTTCAGAAGATGAGTTGCTGCCACGAAAATCGTATTAGATACAGGATGGTGCTGGGTGGTGCAATACTTGGGTATCTTATCTGTCTTAATTACTTAATGACATTGTTCCAGTCGGACAGGAAGAACCTGTTATTGGAAATGCTGTGCATGTAGTAATGAAGTCTATCTGGCCCCTGCATGCATTAGTGTAATAGGTAAAGATAATAGGTTTGTGAAAGTGACAGTTAAAATGACAATAGATGGTAAGGTACATAAGAAATGATAATTATAATAAACAAAAAGGAACAAATTGTAAGTGAGTAGGAGGATATCTGTTATATTCATTTTAAATTCCATTGAATTGCATTGAATTGCACTGGGCGGCACAGTGGTGTAGTGGCTAGCACGTTGCACCTTCTGGGTCTGGGTTTGATTCCCGGCCAGGCTTGGTTCCCGTCTCTGTGTGCATGGAGTTTGCATGTTCTCCCCGTGTACTCCGGTTTCCTCCCACAGTCCAAAGATGTGCAGTTTAAGCTAATTGGTGTTCCCAAATTGGCCGTAGTGTATGAGTATGTGTGTGTGCCCTGCGATGGATTGGCACCCTGTCCAAGGTGTACTCCTGCCTCGTGCCCTATGTCTCCTGGGATAGGCTCCAGGCCCCGCGACCCTGAATACAGGATAAAGCGGTATAGACAGTGAGTGAGTGAATTGCACTAAGCTGTAATTTACGATAATTGCATGACTTGTATGTCATTTAAATAAAAAAATTAAATTAATTAAATTAATATTTATATCCATTTTAAATTACCCAAAACGTATTTAGTTTTATATTATTTAATAAGGGACACCATTGGCTCAGCGGTTAGCACTGTTATACAAGTAGGTTCCAGGTCTAACATGACCCTACAAAGAATAAGTGGTGTGGAAAATAAATGATTAAATAAAACATTTCTTGATCGCATATCTAATGACAAAACACAAGTTTCACATTTTTGAGGTCTGCAATATTGCTCTGTGTCCACATTTTTGTAAAAGCATATACTGTATACTGTATATAGCTCATGACGTCCATTTTTTTAGTAAATAAAGTTGCTTCTGAATGTTTCATTAATTATAGAACCCAGCACCATGGTTTAAAGTGATTTTAGAATTTTTTAAGCAGTTAGTGGAGACATACATGACACACTAGGGAACTTGTCAATTTGATGTGCAAAACGTTATTAATTAGTGACTTGCAATGTCAATAAAATTTGCTTGGCCATTCTTGACCATTTTTTTTTTAAATTAAACTAATGCATGGCCCTGTGCAGAAAAAATATATGAGGCTCTATCTCCAGTACAGGACTACAAAGTTGTGAGTATATTACACAGCAAATACTAATACACTATATACTGAGATATAGAAAATACAGCTTACTTATGTAAGCTTACTTATGACTCTGAAATATTTTTTTCATCACACCTTAGACAAGCATCTCATACAATACTGTACACCCTTTTGAGCCGTTCGATGAGCAGTTATATCCTGTTGTACTTGTTTTACATGCAGCCTGTATTTCTTCTCTCTTGTTCAGGCAGGTCAAGCTGTGAGAAGCATTAAATTCCACACTTCACAATTGTTAAGCATAAAATAAATCCAATCTGCCGTAGTGATAGTTTTTTATGACATTGAGATAATTTCCCCAGTAAGTGATTTAATCTTCAAATGTACATATTATATACTTGCACATCAGATATTGTATAACATTTTAGCTACATCTAAAGATTTTCAAAAGAAAAACCTGCGCTAATAATTGCTGCAATTATTAGCTTATGAACTATTTTTCTCATAGTTACTTGTGCATCAACTTATAACCGTATAGCCTTCTGGATAAACAGCAGGTATAGATTATGTTTCAGAAAAATTGCAGGGATTACTGATCTGTAAAAAACAGGTCAGCACGTGTTGGTCAGAAACCAGTATGTGTGGTGCTTTGTGCATGGATGCATTTCATTCCATAGTGTAAAAGTATAAAGGGTGTTGCTCCCTGTGCAGGTAATGTCAGTTAAGGGAATTTCTCTAGACAAAAGTTCACCATTTGAAACACCCTGGAATGTCAGCAGAACAGACGTCAATTCCTCTGTGCATTACCATGGTAACATAAGCACCTTGGATACCTGTTGCTGATGCTATTGAAAGTTGAGCACACTCAGCAGTATCAGTCATGTTTGACCGTCTTTTTTTTTTTTTTTTTGCTTTACAGCGGTTGGCTTCCAGTAAGTTGCAATGCCGCAAACTCTTTTCTTCATGTTTGGCAGGAAGGCGGTAATAAAACATGCTGACATGTCCGAGAAGATGCTGTTGAGTGTGCTACACAGGCTCTGGAGATGTACAACATCGAGAAGGATAGGTTACAGATTACTAGCCTATAAAATAGTATAGATTAAATCATATTAATATGATGTCATGCTTGATAATAATGATAATAGGTATATAAATGCAGCAGCTTGATGGCTTAGTGGTTAGCACTGCGGCCTTGCACCTCCAGGGTCCGGGTTTGATTCCAGCTTCTGTGTGCATGTAGTTTGCATGTTCTCCCCGTGCTTGGTGTGTTTTCTCAGGTACTCCAGGTTCCTCAGACATGAAGCACTTACAAGTGCTAGGAACTGCCTGCAGCAGTATCAGGGCGGGGCTACACTTCGAGCATAACTGGGAATGTCAGGGCGGGGCTACATGTGTAATGTGTAGCTTTTTGCTGCCACCATGTGGTACAATCGAGTAATTATTTTCAAAAGATGGTTTTCAGTGGGAAAACTACAGAAATTTAGTATAAAATATTTTTTATTGTGACTACGCAGAAAAACAAATAATTGTAAATATTCAGCACAATAAGTAATCTGAATACATAAAACACGTCATTAAAAATCAGGACAAGAAACGCTGTATGAAAAATTTAGTTGTATATGTTTATATAATTTAATATGCTGAATATTTACAATTAGCTAATTTTCTAGAATTGTATTTATTTAAAAAAAAAACTCTATATTCACTTTGTGTAGTTCTTTTTTAAACGAAAAAACATGTTTTAAAGTAATTTCTCGATTGTACCACACGGTGGCAGCAAGAATCACAATTGGGGCGGAGCTACATCCCGACATGCTCAATCATGCTTGATCTGATAGTTCAGGCTGCTGGGATACTAGGAGGCGTTTTGTTGATCATCATCAGAAGCTGCATTCATTCTGATGACCAATAAAACAAAGCATAAATTTGTCAAAAAACTTTTTTTTTTAAACATGTATAAGGCTTTCTTTTTTGATTGTCCCCTGCACATTTGACCTGCACATGCTGCTTTGTTCTTGTCACCAACACACTGGTTTGTGTTGGTCATCGGTATTTAACCACAACAAACTAGTGGTTGCTGATTACCATCACATTCTGCCAGTGCACCCTGAAGATGTTCAAAGGATGCACAATCCAGGTCTTTGGCATCCATTTTGTTTTGAGAAGGCCACCACAAAAATTTTTTTTTTGTGGTGTCGACTTCATGTGTCGGAATGATTCCTTGTGTTCCCAGAACCACCCTTTCACAATCTGAATCCTGAAATATGCCGTTTCATCAGGAAGAAAAAAGTCCATACATGTGATAGGCTGGTCATTCAGTACATTCTTCAACTGACTTAATTCTATTGCCAAAAAAATGTTGCTGTGCATAGATCTGATCAACTGGAGCAAAACCATATCACATCACTGCCCCCAGAGTTTTGTACAGTGGCCACAATTCATGATGGGGTTATTACTTCATGAGCTTCCCTTCTGCACCCATCGCTCTGGAATAGGATCAATCTGGACGCGTTAGACTACGTGACAGTTTTCCATTGCTCCGAAGTCCAATTTTTATGCTCCCTAGCAAATGTAAATGTTTTTTTCCTCACTAACGTGTTTAACTTTTGTACATGCAGAGGTTTAATTTGAATCATGTAAATTCTTTTCACATTGAGTGTGTGGAAATGCTCTTACTTTTACTGTTAAACAGCTCTGATTTTAACTGACAATTTTTTTAAATGCATCTTTAAATGCATGGCTGTACTTTTACCTTGTACTTAAGAAAGAAAATTCTAAGAAACATGCATAAACCCTTACATCCTTATCAAAGCAAATTGTATGCTTGTGTAAGTTAGGTGGTTGGTTGGATTATTTATCTATTTATTTTATGTCATTCATCTTTAATGCAAAGCAAACACTGATTAGCAGTGGACCCATAGACAGTAAGTATTATAACTTAGAGGTGTAATAAAATGTATGGAGTCAAAGAGGTATCATTGTTTAAAAAAAAGTTACATTTAATTATAATATCAGTGAATGGTTTAACATTTATTCAGGCTACTCTGTTACAGTAGAATGACCACCTAATTTGACTGCTTATCTATTTTTCTGAGGCATCTACATTATTGCCTTGCACTAAAGTGTTGTCATTTAAACCAACAATCCAGCTTTGTAAGGTTAAGGTTCTCGTTTCGGTGCCAAACAATGGGATTTAAACCTCATTATAATCTTAAAAGAAGCCCGTAAAAATCTTCTGATCACCCACTCAAAAACACTTAAGCACTTAGGTTCCAGTGCGTGTGGTGCATAGTATCAAATATTTGCATTCACACTTACGTACACTTTCAGAGAACACTGCCATTTTCTCACCTCTCCTCTTACCAAACTTCACATTTCAATCCCTCAGATCAAAATGAAAAAAAAAGTGTGTAAATGTTCTTCCTGTTACTGTTGAACCTACCTGTGATTTCTTTAGTCATTTTTTCCATACATCTGTACTAGGTTATCAAAAATCATGATTTTTTTCTGACCACATTTCCTCCACAAATTTGAAAGTTTAGCTAAGTCCTTAGTTCTTATATTATAACTAATAACTTATATTATGACTAAATTATAACTTATAACTAAGTTCTTAGTCCTTAGTTAAATAGATTGATAGATCAACATGTCAAACGTGTAAAGTGTAGTAAAAAAACACTAAAATTACCATGTTACAATAGAAATGACTAAGAGAAAAAGAATATATACAGTAAATAAAATATATTTACATTTAGGCATTTGTCACACGCTCTTATCCACAGCGACTTACAAAAGTGCTTTGTAGTTTCCATCATTGCATAGATATATTAAATATTTCTAAATATATATAAAAAGAATAAAAGTAATATGTAAAAATATAGGTAAATGAAGATAAATATTAGTGGATTGATTAGTGACTTGAGATATACAATGAGTTAGCCATTAAAAGTGAAAGCAGTGCAAAAGTGAATAGTGTAAGACTGAGGTAATGCAGATAAGAGTACATGATGAGTAAATAAATAAATCTGACTGTTCAGTGAGTCTGTTATGAAGGAAAGCAACATGTACAACTGAGGATGAGTAGTGGTTGTTGAAGGGCCATCTGAACAAGAACCCAATCACATCTCTATGCACCATAAAGAGATGTGAAAACAGCGTATTGCCCTGGAAACAAATGATTTCCTGAATCTGTGAATAGAGCAGCTCTGTGAAAGAAGTCTGCCACTGAACATGCATTTCTGCTTGACAAGTTCCATACAGTGGGTGACTGGTGTTGGACATCTCATTTTCTTCAAGGTCCTCATTTCCAGCACCAGCTCCACTGAATCCAGCTTAAAGCCAACCACAAATTCCACCTTGTTCAGTGGAGTGCCATCCCTGCACATCCCTGATAATACTGTGGAGTCCTGGTGAGGTAGTCTTTAATCCAGGTCACCATGTATGAGTCCACATGCTTCTTAGTCAGCTTGGCTCTAAGCATGGCTGGATGGTGTTGAAACATTTAATAATGTGTTGGACAGTTCTTAACCCAGTTCTAGTCATTACAAAGTTCAGTTGTGTTTGGTACTTGACACAGAACAATAATTTGACCGTCCTGAAATGGTCATTTTGGCTAGGCAAGGTACTTTCCACTTTTACATAAAAAAATATATGTTTTTTTTTTCAATTCAATTTTAATTGTATAGCAGTGGTCATTGCTTTACAGCTTTACAGAATCAAAAGAAAATTAGGGAAATTAGTATAATATATATAAAAACCCTATTTAGCAGGTTACCATTAAGACGTCATTGGAGAGGGAAAAAAAGAACAAAATAAGTGCCTGCTCAAGCTGTTCACTGTAATACAGTGACTGTATCCCTGTCCTGCCCCAGCCTTCCACTAGCTCTATGCTAATGTAGCATAGCGTCAAAGCTAACTGGGCAGTCTCATCGGAAAGGGTGGGCTTAGCTGTTTATATAACTCGGGCTAACTTTTGCTCGAAACATCTTCAGCATCCACGACATACTACTTTTCTCAAGAGTGTCCATGGTTTAAAAAAAAATAATAAATAATGAAGATTCGAAGGATAACGTTTTGGTTTGGGCTTTTATGCTTGTGCGCATTTTCCCCGTTACACTGCGAGCCAAAGGGAGCAATACCTGAGGGTAAGGTTGAGATTTACTGAGACATAAAGATATGAAGCTTCTGTACAAACGCAGCGTACACCAAGCGTAGGGTTGGAGTTAGTGTTTTATATTAAACGTTTCCGTTGGATGGTGATAGGAATAACGACAATGGAGGTTATAGTACAATCCGGGCAAAAAGTTTGTACGTTAGTGTGCGCACGCGCCTGATTATGCGTGCGTGCGTGCGTGGGTGCGCGCGCCCGTTCATTCCAGCGGCGCTGACGTGGAGTGTGCGTGCCAGAACTAATGCAGTGTTACTGCAGCGAAGAGGCGGCTGGAGATCTTTATTAATTATTGTAATAATCGTTGGTTTTGAGTCGTTGTTTACACACGTGAATGCAAAATCTATTGTCTGAGCTGTTTACTCCAAGACTGAAATATTTCTCATTGTATCGGTGTAACAGCTAAATGCATCCCTCTGGGAACGCAGGAAGAGTTTTTCTTCAGGAATTGATTTCTGCTTCATTTAAGCTTTTTAAAATTTTATTTGAATTATTACTTTTATTATAAGAGATAACTTATTCGGTATTAGACATTACTTTGGCAAGTAACACTAACAATATCCGCTTTCTATCCACAGTTTTGTTTCCCTTTATTGCACTGAAAGCTGAGAAAGCAGATCATACAGTTGCACAAGAAATGCTAAAAAAAGGAGCCTTTTCTTTTACAGTTCATATGATAACCGCTCTGGGTCGGAAAAAAACGTCTTCAATGCATTTACAAATGTTTATGTAAAAAAGAAAAAGGAAGAATGAATGGTGTAACTTGTCCCCATTATTCCTTACACTGAAAGCACGTAGGCTGCAGAGACCCCATTTCACACAGCTCCTCCTGGACATGGGGATATCAATATAGTTCAGCATTTTCCCCCCACCACTAAGAAAATAGATTTTTTTTTAATGCATTTCCATTTTAACAGGTCAAATAAAGCGTGTTTGCTTTGGTGACATTACTGTATGTTCAATTGACATGTAAAATTGAGAACGAATATACTGTAGGCTAGTCAAACAGTTTGCTTTAAGCAGGATCATTGCTTTGTTTTAAAACTTTTTAGCAGTGTCTACAGTGTGTGTGTGTGTGTGTGTAGAGTAGGCTGTTGTTCATTCACAATTTTGAATGTGACAAAGCATATATGCATGGTTGTAATGGATTGTAATTACTAGCCCAGGTAGGTTCTGCAAAGCAGACACTATTTAACAGTCGACCCATAGACAGTGTATTACAGTATTGTAAGTATTACCAGTGTCATAACTTACAGCTGTAATAAAATGTCTGGGGTTAAAGAGGTAGCGTAGCATTATACCTTTTAGAAACAAAGTAACATTTAATTATATTATCAGCGAATAGTTTAACATTCACGGCGGTGCGGTGGTGTAGTGGTTAGCACTGTCGCCTTGCACCTCCAGGGTCTGGGTTCGATTCCCCGGCCAGGCTCGATTCCCGTCTCTGTGTGCATGGAGTTTGCATGTTCTCCCCGTGCTTGGTGGGTTTCCTCCGGGTACTCCGGTTTCCTCCCACAGTCCAAAGACATGCAGGTTAGGCTAATTGGCGTTACTAAATTGCCCGTAGTGTGTGATTGGGTGTGTGAGTGTGTGTATGTGTGTGTGCCCTGCGATGGATTGGCACCCTGTCCAGAGTGTACCCCGCCTAGTGCCCGAAGTCTCCTGGGATAGGCTCCAGGCCCCCGTTACCCTGAACACAGGATTAAGCGGTATAGAAAATGAATGAGTTTAACATTCATTCAGGCTATGTTACAGTAGGGTGGGCTTCTGTACTTCTTATCTATTTATACATCTACATTATTGTCTTGCACTAAGGCTTTGTCATTTAATCCAACAATCCTGCATGTAAGGTTAAGGCTCTCAGTCAGGAGCCAAACAATGGAATTTGAACGTCAATCTTAAAAGAAGCTCGCGAAAACATTTTGATCACCAGCTCAAAAGCACTTAAGGACTTGGTTTTCAAGGTGTTTATTATCTCAAGTGTCTTAAATATTTGCATTTACACTTACACTTTCAGAGAACAACTGCAATTTTCTCACCTCATCTCTTACCAGACTTCACATATAACTTTCAAACCCGTAGATCAAAATGGAAAAAGGGAAGAAGAAAAAAAAGCTTCTCGCAGCTGGAATCTTTTATAAGATGTTTGAAAGGTGTTTACTCCATAATTTGTGCTGACCTGAACTAGAAACCTAAATCAGTACACAGTAATTTTAAATATAAAAAAGGCCACAAGTCTTTTTTACAGGGCGACTGGCATGTTATTTTTATGTTGCATGCGTGCATAAAGCAATCAGCTCCGTAAAACTGAACTCCATAACACATTTGCATACAATACTTGTATCGGTGACATTTGATGACTTTATTATAAGAGTAATGTATTTTCTGGATGTTTTTTTTTTCTCCACAGGAAATCTCCTTGTATTAACTGTAGCAACAAAAGAAACAGATGGATTTAAGCGATTCATGAGATCTGCAAAGCACTTTAATTACACAATAAAGGTACAGAAACTGCACAAGTGTCATCTTTCCAGCTTTCTGCATGAGTAGGCACTTGAAACTGGTGCTCAGAATAATAAATAGGCAATCATTTATTTATTATATTTTTGTAGGTTCTTGGGAGGGGTGAGAAATGGACGGGTGGAGATTACATGTCTGCACCAGGTGGAGGACAGAAAGTGCGACTTTTAAAATCTGCTTTAGACAACATAAAGGAGGAGGACAAAGTCATTCTTTTTGTAGACAGGTATTTGGGGTGATTTATTTTACTAACTTATGCATCCATTTAAGCTTATCTTACAAGGAAATGAAATGTTTGGTTGAGATGAAAATGGCCAGAAACGTTGTTAGATTGTGTGAATTGTTGCATAGATAATTAACTTGGTTAATACAATACTTAAAAGTATTACATGTTACTTAATCATGTCCTGACTTGCCTTGCAGCTATGACGTTATATTCTCGTCGGGCCCTAAAGAATTGCTGAAGAAGTTCCAGCAGGCCAGGCACAAGGTGGTCTTCTCTGCCGAGACCCTTATCTGGCCCGACCGTCATCTGGAGGATAAGCACCCACATGTCCGAGAAGGGAAGCGGTTTCTCGGGGCAGGAGGCAAGTGTTTGTCTCATTGTTGACACGGCAAACATCGTTAACCAGGCTATTAGCAATTGCTTTCATTAATGTTTGCTGTGACATTCCTAATTCTTGTCCTGGAGGAAAAAACCCTGTCCTGCACATTTGAAAGTTTTCTCTGCCTCAACACAACTGATTCAACGGGTCAGCTAATTAACATCACTTTCTCGGTTTGACGTGGGTGTGTTAGAGCAGGGAAAACCGTGTTGTGGTTCATTTCATATAAGAAGTAATTAATTTAAGAAAGGACATGTTGGAGTAACAAGTAAAGGTGCTGTTATTGGGAATAATTATGTCATGTCATGCTGTTTTATGTATTATTTTCCAATAAGAGCATTTGTAAGAGCATGAGTTTTATTATTATTATTTTTTATTTATTAATTTTTTTAATCAGTTGAATAAAGGCTGGTGGCACGGTGTCTTAGTGGTTAGCTTTATCACCTTGCACCTCCAGGGTCCGGGTTCGACTCCCTCTTCGGGTCTGTGTGCATGTAGTTTTCATGTTCTCCTCGTGCTTGGTGGGTTTTCTCTGGGTACTCTGGTTTCCCCCCATGGTCCAAAGATATGCAGATTAGGCTGTTTGGGCCAGTAATGAGTGAGTGTGTACTGTACAGTATGTGTGCCCTGCGATTGATAGGGTGTACCTCGTGCCCTAATAGTAAAAAAATAAAATAAAGGCTTTTTACGGAAAATATGCTATTCATTATTCACTTACAAGGAATTAATTTGTGTTTCCACTTTAAACGAACACAAATTTTGCCATTGACCTTGCTGAGTGTGTTCAATGAATTTACTGCATTGTTATGAGCAGATGTAATGAGCCAACAGCTGTGAAACAATCTGGCAGAGTTCTGCCCCCCCCCCCCCCCCCCGACCTCTGTCATAATGTAAAAATCAGATTTGGGAACATGAGACGAAGTCATTTGTTCCACTACTAATGTCTGCTTTTGTACTCTTCTTCTATTTCTGTATATAGGCTTCA
Source organism: Channallabes apus (assembly GCA_030522415.1). Taxonomy (NCBI): domain Eukaryota; kingdom Metazoa; phylum Chordata; class Actinopteri; order Siluriformes; family Clariidae; genus Channallabes; species Channallabes apus. Next base: position 35,828,293 of record CM060111.1, read on the forward strand.
TCGGCTATGCCCCGAACCTTAAACAGATGGTCTCTGATTGGTCAGGACAAGATGATGACAGTGATCAGCTCTTTTATACCAAGATCTACATCAACCAAGAGAAGAGGGTGAGCATGATCATTATCAATTAAGCTTTGTAAGGTGAAAAAAAAAAATAATTTTTTCCCTCTTTTTTTGTCTTTGCACTTTAATGAGCTGTTTTGGTGCTGATATTCTCTCCTCTGTCACTTCCTCGACAGAAATCCATAAATATAACCCTTGACAGCAAGTGCAGAATGTTCCAGAACCTGCATGGAGCTCTAGGTGAGTGTGTGTTGAGTAGGAAAGAGACAAGACAAGAAGACTGGCTACTGGACAGACCTTTATAGGCAAGCAAAGTTGCTGACTAGTCCAAAAACGGAGTAACAGCTTTTATTGGTTATAAAAATCCCACACCCTGAGGCGCTAAAAAAAGCCAACCTTTCCCCTTTTCTGTCCTCCTCCTCCTCTTTAATGAGACCACAGCTTTTAAATTGCTTTGATGGAAAGGTAGAAGATGGAGTTGATCTGTCCCGCATTACGCCTGGGCTCTTTTCTTCACCTCACTGCAGGGGTGGAAGCCAGAGCCTTGGCATTCTCCCAAGCTCCCTTAAGCCCCGGTTGTCCCGCCTGCCTCCATGCGCCTGAGGAAGTGGAATGTGAGAGTAAACTGTAGGATGTGCCTGTGCACACGTAGGCTGGCTGAACGTGAAGCCACCATTCATTCTTGTTTAAGACTTCAGTCCCGCCATAGTTGGGTGCTAACAAAACCCTTCTGTGTGCTCTCGAAGCCTCAGCTCTCACACTCAAGTGGCTGTTTTAAAACCAACGTAAACAGCTGGGCATCTGTTATATTAAGGATGATCCGGCATATGCTTTAGTTAAATGTTCTTTACTTGGCGTGTTTATGGGGCTGAGCTCAAAGAAAACAAAAAAGTTTTACTGAATATCTAAGCAGAAGATCACTTCGGTTTGACTGTGTTTCTGACGTATTGGCTGGAGACAAAACCTGGCAGAATCACTTGGCTCAGGAGATGTGTGTTTAGATAACTGCAAAAATCTGGAGGAAATGGCACAGTACAAAAGAGCTTTCTTTCTCCTTCCCAGTGGAGAACCTATCTTTCTGGGTTATTTAACAACGCACAGCTCTCACAATTACAAAGAAGCCTCAGGGGAATATTGATGGGATGTTTATTTTTTATTCCCCCGACTAGATGAAGTGGTACTGAAGTTTGAGAATGCAAGAGTACGGGCCAGAAATGTGGTCTATGACACCGTACCTGTTATTGTCCATGGAAATGGGCCTACGAAGGTAAACAGCCTTTTATGTCATTTATTCCCAATAGAAATATATTACTCCAAATTAATGCCTTTCTATTTGGGTGTGCTGTCCAGCTTCAGATAAATTACCTCGGCAACTATATCCCAAAAGTGTGGACCTTCGAGACTGGCTGTACGGTTTGCCAAGAGGACTTGCGGCCTCTTTCAACAATCAAGGTCGGAATTTCTCTTTTGAGTCTCCTCCTATGGCAGGTTTATGTAAAAGAGTACATTATTTAAAAAAAAAAAAATTTATATACTCTCCCGAATGGTTTGGCTGGAGTTACTTGCAATTAATTGTTGTATGCATTAATGTGAATAACTGAAAAGGATGATGTGACCTAAATGCAGCAATTCTTGATATCGGTATTATATAAAAGTCATATCTTCAAGCTCAAGACAAAAGACAATTATCATCTAGATTGGACAAATATACGACGAGCCTTTAGCTGTAGATGTTCTACATACTTACTGTATGATTATATAATAAGCAAGTTTAAAAAACAAGCCGTAATAAGATCTAAATTTCATTCTCATTTGTTCTGTATTTTTTTTAGATTAAGAGATTGTGTAATAAGAAACCTTCTAGATAAGATGAAATATGTCTACTTTCTAATGGTAAATTAAATTTGGGGAAAATTAGCTGTTGGAATTGGCGCAGCGAATTGACATGGGACATTCTTGGTAGAACCTTTTACCATATCCATGCTGATCGTGTCGTTCCCCTGCAGGAGAGCGAGTATCCCGGAGTGGTCATCGGCATTTTTATTGAGCAGCCCACCCCCTTTGTATCGGTCTTCTTTGAGCGCCTTCTCCGTCTCCAGTACCCCAAAGATCGCCTTAAACTCTTCATTTACAATCAGGTGACGCGTTATCCCTCATAATTTCAGTTCATATTTCAAACATTGTGTTGTTTATGTAAATATTTAGCCAGTTTTGGATGCTCTAACGGTAGCTTTACTGTTTTAGAATTATGCTTCATGTTCAATAAAGTGATTAAATCATTTCAGTTAGGCTGTTACCAAATATTTCATACTGTAATAATCTAAGAACCACAACCCAACTAAGTTTTGTGCATTTTGTTGTTTTTATAGTATTGTTTCATATTATAAAATGTTTATAAAATCTTTTCCAGGAGCTCCATCATGTAAAGCAGGTCCACACTTTTCTACAAAGTCATGAGGCAGAGTATCAGGCTGTGAAGCTGATCGGGCCCGATGAGGGAGTTGACCACATTACATCACGCAATGTTGGCTTGTGAGTTTGCAAATGCCACTGACATTCATGAAAAGCAGGGTGTAAATTCATACTGTATCAGCTTAACATACAAGAGCGTACATACAAGTTTTTTGTTTGTGTGTGCGTCATGCCTATTATTTTGTCTATATAGCTGTCAGGATTTCTGGGATAAGACGTTCATTTGGCTTTGTGTTTTTGTCACAGTGATATGTGTCGAGATGATGCAGACTGCGAGTACTTCTTCAGTATGGATGCTGATGTGGTTTTAAAGAATGAAAACACACTGAAGATACTAATCGAGTTAAATAAGTAAGTGAGAACTTGTCTTGCTGAGCCGCATGGTAATGGACTTGAATATGCCACATTCAGCAGCTTTCAGACTAAAGCATGTAGACTTAATTTCAATATCACCGTCTCGTTCTTTACTCCACAGGCCGTTCATAACACCGATGATGAGCAAGCCTGGCCGGCTGTGGTCTAATTTCTGGGGCGCTCTTAGTGCTGATGGCTATTACGCCAGGTCTGAGGATTATGTGGATATTGTTCAGGGACGCAGAGTGTAAGTCTTGTTTGTTTACCCACCTATTTACGCACATATATAGTTGAAGTTTTTCCATGGTGGAGAGAGTTCAGTGTGTGAACTATATTAGTAGCCTGTCTAACATTGGGAAACTGACATGGCATACTTTAACGTATATATTTTTGTTATCCCGCAGGGGTATCTGGAACGTTCCATATATGTCTCAGGTGTACCTGGTGAGAGCAGACATTCTGAGGAACGAACTAAAGGCTTCTGATCTCTTCCAGTCAGCCACCCTTGACCCAGATATGGCTTTCTGCTCCAGAGTGCGGGACCAGGTCAGTACACATTTCTTCTGATTTAAGTATCCTATTTACTCTACAAAGAGAGAGAGTACAACTCAAACCATTGAAATTCCTTGTGTGAAGGCATAAAACAGATTTCTTCAAGTACAGTACAGTGATGAGTTCCTGGGAGGCCAGCCTTTCAGATGTCAAGCAGTTAGTCTGTTCATGGCTTCAGTGTACTGATAAAACATTGTACTTTGATAGTATCTAAGCACTAATCACACGCTGGGATAAGTGCATTGGGGTAGCAGGGGATTATATAGAGAAACTAGAGGGGTACATTTTCTGAAGAAAATGTGAGCGGTGCTTGCCATGGCAAATCTCTGGCCTAGGGCGTGGCATGACAGCGTCACAATGATCCCGTGTTCGCATGTTAACTATTGTATGTTAGCATGTTGCCAGCAAAACCTTCTTGCGGGGTATGTCCTGACACAGCTTGCAAACCTCACTGTAAAAAATAAAAAGTTGACTTAACTTAAAAAGTTAAGGCAACCGGCTGCAAAGCAATTTTGAGTTCACTCAACTTCAGTGGTTGAAGTTGTGCCAAATCATTTAAAAAAGTTAATTGAAACTGCTGTTTTAAGGTAGTTATACCTTCCTAGGTATACAATATTCTTACAGATTCTTTTGTATTTTTTATAGTAAGTATAGTAATGCATGACCTATTTAATACAACCCCTTTTTTATTTATTTATTTATTTATTTTTTTAGGGAGTGTTCATGTTTGTAACAAACATGCATACTTATGGCCGAATCCTGAATACAGAACACTACCAGACGGATCACCTTCACAACGATCTCTGGCAGATTTTTGAAAACCCAGTGGTAGGTGGAATTTTTAGATATTTCCGAACAGCACATTGCACTAACTCTTTTGTGTTTAACTACTTTTGGTTTCTTTAACAGGATTGGGAAGAGCGATACATCCATCCAAATTACTCAAGAATTATGAAAGATGATATAGTGCAATCGGTAAGAGACTGAAGACCACAGACCACTGTTTGTTTGTTTTTTTCAAGATGGATTGTTCATATTGTCTTCTTTACTCATTAACATTATTGTCTATCCTACAGCCATGCCCTGATGTGTTCTCCTTTCCTATTTTCACTGACGTGGCCTGTGAACACATGATCGAAGAAATGGAAAATTTCGGCCAGTGGTCAGGAGGTGGTAATGTGGTAAGTGTCCCCCCAACCCAGAGGGTGTTTGGGAAGATTCTGTCACAGTTGCAAAACTAGATGTTACATTATGGTCTACTTAACACGTTTATTTTAATGCAGGTAGTTTATTTTACCCTGCACACTGACTAGGCACAATGAAGTAGTTCCACTTTTACATCTCTGACCTTTGTTTCTGCAGGACACTCGAATCCAGGGTGGCTACGAGAACGTTCCCACTATCGATATTCATATGAATCAGGTTAACTTTGATAAAGAGTGGCACAAGTTCCTCTTGGATTATATTGCACCAGTGACAGAGAAAATGTTTCCTGGGTATTACACAAAGGTAAAAATAAACAAGATAATTTATTTAATGTTGTTATGTACCGTCTTGAAGTAATAATGCAAACATTGTCAAAAGACTGATAAGTCACTGGATATAATTAGAGATTTTATTGATTTTGTTTGTTTGTTTTTGGTCTGCATCCTCATTCAGTTAGCAGATCAATCAGATTCTGATTCACATCAAAACAAACATGAATGATGACATTTCACATGTTTGAAAGCAGGAGGGCTCTGTATTCTTCCCTCACTTTTGTGGGCTGCTCTTGACCTCTTTTGAAACATGACCTCTTTTGCGTCTGTGTTTCTCAGGCTCAGTTTGACTTGGCGTTTGTGGTTCGGTATAAACCTGACGAACAGCCCGCGTTAAGGCCCCATCATGACGCTTCAACATTTACTATAAATATTGCCCTCAATCAAGTGGGCGTTGATTTTGAGGTGAGTGGGAGCAATAAGTGTGTTTTGGTGTTTGTACATGTGACCCAGCTTTGAACTTCAGAATTAATATGTCAGTAACATTATTATTTTTTATATGAATGTGTATAGATTAACGCCAGCACGGTGGTGTAGTGGTTAGCACTGTCGCCTTGCACCTCCAGGGTCTGGGTTCGATTCCCGGCAATGCTAGGTTCACCCCATACTCGGTGGGATTCCTCCGGGTACTCTGGTTTCCTCCCAAAGTCCAAAGACCTGCCGATTAGGCTAATTGGCGTTCCCAAATTGCCGATGGTGCGTGTGTGTGCGCGCCGTGCAATGGACTGGCACACTGTCCAGGGTAAACCCTGCCTTGTGCTCTAAATCTCCTGGAATAGGCTCCAGGCCCCTTGCGAACCTGAACACAGAATAAAGCGGTATAGACTATGAGTGACACCTAGAGGAAAGAAACAATTCATGCTGCATGTTTGGTCTTAGGTTTAGGTTTTCTAATAGAAGCCGGAATATGATTGCATTTGCTAATCATAATAAAACTTGCAATAAAGCTACCTTTAGAAATATAATGTACAATATGAAAAAATATAGTGTGTAAAACCTTTCTTAGGTAAATAAATGACCGTATGATGAGCCAGTTTAACCAATAGAAGTTCCTCTTAATACATTAATAATGCTATAATGCTCGACAGCATTTCCTTTCTCAGCATGCATTGCTATATAACTTGATTATCATATCTCCTTATTTGTTCTTCTTTCAGGGCGGTGGCTCCCGCTTCCTTAGGTACAACTGCTCCGTTCAGGATTCAAAGAAAGGCTGGGCCCTTATGCACCCGGGCCGTTTAACACACTACCACGAAGGCCTGCCCACCACGGGCGGTGTCCGATACATCTCCGTCTCATTTGTGGACCCTTAAGTCTAACATCTTCAGAGGAAATCTATTGTTGTATTAAATTTTTTTTGTCCTAGATGTCCATTGGGAGAGCTGAGGCAGGACTTTCAGAGAGACAATCTCTTTAGTAAAGTGTTGGGAATAAATAAGACCGTACCTTTCATTGGTGTGTAAATGTAATAATGCTCAATAACACATCACTTGAATGCAGTGGAGACCTGTACCTGGTTTTTTTATTTTTTTATTTATTGATCATTTTTAAGCAGTCACACCATTCATCTGGGATTTTTCTTTATTATTTTTTATAAGGTTTGCCTTGGATGACTTAATAATTCACTTGTTAGTTTGTTTTAATTTGTTTTTTACTTGATAAGGTTGCCCAGGCAAACAGTGCTACTGTTTCAAAAATAACTGATATACATTTTTTCTTCACTGTTCTTTTAAATCATCTTTGTCATGTATTTTTTTTATTTTTTTTTATTGATACAATAAAATAAAAGTCACTGTTGTCTTTAATATTTGGTTATATTGAGTTTGTAGGTGTTTAACAGCTTGCTTTTATACACATTAAGAGAAAACACCTAGTTTCCCAAGGTTAGCAATACCAGTTAACTTTTTTTAGAGATCAGATAAACTTGCATGAAACCGAGCATGAAACTTGCATGTAACCGAGAACGCACAGTTCGACCGCTTGATGAGAACACGTGGTAGGATTCAGCCCAAGCTGCGCTCAGATTAGTCAACCTTATTCTGATGAATGTTTATTTTGTTGCTTTGTATCCTTCCTTGAGCTCATGATGCACTAGCAGTTTCCATGATTCAGCAATGCATGCGTGTTTCCATAGCTCTGTCCCAGTGAGACCTTCGAGACAGGAAGGAAAATAAAATGACTATCAAAGATAGAGACTTTTTTGATAAGTGAGACAGATAATCTTTCATTTATACATCTTTTATCCTGATCAGATTTTGCAATCCTGAACCTATTCCAGGAACACAGAATGAAGGCAGTAATGCACCATGAATGTGACTCTAATATTGCAGATATACAATTATTATGTATGTTTCTGTGATTACAGTGATACAAATATAAGGGAAAATCATTGATTCTCAAGCATCCTGAAATAAACCTACTTAGCCTGGCCAAAATAAAAAGTCGTCATTTCAGAAGGGTCATTGAGCTGATTCAAGCCAAGAAAACAATTAAAGATATTTGAAAATACTGGAACTGAGTTATGAACCCTTCACATTAAGACCTGGAAGGATACTGCTAAAGCATCAGATTTGTGGAAAATATGTGGTCAGGTAAAAAAATCATGAATGGAGATAAACATTTGGTGAAGTTGCATTTTAAAAACTTAACGGTAATAAAAACCATAGCTGTGTTTTAAAGAGAAAGTAAGAGCATTTCCATACTCAAGAGAAATTACAAGGATGTGACAATACAGCTGTGTGTCCATAAGAAAACCACATGTTAGTGAGACGACTCAGACAAAGGCTTGGACCTGCTGGGGAACATAAAGATTGAACTTCATTTAATAACAAAGAATAATAATCAGCAAAAAAATCACTTAAAAAGCAAAACCTTGGATTAATTGCACTTATTGTACATGGCTTCATCTCTTCAGTGAAAATGGCTTTTTAAGAACTTGTTTTCAGAAGGAAATGCAGTGCTAGTTGTATATATACTAAATGCAACCCTTGTTTTGTCTTCACATTCTGTACACGTCCCTTGCATTGCAAGGATCAAAAATTACCCTAATTAAAGAGTTCTGTTGTACTGTATATTATGTGTGGTTTTTGGCTTTGTCAAAGCCCAAAACCACACACACAATGCCTACAGTATGTGTTAGTATTCTTTGCACATGGAAGTCTGAACTTTCCTTTGCAACCAGTAAGATATCTATCTATCATCCATCCCTTCATCTACCAATCTATGAGTAGCCAAGGGCAAATTCACACATTAGAACATATTACATAAACTCTATTATACTTTAGTAAGACCACACAGAATAGTGTCTGGTGAGTAGAAATTTGTGTTGGAATTTAAACAGGAAATGGGTACACTATCTCGTTTATTTTGGGTGTGTCATAGGGTGCTGTCATTCTGCGAAATAGTGTTGAGATATACTGTACTGTATAGCGGTGTGGCCTGGGTGTGAACTTCCAGCCTTGGCCAAGATTATGCCTCCTTGGAGACAAAACAAAGATTTTGCATATCAACATTTTAAGTATTTTGCTTATTATGTTTGGTGTAGTTTCAGCAGGCAGATTAACTCTTGGAGGCTATGGGGTCTCACGAATGCCTTTTAAATGAGTGGAGATTTTAATTATTAAAAGTAGCTTGTGTTAGCCTGACTGATGAAGAAGGAGAATTGTTTGAAAAGAATGGGAAGGATTTTACTTGAATATTACCCTACAGTAAGACCTTAATGTAGATCTGCGACTGTATTTATGTCAGTTGGAACATTATGTTGTATTTTTTTTGTCCTCGTCCACTGAAACAAAACGAAACATAATGTGACAGACAAGGAATGTTGAATTACAAAAAAGACCTGCCTTCATCAAAGCTGTAAAATAAAGCATTATCATTACATTTTAAACCTCAAAGCAACTTTGCATGAAGAAACAATATGTCATTCATCACAGAATGTATATGAATATCTGTGCTTTTCCTTTTCACAGTGCATGAAGACTGCATTTTAATCAGCGAGCACCACTTCAGGACCCTACGACTTTTGTCAGTTTTTGTTATACAGTTTATAATGAGGAATTTGTCTACTAAATACTAGTCATGCCACATTTTTTAATGTATAAAAAAGTATTTAAAAAAAAAACTATACATAAGAATAAATGAGTGATACTGTGACGTAATACATTTTGTAATAACATTAACAGACGTAAGCTCTTAGACAAACTAAAAATAAAAAAATGTTTACATTTTTTACAAATATATTGTTCGCCTTAAGTGTTTTGTGTTGAAACACTAGATGGTATTCTACATTTTACGATGTATATTTTCCAATCGTTTTAGCAGTATTTTGTGGCACTTTTATCGTACGAAACACTATGGCGCGTTCTGATGATGTCATAAATTGCCGCCGGAGGATAGCAATAGCACGCAGTGCTAATCATAACTAGTAATTGGTCAATTGCTAGCACTATGTAAACAAGCCACTTAATAAACGTGTTTATCTAGTTTAGGAGGGACCTTTGTGTTCAGTAGTGATAATTCCTGTGTTTCTACATCGGCTGTTCACGAAGTTATTAATCGCGTCGGTCTTCCAAGCTTAGGTTGCTAACGCGAATCCTACTTTCACTATCTGTGAGCTAACCTTCACTGGTGTTGCTCGGTTTTACGCTCCGCTTGTTTGTCAGATGTAACGGCAGAGACATCATATTAACAGACTAGTATAAAATTCGATTTCGTGGCCATGATGCCTGAGGACGTCTGCTAATCACGTCTCCCTTGGTAAGTGGTTATTCCTAACCTTATACTTTATAACCTGATGCTAACAGAAATTATATACAGGTTTTTACAATCACATAATACCATTAAATTAAGTAATATGAATAATATTGACTGGGATTGTTCTCAATATTTGTGCCACTCCTAATAATGATGCATTGTATCGTAACCTGGTAAATTAGCTAAACTATTTTAATTAACTAGCTAGGTAATAAACATGTATATGTAATTATTACTTAAAATATGTCAAATATGGATGGGGCCCAACCAACCTACTGGTTTCCAACCACTGTTAAACAACAAAGAATAAATATATATATATATATATATATATATATATATATAGATATATATATATATATATATATATATATATATATATATAAGGACAAAAATATTACTCTTACTTTGTTCCACTACAGTCATATTAAATTTAGGAATATACAGGTCCAGAATACACATTTGGTTTGTAATTATTACCAGTTATCAGAAACAATTTAAACTGTGCTGTCTGTTGTGTATCAAAGATCCTATCGTTTACAAATTTCATGTTGTACATGTAACAAATGTAGCATCATGGCAGGGGGAAACAACTCATAGGCCTTTTCATAAGCCTCAGGGTCTGTGTGCATGGAGTTTGCATGTTCTCCTCCTTGTAGTCTAAAGACATGCAGATTAGGTTCATTAGCGTTCCCGAATTACCTGTAGTGCGTGAATGCACATTTGAATGTTGACCGGCGGTTCTACCACAGTCATAAATATAATGTTAATTACCATTTGAAATCCACAGTCCCTAGTTGAACTACAGTGGTTAACATGAACCTGTCCCACAACATTAAACAGAAGGAAGAGGGTGTTTTAAAGAAGTTAAACCACCCAATATGCCTAGCAATGACTACTAAATAACTATCTATAAAAATAAGCCGTACATTTGAAGTACATTCAAAACATCAAAGGGGATTTTTACATTAGGCATGATTGATTTGTACCTGGCAGGAGCAATTCCTTCCCCCTCCCCACCCTTCTCACATTGTTTTTAGTCTCCGTTCTCATGTACACTCTCCGAGACAGCAGGTGGCAGTGTGCATCTACTTGGTTTGTGAGCCACCATTTGTGCTGAAGAAGTGAACAAGATTATTTACATTTAGGTATTTGGCAGACGCTCTTATCCAGAGTGACTTACAAAAAGTTTCTATCTCTGGATAGATACTTGCACTGGGTTACTAAGTACCATCAGACAATCACAGTTGGGAAGATTTAAAAATATATATTTTTGTTGTGGGGAGGTATTAGTCCAAGATCGAAGGTACTGTTGCCCAAGTACACTGTATCGCTCTTGAAACTATCCCAAGCCTGGAATGATTGTGTTCTTACTGATCTAAATGAACCAGACTTTGGGGTCAAGTGTTCTTGGAAAAGATTCTGGGTCCCAAATAGGGCTGCACGATATATAGAAAAAATATCGTTATCGCGGTAATGGAATGCGCGATAACCATATCGCAAGGAGTTGCGATAAATACTTTATTTGCCAAGCATTTGTGTGTCCAAATTTGACCAATCAGATGGGCCCTTACTATGTTTATACCCGCTTATATCTTTATATATATATATATATATATATATATATATATATATATATATATATATATATGTGTGTATGTATAATTTATATCTTTATATACTTCATTCTGTCGCGAACTAAGCCCGGATGATCAGAAGACTTAGCGATTAGCCGTTAGCCGCGATTAGCCGTTAGCCCTTTATAGACGGTAAACCCAAACGCGGAAGCAAGCGAGTAGGCAGGATAACCACGCGAATTAATTTAAGGACTCTCACAGAAGGGGAGCAAGGGAAAAACACACATTTAACCCACGTCCTATAAACACACACTCGAATCAGAAACCGACATGGCGAACTCAGTGACTAAGCTGTATGCAATGCTTTGTTTACTCCTCTTATACTTCCGGGTTCGCGCCCGCATTACTTCCAGGTCCTAGTGCCTGTCGCGGTGTGTGTGTGTATGTATGTGTGTGCGTGCGTGTGTGTGTGTGACAAATAGTATTTTTTTTTTTTTATTTTATTTTTGTGTAATAATTTTTATAAAAAAAAAAAAAACAGGCAAGCCAAAGAGAATATTTAGTTTAAAAGATGCTCTTGTTTTAAGACACTATTGATGAGTGTACGGTTACATGTAAATATAAAGTAATGTTTGAAAGTAATTCATATTGTGTTGGCAGGTTTATAGTAACAGCAAACCAGAAGTCAGAATATCTGCTGAGGGTTTTAAGTCATTCATAGTGTTTTGAAGTCTAAATATTTGCAACTTCCTTGACATATAGTTTCTTTTTAGCCTGAATTAGATTTAATTACATCAGACGAATATCTATTACCTGATTATTTTAGTATGATCATTACATATAAATAAATAATAAAAAAATAGGCAATAATAATTTAAAAAATGCATTTCTCTAGGGAAATGTTATATCGCAAGAAATATCGTTATCGCAGTATTCAACAACAATATCGCATATCGCATATTTTCCTAATATCGTGCAGCCCTAGTCCCTAATGTGAAAATGCCTAAAATTAAAACTTTTTAGGTTTTAATTTGTGTCACTTGAGCAGCCCTATCCCCTTGTGGCATGGCTGTGGGTATATGCTGTGATGTCAGGACATTGGCAGGGCATCTTTGCTTGCTGTGGATTTGGGATGGGGCCTCCGTGGATCGAGGCCCCATCCCAGTATGGGTTAGCGTCTTTGGGCTGTTTGCCTGCTGGGAATTGTGCACTGGATTTTCTGGGGCCTTTCTATTGTGTCCAGCATTGAATTTTTTTTTCTCTGACTTGTTCTGCTTTGGCTTTTCTGTGCCGTTATCACCATTACTGATTTATAATCTGTGTTGGTGTGATTGGTGTATCTGTATGTTTTTATATAAATATAACCAGTGTGGAATATTTGCAACTGGTTTCAGTTTCAGACTTAATGACTACTGGTGATTGGTGCAGTTTCACCCATTTCCGAGGCTATTATGTTCTATATTCACACAATCAGATACTCATGCCTTGACATATGTTATAGCCATGAGGAGACACAAATAAATTTGTCACAGAAATATGTTTCTCGCAAAGCTCACACTCTCACTGTTTCAATCTAGCAGCTTTACAGATATCTAAATTTAGATTTAGATCCCTAATAAACAAGCTAGAGGTGAGAGTGTCAGAGGGGGGAAAAGTACCTGAGATAACATGGGGAAGAGATATTGAAGGGAACATTATTACTCAGTGTTAAAAAAATGTATGAATATTAAATTAAGCTGCATATTCCAGTTAAGTCCCTTTTACCACAGATTACACATAAAATAACAAAATATTTGTATCGGAATGTCTCCTTTGGTGAAAATGTTAAAGAAATTGTTGTAAACTTGTACATTTACTGTACATTTTATTCCATGCTTAAACCTAACCTGCAGTTAAAAAAAAAAAAACACAATTACAGTATTGCAAGAATAAAAGTATAACATACAGGTTCAGGTGTAAATATTTGAATTGTACAGTTATCTACAGAAATATACAGTTAACTATGGACACAGAACAGGACAAAAAAAATAGAAGATATACAGTCTAAGTAAACTTTATACAAAATATATATAATATTAAAGATATAATATATGATATAGTAAATATAATAATAACAGTGTAAATCAACAAACAAATAAATAAATAACAAAAAAGACAAACTCATGCACACGCGCTTGACGCGCATGACGTACGCAATGGGCGGGCGATGTGGGTGGGGCTTTTGGACAGACAGAAAACGCAGCCAATGAGATGCCAGCGTAGTCTGCCGCGGAGTAAAACTGCGGAAGTGAAATATTAGACGGAGTGGAGGTGTAACCCCCTGTGTGTGAGGCGTGCGGTCAAGACATGAGGCAACTTTAAGCTCGTACCGAGCGTAGCAGACCAGAGTAACGTTAGATGTTAGTCGTGATGGCGGATTAACGCGCAGATATCAGCTTTGACCTGCTCGTGTGTGTGTTTGCCGGTGTAGAGGAGAGAGAGAGAGAGAGAGAGAGAGAGCAGTGTGTGACATTGACATTGGACTTGTGCTCCCCTGTTCAGTCCTGATCGGATATTTCTCACCGCCGGATTGTTGTGATACCACGAGGTACAGATTAGTGAATATTTCAAATATTATTTGTGTGAGTTATATGTTTTAACGTGATGTTAGAAACCTTTAACTAGAGCACACATCATCGATCTATTTACTTATTATATTTGCACAATGTCTAGTTTCTGGTGGTGTTTAAACATTTCTGACATGATCAGATTAGACTTGGATTTGCTTATCCTTTACATCACGCTTGTTTGAACAATTGTGTCTTCAGTGAGTCTTTTTCAATCTGATCGCATGAGTGAAATGTCCAGTTCTGCCTGGACAATAGGTCAGGGCTCATTGTTGTCAGACCACCTCAGGTTTGTTGAAGGCGTTCTTACGTCATCTACTTATCTTTAACTTCATAACAAAAGACATGGATTTAATTAACGTGAACTATGTGATTCACTTAATGCGACTGATTAGCCTGTATGTAACAAATTAGGAAGTTGGGTGTTTTGTTTTGGATATTGCATCGTCTTTTTTTTTTTTTTTTTTTTTTTTTAGATAGATATATGGACAGAAATAGAAAAATCTATTGAATCACCCTTGGATATTACTAATTCATACACCAATATATGGTGCAGCTCTAGTCCAGAGTCGTAGGATAGAGGGAGACTGTAAGATTCATATTCAGACTCTGAACCCTGACCGCAATCTAAAGTTCTCCTCAATATGTGTCCTCAAGGTGACTTTTAATGGCAACGAGCATATCTGTCAACTCGCGTGGAAGCTTTTAGACGGAAATCGATCGGTTGCTGTTTTCTGTTGACATTATGTGTGTAAAATAAGAGTTCAACAATCTCTCACACACGCGCACACACACGCACGCACACTAGGAAAGACATTACCGGACACTGTTTATAATGCATGCAGATTTTCACACACACTGCTTTTTACAAGCATTTACAGGCAACATGCAAAAACTATGTAATTTTTAAAATGATATTTACGGTGGTGCTTCAGATGTATATGATGTGGGTTTTAACCCTGCGCTATGTCCTGTGACGAGCTAAAGGTTCCTTAAATTAAAAAAATGTGTGTGTTAAAATATCTTGGACTGTTGACTCATTACATATACCCAAATCATTGCTAAAAATGACACTAGAGGAAGTAAAGCAGGTTTTTAATGAGATGTTTAGGCTGGATGAACGCCAGGCATCTGTTTTGAAATATGATAGCAGTTCTAATTTAGTTCCCCCTTATAGTTTATTCTTTGCTTTTTAAACATTTAATTTTATTCTTTAACATCCAACAATAAAATCCGTCATGCAGCAGTGCTTTTATTTATTTATTATTATTTTGTTTCCCCTCTTTCTGATTTTAGGGCAATGTCTCTGGTTTTCCCGCGGCCCAACACCAGTGCAGTCGGCAAAAAGGACAAGCGACTCATGGCTGAAGTGAACGCATCCCCGTTGAAGCACTTCGTCACTGCGAAGAAGAAAATCAACGGCATTTTCGAGCAGCTCGGTGCCTATATTAAAGAGAGTTCAAGCTTTCTGGAAGGTAAGTGCACACGGATGTGTCGTAATTTTGAGCGAAGCAGATCCTTGGGATCTGATCCTGAATCAGCTCCGTTATTGCATCATACTCCAGGAATGCCAAGCATGGTGATAATGTTAGTCTTAAAAGACACTCAACAACTGTAACAAAACGTATATTGATTATATTATAACTGTAATAACATGAAGCACATGTTGTTCTTTAGGAAATGGGTTAGTCTTTAAGCTTCTCTGGATTTTCTCGTGTGGATATGACAGCCGTGTTGTATTTGTGTAACAGAGACCTACAGCAATGAGGAACTGGATCCAGTCACTACAGAGGAGCAGGTGGCTGAGGTACGAGGTTACCTGTCCAAGGTGGCAGGAATCGGAGAGGTGCTGTCCCGTAGACACATGAAAGTGGTATTTTTTGGCAGGTACGTATGTGGTCCAGCTCTCATCCCACATTATTATTATTTTTTTAAATGCTCAGGATTTCTCTGACTCATGACCAACAGCATTAACAAGCGGGCATGGACACACCAACTCGACGCATGCTGGGAATGCGCGCGCACACAATTTTTTTTTTTGCTCAGGGTGTGGTTGTTTTCAACTATTTCTTAGTGTTTGCACATGGTAACTGTTTGAAGAGAGTAACCGTACGTAACATCTCTTAATTTCTCTTTGCAAAATTAAGAGCGTGTATAGAGTCAGCTATTAAACTAAGGAAAATATATAAATATATAGATTTGTGGTTAAATAGAAACCTTTAAGTCAGTTTGGTCTAACCAAACAAAAAAAAACCCAACGTGACTAAAATTCATGTTATCGTGTTTAGGAACAATTAAATGGTCATATTGGACCGCCTGTGTCACCTGTATAAATATAGGTCTCAGCAGTCTACAGCAGACTTTTTTTTTTTTTTTTTTTTTTCAGTAAAAATGGTCAAATAGCTGCTTGATGCTTGTGGAGTTTCTGGCTGCTGTGTGAAAACCCCTGCCATTGTTTGATGCATGTACAGGACAAGCAACGGAAAAAGCTCAGTGATCAACGCCATGCTGTGGGACAAGGTTTTGCCGTCGGGCATCGGCCACACCACAAACTGCTTCCTGCGGGTAGAAGGGACTGACGGCAACGATGCATTCCTGCTTACGGAAGGCTCAGAGGAAAAGAAGAGCGTTAACGTAAGTCACTTGGAGATCTGACAGGAAAGACTGGTGTTCATAATGCACGCATAAAGTCATAATGGAATTCGATGTGAGTCTGTAAGGTTAAGGCTTTCTCCATTATCCAGTAAGAAACACATAGTTTGTGAATTATTATAGCAAATAATGTTTAGTTCTTTGCCCGATCATGCCTGAATTCTTTAGCAGCTCACGCCTAAATAGTCCAGCTACAAATATCTCAAAGTTCATGTCAGATTATCTTTTATCAGTCAGTAACAAGACAGGAAACGCACCACCTTTATAGCGAGGTGTGTTTAAAAACAATATGTCCCAGCACTGCTTGTTCATCAGATCAGCAATATTAAAAAAGAATCGGCTTTGCGGTTTATATTCTAGTGTTCTACTGTTAATGGTGACAACTTCCATGGTTTTCAGAATGTTTTGTTATTGTTTCTATGGTAACTGGATTTAATTAGCATTTGCAGAGCCTTCAAATGTGACCCAAATGTGTAGCTAGAACTTGACATGGGGAAAAGTCTTCAAGACGGAGCAGTTTTGTGTTTTTGTTAACATTACACACTGATTTATACTTGTCCAATTAATTTGAAGAGGGGAAAAAATGAAGCTAGTAAGGAAGCGTTTGTAAACGATGACTGGATTGATGAAAATGAACTGCCTGGCCAAAAACCACAATGTTTCTGAAGGGTCGAGCTTTTGCCCTGCGTCATGCAAATAAAGCAACTAACGAGGTTTGACACGACTGGAATTAAGTTAAGAACTATCCAACATATTATTAAAATAAATATGATCGGAAATAAATATTGTACTTGGAGATCAATTAAACAGTTAGTGAAGTTATGTTATAAAAATGGACAATAGAAATTACGGCTATGTTCAATAAAGAGCGTAAGAGCATTTCTCATACTCTCAGGATTGGGACTAAACAGCTGTATGGGTCATAAGAAAACCACTGGCTAAAAAGGTCATGTGCTCTGATGAGTTTAGACTGACCCTATTCCATGTTTGCGTCAGGGTAAAAAGGGAAGCACATGAAGCAATGCACCCATCCTGCACAGTGCCCACTGTACTGTTCAAGCCTCTAGACGCATGATGTGTGTTATGATCTGTGGCTGCTTCAGTTGGTCAGGTCTAGGCTCAGCAACGTTATGTGGCAATAAAATGAAGTCAGCTGAAGACCCGAATGTGCTGAATGACCAGAGTGTCACATCTGTGGCGTTTGTTTATATTATAAGAGAGTGGTTGTGGGGAGAGTAAGAAGTAATTTATATACACAAACTGACCGCCACACTGCGCACATCATTAAAGCTGAAGCCGGTCAAAGCCGGTTATTATTTCTTTAAATGACGTGTGTTAATTCTTGTAGTAAATTAATTGTTTAATTAATAAATGAATGTAATTGCTGAGGTGTAAGAGAAATAAAACACTACACAATGTGCTGCCATTAAAAATAAGTAACTGTTTTATTCAGGCTGCAAACTGTTGATTAATTTCCTGTAACATCATATGTTTTATTCCTTATGTTTTAGAATATAGGGTTAAAGTCAAGGAACAAAAATTATTATTATTTTTTTTATTTAGTGTAGAGAATGAAAAAATAATGATCCAGTTGTGTCAAATGTTTTTCTGGTTCTTTGTGGCTTATAGTGAGTAAATCTCCATATCCATATAATACCTTTTAATTTAAATCACATAAATGCATTGAACACCTGCACATTCTATTTATATTGGACTTTCATGTTGACTTTTACTGTCAAGGCAGGAACAAACTTTTTATTTTTTATTTATTTATTTATTTTTATTTAATTTTTTATTTGCTTTCACCGAATGTTGTTCTTTTAATTTTTGGGGGATTTGGCACTGTTGAATGCTTATCTGTCTGCTGAGATCTGATCCAGTTGACCTATAATTAGTCCTTCATGAGTGCGGAGGTCAAGGCAGCCAGCTGTCACAGGGCCACACGTTCGTTTTCTGCTATCTGAGCTCTCGTCTCATGACTTCATTGGATGAGAAAGGCGTCAGTGTCCTCTAGAAAATCTGTTTAGTGTTATTAGGGCAGAGGTGGTATTAATTCATTTATTATTTTAAACTAGTTAGGCAGCTTGTGCTCTTAACATATTTTATTCATGTGCAAGAGATTTGACATAAATTTGTTGCTCTAGATCACACGGCTGTTATCAACATCTAAACATAGCACAGCCATTATACACCACTAATGGGACTGCATCTTCACACACACACACACACACACACACACACACACACACGCACACTTCTTAAGTCACGTCCTGCACTTTTGCTTTGCTGGTCTGCATGATGTACAGAATAACTATAAACAGATGCATTTCAAAGCTGTCTGTCGTGAAGAGAGCTAAAAAAAAGTCCCATGTTGCACACAGCCTGTTGCAGCTGAGGAGACTTCCTGTATTATGCTCTCAGATGTCTAAGTATGTTAAGCATTTACCATACCATTTAAATTTTTTTTGGATTACTTATGTTAGAGTTTAAAACGAGTAATCGGGATATAAACACAGAATCAGCTGACCTCTTGGCGTGTGAACGATTGAGTGTGTTGTCGATTGAGGAAGGGATTTATTTCATGGCAGATCCTTCCTGCCAAACAGGCTGTGCTGGTTTTCCCCAGACGGCTGGGCTTTTATCTCATTTCAATGTGTTGCTTGTATTGATTGTCGCACATGGCCTTCTGCTGGGCTGTAGTCTGTCTGCTGCCCAGAAGCTTTAACGTTTTAACAAACAGGAAGTTGTCTTCTTGGCATTTATAGTGCAGTGTGTGTACAGTAAAACTGTGACGCTTACTTATGTGATCAACTGGAAAAATAAATGAAGAAATACAGAAAATGCACAGAGAAGATAAATGAAGCTGAACATGTGACCCAGTCTGAAAACCCAGCTAAAGGAATTTTATTTTATTTTTTTTATTTCTTTTTGTGAATCAATTTTAAAACATAAAACTTGTGAATTTTCACCGACTTTGATCAGTTTAGAAGACTTAACGTTTATTGTGCTGGTAGGCTTTATTTTTATGTGTGTGTGTGTGTGTGTTTGCAGACAGTGAACCAGCTGGCCCATGCCTTGCATCAGGACCAGGAGCTGGACGCAGGCAGTCTGGTGTGTGTCATGTGGCCTAAAGCTAAGTGTGCTCTACTGCGGGATGACCTGGTACTGGTGGACAGGTGAGTAGATCCATCAGACACACACACACACACACACACACACACGCTATAGTGGTTTATGTCATTCAAGCTGCATAAAACACTTGGGTATGACACTTGCTTTCTGTCCCCAGCCCAGGCATTGACGTCACCACAGAGCTGGACAGCTGGATCGACAAGTTTTGCCTGGATGCTGATGTTTTTGTTCTAGTGGCCAACTCGGAGTCCACACTAATGCAAACAGTAAGGTTATTTTTGAGCACGGATCATTTACTAATCATTGATCTCAATGACACATGAGCAGTCCAACCATTTCCTGCCCAGGCAAATGAGTTTTACATTAGATTGACCCGAGCTGAGAGTGTGGTATGTCAGACGAGCTCCGAGAATGTCTGGCATCTTAACACTTGCAGGATAAGAACTGTCTCCTAAAGCCCAAGATTTAACAAAGCAATCTCATTCTCTCCTTCATTCCCCTTGTAGGAGAAATCATTCTTTCACAAGGTGAACGAGCGACTCTCAAGCCCTAACATCTTCATCCTGAACAACCGCTGGGACGCTTCGGCCAGCGAGCCAGAGTACATGGAGGAGGTACGGTTGCGCACAAGATGCATTTCAAGCAATCTTGTTTCTATAACGATAATTAACGACAAAAGGCCACCGGTGTGTTTTGATATTAGCAAGATAATCGCTTCGCTTGAACCATTTACCATATTGGAGAGTTAGAACATGGCTGTGCTGCTTGTGAAGCTTGATACACCTTTATTATTAGAGCAGAATAAAAGGTCAGTGGTGTCGCCGTTACAAATATAAATTAGACTTGTGTAAGTTAGCTTTTCTTTTGTTGTCACACAAACTGCTGATTTAAAAACTAAGAATGATCCTGAGGTTAATAAAGAATGCCAAGGTTTTAACTAAAGCTCTAATTTCCCCATTTTTGGAATAATTTTAGAGACCGTGGCCCAATACCATTGTTTTCAGATTTGCTTTGTTTAAAATTCCTCACTTAACTTACTGTTTTTGTTTTTAACATAATTTAATTTCAGTAGTCTGTTGCAGCATCTAAATTAAGGGTTTATTACATCAAGCAAATAACAAACCCAAAAAAACACCAAATCACACATTTTTAGTACTTTAACCTCTCTTAGCCTCAGTCAATGAGGGGTGTGGCCTCATTCCTAAGTGAAAACAACGGCTTAAAAAGTGTTACTAAGTGTTTTCCAAAGGCTTAAAACTCATACTGTACCTCTTTACCTATTTTTGCACATACCTTGTTTAACTTAAATTAGTCATATTTATTAACAGCCCAAAAACAAATATTTTTTTCAGCTGAGAATGATTTTAAAAAAGGACCATCATACTTGTTTTTATTTAAGAGCATTGGCATGAACAGGTTCTGTGAGTAATAAATTGAAAGCAAAAAATGATCAGAAGCATATGTATTTATAAGTTAACTCCTTAGCCGGCGATCAATAGATTAAACGTTAATGATTAAGATCCCTAGTTAGTATCTAGTTTGGTATACCCTACAATCTGCAGATTTTATATTGCTATTGAAAATTAAAAAGGGGTTGGTTCATATTGTAATACTGTCCAAAAGTCTCTTGTTTCTTCATATTTTGCTCCCTAAAAGAAACAGATTCTTGCATTTTTAATGTAATCATGAGGAAAAGTTCTCCTTCTGTCTTCTGGACAGAATTATTTACAGTGTTAAATTATTTTGGACTGCTTACATTTTGTGCTTCAAATGCCCCAAAAATGTCAAATTTCTTCCGCTCAGTTTGTGTCATTAATCTGTACATGACAGGTATATTGTGAAAAATTTCTATTTCCTTACAATGCGATTGTCCATTTTAGACATAAGTAATGAGCAGTAGTGTAAGAGTGAAGCTTGTGTGTTTCAGGTCCGCCGGCAGCACATGGACCGCTGCACCAGTTTCCTGGTAGATGAACTTGGAGTGGTGGACCGAGGGCAGGCCAGCGACAGAATCTTCTTTGTGTCTGCTAAAGAAGTGCTGCAGGCCCGTGTGCAGAAGGCTCAGGGTATGCCCGAAGCAGGTAGGAACAGCAGACGCTATACACAACAGATGCTATACAGATGTATTAAACAGGATGCTGATAACAGTACATTGTATACACCACCAGGGGTCCAAGCACCTTTCACAAATAATGTTTAAAAAAAGAAATCTGGGTAACACATAAGGATAAATAAGTGTGTAAAAACGTTTAACCAGTCCATCGACTTGTTTGTTTCTGCGTACTGCAGGTGGTGCGCTGGCTGAAGGCTTTCAAGCTCGCATGTTCGAGTTCCAGAACTTTGAGCGGCGATTTGAGGTAGGTTCTAAGTAACAGCTGACAACTTGTCATTGGTTAATGTTGAGACGACTGTCTGAAAATGATCGGTTGTGTGATTTGTAGGAGTGCATCTCCCAGTCAGCGGTAAAGACAAAGTTCGAGCAGCACACCGTGAGGGCCAAGCAGATCTCAGAAGCCCTGAGACTCATCATGGACTCTGTGCATGTGGCAGCCCAAGAGCAGAGGTGTGAAATTAAACACCACACGTTGGCTGCAAGTAGTAATACCACTCTCAAATCAGAAGTAACCCAAGAGTTAAAACAAGCAATCCAGTGTGATTAGTCAAAGTGACTGGTGTTTCCTTCGGTCCGGAAGGCACGATCACTGTAACGTAATAATAAAGTCATTCCTACACAACGGAGATTATTTGTTTTGTTCATAGTCTTTAAATGACCCATAGATTGGCTTAATGGACTGTCTGATCTCATAACCAAGCTTTAAAAAATATGTATACGCTAAAAATAGTCCAAATCATATCTTGCAAATTAATTAATGTTGATTGATGATCCAGGATCCACTCCATGGAGACAAAGGAAGAGCGGGAGGACCGGCTGCAGTTCATCGATAAGCAGCTGGATCTACTCACGCAGGACTGCAAGAGCAAGATCAAGAAGATCACCGAGGAGGTTGAAAAACAGGTAATGTAAAAGATCCTAAACGCATTAATTTTAAACATTAGTATCGTTAAGCCCTGGCTTTACAGTTATCCTGCTGGATCCTGTGTGTCTCATCAAAGCTTACTGAGATTTGTGTTAGTCTGCCATCTAGTGGCATGATGAGTAATTACTTGTTTGCTGTTAAACAGGTTGAAACACAGAAAAATAAAACATCACAAAATACCATCATGTGTCAACTTGATCCTAAAACACATTAATTTTATATATTAGTATTACTACTTCTTGGCTTTACTGTTATTCAGCTGGACCAGGATTTTCCCCTGTGCATTTCAGCAAAGCCTTCTGAGATTTGTTAGTCTGCCATCTAGTGGCATGATGAATACTCAAGTGCTGTTATTAACAACAGGGTTAGTTAAAAGTGTATATGTAAAGCCATTAATATTTATTAATTCAATACTAATAAAGGTTGTGTTTTCCTGCTACTAGAATTGGAATTGTGTAATAAAAAAATACTTTTTTTTGTGTTCCATAGATTAACCCAAATAGGGATTTATTGCTAGAAGAATCTACTTTCATAGATGTGATGATGTATATTGTGATATTGTGTGTTGTGATAATTGTGGGTTTAATATTGTAGAACCTCAGTGAGAACCTGTGTGTTCTACAAATAAACCTAACTAGATATAGAAGATGACTTGATAACAATAAGTTTAAAATGGCAGACAGTTTCTTTTAAAACAAGATGCTAAAGCACACGGCTGCAACTACACATCTTTCATCCGTGCTGTCGATCAGGTGTCGAATGCAATGGCCGAAGAGATCAGGAGGCTACACGTGCTGGTAGATGATTTTCACATGGACTTTCATCCCTCGCAGGTGGTTCTGAAACACTACAAGAATGTGAGTGCAGTAGCTCGAGTGTTACATTTATCTCCTGTATTTTATTATGTGCCATTACTTTTGCTTTCACTTTGTTAATTTGCTGTTTGTTGTTGATGTGCTGTGGAAAGTCTGCCGCTTTCCCAAGCCTTGTTTTGTCCTGTGTTGGGAAATAGGATTGACTTGTCTTATCTTGAACCCTGTTTCTTTTCTTTATTATTGCAGGAGCTTCACAAGCATATAGAAGAGGGTTTGGGTAGGAACATGTCTGAGAGGTGTTCCAATGCCATCAGCGCAGCCCTGAACACCACACAGACTGAAATGATAGGTCAGTCTAGCCAACATTAAAGCAGTGTTTTATATCAATTCAGCAGTGTCATGTAAAAACAAAAAAACACCTCCATCATTTTATTTACTCCAGATGGCCTGAAGCCCTTGCTGCCCACCTCGGTTCGAGAGCAAGTGGATAAGATGGCACCCAGACAGTGCTTCAGTCTCTGCTATGATCTCAACTGTGATAAGCTGTGCAGCGACTTCCAGGAGGACATCGGCTTCCACTTCTCCTTGGGCTGGACCATGCTGGTCAATCGCTTCCTTGGTCCCAAGAACACCCGCCGTGCTCTCATGGGCTACAACGACCAGGTACTGCCTGGCTCTAGAACACATCTGATACAGAGTATGTGTATCAGACTCCTATTGACCCGAAGTGCTATCAGTATCCAATCAATATCATCTTATGAGGGCTTTAGTATCAGAATTGGAAAACTGTGCATTCCTAGAAGAAATCCAAATTTGAAACGGATATGATTGATGCATACCTCACGCCAAATCGTTATTGGCTCACTGTGAGCTGAAGATAAAGTGAAGGTGAAATATTTCAGATGATGATTAAGTCTCATAGTTTATCCAACAATGTGAATTCATTGCCAGTGAGTCGTCTTTACTCTGAAGAGATCTCAACCTAAAGCAGTGGTTCTCAAACTTTTTCTGTCATTCCCCACTTAAGGGGGTGAGCGAATTTTCAAGCCCCACTTGTCAACAAAATAATAACGAAATCGGCCAAGTTTACTGTTTATTGAAATATCAATCTCTAAACCAATAAGATCAAAAAACACCAAGTTAAAAACAGATAAAATACACGTGCAATGGTTATAAAAGGCTTACGTTATCACATATCTTTGACCCCATGTTTATTAGCTGCTCAGCAATCGTTTGTAGTTTTTTTGCACTGCACAATTCTGTATGCAACTTTGAATGAAGCCATTTGTGCTTTGCTGTCCACTGATTCAGATGTTACCATGTGATTCTCCTGCTGTCTGTATTCTGCCAGCTTTCTTTCAAAGACGTCCAGTGGTTTATTAACGTGACTGGAGTGTGTTTGTCTCTAAGTGTCTTCCTAATTTGTTGGGTCTCATGCGGTCTGCTGCCAGCGGTATAAGACACAAAACACACTCGGGTCTCTCTTCTGCCCCCACCATCACCACCATGAATCCAAGCTGAAGATAGGCTTCATTAGGGGTGGGTGATATAACCAAAATCTTCTAACATGGTAGAAGCAAATTTCTAACTCAATAACGATATATATCACAATATAGCAATTTGTGTCTGAAAATGCATAAATAAAAATTCAAACACAAAGAAACTGTTTTACATAATGTAATTTAATTTAAACTGTGAATTGCTGAGGTTTGCCGCATTTTTTGACTTTGGCCATATTCTTTTGGATGCTTGGATTTCAGATAATAGAAAAGGTTTGACATGTTTCCACCACTTGTTAAAACAGTGCACTTGTGTACCTTACAAATCACGTTCATCTCATTCGTATCACTTTTCTTATACCCAAACCAATTCCACACCACAGACGAGGCACCTTTTTTCTTTACAATCTCCTCGTTTTTCGTCACATGTAAGCAAACTCAGTGCTGCAGCAGCGTCTTCTTCCATTGTCGAAGTGTATGTGAAGCCAAACACATCAAAAGTGGGACGAAACCGCGGCACCCGATTGAACCGAATATCTGCGCAAATACAGCGCAGCGCGACTATCTGGATAGCGCAGTGATGATCTGGTTTATTTGCGCAGCCCGGTGGATCACGCAGCGCCGCTCGAGTCACAAACCTGCGCGACCCACTGTGTTTTATTTAAAAACTATTTATTTAAAATGTCAGGACTGTTTAATATTGTTTCCGCCTTGCCATGCCTGGTTTGTACGTGCGCATCCCAGCGGGGTAAAATTTATTTTGATGGTCGGCGCGGTTTATTTCTGTCAGAGTCGCGCAGCGCTGCCCAGTGGCTCGCGCAGGTTTGTGATTCGAGCAGCGCTGCTCAAGTTGGCCCGACGTTAAAGCGTTATTGTTCCCCTATGGTTCCACTTTTTCTCCCGTCCCACAACTGATGTTATTTTAAATTTACTTGTATTAATGATCCTTTTATTTGTGTGTGATTGTTTAGTTTTGAGCGTACGCTCTTCATTATCAATAAAGAAAAGCATGACTTAGAATAGGTACTTTCCTGTTTTTCCATTGCGCCCCACCTGTCATGTCTGTATTCCCCACTAGTGGGGCGCGCCCCACACTTTGAGAACCACTGACCTAAAGTGTGTTTACTGTGAAGCTCTTCATTTAAGTGGTTGCCACTTGTCTTTGTGTCTCATCAGGTTCCCAGGCCTTTGGCAATCACTCCTGTGGGTACTGCCATGCCTCCCTTCCCACAGGGTGCCATGACCCAAGAAGAGCTCATGGTCTCTATGGTGACGGGACTTGCTTCTCTCACGTCCCGGACGTCCATGGGAATCCTAGTCGTCGGAGGAGTCGTAAGATACATCTGTTGTTTAGCTAAACATTTAGATGTCCTATTTTTTTTTTTTTCCCTCTCTGTAGACATGATGTTTAAAGCCAGATGTTTTCAGTATGTGTTTTTGTGTGTATATCAGATCTGGAAGGCAGTAGGTTGGAGACTCATTGCTTTGTCAGTGGGGCTCTACGGCCTTCTTTATGTGTACGAGAGGCTCACGTGGACGACTAAGGCGAAAGAACGAGCATTCAAGAGGCAGTTTGTAGACTACGCCAGCGAGAAGCTGCAGCTTATCGTCAGCTACACCGGCTCCAACTGCAGCCACCAAGTCCAGCAGTAAGTTTCAGTTCTGGTCTATAAGAGCATTTCAGTGGAAGTGTAAGAAATAAAAAAAATAATAAACAAAAGATTTTGTTATGGAGCGTGTTTAGTCTTGGGTGGAATAAAAACATTTGTATTTATACTGAGACAGTTTTTTAAAAATGTAACCAATTCTCAACCGATATGCATCCACCTCGTGTTGGTGGACATTTTGAAGTTGTCTCCAGAGGATTAGGAAACCTAAGCCAAGAAAAGGAAGGAGGATAATGATGGAAATGTATTTATTTTGATTGATGGATGTCAAAAAGGCATTAATCCTTTTGGAAGTGAAGACTATGCTGAGCAGTATAAAGATTTTTTTTTTCAGTAATTATAGCAATAATATGCATAATTTGCATACTTCTTATTGTTTATAGAGCCCTTCAACTCTTTTTACAGCTATAGGATTTAGCTTTTTGTTCCCTAATGTTGTTTCATAATAGTCAAGTCATTTATTCCATTGCATTCATGGTAAATGTACTGCACAAAAATCTGCTAATGGCTCTTTTATTACGTTTATTTTGCCTGTTCAAGCTTGTAGGGAGTATGAGACGATATGAGAAATGAAATGATCGAAGGCCCGAAGAGTCAAGAAGATTTTGACTGTTCAGACCTTCGATCATTTTATTTCTCATATTTTCTCTCCCTATAAGCTTGAATGTGATGGACAATCTGTGGGTTTTCTTAGTGCTCCCTCTAGTGGACAAAGCATTATAATGATAATGAGTAGAGATTGCTGCATGCATCCGGGTGACTGACCTTGCTGTGTTTGTGTTCAGAATAGAGCATTGTAAAGATGCGATGCACAACTTGAGCGTTTTTCCAGATACCTACACTAACATTTTTTTTTTTCATATGTCTTTATTTTTATTGTTTTTTCAGGGAGTTGGCAGGCACCTTTAACCAGCTGTGTCAGCAGGTCGATGTGACACGACAACAGCTGGAAGAAGAAATTCAAGACATGAACCGGAAAATTGAAAACTTAGACACACTACAGAGCAAATCCAAGCTGCTCAGGTAACACCCTGAGATTTTAGTTTTTCTCTTGTATGCACAGAAAAGTAGTGAGGTACATTGATGAGTGTTAATGAAATGATTTTTTTTTATTTTCTTGTAGGAACAAAGCTGGCTGGTTGGACAGCGAACTAAACATGTTCACCCAACAGTACCTTCATCAGAGCCGATAAAGGAAAACAAGTCTGCTTATTTAACGACATGACCAAGACCAACACTACTCACTTCTTCTCCTATTTAAAGAGTGCTGCAAGGCACACGCAAAATACTGATTTATTCTGCTTGTACAAATGACGAGATGTTTCAGCCATGCTTTTACAGAAGATAGGAAGAGGATTCATTAATTCCAGATCAATTTGAAGACTGAAATGAATGTGTTGCTTTCTTTTGCCATCGTATGTATGTTGTGCCCGTGAGGATTCGGAGGAAGCAAAATGAACAAGGAAATGAGCGTTTTTTTTTCTTTCTTTCTTTAGGTCTTTTATTTTCTTTGACAAATAGTGTTAGCTTGAATTAACTATTTATTTTTTGCATTGTGAAGTTGTTAACCCCGGGATCTTGTCTCTGCTGTAGCCTGTGGGAGTTACAGTGATACTCCTTGCATGCTAAAATGCCATGGAGGAAGAGAAAAGGAGATTGCAAATGCTGAAATCCTTATCTTCTCTGTGTGAATGTACGTTATGAAATGAATGAGAAGTAGTGTTTCACAGCACAACCCAGGTCTAATGCTCTTGGGTGATTTTTAAGGAATTTAACCAAAGTTATATCAGTTAGTGTCTGCAATAATGTTGGTTCTCTGTTTCGGTTTACTTGAAAGTGTGGCTCGGCGGCCAGGGAAAACTCTTCACACGGTGTCATTTTGAACATCAATATAGCACTTTTTATCCTGGATCTCAACCAGGCATCAAGCATTATAATCTAATATCCCAGAAGAAGTGAAAAAGCAGGAAATATAAGCACCCCATGGCAGACAATTCGACAGCCAGTATCCGATTACAAACCAGTGTCGAGGCTTTTGTCTGTTTTGCTGTCTCAAAGTGGTGTATGCACTGTGTGTGGAAATCACAAAGTTGATTTGGAGAAATGTACAGAAGTGTATCAGCCATAACATTAAATTTTTCTAATTATAAAATGGTGTAGGTTCCCCTTGACCCACTAAAACAACTCTGACCCCTCAAGGCATTATTCCACCTGAGCTCTGAATGATTGCAGTGATGTCTTGCTCCAGGATGTTATCGCAGCAGATCCCTTAAATGATGCAAATTACAAGGTTGTGCCTCTATGGATCAAGACTTATCTGTCCAGCATATTCCATGGATGCTCGATCTATCGGATTGACATCTAGGGAATTTGGAGGCCGGATCAACAACCTCGAACTCTTTGTCTGCTAAACCCCTGTGATGCACTGAGTGTTCTGATACTTTTCCATCATGGCCAGAATGAAATTTTTTTCAGCAATGGTAAAAAATGAACTGAAAATTGTGATATTAGCTTAATTGTGGGATTGGGCTGGCTAGCATTTGGCCCTCGCCTTGGATTCCTATGATCCTGTCACCAGTTTATTAGTATATAATTATTAATAGCATATATTAACTGTGATTAATATTATGGTTGATCCCACCTTAGGGTCGGTGTATTTGTGGTTTCATCAGACCTTTTTGTTTTACATTTAGTTAAAGTCTTTTTTTTTTTTTTAATTATTATTATTTTTGTCATTTTTGGCTGCCAAACTTCAGCCACAGCAACGTCCAGGAGGTTTTCCCAAACCACCACACAAATTGACTTTTGCACAGACCGCAGGATTTCCTGCAAACAATTTGTACCTTTTACGTATGTATAAGTAAACCATTATATTATATTACTTTTTTGGTACGGGTTTGGCGTCTTTAAGTCAGGTGAGTGCGGAGTGGGCCTGTAGATGGCGATTGATTCCAGCATGTAGTCTTGATATTGCGGACTGTGCAGTCGGCATGGTTTTGTTGCTGCAACCACACTGCAAAACCCCCCAACTGCGTTCTAATGCAATCTCATATATATATATTTGCGATGTACGCTTAGTGATGGCACTAATTACTGAATCCAAGTTAAATCAAATCTCCTGGGTTATGTTAAAAGACGAATGGAGACTTGGGGGGGTCGGGGGGAAATATAGGATGAAACGTTATAGCATGTGGTAAAACATGGCAGTTGAAGTTTTTGGGCTACTTATTTAATATTATTTAAATCACTGAACTGGCTCTTGGATTTGCGATGTATGTCTGCGTTACGTTTGTCCTACACTGATATTAATGTCAAGTTACCACATATAAAAGGCGTATTTAATGAACGTTCAGCTCCTACACTTGTGTGTGCGTGTGTGTGAGAAAGAGAGAGACTCAGCATTTGGCCCATTGCTGTTTCTACATTGTGTTGTGCATAACACAGTTCAGTTTCGATTATAGTTTGTGCCAAGTGTTTTAAGAGAGGTGAAAAATTCTCCATTGATTGTGCACTTTACTTTTGCTGCATTTTTTTTTTTTTCCTTATTTTTTTTTTGTGTGTCCTGTGTTCAGTAAGTTAACAGAAAGAGAGTACCTTCAACGTATAGATTAAATGTCACTGGTAAAGTAGAGCTGTGCATGTGTTCACTATTGTAACATGTCTTATATTCCACACATGTAAAACTAAAATAAAGTTCATACCGTTGATATGCGTTTTATGACAATTACACCTCCTACAACATCGCAGGCTTCAGATACACACGGCTTGTGAATGAATAATTGTATTGATATGTTAATTGTATTCATGGTGGAATATACAGTGGTGTGAAAAACTATTTGCCCCCTTCTTGATTTCTTATTCTTTTGCATGTTTGTCACACTTAAATGTTTCTGCTCATCAAAAACCGTTAACTATTAGTCAAAGATAACATAATTGAACACAAAATGCAGTTTTTAAATGAAGGTTTACGTTATTAAGGGAGAAAAAAAACTCCAAATCTACATGGCCCTGTGTGAAAAAGTGATTGCCCCCCTTGTTAAAAAATAGCTTAACTGTGGTTTATCACACCTGAGTTAAATTTCTGTAGTCACCACCAGGCCTGATTACTGCCACACCTGTTTCAATCAAGAAATCACTTAAATAGGAGCTACCTGACACAGAGAAGTAGACCAAAAGCACCTCAAAAGCTAGACATCATGCCAAGATCCAAAGAAATTCAGGAACAAATGAGAACAAAAGTAATTGAGATCTATCAGTCTGGTAAAGGTTATAAAGCCATTTCTAAAGCTTTGGGACTCCAGCGAACCACAGTGAGAGCCATTATCCACAAATGGCAAAAACATGGAACAGTGGTGAACCTTCCCAGGAGTGGCCGGCCGACCAAAATTACCCCAAGAGCGCAGAGACAACTCATCCGAGAGGCCACAAAAGACCCCAGGACAACATCTAAAGAACTGCAGGCCTCACTTGCCTCAATTAAGGTCAGTGTTCACGACTCCACCATAAGAAAGAGACTGGGCAAAAACGGCCTGCATGGCAGATTTCCAAGGCGCAAACCACTTTTAAGCAAAAAGAACATTAAGGCTCGTCTCAATTTTGCTAAAAAACATCTCAATGATTGCCAAGACTTTTGGGAAAATACCTTGTGGACCGACGAGACAAAAGTTGAACTTTTTGGAAGGTGCGTGTCCCGTTACATCCGGTGTAAAAGTAACACAGCATTTCAGAAAAAGAACATCATACCAACAGTAAAATATGGTGGTGGTAGTGTGATGGTCTGGGGTTGTTTTGCTGCTTCAGGACCTGGAAGGCTTGCTGTGATAGATGGAACCATGAATTCTACTGTCTACCAAAAAATCCTGAAGGAGAATGTCCGGCCATCTGTTCGTCAACTCAAGCTGAAGCGATCTTGGGTGCTGCAGCAGGACAATGACCCAAAACACACCAGCAAATCCACCTCTGAATGGCTGAAGAAAAACAAAATGAAGACTTTGGAGTGGCCTAGTCAAAGTCCTGACCTGAATCCTATTGAGATGTTGTGGCATGACCTTAAAATGGCGGTTCATGCTAGAAAACCCTCAAATAAAGCTGAATTACAACAATTCTGCAAAGATGAGTGGGCCAAAATTCCTCCAGAGCGCTGTAAAAGACTCGTTGCAAGTTATCGCAAACGCTTCATTGCAGTTATTGCTGCTAAGGGTGGCCCAACCAGTTATTAGGTTCAGGGGGCAATTACTTTTTCACACAGGGCCATGTAGGTTTGGATTTTTTTTCTCCTGAAATAATAAAACCCCTCATTTAAAAACTGCATTTTGTGTTTACTTGTGTTATCTTTGACTAATAGTTAAATGTGTTTGATGATCAGAGAAATTTTGTGTGACAAACATGCAAAAGAATAAGAAATCAGGAGGGGGGCAAATAGTTTTTCACACCACTGTATGTAAAGTGTGTGTGTATGTTTTGCTGGAATGAAATTACTGCAGAGGATGATTTTTAAGGTTTAGGCTGATTGTTAAGATACATTTTTAAAATTGATATCTCTGCTGTGCTCTCCGTTGGCGCCAATGCCTAAGGCACTGTATAATTTAATATGCTATTTAATTAAGGGTTGAACTTAGATAAACTACTTAATTAGGCTAAGCTAATTAAAAGCTGAAATTTAGTGTTTTAAATGTCTTTTACTTAATAATTTTTTAATAACTTAAATTATTTTGAAAAGGTGTTTCAGATGTCTGTTTGTACATTTGTAGGTGAAACTAACTCTCATATTCCTTACACTTGTAGTTGACGAAGAAATGCATGGGCGGGGGGGACATAAAGCCAATTCAAAATTTTCATAACCATGTCTCCTTGCCAGAACATAAAGAATCATGAATAATATCTAATAGTTTAGTATTCAAACAGTAATTAAGGCCCTAATTAATGAAGCAGTCCTAGCGAGCTCACCAGTCCCTCAGTTCATTTGCATGTTAATTATCATTAGGAGCAAGGAAAAAAAGCTACATGAGCTAATTTACAGCACAATTTCTTTAACGGGCCAGATGTTGCTCCACCTGAAGAATAAGGAATGAAATAAAAACACCCACAGGATTTAAAGTATAGAATATGGGGTGGCCCAAAGGTCTGGATCCATAAGCATTTACTCTTATTTGATGTTTATTTATTTTTTTTTTTTCTGACTCCAGACTTAGTCTGTCAGCCCCGGAAAAATGTACTAAAGTAAAAATGTCTGCACGTAACAATATTAGTTCTGAAAAATTTGGACAGTTTCTGCTTGGATTTCTTTGCGGGATGTCAGAATAGCCTCCCAGAGCTGCTGTTTTGATGTGAACTGCCTCCCCCCCCCCCCCCCCCCCCCTAGATCTTTTGCTTGAGGATGCTCCAAAGGTTCTCAATGGGTTTGAGGTTAGGGGAGGATAGTGGCCACACCATGAGTTTCTCATCTTTTATGCCCATCACAGTCAATGACACAGAAGTAGCATGTCTGAGATGCTTTGCAGCATGAGATGGTGCATTGTCATGCATGAAGATGATTTTGCTACAAAAGGCACGGTTCTTCTTTTTTGTACCATGGAAGAAAGTCAAAAACTCCATATTCTTTCCACATTTTCACACCTTCATGGACCCTACAGGAGCCTACCAGCTCTCTCCCCATGATTCTGGCGCAAAACATGACTCCAGCACCTCCTTGTTGACGTTGCGAGCCTTGTTGGGACATGGTGGCCATCCACAAACCATCCACTACTCCATTCAGCTGGACCATCCAGGGTTGCACGACACTCATCAGTAATCGAGACTAGTCTTCATGTATGTCTAGGCCCACTGCAACCGCTTCTCTTTGTGAGCATTGGTTAAGGGTGGCCGAATAGTAGGTTTATGCACAACTGCAAGCCTTTAAAGGATCCTACACCTTGAGGTTTGCGGGACTCCAGAGACACCAGCAGCTTCAAATACCTGTTTGCTGCTTTGTAATGGCATTTCAGCAGCTGCTCTCTTAATCCGATGAATTTGTCTGGCAGAAACCTTCCTCATTCTGCCTTCATCTGCACGAACCTGTCTGTGCTTTGAATCAGCCACAAATGTCTTCACAGTACGATGATCACGCTTAAGTTTTTGTGAAATATCTAATGTTTTTATACCTTGTCCAAGGTATTACACTATTTGACACTTTTGGGCAGCAGAGATCCTTTTTCTTTCCCATATTGCTTGAAACCTGTCGCCTGCTTAATAATGTGGAATAACCTTCTTCAGTACTTTTCCTTTAATTGGGCTCATCTGGCAACCTAATTATCACACGTGTCTGAGATTCATTTCAGTGACCCAAAGAGCCCTGAGACACAACACCATCCATGAGTTTAATTTAAAAACCAAACATTTAATGTTTGACACTTACATCCAATTTGCATAATAGTTTGGAACACGGTGTATATATACAGTATACACACTACTGTTCAAAGTTTGGGGTCACTTTGTAACTCCTTGATGGTTCCTGATTTTTATTTCTTTCTACATTGTAAAGTTTTGCTGAAGGCGTCCAAAAAATGCATGAATCTCCTTTGAACAGTTGATATTGAGATGTTTCTGCTACTTCTGCTCTGTAAAGACTTCATAACGCCTCTAATCTGAGCTGCTGTTAATTGGTCATTTTTCAGGCTGATAACTCTAAATGAACTTCTCGTCTGCAGCAGAGGTAGGTTTTGGTCTCGTCCTGGATGGACTTCATGAGAGCCAGTTTCATTATGGTGCTTGACGGATTTTGCAAATGCACTTGACGATACTGTTCTTGCAAGAACTATTACAGAAAGGCCGACCTCTGTGTCTTAAAATAACAACTAACTGTTGTTTTTGTTGTTGTTACGTAATTACCTAATTCCATATGTGTTATTTTATAGTTTTGAAATCCCCAGTATTGTTGTAGAATGTAGAAAATAAATCACTAAACAAAAACAAAGAAATTTGCAAGTGACCCCAAACTTTTGAAAGATAGTGTGTGTATATGTGTGCATATACTGTATATATATTACGTACATACAGTGGTGTTCAAAATAATAGCAGTGTGTTGGAAAAGTAAGTAAAGCTCCATCTATATAATAACTTTTCATTTAAATCACATAAATGCATTGGACTCCCTGCACATTCTATTCTGAATCACAACATGAAGAAAAATGTGTGTATTATTAGTTTAATGTAAGTGAAGAAAAACAAATATTAGCCTGTTCAAAAAAATAGCAGTGTCATCATTCATCTTTATAAAGTGATGAATTTACCGTGTAAACAAAAATGATTGAAGTTGAATCTTTTTTGTGCATCTCTGAACTAATATTTAGTTGTACAGTATAACCATGGTTTCTGAGAACTGCTTCACATCTGTGACAATTGTACTACACACCACGAGTTTTCTATTGGATTAAGGTCTGGGGATCGGGCTGGAGACTCCATAATGTTAGTCTTGTTGGTCTGGAACCAAGATGCTGCTCGCTTACTGGTGTGTTTGGGGTCGTTGTCTTGTTGAAACACCCATTTCAAGGGCATTTCCTCTTCGGCATAAGGCAACATGACCTCTTTAAGTATTCTGATGGACTCAAATTGATCCATGATCCCTGAAATGTGATAAAATCGACCCAACACCATAGTACGAGAAGCTACATCCCCATATCATGATTCTTGTGCCTCCATGCTTCACTGTCTTCACAGTGTACTGTGGCTTGAATTCAGCGTTTGGGGGCCTGACAAACTGTCTGCGGCCTCTAGACCCAACAAGAACAATCTTGCTTTCAGTCCAGAAAATACTGCACCATTTCTCTTTAGGCCAGTCAATGTGTTCTGTGGCAAACTGTAACCTCTTCACCATGTCTTTTTTCCAACAATGGGACTTTGCGGGGGCTGCTTGCTGATAGCTTGACTTCACATAGCCGTCTTCTAATAGTAACAGTACCAACAGGTAACTTTAGATGTTCTTTGAGTCAATTTTGTTCTTCTTTGATCCATTCGAATGGTAGTTTTCCATTTTCTTCCACGTCTTTCTGGTTTTGGTCTCCATTTAAAAGCTTTAAAATTATTTGATATAATTTTAGCAGAGCAGCCGATCATTTTCTGCACTTCTTTGTATGTTCTTCTGAACAATGTCTGGAACAACTCATTTTACTCAGATTGTCAGAGAGAAATGCACAGGACAACCTTTTCTGCATTCATCCTTAAATAAGGGGAACTTGTTGGACACCTGTTTTTCACAGAATAATTTACCTCTCTAATTGAATTCTACACTGCTATTATTTTGAACAGGCTAATATTTGTTTTTCTTCACTTACATTAAACTAATAATACATTTAGCATATTTTTCTTCATGTTGTGATTCAGAATAGACTGTGCAGGGTGTCCAATGCATTTATGTGATTTAAATTAAAAGTTATTATATAGATATGGAGCTTTACTTACTTTTCCAACACACTGCTATATTCTTTTGAACACGACTGTATACAGTATAAACACTGAATAAGGAGAAGGTCTGTCCACACTTTTGACTGGTACTGTATGTTTGTAATGGTGCCATGCTGTGATGATTATAACACGACAGTTGAGTTTTCTAGACCACATGAAACTAATAGCTTTTTTTAATTCATTCTTGAAAAATTTGTCTGAGATCCTAGAAAAGTCATCAAAATAATTTCTGATACACATATGATTAGTCAAGTAGTATAGTAGTGCGAATGCTAATGCTATTGTTATGGATGGCCAATACCCAGGTTTGTCAGACAGTACATGTACAAGTATTTTCATGTGGATACATGCTGATACTGAATACCAACAACAGTACCTTGGCTTGTCCCAAAGTATGTAAACATGAACATACCTTTAGATGTAATAATGAGGAGAAACATTGGAAAGAGAAAGTAATAAATAAGCAGACCCAGCACTGGACACACTTACTGTAATAGCAGCCTATTTATAGGAGGTAAACACCCAGTCGGACTCTTTGATGAGTTCAGGAAAGTGAGAATGTTGAGCATGTACAGTATTGGTTTTGTGCAGGAAACATATTCAGACAAGGCTAGATATGGTGGCACCAAGAAGAGACAGCAATGTTGAGAACTTTTCTTAGCCATATTAGAGCCTTGATGACGACACAATGACGATGTCATACATACATTCATTCATTCATTCATTTTCTATACCGCTTAATCCTGTGTTCAGGGTCGCGGGGGACCTGGAGCCTATCCCAGGAGACTTCGGGCACTAGGCGGGGTACACCCTGGACAGGGTGCCAATCCATCGCAGGGCACACACACATACACACACTCACACTCCCAATCACACACTACGGGCAATTTAGGAACGCCAATTAGCCTAACCTGCATATCTTTGGACTGTGGGAGGAAACCGGAGTACCCGGAGGAAACCCACCAAGCACGGGGAGAACATGCAAACTCCATGCACACAGAGACGGGAATCGAGCCTGGCCGGGGAATCAAACCCAGACCCTGGAGGTGCAAGGCGACAGTGCTAACCACTACACCACCGCGCCGCCTACGATGTCATACAATGTCAGAAATTCACAGTTCAAACACGAACTAAAAGAGACAATAATTGCAGCATTTTTACTGAAAACAAATATTTTTCATCATCATGACTGTAAAGATAATTACAGGCATATAAATGTGGATAGCAGCCAGAATTCGAGTTGGTTAATTTACTAAATAAACAAACAAACAAACAAAAAAAGAACAAAGACGCTTTGAAACATAACCTCTTACACTTGGTGTTCCATATACATTACTCATTTGCCTCTAAAAAAGTTAGTGTTGAAAAAGTCATATTCTA
This sequence comes from Channallabes apus, assembly GCA_030522415.1. Lineage (NCBI taxonomy): Eukaryota > Metazoa > Chordata > Actinopteri > Siluriformes > Clariidae > Channallabes > Channallabes apus. The sequence continues at coordinate 35,865,831 of CM060111.1, forward strand.
TCCATGTTTTAGTTTGTGTACCCTACGATGGATCGACACCCTGTCCAGGGTGTACCCCGCCTCGTGCCATAATTCTCCTGGGATAGGCTCCAGGCCCTCCCGACGCTGTACGGGATGAATGGTATAGAAGATGAATGAATGAATGAATGAATAAATGAATATTAAACCTGCCCCAACCAACACCCAACCACACCCCTCTCACACAGAATAATAATAATACTAATAATAATATTTTATATGAAGGAATGAACAAAGTAAATGAACAAAGTAAATACCACATTTTTGTTCCAAAATTGGATTTCCGTGGAAGCTGTTTTTTAATTTTTTATTTTTATCAGTCTTAGACCAATGCTGTGTCGTCGGCACGGTGTTAAGGGTTAATCTTTTGAAGAAGAGGCCGTGCAAAGAGACAATGCAAAAGTAAGTTTCTATGCAGAGTATGTGCGACCGCTCTCCTTATACTTTTTACAGCAGCAGGCATCCGGTGCATTTACTCCCTCTCAGTACACCACTCTCGCAATAGCAGAGAATACACAGGTAAGGGTAGTGGTCTGTTAGTTAATCGATTGATGATGACATGGTTCTCCCAGACAGATTTTTAAAAAGCTGGGCAAATAGACTTGGGTGGCAATATACTTCAATATGCATTATACACTGAATACAGAAATAAACATTAGATTAAACTTTAAACATTACATTAGATATTAGCTAACTGCAGCTCACTGTAAATAAGTGAGTATGTAAATATTGGGTTATAATACAGAGTCTTGAAAAAGGACTACTTTATTCCGGACAGTTTTAGTTAAGCTCTGTGAGACGTGTGTGGGTTTTAAACCAGAGCATCCGTGTCTAGTTATCATTGAATGATACAGTAGATGCTTGTGTTAGGGGAAAATCAATGAAAGAAAGAAGAAAGGTTCTGTAAACATGGTTTATGAGGAAAATAAGTTGCTTATATTGTCATGTCATGTAAGAAAATATTGCTGCTGCTGATAATTTATAGCGTTTGGGATGTTTTTATCATAGAATAGACTGGACTTTTTAGACTTTAATGACTACACCTTAAGAAACACTATAAATAACATTAACATCTCTTCCATTTATTAACAGTTATAAGGAGATCCGGCCAGTTGTTAAAAACTTTTTGTTATTAAATACCCTTTTGGCTTGGGAAGATGTAAAAAAAAAAATCTCCACCTCTCCGGGAATTTAACCAAGCAATCCCCAATCATTTTGAACCCTGACTTTCCTGCTTCCTTGGCTAATATTGGCCTTCGGTCCTGGGTGGAGAAAGGAGTTTTTAATTTAGCTAATTTATTTACAGATAATGTTGTCAAATCTTTCGAGACACTTAGAGTGGATTATAAGCTTCCCAGAACAGATTTTTTTTCAAATTTCTACAGTTATGTCATTTTATTCAATCTGAAATGAGACAGGGCCAAATCCGCTTTGAATTGTCTGATATTGAAAATCATCTCCTTCTTCCCGGGGCATTGAAGGGTCAGATTTCCTATCTGCATGGCTCCCTTTTATCAGAAACCTCTTCACCTTTGAATCCTTTAAGAAAGGTTTGGGAAAAGGACATGGGCCGATCTTTTACTGATGATGAATGGCTCCCTATATGTGAGGAGATTTTTCACAAATCATCTTCAGTTTGTGCATGAGCAAAACTTGAAATTCATATATAGAACATATCTCACCCCTGTATGCCTCCACAAAATGTATCCAAATGTATCTCAGCTGTGTTTTAAATGTAATTCAGAAACTGGAACATTGATGCATCTATTCTGGGAATGTAAGAAAATTTTTACTTTTTGGTATGAAGTGCATCATCTGGTTGAGAAAATACTGGCTAGAAAATTCACTATGTCTCCAATTATATACCTGTTAAATTGTAAAATATCACTAGATCTTCCTTCTGATTTAAACTCATTCATTCATTCATTCATTCATTTTCTGTACCGCTTAATCCTGTGTTCAGGGTCGCGGGGGCCTGGAGCCTATCCCAGGAGACTTCGGGCACTAGGCGGGGTACACCCTGGACAGGGTGCCACTCCATCGCAGGGCACACATACATACACACACTCACACACCCAATCACACACTACGGGCAATTTAGGAACGCCAATTAGCCTAACCTGCATATCTTTGGACTGTGGGAGGAAACCGGAGTACCCGGAGGAAACCCACCAAGCACGGGGAGAACATGCAAACTCCATGCACACAGAGACGGGAATCGAGCCTGGCCGGGGAATCGAACCCAGACCCTGGAGGTGCAAGGCGACAGTGCTAACCACTACACCACCGTGCCGCCCTGATTTAAACTGTTTATTAAATTTCATTACTTATCTGGCAAAGAAATGTATACTTATCTTATGGTCATCATCTCGTGTACCAACTTTAAAGATGTGTTTGGCACAAGTGGGTAATCTTTTACCATTACCAAACTTACATACGACTTACAGAACAAATCTGAACTATTCTGGCAGATATGGGCCCCTTTGTGGGATCTACTTGAACAATCGTGACACTGTCTTTCTCTTATGTTTTCTTTTACTGAACTGTTTTGCCCTTGGGTGTTTCCATGTTAACTCTTATATTAACAGATTATTGTTTGTGTTTAAATGTTTGCTGAGGGTGTCGATTGTATATTGATCTGGCGCTGCTTTTTTGTTGTTGTTAAATATCAAGAAAAAAAAAGAAAAAAAAGAGAAAGAAACACTATAAATGGGATTATCTATTAAACAATGCTGGATCAGTAGGGTTTTATATAAAAAGAGGGAAAAAGTGAGAAATAAAGAGTTATCTTGTTATCTTAAGAAGAGCCTTCTTTCTGTTTCTGTACACATGGTACATCAGATTTCTTTTTCTATTTTATTTTGAAAGTCAAACAATAGGTCAAATTACTGTTTGAAGTAGATTATTAACACATAATTGAAATTACATGAATCACAGGCTTGTTTTTAGAATGAAGCAGGACCCATGTTAGAGCCCTGATGATGACACAATGGAATCGATGATGTCATAAATTCACAGTTCAAACACAAACAAGGACAGACAAGGATTGCAGCATTTTTACTAAGCACGAATATTTTTTCATATTTTGTTTTTTTGTTGTTGTTTGATGTGACTGTGATGATCATGGATATGATTGCAGATACCAGCCAGAATCAGAGTAGGTTCATTTACAAACAAAAGCTAAAAAAGCACAAAGAAGCTTTCAATCATAAGCTCTTGATTGTGTCCCATATATATTACTAATTTAAGTTAGTTTTGAAAAAGTCTTTGAATGGCATGTTCTTTTTCAGGAGAAACCATGAGACAGCTGACAGGCCATAAGGCTGCAGTGCAGGCTATGGAACTGATGAGCAGTTTTTTCAAGCATATCAAAGCAAATGACAAGCACACGAGTAAGTAATGACCTGAGACAGAAAAGTGACAATATTATTGTGATAAATGCTAAAGGTAGTGAGGACAGAATCAAAAGCCATAACCGATATCATTTGTGTTACAGGTGAAAAGATCCGCACTGAGGCCGTTAGGGTGATGATGGGAATTTTCCTTTGGGATCCTGAGAGAGATGACCCCACACCGTGTAAGTTCTTACTGTGTGGAGAGTAATAGAAGGATTAATAATAAAGTGAAGCAATGTGAAAATGTGAAAAATACTTAAAAAGGGAACATTTTCTTTTGAAACAGACCTTGTGGAAGTGGTGGATGCCGGATTAGAGCAAGGTCCTAAAACAGAGCACAGCACATCTCAACGTGAGCTGGAGCAATCACTCACCTGTTACAGTTAGAACACTAATAGTGTTAACTTATTCAATGGCCAGCCTTTTATGGCCAGAAAATGTCATCTCTGAATAATTTCAGGCAAAATGCAAAACTCCTATTGTATTAATGATCCCTCATATTAACTTGTTCTCTATTCTTAAAGGGGAATCCTAGTTCTGCGTTTTAAAAATAAGATTATAGTTATAATGTACAGTATAGTTATAATAAGTTTTATAGAAATAATATCTGTTAACTTTGCAACTGACGTATCAACTAGATCATGAATTCTCAGGTCGAGTGTCATTGTCTTTCTAAAGTTCCCTTAGGACCATAAAATAAAACAACACAGCACTACTAAATTAGACAAGAAAACAAGACTATATAAAGTGCGCACGTACATTTTTCTAGCCAAACAGAACAAGTTACTAACCTAAGGTGTGGATATAATGTAAGTATTCCCTTGCAGTGAAATCTTTACTTTTAAATGGCCTATTGGTTATTGGCCTACGTACCTACAATTCTTTATCAATTTTAAACATTTTAACATTTGAAGAGTCAAATTCTAAAAAGTTAAAAATTCAAAGTCATTTAATGACATGCTCTTTTTTTTCAGGAGGAAATATGAGGGAGCTGACGGGCCCTAAGGCTGCAGCTCGGGCTATGGAACTGATGAACGGCTTCTTCAAGGATATCGAAGCAAATGATAAGCAAATGAGTGAGTAAAGACCTGATACAGAAGACTGAAAATATTCTTACGATAAATGCTAACGGTAGTGAAGACAAAATCCGAAGCCAAAGCCTTTGATGTTTGTATTACAGGTGAACGGATCCGCACTGAGGCCGTTAGGGTGCTGATGGGGATTTTCCTCTGGGATCCTAAAACAGGTGACACCACACCACGTAAGTTCATAAAAAAAAGGAATGAATGAATAAAAATAAATGAAGGATTAAATAAAAAAAAGAAGGAAAGTCAATAATATGAAAATATTAAACAATGCTTCAAAGGAGAAACCTTTCTGTTAAAACAGAGCTTGTGCTAGTGGTGGATGCTGGACCAGAGGGAGAACATAGGGGACCAGAACGCTGCAAACCTCTGGGTGAGCAGGAGCAAACACTCACACTGATATACATTATCTCACAAAAGTGAGTACACCGGTACGAGTTGTGTACTCATGTATGTTGCCAGCTATTTTGACAATAATGGCTGTATGTTAAGTTATTGTTAGAGGACAGTGAATCTATACTGTTATACAGGCTGCACATTGACTACTCTAAAATATAATTTTCATTTCTATAGTATTGTCCTTTGAGAAGATATACGCAAATGTTTGCTGAAATTAGAAAGGAGAACTCACTTGTTTCTCTGTAAAGTGGATTTCATACAATTCTTCAAAACATTAATTGCTTAAATAAACACAAATAAATGCTGAGGCTGCAGTACACCTTTTTGACATATACAGTACATCATTTTTAAAAGACTCTGATTTTACTTACGTTAGACTTTCTACTGATGATGTAATAAATGGCAAATGAAGAAAGATAAATTACACTAAGGTCCAGGTGCCCAAAGCAAGTATTAATATTAATATCCTATCATGATTTCAGTAATGTAACAGAAGAACTGCTGAAATTAAATTAAAAATGAAATTAATCACTTTATCTATATGAATTCATGCAATCTATTGTTTTTTTAATCCATTCTACACATTTTTATATGATGCTTCAATTATTAATCGTGTGATATATATTTTTTTTATCAGATAAAGTTAAGGCTGAAGCGGTTGTTGAGACTGAGGCTGCTGTTCACCCTAAAAACAGAAAGTCACAAAATGCTGGCACAGGGAACAGCAGAACTCTGGGTGAATAGACGCAAACACTGACACTGATATACCTCTGCAAAATAGATTCCATAAAATCCTTTATAAGAATGAAATGCACAAATAGACACAAACAAACAAGCAATTAAATGCTGAGGCTAATTGATATAAAACTGGATGTGACTACTTGTATTAAAAAGAATTATCATATAATTATGAAAACTTCATCATCATCATCATGATATTATTATTATTATTATTATTGTTATTCAGTATTTTCTAATGCTATAATAAATGACAATCATACAGTGAATCCTGTTGAAATCAGTGAGGAAAAGGAGAAGAGGGCAAGAAGCAGGAGATGGACATGTGGCAAAGGAAGAAAGATCAATAATAATATGGTCCAGAACCACAAACCAGGTATTAATGTTAATGTCATGTCATAATGTCAGTAATGTAACAGGAAAACTGCTGATCTTAAATTTAAAGAGAAAATAAAGGGAAACTCTTTATCCCTGTCAAATTATACAGTCTAAATTTTATATCATGCTTTAATTATAAATTATGATTTTTATCAATGTGGATACAGCTGTGGCTGAAGCAGTTGTTAAAACTAAAGCAAAAGCTAAAACAGATAATAATAATAAAAAAAAAAAATCATTGCATTCATCCTTAACTAATACGTCTTCTTAATACTGTTTTAGTGTATTTTTCCTTTTTTTTCCCTAAAGGTGAATGGAAACAAAAAAGCCAAGCCTAATATTAATACAGTTTATGTGATGCGCTGGTATAAGTGCTAAAACTGAGAATATTAACTTATTAAAAAACAGGGATGCTGAAAGAGGAGGTTCAGGGTGCGAGGGCTGAAGCCATCAACCAGTTCTTGAAAGCCCTTCTGGAACAGGAAAAGCAGGGCAATGAAACAAGAATCCCGAAAGAGTCGGATGATGGGACGGAGGTTAAAACTGAAAAAGAGAAGGCAGAAGAGACTGAAGCAGAGAACAGCATAACTCTGGGTGGGTAGGAGCAATCACTTACAGTACACTGATGTACCTCTTTACCAATTAAAACACCTTTAAACATTAAGAACTTACTGTAAATAAAAAGGAAGAAAACAAACATAAAACAAAAAATAAATGTGAATAATGAAAGAAATCTCTGTATCCACCCTTCAGTAATAAGTTGTCATTGTCATCATCGTCTATACTGTTCTATCCTGTATGACTTGGGGCTCAAGGGCAGGGTACACCATGCACAGGGTGCTAATCCATCACAGGGCACACTCGTGCTCATTCACACACTATGAGCAATTTGGGAAGGCCACTTCGCCTAATCTGCTTGTCTCTGGACTGTGGGAGGAAACCCGGAGTACCTGGAGGAAACTCATCAAACACAGTCCAGAGGCGGAAATTAAACCCTGAACCTGGAGGTGCAATGCAACAGTGCTAAACCCCTACGCCACCATGCCACCTCACTAATAAGTGACGTTAATATTATTAAACAGTTTTATTTTTTGTTAACGGTATGAGTTACAATACTTAAAAAATTTAAATGTAGATAACAGTATTGTTTAAAATTGTAATATTGCTGATTTATTATTTTCTAAACATTTAGCAATTATCAACATGCATGACAATTCTGCCAAAAACACCAGCAAAGGGACTGAGAACAAGAAACAGACCAGAAGAGGGACACGAGGCAAAGGGAGAAAGATTAATTACAAAAAGTTCCAGGACAAGAAAAGAGGTATTATTATTATTTATTTATTTTTTTTATTTTTTATTTTTTTATTACCATTATGTCACAATGTTACTAATGTAAGCACTGATATCAAGATAACATGAAATACATTTTTATTAATTCTGAGTGAAGTTGCAGAAGTTCACATTCAGTTTGTTTTATCAGTTTAATTCAGTTTATGTGATTAACTGGCATTAGTGATGTTATGGAACTGAGAATGTTAACTGGTTCAAAAACAGGGATGCTGACAGAAAGAAGCAGATATTACACTTAAGACATAAACATTTTTGACATGTAACATTATAAATTACTCACTGGTATTAATGCTGTAAGAGCACTGAGAATATTAACTTCAAAAACAGGGAAAACAGAGGAGGAGGATGGTGCGAGGAGTGAAGCCATCAACTTTGTCTTGAAAGTCCTCCAGGAAGCGCAAAAGATCACCATGTCCTTGGGTCAGTAAAGAAAACAGATTATAGACCTTTTTACAAAGTTTAGATATGGGAATTTGCTAAAACAACTTAAGGTTACCTAAAATTTTATGAAACATGAGACAATAACACAACATAAAAGGCTACCAAAGCAAAACAAGAAAAAGAAAAAACATTCAAAAGAATTCAGTGTGCTTGATTGCACTGATTTTAATGTCATCCAAAGAGTATTACCAAAAAAAAAAAAATTTTAACATTAAGAACTAAAAAAAAATAGAAAAAGAAACAAATACATACAAATATGAAAAAATAAATCACCATATTAATCTTTTACTAAGTGATATCAATATTACAAAACTGTTTTTATAGTCATAAGGTACGAGTTACTTAAAAATAAATGTCAATACCAGTACTAAGACTGTAACAGTGTTCATTTATTATTTTCTAAAGATGGACCAATCAGCAACATAGACGATGAGCCTGACAAAAACCCTGACACTGAGCATCAGAAAAAGAAAAGGACCAGAAGAGGGACACGAGGCAAAGGGAGAAAGATTCATTACAAAAAGTCCCAGGACAAGAAAAGTGGTATTAATATTATTATAGTCATGATTTCAATAATACAACTGCTGATCCTAAGATAAATCTGTATTAATCCTTATGAATTAATATCACTCACTTTTGACATGAGTGATGAAGGTACAGGGCAGAATGAAACTTTCCAGAGGCCAACAGCCATTAAACTAGTACAAGAACTGAGAATATTAACTTATTTAAAAACAGAGATGCTGAAATTAAAATAATATTAATAATAATAAAAAACAGTACTGTTTATGTCATGTTGTCAGTAGAAAATCAACAAAGAAACTAATAAATACAGATGGTGAAAAAACAAAGTGCTGTATTGATCTTTCACTAATAGTACAGTATGTTATTATTATTGCAAACCAGTTTAATTTTTGAGATGGTGATAAAGTATGAGTTGCTCAAAAATATTGTCAAGATGGCAGTAATGTAACTAATTTTCTTTTAGTTTTATTAGTTCAGTTAATGTTATTCATTTGTTTTAGTCATGTTAAAAACTGAGAATATTAACTTGTTCAAAAACAGCGATGCTAAAAGAGGAGGATGATGGTGCGAGGGCTGAAGCCATCAACCTGGTCTTGAAAGTTCTGCAGGAAGCGCAGAAGATCACCATGTCTCTGGGTCAGTGAAGAAAATAGATTATAATCTGGCAATAATATACATTATTTACAAAGTTAAATTATTTTTACTCGGGAAAGTGCTGTGAGAATTTGCAAAAACAACTTGTGAAGTTACATCCAGTTTTATGAAATGAGACAATACGGTAAAATGAAAGGCTACAAAAACTGTAAAACATTTTATGTGCTTGATTTCATTGTTAAAAAAAAAAAGCTAATTTCCATACAAAGAAAAAGAAACAATTAAAAACAAATAATGAAAAAATTATTGTGTTGATGATTATAACTTCACTAATAAGTGTTATTAATATTACATAACAGTTTCTTTTATCATAGAGATAAAGTATGAGTTACTTAAAAAAATCTGTGTCGATACGGTATTGTTTAAGACTGTAATATTGTTTTATTATTTTCTGAAGGTGGAGCAATCGCAAACATGCATGACAAGCCTAAAAACCCTGCCGAAAACCCTGGCATGGAGCAGCAGAGAAAGAAATGGACCAGAAGAGGGACACGAGGTAAAGGAAGAAAGATCCATTACGAAAAGTTCCAGGACAAGAAAAGAGGTATTATTATAATTATTTTGTCAATTTTATAATAAAATAAACTGAAAGAAATAGTTTTTATTATTTTTATTATTATTCATTTTTATTAGTTCAGTGATTTAACTGGGTATTAGTACTGTAGTATTAGAGGAAACTGAGAATATTAGCTGATTCAAAAACAGGAAAAGAAAGAAGCAGTACTGTTTAATGTAACGTTTGTAGCATTGTTGACTTATTATTTTCTTATTATTTAGTAATCAGCAACATACATGACAAGCCTGCCACAAACACCAGCAATGAGTCTGATGAAAGTAAAAGGACGAGAAGAGGGACACAAGGCAAAGGGAGAAAGATGAATTACTCCCAGCTCCTGGACAAGAAAAGAGGTATTATTATTAATATTGCATCAGTAATGTAACTGCTGATATTAGTTTAGTTCATGTGATTCATTGGTAATAGTAATTAACAATTACAGTAAGTAACATTAGAACACTGAGATTAATAATTTATTAAAAAACAGGAATGCAGGAAGAGGAGGCGGATTTTGCAAGGGCTGAAGCCATCAACCTGATCTTGAAAGTCCTTCTGGAATAGAAAGAGAAAAAGATCACCATGTCTCTGTCACCATGGTAAGTAAAGAAATATGTCAAATATATTCATTTTCTATACTGCTTAATCCTCTATTCAGGGTCACGGGGGACCTGGAGCCTATCCCAGGAGACTTCGGGCACTAGGCGGGGTACACCCTGGACAGAGTGCCAATCCATCGCAGTGCACACACACATACACACACTCACACACTACGGGCAATTTAGGAACGCCAATTAGCCTAACCTGCATATCTTTGGACTGTGGGAGGAAACCGGAGTACCTGGTGGAAACCCACCAAGCACGGGGAGAACATGCAAACTCCATGCACACAGAGACGGGAATCGAGCCTGGCCGGGGAATCGAACCCAGACCCTGGAGGTGCAAGGCGACAGTGCTAACCACTACACCACCGCGCCACCATATGTCAAATATATGAACTTATTAATTGATAAATGTCAATAGCAATATTGTGACATTTTTATTTTATCATTCTCTAAAGATGGAGTACACAGCAGAAATGAGCACGAGCCTGCAGAAAACACAGGCAATCCGACTGAGAAAAAGAAACGAAGCAGCAGAGGGGCATTAGGCAAAGGCAACATCTGCCTCATTTAATGCAATCTAAACTTTGTGATAGACAAACCCATGGTGAAGGCAGAGGAAGTATCTAAGCCTAAAGACAAAGTGCAAGTTAAGCTACTGTGTACAACTGAGTAATTCATATTAATGACAAAATATAGACAAATACTGATATTTGTGCAATAAAAGGCAGGAGAAAAGACACAACAGAGGAGCAAAGCTAAGCTGGAAGCTACTCAAGGTAAATACGAAATAAAGACATGAATATTACATGACTTAAAGTAGTTAACAGTCACAGCTTGACATTTAAATCCAATTTAAAGAAATGAATACGTGAAAACTAATGAAGCCAAATATGAATAGAAGAAACTTAGTGATGCTAATGTTGTTTAAGATGTTTAAGTGACATTATTCTCACATTATTTTCTAAGGATGAAGCAACACATAGAAGAGGGAGAAAAATCAGCTACGACAAAAAAAAACAAAACAAAGATAATCATGAGAACTTGATAAAACACCTACAGACACATGCAGGAATCAAGGACATACTATCCTTAGCTAATACCATTTATGTTAATCTAATATGACTTACTATAAAATATACTATATATATATACTATCCTACAGTACTGTGCAGACGTTTAATATGGGTAATAAATGTTTGTTTGTTAATAATTTTTATAAACTCAAGTAACAAAATGGACAGTGAATGAACAGAAGAGAAATCCAAATCAAGTCAGTATATGAAGTGACCTCCTTTTGCCTACTCCTTCTAGTTTCTCCTACTGTAGGTACACTTGCACACAAGATGGTGTATGACATGTGGCATGAAACGGTCTTTGACCTTGTAGCAGAGTTTGGCTGTTCCTCACCTAGTTTTAATCCTCCTACCCAGCTGTTCCTGTTTCAGTTAATGACTGTGTTTCAATCTACATACGAAATGTATTATACCTGCTTGGTATAACTGGTTATCCATACACCTGACTCTGATCCTATAAAATCAATGACTTTGAGCAAGTGTAAGAATTGATGCTGTTTGAAGCGAAAAGGGTCAACACACTAAATATTGATTTTTCTTCTGTTTGCTCACTTTGCATTTTGCAAATTAATAAACCATTTAAATATGTATTTTTGAAAGCATTCTTACTTTACAGAATTTGTTTACACTTAAGCATAACTCAAGCCCTATTCTTTAATTATTAAAGAGTATTTAAAAAATAAACAAGTATGAAAAAAATATTAATTATGAGAGGTCAGTTATTCTGCACATGCACCGGGTAGTGTAATGTTCACATTCCCATTTTTCACCTCATGTAGTCTGGGTGCTGGATGACCGTGGGCTGAGATGATTATGTGAGCCTTTCGCATATGTTGTATGGAAGGAATTTTGCTGCTGGTGACTAATACTTCTGTTTTCACCACTCTTTGGATTTGAGGCTAAAGTTCACAAATACAATTCAAAGAACGGCATATAAATTGGGGGGAAAAAACATCTATGTGCCATCAAAAATATGACAAATGGGTTGCCAAGAACGAGTGAATTATCACAAACCCAACTGACAGAGGAGCAGTGATGGTCGTTGATAACGTCAAATAATTTAAGAAAGACTTGTGGATAGCCCACAATATTATCATAAACCAATACATTGGGCAACACATGGGAGGAATTGAGAGAAACATTGTTCACAGCTAAAGACGCAGAGTGGATTACTAAACCAGAGCATGACTATTTGTGGTGGCTACACCATAGGATACCCACTTTTTAAATTTTCCCAAAGATCCATAATAATCTCAAAACCTCTCCTGGGAGTCGTATTATATTTTCTAATGGATCCCTGACGGAGCCTACCTCTCAGTTTGTAGACTTTAATATTAAGCTTTTGGCCCAACAACTGTGTTTATACATCCAGGACTCTACTCATGTTCTGAGGGTCTTTTATGAAATGAGACTTCATGCTGAGATTTTGTGCTTTTATGAAATAAAACTTTGTGTTTTTTTTTCTCTAGGAACTTGGAATGTGGAATACTTATTCACTAATATTGCTCATGATGATGACTTGAAAGCTTTGCAACACTTCCTACCGAATAGGCGTACAGAATATTTGCCTCTTGCTGATTTCATTCTCCAGCTTAAAGATTGAACTCCTAAAAATAATGTATTTCTTTTCCAATACAAACTGCCATGGGGTTTGTTTTTGCTAACCTCTTTTTAGGACTTTATTAATCAAAATAAGTATAGTAACAAGATGAAATGGTTGGGGGGGTACATTAATAACATCAGTATTTTGCACTGGTTCTGAGGAGAAACCTATTATTATTTATAACTGTTTACAATCTGATATTAGAAATAAAATTGAGCACTGAGTATTTTAACAGCAGTATTATTATTATTATTTAATTTTTTATTTGACTGCTAAGGGTGACAAAGACAAGCTTACCACAAGAGAATCCAAATTGGCTCTAGACAACATGGACAACCTTTTGGCCAATTTCATGGTCTTTGATGTATTTGTGATAAAGACCAAGAGTTAGAAATGCAGTTTGTATTTTATTAGCCTGATTTGTTTTAACCTCTTCAAACCCACACTCTAAGTTTATACAACTGATAACTTTGAGTTATTTGCATAACACTCAGTTTTCTGAGTAGCATGTCTGAGTGCCAATGTTTCAATGGCCAGTGGGGCAGTATTAGAATCGTTGACTGGCCGTCCACCCCTATTTTGGAAATGTTCACGGAAATCAGAGCTTTACAGAGAAGTGAGCCAGTGTGTCTGTATGAATCCTGATTGTAAAGGGAGAAAAAACAGCATGCAGTGTGCAGAAAAACAGTATGCAATTGGTCATTTGATAGCTGCCTGTAACACCCCTACACCCAGCACACCACATCTGGATGGAGATTCATAAAGATGAGTTTCCCCTGGACAGAAGTTCTGCTTTGTCGTTCAACGTCCTCGGCACATTGGTGGGTTGAGGTGACAGAAAATGTTTGTTGCTCTGTGTACCAGGCTTGTGCACAATTCAGAATTTGAGAATTGGCCGCCATTCAATTCATGAGTTGGAATTTGAATTGAATTGACTCCGCCCCACAGGAAGTTGATTTTGAATTGGAGTTGGAATGACAGGAAGTGGAATTAAATTCACAGTCATACAACAGAACGAATGTGTTGAATCTCACATACAATTACATTAATTTTTTATTTAATAGCATAATTTCATTAAACATAACTAGTCACTCCTCAACCCTAAATAAATTTTGATCAAATTCTTGAAATAAATTACTCCTTCAATGTTTGATTAGTTTTGTTCAAAATGTTATTTTCATTTCAAAGTAATAAAATAACACAAAGTCGAGTGTTGACCATCAAATTGTGCAGAAAAGAAGCTTTCAAACAAATGTCCACCCCATTTTAAATACTTGGTTAAAGCAAAGCATTCTGGGATATTGAGTCACGTTCCATTGTTTTCCCCCAAATTACAATTCCAATAAATCAAACTTAATTATTTGTTCTGTGACTTTTAACATTCATTGCTGGGGGGAAACATTTCCTGTTAATGTAATCTGTACAAGTAGTTCAAACTAATATCATTTATAGAATATGACATATATTGTAGGGCGGCATGGTGGTGTAGTGGTTAGCACTGTCGCCTTGCACCTCCAGGGTCTGGGTTTGATTCCCCGGCCAGGCTCAATTCCCGTCTCTGTGTGCATGGAGTTTGCATGTTCTCCCCGTGCTTGGTGGGTTTCCTCCGGGTACTCCGGTTTCCTCCCACAGTCCAAAGATATGCAGGTTAGGCTAATTGGCGTTCCTAAATTGCCCGTAGTGTGTGATTGGGTGTGTGTGTGTGTGTGTGTGTGTGCCCTGCAATGGATTGGCACCCTGTCCAGGGTGTACCCCGCCTAGTGCCCGAAGTCTCCTGGGATAGGCTCCAGGTCCCCCGCGACCCTGAACACGGGATTAAGCGGTATAGAAAATGAATGAATGAATGAATGACATATATTGTAAAGCTTCATTGTTGAACACTTCACTTATGTATATGAATTTCTTTGAATTTGTATTGAATTGCAATTCTACTTCCTTTAATTCAATTCCGAATTGTAATTCTAGATCCTGTTTTTGACATCAATTCAAATTCAATTCAAATTCAAGAATTTAATTGGAATTTAGGAGTCATTCTCAATTCAGTTCTGAATTGTGCACAAGCCTGCTGTGTACCAGCATGTGTAATCGAGATGATCTCTGCTCATAGTAAGAGGAGGTTTGTAAATGATGGCATGTGCAAAGGTAATCCTTTAGCCAATCCTGGCTGGCTGAGTGCGATAGGAACCTCTGGTGAGGTCACACTGAGGGCGTTCCCAATGTACACAGAGAAACAAATGCTAAGAAAACTGCTGAACTTGATGAATGTCTTCAAATGAAACAAACAAATGTTGGACACAAAAAAATATCAAGTCTACTGTACATCTTGACAAACAAAAAAAAGAAGGAAAAAAAATCCTCAGATTTTTAAAATCAATTGTAACATTGGTAAATTTGTTGTGCACCGCTTATTGCATACCTTACCTTGTTTTTACACAGGCTGGACAAACTGGTAAGAGGTCTGCTATTACAAAAGCAAATCTGGATTAGTCTACAGTTAAGCATTTTTACATTGTACATAAAAGCAATCCAGACAGCCTTATGGTTGAAGGCCTGGAGTCTATAAAAACAGAACATTCAGGGTTGTGGGTAACTGAAAGTGTTATTGCAGAGGCCAACGTTTTACATATATCAAATGCTGACTACTGTATAGCCAGGACTAAATAGAGGAGAAATTCTGTTGCACATACTCTGATGATCTCTTGTTGTAGCTCTGTTGTGCATGGTTTGGTGCGTACAGTATGTTTTTCTCCATTTCAGTGTTAGAGTTATGAGGTGAGAATGCAAGTGCAGCAAACAAGTAAAATATGTTTATTAATGCTTTCTTAACAAACTAAACAGTCAAGGGAATTTGAACATCGGTATCGTAAAACAGTCAAGGGCAGGCGATTACCAAACAACGAGACGAGGCAGGAATTGGAATCGGAAGTCACAAGGAGTTGTTAAACACGAGAGGCAATCATATAATACAGGCATGGTAAACGTTTGGATAAATTGCAAGAGCGTATACCTCGCAACATGAGTCTTGAACCCCCTTTTTGGGGTTCTGCTTATACTGCTTGTGGAATTGAACACAGGTGTGTGTGATTAGAGCTCCAGAACTGTGGTTCTCATTTACCATGTTTGTATGCTGTGGTGACTCATGCGCATCTTGCGACTGGTCTCTGACAATCGGTATATACTGTTATTTTTGTCTTGGTTTTCCTTTATATCCATCCTGGCTTTCTGTGCAGGTTTTTCAAACTGTCTAGTAACAACTTGCTGAGAGCTTCACCCTAAGGAAGGCTGTTCATGCTACTACATATGGGTTGTCACTCAGATCCCTTTCAGTATGAAATTGTTTATGGTTTTAGAAATTCCCCATGAAACAACCTACAAAGAAGAGTGCTATAATACCTGCCAAAACAAAAACAGCCCACAAATGTAATAAACAATATAATACAAATATTCAGCTTTTAATATAATAATCCCAGGAACATAATAAATTTTATATTACATTTGTGGGAAGTAGGACTCCAGACAAAAATAAATCCTTGGGAGCTATTGGCTCCTAAACCAATAATATTTAAGAGCCAAATCAAATTTCTAGGAGCTAAAAATTATTCATGTTCATAATGTTACAAGGTGAATTCATGTAAGGACGATGATTTAAAATGGAGTTGTGGGTGCAAGAAACTTCAGAAGCTGTGCTTCTGTGATTGAATACTGACCGAGTCTGATCTGGAACGACTGGACCTAGAACTTAAACTGGCTGACTCAGTTTTTGATAGCATCTGATGTAGAGGATGCATTGATATAAATGGGAAGGGTGTGAAAAGAATTAATCTATTTAGTTCTGATCGGCTAGAACCTGCCTGCAAGGTGGCCTGCACAGGGTATTCAGTCATCTTAAGTAAGTTTCCAAAACATAAAGCGTGAAAGAGATCAGTTCAAGGGGAACTGTGAGCAGTAAAGGGAACATGGAGCTTGTACAAGACTTAGCATTAATTTCTTCGGCACTATTTATAATCAAGGACAAAATAATATAATAATAATAATAATTTGTAAGTAATTTACATATATAGTAATCAATAATTTGTTAACATTGCATTGTTTATTCATCTACATGATATTAATCTCCTTAATAATGGCAGGATTTATCTTGTGAATTAAGCAAATGATAATTTTGAAGTGTAAAATTTCCACAGTAGCAGCAACATGTTACTGTATTAATGCCAGCACCCTAGACACCTGTTGTTGCTACTGTGGAAATTTCTAATAAAATATTATTATACATTAAATTAAAAACAGATGGGTGCTGTAATTACTAAAGAGATTCATATTTTGCAGATTAATAACCTATATGCAATATTAATATTACAGCATATGAAGATTACATACAAATTATTTATTAAGTAATATAAAAATTATGTTAAACTTGACAGTAATGCATATAAGGAGTGATGTCTGTTTTGGTTACATCACACAATGTACAACTTTGGCAGGTTAGCCAGCTGAGCTACATCACAAGCGATACTGGACACAGCACTGGGCAAGTTAAAAAAAAAATAGCAACAACCGGAATCTGTAGCAGTAATTTTAAACTGAGCACTTACGATTGCAGTGTGAACATAGACAATTGACTAATGAATAAATGCTATAGATGTTGATTCAAATTAAAAATTTATAAAAAAGAATTTGTCATGTACTCAACCATACAACATGCAGTGAAATCGTGCTTACACGTCTACCAGTGAATAGAAAAACAAAATAAAGTATAAGGTAATTAAACAAATGCAACACTAAAATAAAACTGGAGTTTACAAATATAAAATAATAATATAATTTTGAATAAAAGGAATAAAACAGACAGAGTCAAATGAAATAAATATGTGCAATTGAAAATATAGAAATATAAGAGATTTGTAGGAATATTATAATGTGCAAGGACGGTTGGCAGCAGCAGTTATGATTGTCAAACATAAAGTGCAGAGTGAAAAGATTTTTTTCCCATAACCATGTTATGAGTTCAGAACACAGCGTCAAACAGGATACAATGCCCTGGGATTAGACAAGGTTAGGACCTTCCTCAAGGGCTCAACAGTGGCAGGGCTGGGGTTTAAACCCGCAATCTTCCAATCAGAAACCCAGTAATCTACAGCCTTAACCATTTAGGCCATACCGACAACTAAGAGTGTCAGGAGATAGGAGATCAGTCCCCCTAGTCCTAGAAATTATGTGGTCAATATTCCCACATTTGGGAAATTTTCCACTATCAGTATAGCCCAAATGCAATCGCTTCGCCTAGGCTTGAGCAAACCACCTTTTTGATCATGCAAGGTAAGTATGATAAGTAGGAGGTTGATAAGGGGTTGAATTGTAAATATGAGATTACGCAGTTGTGTTGTCAGTAGTCTGCTAAGAGACCAGTGATATATTTTCTGTGCTTGGCATCCAGTTCTGCATGCATACTGTATATACAGGTCCTTCTCAAAAAATTAGCATATTGTGATAAAGTTCATTATTTTCTGTAATGTACTGATAAACATTAGACTTTCATATATTTTAGATTCATTACACACAACCACACAACTGAAGTAGTTCAAGCATTGTGGCATACAGCTCATGAAAACCCAAAATCCCTATCTAAAAAAATTAGCATATTTCATCCGACCAATAAAAGAAGTGTTTTTAATACAAAAAAAAAAGTCAACCTTCAAATAATTATGTTCAGTTCTGCACTCAATACTTGGTCGGGAATCCTTTTGCAGATTCTTGTGTCTTTCAACTTTCTCTTCACAATATCCCACAGATTCTCTATGGTAATACCATGGTCAGTAAACCATTTACCAGTGGTTTTGGCACTGTGAGCAGGTGCCAGGTCGTGCTGAAAAATGAAATCTTCATCTCCATAAAGCTTTTCAGCAGATGGAAGCAAGAAGTGCTCCAAAATCTCCTGATAGCTAGCTGCATTGACCCTGCCCTTGATAAAACAGTGGACCAACACCAGCAGCTGACATGGCACCCCAGACCATCACTGACTGTGGGTACTTGACACTGGACTTCAGGCATTTTGGCATTTCCCGCTCCTTAGTCTTCCTCCAGACTCTGGCACCTTGATTTCCGAATGACATGCAAAATTTGCAACCTGTAGCCCATTTCCTACACACGCCTGTACACGGTGGCTCTGGATGTTTCTACTCCAGACTCAATCCACTGCTTCCGCAGGTCCCCCAAGGTCTGGAATCGGTCCTTCTCCACAATCTTCCTCAGGGCCCGGTCACCTCTTTTTCTGCCACACTTTTTCCTTCCCACAGACTTCCCACTGAGGTGCCTTGATACAGCACTCTGGGAACAGCCTATTCGTTCAGAAATTTCTTTGTGTCTTACCCTCTTGCTTGAGGGTGTCAATGATGGCCTTCTGGACAGCAGTCAGGTCGGCAGTCTTATCCATGATTGCGGTTTTGAGTAATGAACCAGGCTGGGAGTTTTTAAAAGCCACAGGAATCTTTTGCAGGTGTTTAGAGTTAATTAGTTGATTCAGATGATTAGGTTAATAGCTTTTTTAGAGAACCTTTTTATGATATGCTAATTTTTTGAGATTGGGATTTTGGGTTTTCATGAGCTGTATGCCACAATCATCAATATTAAAACAATAAAAGGCTTGAACTACTTCAGTTGTGTGTAATGAATCTAAAATATATGAAAGTCTAATGTTTATCAGTACATTACAGAAAATAATGAACTTTATCACAATATGCTAATTTTTGGAGAAGGACCTGTATGTATATATATATATATATATATATAAGTGGCCTGGTGGCTCAGTTGGTTAGCACTATCACCTTGCATCTCAGGGTTGGGGTTCGATTCTCGCCTCAATTCTATGTGCATGGAGTTTGCATGTTCTACCGTGCTTGGTGGGGTTCCTCTGGGTACTCTGGTTTCCTCAAATTGCCTGTAGTGTTTGTATAAATGACAAATAGGTGTTGAGCTGGCAACCTGACCCCTTTAGTCACTCCCAAAGAATTCTTTTTATATAACATTTCTTTGGTAGACAAAACAAAGTGTGGTGCCCGTGTTATTTTCACAGAGAGCGAGTTAAACTACTTCGTCACATGACAGGTCTACGGATTCCACTTCACAGCTCATCAGTCCGTGTATTCACGGTCAGGTGTATCAAATCGCAATGTATTAGATCGTATTGGGGAAAAGAAATTGCCAGAAACATAGTTGCCGCAGGCGCGCGCAACTCCTGAAACCAGTTTGAACCTGTTGATTGGTGCGCGCGCAGGAGAAGCGGTTAGCGTTCCTCGCCTGAGTTGACAGTTACACCAACGGTAACTATCGTTAATTAACTAATTATTTAATGTTTTACTTTTTATTTTAAGAAACTACATATCAAAGACAACACTGTAGAGTTTTGTTTTTGAGAACTGGTAACTAACTATAATTAATTGGAATTGGAAGTAAGTAGATAATTAGAACCAACCAATTAGCGAGTTAAACAATGGGAATTAAGGAGAATTTAATCATTTTTAGCAAACTTACCTGTAGTTAATGCGCAGTTAGCTTTTTTTTTTAAAATAGCGCCGGTATGTCTGTTTATACCGCGAGTTAAAATAAAGTACCCGTCTCTGTTTATGAAGTTAAACTAAATGGTTTGAGTATTCTCTAAATAATGAACAAAATCTGCCTTTTAATGTGTCACTTTACAGCAGCATGTCGGAATAACGCTACTGCAGGGATGACACCGGACCAGAGGGTTTTGAAGGTAGGGCATTGTTATGGCAAGTTGTTAAAATATTTGAGTGATAAACCATTTTATCCCTATTTCGCTTTTTATCTAAAATCATATTAAAATATTGAATGAGAGAAAGTATTATTGAGTGTGTTTGTGCTTTTATTCTTTGCATACAAAACTTTCTGTTTAGTGATTTATTTGTTCATCTTCAGCAACTGCTTTATCCTACCAGTGGGTGTGTGCCCACGTGTGTGTATTTCCCATCCAGTGAATACTGGAAGCACTGGATGGGAAATACACAACACGTGGGCACACACCCACTGATTCACTAGGGCAAATGTACCTATCGGTACTGTATGTTTTTGCGGATGCTCTCAAACCAGGTACCTTGTGGCGGTGAGGCACAAAGCTACTTGCTGCACCATCACAGTTTCTTTTTAGTTAATCTATTCAAACCTGGTGATGTAGCACTGTGGCCTCGCACCCCCAGGTTTGATTCTTGATTCTTCTGTGAGTTTGCATGGTCTTTCCATGCTTGGTAGGTTTCCTTCAGGTACTCTGGTTTCCTCCCACAAACACCCTGTGTGTATGCTCTTGTGTGCTTGCGCTAGATTGGCACCCCATCCAGGGTGAACCTCTAATCTTATGATATGTGATTGACCGAGTCTTATTATAGTGTACAAACTGTATAATTTGTTAGGATATATAAAAGTAGGGAAGCTCAGGAGGCAGCCTGTAGGCCAAGATCGTCTGATTACATATTAGATAATTTTAATCAAACAAACTACTGTATATAACAATGTCTAAGTGTAATATTTTATACTATTTTCCCTAATTTTCTTTTGATTCTGTGAAGTTGCTTTACGACAATGACCACTGTTAAGTGTTATTTAAATAAAATTGATTTGAATTGAATAACAATATTTTCATCTTGCTTTCTGAGGACTTAGTCCAATAACCACTGCATAAGTAGGCCAGAGAATGGAAAACAGTGTAAAAAAACAAAAAAGTGTTAAATATTGACTAAAACCAACATATTCCCAGTTTCATTACAACACTGTTTTCTCTCTGACACGTTCCATTTTTTTTAAGTTATAAAAAAAGACTCTTAAATGTACAAAAATGTGTTTTGCCTTTCAGAAATCTAAAAAAAAAAATTAAGTAATGCCAAAAAGAACACTGACATAATCTTAAACCGAAATAAAATATGTGGCTGGCCACCTGTTTTTGTATGCTTTGTTATTAAGTTGGTATTGATTTCTTTTAATAAGGTATATAAATGTGATCGCTTTGCATTAACTTTATTTGGTATCATCTTCCTGAAGTCACATTTTCCTGCAGAAATGAAAATGGCTCTTTTGTCATGCAGCCTGATGCCACCTTGTGGCACTGGATGAAATTAATCTTTCTTCTTTTTCTTATTTGCACATTTTATTTTAGGACACAAAGCAGTAACAATATAAATAAATTTAAGATTATTATGGAAAATATTTAAGTTTATCCATGAGATTATAGCTGAACAGTATTACAATATACACTGTAATCAACATTGTATAAACTATAATCACAATTCACAGTCCTGTGATATGTGGTATTGCATAACTATTGTGAATTTTATTGGAGGTACCTGATTAGATGTTAAGATTTAGTACTAGATTCTTTTAATTATACATTTTTTTTAGCTGTTTGAGCATATTTGATACTAAAGTAGAATTTTCTTTTTTGCCTGATAATTTAGCTTGTTACAAATAAAATAGTGTGAGCTTTGTATAATTAAGAAACAATATCTAGGCATAAGATTTATAATTTCTTTCACGATCACTGAACATTTGGGATACACTAGATATTAGAGTGTAGCTCCTACCACACAGGATGCTGTACTCCCTGTCATTGTGTGAATAGTTTAGAGTGCACCACCTATAGGATTATAAAGAAACACCAACCTCAAATGCTAAGTAAATTTTTTAAAATAAATAAAAAAATTTTGTCATTTATTAATAAAATAGATTTGTGATACCTAAATTAATTGATGTTTTCTCATATCTACCAGATATACTAAATAGACGAAATAGATGCACTAAAGACATTTGAATAAAGATCTGTAGTCCTATTATAGTAGTGCAATATCAGAATACTGTATATAGCCATTGACCATTTTAAAAACATTGCACATTTTTTTTAGGTGTGCTGCTTTTTTTTTAAAATTGTAATAAAGGATTTCCTGGAACAGATTTGTTTGTTGATTTCATTTGTTTGCTTATTAAACTGAATAAATGCCTCAATTTTGGAGCATGAGCAATTTAAAACAATGTGGGCAAACATCTGAGAAATACTGTACCAGGTAACACACAATTTACTCACAAGTCACAGTACAGTTATCATAAATATTTTTCATACTGTTCTACATCATCCAGAACCTGTAATTGTTTTGCTAATTAAAAAAAATAGGGTGGCAGGTTCAAGAAAAATAACTTAACAACCAGAGGAAAAAAGCCACACAAGCTCGTTTTCCTCCTTATTGCACAACATCCGTCAACCAGGAACAATGAGCATCAATGCATGCTTTTCCTATGACGGCTGCTCATGCAAAGCAGGAAAACATTGAAACATGTTTAGAAGAAACTGTGCTCCCGTAATCACTTGATGCTGATTTGCTGTAAGGAAAAGTGCATGACGTCGGTTGTGCTGCTCTCAGGATTAGAAATCCAGGTCCTACTGTACACACATCAGAACCACACCCAAACCACGACACATGCCTGCCGTTCATGATCCTTCATAAATCAGTGTTTTCCTGTAAGATTCTCAGCACTAACCTGCATTTAAACCAAATTTTGCTGCAGTGTCCATTTTTGGGTGTTTATTTAAAAAAAAAAAAAAAAACTGCGGGGTCCTTTTACAGTGCAAAGAGGGAATAATCTGAATTGAGAAATTTGTTCCACTGATGCCGTTCAATGTCATTCTTAAAACACACAATTTCAGATTCTGAGTAGTCATTAAAAACTGGTCATTGTGGTTTGGCTTTGGAGGAAATATTTGTCTTAGCTCAGTTGCAATGTCGTAAACATATTAGAAATTAGGATGCAAGAGCAAAGGAAACCAGGAGCTGTTGAAGTAATATGTACTGATTTATCAATGACAGAGCTTATTTATGTGAGCAGTCTATGCCAGTCTTCTGATGTCATACTCTGTGTGTGTGTGTGTGTGTGTGTTTTGTGTGGGCACGGAGGGACAATATGGTCTTTATGAGCAGAGCTGCGCTCCAAGGCAGAAACATTGTTCGGCAGTAAAACATTCCGAAACCAAAACCACATGTTCCAAAGTGCAGGACACACTTTACATTGCAGAGCTGTTACTCAATCGGGACTGGAGGCTCCTGAGCTGTGCCACACCAGTGTTGGACATTGCACTTTTTCATTTCTACCTGGAGGCTTAAATGAAGAACAGATTCTGTTTCAGGCATGCTGCAGGAAAGGAAAGGGGGAGCAACCACTTGGGAAGGAGTGTGCTAGAGAGGGAGAGAGAGATTTTAAGCACAATTGAGCATGCTGCTTAATGCGAACTGTCTTGACAGTCTTACAACTGACCGTTTTGTGTAGTGCCTAGTGATTTATATTCATTTCTTTTTTTATGGAATTTATTTATTTATTTATTTATTTATTTTTACAGCTACTCTGTGTGGAGACAACTATATCCCGTCATGCACCAATACCATGAACCATATGTTGTCATAGAAATGCCAGGCGCAAATATCACTTTAATGCCAGGCGCAAATACCACACTCATAATTTTGCACAGCGTGGAGCTGTGAGGCCTCTTTAAAGTGGCAAGATTTCAAGACTTAATTAAAATGTGCCGTAGCCAACGATAAGGGGCCCCCTTGTGAACAAAGAAAACTCGAGTTCGCCTGGTATCCGTGCACCGATACGCAGGCAACAGCTGCCTTTAGCAAGAGCTAACCCCTTGACCTGTGAACCTACCCACTAGGTTTGGGTGTTACTTTCTGTGTGGTGTGATTATAACAGGTGTGTTTGTGTGAGTAATCAACAGTTAGTGCATCTAAATAAATTAGATTTTATTTCCATAACTAGTGTGCTGACCAACTTATTGAAACACTCTCTAGCAGGTTTAGGTGTTTGATATTTTGTTTGTTTAGCTTTTTTTGTCAAATACTTTTCACCTACATTAGTCACCCATTGTAGGTAATATTAGTCTTATTAAATATAACCAAAGCCAGTGAATATAGGAACAATTTATTTCTTTTAATTTGTACACCATTCAATCAGATGGAACCATGGAAAACTCATTTAGTCAAAATAAAATTTAAGTCTTATATAAACAATCACAATATATGAAGATATTTTCAGCATATAAGATTGCATGAGGGTCATTAAATTCTACACACCAGAGATTACTTCATCTTTGTTAAAATGCAGATCAAAAATTGTCATCCTTGATAAGGACATATAGAATGATTAAAATGTTTCTGGTTAATTAGCTTAATCTAACACGAAACATGTGAATGAACTCAAACCATTTGAATGTGTGAAGTAGTGGATTAGGTTTTCTTTTCTAAGAAATTAACCACTTGTTAGGATTATTACATTTTTTTTAAATACTAATTCTAATAGTAAAAATAGTTACATTTCCATTTCCTCTGTCTTGTGATAAACCTGTCTGAAAGTGGAACTAAGTTTTTGGGCACAAGTACAGTGAGGCAAAATGGCTTTTTGTAAGACCATGGTGAATTTTTTTTTTTAGCTTAACAGAAACTCAAATGTCTGGAGATTTCTAGATGCTACTTGAGTAGGGCAGTAGAGTTCTGTGTTTTATGGTCAGATGAATAAAAATAATGAACTTTTTTTGTTAGCAAAAACTCTAGGTTGGTTTGGCATGAAAAGTTGGACTAAAGATTATCCTCAATGGCCTGGGGAAACATGTTGGTATACATGGGCTACCACTGTTGGGCCCTTGAACAAGGCCCTCAACCCTCAATTTCTCAGATTTATAATGCGATAAATGTAAGCTGCTCTGGATAAGGGTGCTGGCCAATGCCAAACATATAAAAACATAATGTATTTTAATTTATTTCTTTTAAAATATGCGGTCAAAAACCTACAACTGGCTAATTTTTGGATTTTGTAGTTGAAAAATGATCCAAAATATACATCCCAACAAGTCCACACAACTTGTTTAGTAACTACAGAATCAAATCTTTGACATAGACCTTTGGCTAAACTGTCACTGGTAATCTGAAGCGGGGAGACCACAAGAGTTGACCCTGGAGAGGACTGACTGCCCAGGAGTGTATTGAGGAGTGGTCTCAGATTCCGGTCAAGTGAATTCAGCTTTATTATTATGTATGACAGCAAGTGGCAACCAAAGTAATGCTCAGTACAATAAGTACAAGATCAGTACAAGATTAAGACAGAATAAAATTTAATGAAAACAACACGATGAAATATCAAATGACTAAAATGTTAGAATCAAACTGATTTCCCCCCCCCCCCCAAAAAAATAGAGAATTGCAGTACTCTTTATTTCTCATCAAGCATTATATAAGAATCACTTGTATTAGTAAGGGAAGATTCAACTACTGAATGAAAGAATGGCAAGAATTGTGGTCTTTTGTTAAAATACATTTACTTTAACACAATTGTTTTAAGATAATCCGACTAGGTAAAAATTACACTTCTCTCATATTTTCACTATTAATTACCAAGTTGTTTACAGGTTTTACTTATATTTGCCGATATAATTACTAGAGATAGCTTGTACATATTATTGTACTGCTGTCAATCAGCATTTCTGCCTACTCTTTGATCAACTGTGAGGCAGTTGTCCCATATACTTTATAATCTACTACTACCGTATGACTAAAACTGTCATGCACACTCAGCCGCGACCGGCACTAGGACCCGGAAGTAAGACGGTCGCGAACCTGAAAGCATAAAGGTAAACAAGATGGCGCCGCACATCGCTCTGTCATTGAGTTATGCCCAGATCCTTTCGGAATCGTTCCCGTATCTGTGAGTACTCACTTTCTTGGCTATCTTTTCAGACTGAGTGTGTGTTTATAGGACTAGGGTTAGATTGTGTCTTTCCTTTGCTCATTGAGTGTGAGAGTCCTTATAACAAAGCGCGTGATTATCCTGCCCGCTCGTGTTTATCCGCGTTTGGGTTTACCATTCACGCTACAGGGCTAACTGCTAAAGCTATCTGCTCATCCCGGTTTGTTCGTGACAGATAGCACGATCATCATTCTAGTCATCCCGGTTAGTTCGTGACAGAATGACAGAGCCCCGAGCAGTAAACCCAGCGGATTACGCCCGCCTCCGCGATGTGGTTGACCAGCATGCTTTGCTCATCAATACGCTAACCGCGGAGCTCGGTTCTCTGCGCCGCAGTGTCCAAGACATCGCGGCCTTGCGCCGCGAGGTCGCGGAGCTTAGGCAGGAGAACGCGAGCCTCCGGGAGGCGGTTGGTGGGCTGGCTAGCTGCCCGCCCGCCGCGGCGGTTGCGGCGCCGCACCCCCCCCCCCCCCTTCTGACGTTTTTTTAGCTCTTCCAGATAAATGGGATGGCACGGATGGGAGATGCAGTGTGTTTTTAACATCGCTGGAACTGGTGTTTGAGTTCAATCCCACCAAGTACTCCACCGACCGGCTGCGCATTGCACTCCTCGTCTCGTTGCTATCAGGGCAGGCAGCAGAGTGGGCCACGGCAGTCCTGCGCGCAGACACAGACACCGCGCACTCCTACAATGAATTCACCCACCAGCTCAAGTTAACCTTTGAACATCCTGCGGGCGAGGTGGAGACCGACACAAAGCTCTACCACCTGCGGCAGGGAGGACTGTCCGTGAGTAAATACACCGCCGAGTTCCGGACACTCGCCATCCAAACCTCCTGGGGAGACGCAGCCCTCCGGACGTCCTACTTCGAGGGGCTGGCTAATCGAATCAAAGACGAGCTAGCCGGACGAGAGCTCCCAGCCACACTGGAGGGGCTAATCCAGCTAGCCCTCCGGATCGACCAGCGCCTCCTATCCCGTCCGAGGCCAGCACCTCGAACCCTGCCGCCACCACCCACGTACGCCTACATTGCACCAAGACCACCAACCACCGTCACCACCGCTCTCCCTGGACGTGTCGGATCTCCACCCCCTGCCGTGGTTGACACCGGAGCCGGGGAACCCATGCAGCTAGGGCGCGCCTCCCTGACCGTGGCGGAACGCGAGAGACGTTACCGCGAGGGACTGTGCGCTTACTGCGGATCAGCCGCGCACCATCGAGCGACCTGCCCGTCCCGTCCGGGAAACGCCCAAACCCGGTGAGAGAGAGGAGAGACTCCCCGGGTATCATCCATCTCTCCGCGACCACCGACAACGCCGAGACTCGACTCACGGTCCAGGTAACCCTCCAGCTTGGCCACAAACGGGTCAGAAGTGCCGCGTTCATCGATTCTGGTGCCGCGGGTAACTTCATTGACTCAACGTATGCCAGAGGATTGGGGGTAAAGATAGAGGCGTTATCCCAGCCAGTGAAAATCACCTCAGTCGACGGGCGGCCCCTCTCATCCAGCCCCATCACCCAGCAGACCTCACCCATCACTCTCATCCTCGGCCAACATCAGGAGTCTATCCAATTTCACCTTACACCCATCTCCTCTCCACCCATCATCCTCGGCTACCCCTGGCTCTTACAGCACGACCCACTCATATCCTGGTCTCAGAACCGAATCCTTCAATGGGGGCCGACCTGCACCGACTTATGCCTACAGGCCCAGGCTGGGACGTGTTCCAGGGAGTCCGAGGCCCCCGACGTCGACATCCACGCCCTCCCACCACCATATCGAGACCTGGCTGAGGTGTTTTGCAAACGCCGGGCCAGCCATCTACCACCTCACCGACCTTACGACCTAGCCATCGAACTCCAGCCAGGCTCCAGCCCCCCCCGCGGCCACCTCTACTCCCTTTCTACCAGCGAGACCCAGGCTATGGAGGAGTACGTCGCCAGCGCCCTGCGAAATGGCACCATCAGACCCTCTTCCTCGCCGGCTGCCGCGGGGTTCTTCTTTGTGAAGAAAAAAGGGGGCGAACTTCGTCCGTGTGTCGACTATCGGGGGCTTAACAAGATTACCATCAGAAATCGTCATCCTTTGCCTCTTACCAACTCAGCCCTGGACGCCCTCTCTGGTGCCACCATGTTCACTAAGTTGGACCTCCGGAGCGCCTACAACTTGGTGCGCATCAGAGAGGGTGATGAGTGGAAGACGGCCTTCATCACCCCCACCGGACACTATGAGAGCCTGGTCATTCCATTTGGTCTCTGCAACGCACCCTCGGCCTTCCAGTGTTTCATCAACGATGTTCTCCGGGACATGCTAGGCCGATGGGTGTTCGTCTACCTAGATGACATTTTAATATACTCACGCACCCCCGAGGAACACACAAAACATGTTCGGGCTGTCCTAAAGAGATTGCTCGCCCACCAGCTGTACTGTAAGTTGGAGAAGTGTGCTTTTCACGAGCACTCCACCACGTTCCTGGGTTTTGTTATCTCGCCCCAGGGTGTGGCCATGGACCCGCAGAAGCTGGAGGTTGTACGTCACTGGCCCCTACCCAGGACACTCAAACAGCTCCAACGCTTTCTCGGGTTTGCGAACTTTTATCGTCGCTTTATCCGGGGCTACAGTACAGTTGCAGCACCACTCACTGCACTTACCAGGCTCTCCAACCATTCCTTCCAACTCAACCCTAACGCCATCTCAGCTTTCCACCGACTCTGTCACCTGTTCACCACCGCCCCGATTCTCCTCCACCCGGATGCCAGCCAACCGTTTGTTGTGGAGGTGGACGCGTCGGAAGTGGGCGCCGGCGCTGTTCTCTCACAACGAGGTCCAGACCAAAAGCTACACCCCTGTGGCTTTTACTCCAAAAAATTTAACCCCACTCAGCAGCGATACGGAGTAGGGGACCGTGAACTGTTGGGCATAAAGTGGGCCTTGGAGGAGTGGCGTCACTGGCTCCAGGGTGCCAGTGAGCCATTCATTGTCTGGACGGATCATCAGAACCTCATCACCATCCGCAATCTCAAACAGCTAAACCCACGACAGGCACGGTGGGCCTTATTCTTCGAACAGTACGATTTCCATCTTTCGTACCGCCCGGGGTCAAAGAACACCAAGGCTGACGCCCTCTCCCGTCAATACGAGCGAGAGGCGCCCCGGGCGGAGCCCGTGCCTGTCCTTCCACCCACCCGGATCATCGCACCCCTGCACTGGGATATGGAAACGAGGGTCCGCCAGGCACTAGCCACCGAACCCGCACCGGCAGGTGTGCCGCCCGGGCGGCTCTACGTCCCCACTCAACTCCGGCCCGAAGTCCTCCAGTGGGGCCATTCTTCACCCGTTGCGGGACACCAGGGAACCCGGAGAACCCTCACCTTCGTGGGACGGGCCTTTTGGTGGCCTTCAATGAGGAGGGAGACTACTGAGTTCATCCGGGCGTGCCCAGTGTGCGCCAGGGCCAAAGACTCTAACCAACCAACTCCGGGGGAGCTCCAACCACTTCCAGTCCCTCGTCGGCCCTGGTCGCACATTGCCGTCGACTTCATCACGGGCCTGCCGATCTCCGAGGAAAAAGACGTCATCCTTACCATCGTGGACCGCTTCTCCAAGGCAGTGCACCTGGTGGCCCTCACCGGACTCCCGTCAGCCAAAACCACAGCAGAGCTGATATTGGAACACGTAGTCCGATTGCATGGGTTCCCTAAGGACATCGTCTCGGACAGAGGTCCCCAGTTCACCGCCCGGTTCTGGAAGGCCTTCTGCCGTCTGATCGATTCGTCCTGCAGTTTGTCCTCTGGCTACCACCCCCAGACGAACGGTCAGACGGAGCGAACCAACCAACAGCTGGAGCGCTACCTAAGATGTTTCGTGTCGGATCGCCAGCGCTCCTGGGCCCGCTACCTCAAGTGGGCCGAATTATCACACAACCTTCACGTCTCCTCAGCCACCAACCTGAGTCCATTTGAGGTGTGCTATGGTTTCCAGCCTCCGATGTTCACTCACCAAGAACCGGAGGTTGATGTACCATCGGCCCAACAGTTGGTTCGCCGGTGCCGGCGGCTATGGCACCAAGCCAATCTCGCCATCCGACGCACCAACGCCAACTATGTGGCCCAACACCGCCGTCGGCACCCTCCGGGACGATTGTACCACGTAGGTGACAAAGTGTGGCTATCATCCAAAAACCTCCACCTGCACACAGAGTCAAAAAAGTTATCACCAAGGTTCATCGGGCCATACCGCATAACTCTCAGGATCAACCCTGTCACCTACCAGCTCCAGCTGCCTGCGGCGCTCCGGATCCATCCTGTCTTCCATACCTCACAGCTGAAACCATTCACCACCTCACCCATGGTTCCACCCACCCCCCCTGCTCCTCCCCCCCGAATCATTGACGGCGGTCCCGCCTACACCGTGCGACGGATCCTCGACTCGCGCCCTCGGGGCAGGGGCACCCAGTATCTGGTCGACTGGGAGGGCTACGGCCCCGAGGAGCGGTCCTGGGTTCCGGCTCGCTTCATCCTCGACTCCGGGCTCATTAGGGACTACCGTCACCGGGTATCCTCCACCCCTGGACCGTCCGGAGTCGGTCCTGGACGGGGGGGTACTGTCATGCACACTCAGCCGCGACCGGCACTAGGACCCGGAAGTAAGACGGTCGCGAACCTGAAAGCATAAAGGTAAACAAGATGGCGCCGCACATCGCTCTGTCATTGAGTTATGCCCAGATCCTTTCGGAATCGTTCCCGTATCTGTGAGTACTCACTTTCTTGGCTATCTTTTCAGACTGAGTGTGTGTTTATAGGACTAGGGTTAGATTGTGTCTTTCCTTTGCTCATTGAGTGTGAGAGTCCTTATAACAAAGCGCGTGATTATCCTGCCCGCTCGTGTTTATCCGCGTTTGGGTTTACCATTCACGCTACAGGGCTAACTGCTAAAGCTATCTGCTCATCCCGGTTTGTTCGTGACAGATAGCACGATCATCATTCTAGTCATCCCGGTTAGTTCGTGACAAAAACCATGTAATTTATTTCTTTAAACAAAACAAAATGTATAAATATGACACATATTTGAAAATTTTGTAACTCATTTAACATTATTCAGAGCACGAATTACCATACCGATTACATCGTCATGCATGAGAATATGGCTGCCCCTTCAAAACGTTACTCTACACCTATCTATCTCTACAGTCACCTTAGAGTTTAATCTAATAGTCTTTCTACCAGTGCATATAAACATGACCAAGTGCACAAAAATGTGCTAAAGCCTTAGATTTTTTTAAGACACTACCGCTGATTGTAGTGTAAGTAAATGATAGGACCTGTGGGAAATCCCCACCTTTTAGTACCCTTTTTTTCCCAAACCATTTTGAACAGTAGGTTGATCAAGAGTATCAGATATGCTTTGATATGATTGTATTGCGGATCAAAGAGTCAGAGTCAGCTCCAGCTAAACATTTTAATGTGTAAATCCTAAATTATTTTAAGGACATTTTCACATATTAAAACAGTGTAAGCAATTAAGCATGCAGGAAATTATATTTTTTTAGTACTTGTTTATTATCTTTAAACTTGTTTATTTCATAATGGATCACCCTGACTGATTTATTCAAAGTCTTTTAGTTGAGACATAGATATAGCTAGAACAGCTGTCTGAGAGGTGAAAAGTTCCCTCGTCAGAACCCCCTATTAAAAAAAAAAAAAACAGCTTTATTTGATTACAAGGGGATGTATGCCTCTCATTGAGTAGAATGATTCCAAAGTCTGAGTCCAATCTGGGTCCAGGCATTCAGGGTTTGACCGTAAGTATCTTTCTGAAAATAAAGTATATTTTCTCCAGTATTTTGGCTTTGAAAAACCTCCAAAAACCCCTTAAGCACCCTCCAATTTTTTTCATCAGGTACTGCTTGCCAGTGACTTACCAATAATATCTCTGTCCAGAATAAACAGCGGGAGATCCTATTGTCCTATTCCTCATGCCGAAGCCCACCCTCCAGTTCATCTTGTCTTCCCTTCTATATTCCACAATTGCCAATCCCAATCTAATTTATGGAATATTTTGATGGTAACCGTATACGTTGAGGTGGCAGCGATAACATCTCCAGGCCCCAGTGACAGACAGGAACTGTGCACTATGCGGTTAATAACATAAACTGCAAAAGGCCAGACCTAGTGAGCAGAGATGCAGGGAGAAGAGCGAGGAAGTCAGAGGGATCTAATTGGGAACATGTGAGGTTCCCTCAATGGAGGATTAGCCAAGAAACGGAACTCGGCCTGAGCTCCGAGATCGCTTTCAATTAGATGCGCCAGGGGCGAATGAGTGAGAGAGACCCAGAAAAAAGTTATAAAGCCTGGAGGACACAGTAGAAGACTCCTGGCTAGGGCTAACACGGGGTCACATCTAAGTGGTGCTAATAGAAGGCAATAGGCAGAGTACCCTCGTTTTGAACTGACTAGCTCACTGCATAAGGATTTGAAAAGTCTTGGGAAGATGGGATCAGGAGAGGTAAAGAAGTCAACTTGAGTGGGGTAAATCAGTGGGCTACTTGTACCTGTTGATACTAAGCTGAAATAAAAGTGGCACATTACCTTTCCAAATCAATCCCATCTTGTGAAGCAAGCTTTTAAAAATAAGAACTGATACAACATGAATCTGACCCTCCAGGTCACTCCTGTGGCATTTTCAGCATGCTACAGCCAAGCTGCCACCAAACATTTTTTGGGAAAGATTAAATGTGATGGCAATGGCTATCTAGATTCTTTAAGAGCAGTGCAGAGCAGTAATCTCTACGCTTTCTGTCTGTAGGTAATTGGCCTCGGCAGCAGATGGAAGTACGCTCGCTCTCTTCGCACTTCGCTAACTGCTGTACCTTTTGACACACGCTCTGGCGTCCACCCAACAGACTCCTGCAGCTCTGCTAAGTAAGTATCCCTTTAGGCAGCAGTCACAAATTCAGCATATAAACCACTAAGAACCCATTGGGATGTTTCATTGGTAATTAAAAGTTGAAAGAATTGTTTTAAAAGCTTACCAGTTGAGAGGGGAACAGTTTAGCACGTAGCTCCGGTAGAGTGCTGGAAGAAATTTATAATATAAGTGGATAAATATCATCACTGGAAAACTTCAGCACAGCGACAAAAGTTTCCAGTCACGCCAATCCTCCCCCTCTCTGGATACTACTCACTGATGCGTGGCATTTTAAAAACATAGGACAAATTAAATCATCTCTCACCTAGCAGCGACAGATTGGTGCTTACAGCGTGTGACAGCTATGATTGATGCAGTTTGAACCCTCCTATGGTTGCTGTATACAAAGCCCCACAAAGGCTCATTTCACTCAGTCCTTACCATCCCTCAAGCACTGCTTGCCGTCTTTGGCCTGTCATGCAAAGTAAATCCTTGTTTGTTTACTTTATGTAGCTTATTAAAAAAAAAACTTTCTTAAATCATACCTTTCCATAAAAATACACCTGGAAAGGTTTTGTTATTCTTTCTGCATAATTGAATTTAAACTGTGAACTTTATATAGGCATGCTCCTTAAACCTTTGAGTACAGTGATCAGGTTTATAAATTGGCTAAGTGAAGTGTGAAGGTAGACATACACATACAACACGTAAGTGTTGACAATACTTTATCCGTACTAATTTATCAAAGTGCAAAATTAAAACAAATATTCCCCTGATTAGGGTTTAGCAAGGCAGTGTAATACATTAAAGCGCACCGGAGTGCAGGGTTAAAGGTCATTTTCTTTGCTTAGCTCAATGAGGTAATTATGTCTTTGTGTTTATTACATGCTGACTGCCCTGCTTCTGTCTGTTTCTCTCATTCTGTCCCTCCCTTCCTCCCTTTACGCTCCTCTCTTCTCCCTCCCTTGCATTAGGCCTCTCCCTGTGGGTAGAGGTGCCTGAGATGCTGGCTGGGCCATACATCTCTGTCAAAATCTCTATGAATAAATTAACCTTTTAAAGATTAGTGCACCCTAATACCTCAGGGTTTTTACACAGAACAAACACTGAAAAATGTTTTTTTTTTCTTTCCTCCAAAGCCTCAATAAGTTGGTGTTAGCCATGCGTTGAATCCTTTAAAGGTATAGGCATACTGATACAAATTATTGTGTTTATAAAATGTTTGTGTTCTACCCTTAAATACAATTTACTAGGTAATGAGTATGTAATATGATTTATTGTCAAGTTGATGACACACAGAATGCAGTAGACGTGATCATTGGCTAACCTTTTTGTGCATACTGTATAATGAGCTTCTGCATGAGGCTTCCAATCAGTTTATAAACCACAAATTATTTCTCTGATTAAAGTAACATTTGACAAATGTATTAACCACAGGTAGCCTTGTTTTTCCAAAGAAAAAAAAAAGTCTCTTCGGCTTAACAATTCCATAAATAATGCTTGTATTTTTTTTTTTTTTATCTGCAAGCAATTTTTACCCCATTGCAGATTAATAATTTTTGTTTGTCCCACTAAAAGAATGAGATTTTATAGCCAATTTAAACATTTTTGTTGTACCATGTTTTGATGTGCTTCCTGCACTATAGTTCACCACAGCACTAGGAAATTATTTTGGTTTAAAAACCAAGGTAATTCTTGTGGTTCCAGAACTGCTTGCAAGGCAGAATATTGAATAGATTTCATCAGGCTCGCTAGGACTGCAGCACACACCTGGATGTTTGCAGACTGTACTTGATTGAGTTGACTGCATGAAGAGTATAAATAATCAAACACATCTAATTGATCAAGGAAACATACCTTGATGGAATTTCTAAAAGAAAATTAGATTTCATACAAACTTTTTTTAGTATAACTTTTTTGATTATTGGGACTGTCCGTCTAGGTTTTGAGAAAATCAGGATAATTGCGTAGGGCAGGTTTTAGGTTAAAATTCCTCCTTGCAAAATAAACTCGTCATGTAGACGGAGGGAATATGACATGCATTGACTATGTCATTGGTTTTGGGTTACACTTGCAGTACGGACGGGAGGCGTCTCCTATATTTCCTGGCTTCTTACTCGTGCCAACTTGTATACCAGAGGTTTTCTCCCTCCCTAAATCTTGTTAAAAAAAAAAGGCAGGTCGTGCACCCATCTGTGCCCATATTCCTGCACTTCTCCCCTATTCCCCCTCATCGCTCAATCTTTGTTTAAACCCTGACGTTTTAGGTAAGCATTCTCTGGGTTAATTTATTTCTGCAGAGCGAGGCTTGCCAAGATGAGAGCTCAGGAGAAAAGGCCACTGCTTGGTTTTGAGACTTGAGACTTATTCTGTGGCTAATTTAGTTTTTAGTGAGGAAGCAGGGTTTTTTTCATTGCCATAAACTTTATAATGCACTCCACCTTTTTGCAGGAGAAAGTTTTAGAAAAGGATTTTTTTCCCCCTAACCACTTTCTAACCATATGTCTAAAGGGTAAACACATAGACATTGCAGCTACATTATATTGTAGTAATATTGTAACAGAAACATGCAGTGTAAAAATAAATGCTCTATAATTCATTGGTACGTTTCTGATACTGTACGGTCATGTTTTAAATTTTAATTCACACTTTGGCAGAGTGTGTTCAAACATAATATATTTAAATAACAAAATTTGACTTATTGCTTAAAAATATTCCAGTTTGAGCTGTCAAGCCTCCTCTTTCTCCACTGCTTATTGAGCTTTCATAGATACATCAACACTTAAAGAGAACCACTAATCCCATGAACTAATCCACTTAGCACGAGCACAATCACGATGACCTTGTTACGCTGGACACGAGTCTAACATCAATTTCCATACACCATGTTAAACCAGTGTTTTAAAACATGTAGTGTTATCATTATAATGTATTGTGAGATTGCATAATGAGTGTGTGTTGAGCTCTGAATTTGGCTTGTGGTCCAGGCTCGGTGGTAAACAGTGTTAGTCGGAAAAAAAGCCACGCTCCAGTGTTCACAGTAGGTGGCTCCCTAGCCCATCATATCCCGCAACCATTTGTCTTATATCCCTGATAGTAAGCTGCTGTTCAGTCACTCACACACACACACACACACACACACACACACACACACACACACACACACACACACACACACACACAGGACCACTGCTGTAACAGTCAACATATGGAAATGCTTGATTTGATATAGTGTCATTTTACATTGCAGAAATGAGTGCATGTCACTTTTTTTTTTTTTTTCTAAACTCCTTTTTTTTTTCTCACTCCCTAACCGGTGGAGTGCGAAATATGATCCTGGTTAACTACTAGTGTTAAAAATAAAAAACAGACATGTGCTATTAAACCATTAACCACATAGTGGAGGAAGGAGCATAAGATATGCAGAACAAATAGCGCAAATAATGTGTTTTCTTACTGATTATACTTAAATACTTAAATCTTTCCCCTCAGTTTCACTGATATAGAATATCCAGTACATAGACATTACACTTTATTATTAAAACGCTCCCAATAATAATTGCTATTTTTTTTACTGGACATTTATATTGAAATTAAGGTCAGTTCTGTGTGTATTGTCTTGTAGTAATTCTTTTGCGAAATCGTAATCATTGTACTTTTTTTTTTTTTTTTTTTTAATATTCATTTACAAGCCACTAAACGTCCTATCCCCCCCCCCCCACCACATGCACACTCTACTCCGTGCTATTCTGCCCTAGTCTTATATTTCCTGTAATCTTTCCCTACAACCACCACCCTTGGCCAGTAGAGGTGTTTCTTTACAAGCTCTGCTTTTTTACATTCCCCATGACGAAGGGAGAGAAAGGAAAGCAGGAGCACTGTAAGTCTCCCACAGGTTGAGAAAGAGCTGACGTGTATTACCGTTCTCAGCTGTAAAAAGCCAGCGAGCAGAGTGCTTGTGTTTGAGTCAGGTCTGCATCCAGAGTGAGATCATTTCAGAAAAAAAAGAGAGATGAGGAGAAGGGGGTCCGCTGCTACGGTTCTGTCTGTCAAAGCAGCTAAATAACAGTGCCAGCTGTGGGTTCGCTTACGTTTACAGCAAGCCGCTATACTGTAACGTGTATGACAAGATGCTTTCTTGTGTTCGCTAGTAAACACTGCGTCCACTAGAAATAAAGCAGACTCATTGTGCATGTGCATTTTTTTTTTTTTTTTGTGGGGGACCAGATATTCCAACTAGGATCAGACCGTTTTGACCTTGAGAGGATGTTTGGTTGGTTCACTTTAATTTAAAAAAAAAAAAAAAAAAAAAGGATACGACAAATGTGTGTGAGTGTGTGTGGTCATTGACATCAGAGCTTCTGTGTGGTGCATAAGGAAACAGAAGTAAACAAAATAACCCATGCGCCACATGAGAAACAGACCAACAAGCCACAGACTCTGCTTCAGGCAGAGGACATGCTGCTCTTTTCCCTCCCTCTCCTCTCCTTTTCTTTTCTTAAAATAAATCCGATATAAGAAGCAATAAATTTAAATAAAAATGCACAAGTTGAAGAAAGAAAAAGTCAGATTTATGGTGTGTGGTTTTGTTGTCATGTTACCGCTGTAATGAGCAGTTGAACCTGTTACTGTATGTTGGGTTGCGTCCATGGTGGAAAGTAACCAAAATGTTTGCTCCCGTTTTTACTAATCCGGCTTCTTTCACATGGCATACCATTTGAAAAGCTTTGACTTTGTGTTAATGAAGTGAAAAATTAAATCAGACCATCAAACCGGTAACATATGTTTTACAGTTATAACACTTTTTATTTACACTGACTCTGATTAATGGCATCTAGCGCAGGACGGGTCTGACTGCACTGAGCTTAAATATGGAGAGAAAAATGATTCACCCGCTTTACATTCACATGAACGGTGCAAAAAGGTGACATTGTTCACACCTTAATCCAGATCAACAAGTAAGCCAGTGCGATTTTAGTCTTTCTTACGGGGGAGAAAACTGAACACGACAAAGATTTGTAGTAGTACAGAGAGACGTGAGCTCCTCTAACTGGTATTAAATCGAACTGTCTCGAGTCCAACACCAAAACTGGAGCTAAACACTCATCCTTGTCTGGAGAAAGCTGATTCAGAGTGGTTTGCTGTTTCATCGGCTGTTTGTTGTTTCCTGCGCGGCTGCGGTTGAACCGGGCTCTCCTAATCTTGCGTCAGTTGAGACCTCAAACGGCTGTCACCTTCACTGCAACGCTTCGCTGCCTGTCCCCGATTGGCTGGAGGCAGATTTATTTCTCCCTGTCACAGCCAATCGCGTGGCAGCGCCGCTCAAGGCTCTGTTTAGTTACAGTGACACACATGCTGATTAGAGGCGGGACATGATGGATGGACCTGGCCCAGGAGTTTTTATCAGCTCATAATGAGCCTGACACTGCACAGACACACACACATACACACCGGCTCACACTCAAGGGTCACGTCTCCCACATACACACTCTCACAAGAGGTCAGGAGCTAACAAACAAAGCATCTTTTCCTGCAGAACACGCCAGCCAAATGAAACGGACCTGCTTTCAGTCATCTGCGTAGATACTCCATCATCATTGCCATCATCATCAGCGCTGTCATGCTAAACAGCACTAACGTTCCCAGTCCTCCTCCTTTGGCAGAGAGTGTGATTGAGTTCCATTTCTGGCTCAAATGAAATAAGGCAACGATGGGAACTTTTTCAGACCCCCTTGATTATGTCAAACCATAAGCAGTATATACTCATTTCCAACCCACAGCGGTGGTTTCTGTCTGCGTCGTATCCACCGTATTTGTGCCAATTCAAAGGGAATGCAGCCTGCGGTGTGTGACAGCTCGGCATGAAGTCATGCTTGAGATTGGGCCGTGAGAAGTGTACCATTTCAATCTGCCATGACTCCTGCCTAGAAGTCTCCAGAACTCCTGGGCAGTTAAGGTTGCCAGGCCACTTTGCATGGAGTTTGAGGTGGTTTCTTTGTGCATTGACCTTGACATTGATTTTCATCATTGCTCCAGAAGTGTACAGTGATGGTTTACGTGCGTATTTATATTGACATTTGCTTTATGAGAAGTTTATTCAGCAAAATTGGCTAGACTGGTGTGCTTTCTCTTCAGTAATTGAACTCTGGGTTTTAAGCCGTGTGATGGTTTTTCAAGGATGATCTGCAGATGTAAAGATGGTTTTATTTTTTATTATTATAATTATTTAATTTTTTTTAGAATATGTCAGATGTAAGACAATGTTTTCAAATTAAATGATTATGTACAAGATAAGATTTATAAGTAGACGCACTCATATAGACATGTCATCTGAGGGAGCATTTTACTTTGAATGGCACTAGCCAAGGAAACTAAGGAGAGAGTGCTTAGGGGCAGTTACCATTCTTCTCCATATACAACACATGCTGGCCAGCATGATAATGACTCAAAAAGTAAAACATTCATAAAGTGTTGCTGGATTTTAAGTAGCAAGGTTAAAAAATGCAACCTTAGAGACCTGAAGTGCAGTTTTTGGCTTACACACACACACACACACACACACACACACACACACACACACACATCTGTCTGTCTGTCTTTCTCACTCTCTGGCTCTCTCTCTCTCAGTGGCCTTTCTCCTATGTTGGGACTGTCGGGTTACATCATAGGGAGCAGTGGCTCCAAATTGGATGCAGAGAGTGAGAAGTTCAGTGCTAGCCTGGGGCTGGGAATATTTTTCCATTTATTCGGGAAGAGAGCGGAGAGAGTTGAGGGGAATAAGCGGGAGGGGGGGGAGAAGCATGACATGCAGACAAAGGGGGCGGAACGCATTACAGGTTAAGTAATGAGTAATCAACAATGGCTCCTTCTGTGCAGCCCCCCCCTCCCTCCCCACAATCTCTCATGGAAATGAAGCATGGTAGCATGGCAAGCAGCAAATGCATCTACCAAACACCGGCACTCCCCCAGTCAATACACACCGAGACAGGGCTGACTTTAGGCTCTTATGGAGTTCAGACATCCAGCACAGCAAGATAAAAAGGGCCCTAAGATAATCAGCAATGTCGTTACATTTGAAATCCAGACTTTTACACATCTGATGTCGGATGACTTCTCTATTTAGTTGTTATAACGATGTCCTGAGTCTTGAGCTTATGTTTGTGGAGGCATATTCTGCATGCATATTTATGTGTATATGCATTTCCTCATGTTACTGTAGAATTAACCCTTCTTACAGTTCAGTTGTTGCTCAGTGAAATATATTGAATACAGTGTACGTACTATAGTGTTTGTATAAATAAATCTATAATAAAAATGAAATAAAATACACTATCTTTCTAGAATTTGTGTGTGTTTATCGACATAGGGCATGTCTCACAAACATTACTACAAGAGCACAGGCCTGTGTGTGTGTGTGTGTGCATGAGTGCGTGTGAGCGTGTGTATGCATGTATGATCTGTAACCATGCACTATGTAAAGCCTCAGGGACGGAACCAGAGCTTGTATTACATTTTTCACTCCACACACACACACACACTCTTAACACACTTATGGTTCTAATCACCTGACCATTCCTAGTATTAACACCCTGACTTGCTATCAATCGCAGTCATGTTCAATCGAATAAAGACGTCTGAGCTCCTTTTCTCCACAGTGACGATTGTGATTTTCATCGCTCTTTATTCTCGTTCTCAAATTAATGTTGGTGTACCGAACAGGACTTTTGTGAATGATTTGGGCTTGGACGCATTGTTAAAGCGCCATAACTGTAATCTAGAGAGAGTGAAAGTGTTAAGCCGCCATGAAATAGAGGTTGGAGTTTGGGTCCAGGCCCAGTTTGCTTTGTCACTCTGCCAAACCATCTGTACTAAAAAAGAAGCTCAAAGTTTTACACTGCCTGCAATGTGATTTGAATCCATCCTAAACTAATGTGGTGAAAATGGAGCCCAATCACTTTTTAGCTTTTGAGCCTCCACACTTACTACAGGTTTTGGAAGCTGTTTCACCCGAGCATTTCCAAGCCTTCACCCTTGCCGACCTATCACATGTTAACCCTTACACTCAGATAAGCAAAATGCGCTTATCTTGCTTGCTGTGCTGCTGAATGTTGGATTGATGGCTTGAAGACTAGATGGCTAGAAGACCTGTACCAGGTGGTAAAGTTTCTGGAAGATGGGTTGTATTAGTGAACGTGAGCCAAAAGGAGACACCTACAG
This sequence comes from Channallabes apus, assembly GCA_030522415.1. Lineage (NCBI taxonomy): Eukaryota > Metazoa > Chordata > Actinopteri > Siluriformes > Clariidae > Channallabes > Channallabes apus. The sequence continues at coordinate 35,907,564 of CM060111.1, forward strand.
ACTGGTGACCGTGGCAATAAAAGCTGCAAATAAAAATCGTTTGTCGGGCAGGTCTGTTCTGTTCTGCACCATTCCTTTTTTTCTCAAATTCCAATTAAATACAAATCTGATTCCCCTTAACGGTGTCTGCTTTTTTAATATCGCACCAGTCACCGCTGAGTAGAAAGTTTATGAGTCTGCTTCAGTAACCGGACAGGACTGTTAAAAGTATTTTAGCAATAAAAATCCCATAAAAGATGTGCCAAATTGAATTATGCAGAACCCTTGTTAAAAAAAGAAAAGAAAAAAAAGGGATTTAAAAAATTGATTGTGTGGTCTTTTTTTTTTTCCTAAGGTGCAGTGCAGTTTAAAATTGTTTATTGAAAACTTTTAATTTATTACATGTTATACATATGTTAATGATGCTCATTTGTGATCTTGATTATCAAATGTATAAGAAACATAAACTTTTTCTTTTGTTTTATTGTACTTTGTGTAATTGGACATTGCATTAATATGGATGGCGAACTTGTAGTGGAGTGAAGCCGTTCTGTGATGTGACATATGGCTTATATTGAGGGTGTCTGAAACATGCCTAGAAAGCATGACTCTCTAATTGGACCATTATTGCAAATGATGCAGGTACGTATAGACACAACGCTTTTTATGCTATTTTACCAGCTCTGTTCTGTTCTTTTAGGTCTAATTCTTCACCCTTGTGACCTTCTTCCTTTCCCCCCTATGTGGGGTTAACGTATCCATGATGACCGTGAACACCAGCATGGTGCTGGGGATCCAGAGAGCAGCTCACCTTGTCTTGGGACGTGACTCAATTAGTCCTTCATTAGGCTTGCTCTGCATTTTTTTGTGATTGCTGAACCAAATTGCTTTCTTATGTGCTATTTTCATTTGTACTGGCTTTGCGGAAATGTATCTGATTTGGTGTCAGGGTTCAGAGAGAATGCAGCGTGCTCTTTTGCCGATAAATCTCGGGTGGGTGCCAGAATACGCAAGGCAGTTTTGCTCGACTGAAGATCTGAGATTCTAATCTGACTTGAGCTGTTTGTGCAGTGCAAAGTTGCGTACAAGGGCCAGTCTAATTCCACACTAACAATATTGCGAAAAATTTGCATTCTATAAGCATTTGAGGCTTTTGACATTTGCAGTCCATATGTTTGCATGTAGAAGAGGCAGCATGTCCTTTCATATGCGTGCATTATGTTGATAGGTGCAGGAAAACATTCACATCTCCACCCAATTCATTTCTATTTCCACATCATGAGAGCCTGAACGAGGCTCACCCACATTCATTGGGGCTTTTCCGATTTAATTTTGAAGGCCTTCTGTGCGAGCGCAAGATTGCTCCTCCAGTACAAGCACATGTGTAATGTGTCTTGTGCCCTGGGGCCATGTTTTCTTAGGGTGATGGTGTCCTTTTAATTCCCCCCTCCTTTTCTTTTTTTCTCCCTCTGTTTTGATTTCTACTTAAAGTTTGATGTCTGTGCCCTCCCTCTGGGCCAACATTAGCTTGTATGCTAATAGGCCCATGCATATTCTATTAGCACTGTCAGAGCAGGATGAGGGACATATGTGGTGAGAGCCGGTTTGGGGGCAATAAACTCAGCAAGGGGATTCTGGCTGCTCCTGCACCATCAGTCATCTTCTTGCTTTGAGTGGCTGTGACTTATAGGCCTTAACAAGCTCTCCGTTTAAAGCCTGACTTTAACTGGTGCCGTCTCAGTTCACTGGCAGGATATGTATGTGTAAATCAGTAGGAGAGATAAGAAATTTGAATATAAAATGGAAAGCATAAGTAGTATATTTTAGAATGAATTTTAACAGGCATACTGGAGAGAAGAGGTTACTTGCATTTTTTTTGACAGATGTGCAGTACCAGTAATTCCAGGACTAGATATTTTGATTATATTATGTTTTGTTTTTATGCAATTAGATTGAAATGAAGAGTATGGGATAGGGAAGATCAAATTTGCTAGTGAAAAGGTGTCTGTGTTGTACCGTGAAAGTGTTCTTCACTGTACTGATTCATTCAATGACCAGAAAGGTTTGCTTGTTACCAACATGTTGCATTGGTAAAACACTAGAAATCAACGTACACTAGAAAGCAATGTATTAAAAAGTAACAAATGTTTAAGGTCAGTGTGTATAAGGTAACTTTTTGGTTGATTTCAGGCTTCCAATTCCTGTGATTTTGTGAGATTAGGTTAATTTCAGGCTATTATATTAAATACTATCAGCCATAATATTAATTGGCAAATGTTGCTGCATTAGAGCTTGAGACAACATGGTTACATGTTTGTGAATATACCTACCGGTATGACCCAAGTAAACTGTCATATTTGGAGAGATAATGTCTCTGTACAGCATTAAATAAGTGCTGATATAAACTGAGCCACAGAAAAGAGGATTGGTTTAAAAAGGCTGGTATCTGTCTCCACTTTTTTTTTTTAATTTTATTTTAGCAGCAAGCCACCAACCCCCCCCCCCCCCCGGCCCTCGTTTCTGCAGCTAACCAATAAATTGGTGCTCAAAATTGGAAAAATCTGTTGGATGAAAAAGTAATCTGCTCATTTAAGATGTTGAATTAAAATGATCTGAGCTGAAGTCTATGTTGTAAAAAAGCCAGCTCAAGCTACTTTTCAAACCCTTAGACTTACCGTAGTGCTCCGAGACAACGTTCTCTCTAATCGGAGATGCTATAAAAGCAGTCGTCTGATGATATGATTGATTAGGGTTGAATATTTTACATAACGTGCAGAATGAAATGTTCTACACTGTTGGAAATATTTATACTGAGGTACGTTTTGGCCTCTCACTGCGACATTACAATTCTCCACACTAGCCTGTAATGAAAATGGAAACCGCACTGGAGATAACACAACCACCAAAATATTCACCATAAAAGAAAAGAAATCTGTTTATTCCTAAAACAGATGAACCTTTTATATAAATGTGGAAGCGATTACTTTAAGGGTCGTCTTTTAGAGTAATTCCCAAATGAAACTCTCCGGCCCTGTATTTATGAAGCCCGTTGCAAAGGACTCTAATGAGGCAATTAAGCAAAGGGTCGGGCGACTTTGATCTAAATGTGGTGATTTTTACCAAAACATCTCATCATGATAGATACTCATAACTCAGGGCCCTTAATTGTGCTTAATTTGTTTGGAATAGGAATGTGTTTTCAATTAGACGCTGCATTCTACCAGCTTGTTTAAAGGAGTCTGTCAGAGAAAATTAAGAACTAGTTTGCTTTGGATGGGACTGTTTTTTATCACGAGGAGGAGTCTCTTGAACAGAAGGCAGAGGATAATTAGACTCTAAAGAGAGGTCTGGAGAGGTGGACTGAGACAGAGCAGGAGAGGAGATGAAAAAAAAAAAGGAGAAATAAAAAAAAAAATCATATGTGGTAATGGTAGCCAACAGGAGCAGGAGCATGGCATTGGTGTGACTTTTATACGAAGTTTTGGAAGTTGCATCACTGATGCATCGCAAAGGGAAATGCATTGCTAAGAGGAAACTGCGGATAAATTGCAGCTTTCTGATGATCTTAATCGCAGTATAAATACTACATGACAATCAGGCTTTCAAGATTTATATATTGTTATTGACTTATTACTGTTTATCCACCATTTGTTTATTCAGACTGTGTTGACATAAAATTATATGTTTGACATAAAATCAGACGCATGATTCGACCAGTGAAAACATTGTCTGTCTCTCCTTCCCTTATCTCTTGGTTTTCAACTTCACACTCCATTAGCTACGTCTTCTTCAATCTGTTCGCTGTCAGTTTGTCAGTGATCATCTGTCAGCCAATGTGTGTACACACACACACACACACACACACACACACACACACTTCCTCACAATCATTACCAGGCAGATGAGGCCTGAAAGTTTAATGCGTTGAGAGAAACTGGTAACTGATTCAGAGCCGATGCTGACATCGGTGTTCCACCTCTATCTGACATGACAGTTGACATGACATGGGGAAATCGCTCTCACTCATGGGAGGTTACTGCTCATCAACATTTCTGTGTAAATCCACATTGTGGCAGACATGGTATCCTTGTACAGGGAAGTACAGTACACTGACTGCATCCAATGCATGTGTAGATGTCAGGTCATTAACTGTAACGTGATTAATATTAATATATGATTCAGTAACACAGATGATCCTGCTGGATTTTTTTTTTTTTTAGAAATAGAAATTTATTTACCGTATGTAAAATACTGTTTGAAAACGTTGCAATCTAGACCCATTATGCTTTAAATTCAATTGAAAAGGATCCTTTCTCTGTTTATATGATAATAAAGAATCCAAAACAAATGCTAATTTAGTTATCGTTACTCATTACACAGTTCTCACAGATTTATATGCTGAAATGGAACTGGCATTCACCAGTTAACTTTATCTCATGATCTGATTAGAGCTTTTCATTATAACCAAAGCTTCATATTCAAGTGGACAGAATTTTTTATAAATTTTTGTTCCCCATATAGTCAGTTCAAATATAAAAAGATACAACTGACTGGCCAACTGATTGTTTTAACTGTAGTAATTACTGGCAATCAGTACAGTAGGAGATACAGTACCTGTATAAACTGTATAATAGGTGTTGTAATAAATAACCACAATCAGACGGCTGAGAAGATTCCTTTTTCTTTTGTGGGTGCATGTAGATACGATAAAGGTTAGCTCTATTAGAAATAGCTTTGTGTAACATGAACTTTATTGTCTTGTGTTGAATTTTGTATAGTACTTTAGTTTTTGATCTTTTATTGTGTAAATTTGGTTCGTCTTAGTTAGTTAGTTGTCCTAGTTAGCTACTGTAGTTAGTTTCTGTTAATTTTTGTTGCATGTACAGTATGTAGCACCTTGGTCCTGGAGGAACGCCGTTTCATTTCACGGTGTACTGAACTGTATATGGCTGAAATGACAATAAAAGCCTACTTGACTTGACTTCTCTGAAGATCTGGGATTTTGGATTTGTTTTGATACACTATATTGAAAAGCACTGTATGGACCAAAATGACACCCATTATTGTTTCTTCCCCTCAAATTAAAAACACACACTTGTAAGGAATGACTTTGTATGTTGTAGCTTCAGAATTCCCTGGAACTAAGGAGCACAAACCTGTTCTGGCAGTTTTCCTGGGCATGAAGTGAGCTCCGTGAAAAGATGGTTTGAAGTGGTAGAACTCAAGTATCCTGCACAAAGCCCCTATTTCAACCACACTGAACACTAGATGAACTGGAACACCAGTTTCACCCCAGGCCTCCTGGCCTGACATCAGTGCCTGACCTCACTAATGCTCGTGTGGCTGAACGAACACACACCCTTGCTCCAAAATCTAGAGGAAATACTTGCCAAAAGAGTATGTTCTAGTAGCAAAGGGGAAATAATTCTGGATAATTATGGTCAGGTGGCTACAAATTTTTTGACATATATAATTTATGTACTGTATAATTTTATCACTGTTTCTAGACAATTAGAAATTCATCAATAGCTTCAGCGAAGATAATACAAATTACAATATGCCTATTTCTTGCTGCTTGTGTTTCTTATTTTTGATTTCTACGAAGTGATAGTTCTTGCGCACCCTCAGTCAACCAATGAGTGTGGAGCACTCAGATAAAGTGTGGGGGGAAAAAAAAAACAAATATAATGATTTGTCTGAGTGTAAGTGGAACAAATTAAAGCGTCTCTGTTGCTTCTTAATGTCCACTATTTTCGCTAAGGTGACATCAATAATGTCACAGATGTTTGTTCAATGGAGTATGAATTTGTTCAATTTACGAGTACTGTATGAATTACTAACCAATCGTGATGCAGTATGTAGAATGTCTTAGAATGTGTATGGAAAAGTACACTGCCTGGTCAAAAAAAAGTTACCATTTTAGAAGGGACAACTTATTGGGCTGCATCAAGCGAAGAAAAACAACTAAGGAGATTTGAAATTACTGAAACCCTTGAAAACATTAACAAAACTGCACAAGGATAATGCTAAACCGTCAACTTTGTGAATGAAATCCCAGGAGAGTTAACGTATGAGGCAGGGTACACCCTGGACAGGGTGCGAATCCATCGCAGGGCGCACACACAATGGGCAATTTGGGTACACCAGTTAACCTAATCTGCATTTCTTTGCACAGTGGGAGGAAACCTACCAAGCCTAAAGCAGGAATCGAACCCTTGACCCCCGGAGGTGCGATGCCACTGTGCCACCCGGTAAAATCCGTAGCTATGTTTGAGAACACACAGGGTTGGGACTAAACAGCTGTGTTGCCAACCACTTGTTAGTGAGACTAATTAGAAAAAGGCTTGGATTTGCTAGGGAGAATTAAGGTTGGCCTTTGGAGCAATGGAAAAAAGTTCATGTGGTCTGATGAGTTCAGATTGACCTTATTTCAGTTGTTTAGGTCTAGGCTCGGCAATGTTATGTGGCAATATAATGAAGTCAGCTGATGACCAGTGGAGTTTTTCTGCCCTGATGGAACTGTGACAGAGTAGTTCTGGGAGCATGAGGAATCATTTTCACACATGAGCTGGTCACCACATTGTGTGCTGTAATCAAAACTAAAGGTGACTGAATTAAATCTTGGAGTGTTTTTTTTTTTTTTTTTTTTTTTTTTTTTTTTTTATTGGCCAGGCAGTGTATAATGCATATTACAGATAACTGCTGAAAGGTCAGTTAGCTGGTGCTCTGCTGTCATGTAGTAGTGTGTTCATGCTTCAAGTATTGTGATTAACTTTTGCGAAGGGATGGATGAGCGTACTGGAGCATATAAGATATTAGAGGTTTCAGTTAACATGCAGTCTAGCTTGACCATCGTAATGGTAAGTGCCTGTTAAGTTTAAAGTATGTGGTCCTCTTGGTTGCATAAGTTGCATTATAAAAAAAAAAAAAAAGCGGATGGTCCTCTGGCAAAACTCTAACACAGATTTGTCCCTTTATGAATTTATGTAAATATAAATGACCAAAATATACTTTTATATTTACAATACATAGCATCGGAGTTGGGTTTTTAATAAAACATAGCTTAGGCAAACTATATATTCATTCATTCATTCATTCATTTTCTATACCGCTTAATCCTGTGTTCAGGGTCGCGGGGGACCTGGAGCCTATCCCAGGAGACTTCGGGCACTAGGCGGGGTACACCCTGGACAGGGTGCCAATCCATCGCAGGACACACACACATACACCCAATGCAAACTATATATATTATTTTTAAATAAATAATGTTTTATGTTCATGCCAAGATTTGCTTAATAAAATAATATTATTTGTATATTAATATTGCTGTTTTTCTTAAAGAATTGGATTAACAATAATATTGCAAAGAAAAACACATATTAATATGTCTTCCTTGGAATTTAGGCACCCCAAAGCTATTAAGCTATTTCTGCTCTCCTTTTTTTGCTTTGTTCTTGGGAAATCATGCCAAAAGACTTAATTAGGCTGAATAATAGCCAAGCATGTGCAGCCTGTAATCCCCTGCACCGAAGGCGTGTGTTAATGGTTTCCTTGTCATTCACTGAAGTTATAAGAAAACATGTTTCCTTTCAGCCTCCTGAAACATGTTCTCTGCATGCTGTCTGGGCTAAACGCCCTGCACCCCCTCAACCCCCCACCCGTACACTTTCTTTCTTCTTGATCTCACTTTCTTTTGTGCTCTCCATCTCTGCTTCTCTCTCTTTTATTTCTCTCTCTTTTTTGACCTCCTTCCTGCAGTTTTGATTCATCTGAAGGGAATTATGATGAATCAGGTTGGGTTGGCACAAAGTCCGCCTTGCCGTCCTCAAACAAGAGAACAAATTACTCACTTCCCTTCTTCATATTAAGTACACTTTTTTTCTTCTTCTTTTTTTCAGGTGGTGTCCAAGCCCTTGTTGTTTTTGCAAGTGCTGAAAGACTTAAAGATATTCATGAACCTTTGACCGTGGCTCACTCACCCGCCAAACACGAATAGCTGAACCATGTGTTTACCTTACGCAGAAAGCAAATAATGTTTTATATGATTTCCTATGCAGTATAGATCGAATATTCATGAATCCTTTATACATAATGTATCATGTGGTAGTCCACCTTTCTGTAATGGTAAACAAGGTCACAGGCACATGTTTGAAATTATAGTTTGGTTACTAATGTTGATTTTAAAATGATTTCACAATCAGGTTGACATGAGGTTTCTGCATGTATAAGCATTAGTTTTCATCTGGACCCTTTTAATTAAACGCTGACTAAAACTCAGCAAAGTGAAATCACCTGTTATTAGAGCATCTTAATACCATAAGAGCATAAATAAATACAATTATTAATCAAATGCCATTTGTTTTTAATCTTGCAAAAAATACCTTGCATATTTTTTGCAAGATTGTGTTTAATTCCTAAACATTAAGCACATGCTTCTGGGAGTTCTAGTACAGGGGCCTTTGTGAGAAAAAGCAGGCTGAATAATCATAATTAGATGCCACTGATATAATTAAATTAAAAACCGCTTCCCTTAAACATTTAGTGGATTCAAAGAAGAGTGTTCACAGATAGTGAAGGGCAAACTAAATGCATATTAGATGTAAATTTATAAAGCAATTTTAATGGCCAGGTATAAATCTTATGAACTGTAAAATGATAAATACTTAATACAATAATAGGTCTCCTGATAAATATTTAAGTGAGGAAGTGGTGTAGAGTGAGGGAGTGCGAGATTATCCAGGCTTATTTACAGAATGGAGAAAAAAATAACACATTAACACCTACCAACTGTATGTGGTAGGAAAACGGTGTACCGCAAGTCATGACCCTAGTCCACACGAAATCACATGAAACACTAAGCAAGAACGACATCCAGATTTCCTTAAATAGCTAAAGGAGAAAGAAATACACACAATAATGTACGTCTCCCTTATAACATTTACCTAGCAGGACCTTTTCCCGAGCTTGAACATGAGCCCCCAGACATAAACAGGCATTCGGCCTGTAATGTACATTTACATATTTTCTGTATGCTTGATGTATCATCGTCCTGGCAGTCTTCACAGATGAAACACTACATCCAAATATATGCTGCCCAGGCACTTGTGGCAAAGCAGACTCACTGATCATATTTAAGCGAGAACTGCACTGGCATTACATGAACTGTTTTGCCTTCAAGCATTAGAACAGTCACTTCCAATCATCTGATTCCTGCGTAGGGAGAGTAGGTTGATATCTTGCTCCTAGGCCAGGGCAGTCCACTAAGAAACCTGAGAAAGAGCTTCTTAACATTAGAACAGGTTAGAAAGTATTGGTCTGGTGCTAGACATCCTTTTAACATCCTAGCCACCATCCTAGATGTACAGTTTGTACAGTCCAGTCTTGGAGAGGGTGCTAGGATTGCTGAACAAAAGTCACAGTTTGCCTGCGCTTGCTGTAATTACTGGACTTTGAGAAGTGGGTTATCAGCCTTTGGCTAGATTCTAAATACCACAGATAGAGACATTTCCCCCATTTTGGCAAGAGGGACTCCAGCGGCCTAGTGTAGCAGGATTTTCTAACAGAAGGGTGCGCTCTGGAGAGGTGCCCCATCCGGTGCTGAAATATAATGGCCTGCTAAGACATATCAATTATCAAGGTGGCACGTGGTTGGACTGCTCTTGTCAAAACAGAAACTGGGTTCTGGAGCTCCTCACAGTTTGCCTATATAGACAGGCTAGATTTCTGGCCACAATTGTGACATGCTACTCCATGAGGTGTGTTGGTATACTGTATGTCCCTCCAGGACATCACCTTGTACTTTTTCCAGCTTCCACAAGTTAACATTGCCTGTCCGAGTGGTGTGAATAGTTTGCGGCTCTCTGAATGTTGGTTGACTGCCAGGATTTGTCATCCGAATCAGTGCCAGCATGGAGAAACGGACATGTCACAGTGGTATTTATTGCAAATATTGCATCATACACATTGGGCCTTTGGGACACATTGGGACATGCAGTTAATCTCGAATGTAGATGTAAAAAAAAAGGCTTTAGCATTACTATGTTCACGTCAGGAAATATGATTGTTGTTTAATTCATTCTTTGCATTCTGATTAGCATTCATGCCGTTTCAGCTTAGCTAGGTTGCAGCTTAGTTTCGAAAGCAATTACTCTTGACCGACAGTGCTATGTTAACTATTACACGAGAGAGGAACAAAAGTAATCAAGGGGCTAGCTGTGACATAACAAACAGCACGGCAGGCAAAGCAGAGCTTAGAGCGCCATTTGCGCCATGTGCTCAGTGTTTATCTGTTTGATGTGCGTGACGCCTTTTTTCCCCGCCGGGAATTAATGTCGCGGAACATTCCTACCGCGCTCGTGTCTTTTTCATCTGCTCGGTGGGGGAAAAAAGTGACACTGGAGGTGACAGTTCAATTTGCGCAGAATGGATGATGGCTATCAGCAGTGCGCCTAGTGTGTTGATTTCTGTTTGTGGCTGCCAGTGGAGTTGTGGCTGCGCGAGGAGCCCGAGAGCCCGTCTTCTCATCTCCGTTTGGACAGCTATAGCACTGTCAGCGCTTCGGCTTTTCACGCAAATTATCCCCGCGTTTCCCTTCCTCTCTATAAAGGGCACAGTGATCTATAGCTTCAATTTCCCCGCTCGCGCCGTTCTAAGGATTGATCTCTCTCCATAAATGATGATGATTATTATTTTTGCCTTGCGCCGTCTTGTCACCTTTATTAGCTCCTAATGTGCTAATGATGAGCTCTCCTATTCTGTCATTCTTTCTCTCTCTCTCTCTCTCTCTCTGCCCATTTTCATTTTCTTATTCTCATTCTCCTGCCCTGTTATACTCTCTTTATTTCCTTGCTTTTGTTTTATTCTTTCATTGTCATTCTGTCCCTGCATTTTCCATCTCATTTTATATCCTACCATATAACTCTCTCTCTCTCAATACTGTTCACACTAGGATACATCTCCTTGCATTGAGGTCAGCCGTTCCGTCAATACATAGATATTTGACAAATCAGGCTTATTAAAAAACAGCTGCAACAGTACGTGGAGCTAGCAGTGTTCTGCTTTTTAAGGGATACTGCCTGAAAATTGTTGTAGGCCTATTGTAGAGAGCTGGACAACAAGATGTGCTTGAAAAGTCTTCAGAATCTCATCTAATGAAACTGTGCCTAATTAGGACCAACTGTGTCATAATGACTCATTTTACTATTATCATATCCTTATTAAAGTGTCATGTCCGTTATGGCCACTTAGTGATCATTGCTGTTTCTGTACCATTTAGCTATATTTTCACTCTTAAATGAAAGTTCAGTTATCTTTAGCTGATGCTGAAAAGAAACCAGTCGAGATATTGGCAGTATTTACTTTTTCTTTTTTGGTCTTCAAGCTGCTTCTCTGCACTGGGAACTCAGATATGATCTAGCCTGGGTTTGTATGTGATAGCCATATATGGTAATTTGTCTTCTGGGATTGCATGGCTCAATGCTATATTACAAACTACTTGTGGGTGATACAGGGCCCATCGATGGCAGAAACAAAAACAAACCTATTCACATTCGTTCAGAACACTTAGCCGAGGCCAATAGCACATCTATCAGTAAAGACAATAAATACTGTCTATTATTTGACAAATCTAAATGCAAATCTTTCCTTGTCTAATGTTGAATTACAGACATCAACTCTGAGCAGTATTTGTCACTGAAGCTCCTGCCATCTGTAACTAAATAATTAACCCTCTTTCAATGTCGCTCAGTTTTTTAAAAGTAAAATTAAGCGTTCTTGGCAGCTTCCTCCATGCCACAGAGCATGCCAGATATTAATCGCTTAATTACGTCCAGCAGTTCACCTTATGTTTCTCTATCTCAATTATTCCAGTTTTTCTTTTAAGTATGTGTACTTGGCTGTGAATGGCAGTCATTGTGAATGCAGCCATTGTGACAGTAATTTATTGCACAAATCATTGCTGTTTAAGATTAAAACAGCAACAAATAAACAAAGGACAAATGCTGGAACTGCAGTCCACCAACGTTTGTGTTTTGCCAGCAGTACCTCCCACACCATGCGGCTATGCACTACGGGCTGAAGGAAAGGGCGCTTTAAAGGAAAGTTACACCCATTAAAAAAAAATAAGTTATAAAATACTTAGAGAACACACTAGTAGATGCAAATAGCATCAGTATATTTTATAGTAATAGCTTTTGTATTGATTTTTTTATGTTTTAGTTTTTACTTAGAATTGTCCAATCATTAATTAATCAAATTACTGTGCTCAAACACTGCTGTGCACAAAACTCACATTTTATTAAACCCACTGGAACTCTAGAGGTAGCCTAAAGTGTGCAAATCCATGTATTTAGTGATGTGTGTGTGTGTGTGTGTGTGTGTGTGTGTGTGTGTGCGCATGGCAGGGTAACGGAGGATCTAGGTGACTTCCGTTATTATCAGCAGAGACTCTGTAAAAGCCAAACTCAGCAATCTAGCACTGCCCTCCAAACTGCAGGCCCAGCAACCCTGTATTAATGGATAGAGGATAGAAAGAGAGAGAGAGAGAGAGAGAGACTGAATGACTGAGTGTAAAGCGAAATTTATATTCAGCAGATTTTCACCAAAACATTTTCTCCGCCTGAGCCCTGTCAAAACAGCCAGGGTCAAACCAGCCATCCTGATGGCCTAAGTATTTGAATCTATAAGCAGGGGAGCAATAAAGAGAGAGCGTTGCCTAAACAAAGCTGTGGTTAATATTTAACAAGAAAATAATGGAAAAACAATGTTCAGAGAAAATGCAAAAAGTAGAGTCTAGCATGTCTTTTATTACAGGAAGCCAGTCTAAATAATGCATCACAGGTTTCAAATCAGGTTTGATATTGTGAATGTTAAAATATTAGAATATGTAAAGCACAAAACTTTACTATGATAGAACACAACAAAATGTTACGGATTTTTTTTCTCAGTCATGGGATTTTCATTTACATTTTTCTCTCCATAACTTTTTAAATATAAAGAGAGTATTTATAACTGGCTCATTTTGAATTTCCACTGAAGACCTTTGAAAGAAAGTAATGAAAATTTAAGTTTCATATTTTCACCAAAAATTTTATGTCATTACGAAATAATAATAATTCTTTGCTTAGAATAGTAGCTTGTTGTGTTTATATCATCTCCATATTTGCTTTCTACCTTTATTCTGACCTTGAGCTGAATTTGTCTCTGCCATCTACCTTGAACCTAGTTAAGCAAAAGCTTTTTTTTTTTATTGGGCATGAGACATATTTCACTTCGGGTTGTGTGAGACATCAGTAGGTGGCCAGTCTGTCTGGTGGACAGTATCTTGACGCACCTGATATTTTTTTTTGTGTATCTTGGCGGTGGAAAGATGACGAACCTGCTTAGGAATCTGTATTTTAATAGGCTCTGTGGCACCAGGGGAGGCAACTCATGAGGCGAAATACGTGGGCATAATTCCTTCTGAAGAAGTTCTCTAGGGTGCAGCAGGTTAACCATTTAAAAAGAACTATACTATATATTAGGGTGTTTATAAAATGGTTGTAACACACATAAGACCTTGTATGAAAGTTAGATGCTCTTGCTATTTGTTCTGCAAAAAAGTGCCCCAAAAAGTCAATCGCTGTCTAGGAAAAAGAGAAAAAACTTGCTCAAACTGGTGTTTCCACATTTACATTCAGTGCTCTTAAAGGCATCAAAACAAGCAAAGGCTTCATTCGTCCTGTATTTTTTGCTTTGTCCACTGCTTTGATTTACTGTTTACTACTCTTTATTCTTCATATTCATCCTATATATTTTGACAGTAGGTTTGAGCCAGATTAGAATTTAGAGCAACTCTTATCTGTGTAGTACAGTCACCCGGTGGACAGACACTTACTGTAGTTACACTAGATGGAGCTAGTAAATAATAAGACTTTCACACTGTGACTGAGCAAGACCAGAGACTAAAGTAAATGTGTTTCTTGATCTGAACCTTGATTTGTGTTCTGATAAATGTAATTGAGTGATAGTTACATTTTTGCATTAAAATAGTTTTAGTTTGGGCCTGTTTTTTATCTGAAAAGTCCATTAAGAATCACAATAAACATGAATGATATAGTTTGATTATTTTTGCTCCTTGTCAATACAAAGTGTAATTGACATTTCTAATGAGCTGTATTCCAGAAGCTAGGGTTTTAAATATTGCGAGTTTACTCAAAGCCTAATAGTGGTCAGATAACACTATCAGGTGTCTGAAGCACGATTACTCTCACTAACATATCCATTACACATCTAAGTTGTAAAACCTTGCATCGCCTTCGCCAGGTGAAACACTTTGCTTAATCTGCCAAGTACAGATTCAGTGAAATCCCCCTCTCCAAGCTGACAGGCGGTCCCTTTACTTTGGGTAATATGCGATTTACCAAGCAAAGGCTCGAGAAGGGAACTCCAGACCTTGAACCTGTCTTGCGGTTTAACTTTGCTCATTGGCAGAGGCTCTGTTCGATTGTAAATGGTCTGCTTAAGCTTGATCATTATGAGGGAGCAGGCGCTGCTGCTACACGGTGTACAGGCTCTATACACAAAGAGCTCTTTTCTTAAATAATTGGTGATTACCAGTGGAACAGGCACGGTCTCTGTGTGTGTGCATCAGTGGTGGTGGGGGGGGAACTGGGCTACTCCGTGGTCTGCTGGCACCATGTGGTTGTGATTTAAGCAAGGAAGGTGTGCCACTGTACTCTCAGCTGGCATCTGCAGCATGCCCTGAGCATGCTGAAGCAATTGGCCCTGCAGCTCAACCTCTGCAACCTTTTCCACCTCTGCAGCACTACGCATGGGGATCGGCCAGGCATGGCTTCTTCAGATGCTCACAATTTTCATCTCTGGAACAAGGGGAGTACGTGAACGTGTGTGTGTGTTTTTTTTTTTTTTTTTTTTTTTCCCCCCCTCCCTTAAGAGTATTTGATTAACATAAATACGTGTTGCTGTCTGGTCCATATTGGCCTCCTGCTTGCTTTTCAGGTTGACCATTTATCTTTCCAGTAAGCGATCAGGTTCAATGGTATGTAAAGAGACACGTGGAATGCCAAAACAGAGTCAATAAAGCGACGAACATCAAAGGTCTTGCCCCGGTACCAAGGACAATGGTCTCCCTCGGCTGAATGGTTGATCCATCACCTTTTAATGATGCTTTGTTCATCTGTTCTCTGGGGTCACTGCGCAGTGCATCTCTAATCAGAGGAGTGCTTCAAGACTTTGGGCAGCAGCCAGTATCTGATGCATTCCAGTAATTCAGCCATCCCAAGACTCCTGAAATGCATTTCCTCCTCTTTGGTGTACTGACCGAGGGGTCTTAATTTAATTGCACATCTTGCTGTTGTTCAGCTTGGATAGGCAGAAAGCCAATTGAGTGCTGCCTCAAGCTGCCCTGAGAGAGAGAGAGAGAGAAAAGCTGGAGATTTCAGGCGCTGTGGAGCAATTGAGATCTAAGATGGTTACCTTGGTAACATAGCTTGTAATGCACTGAGTCTTGAAGTCCTCACAGTAAATTTGTTCAAAATGAAGTATTTATTTAAGTAGCACTTTATGTTTCGTAGCATTACAAAGGAGCATATGGTCATAACCCTTCAGGTTTGTAAGTGTGGATTGTCCTCCTTTCTTTGATTGTACTTGGACACTGTTTACACTGTTAGTTTACTGTGGTTTTTCTGTTGCAACTTTTCCTCTTTTTTTTTTTTTTTTTTTTTTTCTTGCTGTCTGTGTCAGCTGCCAAAGTTAAGTTATTATTTTTTTTTTTCTGCTGATCTAAGATCGGCTTATTCACCTGGCATTCAGGTTTGCAGTTTTAAGAGAAGCCACAGGACTGGTGTCAGCAGACTGCAACAGGGCAGCTGGGTCAGCGTAGAAGTGCAGAACTTATGATACATCGCCGGCATGAGTCACCACGATGTAGGCATTTTTAGAGCTGTGGTCCTGAGAAAACACAGCGCTCTGGACCCGTCATGAGCAGCTATTCCCAGACAAAACAATTGCAGATAATTATGAATTTGGCAATAACTGTCTTTCAGTATATATCTTTATCAGAGAACAATTTGTGGTTGCATTCCTGCATAAGAATCAGGAGCAGGGTTGTAATGTCGGCGAGTGGAGGGGGTGTTCTGCATTTATTCAGTGTAAGCATAAGTTATTCAAAGAGCAAGTGTATCCTAGGGGCATGGCAGTTAAAGTTGAGGATGAGGTAAGAGATCACAGAGGTTTGAGTTAGACGTTAATCTGGCCTCAAAGCAACGTTCGGCTCCATAAAACTCAGTGTTTTTCTACAGGGTGTCCACTTTCATGGTGGCAATTCAACTTCCTCCTGTCTCATTTTCTTTCCTCTGCATTCTTATTAGTGCATGTCTATTAGAAGATTCAGACACTGTTAGTGGTTTCTCTTTTTTTTTTTTATTTGTGTCTGAAAAAAAAAATCACAGTTCAATAACTTTTTACACAATTCACACTGATGTCCAGCTTATGTGTTATTTTAGTTTTTTATGGTCTGTCGTTATATTGTTCAAACATATCCTTGAGGATATAACAAACTTTATCTTAGCAACGTGGAGGAAAAGTATCAGGTTTGTGCTGGGCATTAAAAAATTTGTCTACATAGTTTAATTTATACATAAATATTGCAATTAAAATAGAATGACTGAAAGGATTATGTTCTGTTACAGTGATGGAGTTTTTAAAGGAAACCATTCCCTCTCTTTCTCCTGCTAATTTTTATTTATTTACTCACTTTTTTATGAATTACATTAAAAGCTCATTTCAAGCCATGCACCAACATTGTAATTTAAGCCAGTGTGGAGTAAATCATTTTTGTGGCCACAATTAAATATTCCCACCGGTCTAAAACGTCCACAATATTATGTTCTTGCAGAGACCACCAGATAAATCTGCGCTGTCGGCTCCGATTCACTACGCCACATTAAATTCTTTTAGATCAATTAAACTTAGCGGCTTGGTTTACAAGTGACGCGTTTTAATGTTAGCTGGTAGGAGCACACTAGGAGGAACTTGCACACGCACAACATAGCAGGAAAAATCTGGAAATTCAAACCTGTGAGTGAGTGTATGTTCCTTTTACAACTTGGTCTAATCACTTGAAAATGGAAATTTATGAAAATGATCCCCAGAGAATGCATTTATATTTTCATTCATTTTTACGTTTTATGTTTACATGTTTTATGTTTATGTTGTCTGGTACTGTACCTTCAGGCAACTCCACTTGGTTATCTTTGAGTCAGCAGAGCTTCAAGGAGGCTGCACACAATGTAGATGTGTGGAGAAATTTCTTAATGGACAAAGAGCATCGAAAATAACTCCTTGACATACTATAAACTTTCAATTCTTCCCATCAGGTATTATAGCATAAAATGACATTTTCATTTTACTTTTATTTTTTCATTTATTTTATTTTATACATATAAACAGATGGTATTAGTAACAGAAAGCACCAGATGCCTATGCATCAGATCATGTTTGCTATAAACATGATGTCTAAATTATGCAATGTGACTATATTTATTATATTCATATAATTAAACATTTCTTTTAGCTGTTATAGAGAACAGACCAGGAGCATTAAAATTCACTGAATATATTAATTTTATGACCCCTTTGCGGCACAAGCATCTGTGATTTCACACGCTTTATGTACAATTTACAGTTGCGGTATTGAATGACATGGTGGCAGAGGTAACCCGAGCCATGGTCGTGGATAAACCTTTTGGTTTTGGTGAGCAGCGCGCATGATTTTTCGGCGTCATTGTGGCTTTACTGCCTCTCCCAGTGCGCAGAGGTGTAGGCAGAGCAGGATGCTGAGTGTCACGGCTGCTAAATAAGCGCTACAGCATTATTGCCCTTGCATAAGGGGCTGATGGGAAAAACACATGGGGGAGTGGGAGATCTTGCTTTCACAGAGAGCCAAGAAGAGGATCTATCGGCGCAGATAAAGCTTGGCTTAATCTCAGCTTTGACATTCATCCCTGTTCTATAAGAGATGCTGCAAACATTTGTAGTTCAAAAAGCAATTTCAAAAGCAGCCTGTGTGTCACATTACGGGCAGCATAAAAAATATTTATTATAATTCCCTATAATCTATCAGGAAAAAATGAGCATCTGTGCAACAGACCTGATTGCAAATAATCACAGCTTACAGCAAATTTGTTTTAATGTCTTTCTTTTAACAACTTTAGATACTTGGACAAGGTGGAAATGTATATAACAACATAGATTTTTAAAATCTTATCAAAACTTCCTTATTTTACCCTTTATTAAAATATTTTTTATTAATTTAAATTAAATGATGTAGATTAAATTAAAGAAAATATTAAAGAAACCTCAGCAGCAACCTCATTTCCCCTCACGTCTATTCCAACCACTCAGCATTCAGCATCAACTGTGTACTAATCACCAGCCTGATCATCTGTCATTGGCTTCACCTGTTTTTCACTGGTTTATTCCTTAAGTTAGATTTTTTTTAATTATATTTGCATGATTCATAGGTCTCTGTTTGGCTTAAGAAACAACAACAAAACATTCCTCTGAAACTGCTCAGTTACAGGGACTGGATTAAAAGTAAGAGCCAAAAACTGGCCAAAAATAAGGGCCAAAAAGTCTAGCAACTATTCCTCAAGACTACATTAAAAATACAATAACGTCTGGCTCTTTGGAAACAAAATATGAAGAAATCCAAGGTGGCCCAAGACTTTATATACAGAACACCATAGGGTTCTTTCTTGTAAGCCAAGACATACAAGCGAAGGTAACAGTTGAAGACTGCAAAAAGAATAGGTGACAATTTGTCTATTCTTCAACTCTACAGTCTGGGTGAGTCAGTGCCCATGAAAGCCTCAGCTTGTACAGCTCTTGGCTGACGAGAGAAAAATCAGTTTTGGTCTTCTGCTGCTGTAGCCAGTCCAAGTCAAAGTTTGAGGCGTTGTGCATGCTGAGATACTTTTCTGCTCATCACAACTGTAATGAATGATTCCATGGGGTAGTATACAGTGGTGTGAAAAACTATTTGCCCCCCTCCTGATTTCTTATTCTTTTGCATGTTTGTGTCACAAAATGTTTCTGATCATCAAACACATTTAACTATTAGTCAAAGATAACACAAGTAAATACAAAATGCAGTTTTTAAATGAGGGGTTTTATTATTTAGGGAGAAAAAACATCCAAACCTACATGGCCCTGTGTGAAAAAGTAATTGTCCCCTGAACCTAATAACTGGTTGGGCCACCCTTAGCAGCAATAACTGCAATCAAGTGTTTGCGATAACTTGCAACGAGTCTTTTACAGCGTTCTGGAGGAATTTTGGCCCACTCATCTTTGCAGAATTGTTGTAATTCAGCTTTATTTGAGGGTTTTCTAGCATGAACCGCCTTTTTAAGGTCATGCCACAACATCTCAATAGGATTCAGGTCAGGACTTTGACTAGGCCACTCCAAAGTCTTTATTTTGCTTTTCTTCAGCCATTCAGAGGTGGATTTGCTGGTGTGTTTTGGGTCATTGTCCTGCTGCAGCACCCAAGATCGCTTCAGCTTGAGTTGACGAACAGATGGCCGGACATTCTCCTTCAGGATTTTTTGGTAGACAGTAGAATTCATGGTTCCATCTATCACAGCAAGCCTTCCAGGTCCTGAAGCAGCAAAACAACCCCAGACCATCACACTACCACCACCATATTTTACTGTTGGTATGATGTTCTTTTTCTGAAATGCTGTTACTTTTACGCCAGATGTAACGGGACACGCACCTTCCAAAAAGTTCAACTTTTGTCTCGTCAGTCCACAAGTTATTTTCTTAAAAGTCTTGGCAATCATTGAGTTGTTTTTTAGCAAAATTGAGACGAGCCTTAATGTTCTTTTTGCTTAAAAGTGGTTTGCACCTTGGAAATCTGCCATGCAGGCCGTTTTTGCCCAGTCTCTTTCTTATGGTGGAGTCGTGAACACTGACCTTAATTGAGGCAAGTGAGGCCTGCAGTTCTTTAGATGTTGTCCTGGGGTCTTTTGTGGCCTCTCGGATGAGTCGTCTCTGCGCTCTTCGGGTAATTTTGGTCGGCCGGCCACTCCTGGGAAGGTTCACCACTGTTCCATGTTTTTGCCATTTGTGGATAATGGCTCTCACTGTGGTTCGCTGGAGTCCCACAGCTTTAGAAATGTCTTTATAACCTTTACCAGACTGATAGATCTCAATTACTTTTGTTCTCATTTGTTCCTGAATTTCTTTGGATCTTGGCATGATGTCTAGCTTTTGAGGTGCTTTTGGTCTACTTCTCTGTGTCAGGTAGCTCCTATTTAAGTGATTTCTTGATTGAAACAGGTGTGGCAGTAATCAGGCCTGGGGGTGACTACAGAAATTGAACTCAGGTGTGATAAACCACAGTTAAGTTATTTTTTAACAAGGCGGGCAATTACTTTTTCACACAGGGCCATGTAGATTGAGTTTTTTTTTTTTCTTCCTTAATAACGTAAACCTTCATTTAAAAACTGCATTCTGTGTTCAATTATGTTATCTTTGACTAATAGTTAACGGTTTTTGATGAGCAGAAACATTTAAGTGTGACAAACATGCAAAAGAAAAAGAAATCAGGAAGGGGGCAAATAGTTTTTCACACCACTATAACTTGCTTGTCAATCTGGCCATTCTTTCACCTCTCATATCAACACGGCTTATCACACACACAATTGTCAGAACTGTAAACTGTTGTATGTGAACATTCCAGAATGTTCATTACAGTTTCTAAAATACCCCCCAAAAAACTTTTCTGGCACCAGCAGCCATGCCACAGTAAAAGTGACTTAATGCATTGTGCTTCTGCAACACAATTAAAATATTGGATAACTGCACGAATGAGCAGAGATACAGGTGCTCCTGTTAAAGTGTGCAGTGAGTGTATTTCAGTCTAAAGTTATTAATCAACACATTTCATTTCAACAAATGTCCATTGCGAGATCATGATGTCTGTCACACTGAAACAGGTTGTTTATATAACCTTCATTTATTATGACCTGGTTTTTGTCCATCTGATGCCTTCATCTTTGTTTACACTACGGATCATATGTGTGCCCTTTGTTTGCACTGAGTCCAAGTAATACCACAGTGAGACTTTCAAACTAAGTGAGAGAGAAGAGGGGCTGTTTAAAATACAGTACATCCTGTGTTGGAGTCTAAGTTTTCCACCCTGGTGAAGGTTACATCCCCTGGTGCTGAAAGCAGACTGTTTGTGTTGATGGAAGGAGGGCAGTGAGAGAATGATGTTTGTTCTGTCTTTGTGGTCCCTTAGTGACAGCAGTCCACCTGGGTCTCTGTCCATCGTGTCAGGCCTCTCTGTGGCAAAGACGGGTTTGTTCCTCCTCCACCAAGCCATAAATGTGCAATAAAGCTGGCGCAGGCCATATGCGCGGTGTGGGTAATGCTCCATATATTTTAATGATACTCTGGACAAGTCCATACAGATTGGACAGAGTTTGAATTTTTTTTTTATCGTATTGAATGTCCAAAAAAAAATAATCCAAGGAATCCAAGCATTGCATTTCAGATTTAGGGTCCTAGCTACACGAAGGACTTTAATTGCTTGACACTCATTCACAAAACATGTTCATTAAAAAACTACAATCATATACAGGCAAAAAAGTATTTAGTCAGCCACCAATTGTGCAAGTTCTCCCACTTAAAAAGATGAGAGAGGCTTGTAATTTTCATCATACTGTAGGTATACCTCAACTATGAGAGACAAAATAAGAAAAGAAAAATCCAGAAAATCACATTGTAGTATTTTTAAAGAATTTATTTGCAAATTATGGTGGAAAATAAGCATTTGGTCAATAACAAAATTTCATCTCAATACTTTATATACCCTTTGTTGGCAATGACTGAGGTCAAACGTTTTCACAAGGTTTTCACACACTGTTGCTGGTATTTTGGCCCATTCCTCCATGCAGATCTCCTCTAAAAAAAAAAGTGATGTTTTGGGGCTGTCGCTGGGCTGTCACTTTCAACTCCCTCCAAAGATTCTCTATGGGGTTGAGATCTGGAGACTGGCTAGGCCACTCCAGGACCTTGAAATGCTTATGGTGTTCTTTGGATGCAACTCAACTTGTGTTTGGAGGAGAAAGAATGCTGAGTTTTTACCAAAAAGTCCTATTTTGGTTTCATCTGACCATGTGATAGTCTCTCAATCCTCTTTTGGATCATTCAAATGCTCTCAATCTTCAGACGGGCCTGGACATGTACTGTCTTACGCAGGCGGACACATCTGGCACTGCAAGATTTGAGTCCCTGGTGGCGCAGTGTGTTACTGATGGTAGCCTTTGTTACTTTGTTCCAGCTCTCTGCAGGTCATTCACTAGGTCCCCCTGTGTGGTTCTGGGATTTTTGCTCACAGTTCTTGTGATAATTTTGACCCCACAGGGTGAGATCTTGCGTGGAGCCCCAGATCGTGGGAGATTATCAGTGGTCTTGGTCAATGGTATGTCTTCCATTTTCTGCTCCCACAGTTGATTTCTTCACACCAAGCTGCTTACCTATTGCAGATTCAGTCATCCCAGCCTGGTGCAGGTCGACAATTTTGTTTCTGGTGTCCTTTGACAGCTCTTTGGTCTTGTCCATGGTGGAGTTTGGAGTGTGACTGTTTGAGGTTGTGCACAGGTGTCTTTTATACTGATAACAGATACCATTAATACAGGTAACAAGTGGAGGACAGAGGATCCTCTTAAAGAAGTTGTTACAGGTCAGTGAGAGACAGAAATCTTGCTTGTTTGTAGGTGACCAAATACTTATTTTACCAAGGAATTAACCAGTTAATTCATTTAAAAAATCCTACAATGTGATTTTCTGGATTTATTTTGTATTTCATAGTTGAGATACTGTATACTTATGATAAATTACAGGCCCGAAGAGTAATCTTTTTAAGTGGGAGAACTTGCACAATTGGTGGCTGACTAAATACTTTTTTGCAAGTATTTAGAAAATTTGAAAATGCTTGATTTGGGGAAAAAAAAAAGTCCCAGATGAATGAGAAGGAGATTTTTTTTGTTTTACTTAAATGTGTTAGGGCCAGGGCGTAGCTCAGTGGTTAAGGCATTGGAGTACGGTTCAGAAGATCCCAGGTTCAAACCCCACAAGCACCAAGTTGCCACTGTTGGGCACTTGAGCAAGGCCCTTAACCCTCAACTGCTCAGATGTGTAATGAGATAAAAATGTAAGTCGCTCTGGATAAGAGTGTTTGCCAAATGCCTAAATGTTACAATTATCCTTACTGGTGTCTATGAAGATTCATTCAGTCTAGTAGGAAAACTGATAAAGAAACTCTCTCAGATGCCATTTACTAGATACATCATAATATTAGTAGATATGTTCACAGCTGTACTTCTCAATAAAAGAAGTACTACATTCGCTTTTTTATTGTACACTCACTGGCCACTTCATTAGGTACACCTTCATTGTGCTGTGTTGGACCCCGTTTGTCTTCAGATTTGCCCAAATTCTTTGACATAGATTCAACAAGGTGCTGGAAATGGAAACTTTAGAGGTTGCTGCTGATTTGTCGGCTGCACATCCATAATGCAAATCTCCTGTTTCAACACATCACAAAGGTGTTCTATAGGATTGAGATCTGGTAACTGTGGAGGCAATTTGAGTACAATGAACTCATTGTTATGTTGAAGAAA
The DNA here is from genome assembly GCA_030522415.1 of Channallabes apus. NCBI lineage: Eukaryota > Metazoa > Chordata > Actinopteri > Siluriformes > Clariidae > Channallabes > Channallabes apus. Next base: position 35,931,233 of record CM060111.1, read on the forward strand.
CCAGTTTGTGATGATTTTAGCTTTGTGACATGGCACTTGATCCTGTGATCATATACTGTAGGGGTAAATGCGGTCAGCAACAATATGTAAGTGAGCTGTGGCATCTAAGTGATGCTCAATTGGTAGTAAGGGGCCCAAAGTGTGCTAAGAAAATAGCCCCTACACCATTACACCACCACCAGCCTGATACGAGGCAGAATGAATGCTTTCATGTTTTCACCAAATTCTGACCCTACCATGCTCATGTCGCAGAAGAAATCTGGACCAGGCACTGTTTTCCGTTCTTCTATTGACCTATTTTGGTGAGTTCATGCAAATTGTAGTCCTAGTTGTGTGGTCTTCTGCTGCTTCAGCCCATCTGCTCCTATACTGTGTATTCAGAAATACTCTTCAGCATACCCTAGTTGTAACAACTAATTGAACCAGCGCTCTCCGGATGATAGGGCGAGCACTTTACCACTGCGCCACTCGGAGGCAAAGTTCAGGTTAATTTAGTTTATTTTTACGCATGGATGTTGACTATAAGAGTGACGCACGCTCACTGAGACTGAGCATGAGAGGCGATTACCCATAATCCCACAACGCGTGAGAAGAACCATTGGCTCAGTTGTGATCATGTGACGCCCGGCGTATACGAACTCCTCGTATATCAAGCCCTTGCTTGTTTAAGTTAAGATTTCTTTTAAAAACGTTGCTCGGCTTGCAAGCTTCCACTATACTGGGTCTTTCCTCTAAACAGGTAACAGGTGGTTTTTGTAGGCACTATTTTTTTTATTGCACCAAAAATTAATCTTCACTGATGCCATGTTTGGAATACTGAACATGCTTAGAAAAATCTGTTACACAAGTTAGTCCTGCTCAAATGTAGTTTTGGTCTTATGCGGTTCATGTGGTGAACAAAAGCTGTTGATTAATTACTGGTTTGGAATTTTAGAAAACCTGCAGTCAGGTGCCATCAGTTGCAACAGCTTAACTGCTTCAATTAATAAAAACAAATTGAAGACCACTTAGACCATAGCACAGAATTTCTGCACAATTTATATAGTAATCCAGATGTGGTAAGTCCTAAACAGATTTCAGTGGGTGTAGGGTCCTATTGCTTCACAAATGTGATGTTTTTTTTGGTGGAATTGGACAATCAAAACAAAATGACGATGATGCTTTGCATTTTGGAAATGATCCACTGATTGTTGATTTCATGTTGCACAATCTAACTAGTGGGGCCTCATGGGAAGGAGGTAATCAAGTAATCACTTTGAAAGCAATTATTTGGATGTGTCCTACCAATCTGAGGTAGGCCAATGAAGGAAACGAAAAAAAAAAAAAAAACAATATAGTGAATATGCTGGTTTGCTTTTGTAATCATGCATATTTTATTTGTTTAAATTGCATATTTACTTGTTCATATACTGTAGCTCTGGTTTTTCCATTATCATCTTTGCAGATACGATTGCAAGGGCATAAGCATATACATGATGTCATTAATTTGGAAAATCAGTTATGTTTATATGCTCTATGTCTCTCAAGACAAGTCAGCTGTTACTGCAAAAAAAAAAAAAAAAATCTATATATAAATAACTACACTCAAATGTATACAAAATCAAATCCAAAAGTAATATATCAAAATAGCCTAGGGATCTGTAATGACAGCTGATCATGTTTTACACTCATATTTAGTTGTGTTTTAGCACGGCTGTGAGGGTTTGGAGTATGGCGATAATAAAGGGCTTCTCTTTTTAGTTTAAAAAAAGCCTTTAAATTAAAGCAGATTCTGGGCACGTGTGCTGAAGGAGCGTTTTGAGCTGCAGATGTTCCTCTGGTTTTGATGGGAGCCCAAAGCCAACAGCCAAAATGATGAACAAGTTGAGGTGGTTAGTGCAGTTGTCTAAACACGAGGATGCTGAAAGCTCAAGCCCACTTGTCTACTCACCCCAAGGGTAGCTGGTAATGTGTGTTTGAGAGTTTGTACAGTATATGATTGCTGTGGACACAGGGTCAGGGACTGCCCCACAGGAAGCTGTAAAATTATAATTTATAATGTCAGATTTTTTTCTTCTTTAATTTCAATCAGCCCCACCAAAAAGCTGTCTTTAGTATGTAATGTTTTATGGGATTGCTATTGTACTTTCAGTGATGATGAAATGAAAACATTGTGTATCAGACATCAGAGCATGTTATTAAACATATGCACATTAGGTAACTGCATTACTAAGTTATTGTGACACCCCGGCTGGCTGAATAGGGAAAAAGGACACATGAGCCAGTTTGAATGGCAGAGTTGTCCTCTCTTTTCTTCCCCCAACAAAACACAAATGGGTTAAACAAGCACGTTTTATTGCAATTTGTGTCATACATAATAAACAGACAAACAGTTCAGTCATCTGGATTAGTTTTATTGAATCCAGTGAAGTTGTGCTCAACTCTGCAGGTCTCAGGAAACCGACAGCCTGCTGACAAAAGACAGGCACATTAGTGTACTAGTGCTAACAATACACAGGTGTGTACATTTGCACATTACCTGCTCAGTTTCTCCAGCTTCTCCGTTCACTCAAACACTTGCCAATTTCATTCAAGAAGTAAATAATCCAAGCAGTTTTCTTTCACTTATAAAACAAGTGAACGAGTGGAGGGGCACATAGTACGGGTGAACCATTTGTTTGTGCCATAAAACCAAGTCTCAGTATTTCATTACACAACATTACACAACATTGCACAACATTGGTGGTGCTCTGAAATAATACTGGTGGAAATGCAGATTAAACGTCACGCCTCCCCGGTTCCATGGACTTGTTGTACATCATATTTTTCTTCATAGCAGATCATTTTCACATTCTCAGCCCTGAGAGAGTTTTTTTTTCCCCTTCTTCCTTTTCTTCTTCAAACTTGGGTGAGTGCCGAAGTTTTCTTCCTGACAGAGCTGTGAATATCCAAAACCTTGAGGCAAATTCTAAGAGCTGAAAGTTGAGAGGCAGGAAAGGCTTCATGGACAGGCGGAATTTGTATTATTTTGTTTAGGCTCAGATGGAGATTTTCACTCTTCCCTGTTAAATCCACCTATTCCCTCTCTCTTTTTTTTTTTTCTCCCTCATTCCACCTGGCTGTGGTCTGCTTTCACATGTGTACATAATGTATGCTTCTCTCATGCCAGGTCCCATCATTAGACAATTTTGTTCATGTTCCAGACGTTTTTTTCCCCCTTTTTTTTTCTTGTTTTTCCCATCTTCTTTTCCCATCATCTATAATCTTTTGGGATTCAAGTTGTCCTTCAACAAAAAGTGAGAAAAATGGATTCGGAAATATTCCAGCACTTCAGGTCTTCTGCCTTCATATGAGGAAAGAGAAGGAGGAAAAATAGAGAAGGAGGACAAAAAGAAAGCTCTATGAAAGAGTGCCAGTCGTGAAGAAAACTGATTTATTATCACCAGAAATCAGCAGCAGATGTCAGTGTACAGCTCCCCGCTGCAGCCAATTAAAGACAAGCACGCAATGATCTCCCTCTTTCTCTCTTCCTTTTAGAACAAACATATAAACAACACCCCTCGCCACTGCTTTTGGGTTGTGCCCTGATGATAATGGCACGTTCCTGAAAACCAGTGAAATGAAAGAAATAGATTGTAATAAGAGTTTCTGATGGAAGACCTTCCTATAGAATCCTGTTTCTGATAGAAGGCACAACTGGCACAGGTTTCCCTGTGAAATTACATACATACACTTGGACAATAGTGTGTGTGTGTGTATATGTGTGTATGTATGTATGTATGTGTGTAATATATATATATATATATATATATATATATATATATATATATATATATATATATACTGTATACCTGCATGATATATACTTTGACATATGAGTATACTTTGCATACTAAATGACATGCAATAATAATAATTGTGATTATTTGTAGTAACTGGCATTTAAGAAACAGGCATTGCTCCATCTCGATATGTATTAGCCCTAAATTATAAAATGAATGTGAGACAAGAATGTGATGAAAGGATTCTGGTGCAGCTTCACTACATGCTTTGAGTCGCTACATGCATTCCATCAGCGAATATTATCCATAAGAAGTTATTCCTTGTCACACTTAGGTACATTCTGGTTAGTGGATTACAGATGTTTGCCCAGCATTCATAGCGGCTTAAACCAGAGTATAGGGCCAGATGTGTACTGTAAGTGCCGTCTTATATTTCGATCTTCTCAGGTGGGCTTTTCTACATTCAGAAAGCAGACCTTGGCCAAGGTATAATGCATCCAACTTAGAAATTAATATTAAGTAGCAGTATAAAGTTTGGGAATTTTAAGGAAAAAGTAATGTGCTGGGCAAGATTTTAATTTCCCATTTGGCATATTAGTATTTTTGTATATATGATGTTCACATAATGTACTGTGTTTCAGTGTGCTAATGTTTTTTTATATATATATATATAATAGGTTAGTTATTTGATGATATGCCATGTAGATGAGCAATGTGGATGAATGAATAAATTAATAAATTTTTAATAAGGGATAAACATTATTCATGTAACCATGAAACTGATTTTAAAAGCAACCTGATGTATTTTTCACAGTTTTTACGACCTCAAAAGCAAGTAAAGTTTAAAACTACTGTCATGTAATCTATACTTACAGTAAGCTCATCATTAGACTTACAGTAATTAAGTAAGGAATAAACCACAATGGGACATGCTCATCTGAGTTACGGTTTACACCACCAACTATGCCAAATGCGTAGATGTACTGTACAGTAGAAGTTGATAATTTTCCTATAACAGCATGCCCCATGTTTCAATCCTCTAAAAGAAATATTCAATAAAAATATTTATATACTACACAACATATTTTATTCAGCTTCCTCCATTCATTGATTTATAGTTACATTTAATTTTGCGGGGTATCCTTCAGCCAACTTCTTATTTTTCACTCTAACGAAGCGATGATACTTGTCATGTTACACTGTTGCACATCTTTCCATAAATGTCTTTAAGGCACCCTTACAGAAAAAAATCATGTGAGCAATTAGACATTTTCAGTTTTTTCTATTTTTTAATTCTAACACAGTCAGAACTGCTGGTAAACATCAGCATGGAGAATTCAGCAGTTCTGCATGTGAATAAATGAATGACGTGAATGAATAATGTATTGTGTGTTTTCATTTGTGTCTCATAATTGCTACAGTAGGTTATAGAACGTGGGTAGGAGTCTTTCTGAATTTATCCTGACCACACAAATAATACCCACATGTACTTCATTTAGACACCCATAGTTGTTGGGCTTTGTCAAGAATGAACAGATCAGTTACAGTGACCATCACATAACTCACAGACATTCAGGACAAATGAGCAGTCTGTTTCTCTTCACCTTAGATCCTTATAGTGTGTTGTGATTCATGTTAGGGTACAGCAGCAAAGCGGCTTTCGTCCCTAATGTAATCAGTAGTCAACATTTCGGTTTATGGTATGTAATGATGCGTGAGCTAAATAATAATTAAGCTTGAAGGCTCCAGGGAATCTGGAAGCCTGGTATCTTTAAGGTTTGATCAATGATGCTTGCATGTAGAGTAAATAAATAGAAAACGGCAGGATCGGGTTTACACATTAGAGAACTGAGTTTTTGATTTATTGTTAATTTTGTCCTGTGGGCAGTACTTCCTCAAGTGTTGTAGCTACCTGTAAAGTTTATTTTTCCTTGGGTTTGACTCTCAGGCCCTTTGACCCTGCCTTTAGTGTTGGTAGTGCAAAATGTTTAAAGAAATATCATTTTTCATGGTAGTGAACTTCAAATTAACTTGAACAACTTCGAATGTCTTAAATATATTCAGTGATTCTTTACTGAAACACATTTTAAGTGACGAGTCTGTACTGTAAATTATCATAAATATTATAGATGCAGAAGATCGCAACAAATGACCATGTCCAATTTTATTTTCAGCTCATGTTTACTAAATTTTAAAGACAGTATTAAATATGTTGAAGTTCAGCTGTTGAAGTTCTTTTGCAACAGGTAGAATAATTGTACAGGAAGAAAATATGATTAAAAACACACTTCCACCTTTTTCTACCACCAAGTAAGCCACAGTGTAATCCTGTCTAATGACTCGGGTAAGTTTTTATTTTTTTTAAACACACAAACATACTCCCCCTGCTGACGCACTTTCCAACATGGCAGAAAAATGTTTGAGCAGGAATGTTTATGGAGAGCGGGAAATCTTGCAATCTCTAACTGTTTTGTTTTAAATATCACCAATCACGGCTAGATGGACTAGAACATTGCAGATAGAAAATAGCACATTTTGTAATCATTCCCATCCAGTATCCTAAAATAATTGGAATGTTTTACATTCTTGTTTTTTGTTTTTTTTTTTGCTGATGGACTTGATGGACTGATTGTGTTGAACTCCATGCTTGGTGTGGGTGGTGCTTAAATCTGAAAATAGTCTTAGGCTTTAAAGATGTTTTCTACTTTCTTATTTTTATGTTTTAGAGCAAAACTTCAGAGTATGATTTGGCTGCCTCTTTGTTTAGGGTGTTTTATTATTTATTTTTTTTTATTATTATTAGTCAGGAAATTTGAGGAAGGTTTTTTTTCTTTCCGTTTCTTTTCCTGGTTTGCATTTTCCCCTGAAAAAACCACCTGTGTTGTTTTGGAAAAGTCCTAATATACAACATTATCATGGAGCATGTATTTATTTAACATGTAATTTTGAACTTCAGTTTAACACAATTGTATTAAACCCAAAAAAGAGCAATATTTTTTTCTGCCTTTTGTCATTAAACGACCTTGGTCAAATTTGTTTATAAAGTGTCAAGTAGGCCGTATTTCACATTAGTCTCATCACTTACAGTACCTGCATGAGGCTCGAGGCTTCATTCTTAAAAGAACAGGAATCAAAAGCATATCATCAGCAAGTAAACTATTAATTCTCTGTCAGATGCATTCAGACCTTTTTTTTTTTTTAATGCTGTCCTGTATTTGAGTTTAAAAAGCATTGGGTTTGTTGCAACAGCTGCACTGTAATACAGTATAACTTGTAAATAGTAACTCACAGTACAGAAATGTATTAACACTATTTCTTTAACTGATTCTATGAGTGATGCATTTTGTAAAGAAAACTTGCTTACTAAAGCACCGTTTGTTGCCAAGCTATGATTTGCAGCCTCTGCTGCGTCAGAATAAATCTTAAAGAACATAACACTCATCATACTCCTAATGACTCGGTAATGTGTGTCTTAATAGTGTTTGACTTTAGAATACAATGCAGCTGTTCGTGTCACACTTGTGTGAGAGGAAGGCGTGCCTTCTTTTCTGTGCTCATTAATGGTCTAATATGCTGCTTGAATGGCAATTTACTGACTCTTGATGAAACAGGTCCTATAAATTTGCTGTTAAACTGCGCTGCCCTTGAAAGCAAGATCAGAGTTAAGGCATTGTTTGGTTTTACGAATACGTTCAAGAATAAAAGCATGAAGGCACTTAATGTGTGTTCATTATGTGATAAGAAAGTGCTAGATTAGGCTAACATAACATAAGCTTGGCTTATGATGTGAAATTGTTTGTCCTTAATGCACAAACGAAGGCTCACACCTTCACTTTTCTAAATGGAATGCTATCACTGATCAGATAAAATCAATTACTCATGGTGTAGGTTTATGAAACCGCTATGATCTGATCGTTCTTATGAAGGGAAATGGGATGCAATTAGTACTTTCCATCGTATTGTTTTATATTACTGTTGATGCTCATAAACAATAGCAAATTATAGAAAGTTAGAAACTTAAAAATTTTCTTTGTCACGTACGCAACCATACACAGTATGATACACAGTGAAATGCTAATACGGCTGTTCGTAACCTTAAATTGATCTGTAAGCTGTAAGTTTGTTCTGGAAAGCTTAGTACACACACTCGTATGCAGTAGGCGTTTGAAGTGAAATGAATGTTGACTAGCTGTTCCTGTCTGTCGTGTTAAGGGATTGTGTTGCCTTTTTCTACACTACCGGTCTATATCCTTGCTGCCATGTTTCATACATAAGAAGGGTCAGAATATTAGCGAATAGAAACCTGAGCATTTTTTTACATTATGTATTTTATGAGAGTAGCACATATAAAAACTCACAGGAGAGCAGAAAGCTTGCCTCATGTCTGTAGAATATAATGTTGTGCCCTGTCTGTGTCTGGAAATAATCAAGACCAAGTGCCCTCTGAAGCACAGTGCCTGCCTGTGACATTTTGTATCAGCAGTGACTACTCACACACACACACACACGGCTAATGAAACAGGCTAATGACTCCGCTCCACACCTGCATTGCAGATTTTATGAGCCAGTGTTACTCAGCGACACCTTGAAGTCGAAAAGGAGAAAAAAAAAAGATCAGGTATCCTACCACACTGGGTCTCTACAGTAGCAGGTGGTTGGAAGACAACTTCCATCCTACAACCTACCTCGTGCTCTTATTAATTTTTGACCAGGACCTGATGCATCCATATGAATCAATGTTGTCATTTTGTTTGGTGTAAGGTATACATAAGGTGCATATTGATATTTACATTTCTAAATATAGTCCAATTAACAACACATTAACTGCTTCTCATTCAGCCCACGGAGGACCAAGTAATCCAGTGCCTTGTTTTGAAAAAAGGAAACATGGGGATTATATATAATATTTCTCAGAAAACTACACCTCCCCAGAGACTTAATTAGCCAGCTCGAGTGCTGCAAAGCTACTCTGTGTAAGAAATACCTCTACGCTGTTCACACTCCGTAAATCTTCTTGCCTCACGTCAAGGCGTGCGGGGTCTGCCGCAACCGGAAACGCCGATGCTGAGCCTCATACTTCACCTGTGACAGATCCGGGTTCATATCTGACATTGACACACCTTTGTGTCTTTTGTAAATTTGCAGCACTTGAAATAATTTAGGATAACTACTGTAACAGTAAATTTCTGACATTATCAAGCTATCAAAGTAGTTAGCACAAACTAACAGATGGGTTTTATGTTAAATCAGCTGAGTACACACCTCACTGGACGTAAAAATGTATCTATATATCAATATGTATTTATTGAACATTTAAAATAAAACATTAGCTCTACATTTACAAAAGAGCTCTGTGCACATATTGCAGTGGATATGCAATCTCTAGGATTTTGCATAATATAATAATCTTATGAATCACTTATTGCAGCCTTCAATGATTAAAAAAAGAATTTGGTATGTAATTCTGTCTGTTTCCACATGAAATTCTTTCATAATGAGTCAGATGAAGAGGACAACAGCTGGTGGAGTCATGAGGGCTTATAGATTAGATCCTTACCATAAGTGCAGAGCGTGGAGTTTCCATTTCAAGGTAATATACTGTAGCTCATGGTGTCAGCATGACTAGTATTTGCGATTGTATTATCATGCATATGAATATTTTAAACACACACCAAATTCATTTTTCCCTCATTCAGATGTAGCAGATTTTCATTTCTACAGTATGTAATTCCAGCCTTCTAATAGTTTCTACTATATGCAGCCGAGCCTCAAACTTTGATCATATCTAATAATTTGATGATCCAGAGAAATTAAGTAATAGCATTATGCTTAAATATAGACTACATTGTGTCACCTTATCGTACTATAATAGTAAGGGGTAGGATTTCCTGTTTTCACTTTTGACATTTGATCCTAAATTGTTAATTTCCGTGTGTTGAGTATTAAAGGGGAAATAGAATATTAGGCAGAACAACTTGGACTGATTTTAGACCAAAGTAACATTCCGAGGAGGCACTGTGATGTAGTGGTTAGTACCGTGGCCTCGCACCTCCAGGGTCAAGGGTTCGATTCCTGCCTTGGGGCTGTAAGCGTGGAGTTTGTATGTTCTCCCTATGCTTGGGTTTCCTCCAGGTACTGCAGTTTCCTTTCACAGTCAAAAAGCCATCCAGAGTAGGCTAGTTGGTCGTTCCAAATTATCTATACTGTGTGAATGAGTAGGTGTGCGTGTGTGCTCTGTGATGGACTTGCACCCTGTCTAGGGTGTACCTTGCCTTGTGCTGCAGGATTCCCACAAACCTGTACAGGATAAGTAGTACAGAAAATGAAAGAATAAATTTTTAGGGAAACTGTAATCTTTTTTTGTTTGATAGACACCATAAACTTTAGGTCTCTTTAGACTATGATGCTAAGGATGTTTAGAAATAAATTTTCTTCTTAGACTCACCTTACTTCTTTTCAAATTGTTAATTGTAATAACTCAAAGTTCACAAAGGTTTGCCGTCTTATTTCATTCAAACATTGCTCACTTCTGAGTTTACTAGTTCAATTAGTTGTTCCTAGTCTTAGCATATGTCCTGCTTGACTGTGATAAAAACCCTCAGCCACACCATCCTCTAAGCTGCTAAGATTGATGCACCCTGTTTTAACTAACAGCACTGTGATGCTTTTGGCGGGCTGCTACAATAGGAAATGTTCTGTCATAATTTATAATAACGGCAGTATACTTCCAGAGAGGTGATTTATGACCTCACTGTAGATAAATAAACAAAACATATATATTATTCAATGTTCTGCCAAACACAGTCATAACTTAACCTTTATTTTCCCCTACATTACTCTTCAGCTAATGTTAGCATTTTGCAACACAACATATGCCACATGCAAGGAGTTGTTTTCAGGCCATTCATACCTTTTCTTCAGAAGGTTTAAGCTCGTGTTTCATTGTGCACTGAGCTATATGTTGCTGTAGTCAATATTACTACCGTAATTTTCATCTTTACTTGTGGCAGTGATATTCAAGCATTTTGAACCCAGTAATAATGAGTAATATCTGTAATCGGCTATACATCTTCACAACGATATTTTATGCAGCGCGAGAAGATGATGTTTGGATCACCTCAGTACATTCTGCCTCATCTTTACTTTGTAGCAGGTAATAATATATTCAAATAATAGCTTCTTCCTTCCCCTACAAAGTACCCACTTTGCTTTAAGTTCTTTTTTTCTTAATGGAATGTATTACTTTTTTTTTCTTTGTGGCATGTATGTAACTAGTCATTCCTATACAATAACTCAGTCATTCAGTCAAGATGCTATTGTAGGCATTAGTGTATTGTAGCTGCTTAAATTAATACTGTACATTAAAAAAAACATGCAAGCAACCTTTATTGACTACTGACATTTAGTCACACAACAAACAATTTATTTCAGTTATACCCAGCAGTATATGATCTGGAGAAATAATATTTCTACCCCACATTTAATTCCATTTTAAATATAGTTGGAAAAAAAAATTATTTGGTTACAAATTATTGGAAATTGTGTAGCGTTTGTCCAGTTTGGTAAGATAAGATGGAACCCGAAGCTATGGGCACTCTGCTTGACTTCCTTCTCCCACACGGAATGGCAGAGAGCAAAAAAATAAATAAAATCGCCAAATTGAGGCCATAAGAGAGAATGAATGGAGGATAGGAAGTGTGGTGAGGAAGGCCATTAAAAATAAGAGGAGTTAAAAAAAATGAGAGGCAAGGGAGGAAAAGTCAAAATGAGAGAGAGAGAGTGAAAGAGAAAGGGGCAGACAGAGAAAAAAGTCCTCCCGTGGTACACAATGCTCATAGCTGGGGTTAAGTGCTAGTGTTTCATCCAGTGGGATTTAGCGTCCACATTTAAGCCGTCCCTAGTGCAGGGGCCACCCCAGTCATCTGCCATAATAACAATGATGATATACAGGGCCATTAAAACAGCGAGCCACTGACATGCTGAACAATAGGTCCTCACAGCAGGCCTGGCCTCTCTGGACATCCAGGTGCACTCATGGCCCTGGCAACTGCCTTGTTTTTCATTCTCTAGCCCTCACTGTGTGGCCAAAGATGCTCTTTCAGCAGTGCGAAGAAGGGACAAACTGAGAAGAAGTAAGAGAAAGTGAAAGGGAGAGAGAGAGAGAGAGAGAGACAAAAATTTTTGGCAACTCAAGGGAGAGGGAATAAAAGAAATGTTGTAATACAGTACATAAAATACTGAAAACAGTGACGGACATTGATGGCTTGGGAACCACTTGTTTGTAACAATAGTCATAAATGTGACCTTGTAATCATGACGGTGGGTGGAGAGATGTACCTACCGCAGTGCTCAAATGGGTCAAAGAGAAAAAAAAAAAAAAAGCTCAAAGGAAGAAAAAGGGTCCTCATCATCAGGTCAGCCAATCTTTTGGCGCTGAGCGAAGAAGAGATACAAGCCACACAGAGGAGGAAAGCCGAAGGTCTGTCTGTCAGCAGGTGCTCAAGGCTTTCAGGGAGGGAGAGAGGGAAAGATGGAGAGAAAGAGAGAGTGAGCAGTTGTTAATCTGGACACACAGACCGAGCCCTGTGTCTGCTCACTCAAACGTGTGTCCGGCAAGGCTGACCCAGCCCAGAGTTGCCCCCATTACCCACAATCCTGCTCTGCCGACAGCCTTACCCAGGCACAGATTTGAAGGCTTCGCTGAACAAATCCTTGCCGTCGTACACATTAGAGTGGAGCCTTCTTCATGTGTGGTCCGACTGCAGTTTATGGCTCAAAAGAGAAAAAAAAAAAGGAACCATCCCTAAATCCACCTATTAATGAGCTAAGTAGTCACCTTGTCACAAGACACCTACAATCCTATATCGAATTTGATTGGTTCATGTATACAAGTCGAAAGAGGGGGAAAAAAAAGGATGAAAAAGGAACGTTTCCGCAATGTTGGCGTTCAGCCCTGTATGGTGAGAAGTTGTTTATTTAGGCATGAAGATGATCATGGTTTGGGACCGACCCAATGCTTCAGGGGAAAAAAGTTTATTACAAGTTGCAAAAATGCAGAAAAGCAAAAATTTCAATCACTGGTGTCATTCACAATGCATTGACAAGACTGAAGGTTTTTACATTTTGTTCTTGCATTTAGTTCATACTTTCATTTCCTCCTTCAAGTTGGTCAAGTCATCATACTGGTTTGATACCAGTTTTGTAAATGAATCAACCAAATTGTCAATTTTTTCAATAATCAAGTTTGCTGTTGATCTTTAGTATTCTAATTTATCTATCTGCTTCTGTCTTTCCATAGCACCCGGTCTAAAAACCTCACAAAAACACAGAAAAAATGCCATGCCACTGGACCAGAACTTGCTGTATTCACCTGGTTGCATGTCACACAGAAAAACATAATAACAAAGGGGGTCTACCTCTTAGAGCTATAATTATGAGTAAAGCTGTAGAGAGTTTGCATACTGTGTGGTGGATATGACCAGAGCCGTGGATGGAAGCCATGCAGGGCCGTCATAGGTCTCTCCTGAGACTCAGACATCGCTCACGGGAACGTCTGTTCAAGCTCAGATGATGGCAGAATGCTAGTCTAACACGCAGATTAATTCGTATTTTCCGTGCTTCTTTTTTTGATCGAGGCTCGACGTTGATGGAAGAAAGACTCTCACTCTGTGTGCCTGTCACCCTCCCTCTGTCTCCCTTTCTCATTCTCTCTCTTTTCTCACACTATTACATGTAAAGTATTTGGCTTCTAGGACACAGTCATATATTGTGAACTCTCCAAGGCAATTGTAAGAGAAACCATTCAAGTACTTTCTGACTGGTTCCAGTATAAAAATATAACTCACGCTATAACCACAGGAACAAAAGTTTGACATTTCGCTTAAATTTAACTGAAATGTCAGGAATTCCCACTCCATTTAACGAGCAATGAATTACTGGCCCCTCATTTACGTATCATAATATTGACTGAAATGTCATGCTCTCTAAGAAAAAAAAAAATCACAGTATCTGCTTACAAAACTGTGTCTCTGCAATGCTTGTTTTCTATTTATTTATTTATTTATTTATAATTTTGTTATAAATCTTTTGCTGCATACGGTAAGGCAGAGTAGAGGTCCAGTTTTTTAATGATTGCTGTTCAGAGTAAGAACATTGATTTTTTTTTTTTTTTCTCCCCCCTCTTCATCTTTGTTTATAGCAGAGGGCTCTTGTTATTATTTCTGTTTAGTGATGGGGACCTGCCATCTTTCTGTGACACACAAAGAGTGACAGGGAACAGGAAACGCACACGCAGACACACAAAATGATACCCCGAGGGCCACATCTGCTAGAGAAAAATGGCATTATTCTTCCAGAAGAAGAAAAGTCAGTGCTAAATGTCTAATACTCATGTCACTAACTTAGCAGTAGGCTTCTAAGAAGCACTGCGGGTGTTCTGAGAGCCAGATGAAATAACTGCTCTCCGGTAAGCAAAAGATGACAACCTGTTAATTTTCTACACGACTTTGACACACCATCATGGTATCACATTGTTCCATGGGTTCAGCTATGCTGTTCCCAGATCAGTTTAATGGATTTAGCACAAAAGTGATCGATGGGATCAGTGGACCACCTCATCCTCAGCTCAGTGCTCAAGAAAAGGGGGAAAAGTGATGTTTGTATGCTGGCAGATTTTATACAAATGTAGAAATAAGAAAATTTAAACGCCTACCCTATCTTTAACCTTTATTCACCCCCTTCACCTTATTTTCCACACTGAGTAATAAGATTTCTTACAAGGTGAAAGCGAAAATCAATGGAGGGGAAAGGAGACTGTAGTAGTTTGGGGATATACAGGATCGGTGTGTTAGAGACACAGGAGGGCAGTCTTTAAACATTTACTGCTCTCTCTCTCTCTCTCTCTCTCTCTCTGTTGAGTACAGCACCTGCTCTTTAACAACCTTTATGTAATTAAAAGTGATGTATATTACTAATATCCTATGTATTAATCTCAAATAGGTTGGATTTTATGCACTTCTTTTCAGAAACCATATGAAAGAAAATGTTTTTAGTAACCAGAAAAATGTTAGGTATTCTTGTCATATAATTTTTTTTCCCCTCCCTTTTTTTCCTTCAGGTTAATAAGTAAGAATGTATTTTGGACAGAGAGGGACTCCTGTGTAATGTGCAAATTTTGTGTGGCTGTTTTTTTTTTTTTTTTTGGTTGTTGCATAAGGGTTGTTGGTCGGGGTTAGGGTTTTTACATAAGGAAGTTGTTTTATTTAAAATTCAAATGCTTTACTTTGTATAAAGCAATGCTTGTAGATGTTTTGAGTAGTTCTTTTTTAATCATTCTAAATCATTAGTGAAGTTGTAATTATATAAAATATATAAATACTATACATTGCAATAATAATAATAATAATATGTATTATTATGTTGTGAATATTTTTATTAACCAGATATCTAGTAGCATTTTTTTCCTTGTTTATATAGTTTCTTCAAAAAGGCAGGAAGACTTCTATTTTATGTATCGTTGAACAAAGAACCTAATAGCAATAAACAAAGCTGTTGTAAAGGAACTATAACACAGTAAGAAGTGTGTGTGTGTGTGCGCGCGTGTGCAGCAGGAGGCTGATTAATCTTGCTGTCACAGACGGACTGCCTCTGATGGACTGCCTAATGAAACTCATAAACAGGTAAATAAGCAGCACTGCTTGGGACTTAATCCCAGCAGTGAATAAGCAACAAGAGGCAATACTCAGCCTAAACAAGCCACAGTTTGAATGATTTATTGCTACTGGTGTGTGTGTGTGCGCGTGTGTGTATGAGTGAGAGTGAATGAATCAAACACTGGCATAGATTAGTTTGTATTTGTTTACTAGGGTTTACATGTACAAAAACTTCTACTATATAGAACATAGATTTGTCCAGCATGGATTGTCAGTTCTGTGGTTAGCTGAGAGTCTTTTCTTACGCACGTTTCAGAAACAAACGTTGTGACCATACACTTGTATAGAATTCTAAAAAAAAAAAAATCCCCTTTGACTCACATATCCCCCTCTGTATGCTTCTTGTCCACAAAAGCTACTTGTTCCACACATGACACAAGCGAGTAGCAAATGCTGTTTATCCTGACCATGTCACAGAGCTCTGTCATGGGTCAAAGGCTTCCCAAAGCAGGATGTGTTTGAAATCACAAATGTGTTGGTTTTGCTGAGGAGTCTGGTCAGGAGATGGTCCTAATCAAAAGGAAACTATGCGTAGTCATTTGGGAAAAGGTTTTCAGCCTGACCAGAGAAATGTGGGGGTGTAAGAGGGCTTTCATAGAAATCTGCTCCTCACTAGTCTATTTATGACCCACTGAGGTAGCAACATGCTCAAATCAAAGTCAAAACTGCTGAACCTGAGCGATGAATTAATTAAAATGCTTTGATTTTTTTTCCCCCTCCTTGAAATCTCATATTAGTTAATGCTGCCAGTGTTGCTTGATTTGCAGAATTTATAGCCTATACTCTGTGTCGTCCCAGTGCTGTTTTTTTTTGTTAATGTTTTGGGGTTTTACATTGCATTTACATTTGTGTATATGTCTATGTTGTGTACCTGGCGGATGTGATCTTAATAGGTAACATTCTGGCAGAATATAATAATAAGCAATAAAACAATTTGGTTGAGAAACTGATCCTAACTGATCGCAGGCCTTTACTTACCTTTAGTTTAAAGGAAACAAACGTAGGGTTTCGTTCTACGAACATGACATGTGTTTTGTGTTACTCAAAACAACACTTTATACATGACCTGACTGATTAACGGACTTGTACCTGATTGATCCAATCTTTGTTGTTCAGTAATGTGGTTTGAGTTTTCCCGAATTGTTTTTTTTCCCACTTCAATTCCTGCTATTGCTATTAAACAGGAATGCTTGCGTTTAAATACTCTCACATAACTCGCTACAGCTCGTTTTATGAAGCTGGTCCGGGCATTGCTCAGACACCTCTCGTGTGTAGAGTTTGCGATGGAGCTGCAGTTTTTGGACACAGACTTGCTCGCGCTGTCGCTTGCACGCCGCCAATCAAACATCCGGGACTTTTCATGTTCGCGCCCTCGAGCCATTTCTGCAGCCTATTACCGAGCGGAAACCAAACGCTACCGAGCACGCAGCGCTGCTCTCTACATGTAATAAATACTTAATTAACCTTTTCATTTCTGTCAACTGTGCGAAGAGATGAAGGGAGTTAAACCAAAGACATTTGATGTTCTTCAGTTCTGTCAATGCCGACCATGCTCTGAATTAAAGCACATATTGTTTTTTTGTTTTTTTTTGAAGAGTCGCGTGTGTCAATATGCAAACTTGCAAAAATGTCATTGTTTTTTATTTGTATACATATTAGCCTTGCATGCTCACTTTGATATTCTTCTGGAAGTGCATTAAATATATCATAATTTTATATATTTTTATATTTTTTTAATCTAGCGTGGTTTAGAGTTGAATGCGACACGCGAAATTAGGAAGAATTTATTAATTCAAATAGTTTCAAGTTATTTTTGCCTTGAATTTAATCTTCAGAAATACCATGGTTGTTATAAATGGCAGGATTTGTATAATAATCAGTCATTATGCATATCTTTGTGTACTATTTTCCTTTAAAATTCGTTTCTGTTATTTATATCTACATGTTTTTCACACACCCCTCCCCTTTTTTTAAGAATAAATATTTGCGGTATAATTTATTAAATAATAATAATTTATTTAAACATTGTTTTTTAAGCCAACAATATAATAATAATAATTTTTAAACGTGTTTGTACATATTTACAGGATCACTCATTCAATTGTAATCGTATAATTTTCTGACCATACCCAAGATAGTGTTCTTGTTATGAATATATTTCACAATCGGAAAGCTTTGGCGTTTTCCTCCCGTAGAAAGTGATTGATTA
Organism: Channallabes apus; assembly: GCA_030522415.1. Classification (NCBI taxonomy): domain Eukaryota; kingdom Metazoa; phylum Chordata; class Actinopteri; order Siluriformes; family Clariidae; genus Channallabes; species Channallabes apus. The sequence goes on from CM060111.1 coordinate 35,948,914, forward strand.
TATCGTATTTAAGGTCACTGCTGTATTTGGCTAATTTTCTCTTCTTGCCTCAGGCACTGCGCTCCTCTGATCTCTGGATACAAATAACAATAAGAACAGACACACAAAAAATGTGGCATAATGGAACAAAAACACTGATCGAGACCTCCTGCTGCGCGGAGGTATGTTGGTATAAAAATGTTTATAATGGAATTGTATTCCTACATCTTTTTCGGTGTTGGCCAAATTTGTGCTAGTAATGTTTCGTCATTGTTTGTAATTTATCAGTAGCAAAAAATATATATTTAATTGTTTTTGACCTAATAAAGAAATAAATAAAGAAAGAAAATCCATGAAAAGAAAAAGAGAGGAGGGTGGTCTGGCTAATAATTCTTCATTAGTGAATTATGAATAGCCTTCTATTACAAGCCGGTTAAATAAATAAGCAATATCTATAATGAATTGTCGCGGGGAAGAAATTGCAGTAATGACACGTGCAGGTTTAATAAAATCATAAACACAAGGCGTGAAATATTATTTAAAATCCTTTATTAGTTCATGCATATCGTCGTGCATTTCGTTAGCACGAAAACTGAAAGTAATATAAAACGGTTGCATTTGTAAACAGCGGCGCTATAAGCGTGTTTAAGGTTCAACCATCCAATCAAAACAAACAAGCAAACAAAACAAATTTTAATAATGCAGTAAAATAAATTAAAAATAATAAAAATGATTAAATTTAAGTATTAAGCTCTAAATAATTGTATAAAACAAAATTAGACATAGAATACAGTAAATAAGCCATATTGCAGTTAATCAGGTGTACGTATGTTTTACAGAATTTACTCCGTGTGGCTTTGGCCATGATTTTTTTGGCGAAAGTTGAGTGAATGTGTACTTAAGGTAGGGCGCCCGGTCTTCCTTTCCATGCACACTTCAGGAGAAGGACAAGGAGGGGGCACTGTCTGGGATTTAGTGGTCAGATTTCCCATTTCCCATAGCCTTTCAAGGTCTTGAACCCAATTAATGGCTAATAATTACCCAACTAACTGCAGTGCTGCAGCTCCTGCGGCTTCATTAGCGATAGGAGAGAGGGAGAGAGAACTACTTTCCAGTAGATTTCTTCTCCAGTAGCTCACCTGAAGGACGCAGTGCAACGTGATCATGATGTTTGTGTTTTAAAATGCACCTGCTTTAGATTCATTTCGGGAGTGTGTTAGCAATTTATTGAATCCATATTTTTTTTTACTGTTACTAAACTGCACGGTCATTGGTTGGGGTCTTGCTCTTTTTGTGTGCAGGTTTGTTTTCCAATTAGCCCATGTCGCTTTTACTGTCCTCAAAGCCTCTGCAGTAACCGCTTTCCCTGTTAGTGTTTTTGTTCCGAGGGCCATTGAGTGCTAATGCTATTTACAGAAGTCCTGGCTTTGTGTGTATATGTGTGTGTGAGGCGGGTGTGTGTGTGTGGGGGGGGGGTGAAAGCGCGTGGTGCCACAGCCCCACCTTGAAGTCCCCATGTTTACTTAGTCATTACATACACTGCATTAGCATTTAGGGGCCGATGTCAATGTCGAAACAGCTTGGGATTTTTTTTTCGGTGTGTGTGTATTCTAACTATTGAACTCCGAGCCACAACTGGGTGGATATTATTTCCCATATTGAGTGGGCTGAGATGTTATCAGCGCGTAACACATAAGCCGGGCCCTTTTCTAACATGGATAAAGCTTCGGTTTCAGCCCGTTTGAGTGGAAACGTGTAGGCCACAGAGAGCCACCTGACGTGGCTTTCTGCTGCTTACAGAGATCTATCTAATCAGTTCTGCCCCAGCTAATTATTACCAGTACCGCCTTTCTCTCCCTGTTACTAGGATTGTGTCCCAATACCACATTACATATCCAATTATACTCTCTTAGTCCTAATGGGTGTTGTATGTATTTTCATATAATCACAATGCAAGATTTCAATTAAAAAGTTATTTACACAATATTATTGTAGTTATATATAAATAAAAAAGGGGCATTTGCTGTTATTTGCTACAACATAGTAATGATTACTGTCAATTGTGCCGCTGTCATAAAAAGAAGTGCGCTTTAATTGAGTAGTGCTCCTAATTAGATTTAAAATTGTTACTTATAGCACAAATTCATTCCCTTAATTATTAAAGTGTATGCTTAATTATAATTAAATATAACACTCGGGGAAAAGTATTTCCATGCTCAATCGTACTCCGAACATATTTAGCATCATGGAATACTCGATTTAAAATTTGTATCAATACTGATATTGATGGCCTACACTGTTGTCCAAATAAATAATGTCTATCCTCTTGGTTCGACCTGAGAATAATGCACCACATCAGGTGACAGCATTTCGTATAGGTCTATGATATTTGGGTCAAGGTCACGTGGATGAAATCACCTTGTTACCAGGGTATCTTCCGGGTGCAGCATCTCTCTCTCTCTCTCTCGTTCCTGCACTTAAACCACAGGGGAAAATGGCAACAGTCTGGAAAGAAAATACTCCAAACGCGCGGTTACATAGCCATCACGTTTCCAGGAGCTCGTAAAAAGGCAGACGTTTAAATGACGCAGAAAACGATTCCCTTTTGAATGTTGAAGAGAGACGTTTTTCTTTACAAGTGTAATTACAGTTAATTGCTCTTAAAAAAGAAGACCAGTTGCTCTGTATGAAATCATGTGTCCCACCCGCGAGGGAAATTAACTGCGTTTCAATCAGTTGTTCTGAAAATCTGGAGCAAACAACAAAACACATCTCTCGTGTTGCTCTGCTGGACGCTTTTGTGTATTCTGCTTCCGTATATGCGTCTTTCATTAGCAAAGAAGAAATAGCTCGTTTGGACAGTTGATGTTTTGACGTTAGAGACATGATACTTACGAAACAATATCAGGAACAGTCTTCTTGGTTTGCATTAAATACCTACGACATTCAAAGGAAAAATATATCCAATTCTGGAACATACTTTTACACCAAGAAAGGTGAGGTACAGGGTACAGGTACGAAAAGGCCAAGTGATGTATCACTTTATATTTATATAGACTATTTACTAAGAAACTTTGGGAATTTATTACTCTGAGATATATATATATATATCAGTAATACATTCTTTCTTTATTTTTATATATATATATATATATATATATATATATATATATATATATATATATATATATATATATATATATATACCTAATCATGATATAGAATCTTTCTATATATCTATCTATCTATCTATCTATCTATTATAACAAACGGATTTTGTGAAGCTGCTGATGCTGACAAGGCTGCTGTGTTCTATTCTTGTTCAGCACTTCATTAAACCGTGCGGAAATCTGGAGAAGAGCGATATCAACAAATCTTTACTGATCCATATTAAAGCATCAGTTGGGACTTTTTTTGTCGGGCCATTTTTAGATAGTGGGGAAAAAAATATATTTAATAAATACAAAAATAAAGTATTGTGAAAATTGTCTTGCCAAACGATACCAGAAGCAGATGAGATATTTCTTAAATTTAATCGGGGTCAGTAATTTAATTCGACACTCAAGAAATCAATAAACTGTTTTAATAATAATAATGATAATAATGAAACGACACCGAAAATAAAATTAAACAATTGTGATTATTTGCTTAAATATTGGCCGGTTCCATAAATAAACTCAATCAAGCTCATTTACACCCTTATCGAATGCGTCCGATCTTCATCTTCCCAGCGTCAAATGTAAAGGATGCCAAATGTAAAGCATTGAAATTTAACCTAATTTGACTGTTGCAAGAAAGGCTTCTGCGGAAATCTCACATGAAACATTTATCCATTGCATTAAAAACACTCAACTTTATACCGAATTATTTTTTAGAGAGAATTTAGAGAGTAATCTCGTTGAGTCATCACATTACAGCATGCAGCGGAATAGTACTTACATTTCTGGGCTTTTTTCTGCTGTGTGGTTGCTACCTGCCACCAAACTAAGCTCTGTTTACCGCGCCATCATTATAAAAATAAAGGTGAAATTAACTGGTATTGGATGCGTTACTCGAGGGGCGACGTGCTGAACACTCACTCACGAGCGCGCGCGCACACACACACACACACACACACACACACCTACCTTCCCTCTCCTTTCTCGTTCACTCTTCCTCACTTTTACCTCCAGTCTACGGTAACTCAGACTTTCCACGACTTTGACAAGCAATTCGAAACAAAATAAATACCCCACTATGTGTATGTGTTTGTGCGTGTGTGTGCACACCTATGAATATGTCTCATAAAATTCAAATGACTGCCAACAGCGTGCACAGATGATTACAGGGGAAAAGGGAAAAAAATGAGGATGAACTGAGTGCTGCATATGGAAGCATTTAAAAATAATAATTTTATTTAAAATGACTTAATATTAGCAAAACACTGTCGCTGCGAGAACAAAAAAATAAAATAAAAACATTATTAATAGTAATAATAATAACTGTAACAATAATGTATTATTATTATTATTGCTGTAGTTAATAATAATAATAATAATAATAAGGAATTTTGCTAGATTTCATACATTACCTTACTCTAGTCAATGCACTACTGTTGACAAGATATTTTCTAAATGAGTTAAATGCTCGAATCACCTTGCAGAGATGCGACCTTCACCCTGTCAAGCACTTTTTGTCGTCCCGCGCTGGAGCTGATTCGGCAGGTTGGCGAAAAGCACGACTTACTCCTCTCTAACAAGCATAGAAAGGAGTGCGTGTGCGCGCGCGCGCGTGTGTGTGTTGGGGGGGCGAGATGGTGCGGAGCGAAGGAGGAGGAGGAGGAGGGAAAGAGATAAGTGATCTGAAGGAGAGACGATAGGACAAAAAAAGTGATGATGATGAATACATTGGAAAGTTTTTTTGGCCCCGACGTCGGTGTCAGATTGAATGGCCTGTGCGCATGTGCGAAGGTGTCCGAACTGACAATGCTCGTGAGATGAAGATAGTGCTGCTGCCGCTTCTGAGCTCAAGGAGGACGAGAGGAATCCACAAGCCGACGAGATGAGATCCAAGGCGAGGGCGAGAAAACTGGCCAAAAGTAGGTGCCTTCTTTCCCTTTCTTTTTGCGTCTTTCTTTCCCTTTTCCGGCCGCGCGCTTACTCCGTGCTCCTCGCTCAGATCACCAATGTGTCATTTTCATTGATTAGTTCCTGGTGAGAGCTCATCTTTGTTCGCGTTGATTTCTCAACCTTTTCTTTAGACTCTTCGATCGAACTTTAATGCCCAGAGTTCGCGCGTCCGGTCTTTTTGCGCTTTAGTCGCAGCCGGAGTTATTCTCAGCGTGAGAAGTTGGAGATGTGATGGCCCACACGCTTTTCCCTCACTGATAAGGAGAAGAGCATCGCGCTTGTTTCACAGTCCCACTCTTTCGTTTTCACCACGCCGCGCAAAAACTTAGGGAAAACTTGTCGAATGGAATAGTTAACTTTTTTTTTTTTAGTCTTGTGAAATAATATTCCTGGCTTCTGAAATAGTGGGCGCTCGCGCACTGCGCATGGCCACGGCGACCCCAGCACTCAGGAAAAACTCTCTCCCGGACAAGTGGATACGATAGACAGCAGTGAAATCGTAACAAAAAGCCTAGATGCTTCTTATGAGGACTCGGCTCTAAACCACTTTTACTTTACAAGTCGTCGCATTTACGACTTGTTTGCATTACGTCCTGCACATCGTGTTGCTCCGGTTTCTTCGCTCATATGGAACTGATGATCAATAGAATAACGTATGTTGTGCAAAGAAAAGAATCTGCTCTTTCTTGGACTGTTACGTCAGGAGGGAATCCGACTGTGGACGGCTTTTAGACATACTCGAGTATTATCAGCCCCACGACGATGCTATGCGTTTTTGTTTTTATTTAATTGCTAAATTATTTTCAGGAGTTATCGTGTTCGGAAATGTTTCTACGTTGAAATAGCTTGCATGCTGCTGGCTTAGCATCTCTGTTTTACTTTGTAGTCTAAGAAGCAGTATATTCAAAATGAAATGTTATTTAACTTCAGGACTTAACATAGAAATGTAATTTTGGTCATATTGTAATGGTTGCATGTACCGTAATCACTTGGATTTTTTGTTGTTGTTGCAATTAGTAGCTCGTGCATTTGTGTAATTAGTAGTCATACAGCTCACAACTGTCAATATAGAAATTAATTTAAAATAAAAACAATCGGCGCTAATTTGGTGCAATTAATGAAAAATCTCTTGAGTTATTATTTTAGCAATTTAATTATGCTCGAGGAATTTTAACTTCTTAGGTTTTTACAAATTCCCTGCATTTTCCTCTTACTAAACCAAGCATGTACTAGATATTACTGCAGTAATTCATTTTAAAACCGAGTCTGCATTTGCGAAAATACTTGTAATAAATTATATATTTTTACAGAAAACAAATGAATCACATGGTATTTTTGCACATTTCGTCTTTTTACTTACAGGAATTCTAACTTATTGTTGGCATGTCATTTATTTATTTTAACCTTATGAACATTATATATCGTTATTATTAGACTCATAATTAACTTAGATAATTTACTACAGCGAGGAAACAGACTTGATAACTTGTTGATGAATATTATTCGGGCCTTATGCTAAATGGATTTAGTATGGGGGGTAGTTGGGAGCAAGTAGGCCAAATTAATTTGTGCGCATTGCCCAAAGACAAGATACGATTGACGGATTCATTTTTATGCATTTATATATATTTAAATCTCGGGGCTTGAACAGAATTAAATTCTCGACGCCCTAGCTTATACAGCATTACTTTAGCCGGTCTGTACCTCTGAAGACTAAGGAAGCTAAAGTGAGCCAGCAGCAGTTCGGCTGTGTTTCGGAGCTTTTCCATGTCTTTCTTCGGAACACACACACACACACACACCTGTGAGAGATCGGGAATATTTAATTGTGCTCCACATATCGGTGTCCTTTTCTTATCGATGTATTTCTTAAAGCCAGTTTCTTAAACCCAAAGGCCTGTCCGCTATTTCTCCCGGTTTTCACCTCCACGTTCTCTTACAATATACATGAAACACTCAGAAGCTGCTCAACTGAACTCGACACACTCAGTCAAAAGGGTTCTCACCAAAAAAATGCCATCTGTCCAAAATGGCCTGTTATAATCATGAACATACGTAAGAGCTTATGGACATGATGTATCGGTAATATAGCAGCAACAAAGTAGCCGAATGAATCAGCGTTTACACGGTCACACAACAGACAGGCTCATTTACAGTATAAATATTAGTCTAAGGTGTAAAGACAAATATAAAACAGTATAATATTTTTACTAATTGTATATCTTACAATTTTCATTGTACTATTATTATTATTGTTGTTATTATTATTATTATTATTATTATTATTATTTAATTATCTCTCTCAATTTTTTTTCCAATATATCAATAATATTGCAAGGTTAAACAAAATACAATTTGTAAAAATATATACATAAAGTCTCATCGCAAATATTTCTCATGACAAAAAGCAGAATAAATTAATTAATTTGTTTAACCTAAGTGACAACAATGATCGTATTATTTCTATTATTATTATTATTATTATTGTTACCCGACTTTTCACAGACGGATTAAAAGCAGGTTAATTATAAATGAACTTTGAAATAATTGGATTGCCTTCATTCCGTGAGGAAGGCTACACGAAACACGACAGGCTATATATATATTTTTCTAGTCCATCAAAATGACTAAATATTTTTAAACGAATTAAATGCATGGACATTGCATTAGTCTTCTCTCAGGACCTTCACAAGGAGCTAACCTATGGGAACAACAGCGTCCAAAACGCGCAACGTGACTCGGGCTGCGTCCCAAACCGCATCCTTCTGTAGTGAATAGTGTTTCAAAAAAAAAAAAAACATTTTCATTCCACCTGTGGTAACCATACACACGCCTACAGTAAGAACGGCCTGCTTTTTCTGACGTGATTTTTAAAGCCGCCATTAACGACGAAGTGCAGTGCGCACGGGGAAAAATCGCTATATTATTGCATTATCCATATTTTCTGTATGGAAAATCCTGATAAAGTAGTCCTGCTTATTAGACGCATGTTTTGCACGCCAGTCTCTTTATTCATTAGTGGCGAACACTCCGTGTTAATTTAAAAGTTTGCATTAGCTGACTACTCTAGGGCGTATTATTATTATCTCCTCCAAAAAATCAATAGCCTTCTCGTATAAACGAGGCTTTAAAAAAAAATCTATATTTTGTTAATTAATTCAAATTAAGCCTAATAAAAATAATTTAATAAAATGATTAAGGATTGCTGTGAAATAATCCCAAATTAGAGTAATACAGTTAAAGTCCCTGAAGAGCAGTCATCTGCATGACAGTTCCTGCAGCGCCTTGTATGAAATCATCAATATGTATTGGCTAGGCTGAATTGTGCAGACTCTAATGGGTCACAGATACCCAGTACACCAATGCGTTTTGTTATGATCTGCTTATTTGGCTTTTTTTAGCTGATACCGTGTAGCATGGATTAGAAATATATCTTAAAATAAATGGGTTAAAGTGGTGATGGTACAGTAAGCATTTTGACTTGGATCAAATCCTCCTGTTCTCTATTACCATAATCAGTGAGCATATGTCCAGGAAGGCACACAGGGCTGGTGGACACATGTAAAATGAGGGCTGCATTAAGTAGCCTGCATGAATCCACCTCATTGCAGCCCATTGCCTTATTCCTTGCAAACTCAAAAGCGAATCATTACTCCTTTTTTTTTTTTTTTTTTTTTTAATCAGCCATTTTTGGTCTAACATAGCTGTTTGTATTTTGATGTCCTCTTTGAAGACAAAAATATGGATCACAAATCACAAGGTTCTTGTGCAGCCTATGATGTTTTGACAGATGTAATAAAATCAAGCCACAACACTATAAAATTGTGATGGGAACCGTGTGCAAGGTCTGCTATAAGGCTTAGGCCGTCACCACCAACCACTGGATTTACACAATCACAATGGCTGATGTTTAGATTTTTATGGGCACGGGGGCCGGATTCATACGATCAGTTTTTTTTCTTCTTTTCTTCCAGGCTAATGGTGTACTCGCTTCACATAATCTCTGGGCTGGAGGTTTGTCTTTGATAAGATGATGTTGTGAAAAGCCAATCTAAGTGCCACTTGCGTATGACTGGTCAGGAAGGTGATAAACTGGGCTAATGAACGTCTGCATGTGCGTTGGGGGTGGAGTTGTATTGTGACTGCAAGCCAATGAAAATGACTTCCATATTCACAGGTGTGTGCTTTTGTGTGTGTGTGTGCACGTTAGTGTGCCCTAACAACAAGGCACTGATTCACGTTAAGCACAACGAGTCTAATTTGAATTTGATGGAATTTGATTTTTGTACTATGTGCAGAACACACACCGACCTGCAGATTTGTGTGTACTTGTACACACATGCACTTGCACTAGGGAATTTTTTGTTGTTGAGTTTGCGCTTAGTTAACTCCAATGTGGTGTGAGAGGAGGAAAAGAGGACAAGGTGCTGCCCAGGTGGTACAAAGTGGCACTCTGCACTGGCCCACCCAAGCTCCACTCACCTCTCATGAAGACTGAAGCAGCACAAACCTGGCCATGGCCTTGTTAGTCACTCTCTATACTCATTACTGTGTCACTTTCTGCCCTGCCCTTGTCTGGCTCATGGCACCTTTTTATGACATCACACAGCTCAGGTGGAGGTGTTTTTTTTTTTTTTTTTTTTCTTCTTCTTCTTTTTTTCCATCCAATACGCTACATGCGCAGACAGCAGGACTGTAGTACCTCATTTGCTCTCCTTCTCAAAGTCCAGTAGGTGCAATTCCTCACTCGGGTAATGTTTTGGCAGGTATACACATGCCTTAAAGATGATTCGTATGTCTTTGCTGCATTCCCTCTCCAAACACAACAGTCTTTATTTGCTACTTTACATTTATTTATTTATTCATTTTGAAGAAAGAGACGTATGTGCCGTGGAGCAGAGCAGGGCGCGAACACGGCCGAGTCAACACAGCCGTTGCAAAACAGCCATGTCTGAGCGCAAGAGCAGCTTATCATGTTACAGCCTACTCTGTCTGCTGCTCCTCAGCCATGGAAGTGGGACAGACTTGACATTTTTTTTTTCCCACTCAAACATGATCCAGGAATTGCGTTCGCTTTTTTGTGTTTTATAGTTCTCAAAATATGTACTATACTTAGTTTAGGTGAGCATTTTGTTTTGGAGCTGATTATTAGTAATTACTAGCTTGTTTAGTGGCAATAAATTTTTTGTAATTAATTCATTAGTAATTAAAGTATAAGTTTATATTTAGAAAGTGATCATTGGTTTTAAATTTTAGTACCAATGGTGATTATTTTGGTTTAATAAGTTTAATAAAATAGTATGATTAGCAGTTTTTTTTTATTTACATAGATTTACATAGATTTTAATCATAATCACAGTAATACTTAAATATGAAACAGATAATTTAAACATGGCTATATATATTTTTTTTCTTGAATTTTGATGTTATGCATATACATGATCTACTTATTTATGTTCAATAAAGTTGAGATACGGCCAGGCACAAAATAACAAAACCTTTTTTGTCCATTTTTTTTTTGGATGTTTTGTTAATGACTTTTGAAATTTGACTTCTGACTTGATGATCTGAAATTTGCCGAACAAATTGTAATTTTTTAAAAATTTTTTATTATTATTATTTTTTTTACAAATGTTTAAAGTTGATAAACTACTGATTTTTTTGTTTGTTTTTGTTTTTAAGTAAGTTATTCACGTTGTTGGCTGGATTTGCTCTCCTTTAAGTGTTTTGAGTGAAGGCTAAATATTCTAGAGTTTGTTTTTGTTGCCATGTGATGACATACACCGACCATCTGACACTCTTACGATTCTACTCCTTCCTACTCATAATCATAAAGACAATGATAATGAACGAATTCAGCATTCTGTTTAGTTATTAGTCTTCAATTTAAAGCATTTGCTAATAGACTTTTAAGCTACTGTAATGCAGCCACTGAGTGATAGATCACGTTTCACACCAGGGCGTGTTATTCACACCAATTAATGCTATGAAGGATCCCATAACCTGCGTTGTCTCTGCTTTCTGTGCCTGATGCTTAAAGCCCATAATAAGCTGTTTTGATAAATGTCTGCTCTCCCAATATGGTTATTGACCCCTTGCACTATGAGCTACTTTAGTCTTGAGCTGCAGTCCACAAAGACTTGATTTGTTTGTTTTTGGCCCTCCTTAGCCCACACTTCCTAGGACTCTTGAGATGTTCTCTCTCTCTCTCTCTCTCTCTCTCTCTCTCTCTCCTTTTTTTGAAGTGCATGGTGATCTTCCAGTAAAAGCTTGCCAGAAGTCAGCTTGTAGGCTAGTCAGGAGTTAAAGCTTTGTCTTTCTTGCAGTGTCAGTACTGTATGCTGTACTTCAATCTATATTCACCTTGTCTCCATGTAAATTAATTCATTCTAACTTTTAAGCATAAAAGTCATAAATCTGTACTTCAGACATCTTGATGTAAAGCCTATTGGCTGCACATTGAGACGTCAGCACTTCACACATTAGCATCTGGTCAGCTAATATCTGGGTCTAAAATGTTCCAATGTAGTAACTCGACACTAGAAAGCACAAGGTCAAGAAAGAGCCTTGTGGATGTCTATAGTGCGTCAGGTTTGGGTTGGTGTATGAGTAATATAAACCCTTTTAAATGTTAAATAACAATTGCAATTAGTTTTTTAACATGAGAACATGTTTCTTACTTTGGAGAGAATTGTATGAGAAAGTGTTTAAGATATATAGAAATAGCTGTATCTTGCTTTAGTTGTATACATACATAAATATTATTATTTATTATTATAATTTTTTTTATTTGCCATTTAATTGATGCACCTTGTTTTGAACATGGAACTGTTCATGAACATTTTAATGTTATAAACTATCTGTGCAATGTGGCCTGGGTGATTACTGGAGTACCATTGGTGCTTATTGGGATTGAATATATATTTAAGTTTCTTCCAGAGCTCTTTTCTTCTTTATGCTAAGCTTTTTGCTGAGCTACATATCGAGTACTCTTGGGTGCACATGAAGGAACACTGCTACATATCCAGTAAGGGATAATGAATGTTTATGTACAATGTTACTACAAAGTTTGTAGGTGCTGATCAGATGACTGATAGTAAACGAAACTACAAGATTATGCAAAAGCACTGGTCCAGGTGTTTTGTATAATTACATGTAAAGGATTCATTTATCTTTCCCCAGTGTTACCTGTTGACCAGTGAGTGGTTTGTGAGTATTTCCCTCCACTCCCTTAATCTCAGATTTTTTCCTGGTAATTCAGGCTATCTGTATTGTTTTGGATTCATGGCATTAAATAGCTAAGCCACTCTTGTGTACACTGAACACACTTCCTGCAATACAAGAAGCAAGTGGCGATTTTGCTGGAGGATATTTACTTATCATCCTGGGAATGGCACATACACACACATTCACAGACAAGCTCAGGCACACACACAGGCTATACAGTAATTCCCCTATTCTGAAATTCCCGTGTTAGCGGGTGACTCAGTATCCTCCCTGTCCTGTGGGCTGCGTCCGGACAGACGTGACTTCTTCAGCCTTTTTGATGTTCCATCCTTTGGTGATAAGAAAGTGAATGCTGTTCCCAATAGAGCAGCTTCTCCAGAGGGACGCGGTTCGCTGCGCCGCTTTAAAGTCCGCCACAGATTACATGTTCAGAGGCGCCGACTTTTATGTTTATCTCATTCACTCATCTTCTCTCCTCCATATTGTGTCATTAGGAAAAGATGGGATTGCACTGTCCCAGGACAGGCTGGAATAAAAATGTGTCTGTGTGTTTCTTAGATAAGTTTGCAACTTTTGGAACCGTGATCAAGAGACTGCCACTAATGTTTCAGAAGAATGAATTATTTCTTAATGAACCCTTTTTCTGTTCTAACTTTCTTCAACTCCTAGTTATGGATGAAAGAAGCAACTAAAGCGCCGGTCAGATTGTTAGTGAAACGTTGAGACGGCTCTTTTCGGGGGCGTCACCAAAACATTTCAAGATGGCCTATTAGCTCCAGCGCCACGGTAACAACGCGGCAGCTCGTGAAAATATTGAATTGCAACAACATCCCGATGTGTAAATGTGCACCGGTGTAAATGTGCACTTCTGAGTGATGGACGACAAATGGTGACCTAAAGCCGGAAAAGGTCAGAAACCACCGCATTTCACCACAGGGAATTATATAATGTTCCACAATTGAACAACACAACTGGTTGCTTACTTGTAGGCCAAAAAGTCCAAAAACATCACAGCTAAAAAAAAATTGGAGATGATGGTAACAATTGCAATGCGATGATGGTAAAAAGCAATAGCAATTGCTTTGCCACACTAATATGGTAAATAATATTGTATTATCCAGGTTTGGTGTGTAGCTGTAATTGTTTCCAGCCCAATATCGATTTAATGATTATAAACCCATGATCAATTTTAAAATAAAACAATCAGGCATCATTTTACTTCAGGCTTCAATAAAACATGATTTAATAGTTTATAGTAAACAGACTTCTGCTTTCAGCTGATGTAAACACTCGTACTTTCTGTTTTGTCCCTTCACCTCTCTCTTAAGATTGTGACTGGTGGCATTTGCAAGAGGAGGCCAGTTCAATTCTGGAAGTGTCTGTAGTTTGGCTGTATGTCAGTAGCTGTCCACACACACACACACACACACACACACACATCCCTGTTTGCTCCCTTTCCTTCGTTTTTCTCTGTGAACTGCATGTTGGCATTTGTGCCTCTTTTCCGACTGCTGTCCACTTCTTCAATTCCTTTTCTTTTTTCTTTTCTGTCTTTCCCCCCTTTATTTCACTCACTCTTCCTCTGCTCTGGAAGCCTAAGCACAGGCCTTTGAAAGGATGCGGCAGCTTTGTCCACCCCAATAAAAGATGCCATAGTTTCCCTTTTCCTCTCCTTTCTGTCCTCCCTATGCGGCTCCTGTAGAAGTGCAAATTGTTACCCTCCGAGGAGCTATCCTCCTGCTTCAGAGGGTCTCAATCCGGCTTGCTAATTATGCAGAAGATTCCGTCCTGACGAAAAAGGCCGCAATTCCCACAACCACCTGGCCTTCTTTTCTTGTCGGCTTTGATGGCAGACACCCCCGGCACCCCTCAGTACCCCCCCCCCACACACACACACTCTTTCCCCTGTCCTCCCATACCTCACTTTTCTCTCCCTCGCTCATTAATAGGGGTTTTGAATTGCTTTCTGACCCTGACAAACTGCTCTTGTTGAAAAGGAGATGAGAGGAGGACGGGGGGAGGGTGAAGGAATGGAAATGAGGAGGAGTGACAGAGAGAGGGACAGAGAGAGCGAGGAGAGGTTGATGAGGGTGGAGGCAGGAATTCAGGGGGCCGGGGTTTCTGGTCATATGGTGTCTTTGTCAAAGTATGTAGAAGAAGTCCGTTATCATTATTTTGGAGTATTTTAGTCCTTCCAAGAAACTCCACCCCTGACCTCGTCTTTCACTGTTGTCTTCAAAGCTGGACAGAACGGAGCACTGTAAGAAAAAAAAAAAGAGGGAGAGAGAGACAGAAAACGTGACCGTGAGAACTCCATCACCCTGACTTCACCATTCATTTAATGAAGCCAGGTTCCACCTGTAGGTGATGGACGGAAGTGAAGCCGTGACAGACTTTAATATTCAAATTTCAGACCATCTATTATTGCTTGTTATGATTAACCTCACCTACTTATACTGTAGGTTGGACATACAGCGAGCTCTTTCAGGATTTCTTTTTTACACATGATTTGGAAAAACTTTAGCTCCAAGGTTCTGCTTTGACCCTGACCTCAGATTACTGTCCGTGTTCTTCCGTCTACTTGGGTTTGTACCTTTTGTTTTCTGGTTTATGTGGACCTCCCCAAAGATTCTAGTGTTGTTAATCAGGCTACGATAACTTGCCCCTAGGTGCAGCTGGGTGGTGCCCTGCAGAGAATTGCCATTTCATCCAGAAACGAGTTCCTGCCCATAGCCCTGGGTGTTCCTAAGATAGACTCCAAATTCCTAGTGACCCCGACCATGATAAAGTAGTTACAGTAGACAAACGAATGGATGATTTATACATGTGAAATATATGCCTGTACATTATTGTATACAATATATTTTTCTCTGTAGTGTTCACGGACAATCAACAGTGTTCGTCCGAGTACATATATGAAAGATGGCAGTTGTTCTCTCCTCTAAGCCTGCTAAGTTGCCCTCTGACACTGCATTGCCCTCTTATTTTAGTAGCTGTCCCATTA
Source organism: Channallabes apus (assembly GCA_030522415.1). NCBI lineage: Eukaryota > Metazoa > Chordata > Actinopteri > Siluriformes > Clariidae > Channallabes > Channallabes apus. The sequence continues at coordinate 35,964,232 of CM060111.1, forward strand.
GTGACAGGAAGGAACAAGTGGCTAGGAATTGGAAAACAAATAGATTAGCTTTCAGTTCAAGCCGATTTAAATTTAAATTCTAAATGCAATCTCTTTCCCTCTTATGATTTATTAAATGGTATAAGAATTTGTTTTATGCAATGATATACTGACTGTACATATGCCCTGCTATAGCTTTTAGGTGTTATTAAAAGTCGCTGATTAATAAGCTACTCTCATTGCTCTCCCTTGATCCTGAGCTGAGAGAGTGTGTGTGTGTGTGTGTGTGTGTGTGTGTGTGTGTGTGTGTGTGTGTGTGTGTGTGTGTGTGTGTGTGTGTGTGTAGGAGCGAGAGTGAGCGAGAGATAGAGAAAGCGGGAACATAGCTCTGGGAGCAAAACAAATTGCTCTGTTATACACTTGGACTCTATGACATTATCAGCTGGGACATTCCCAGAGGAGAGCCTTGCGCGAGATTAGCATCCTGCACAAAGGGCAAAGGATGCACTGTACTGGCGAGACGCCTCAGCCCTCGTCCACTTTCAAGATAATCATTAACTCCCACTCACAAAGACACTCACCTGGCTGCCACCCAACACAACACTGTTTGTCTTGTTCGCATTGCCGAGAGAAGGTGTGACGCAACAGGAAGTGCCCGCGCATTTTCAGTCACTTCCTGGTCATACCCGATTAGCTGGAGATGGGCCAAGAACACATAGCATGCTTCATCTCCTGAGATTTGTTAGGTCTTTAAAAATATGTCAGGGATTATTTAATAGCACTGACCATATATGTACATTATCGGCAGCTATGCATTAAGTTCAAAAGAACTGATGTACCTCGATCACACTTTGTTTTATTTCTCATTTATCAAGGACGCTCCGTGAACAAATCTCTTACCGTGATAGGTTAATGCCTGGTAGATGTTAGTGTCACAAACAAACAAGCACTCAGTGACTTTTGCTCTCTCTCTCCCTACTCTCCCTTCTCTCTCTCTCTCTCTCTCTATCTCTTTCTCTCCATGTCTCCAAGTGAAGCCACATCCTTCAGCTAAACATAAAACGAAGATCCGGTTGCTGTGTCGTGTTTTACGAGCGGTTAGAATGCCAGCCTGTGTGGCTTTTCGTCCGCTCCTGAGTTGACCAGTCGCAAATGTCTCTGAGGTTTTCTTGAAGTTGTCAATTAAAGCTTTTAATTGGGGCCAAGTTATTTAAAACAAATGTTTTCCTTCTGAAGACAGCTCTCGCTTTTTTAGACGCCGGACACTGAAGTTGCATTTAACGGGACAGAAACTTGCGGGTATGCAGCGTTCTCCAGCACGTGAACACTTTTATTTAACTTTCCTCCGCACAAAAATAACTCGGAAATTAATCAGCAGCCGCTGAATCAAAAATCCAACAGCAGTGACGAGAACTGAGAGAACTATTCAAACGGCGTCGAGCACTTATAAATATTGTGACATAAGAGACCTAACACCACTTATAGTAATTGGTTGCAGCGGAGTGTAGGTCGATGCGTTATGGTCACATGCTCTTCCCGCCGTCCCTGTACCACCTGAGATCATTTAGTAACCTTTTGTTTGTTATTCTTCTCTGTTTGAGTGACATATTTGGAATGGCAGGAGGTCATAGGGCTTGGATACGGGTTGGTTTAGAGACCACAGGTTGCGCTTCTCCCTTACCGCATCCGTAGTGAAGATTAAGAGCAGATATATATATACTGGACAGATCGAGTTGAGTTGGGTGATTTTCCCTGATGTAAAAAAAAACTTATCAACATGGTGGAAGATAAGTGTGTTGTAATAAATAAAGACCAAGTCATTGGAATTTTCAGCAACTAGCATCCCTGTTTTCTGCTTTTTCACTTCGGATTGTAGTCCAGTCGCTGTCTTTTGTCTTAAAAATGTTAAAATCTCTCAGCAGAACAATGCGTAAAGATTTTCTATTTAAACAAATATTGTTCTATTGAGGATAATTGGCGAGACTTTTTTTTTTTTTTGTCTCTATTATGAATCTGGTAGTTATATTAGAGACAAGGTGTAACGTTTGATTGTCTGACAATATTTGAATGACAGTCAGTTGATGCTCTCGGAGGTGTCCTGTGTCTCAAGTAGCCAAAAACCACTAATGTGCTGAAAAGATAGCATTCCCTCCATCTTCAGTGTGCATGTCAGCACTTGGCTCTTTAATTAAAACAAGTCAGCAGATTCTCCTGCTTTCTTTTGACACCTCTGTATTTACCTACCGGGCCCGACTTAGGGCAAGGCCTGTGCAGAAGACAAGAGTTTTGTTTTAAGAGACTTGCCTTTGATGCCCCGGTTCTCTTGCAAACGAAAAAAAAAAAAAAAACCTGCTGCCACATCTGACTTGAGTTTGCTGAAATAACAGCAAATGTTTGTCTTGTATTGTATGGCACGCTGTTTGAGAAGCAATAAAGCCCTTCTTCCAGTGCCTAGAGCGCCTCTTAATAAAATACTCAAGAATAACTCTTTTACCTTAATCACGACCATGGATTAAATAGCTCGCGGCGGGAAATTAGGAGCAGGCGCCCATGGCTTTCTCTGTGTCTCTCAAGGAACTTTTATGCGGCTGTGTTATCACAGTGTCATCTTTATTCCATTGATACGAGCAAAGTGATCAGATCTTTGTCACAAGGTCGATCAGGAGGGGGGAAAATGCTGCAAACCTGCTCCTTGACTATTAAGAGTCCTGCTGGTAAAAGGTCAAGGGTGTGTGCGCTTGCTGGGGTGAGTTGAGGAGCACGTGCAGGGTTGTGTGTCTGTCCACATGTGACGGGGAGGAATTTGATAGTGTTTATAGTAGCAACAAAAAGTCTACACTCTAAATCGCCAGCATTGGGTGTATAAACAAAAATCCATGGTAGCGCACCAGAAATAATGCAACCTAATACCCAATTCATAGAAAACCAGCGAGAACCTAGAACGCTCCGTAAACCCCATAGAGCTCCGTTGAGTTTTGCGTGAGAGAAGAGTTCTCAGTCGCACACACATTCAAATGTGTCACTATTTTGTTTTTACTTGCTCGATTTTCATTTCAAGTTGCAGCAACTGACCGCAGAATCTGTAGAAGACGACCTTAGAGAGGAACCCAAAGGAAGACAGCATCCTAGTGTAGAGAACATTACTAAAAACTGCATTACTACTTTTGAACGTGGACGCGTGTCCACATGTTCTTTTGGTGTGCTCAGAATGACGAGTTGAAGCTAAATGTTCATGCGATGAAAGCGCATGAATAAGTCTGTATTTATTGGCTGCGAGTCAGCTGTTTCACCGGAGAGAGAAAAGCGTAAATACGACCTGTTTATTTTCAGGCCTGCAGGTGCCTGCTAATGGCTTATTGGTTTAAAATGACTAGCTCGTGTCTCGCCAAGCAACTGCCAACTGATGTTGGTGGAGTAGTATAAATGTGTGTGTATACTGTATATACTTGATTTCAGATTTTCCCCTGTCCATGACCTACAGAGATGTTCTTTCTTTATGTAAACAAAGAAATATTCACATAATCATTAAAAAAAAATAATAGATTATCTCGACATTTCGAAATAGCTACAAATGTGCTGAAAATCAGGAAAGCTTCCTGACTTGGGACAATTTCAAGTATTTTTGTTTGATCATCTTTTCCAACCAAATAATCTGTTTTCAATCAGAAACAGCATGGACTCTTAATGAAAGAACATGTAGTGTGCAAATGCCATAAATCATAATTCCTGAACGTTATTTAAGCAAACACCTGTGCTTCTCTGGAAAGTACAGCCCACATGACGAGCAGGCAAGACAGCTGAGTTTCAGTTCGGGATGAGCTCACCGCTCTGCAGGCGCACCATGACTGCGCACTGTTACCTGTCATCCTGATAATTTCACTACGTGTACAACACAGCTACGGGAAATCTTCACTTTGCCCCATGGCCTCCACTGTCAACATTGACGTACTCAAGCCTCCCAGCATGACCAAGTAACAGCTATCTGCACGCAAGGAGGCCATTAATTGAAAGTGACCTTGTCAACTTCCTTACTCAAGAATCAATCACAAGATTTGTGTCGATTTTTTTTTTTTCTTTTCCTCAAACTTTTTTCCCTTTTTTTTTTTTTTTACCCCGATGTGGCTACAAAGCTTGATTCAATTATGGTGTGGAGGCCTGTCCTCAGATGTGGGGTCCGTTTCCAATCGAACCAGGAGGTCATGCTTCGTGTTTCACATTGTCATGACTGAGTCTCTGAACAGTTCTTGGAGGAGGTGGGGGTCCACAACTGGTTTTGTTTCAGCGTTTTGGTTATGTGAGTTTAGCCACCCCCCCACCCCACCTCCCTCCTCTTTAAATTGGATTCCCAATCAGGTTAGTGTCCGATAGCGTCCAGGGTCTCCGGTAAGGCTTTGATGTGCAGGAACTCTGCCTGCCTGCCTCGGGCTGGAGCGCCTTATCTGTTGCACTAGGGGACTATTGTTTCAATCAGCCAGACATTGTTAATTAGGCTTTTCATTGGGGTAAGAAGTAGGTAGAGACAAATCCAATTTGGCTACACTTACGCTTGACCTCGGACACCACCCCAGGGTCCTCTTTTCGTGTCGACCTTGTATTACGTGGCTTCTGGAAAGTTCCTCCATGTTTAAAAAAAAAAAAGTAAAGTTGTCTTAGATTGTGTGGAAACAAAATGTAAGCCAGTGCAGTGTGAACGCATACTGTGAGACATCATAATAAACATTCGGCGCTCTTCGCGACAGCATCCGATCGTGCTTGCGCTGTGTTCAGCCAAGAAAAATGGGACTTTAAGCAACAAAGACATAGTGGACAGGCTGCGATGTGTTTACAGTTGATCCAACTGGATCGGGAGGGGTTAAAAGGGGGTGCCCAAGGGACAGCGAGCCCTTGTGAAAGGGTCTATTCTTCCTTGTTTTAGCACATCAGCTTATACAGCTGTTGAAGCAGTGAGGGCAATTATCGCCCATTTACCACTGTTGACTTAGGAGCGCTTCTTTGGGCCATCGTTGGTCCCCCCCCCAGGGTTTGTTTCTAGGAAATTCAACTCTTCTTGGAGATGGATTAAGTGTTTGTGGTTTATCTTTTTGATAGCATCTGGCTAAAATGGCTCGAGCCTGCACCACCTTTTTTTTTTTTTTTTTTTTTACAAAAGGAATGAATGGAGATCGTCATGTCCATGCAAGGGACTTTTATATTTCAGCTGAACAAATCCATGTGTCCTGTGTGAAGTTTGGACAGAAACACATTCCTATCTTTGCTTCAGTGTGTAAACCCATAATAGACTTGTGTTGTGCCATCATAAATAATCAAATCACAAGCGGAAGAAAGTTAACCACTGAGTAACTCTGTATGGAAAGAGAGAAATATTTCATTTACCATAATGTAAACATAACCATTTTACGACCAAAATAAATGTTTTCATATATGCCTTGTACCATAAAAGCAATATTAATAGATATATATACAATACATTTTGTGTAATGGAAAAATCTATTTTTAGAGAAAGTTCTTAAGTATTACAAAGCTGTGATGTTATAAATTGTATCATTTTGCACTTGTTTAATGAATAATATTTTGATGACCCTGTTTGTCTGCGCTATTTTGTCATCTACATGTGTGTGGGTGTGTATGGTGTTGGAGTGATAGTTTTCTTATTTGAGATGGTATGACCTCTGCTCAATCAGGGACAATGTGTAGGTGGAAGTAATGGTCCTTACAAAGGTGGCAGAAGGGCAAAGAGACATTTCCCCCTGTGTGTGTGTATATGTGAGTGTGTGTATACGCATGCGCACATGTTGGCTTGCCTCTGGCGTCCCACTCAACTCTCACTCAAATTAAACCTCAGCAGGTCATTGACCAGTGTTTACCCAGCTCTCTCTCTCTCTCTCTCTCTCTCTCTCTCTCTGTTGCTTTACTCCACTTTTGTTTGTCACTGCCTGAGGAAAATGTTCGTTTTTGTGGCTTAGGTTCGCTTTGGTAACCTACTAAAGTACAGAATTCACTGACTTTGAATTCACTAAATATAACCTCTGCGTCTTTTTAAACTCATCTTCTATCTACGCTAACACTTTTTGGGGGGTCTGTTTCCTGCTTTTAATATCATGGTTTTGCTACAAGTCCCTTCTGGTTTTAATGGCATTCTTCTCTGTAATGTGGGCGGACAGTTCGACTTGACATCCATGTGGGGGCATATGGCTCATTTGAGTTCGGCGGATGCAAGCGAAAGAATAAACAAAGCATTGCCATTCAGGTTCCAGGTCATTTTTGGCCCATGCAAAACCTATTTCCCAGTCAGCCCAAATAGCCCCACTTTACTCCTGTCCAGAGGACGCTTGCAATAGAGATGCCTATCTGATTCGGAGCTCCAAAATGAAACATGTCATAGCAAATTATGGCCATGTTTTTTGAATTACTTAGCCAGGCCAAGTATAGTCAGGGAAAGTGTGTGTGTGTGTGTAAGAGAAAAAGAGAGAGAGAGTCGGTGTTTTCTCTGGAACAAATAATATCACCATGGCTGACTCATGGCCTGTGCAAATGAGGAATGATGAGCAGAAGCCCAAGTCATTCCTTTCAGGCTATGTTTGGAGCATCATTTACTGAAACTGGCCCGGGCCTCGGCGCAATAATAACCACATCCTCCAAGCATCTTCAGCGCTGCCTTGTTTTTATAGCTGGGAAAAGGGACGGGCGAGCGCTCGTTAAGGCGCAGACTATTTCGGACGGAGAAAGGGGTGCAGTGAGAGGGAGCAGTGCCACGAAAATAGTCATCCTGATAAAAATGGCGCTGGAGTCCTCCAAACCCGTTCCGCAACAGCAAGACGGTGACTAGGCCAGCTGAAAGGCACAGGACTCACAAGCGGCCAAAAAATGGGGGGAGAGGGGGGGGGGGCGCGGTGGACAAAAATGTGTGTGTGTGTGGAAGAGAAGGAACAACAAAAGACATGGAAAAGTAGCTGCTGAGGACATGTGTAGATGTGAAGGGTCAGAGAAGAAAAGTTATGAGCAAGCGATTTTGCGTGCATTTTTTCCCCCTTGCTTTCTTTTGGATGTCATGTCACTCATCCAAACCATTTTACACTCAGTCATGTTCAAGTTCCTACACCAAAATAAGCCGATTTTGAAATTCTGTGGCATATGAGTGCCGAGTGCCAAGAAAAAGAGGGAAGATAGATGGATGGACTCCGACAGAGTGGAAGAGTGAGGAGGAGGGGAGGGTTGGAAGTCGAAGAGTGGGGGAGCATGGCTGGGGGTCATTGTTATCAAAGCTGGTAATAGGTTCTTGACCCTTTCTCTTAGAAGGCATTTTCTGAGCACCGGGGGTGAATAGATTGGAAGGGGTGCGATTTGTGGTGAGACACCAGCAGGTATGAATGCAGGCAGGGATTTCCTGCAGGAACAATGCCAGAGCATTTCTTGTTCCCCATCACATGTAGTTCTCAGTTAGATTCCATTCACCTGGCCAAAGGCACCGAATACTGGCACAAGGAAGGTTAATTGCTAACGATGGAACCGTTCAGTATGATTAATTGCGTGCTCATGAAATCACGAGACAAAAAATAATATGCCTTATAAGAATCCTGTATTGATAGGAAACTATCTGTTGCAATTTCAGTTTAAAGTATTATAGCATATGAGTAAAAAAAAATAAAAAAATCAGCTGAGATGCCTCAGCCAAGCTCAGAGATAAATATTTAGATTAAAAAATCACTGGTACCCGTCTCTTTTTGCAGCTACAAGCTTGCCATGGCAGTGCTGTGGCTCTTTGTCCAGCCTCGTGGTCAGGAGGCGTCCGCATCCCAGCCTGAGATACCCATCTGGGGTTTGTCATCTTAGACGTCTGCCTGTGTCTTTTCCCTTCTTTCTGTAATTAGAGGAATATTTATTTTCCCTCACTCCCAGAACGGGAATACGCTACATCATGTGGGTTGGCTTTTTAGACTTTTGGAGGAATACAAAAATACTTGGCTGTACAAGCGCAGGGTTTGTTGTGTTAAAATTGTTTGATTGACTGACAGAGGTATGGGAGAGTTCATAGGATTGGAAGACAGAGAACATGCATTCAAGCACTGAGGATTATGAACGTGTGTGTTTAAATAGACAAAAATAACAGCCCGTGTTTACTCACTGTAACCTTCGCCATGACTATGAATGTAAAGTACTGTCCTTTTGGAACAAATCCAAATTATGTCATCTATATCTCTCGTACAGGCCTGCTTAATAGGCTTCGATCAATATTGCTCAATATCTGAGATCATGCATGTTTTCTATATTTATACCCATTAAGCATATTGTCCATCACCAGATTGGCAAGTCCAGAGTTGAGATATATACCAGGCAGTCTGGGATAAATCAAAATGTAAATGGAGTAGGGTTGATTTGCTTCGACATTTGAGATACTCACCTCAGCAGTGGATATGATTAGTGCTAATCTGGTGATAACATATAGGCCTTCTTGGGGGAAAATGTCTCCAGAAGAAAAAGGAGGACACGTGTAAGTTTCTAACTTTTCAGCATTGTGAAGTCCAGAATTTTGCATTTATTTCTTTTCTTCTCTCATCTTTCTATTTAAACCCAGTTTACTTAATTTACCTGCCTTAATCTGTATGCCACTCAGACTCTCTCTCTCTCTCTCTCTCTGTCTATGACAGTGTTTTCTTACCTCACATGGCATCTGCAAGTTCAGGGCTGTGAATGAACTTGGCCCAAAAAACCTACTTTTTTCTTGCTCATTCTCATCCTCTCTTTCTTGCTCCCCCTTCACTATCCCTCTCTCTCTCTCTCTCTCTCTTTCTTTCTTTCCATCCTGGTCCGCCTTTGCCATTCTCTGCACAAACGTAGACGATTCACTGAAAATGAGAGATAATGGCCAGCATCCAATCGGTCCGTGCTAATCAGCGTGCATCGTGGGAAAAGCCTAGGACGAGGGGTGAAAAACACGCCATTGTCTGGAGGAGATTAAAGTCCCCGAAAAGCCTGCATTGTCTGTGGAGGGGATAAATCTTCCTGCTGTCACTCAAAGCTGAATTAAATTCTCCTTCGTTTCTAAAAGGGGCTTATCTCTGCTCAATAGCTTGTTGCACTACAAGCAGAAAGGAATGTATTTGGTGAACTTGTGTTGCTGACACCTTATGAAGAACAAAAAAAAAGGGGACCTAAGGACCAAAAAAAGAAGAAGAGAAAAGCAAAGTGCTGTCGAGCTCAGGGCCTGAAAGAGGATGTGCTTTTGGGTAGATTGGGATCATGATAGCTGTGAGGAAAGAAGGGGGAAAACGCTCAGCGCATTTGATTGACTGTGGTCAGGATTTAGTGGGATGGAGAGAGAGAGAAATATTCATCCTCTTCTCTTTCTGCACTCATCCGTTTCCCCTAGCCCTCTCTTGCTAGTGCCAAGGGGCTCTTGGAAGCACGTTGTGGGCCGGAAAAGGGATCCGTCCCTGGCACAGTTGTCCTCAATGTGGTGGCAGGGTTTGAAAAGCTCTCGGCCGCATCACTTTATCTGTCCTCCAGCAAATGGCCCTCGCCAAATGCTGCTCCCTCACACGGTTCTCTTTATCTGCTCTCCAGCAGGACGGCCATGCCAAATACTGATCCTTCACACCAGGGCCTTGGACGAACCCTTATGTACCTTGCACATTTAAAATAGAGCCCCGTAAAAGGCTGCAAGAAGAAAAGCATAGGAAGAAAGGAAGAAAAGGAGGAGATATAAAAAAGGAACTTCTGCAGACACTGCCTCAAACGTTGGTGTCGCATTTTTCTTTGGCCCTTTTCTGTGCCCTGACGAAGAGTGGAAGGGAAAAGATATTGATGATACGTACCGAAAAAAAAAAAAAGCCCATGAAAGAAAGAAATAAAGAGAGGACGTGAGTAAGTTAGGGACCAAGGAGGAAAAAAAACAAGCCTATTCTTCACCCCCTGCTGTCTGGTCCCTAAACAGGATTTTCCGCTTGCCGTTTGGGCAATTCAGTGTTGTTGTTTATGCCCGCTTTTAATTCTCCCCTTTCACAATTGCTAGGCTGTGTTCGCGCGAACTTTGCTCTGGGCAGCCTAAACTTGGCTCCTTAACAAGCAGGCTTACACCTGCTTACAGGATTAAATTAATTAGCACGAAACAGAGATCCAAAGAGCGGGAGGGAGGAGGGAATAAGCACAATGAACCAACAAAGCCATTGTTGCCTAGTCATGGTATCCTCCAGAGCACATCCATCGTGTTTTGTTGTTGTTGTTTTATAAAAGTGTTAACGGAAGTTAGACAAAAAAAAAACAAAAAAACAGCAGACTGGTTTGTTTGGGTGTGCGAGTTATAGAGGTCAGAGAGGACAGCCACTGTGGACTCACACACTTATGAGCAGAATGTGAGGAGGAGGTTTGAGTGCGAGGGTCATCATGTGGAAAGAACATATTAAGACATTGTAGTTCTGCAAAACTTTTTTGTAGTGTCCAAAAAAAAAAAAAAAAAGATGTCACATGTTGAACCTAATTGAATCTCCACTACACTAGAGGATATGCAGTAAATGCCTGACTAAAGACTTAATGATCTCAGTGACTGAAAAATCTTTTGATTCATTTGGAGGTTTATTTAACAGAATTATTTTTACTATTTCTTTCTCTTTAAACTAGCCAAACCTCATTGCTAAACATGTGCCCACATCTGTACCCTCCTCCATATGGCGAAGGCTCTTTTATTTACTCTTTCACAAAGAGGTCAGAGGGATGTAACATAATGGAGGACAGGATAGGCAGTTCCACCTCCATAATTGGTTGCAGATGTAGAGACCATGCCCTTGTCATGTCTTTAGTCACAACCTTGACATTTGCTAGGCCTCCAGTGACTGGGGCAGATGTGAGGTCCTGCGTATGAACTCAAAAGTGTGCGGTTATTTAGATCCGCTTATTTAGCTCGCTGTCAGGGCTTTGCGGTGGTGGCGACCATTTTTAACATTAAAGAATTTATAATCGTCTCTATAAGCGTCCCGCATCCTTTGTTGTTCAGCCAGGCCAGGTTACAAGCAAGGTTATTCACAAGACTTTGAGGGTCATTTGATTCTCAAGAGTGCCTATCCCACTTACTTAGATGCAGTGTGTGTGTGTGTGTGTGTGTGTGTGTGTAAGAGAGAGATACAGAGAAGGAGAGACAGACAGACATGGCGATACTGAGACAGATCACTTGAGAAGGATGTGACACAGAGCCACTTGACCTGGCGCAGATAACCGCGGTGTTGTCAGCATCTGCATCCTCTAGTGGATCTTAGATGAGTTTTTTTTCCTTTGATAATGGCTAATGGTAGGATTTAAAGGGACAGTTCAAGTACATTGGACTGCAAATAAAATATAGTACTGCTCTTAATTTTGATAATTTGTGAGAAGCTGTATCTTCAGGTGGCACTTTCAACACCCACTACTTTGGTGTTATGTTTCCGAATGCTGAACAAAGGATTATTTATTTATCCATTGATTCATTAATTAATTAATACATTTTTGTCAACACAAGGTAATGGTTTGAACATCAAGTCTTAATTTACTTGGTTTGTGGCCGAAGAACAATGAATCAGGACTCCGTAGTCTGTGGTCAATGGCAGTTCATTCAGAAGTAGTGCATCGAGATATATATATATATATATATATATATATATATATATATATATATATATTAGGGCTGCAACTAACGATTATTTTGATAATCGATTAGTTGGCCGATTATTGTATCGATTAATCAGATATTAGCTAAATGCTTCTTTAATTTGACGTTTTGCTTATAATTGTATATATGTATGTGTGTATATATATATATATATATATATATATATATATATATATATATATATATATATATATATATATATATAAACTGTCAACTTTCCATCTGTATATAATATATATATATATATATATCGATTAATTGGATAAAAGTTAGACGCTTTAATTTGATGTTTTGCTTAACTATATAAAACCATAAATCAGGGTATTATTTATGTATAAAAGTAAACTTTAAAAAATGCAATAGCCACATAGAGTTTAATTATCTTTAATTGTGACATTTAAACCTTATTTTTTGTAAATCAACATTTTTGTTTTTAACAGTAATTGCAGATGGCAAGTTGACTGTGTGTATATATGTGTATATATAGTTTTTAAAAAATACACCGACATTCAGTTGTTAAGAATGACCTCAATTTTAAATTCTCTTAAATTAATTCAACTTAATAATAAGAATAGACTTCTAGATTATGATATTATTTGTCTACTATGATATTAAGTGTCTACTACATCCTTTTCACGGTTTACATGGTTTATTTCGATCCTCTCGTGTGTATTTTATCCTTTATTTTGTCTGATTTAAAAAAATAATTAGATAAATAAATATATAGACCATTTTGCTATACTAGACATCCTCGTGTGACGTGGGGAGAGAAAAATCTCGCCGCTACTGGGTTGACTCTGTTTATTTTGCCCTTTTCCTGCATTTCCCTCTGTATAGCCTGTAGGATGATGGGATATATCCGGTCCTCCGAAGTGTAAAATGAACGTGGAGAAAACGAACTAGAAGTGTTTTCCTTGCGTTCGTTGGGATTTGAACACCAAGAAAAAGCTTCATGCAAGGTTTTTTTTTTTTTTTTTTTTTTTTTTTGGACACCGTATAACCGCGCAGCCGGACAAACTCACGTCACCAAAGCCCGTGTGAAGACTCATTGACTCCTATGTGTAGAAAACCCTAGGCACTTCATCCGCACTCACCGGACACTACGAACGGCAGAAAACGCTCGATTTTAACGCCCGATAAGAGGTGTTTAATGTAAATTGCTCCCATATGTGCATCTTGTGGTTGCGTGCCTCAGTAACGTGAGCAGCCCAACTAATCGATAACGGCATTCGTTGACAACGAATTTCATTATCGATAATTATCGATTTTATCGATTAGTTGTTGCAGCCCTAATATATATATATATATATATATATATATATATATATATATATATATATATATATATAATATATAATATACAGGGGATAGCTATCTTGTCCTGGCACCACTGCTTTTCACATCTGTTGGAACCTTTCACGTGAAGGAACCACCTTTATAGGGCACTTTATTTAGTTATGAAAGAGGTACGGATCTTTTGATCAAAATGTTGCTTTGCTGTTCAGGAATGAAAATGGGGTACGTATGGCCTGTAAACTGCCAGACATGTTTGCTGTTTGCCAAGGTTATGGTCAAGCCGTGTGTGAGTGTGTTAGTATTAGTGTGAATATGGGCAGCTGTGAGGCACTCTGGCCTTCAATGTCATGGCAGCTGTCACCTGTCTTCTGTCACCTACACACACACACACACGTACACGAAAACACAGATGGGCAATGGCCTCTTGTTAGAGATGTACCTGAGAACTGTGTATTAACTCTGTAAAAAGCCAAAGAAATGCGAGAATTAACGTTAACCATGCTAATGCATTTGACATGCCTTTCTTCTCTATCATTGTGATGTGTGATGGGCACCCATGCTCATGGCAGAGGAAGTGTTAACTCAACTGGAACGTTTTTTTCTGTCCTTCGAAAAGGAGGAGAAGAAAAAAAGGAAGGGGGAGTGAGAGAACACTGCTAACAGGACTAGTCACGGCAGCCTTGATCCTGTCAGGTATTCACACCATTGTCAGTCCATATAACGGCCAGGCGTCCGTCCGTCATCCCCGCGGTCAGACGCCTAATCTGCCCTTTGAATGCGTGCTCTGGAAAAAAGCAGCCCCGGCGACACGCCGATTCTCCATTCACTCTCCCCTGCCGAATGCAATCACTGGACAACCCTGCAATAACGCTCTCCCCCGCCCGACCTCCCTTTGAAAAAACAAAATAAAGGTGGTGGCCTCGTCATGCTTAGTCCCGCCAAGATAAATCATGCACTCCAAATTAACTCCCATTCAAAGGGACAAGGGAGAACAAGGCGTCCGCGCATGGCCGAGGCGCTCCGAAGGCACTATGGTTCGACTCGATAAATGTCAAGCCGGGTAATTTTAGAGTTCTGATTAAAATCTTATCGAGGCAGGAAGTTAATGGAAAAGAGTTAATGAGAAAAAAAAAAAAAGCCAGCAGATTCTGCCGTACATCTACGCATGAGGCTCCTCTTGAATCGGCTTCGCTCAGGTACTCGCCATTCTTCTCCAGCTCAAAGATGTAAAAAAAAAAAAAAAGTGCCTTCCCAATCCCCCAAAAGTGCCTGGATGCCAAAGAAGGACAAAACCAAGATTAAGCGTTGGATCTTCAGTGTTTACATTTTTTTTCCCCAGTCTTTAATTCAAGGTAACAATTATACAAAGTGTAAAACATAATTCAAATTAATATTCCACACAGTAATCAATACCCCATGATGCCACTTTTCATTTTATGATTTACAATATGTCAGTATCCAGGGTAACTTTTCCAACAAAGCTCTGACTATCTAAAGTGTAACAGTGAAATCTGCAATAACAGTAGATAACAGTGTTCCTTTGTGTCTGTATGAACTTGTATAAACATTAATTCAAAGCATTTTCCATGTTTTGCGGCTGCCGTAAACCAGAATATTGGCCTGCATTTGAACATTTTGGATCCTTATGTTCCTTAATCCTTGTGTTCTTACGTATTCTTTCTTGGCGAACTTTCAAATGTTTATAAGCAAACCTAACTGGGAGGGTTCTTAGTAGAACAGTTTTTAGAAGCTAAGTTTTTAGAAGCTTTACCTACATAAAGGACCCTGATAAAATATATCAGCCAGTGTGTGTGTGTGTTAGAGCAATATGGGTAAAAAGTTAACATTCCTGGTGGGAAAAGCCAACAGATAAGCAAAAGGTGCATCATGACCCATGAACTGATCTGTTTTAAGGACATTGATTATTGACTATTTCCCAAAGAATATATATGCAGAATTACTGACTAGGATTAATGAATCCTGTCTGAAATTAGCATGAATTCCTTATATTATGCATGGACTGATATTTGTGGGAACACTATCCTGCGTGTTACGCGTCTTTTCCGACAAGCTACCACCTGTCTGATCACTCCTCCGCCTCCTCCTCCTCTTCCTCCTCCTCTGCTGTCTCTAGTGCTGAGCAAAAGGGGATGTCCTGCGCTGTTGTTCAGCGCTTCTGTGCCCGAGCAGAGGAACGTGCAGGTAGAACAAACACAGTGGTCTGCTGTACAAACAGAGGAGGACAGGAGCAAGTGATGAATGATGGGAGTGGTGCAGCCGGCAAACAAGCAAGTCGAGGGAAATCAGAGGAATTTGGCTTCTCTGAGAGAGTGAGAGAGAAAGAGAGACAATAACAGGCCAAAATGAAAAAGATTCTAATCTAGTCTTGTAAATATGTATGTACAAGGAAGATATGATTTGTGTAACTATTCAGTCTTCAGGGGAAAAACTGGCTCTGTTATGACTGTGCTGTTAAAGAGCTATAAAAGCAGGAAAAGATTCATCAGAGCTCAGTGTGTAAAAAGATAAAAGCACAAGGTTTAAAAAACAAAAGTTTGCTGCTGATTGTCACTTACTTGAACCTGATGATAAACTTATTCTGCATGAATTACTGTTTATTTTGTTGCAGGTCATCCAAGGAAAAAAAAAAAAGAAAAGTTGTGCTGACATATTTCAATGACCAGAACGGTTAGGTGTTTGTGTGTGTGAGAAATTGTGTGGATATTTCTCACATATACATGTGTGTCTCTACTGTATCTATGCTCATGCCCATGCTCGAATTGTGTTGCGCGAGCACAGTGACACAGTTTGGTTGCGGAGTCTTTGACAGGAGTGAATTAATTGGGCCCCCTTGGATCATTTGTCTTTATTGCAGAGGCTAATTGGAAAAGAAGCAGGTGTTAATGAAGAAAGCCGGGCGGCTGTAGACCGAATCTCAAACACTGCGCTTGTAATGGAGCTCTCTGAGTGAACTTAACCATGTTTTAATTAGATTTCGCTCCCAAACGAAACCACACGTTTCTCCTCTCCACCCTCTTAGGTGAAGTGAATAGCCTAGAGAAAGACACGAAAAGAGAGTGAGTTGAGGTGGGGGGGGGTAGCGGGGAGGGGGCGGGGTGAAGCCAAGAGCCGAGACAGAGAAGAGAGAGAGAGAGAGAGAGAGTGACGAGGGCAGGCAAATTTACAAAACCATATTGTCTCTGTAATAGGGTTTCGTTTGGGCAATTGGGACTCCCCTCCTACACACATGCATATGCACAATGGAGGTGAAACTTGAGAGGCTCCCATGCTGTTTACAGTACATGGCCAAAGCATGAGTTGACACCATGCTCCAGAGTCCTTCTCACATGTGCAAATAATTTAAGTCTTGAGCCCCTTCAACACACTTTTGAACATGTTCACGGTGCATGTCCATCTGACGCTGGCACTCGGTTTGTTTATGAAGACTGGGCCGATAAGGCGGCGCGTTGCTAGGAGCCAAATGGAATGGTGTCTGGATGTGGGAAATCCGGACGGGCCTGGCTAGCACGCTGGCCTCGTTAGCGTTCACCAACCTAGTTCATCGCTAAGTGATGTCAGCAAGTTTTAATGGAGGCCACATTTTACCAATTATGCCACGGAGGGATGTGAGCCGAAATGAGCGCAGGCTGTTTTGATGTGGTGTTTACTCGTCGAAGAGTTGTGTGTGTATGTTTGTGTGTGGTCTCTTTACCGCTTGGCCTCTTGCCACTGGCTAACCTTAAACCTTCAGGTATGTGCGTTACACACTGTGGAACGTACAGGAAAATGTTGCGTTTATTGCAAAAGATGCATCTGCTTGGTCTCGCAGACATAAACTTGGAACTTGCTTACGTTGTGTAAAAGAATACATCTGATCTGCAATTCAGTCACGAAGAGCATCACCCTGCTTGTCAAACAAACGGGTTTTAAAATAAACTGAGTACATGCAAAGATCTGATTCGTTCCTATATAATGTTTCCTCTGCCCACATTCACCCAAAAATTTACATTTGTCTCCCCGTCAGTGTTGGGGCACTTACAGTGCATGGGAGGGCTTTTTTTCCCCTTCCTGTAGCATCTCTCCCTTCCTAATCCCTGTTCTAGTGTCCCTGGCTCTAACTGCCAGTGGGTGTGGAGTGGATCTATAAAGCAGCAGGACTGAGTTCTCTCATTACTGTCACTGCCGGCTTTATGGGGCCTCAAACTGCAGCCCCTGCCAAAGGCATATAAACGCAGAGCTAGCAGCTCCAACGTCAGCCTCATAGAACTTGGGATGCAAATAAAACAAGCAAACAATACTGTGCGCGCCCAGTCCACAAAGTATATCTGAAGGTGATTCGACACATCACATTTTCCATTTCACAATGCCCTTTGAGAGATTATAATAGCCTTGCAGGATTTTCATGTACGTAGTTGGTTACCAAGTATTGGCTTCCGTGTTGATAAACATTTTGAAATTAATATGTTCTTTCTGGCTGTGGAAGCAGCAAAAAAAAAATCAATGGGGCTCCTTTTGCCTCGAGTACTATCCCATGCATGTGTGCCCTTAATGAAAAACGTCAAAACAAATTACAAATGTACTGAGCTCCTAACGTAGCCTCGTACCTTTCATGGTGTCATCCCTGCGGCATGAGGAGTGTGTGTGAACAGAGTGCCCCCGTGGACCTCTGACATAGGGTCCAGCAGGGTGTTCATGCACACACACACATGCATATGCACACACAGACGCACTGTCCCTGTGTCTGTGCAGTCAGAGGTTGGGAGGTAGTAGGTGAGCCTCAGGCAGCTTTAGCAGCATTACAGAGGGCCTTGCGCTAATGGTTGCCATGTGCTGCTTTCCAGACGTTTAAGGGGCCGCTAGATGCTACCTCCTTACTACACATCCAAAAACATTAGCACGTAATACCTTAATGCCTTTTGTGTCTGCTCAGGGTTCAGTGGAAGAAAGATATAAAAAGAGGTAAACAGGCAGGAGGCATACATGTTTGTTCAGGCTGTGCAGGAAAAGGGCTTTATTGTTTCGCAGTCCTGTCTTTCTCATCCCCTTAACCATCTGCTTTCACCCACTATCCCTGTGTCTTTTTTTTCTGTCTTCCCCCCTCCTACTTGGATGGTAGAGTGAAGAGAAAACTGCAAATGAGATTTTAACACGAACAGGACTCGTGTAGTTCATATTTAGTTTGGATAGCATTTCAAACCCTGATCCATTTTATCCAAGAGGCAGCTTTGGTCCAACTTTGATAATTGAGAGAATGATGCATACTGTAAAAAAAAATGGAAGAAAGAAAGAAAAAAGTTACTGCATGCTATTGACGTGCCATCCAGGAACAAGCTATGACCTCATGCGTTTCAGAACATTAATGCGTATGAGCAAAGGTATTCTTCTTTTTTGGGTGCAGAAGTCGCAAACGACAGTTCAGGGAGACCATTACAAAATAAAACGAACTGGGGAGTTTTAGGAGTTCCTCAAAGATCCAGCATAGGTCCATTTTAGGTTATGTTCTTTGCATATAAAACACAACAGTGCCCAGGATCTGAACTCAAACTGATTAAAAAAGTGCAATTAGTTAAATTTACCCTTTACCATCCACACACACACACACACACACACACACACACACACACACACACACAAACATGAGAATCAGCGAGAGTTTGCAAAAACAACACATTATTAAGGCAGAGAGACGAAGTGGAAAAAAAGTATAATACAGATAATACAGGTGTTTACATAGAAAGTTATTAAAGAAAGTACAGCACCAAACTATTCACCCTCCGATACACCCTCAGATGCAATCAGTGGAGAGAAAAGTGGTCTATCACGGAAAAGCAGACAAGGTCTTTTGCTCTATTTTCTAACCTCTTTCGCATTTGCCAAATCACCAGGGTTTTAAATGTAAACGTGAAAAGATACACTGGCAGAAGTCTGATTGTTTTTATTGCTGTATGTAACAATGCAGGCAATGTATATTTGATATAACTTCTATTCAAGTTACATTTTCATCAACATGCTATTGTGTATGTGACTGTATTAAGAATTAACAAGCAAATGAGGTTTTCACCTCCAAACATTTCCACCTCCTACAATTCACTATTAGGGAGTAGTTGTAGCTAGAACCAAAGGATTTCTTGCATATTCAATTTGTGACCAAACCCCTACAGACAAATGCATAAGTGGCTCTAGCCACAGCTTTATTGTCTTCACTAGTGAAGTAAAATACATTTTTTTTTTATTTGAGATATTAATGCTACTGTTAAAACAGCTCCTTGAACATGTCACGAGAGGTGTGCTTGTGCCGGTTGATTAGTAATTTGCCAAGTAACAATAGACTGCAGATTACTTAGCACTTAAGTGCAATTACCCAAGACCAATAGAAGTCAATAAAAATGGGCCAAAGAGCCAGAGTCATAGTCAATAACTGGCTTTTATTCTGTACCATGGTGTAAGGGTTTGAGCGTGTTCTGTGATTTGCATACGGATACGGAAAATTTTAGGGAAATATTGGGTCTAGGTTGGTTTTGTATTAAAGATGGCAGGCAATCAACTCAGTTATGAATTGTGATTTGTTTGTGTGGCCAAGTGATGTATCGCCACTTTGACTCCAAAATAATTTTCTTTATTAGATTTTTAATTTATATTCAGTATCATTCAAAAGTTTGAACACACCAGTTAGAAGTTTGGATTTATTATCTACATTCTTGAACAACACTAGAGATATGGAATTAGGTAATTATGTAACAACAACGGTCAGCTGTTTTTTCTTTTTTTTTTCTTTTTAGAAATGAAGAATAGCTGTATAACTATAACTAATTCTGTAATAGTTCTTGCAAGAACAGTATTGTCAAGTGCATTTGCAAAACCCATCAATCAACATGATGAAACTGTCTCACATGAAGACCTTCCCAGGAAAGTGAGACCAAAACGTACCTCTGCTGCGGAGGAGAAGTTAATTTAGAGTTACCAGCCTCAGAAATTGCCAATTAACAGCACCTCAGGTCGTTATGAGCAGAAATAGCAGACACATCCCATTATCAACTGGTCTAAGGAGATTATCACATATTTTGAATGCCTTAAATATTATTTTACAGTATAGGGAAAAATACAAAATTAATGGAAGTAAAGGAATGGAATTTGAAGGCATGTCCAAACTTTTGACTGGTAGCGTATGTTTGCATTTAACGTGGGAAAATTGTGCCATTTCTCAATAACCCTACAGGTTACTGTGTTATGCTGAAGTTGAGTACTATGGTATGATGACTAACATACTGTAAGCATTAGTCTTAAGGTCCTTGACAATATACTGATTTAGAAACGCAGTGGAAAAAGCTAAACATTTTGCTATCAGCCAACAATGACAATGTTAGCTGCTAGCAAAAGGTTTCGCTTTTCCACTGTGTTGTGAGTGAGTTTGAACAAGTTTCTTAGCAATTCAGATAAAGTCAAGGTATAAAGCTTTATAGGTATGCCTCAACATTTTAATACAGTTTGCATTTAATCCATCATTCAGGTTTTATATTTTTACCAGAATTGGAAGCAATTCTAATATGGAATTGGGATATTATTATTATTATTACTTTATTACAGACGCATGGTCCCACATACAGTATTCAAATAACATCATTAAACTTAAGAAGATTCCCAGGCACAATAAAAATAATTCATTATTAAACTTGTGTCTAAACATATTTTAAAAGAGGCCTTTATGATCTTACAGAACTGTAATACAAATCAAATCAGCACTTCGGTATCACGATAATATAGTACTGTACATGTTGGTCCCTAGTGATTTCCATTGCTAGTTTAGAAATACCCTTGCTAGACTAACCAATCAATTGTAAGTGCTAAGGCATATGTGACAAATAAATGTTGAATTTAATTGAGAATTCTTTGTTATTAAATGTTTATTGAATTGAAATTGAAATTAGCATAATCTAATTTATTCTAATCTAATAAGTATATGATGTAATTGGATCTAAATGGCTAATTGGAAATAATCTAATTGGAATAGGAGAAATTCTAATTTAAATAATTATAATTCAAATCTAATAAATGATCATTCTAATCACTATTCCAGTGCTTTCGTTTGGGTTACAATTAATACTTGCACTGTCTGAGCCTTGTCTTTATAGCTTTAATAGGTTTATCCTCGATGTAAGCCTGCCTTAAATAAACTGCTAGCTTGAGTCCTATTACGAGTCTGAGTAGTTAATAACTTTCACACTAAAATGAGGGTGTCCTTGATAAATTGCTATGCTACATCATGTTGGTTGGTATGTGGAAGTAATAATGGTTAAACTGTAATAAAACATAGTGCTCAGAGGTACTGTGTAGATCAAACATACTGTATCTGAGAAAATGATAAAAGCGATCATGTTTATTTATTAAACAAAATTCTTTGATAATGACAGGAAATTGTTAACTGTTCAGTTCAGTCCACTCAGCAAACTGAAATCGTCGGCCATGTTTCTCCGGCCTTGTACACGGAGAAACACATGTGTAGTTGGAACCTAACTCAGTGCTGTACACACTACACTCAGAGAGAGAGAGAGAGAGATTACTGCCATGGAGAGTTAAGTCCAATGGATTCCAAGATAAAGATTTCTTTCAAGCAACAGCATGGCCTTATAGCCATAGTCAGCGTGAAAATCAAATCAAATCGATCCTGTACAAAGACACAGACGGACTTGTTTTGCACTCAGAGCGAGACGTGCACTCATGTGAGCTGTGGGGGCTGTCTGGAGCTAAGCTATCAAAGTCTGTCAAAGACTCCATTTTAGACCAGGAGAGTAATGTGCGAATTTCTTGCAAATGGCCTTTTGTAGCAATTAACAGGCCTTAATTACGGCTGAATGGGGAGCTGAGTGGCTAATCTTGGCTTCCAGGCCTTCAAAAGGCTCGTCAGCTATCTGATTATACATTGATCTATACACTCCGGCTATGTCCGTAATTTAGCACACACATACCGAGAGAAGGTCTCGATTTGTTTTGCTGTTTTCCCAGGCTCCAAGAGCTGCCAATTAAACCCCAGTCATCAAGTTCATTTTGCAGTTACTGTAATTAAGACTCTAATTAGTAAACCTGAAAACACAGATGATGAACACAGAGAATTGGTTCCGATTATGTTTCTCAAGCTTTTCTGCCAGGGGCCCTCAATCCTGGACCAGCATCAATGCAGCATACCGATGCCTAAAATAGAGCAAGATACTTTTATTTAGTATCACCAAGGCGGCACAGCATCCTTTTTTTTTCTTTCTTTCTTGCACTGGTCCAAAACATGAGGCAGAAGCAACAGAATGTCTGAAAGCTCTCTGCCAAATTCCCAAGTTAAGAAATAGCACAAGAGGCTATTATTTTTGGAATGGTAGAGAATGATGTCATTACTCTAGTCCTGGTTAGCACGCTGTTGTAGTCAGTTGTGTGTAATATGCTATAACCGCATTTAATCAGTTATTATTTATACTAATGTTATGGCGTTAAGGGGTTGTTTTAACAAATTTGGGCTGTTTGATTTCAGTCCTACATATGCATCTTATCTGGTCACAGTAAAGCACTATTTAAAAAAAAAATAGCATAAAATAAATAATGAAGTAAAATGATTTGAATCAGGACTAAGAATAAGACCTAGATAAGCACACCTGCAAAATCTCCTACTATAGTAGTCCTACTTTTCTCCAGCAATGCGCTTCAAAGCAATCTCCCCCCATCCCCACCTTTCCTTCTTCCCTTGAAGGAAAATAAGCCTCTCTACGCAGCACGCAGCACATACGGACAGAGAGGGTCGAGATCGATACCAAAGGTCACTCCTCTAAAAAGGCCAGTGGCTCCACAAGTATGAAATGTCACTGGTGAAATATGTGCTGTGATTCTGGGCTGGACAGATCAACTGCCTGGCTGTACAACTCGTTCTCTTGCTTCGTGTTCGGAATTAAGGTGGAAGGAGTTTTAATTGAGAAACACACAGGCTTTATTTTTTTTCTTTTTTTGTAATCGGGCGAGCTCAGGAGAGAAGGTGAAATAATGAGAGACTTTGTTATCTAGGGGGTGACTTGTTCTGCCACAGCATGAAGTGACTCTGATGATAAGGTTCCACTCATTCCCAGTTGTTGGCAATCTGTTGGCAATAAGAGGCATCTCAAAATTTAGGGCTATGCCTCTGTAACGATGTGTGTTTCTGTGTGTGTGTGTGTGTGTGTGTGTGTGTGTGCGGGTGGGTGAGTGAGTGAGAGAAAGAGAGAGAGAGAGATATACAGGACCAATATATTTTTTGTGTGTAAAGTGTGCAGGCTCCAGGCCCCTGCAACGCCTACGCGTGTTAAGAGCGGGTCTTGACTACACACGGATGTGTGTGTGAGTCAAAGGTAAAGGCAGGCAGAGCGAGGCCGCCTGTTGCGGGTGGCTTTTGATGGAACCAGGCAGCTGGGTGTGTGAAGGAGCAGGGCAAAGCAGAGGCGGCCTGGCTCACCGCTGGCCTCTATTCACTGGCTCTCGTTAAAAGTCCTCACCCGCTGCTTCCAATCAGACGCTCTTTGTAGCTCTCGCTCTGTGCCAACGCACCAGGCCCATGGTTTCTCAGCGCTGGCACATCTGTGTCGGCAGAGAAAGAGTGAGAGAGAGTGAGATAGAGAGAGAGTGAGAGAGAGAGAGTAGGTCGGTACTGAAAAGAAAGGGGAAAGCAACACTTATAGCAAGAAAACACATCTGATAATGTGATATCATCTTAAACAAAAAACGTTGCCTCTTTTGTTATTAATTTGTTCCAAGTTGCCTCTGAACCATATGTGGTGTTTTGTTCTTGGCTAACGTGGGCTACAAAGCTAACTAGCGTCTAACATAAGGCTGAATCCCCAATCTCTCTCTAATCCCTGATCAAGGGCACTGCTTGGTGTGTGTAGCAAGGGATTTTTACGCCGTAGAGAACTAGCTTTCCATTTTTTTTTTACGCTATTTGGTATCCAACCCCTTAACCATGGGGTGCTTCATAAGTTTTTATTAGTTTCTCAAGTTAATATTCTAAAAGGTGTTTAAATGGAAATATAACGCAAGTCTCCTAAATTTCTTCTAAATAAAAATTTTCACAAGTTTCTTGTCCTCACCTTTTGACTACTTAGTCCCCATAAGAATTTAAAACTCCTTAACTGAAATGTCACTATAATCCCATGGTATTAAATGGCATTGCAGAACTGCTGTAGAAAAGCAACGTCACATGGGAGGTAGTGCTGTTAGAGGCAAACAATCAAGAAATCCACAGAGGCTGATGTACAAAGACGCACCTATTTCTGAATCATGAACTTGAGACAGAACGGATCTAAATATTGGTAAATTATTTCCCTTCTCTCACACGTGAGGCTCCTGTTGGAATGAGTTGAAAAATCCAACACACGAGGAAACACTTTACAACCTGGACAGGAAGCGTACAGATGTCATTAGGGAGGTTGTTCATGTGCTGACACTGTGTTGTGCAACTCCTGAGACATCTGAGCTGGAGGAGCGATTTAATCTCTCTGCATATTTTTAATAGACAATCCTGTCAAACCAAAACCCTGAATTTGTCGAACCCTGCTATCTCCGCATGGGCCTCGTCCTGGTGTCTCAAGCACCAACTAGAACGCATCACAAATTACCGTGCCACCTGTGACCGTTTGGTGTCCCATTGACCCAGTCTTTCAATCGCACGTCCAGGTGCGCCGATCACTGCCCTGTCTCCTTTAAAGATTCACGTCTGAGAGAGCTGGATCCGAGCTCAGGTTAGCTTCCTGTAACCCAAGCCTCTCCTCATCCAGCAAGAGGGGGAGAACTGAATTAGTATGTACTTGCGCTGGACGCAAAGGGTATTGTCAAAAAGCGGTGTCCTGTGTCTCGATCCCATTACAAAGGTAAATAAGGAGAGGACAAAACTGTAATCCAAGCATTCCTGCTTCAGCTCTCACTGATGTCATGTCCGTCCCCTCTCCATTCAGGCCTTTATTGGATGTAATTATGTGATTAGTTAGGCTTTTATAACTTGCACTGAGGCCAGTGTGGTAGTAAAGGAAGATCATGTGTGTCACTGAAGAAGTTTCACCTGTACCTCAGGGTCATGAGATATGCTCGTACATCAGCATTAGGTAAGAGTGTTTATTAGGTTTCATATAAGTATATGGCACGGTGAGAGTAAGGAAATATAGTTACAGCAGTACAGTGAGAACATGTAAAATAATAACGTGGATTTTGATTGGAACAGATTAGATGTCAGTGTGTTGTCTGCATGCTGAGATCTAAAGCAGCAGCAGCAACTCAAGTTATCGTTTAATAAAAATGCAACTCCGTTACAAAGAAATCGATAAATAAGCTGCATTTGTAAAATTGGACAACATTAAAGAATGTCTGTCTTCCCCACCAAGCAGTTCCACTCTGACCTAATTAAACGATGCCGGATAACAGTCAAGTCATAAGCACAGCTAGCCTGGGCTTTTACAAAAGCTCAACTTAAACTTAAAGAGATTAGACAACTTTTGCAAGATATTAGCTGTTCAAAAATGAGAAAAATGTCCGTAAGCCTCTTGAGCGCGAGAGACGAGCGAACAGACGTTCTTTTGTTCCCTGCGGCCGGGGTCCTGGCTCTTCAGCACCGTGTGCGGGACTGGCCTACACGCCTGATCCCTGGCCCTGTAAACCCAATCAGCTTCAGGAATTAGAGAGGGATTAAACTCCTACCTACTAGTGCAGCACTTGAAAAAATATGAGGAGGGGGGGGGCTGTAAAAAAAAATAAATAAAAAATGCATGGCCCACCCAGGAGGTCAAGAGAGGAGGAAAGTGTTGGAAAAGGTAAGGAGCCACGGAGAAGAGGAGGGTTGGATCGGTCAAGTGGACACGAGGTAAAAAAAAAAAGGGATGAGGATTTTTGCATCTCTTCATACATCAATGCGTGCACTTTTATTTGTTGCATTTTTATCTTCCTCGGTAAACTCAAAGAGCGCATTCTCATTCTGCTGTTTCATAGTTCAATCGTCTCTCTCTCTCTCTCTCTCTCTCTCTCTCTCTCTCTCTCTCTCTCTCAATTTCTCTTGTCCCTCACTCCATAGTGGGCGGGCTAAAGGAGATAAAGACACACAGATCCTTTGGTGTGTGACGAGGCCTGGCCCCTGTCATCACAAACCCCTTGTTGTGCCTGTGAAATCGTCCCTCTGCCCCCGCAGAGAGAGAGAGAGAGAGAGATAGAAGGCGAGGTGGTCAGACAGAGCCATGTGAGGAGTGTCATATGGAACAGCTTTAGTCCCCAACCCTTGTATCATCCTATCAAAGGAATGCTGGCTGCATCTGGAGAGCAAAGCTGCCTCATGTGTGCCAGCACGGGCAGGATGGAGGGGACACAGTGACTCTGCCAGCCTCCCACACACACACGCACACACACAATGATTTGCCACTATTGCAACTTGTCAACTCCTGTTCCTTTACACTCCTTAGTTTTGCCTTGACCTTTGGTCTCAGTATCTAGAAGACAGTAGCATTGAAGATATTTTTTTTACTTGACCAGGGAAATACCAAGAGAACACCCACACACACACTGCGCTCTCTCTCTCTCTCTCTCTCTCTCTCTCTCTCTCTCTCTCTCTCTTTTCACACACACATTTTCTCACCCAGATCTGAGCACTGTGCTTGACTCTCTCTCTCCGCTTGACCTCTGGAGAGTGTCCTTTCCCCCTTTACACCATCATTCTCCAGCACTCATCCTATCTCTGACACTGACATTCTTTCACTTTAGTAGCGTTGACTGGTCAGATAGGCCTTCCTCAGTAGCATAGCGCCTATCTCTGAATGCGTGTGTGTGTGTGAGAGAGAGAAAGAGCGATTATTAGAGAACCAAGCGCAGTTAATTGCTGACGGGAGTTCATGTGAACTGGACAGATTTTATATCAGGACACTGTAAGACTCTTCTTTAAGAATGTCTTCTTTTGGTAAGTTTTTTTTTTTTCCTTTTCTTTAAAATTAAGCTGGATTTAATTGAATATGTCCAAATGTGTGCCGATCTTGCATGAGGAATGGTCACGCTAAACTACGCAGCCTTGACGTTAGCCGTGCGAGTCGGCTCCTCGCGAGAAACGTCTCTCCAAGCATATCGTCGCATCATCTTCATCGATGCCAGAGTGATCATTTCACTCGGATACTCGGAGGTCTTTCATTTTGTTGTCAGCAAGGCAAACCAGAAGAAGATTACTGTGCTATTATCACCAGACTGATTACATGTGATTTACAGTCCTGAGTCATGAACAGCTTCTCCTCCTCCTGACAGCAAAACAAATGTTAGACAGGGAGGCCAACATCATTTTATTTCTCCCCTGTTCTCCCACGCTTTTCTCCCCCCCCCCCCCCTCTCGCTATTTCTCTCCCTGTTCTTATGGCTCTCCCACACCTTTGTTGGTTTTATCTACGTTGGTGGCTGTTTGATGCCTGTGCTTCAGAGAGCCATCCATATTCCGTCCACCGGGCTGTCAGCTCTGAGCGGAGATGCTCATTCTTCATTCTCTCGTTATGTCTGTCCTCCTCTCCGTCTGTCCTGTCAGGAGGCTTGGTCACCTTTAACCCTGGTCCCCGCTCTTTAATTTCTCCCGCTTTCGCTACAGCCCAGGGCTGCGAAGAGGCACATTTACAAAGAACTGCTCCGACACAGGACACTGTGATCGTGATATGAAATAAAAGCTTCTCTTTTAGAAACTTGCACATCCTGGTGGGCATAGCTAAATAGATTTTTATATATATATATATATATATATATATATAAAAGAGGGAGCCGTTAGCATGTTTCCCCTCTTCCTCCTTCCTGTCCTTGTACCTTGATTCCCAGTTAATATAGAGACTGATGAGCTCAATTTGGTGCCGGTTCTCCCAACGCAAAGATGATTAATAGCTCTGTGAGGTAGCATCAGCCGAGTTATCCTCGTTCAACTCTTACCAGCCAGCGCCCCACAAACCCCCCTCCCATGCACACAACCGATGACCGAGGCTTATTCATTTCCAAACGAAATGGAGGGAGCCCGAGGAGGACTCTGACACCTCCGCACATTCTCTCTTTCTCTGTTTCTCGACTCTCACTATCTTGCCCATTACATCCCCCACTCCACCCCACCTCAACTCCCTCATCTTCCACTTGCTTATTAAGTGTCTTTCCCATTTGTTATGCAAATGGGGCGACAGAGGGGACGACATCATCTGGAAAGTGCGATAAATATTTGATCAGGCATAATGGAAGTTGTCGAGGATGTCTAATTGTGCCACACGTTATCTGGAGGGAAGTCAGCCCCGGCCTTTGATCTCGTTCGCTCTCTTTTTTTTTTTTTTTTTTTTTCATCTGCCTTCATCATCTCCCACTGTCAAATTCATTTTCTCTCCCACTCTCTTTCCCATGTCCTGCCCTCATATCGTCCCTCTATTTCCAGCAACTCCTTCTGATCTATGGGCAGAGCGTAGCTGAATGTCCCTCTTAATGTCACACCAGAGAGAGAGAGAGAGAGAGAGACAGACATTGTGTCATTGAAATCACCCCCTTCCTGTTCCCATACTACTCTTTGATAGGCCACTACTTCTTTCCTTTCTGTTGCACATTGCATCCTTTGTGGCGCTGTTTTTTCCTGTTTTAGGAAATGCTGGGCCACTTAGAGGTTACTCTACGTCTCTGATCTCTCTTTTTTTTTTATTACAGCGCTGAGAGATAATCATATCGGCTGAAACACTATTCTAACCATGCACGTAACGTACAACGTGCATAGACATTAATTGAACATAAATCCCTCTCTTTACCACTTGTTAATGCAATAACGACATAGTTGGCAAACAGATGGGTTTGTGATTTAAAACATATAGTGATTTTAACTAATTTGATTTATTTCCAATATGAAAAAAAACTTGCAGTGTATTTGCTATACCTTACACATGATCAACACATCAAACTTTCAATTCACTGCCATGTAGGTCACATTGTGCACTAAAGTAATGTAGCCAAGTCGACCTCTGTGTTAACTGTTATAACGGCAAGGCTTGAAAGTCATGTGGTGCATCAGTGAAGCTCTATCGATCTCATTTAATGACTACGGTGGAAATGTTGCTGTTGCAGAATGTGACCAGTATGTTTTCGCTCCTGCTATATATCATGTGCTTGTGGGAGAGTGATATTCATAAGTGAACCTTTTTTTCATTAGTTCATTAATTCATTAGTGTAACACTTTTTATATGACATGCCTACAGTAAATATATCCAAAACATTCTTTGCTGAAATACTGCTGATGTTTGGTGCTTCCCAGTGCGGTGATTGTAAGCAGTTGTTTGTTTGTCCTCGGGAATGTTTTGACAGGGTCTATTTGTACACTCGCCTCATCCGGCCCTCTCCTCCATGATCCAAGCTGCTCATCTGCACCTCCGTCCACATCTTCGGCTCTCAGATCTATTACGCCAGAGACAAAACAACTTAATTATGGGAAGCTGATAAGCAAATAATAATCTCTGTTCAAATTGGACAAACAATTGGAGTCTCTTCAAAGACATAAAAAAACAGAGGGTTGCACAAACACACACACACACTCGACACACACCCACAAACATGAACACAAAGAGAATGAGAGAAGTAGAGAAGGCAGTTGTCCTGCCTGAAAAGACCGGAGGATTTGCATGAAGCATAGTCGGTGATAGATGACCATAATTTTCTTAATGGAGAACTGCTCATGCTTTGTGTGTACTTATCTTTATGCTTTTTTTTAACAAAAGTTTGATCGTTACAAGCCCTGTGTGTGTTTGCAGTACGGATTCGGGCTCGGACCTGATCTTGAGCACGGTACTGTGAACTTGGGTGTGACTTGAGTCGAATAGACTTTTAATAATGCTACATTATCGATGCTTTTGTGAACTGCAAAGTCGAATCTCATCCTATACGGACGACACAGCTATAACAGATATACTGTAGTAGGAAGGCATGCACGTCACTCTTGCTTTTTTTCTTCTTCTTCAATATATATATCTCAATAACATTAGGTATAGCACAAAGGTCGACTTGCTTGTGCTCTTCTTTTTGAGTTTATTGGCAGCTCCCAGACCAACTAAGTGCATACCCTCACCTGCTGTTTTGGAGAGTGTAAATGTGCAAGTGTCCTCAGCCATGAAGCAATATTACTAATGTGAAAGCTGGTCGCCAGGTGAAAGGGGAGGCTGGACGAGGGAATAAACGGTGCCTAGTGTGAAAGCAGTAGCTCTTCTAGGGTCTATGAAACCATCTTTATTTTTTGGTTATTGTCTATAGGATTTGTCTAGTTTTCTGCTTTATGTTCTGAACACCATTCTTTAATTTGCCCGTAGATGTAAACCTTTTTTATTTGTCTTTGCTACTTAATTTAAAAGAGTTGTTTGATAAATCGTGTGTTACACACAAGTAATTGCGGTGAGCATTCGCATGCTTTCCTTCTATATGGCTATGAGGTTCAAGAGAACCTGGGTGGACTATCCCTTTGGGACCAGTAGGGTATTTAATCAGTTTGTGTCCAAACTGAGGCAAATCAGACATCACGAAATGTCACAGAAGTACCAGAGGGAGAGAGAGAGAGAGAGAGAGAGAGAGAGAGAGAGAGAGAGCTTGTGACTGGCTGAATCATGACTAATAGTTCAGCCCAGCATCCCAAGAGAGCAACGGCGTGTTGTTTGAGATGTCACACGGTGAACGGAGACACAGATAACAGAGACAAAAGAGGGGCTCAGCTCACATTACCGAGGGGACCACCTCCGTTTAAAGAGCGCCATTTGTTCCCCACATCGACCCGGCGACCTCCCTAATTGCTTGCCAATTATGTGGAATTCGACGCAATTCGCCGGCGCTTTTAAACGGGAAAATTGCCTGCCTCTAACCCAACAACCCCTCCTCCTTCTTTAGGCTACTCATCTCTTGAAGGTTAAAAAGACATTATTTATGTCAGGAAGTGAGAAGCTGACACAACAAGAGTCCATGAATCTAATAAAATCACTTTCAGTGTAGTCTATAAATGTTAATTAAGTGTGGTAGGGTCATTAAGCATTAATGTATAGGTCTGTGTGACCTCCTATTTATATCTCTTAATATCAGATTAAAAATGGACAGCATTTCCTTAAATATTAAAATATATAAAGCAATTTTATCAGAGAAGTAATATGGTTTATTTGTAAGATGTGCTAATGTTTTTTTTCTCTCCATAAAATCAAACTGATTTAAAATACGAAATGTCTTAAGAAAAGTCTAAAGGAAGCACATTATTCATACAGTACGTGACTCACATTATTAGATCAACATTATCTTTAATATCAAGTCAAGTCAAGTAGGCTCTTATTGTCATTTCAACCATATACAGTTTAGTACACGATGAAACGAAAAAAACTTTCCTCCAGGACCAAGGTGCTACGTACAACATGAATTTACAACGTGAATTAACAACATAAATTAACAAAAAAATAACTAGATAACAACTAAGAAATCTAATTAACTGGCTGCTGAGACAAACCAGATTATCATTATAAATTAACAGAAACTATCTAAGGCTTGGATTAATGAAATAATGCTTTTAAAATCAAATAAACAGTACATCATCTTATTTATCTTGGACGTAGCCATTACGCAAGCCTTTAGATACTCTATAAACCCCTGGTGAGAGCTAAAGCAAGAGCGTTCATGTAGTTCAGTAGAGAGCTACTTACTCTAAACTCGCACTCATGAACATAAACTTTTTTTTTTTTTTTTTTTTTAGAATGTATTAGCGGCATTTCAGTCAAATATTATATTTTTCACTTCGCAGCGGATTTTTAAAAATGATTGTAGTTGCGTCACGACGACTTTTCTGAGTCTTCTCAGACTTGTTCTGATCAGAGCATGTCGAGGTGGCACCACGCAGTC
This sequence comes from Channallabes apus, assembly GCA_030522415.1. Lineage (NCBI taxonomy): Eukaryota > Metazoa > Chordata > Actinopteri > Siluriformes > Clariidae > Channallabes > Channallabes apus. The sequence continues at coordinate 35,996,021 of CM060111.1, forward strand.
TCAGGCGGCTGACAGCACGGGTGGCCCGTCAGGCTGGAGAAGCGGGCCCGAGTCCCTTTCCCAGAATTCTTGGGGCCAGACTCATTGTTTGTCAGGAGGGTATCGGGCATTGTGTAGCAGCTGATTGTTGCTCGGCCTGGTTCTCAGGTCTGTTGTGCTGGAGAGCTGGCTGCATTGTTCTCAAACGCACTTGTCACCATTCACTCTGCCGAAGCATCTGTTTCCCCGCTTCCTTCCCCCTGTAGAACAACATGGCTTCCTTTGCACAGAACTACTAATGCCAAGAGTTTTGCCCGGCTTGGTACTCAGAAGGGAAATTTCGAAAAAGTATTGATAGATTTATTGATTTTTTTTTTTGTCTGACATAGTAAAAAAAAAAATAATAAAATTCTCAATTACATAAAAAATTTTATTTGTATATTTTGTAAATTAAATACATGTATAAAAACAAGAGCACTAAATAAAGGATGAGCAAAGCGAAATACTTTTCAGCTCAGCTTGTGTAGTAATCATGTAGGCCGTTGAGTCTGAGTAGAAGATCATACTGGACCACCATAGCGGGTTCTGACAATGAAACTAGAGTTGATGGTAAGTGGATTAGCTGAGTTTGAAACCGAACGAAATACAGACACTTAATAAGCATTTAATCAAACATGGCGTAAATATGGAAGTGTCTGGCGTTCTAGCCTTTTTCTTTCTCTATGTAAAATATTGATGGACTAAATGAATCAAATAAAGGGCGGAGGTGATGGCTGCAGTTCAGAAGACAAAAGCGTATACGAGTATATATATATATATCATGCTAGTTGTAGTAGATATACAGGATTTTTTAAAACCATAGACAATTATTTACTCGTATATGTTGTGGCTTACTAGGATACTGTTAATTTAGAGAACTGCGTCTAGTCATGTATCCCACGACGAGTGCTAGTGCTACCACAAGAAACTTGTGTTGATAGCATTTTTTCTGACAATGAACATGCACTGACAATATAATATGCTGTAAAGTTATTTTTGAAGTCGCTCCAGTTGCTTTATGGCTGCGTCTGCTTTACTGTGTTCTGGACTTCAGTCAGGTACGGTTGTGTTTCCAGCCTTCTGACGACTGAAACTTTCTCCCACACCATGGAGTCCCTGTTCCATTTTATTGTATCATTTATTAGCTTCACTGGCCTGCGGTGAAGGAAGAGTGTGATGAATAAAACAGCTTTCTCATCTCTCCTCTATAAGAGAGTAACAGTGTCTCCCTCCCCGTGACATTTCATGTAGCCGCCTTTCCTTAGAGTGGTCACTTCTCCATAAATGTCATCCTCAGCTGGATTAGTGATTTATGAATGTCGGCTATAGGAGCGAGTGAGGCAGAGGTGTACAATATGTGGGACAGAGATAGGAGAGAGGAAGAAAAAGAAAGAGAGAGAGAGTAGAAGGACGAGTGAGAGGAGAGAAAAGCTGGAAGAAAATGGTTCCACCAAGAGTGCGCTCCTTTAGCTCGAGTCTGACTGCTCAATGAGCCAGAACAGCGTGATTAGCCAGGCCAGTGCCGCGGCCGGCTTATTGAGCGACCTCGCCTAATTCACTTGACCTGCTCGCCTGAGTCCACACACATAAAAAAAAAAGGCTTGCTGAGACGGACTCAATTAAGAAATGAGAAGACATCATGCTTTGGGTTTCCTTCACACATGCTGGCTGGAAATATAAAGCACTGCATTGTGCCAGACACTGAATAAGTAATAAATATATACACATATCAAAATAATAATAAAAAAGATGTGGTTTAATGCTTTATACCACAATTTACTGTTAAATGTTGGGTCAGAAAGTTTTTATTCATTAGCTCCAGTAACGAGGAAAATCACAGGTTGGCGATGTCGCTCATTCTATTACACGATCGTTGCTATAGTAACAACCACACAGTGACTTTTACATGATTGATGCTTTACAAAAAAAAAAAAAAAAAAACAGTATAAGTAAAGCTTTCTTTTAGGAGACATTTATTTAGCTTTTTTTTTTTTTTTTTTTTGGAATTAGTCTCCAGTGACATCAGAGGTGTAGCTGTAACTTTGGGTCCCTTCAGTGTTTTATTATACGATCGTTCATGAAAAAGCTACTTTGACTACAGGGTTAAGAATTATACAAACCATGTCATACTCCCTCAGATAGCTTGTATGGCCAGTCAGCATCTTTAAAACCTTGTTTGAGGGGGACAAAAAATAATCTTTAAGCAGCCAGAGGATTGTGAAAAGCAGCCATGTGCTAGTGCTCAGGTGATTCCAGTCCACAGTCCATTCCTTCATTTATCTCCATTATTTCATTCTGTCTGTGTTTTTTTTTTTTTTTCCAAGTCTTTCTGTTTATCAACTCTTCCACAATGTACCTTCTCCTCCATCCTCTACCCCAATTTACTCCATCTCTCTCTCTCTCTCTCTCTCTCTCCCCCGTTCTCTCTTTAACAACCCCCCTTAGATCGTGTCCCCGTGCGGCAGCAGGTCAGTGGCATGCTAACACTTTTGTCAGTGTGATTAATAGCATGGTGGATTGTCGTTAATTCACTAGCTAATGACTAAGACCGGGGCCAGTCGAGGAGTAATCGGGTGATGTATAGCCAGGGAGTGCTCCCTGTGCCAGAGGTGAAAATCATTTCCCCCACTCAGATACCGTTGCAGGCCAAACCAATGGCTTTTCCTTTTAATAAAAATGAATGCATTTTTTTTTTCTCCTCTCCACTCCTCTCCTCTCCTCTCTTTCCCCTGGGCTGCAATTCCCAGTATGTCGCTAAATGAAGCTGTTTTAATAGAGGAGCCGCTGTGACACCTCTTTTAACTCGGATGGGAACTTGCGCACTCTTTTTTACCGAGTTTCCTCATATATGAAATTTCCTCAAATGTAATAAAATAAAATACCCACATGCTTCTGATAATATATGCTTGTATAATAGTGCTGAGGTAGTCGTCGTCTACTAGCTGTAGTCCCTTTCGCGCCGTTAGCGAAGTGCTCGGTTAGACAAGTGTTCAGTTACAGTTCTGGGCAGCCCTCATCCACCCCCTGATTTCTTTTCCACAGAGAGGGCTGTGTAAGCCTTGCAATTAAATACGAGCGGCGGCGTTTCCTCCGAGCGCATTTGGGAAGTGCAAACAAATTTGAATTCTTCTGGAGGGAGGCAGGAGAGTGGAGGAAAGGGAGAGGGGAAAGGTTGAATTTGTTCCTGAATAAGCTGTCACTGGTCCGGCTGTGTAAGGCTGCGCTCTCAGCCCGAGGGCGAAATGCTAATGTGCCCACTGAAACACAGGACCGGTAGAGGCCTGAGGAAATGATCGAGAAGAGAGAGGCTGGAAAAGAGGGCGAAGCCAAGTCAGATGGAGTAGTGATGAAGTGGACTGCTCACCTCAGTGAGTTTTCTTTACACAGCTAAACCGTGCTGAAAGTGGGGCAGCCTTGCACAGTTAAAATGCCTCGTGTGCATGTTGCATTTTATATTTGAATATGGTTTACTTCTTCCTGGAGTGATCAGGATGGTTGATGAAAAAGTTTTTTTCCCCCCTTCACAGAGTTGTTTTTGATTAAACAGTGAGCTCTTTTATATATGCTTTAATCTTTCCCGATTCACATAAATTTTATGTGTAGCAAAATTTCCCCAGTATGATTGAAAGAATTTGTGGTATTATTAGTTCTTTAACAGCAAAGATTTACAAGCAATGCCAGTCAAGGCCATGCTCCACTCCAGTAAGAGCTGCAGCACAGAGTGTGTGGAGCATATGCTGTTCTGTCTTTAGCTAGGCTCAAGACTTCTGGCATTTATTAGCAAAACCAGCCTTCTGGTGCTCTCTCTCTCTCTCTCTCTCTCTCTCTCTCTCTCTCTCTCTCTGGATCTCCCCCCACTCTGCCCTCCCTTCCCTGGGTGATGCTTGCAACTCAATTTGGCAAATGTAAGTTAGTATTGATTATTATTAATATTTATCATGTTTCTGAAAATGTCTTTTCCCAAGCGCTATTAATCTGTCGTGTTAATAAATGTCTGTGCAAAGTCTCGTGATACTCCCCAGGGAGAGCCGCAGACTAGAATGGCAATCAGGAGCCTGACAGGAGCAGCACATGCGCTCTCTCTCTCTCTCTCTCTCTCTCTCTCTCATAGACACACACATGTGATGTCTCACTCCTGCAGGCCCTAATATGATTGTGGTACCTGTTTAGACTCTTTAAGCCATCTAATGACATGCATCTATTAAGCTCAAAAGGTGTTACAAATCATGCCACGGATCACAGCTCCATGAATAGCGCTATCTCGCCGCTCAATTTTCTTTCTTTCTTTTTTTTTTTCCTTCTTCTTTCTTCTAGTACCGAAAGGGAACCAATTTTCGTTCACCGCAATGCGAAAAGCAAACACACAATAACAATAACAAAAAAAAAATCTGAGAATTATTCACAGAACTAGTGTAGTGTGTTACCATCTGCAGTAAACAGATTAGATAGTTATGTACTCATTATTTTCTTTATCCCCCCCCCCCCCATTAATTTCACCAGAGAAAATAAAAATAAGACTAGTGAAAAACCGGCTATTTATACGTTTGTATCTGCTCAAATAATAAATGAAACAATTAACCTATTAAAAGATTTATGGTGTCAATTATTAACAGTTTAAAATATGGCTGTGGTGTTCACACACGCTGTTACTGGAAACTAATCAACCTGAGGGTGATGACAGTGAAGCAGGACATGTAGACACTGTCCTGTTGATTATTTCTCATTAACAGTGTTGTATTCCTTGCTTAATTCAGTGTGACCTTACAATACTTTATAATAGTACAGAGTAATACATACTGTAGCATACATGATCTACTCTGGGTCATTAGTAAGCCGCCGGAATTTTTTCACTTTCAGTTCAAATGATGCTCGTACGAGTCTCCCAGTGCTGGCAGGCTGCAGTGCGCTGTGGGCTCGACAGCTCGGCCACGGTCTTTTAGCACTTATTGTGTATCGACTGTTCAAACAGCCGCAGTGGTCAAGGTCAATTCCTTTAGCACTTTCTTCAGCCAGTTTGTCTTCCTCCAGCAGACGAGGTGGAGAGAGGCTTCGAGTTTGCCCTGGCTCAGACGCTGCTGCACACACGGCACACATACACGGTCTGAGTGTGCGCGCGCCTCACAGGTTTCAGGATTAGCATCTAAAACACTGAGGGCATTTTGAATGCACATGCATGAGGAAACTCCCCTGGTTTCAATCTGGCCCATGGCTCTCACCTCACCGGAGAGGCAATATTGCTACTTTAAGTGTTACTTGGAAACAATCCCTGCTGCTTTTACAAGGGGAAAGAGTGCAGGTTTCTGGAACGCTTTTTCAGTAATCTAGCGAACTGTCCCTTGCGCCCCCTTTTCTGAACACGTTCTTGCGTCAATTCGAAATAACTGTGCCATGGAAAAGATCACACAATTTCATCCCTCCTCGTGCACACGTGTGCGCTCGTGTACGTGTTCGATTTTTTTTTACTGGCACATACTTTTTTTTTTTTTTTCCTTCCAACGTTGAAATAAAAGCAGTAGAGCTAAAGTTCGAGTCCAGATAAAATCATAAATAAAATTTTTTTTGCTCTGATTAAAGCCGAACAGGTATTAAAAAAAAAAAAAAAGAAAAAGTTTCCTGTTGTGGCTCTAATGATGGCAGTAATTCCGTAAGTGGGACCACATTTCTGGGATTATTAAGTGCGCGAGGAGAATAATAGACCACATGGTATGTTTGAATTACTTTGGTCAACCTGTGCAGCTACCAGAAATACCTATTTTTTTTTCCTGTCAGAGGCAGAGCTATATTTTCCTTTCTTTGGTCCAGCACACAGTTCGTATTATAAAAGTTACTCAGTGTTGACAACTCACCTTCAGAAGGAAGAGCAATTTGCTGAGCACTAGAGCAAAAAGAGCCCGAGGTTATGACTGGCCTATAACGTTTGACTATCGATCGCATCACTGACATTATGTGTGCAAAAAAAAAAAAAAAAAAAGAAAGTTATCATTTTAAATGCGAGCGTTTCTGCCGCAGTGCTGAGTCTGGAGAAACACGAGAGCTCTTGAGTTCAGGCTGTTTATTTGAGTGCAGGATCCCTTGTTCACATCTCATTTAGTGCAGGGTATCTACAAACACAGAAGTGCAGGGTTCAGTCAGAGAATAAACTACAGCTGGTGCACTGAAGCCTTATTCTGACCGCTCGGAAAGCCATTATTGTCAGTTTAAATGAATGCACTGGTACTTATAATTCCCTTTCCTCTAGTATTAACACGTCACTGAAAGTGCCAGCGTGTGTAATGGAATCTAAGTTTTTTTTTTTTCTTCTTTTTTTTCTTTTTAAATCTGTTACTTTGACATGCTGCTTGAACTCTTCCCACGGAGAGCTGTTAAAGCTCCGAACTTCAGGAAGAGCGGAGGAGCTCCCTGCGTGTGTGTTTGCATGTGCGTGCATGCGTGTCAGTATCTCTCCCGACAACGTCAAAGGGCGCCGCTCGAAAAAGCGTCACTTTTTACGATTTATCAAATAAATCTGATGCCTTCATGTGGCGAGGTCGGTCTGCACGGTAGTTTCCGTTGGAATAACAAAACCGAACAAGCGCCTCATTGTGACCAGAGCTCGGAGGAGGGCAGGACCCCCAAGGTGCGAATTAATGATGGCGGCCTGGTGTAATCAGGATAAATAGTTCAGTATGAGGAGGGAGAGAAAACCTGAAGAGGCACAGAGGAAGGCACTATCTGTCTCTCACTTCTCTCATCCAAGTACCTCCAGGAGACAGTGCTAAGACTGCAAGTCTGCGTAAAACCCCAGCCAAAGCATTTCAAAATGTCAGCTTTGTGCTCCGTCGCACACGTTCCTAGAAAATTCTTTTTCCCCTTCCTTTTATTTATTTATTTTGCTTGCTCAAGTATGTTTGAGCTCTTCCTGTCACAGAGAATGGATTTGTGTTTTTCATTCCATGTTCGTGACTCGTCTCTGTGTTGCGGTGTGAAATCCTATGAATATGCAGACCTCAGAAACATGTTCTTAATACTCAGGCATAAGAGCTTGTAAATCGCATTGGGGTTTTAAGTCGCACAGCTCTGGGTGGTTGCTCCATCTCGCACAAATGATGGCTTGTGTGTTACGCTCGGGCCTCTCGGATACATACACAATTTTACATGGCTCACTTTTAGTGTGTATTTCTGCAGCCTTTTTAACTAGTGGATTTAATAGATTTTCCAACCCTGTCTTTGCTTGTTGAAAATTGTACGTGATGGGTCAGATGCCAAAGAAAGGAGGGGAAAAAGAGTTTAATGGGCTTGAAAACACTTTTGATTTGCAAACAGCACCAGATAGGGAATGGTTGTAAAATTTTAATTGATCTGTGAAAAGGAGAAGCTACTAGTAGGCCACATGTTCTTCAGTTAATTGCCCGACTGGTCTGAGACTCCAGTGAAGTCTGATCATTAAAGAAATTGGTAAAACGTTTCTTTTCCCTCGGAATCGCAAGATGACGCAGAATCTTTTTTTTTTTTAGTTAAAAGCTCTCGCATGCTTTTTTTTATGGTTGGGTTTTTATAAGAGAAATTTCCTGGATCTCTCAGGATCTTTTCTGTTTGAGAGGCTTCATCACCAGATTCAATAATGGAGATTACACGGTTTACAGTTTAGTGTCTGTTAATTCCTTAACTGTTAAATTTTTTTTTAAATGATAAAACCTACGAGTGTTAAAGCAATTTAGAGAAGGATGTTTTCTGAGATTTGCTGTAGCTTTATAATTTTCTTCCCTCCAAAAGAAGCTGTAAAAAAGAAGTAATAATCCAATTATTTGTTGCTGCTGCATGCATCCAGCTGTTTTCTTGATGCTTACAGATGTGTGTGTGTGTGTGCATTTGAAATTGCCCAGAAAAGCATCCAAACTAGTTCACCTTTGCCTTGAGCAGGAATGATTGCATTTCATATACATAAATTTTTTTTTCACAGCTTGGTTTATGTTGCTTATGAGTAAATAGCATTTCAATTTGAAAGGAAACAGTTCAGAGCAATAAAGTTGTGTTCTTGGCAGCACTCACGAGGGGGCTGAGTCGTGGCTGATTGGAAGCACTCCTGGCGTAATTGCGGCCTAGTTAGCTCTGATTGCTGGTCCTGTGTTTGGATAGCAAACTGCACTGGTGCTTCTACAAATTACACTGAGTCAATACGTGTGCACTGGCATGGCTGTTGTCATGGACACAAGTGAAAGTGGTTGTTGCGTTCGTAATCCCCAGTGAAAGTAATACAGCTGCATCGGTAACGTGTGGAGGTGCTTGCTGTCCTTGTACTTGACATTTACCCTGAATTAATAAATTGCAAAGCAGATTTAGGTTTCTTTATCATAAACATTTTAAGCTCTCAAAGCAGCACAATGTATCTTGAAAAAAACTTCATGCAACTTCATGACTCCTGGCTGTAATGATCAGTTTTTTTTTTTTTTTTTTAACTCCATAACCACAGCGGCTAAATACCACAATTACTCTGTCAGGCCGAGAATGACAATAAACATAGGTGACTATCTGAACGATTGAAGATGACTGGCCGTGGCGTCAGACCGCACAGCCATTTGGTCTTATTATCTGTAAGACGATCAGACAGGAAATGGTAGTGGCTGTGATTGAGTGGAACAAACGCCAGGAGCAGGCTGGAATGGAGCTGAGAGTCATTACAAAAGCCTTCGGTTTTCCATCTTCAGGGGTTTGAAGAAGGCCAGTCAAGGGATGATAGCTACACACATCATGCTATTATGAATAATGTGAAAGAACAGTGTACACATCTATGTAGAAATTATATTGAGAAGAACTTCAAAGCAAGAAGACAGTTCTTTGCGTCAGCATTCAAACGTTTGGACACACGGTCTAGTTCCATGGTCTTTCATGTTTTTTTCTGCTTTGTAAAGCAATGCTGAAGGCATCCAGAATATGCAAAAATCAACTTTAAACATTCATAACGATTTAAGCGTCTGTAGCCTTCATACGTAAGACTCTAATCTGAGGTGCTGTTTGTTAATTGGTGATTTCTGAGGCTGGTAACTCTAAATGAACTTCTCCTCTGCAGCAGAGGTAAGTTTTGGTCCTGCGTTCCTGGGAGAGCTGTGAGCCAGTTTCATCATGGTGCTTGATGGATTTCGCAAATGCTCTTATACAATACTGTTCCAGAACCGCTATGTATCCCTGTGTGTTGTTTTACAGTTTAGAAATCTCCAGTATTGTTCTAGAATGTAGAAAAGTAAATTGAAATTTGAAATTGTTGACTGGTGCTGTATATGCTTCCATAAATATCTTCTCATCACCCAATTTAACACTAAAACACTCTATATAACAACTGAAAATATAGAGTAGAATAATAGTTCAGATGCGCACACTATAGTTGATGATAACTGTTGATTATGTTTGGTCATATTGTTTCAGATGACAGCGAGGCAGTAGACAGCATGTACGACACAGAGCTGAACCCTGCAGCGGGTGAGAGTGCGGAGGAGGAGACGGAGGACAGCGTCATGTCCCCAATCGCCATGGGCCCTGCCTCGCCCCAGCCCAACAACGAAGACTTCACTCCAAAAGAAGGGTCGCCCTACGAGGTGCCTGTCTACATTCCTGATGACATTCCCATTCCTGCCAACCTGGAGCTGCGCGAGTCCTCCGTGCCAGGTGCTGGCCTCGGCATCTGGGCCAAAACCAGAATCGGGATGGGCGAACGCTTCGGACCGTTCCACGGGCTGCACAGTGCCACCATCAAAGAGACCACTTATGGATGGGAGGTAGGTACAAAAATCAACAAATAACACCATTGTTAATTTAGGCACAATTATTATGAAATGCGATTACGGAGATGCAAAGCGATGAGAAATCGTACATACGAGGCCCGCTAGAGGACTCGCGGCTGAGGTAAGTGAATCTTAACCCAGTGTGATTAGCTCCTAGTCTGTGGGAAAGAAAGAACTACAGATCAAGCACTCGTATCCTGGGCGCATATTCTGCATGGATCTGATGTCATTACTGCGCTCTTGAATGACCTTGTTTTCTTTGCCTTCCTTCACAATGTCTTGTGATGTCGGTTTGCAAAATCCTGATTACAGAAGAGATCTTTTATATTCTCCCGCACCCACAATATCCATTTGAGTGCACTCATTTGGTCATGCCACATGATACGGGGAAATGGAAGAAGCGTAGCATTCGCAAGGAGCTGTATTGAACTATTCGTTTTCATTTACAGCATGACATCAGGGTATATTGTCGTTGCTTCATGAAGATTGTTAGTGCTCTCAGTAATGTTTGCCTGCTCCTGCATGATCAAGACTCTTTCCTGTAGCTCTTTAGTTTTCTTTAGTTTATGTTTATATATATATATATATATATATATATATATATATATATATATATATATATATATAAAAAACCATTCCAATTGACTAGTAGTTTATAATTTATAATAGTTTAGTTTATAATATACACTGTGGGATGCTTTCTTTGCGACTTTTAGCTATTACATTTTTCTCAAAGCAACAGAACACACACTCAGAAGAAAGTGCTCACCACCCTCTTCTGTGTACATCAGACGCTCTACGATTGGTTAAAGTTGATCTGATGGAAAGATGAGAAACACCATGTCGTCTGGCTGCGGCATCTTTCAGACTCAACCGTGTAACTTCATGAAGATGATATGATGATTTCCACTAAGAATTAATTTTTTCTATTTCTAAAAAAATACTTTACTCCTTCCTTCAGGTGACGCTTTATTTTATTAATCTGATGGGATTGAATTGACATTGAGTAAGCACATGCTATAAGCAGTTTTTTATTATTATAATTTTTTTTTTGCTCCTTACAGTTTTGCATTTTGACTAGACTCTTGACGCGCCCAGGGCTCGACTCCAAAAACTACACTCTCCCTCTTAGGCCGCAATGGCTTGGATTCGCCGCTAATGGTGCTCATCAGGATCCGGCCCCAGGAAAAAGCCTGTCTGTGTGTCTGCCTGACACAATGCTCAGATTTCAGCCCCAATTTATGCGCTCAAGCACTTTCGCTTTACTTTTTATAAGGAGCACTCTCAAGGCTCCACTCGACAGCGTAACGATTGACAAGGAGCACATCGATGAGATTCTGCACACATACGCACACTCACAGCCACACATATGCACACACTCACTCACACACACACACACACACACACACACACACACACACACACACACACACACACACACATAGTGTGCTCTCACACACTTGCTGAAGACCAGAGAGACATCTGTTGGCCCATCTGTGGCAAACCATCTATAAAAATGATACTTGCCGGCAGCTGCCGGAAATTGGGTGAAGACAGTGTGTAAAATCTTGTCGCCACATTTTATGATTTCTTTTATTTATTTTTTTTAACTTACTAATTTATTTTTTCTGTCTTCTGAGATTTTATTAGATCTGGATGGTTAAAAAAAAAGAGATAAATGAAACTCATTTCCATGATCGTAACAACAGCCACTGGATTTTACGGCATTATGCCAAAAATAAAAGGAATGAAAAATAAAGTGAAAAGAGAGACTCCCACATAGGAAAATTGGCCTTTTGAGAAAATGAAAGAAAACCCTGCCTGTCTCTACTGCTCAGCATGGTGAGAGGGACCAGAGCTCTTATCGGGGATAGTCATAACAGTCAGGCATGGATAGCCATCGCAGGACTCCCAGAGGAGATGGTCTAGACTACGTCAGCGCTCTTAGACAAATAGACAGTGTGGAGAGAGGAGTAGGTCTAACAGCACTGGGTCAGAGGTGTTAATAGAAGCGGATTACAGCAGAGCAACGTCGAGCCAAACACAACTAGATTTACGAGAGTTGGTTTTGGAGTGGACGGAATTAAAACCAGGATGTTTAATCTCTAGCCCTGTCTTTGCATTTTCTGACTTGCTGATGCGGTTTGTAAATGCGGCTCAGCTACGTTTGTGCGGCGGCCTGGGAAAACCCTTCACATGGTCAGATTTTAACATTTCGAGCTATTTATAGGCTTAAAAACTACAGGCTTGGGCTGGATGAACTGGCATCCTATCAAGGGTGTATTCCTGCCTCATGCCCCAGTGTCATATAGCTATATATAGTCATCAGCTGACTTAATCTTATTGTCACATAGCGTTGCCGAGCCCGGACCTGAGCAACTGCAGTGAAACTAGATCATAACCCTGCTTCCAGTGGCTTGTACAGTGGCCACGATGCATAACGGTGCATCACTTTATGTTCCCTGATGAAGCCATCGCTCTCGTGTAGGTTCAGTCTGAAATCATCAGACCGTGTGACCTGTTTCTGTTGATCCAACGTCCAATCTTTATTCTCTTTGTTAGTCTCATTAACAAATAGTTTTCTTACTGTATGTCCACACAGCTGTTTAGTCCCAATCTTGTAAGTTCTCATTACATTGGTTGTGTATGGAAATGCTCTTATTTCCACTGTTTAACACAGCGATGCTTTTTACTGTTGATTTTTTAACCATGTAACTTCAAGTGTTTAAGTGATCTCCACTTAGCGTTCTTTGTTCCAACACATTTCTTCCACAAAGTTGACGTTTCAGCAATATCCTTCCAGATTTTAATAATGTGATGTAACTTCACCCTTACAGTATACAGTGGTGTGAAAAACTATTTGCCCCCCTCCTGATTTCTTATTCTTTTGCATGTTTGTCACACAAAATGTTTCTGATCATCAAACACATTTAACTATTAGTCAAAGATAGCACAAGTAAACACAAAATGCAGTTTTTAAATGAGGGGTTTTATTATTTAGGGAGAAAAAAAATCCAAACCTACATGGCCCTGTGTGAAAAAGTAATTGCCCCCTGAACCTAATAACTGGTTGGGCCACCCGTAGCAGCAATAACTGCAATCAAGCATTTGCGATAACTTGCAACGAGTCTTTTACAGCGCTCTGGAGGAATTTTGGCTCACTCATCTTTGCAGAATTGTTGTAATTCAGCTTTATTTGAGGGTTTTCTAGCATGAACAGCCTTTTTAAGTTCATGCCACAACATCTCAATAGGATTCAGGTCAGGACTTTGACTAGGCCACTCCAAAGTCTTCATTTTGTTTTTCTTCTGCCATTCAGAGGTGGATTTGCTGGTGTGTTTTGGGTCATTGTCCTGCTGCAGCACCCAAGATCGCTTCAGCTTGAGTTGATGAACAGATGGCCGGACATTCTCCTTCAGGATTTTTTGGTAGACAGTAGAATTCATGGTTCCATCTATCACAGCAAGCCTTCCAGGTCCTGAAGCAGCAAAACAACCCCAGACCATCACACTACCACCACCATATTTTACTGTTGGTATGATGTTCTTTTTCTGAAATGCTGTGTTACTTTTACGCCAGATGTAACGGGACACGCACCTTCCAAAAAGTTCAACTTTTGTCTCGTCGGTCCACAAGGTATTTTCCCAAAAGTCTTGGCAATCATTGAGATGTTTTTTAACAAAATTGAGATGAGCCTTAATGTTCTTTTTGCTTAAAAGTGGTTTGCGCCTTGGAAATCTGCCATGCAGGCCATTTTTGCCCAGTCTCTTTCTTATGGTGGAGTCGTGAACACTGACCTTAATTGAGGAAAGTCAGGCCTGCAGTTCTTTAGATGTTGTCCTGGGGTCTTTTGTGGCCTCTCGGATGAGTTGTCTCTGCGCTCTTGGGGTAATTTTGGTCGGCCGGCCACTCCTGGGAAGGTTCACCACTGTTCCATGTTTTTGCCATTTGTGGATAATGGCTCTCACTGTGATTCGCTGGAGTCCCAAAGCTTTAGAAATGGCTTTATAACCTTTACCAGACTGATAGATCTCAATTACTTTTGTTCTCATTTGTTCCTGAATTTCTTTGGATCTTGGCATGATGTCTAGCTTTTGAGGTGCTTTTGGTCTACTTCTCTGTGTCAGGTAGCTCCTATTTAAGTGATTTCTTGATCGAAACAGGTGTGGCAGTAATCAGGCCTGGGGGTGACTACAGAAATTGAACTCAGGTGTGATAAACCACAGTTAAGTTATTTTTTAACAAGGGGGGCAATCACTTTTTCACACAGGGCCATGTAGATTTGGAGTTTTTTTTCTCCCTTAAAAACGTAAACCTTCATTTAAAAACTGCATTTTGTGTTCAATTATGTTATCTTTGACTAATAGTTAACGGTTTTTGATGAGCAGAAACATTTAAGTGTGACAAACATGCAAAAGAATAAGAAATCAGGAAGGGGGCAAATAGTTTTTCACACCACTGTATATAATTATAATCTGGTGCATTATATAGTTCAAATATTATAATCTTGATACCAGGAAAAGTGAAAAAGGAGAGAATGCATAATGGAGATTACATATGGGAAAATGACATCACTGCCAGACTTTCATACTGTAGTTCCTAGTTTTGATTATCGGCTTCATCCATGTCAGTCTTTGTTTCATCGACTGAGGTAAAAGCACTTCCTACATGGGCAAGAAAATAATCTCTGATGACTTCAGTCAAAGCGGTTCTGTTGCCTGCATTTAATTGTGTAAGTGCTATTGTTTTTTTTTGTTTTTTTAATGGTGTTGATGATGATATGAAGGTACAAAAGCATCCCAGACAATTTGAGAGCTCAGATTTTTTGGTGATGTAAATGTACTTAACTTGCAACAATGTGATGACCGAGTAACAGACCGTACATGAGAAATGCTTGCAAGATTCAAGATATCTTTAGGCAGGCTGACTGTTTTTACATCGTGGTTGTTATACTTGTACTCCTACCCACATACTTATTGCAATCAAATAGGTAAGGTTAGAAACTAAGCTAAATAAATCACTGCTTGGTGGTAAAACATACGTTTTCTTAGAGTTGAGATGGCAAAGTATGTAATCCACAGAAATACTCAGTATTGCTCAAAAGACCAATTTTGCAGAACTTTCCCGGACAATCAGACGTATCTTCGGAGTCTTCAAAGTCTTCAGATTATTTCTGCTCATGACTGTGTGTGTGTGTGTGTGGACGCTGCGGTAACATGACAAAGAGGTGTGGGTTAATGAAAGCGAGAGCAGCTGTAGGTGGACGAGGACGCCTTCCTCCGTCAGTACCTCAGGCTGTGCCGTCCCTGACTGAAGAGGTGTTAACTCAGATTCATTTCAGCGAGACGGACAGCTCAATCTGCACGACGCTTCGCCTCAGGGGCTCCGCTCGCGCACAGACAAGAGATACAACCCGTCTATTTAAAAGCCATTATGCTTCCCTTTATCACAACATAATGTAACACTGGCCCCCGCCGCACACCGTTTCAATCAGGTCCGTCTCCTGGAAGGGCCCCAGGAGGAAGGTGTGTAGCCACTGGCCTTGTCGGTTTATGGACTTGATAGTTCAGTATGTTTTTGTAAGAGGGGTTCATTGGCTCTGCTAATGGTATTGACAGAAGTTTTGGGAGCACAGCGGAATCTGACAGACTGACAGACTAGCGGAAAAGAGCTATCTGATTCCGGCTCCACTGGGGACTGCTGTCTCCATGCATGTTCATCGAGTGTCACACCCTGTCAGATATATCTAGAGGGGACATTTGTGTCTCTGTCTGTTATCCGTTTATCCCAAGACAGTATGCTTTTGTGAGTGGATTGGCAATTGGTTAGGGTCGGGATGGGGATCACTACACAAATACTGTACAAATAGAGTATTTCTGTTCATTCGTGAAGTGTTTGTGGTTTGTTGGAAAATGTTTCGCCTGTGAAGGTTATATAAGAATATAATTGCATAACGTAATAGCCCCTTGTGTGATGTTATTGAGCTGAAGCAGTCAGTAATAAACAATGCTGACATTTTCTGTTGGTGAGCAGGTACAAGAAACGGAACAACTGAAAGGAAACATTGGGCAATGGACAACTGGTGCCAAAAGTATTGGTAGTAAGTACCGGCAGCAAGAAGGCAAGCAGACGTTTTTATCCATCATATTGCCACTATCTGTCAACTGAGACTTGTTTTGAAACCAAGTCAAACCGTCAGTGGTTAACATGGATGGTGCTGGCGGCATTTAAATTGCTATCTTGGCTGGTGGAATCACATTTTAAACACACTACCTAAAACTATAAAGCACAAACATGCACAAGACAAACATACTTCATTTTTTCCATATACCTTATACATTTTTATCCAAATATAAAAAAAAAAAAAACCGTAGAAAATGAAAATTGGTCATTTTATTGTCAGATCTTGCCAAAAAAAAGTCAATCACACCTTCATCCTCTAAGTTTGTAACGCAGAGGGATTTGCTGTAAGACTGGATAACAGTTCGCAATCATTCATTCTTTTATAATATTTTAGTAATCATCATAGTCATCTTTAAATCACTTAATTATACATATGTGTTGTGTAGACCGACACTGAGATTTAATGATTAACAAATATTCTGCTAAACTGGACAACAATTTAATGGTATAAGTCCTGCCTCGGCGGCGCAGTGGTGTAGTGGTTAGCACTGTCGCCTTGCACCTCCAGGGTCTGGGTTCGATTCCCCGGCCAGGCTCGATTCCCGTCTCTGTGTGCATGGAGTTTGCATGTTCTCCCCGTGCTTGGTGGGTTTCCTCCGGGTACTCCGGTTTCCTCCCACAGTCCAAAGATATGCAGATTAGGCTAATTGGCGTTCCTAAATTGCCTGTAGTGTGTGATTGGGTGTGTGTGTGTGTGTGTATGTGTGTGTGCCCTGCGATGGATTGGCACCCTGTCCAGGGTGTACCCCGCCTAGTGCCCGAAGTCTCCTGGGATAGGCTCCAGGTCCCCGCGACCCTGAACACAGGATTAAGCGGTATAGAAAATGAATGAATGAATGATGTCCTTCCTCCAAGCTCTTGGTTTCTAACCAATCATAGAACAGAAGAATGGATTTCTACACCTCAAAAAGATGCTTGTAACAGTTTGGAAATTGTTTGTTTGTTTCATTATTTTGTAATTATTTGTCCCTCTAGTCTAGTAATGATTCTTTCTACACGGACCTGCATATGAAGTTCCCTCCTCCATCTTTTTTTATTCTGTTCTGTCTCTTTACTGTCTAATTTTCATTTTTGATAATATATTTTACGCCCATTAGGGGGCTCAGTTAAATCTAGCGACTATAGCAAGGAGTTCAAATAAATACTTTCACTCAAAGCCCACACAGTTGTAGCATCTGAGCCTGAGTCATTAACTATGTTTTTTGTGGTAATCTAATTTACTGTTCACATGTACAAGAGGTAACACTACTGATAGTTTTTTATTCAGCTCATCTCACCAGGGCAGTTGGACAGAGACGCCTTTATTCATCCCACTCACATTCAACAGTGAAACAAAGGAGGCAATGTAGCCGGGTGAATCAGAGGGGGACTCTCAAAAGCTCCGAGATGGTATTTCTTCAAAAGCTAGATTAATGGTGTGTACATACGCCGTGCCCTCGCGGTGTGCCGAGGCGTGTTGGAGTTTTGATTCGAAGTTTTCTCTGACGACAGTGATGACTCTTTGCCTTGCTGTAACTATCCCTGAACTCTGCTTAGTTTGCTAGATTAATTACATCGCTTGAGTTCACATCTCTGCGGCACTAGTGTATAAATGACTCACAACGAGGGGCTATTTCATGACCCAGTAAATGAGAAGGAACAGGTTGCCTGTAGCCCAGTGGATTTGCATGTGCTCACTGGACAGGACAATTTGCATACGAGTGCATGTTTTTGTTTTTTGCCTTTTTTTTTTTTTTTCACTTCTGCCCAACAACAAAAAAGGTGTTGGGCATTGTTTTTTTGTTGTTGTTGTTGTTTTTTGTGCAAAGACACCTTTTGTGAAATTTAACTTTAATTCGTGAGTTAGTTTGTCCTGCATTCGACTCCTATGACTGATGCCCTGGCACATTCTCTGTCGTGTCACCTATCTCTTTACCTCTTGACTTCAAAGAGCTTTGACCTATTGATGACTTTGCTGCAATACAAACTTTCTGTTTGCCTTCATGGCTTTTTTTTGGTCTTTCCATATCGTCATTATTCATCCCTGTGAAGAAAAAAAAAAGCCTGCTCTTGTCTGGCATTTTCTTGTATTTGCTATGTTGTTGACTTAGCGATACTCAGAATTGGATGTGTTCACTTTGCACCTTTGGTATACGTGACAGATGCTCTATTCTGCATGGTTGTCCCTCGTAGGTCAACCTGAATTCCTTTGTGTCCTGATCCTGCCTTGACAGCCCTTGGTTGACTTTTGTTTGTCCTCACACTAACGTCCCTCTCAGCTTTTGCGCCACGCCCCGGCCCTATCTGTCCCGACCTTACCTTTCACCTCTCTGTTTGTCCACCTTTGTGTGTGTGGGATCGTTTGGCCGCCAAGCACGTGTGGAGATAGCACTCGCAGTTCACAGCTTGTCCAATCTGTTTGGGAAACGAACTGTTTTTATCTCGAACAACACGCCAAAGAACACATTGAGAAGTTCTGCTAGGGGTGAGCAGCAACAGTAATCAATAGAGGACGAGCTGACTAGCTGGGGGAGAGGTAGCAAAAGATCGGGGGCAGAAATATTGTATATTCTCTGACGCATTTTGTAATCCTTATATTTTCTATAAATTATTAATTAGATTTCTATTTTATATAAATCACAATCCAGGATCATCTTACAGTTATGCTGATCTACCTAATAATCAGGTTCCTGCACATCTCAAAAAAGATGTCTGAACAGAAACTAAAACGTTTCACTGGTGGTCGCATGACATCCTCCGTGTAAATGTTCTCACTCTCTTTCCCACATAGCGTAAACTTATATCTTTGCTGTGGTCGTTCTCGGCTCCGTCGACCTGAGCCATGTGGGTTTTTTTTGCGTCGTTTTCCACGCAAAAACCAGGATAAAATAAAATCGACCGCAGATCTGCCCTGGCCTGTAATATCTTCCATTCACATTCGTTTTAGGTAGGATTTAAACATGCCATTAACCAATTTAATCCAATTTTCCCCATTTTTGGAGCACTTGACTAGAACAGATTACATCTAATATTAAACATATGGTGTGTGTCGCAGTCAAAACACTAAAGCAGAGTGTTTCTTTCTTCTTTCTTTTTTCGAGCTGTGAAAAATGCCCATTTTGCGTCACATACCTGAGTAAACATTGTCAGTTATTCCCATGTACGTGGTAATTGATAGCCGGGGAAGCAGGCAGCAAATTAAATGTCAAGATCGATTACCACGCTGATGCCTTATCATTTGTTAATAACCAATTACCCCCATCTGTTAATTAATCTTAGGCTTTAATGAAAGTTATATAGAGGATATGGCAGTCAGGGTCACTTGATCTGGCTTTGTTGCTGTTTTCCTGTTATTTACCTTCCTAGCTTTACTATAGAAATCATTGTTACTGGGCTGATAAATTCTGGTGTCTACTGTGCTGTCTTGCACTCCTTCTCTGTCGGCCTGTCTGTCTGTCTCTCTCTCTCTCTCTCTCTCTGTCCTCATCATTCAGAAGTGGGTGTTGATGAATAGGTCCATCAGCAGCTCTTTTGGCCCGAGGGCACAGCAGACACTACCTCTGCTCTACACTGCAATGAATGATGGCGTTTGTCAATGTTGTTTATGTTGTTAATTACAATGATATTTCCACACTGGAAATGTCTATTTGTCTCGTGGCTGTACTACTCACCTTCTTCTTCTTCTACTGAAGTTAATCAAACTCACAGTCAGAGGCAGAGGCAGAAACCCCTAGCGTCTGATGGAGAATAATACCTTCCTGATACGTCCAATAAAAATGTGTGTGTTAGATTTATTCCAGTTTGTGGTGATAGTTTTTGTTTTTTTAAACAGTATTATGCACCATGTAATAGTAAGGTTAATAAATAAAAGAAAGAATGTTCTCATAACAAGCGCTGTGTAGTATTTAAACGTGAACAAAAATTATATACGAGGCTGGATTGATTGCCAACTTTGATAACAACATGGAATAACGCACGATACAATAAATTCATAATGAGACAGGCTGTTGGATTTCTCTAGTTACTTCAAGTCCAAGGCTATGTCTTTGTTAGAGCAATACTGTAACATCCCTTGTGTCTCATAACACGTCTCTAACCGTGAAACATTGTCAGGATTATTCATCAGATTTGAAGTGTTGCTCTAAAAATTACTAAAATGTAAAATAAGGATCCAGGATAAACAAACCAAAAAAAAAAGAAAACCTTGCCATGTTGAATAGTATTAAATATGTCTTTTTACTGGAAAGAAATGCACTAAAAGGTTTCAGTGGTGTCTACTTATAGCTGAAATGTTGGAGAAAGATGTTCTATTTCTAAGTCCTGTCTGCTTTTGTTTTGTCTCCCCAACTTAACCCGTCTCCGTAAATCTGTCGTCCGGCTCCATGGAGTATGTCCGTCACACAGATTTCCAGTCTATGATAGCGATTTTAGACATACTATTTAAAGATAGACGACAAATTAATCTCCAAGTGGGGTGAAATCATGCGCACGTGTTATAATACGACGTATAAATAGCCAGACGGAGAGATTATTGGTCAGTCGTTTTTCCTTTTGGAAAAAAAAAAAAGGCTTTTTCACATCAGGTGTGCAAATGTGCTGGAGATCAAGGCATTAAAATTGTTCTTTGCATAAGAGTGAACAAGTGCTTGGTGGTACCATGTACTTAGCAATCTTGTGTTTGCTAATAGGATCACAAGATAGGATCCAATCTTTCTCTCTCTTTATCTCGCAGTCTTACACTTGCTCCCTTTCTCTCTCTCTCCGTTTCTTACCCACACCCGTGCGTTATCAGGAGAGACAGGATGTAAGGCTGTATAAGAAAGGATGAGGTTTGAGACCTGTTTCAGTTCCTTGTGCGTTACTTCTTTGTCTCTGTGGCTATGCTCACGCCCTCAATCATTCGCTCTTGACAAGTTGTCTAATGCTCAAGTGCTTTCTCACCCTGCACTATGAAGTGCTATGACACAGCCATCTCTGGAACAGGAACCAGTTCCTCGTGGCACTCGGTACCTGAGGTGACCGACTTGTTGATTCAGAGATTCGGCAGATATCTCTTATCAGCTCCGTTCCATTTTCTTAAAACCAGGTGGACAACTTCATTCAGATCCACAGACTTTAAATACATAATGCGTCATGGGACGTGATAAGCCAATGACACCTTGTCCTTGATAAAGCTCTCGTTTTCACGCCGAGATATGATTCCGACTGAGCACAAAGGAATGATATTACGTTATGAAATCTACTCGCATGAAAAGAGGTCTCAGGGTGATCTTGTGCTGAAGTGCCCTTTAATAGAGAGTGATGAATCGTGTGAAGTCTTTTCGGCAAGTAAAAATAGTGTATTTTTGTTGCATATTTACACGTGCTGTATTCATTCACGCTTTTTTACTGTACATGATTTACGGTATTACACATTTCCTTCATATGGAATGCTTGTGTGTTTGTCGTCCTTAAAGTTTATATCTGTGGTTGATTGACAGATCATGAAAAAAAAATTAGCGGCATGGAAAATATATGAAATAAATCAGAAAATAATACAGAAAGGATATAAGTCATATTTCATTTAGTCTTTCATTGTTTTTTACACTGTATGTTATAGTGTTATATGCTGTATAGTGAATTTGGGGGGAAATTCCATGAAAATACGCAAAAGCTAGAAATAAATCGCACTTCTCTTCTTCCCCTCATCCTCCTTGTAACTGGGCGAGCTTCTAATCCTCCTCGTCCTCTCCTCTTGCATTTCTCTCTCCTGTCGAGCTCTCGGGCCTCAGTCCTTCTAATTCGGTCTTATCAGTGCTGTAATTTAGTCTGAACAGCTTGGGTTTCTGTCAAGCCGCCGCTGCCTCATTGTCCCACGCAGCTGTAGTTTAGATAAACCCTCAGACGGAACAAAGTCCACCCTGACCTTTACAGACCCAATCGCACTTGTTCCCCCCCAAAACTAATTTCTGCAGCTTTTGACCCTGGGAGGGCATTACAGACGAGATGAGTGAGCATGGCAAAGACAGGAGTGAAGAGAGAGGATTTAGACGTCTGGCCGCCCAGGGCTCAGTCTGCAGTGCCACTCAGAGCGCTGTCCTGTGTCACGCAGAGCAAAAGAATAAAAAAAAATAAAAATTAAAAAATTAAAAAGCTGAAGGTGGTCTTTCAGCATTAATGCTCAGAATGATCAGTGCGTTATAAATCATTTAATTTAAAAGATATCAGCTGTTTTTGTTTTCGTAGGTGGTGTATTTATAGCCTTATCGTGCCGCTTTATTATAGAGTATGTATTAAAGATATTATCTAAGGCACTGAGTAGGGTGTGAAATGCCGAGCTTGTTTTCACATTTTAACCATTATAATTTATCGGTATGTGTTATCATCAGCTCTGTCAGCTCGACATAACTTCCTTGCATTATGTGACAAACAAGCAGAGGAAGCTGAGCAAAGAGTGGAAGCTTGGACGCGGGGGGGGGGGGGGGGGGGGCTGGTGAGATGGAGTGATGCAAACGGATTCGTACTAAACGCTCCATTTTATCCCCCCTCTGTCATCCTTCAGCTTGATGAGCACTCGACGATGTAAATCCAAAATCCCACTGTCCGTCAGGCTGCACCCATCGAAAGCACTCTGAAAAGAGACAGACGGGGACGCACAAGTGCTTCAGTTAGAGCCCCAGCTCAAGTGGCCAGCCAGGTTCGGGATGCTCGTCTTTGGTTCCCAGGGCGATACGAAGCAATCGCGTGCACACACACACACACACACACACACACACACACACACACACAAGGATTAACTTTTCACATGGCTGGGGGTCTGCGCCTGAAAAGACCTGACAACTAAACAGCTTTATTAAAAAACAGAGAGAAGAAGAAGAGGGGAGGGAGGAGTGAGGGAATTCTTCACATGATGGCCCTGAGAGAGGATTTTGGATATAGAGTGTCCCTAAGGTTTTTTCTTTTTTTTTCTGTCTCCCATTCTTTGTCTTTTTCGCTTGCTTTTCTTCTTTTTTCTTTTCTTTATATTTTTGAATTGAATGAACAAATTGTCTCCGTCCACCTTTCTTATCCCTCTTTCCTGAACAGTCGAGATGGATTCCCGAAGCCGATTATCAGTTAAGTAGCTCAGCATTGTGTGTGAAGTCAGAGACAGACTCAGCCACTATATGAAAAATTGTAGAAATACTTAAATATATATTTGGGTGTCTGCTGTATATCACATGAGAGCTTTAATAAAAATAAATTTTTTTAACGTCCCAATATTCCGCATGACTTGATTGTACCTGGCGATCTGAATATTCTTGTGAAAGAATTAAAAGATCTTGAAGAACTGCAGTGAGTGTCTGTACGAATGAATCAGGAAATTGAATCTGTTTAAGGACATGCTCTTGGCGTGGCCCATCGCCAGACTAAGGACAGAAGGGTGGATGTAGTTAGTAGGGCATATCCTTTCACTGCTTCACCCACAGACTTAAGCTATCATTGTTCTACACTGTACATAACACACACACAACTGAAACAGGAACCGGGGAACATTTTGTTGCACTGTTGAATGAACTGTGTGAATAAGTTAATTCACACATATGTAGAAAGAGTTTTTTTTTTTTTACTTGATTTAAAAAAAATTTAAATATAACATGCATGATGTCTGAATAGAAATAAAATTTGTTGCAAAATATATATTGTTATTGAGGATTTTATGCATGAGGGATTTATTCATCTGAAGAAACAGATGGGTCTCTGAGCAATCTTCAGCCTTGTGGGATTTCTTAAATGATCTCCGGTCGTGAGGTGCGCTTACCGCTACACTACGGTAAACTCCAGTAAAAATCCCTAGAATTTCTAAGACTCTCCAGTTACGGTGTTTACCAGACAATCTCAACACACCTTTTATAGTTTTCCCCTCCTCAGCCATCACGTTTCAAGATAAACCCTCCTCACTTTTACGTCCGGTCACTGTATCCCGTACAGGGCGGCCATGCACAGCTCCTGAATGGGCATCAGAAAGCTGATCTTGGCTAAGCATTAGGCTTAAGACTGAGGGTTTTGACTAACCTTAAACTGTTCTCTCGTTCTTTCCTTCATTTATTTTCCTTCATGCTTCATGTGACCTCGCTCTCTTCTCTCTCAGTCTTGTCTCAGATGTTCTCTCCTTCCCCTCTGTACGCGTGCTGCTTTCAACGGATCGGCTCCATGTTTTATTCCAGAGTAGAAGTGTTCAAAGGTTTTGTGGTTGTCCAGTAAAATCAAGACATGTAAATTATTTCTCAATCTACAATCGTAATTCTTTTTTTTTTTTTTTTTTTTTTTTCTTAATGCTTCCAAATCCTCTTTTACTCATGCAATCAGCCGCTCATAAGTTTCTCCAGGTCACGTTCCCTATGAACACTTAGTACTTGACCTATCAGAGAAAGCCTTTGATTGCTTTAATAGCAATACAATGGATTGGGAAGTGGAGCATATTAATGTACATAGGGGGAAATCTGCTGGCTTTTCAGGGGAGGTTGATTAGAGCAGCTCAGACGTATCAAGCAAATAAATAAATAAATAATAAATAAAAGGATGTATAATTTTCTGGGAAAAATAAGACTAAAAAATCTCCCGAGTGTGTGATGACTTGTGCACCACAGACATGTGATTCTGTGCGTTTCAATCTATAATTCGGTCTCTAAAATCATCCTCTAAAAGCGTCTCTTTTCTCTTGTATACACACACACACACACACACACACACGCGCACACATACTCATACACGAGATATTTGCAGTGGGTGCCAGGCTTATGAAAAACCAGCAGGGATTGTTCCTGAATTAAGCAAAGTCAGGGGTGCCTAAATAGGGGCCGAGACGTAAAGGGGAAACGGGGGGTCAGCCCTGGATTGTGCCTGAATTAGCCAGACTATTCAGAACCCCCTGAAAAGCTCCTGGGCTCTTTCTCCACAAGCAAATTGGGAGGAAATCTGGCTATTGTCACGTGTTTTGAAGTGGCTAGGGGTTTAGTGGGGTGCTTACCTACAGATGAAAGCTGAGACAATGGGGCGGCATGGCCAGCATCGGCAGATGGACTGCTGGAGAGCAATCCTGACTAAAAGGGCATTTTGGAACTGTGGGTGCCGTCAGCCAGCCACTGGTGTTGGAAGAAACAAAGATTCCTTAATAACCACTGTGTTAATGTGTTCTGGCATCGTTCACAGTCAAATCAGACAGCAGTTCTGCAACTTTTAGACAAAAGTTTGTTAATGCAGCGTATCATAGCGTGAAAGCTTTTAAAGACGAGATGAAATTCGTAAAGCATTTTCGATTAGAAAGGTTTCGCTCAAATTGAATATGTTGACATTACACGTGCATAGTAACAAGTGTATGGAAGCCGTTTTTTAACAGAAAATTACGGAATAACAATATTTTATTTCAAATAAAAATGCGATTGGCACTTATGCATTGTCCACTCTGTGTCTTATGATATGAGCTAAGAAGATGAAAAGGTCAGAAATGAATGAATAAACCTTTGCTAGACTGATCTAAACTTTGGAACAGCTGCTCTGCCTGTTGTGTTTCCAACACTGTGAATTTCGAATTCCGACTTTGTTGTGTGCACGAGTGTTTTGTTTTGACACTAAACTAATTTGAACCAGGAGCAGCCTGAGGACTCGTTGCTAAACAACTCACTTTGAGCAAAGATGCTAAAAATGCTTCGCTCTCACCTCAGAAAAGTGAACTGGATGCAGATCTCTTCCTATCAGTCCTTCTCTTTATTATCTTTGTCTATTTAAGGTAGCCTTAAAACTTTTGCGGAGAAAGTGAGAATAAGGTCTGTACTTTTTTTTTTTTTTTTTTTCCTGCAGTGATTTTGTAGATATTGACATTATTTTGATTGAATCTTTATTTTCAGTCAAGTAAACGTAAAACTTTTTATTATTTTCTTCTGGTCAAACCTTGAGATGAGATGACGGAGCACCATCTACTGACTCAGTGTGCGACTTGTGGGGGGAGCGAGTGCATGAACTTTAAATGGATGAATATTTACCACTTCAATGAATATTAATACACTTCCACAGTCTTAACCTCCTGTGTGTGGACGTGTGTGTGAGTGTCTGCGTGCGTCATTATGGCACACACACTGATGGTAGCCAGGAAGCGTGTTGGTCAGCAGTGATAGGTGCTCTGGCTACAAGCCCTCACCTCACCTCTCCTCTCCTGAGGCACTGGGTCCATGTTTCTCGTCAGTTCGCGCACCCTCTTCCTCCCTCTCCACCCCTGAGGTCTTCCGGAGCCTTCCTCAACATTCTGCCCGTGTCCGCACTCTCATTAATCAACGTCAGGCTCAGACCCTGAGCGCAACAACAAGGCCAGTATTCTCCGGTCTGGCCCCCTCAAACGCTCATACATCTCATTGTTCCTCCACCGATTCACATGGCCAAGAGAAAAGGGCCAAGAGCTCGACATGAAAGGGATGAGACCGAAAAACGAGCAAGGACGAGGCATCTCTTTCTTTTCAGCTCACTCTCCTCCTTTTCTTCCCCGCAGCACTCTCTGTATCTGTCTCTCTTTTCATTCGGAACAAAAAAGTAGCATCGTAGACATGATCGCTTGGGAATAATTAATTAGCAGTAATGTGGAAAAAAAAACAGCTTGAGATAGTGAGGGAGAGAAAAAGAAATACAGAGAGAGAGAGATGTGTGTATGCCACCCTTTGTCCCTTGTTTGTCATTAACCTTTGCTAGAACTCCCGGATGGAGCTGCCACTTTTTTTTTTCTTCTACAAAAACAGCACTTTTTTCCACCCGCAAAAAAAAAAAAAAGGCATTTATTCATGTCTAGGGAGAGAAAACTCAAATATTCTCAAAGGGTTTATGCTGATGCAGAACATTTTGACAGACAACAAAGAGCAAAGATTCAGGCATTTAAACAGAGCCAAGCTGAAAGTGTTGCTAGTTTGCATAAGCCGAATGGAAAATAATTTCAGGCGAGAGAAAGACTAGCAGTGTATCTCATTTTCTCTCTCCATCTCTCTCTCTAATAAATATTTATTCATATAAATAATATCAATGTAAATCATTATCGATGTTTTATTAGGCAATTGTCACATTTGTGATTTTTATTAGATTTTTTGTCCCTTGTGTATGTCGAAATGTTACAACTGCAAGATGATAGACAGGATAGAGAGAGAGAGAGAGAGAGAGAGAGAGAGAGATATGGCACAGAGTGACCCTCGCCTGGATGACTGATGACCCCTTCTCCTGTTCACGTCAGCCCTCTTGCCTAGCCTAGTCACATGCCACATTGTGTAGCGCTGTTTGCCAATAGACCTCTGTCTTCAACACAGAGAGGCAATCAGTCTTTTCATCTATGAGCTCTTGCTTTCACACACCCTCATACAGTTCCTCCAGGCAGTGGCTGGGCTGGAGGGAGAAGGGCGATGGGAAATTACATTGCCAATCAATCTTCTCTCCTGTCTTGATGAAGGCTGTCTAAACTTTCGCTCTTTAACTAACCCTCAGAGGTCCATTAAGAATGCTGGACATAAAGTGGACAAACAATAGGGAAGATTAAAAGCCATTCGATTCTGCCTGTGGAGTTTAAGGGGTTGTTCAGGCTGGGAAAGAGAGGGCGGGTGGGCGCAATGGTGTCAGCGATATTTTTAGGAAATGTACTCGTTCGGGAAAGAAAAAAATAAATAAAAAGTATCTGATGTGATTTTCCCCCTTTGCTATCTTTTTTTTTTTTTTGCCTTGACAGACCACAGTGTCCATTTTTGGGTGACAGTTCAACATTCTATGTGAGACTTTACAGATTACACGGCAATGTGGGCACAGACCTTTTGTTTTGTTTGGAATTTGCTAATGGAAGGTTTGCAAACTCTTCAGTTAAATACCAGACACACTATGTTCAAGCTTATTTTCTTTCTTTAAGCAACACCCACATTGACACATTTCACACTTAGACTTAAGTGTACATTAACAAGCCACTTCCTCACAGAGTAAGAAACCATTGTGAATTTATATAAGGACAAAATTCTGTTCAGTATCATAAGTAGCTCTAGCTAGTAAATATATGAGGTGCGTTCAAGTCAAACTGGGACTTCCTTGAGAATGAAGGCGTAAAAGAACGAATGCCATTCACAGCAGACCTTAAGCACAGTGCAGTGATGAGATTCTTAGCCACGGTGAAATATTTGAATGGTGCAGTCATTTTAAAGAAGGCCGTACATTCGTGAATGACAATCCCGGCCGAGGTGGCTCGGAGCCCACTGCAGTCGTTCCCATGAACACTCCGTAAGTGAAACGCCTGATCCTTGAAAATCCACAGATAACTTGTCACTAACTTGCAGAAGAGGTGCATCTGTCTGTGTGATCTGTACACACAATCATTCATGAACACCACCTGCACATTACAGGAACTCTGCTTGGAGTTATTGCCACATCCCCCAGTACTGTCCTGTCTCGCTTCAAGCCATTTACACATGTTTGGGCCATTAAATGAGTTCCAAGAAGCAGGCAGACTGATCATTTCTCCACTTCACTGCTAGTGAAACTGGGTGAAACACTGCGTTAGTGTAAGAGGATATTATAGGTGATATCAAAAGGTAACTCGAATCAAAAGTCCTGGTTTGACTTGAACATTTTTCATACATAAGTTTTCGAGGCATTATTTTTTTTTAATGTAAAACATGTTGATTGACGCAAACTTCAAATGTAAAATCACTGAAGCCAGTTATTTATTGCTAAACTGTAAATCTCTTGTTCAATCAATATAAATATGAAATTGCATCTAACTACTGTTAAAGATACACTGACCCTGAAAAGTAGCAATGAGCAAATGATGACGACACAACTGAAAGCTCAACAGAAGCTCAAGTTATTTTCTCAGCTCAAAAGAGGGCAAAAAATACCATGATGGTCACAGAGCAAATTTCTTCATGCCCATACAAGGTATTAAGATGTTTCTGATCTGCATTGGCCCACTGCTGTCCCTCCTTGTCTCTCTCTCTCTCTCTCTCGTCTGGGACGATGGCCAAGTGCCACCAAGGACACCCTGTCTAATAAATCATCCCTATTTCAACATCTGCAAGGCCCAAAGGCTCTACCCTTCACTAAGATGGGCCCTTCTCTCTCACACCGGGAGAGCCCTCAGGGACGACAAAACCCACTATTGTCTCAGCTCCAGTGAAGAGGAGTCTCTCTTCTCTTCCACTCTTTTTGACAAAAGGCGTCTGAAGGCCAGCTTTAGTCTGCCAGCAGAGATGGCCTGCTCTCGGCAGGGAAGCCACTCTCCCTCACTTGCCATCTCTTTCTCTCCATCCTCTACCCTCGCTCGCCCATCTTTTAATGCTCTCCTCCTGCGGAGGTCACTCGCCATGCCTGGCTCCTTTCATTCCCACCGCACTCACAGGAGAATATAAAGACATCAAGTGCGGAGGGGTGGGGGGAGAAAGCCAAAATTGCCAGAAAGAGATATTAGGCATGGCTGTCACAACCATTCTTTGGCCACTTTTCATCTAAAGTGTAATAGAGAAAAAGAAGGGGAAAGAAAGAAATAGATAAATAAACAGCACGGCTGAAAGCTTGGATCAGGAGCTTGTTGCGTTATTCATTTTAAAAAGTGGATAGAAAAGACTGGATTAAAAAAAAAAAAAAAGGTTCTAACTGCCAATTACATAGAAAGAACGAAAAAAATCAATTCTGAGCATTTGGATGTATAGTTTGGATTCAAACTAAGCTATTCATTGGATTTTGTTGGATTGTGCAGAAGACAGCATGACGCGCTTGTGTGAGAGTAACGCGGTGTGTACTTACTGGTCGCTGCCTGGAAGACTGAAAGTAAAGAGCTTCTGGAAGTGATGTTTTTAGGATTGTGCGCACATGATGATCCAACCTTGTCCTGTCCTTTTTTTTTTTTTTCAATTTATTTTTTTCCCCCCTTATTTTCTTTTGCACTGTCATAAGCAAAAAGCAATCCTTGGTGATACTGAACAAGACTACACTCCACAAATAGGACCAGTATCAGGACACGACTCTGACTTGAATCTTTAAGATAAGAGAATCTAAAAATATGTGGTCCTCTGCGATTTATTTGATGACACTCTTATGAAACAGTGATGACCTTGGCTGTTGGCAGCTCAAAAGAATTTATATGAGCTCAAATAAATAAATAGGCCATTTTACCAACTGACGTTCACAAGTGTTTATTCTTCCGCATATTTACTGTAACTCTTCCCTCCAAACTAAATGAAAGAATAATTGATTTGGCAATTAACCCAGAGAAGAAGAACACACTTTCTACTGGCAAATAGATCTTGATGTCTCAATCTGCAGCACCATGAATCAGATCAGCAGCATGAAAAGAGGCGTTTGCCAGCATTTCCCAGCATCCAGCAGAGCCTAGCAAAAGCCACACAGCAGTGAAGAGGTTCTGGACAGTGAGCCCAACACCAGTCCCAACTGTCTATACTGTGTGAAAGTGTCAGATAGCAACAATGCATATATTGTCTATCAAGACCTGCTACAGAGCTTTCGAGTGGGGGCTGGTGAGCAGAACAGACTACTATTACTTGTTGGCCTTGGCTGGCATGGACAGAATGTAGCTCTTGGATATGACAATGAGTAAAAACATTTAACACTGCTTCTGCCAGACATAGCATGCATAATTTGAGCTGCTATTTAAATGGTTGTGTTTTTCTTGTCAACAGCAATTGTGTGTGACGTGGACGATTCTGATAACTGAATGCATCATTTTATTTAGAGGTACATGTTGAGGAAGAACGATAACCAGATAACCAGAGTAAACTTGGATTCTTAAAATGCATTTGATTTTGGTTGGCTTGAGAACAGATCCTGGCTGAGAGATAGGGAGAAAAAGAGAGAGAGAGAGACCAAGTGTCACTCATCATTGAGAGGCCACTTCCATGGGAAACACTGAGCTCATGCCCTATCGGCCCTGTAATGGACACTTTAGAAGGGATGGACTGCCGGGATAGGTCCCCAGGCCCTGATAAAGCAGAATTCCTGTCTGGACTCAAACCCAAACAACATTAGCAGCAACACTGCTACCTCAAGCCCCCCTATTCTTCTGCACTCCTCTTCCCGCTGGCATAAAGCAGAGGCAGATTCCTCTGTCCAACTTTGGCAGAACTGGATGGTTTCTCCCTTCAGCACAGCGCCACTTATCTCCAGCCAGAGGGTAATGATAGCGCTGTTAACAACAATAATGTGTGGCTGGGGCACAAAACTGCCATCATGACAAGTCAGAGGGGAAAGCTTTGGCACATCACATCATCAGAAAAAAAAAAAAAAGTTCTCTGTGACCACTACCTTTACATTATTTTAGCCCATCTTCTCTTTTGTACTCTAATATGGTTCGGCTTAACAAGAAAACAATTAAAAAGAGAAATATTTATCAAAGTCCTGCACATTTTTTCCCCTCTTTCACTCGTCTCTTGCTGCCTTGGGGGAAAGCCTCTTGTTAGTTTAAAACTCATGTTCTAAAGATTAATGCTGGCCAGAGGAGCACGTCATCCTTGCTTAACGTACAGCTGCAGGGTGGATAAAGCCAGTTTTGTGTTTTTTTCAACAGAGGTACGGATGAGTTCTCACTCAGCGCCACTAGAGCTCTGCATCTCAGCGCCTGGCCACATCCATTAAACCGTCATGACACTGAAGAAACACTATGTGAAAGCCATGCAAAACTTTAACTTTTTCCTCCTCGTTTCACTCGTTTTCACTCCTCGCTCTTTTCAGTGATCAGACGTGTGCGTCAATGTAAAAACAGCAAAAGGAAAAAATACATTTCTAGGTCCTTTTGTAAACATTTTTCCTGATGATTGCTCTATTTGCACGACTGACGGAAAGTTAAAGTCGAGGTATTTCGCGTCCGTCTGAAGAAAGGATGACGACATGCCTCCAGGGTCCCGATTCATAAGGCCATGGTGTTCCTAAACCTTGTAGTCAGAAGGAAAAAAAAAACGACCAATAGGAGCTTAAACGTGCTGATTCACCTGTCTAGACAAGAGCAGTAGTGCTAATAACTCTGACAGTGATGATGACCTTTACCTGGATGGCCACTAGGTCTTCCAGGTATGTGTCTGATGGTTCCTTGCGATAGCAATGGATAAAAATGCACCACTTCAAACATCCCGCCTGGTGCTTTTGGGGCCCTGGCAGCTGACACTGCTGTAAAGTGTTATCTGCCGGCTAATAAAGTCATTTGTGATGAGCCGAAGTTCATCCGCAGAGGCGTTTGCAGACAGCACCTGTCATCCAGGAATTATTTCTAAAGTAATTTAGAGCAGATTTGCTGATCTCCTCTAACGTATCGTCGACCAAAAGTCAACGTCGGACCCGATCCAAAGTCAAAGTCAGCCTCTGCGATACTAAATGTAAAGCCAGAAGCTTAGACTTCCTCTTTGTCTGTACACTTCCTTCACTGCCGTCTTGCAGAAGCCCACCTACAAAGTCCATGCTGATATGACTGACTCCCTTCTGTCTGGCTTGTATTACTGTGATTTGGGGTTTATGCTCCAGACTCCAGTTTATGCCATGCGTGTACTTTCCATGACATCGGTAAACGCTGAAATAACTGGGCTAGTGAACAAGTGAACAAGGTGCACTAGATAGTGTTTTACCTGTACTCATATCATAGTGCTGGGTATGTAAAGGGATATGGAGGAATATTGGAAAACTTGGAGCGTTACCTTCAGTGTAAATAAAATTATAATAAAGGTCAGCCATAAACAGTGTCCGGAGATGTGTCCCCTGAGCGCATGCTAGGCCTTGAACAGCTCATCTTTCACCTAATCTTTTCAGTTAGAGTAAACAGAGTGCTGTGAATCATGGAAGTGCAATGCACTGGGACAGGCTAATCAATTTCATTAGCTGCATCAATCATCGCTAGCTGACGTTTATTGTGGTGGTGATGGGTTGATCTTCTGGACTTGGGGACAGGCGGCTTCGGTGATAAATGCTGCTATCTCCAGAGAGAAGAAATAAATAGAGGCCTCTTGTCTTCTCTGGGAGAGTTGGGCAGAAAATATGGCGTGCGAAGAGGGTAAAAAGGTTACGGCGGCGAATAGATCAATGCCATCGTAGAGGCACCACATCGCCATGCAGTCGTATAAAGAAAAATCAATGTGCAGAGATGTCTGGTATAATGAATTGAGTGTGCCACTTCATTGAAGAGTTCACGGACATGCTGTTTCATGATCATTTCAATGACGGTAAATCAACGCTTTTTTTTATGGCCGTGGATGATTTTAAAGGTAAACGCTGCAAATGTGTTCTCTGCAGCCGTGAGACAAGAAGAAGAAGACAGTTTCCTATCATGTTGCGATGATGATCAGGCCGAAGTAGAGTCAAGCCCAATCTCTGTGTAACTGTAGATTAACAGAGAGATATATGTTCCCCTGTGTCCTCTGTAAAACTTTTAAAAGACAGAAACTTCAAACTTGTGTTTTTCTACAGTATTTTGAACATGACCATCCATCATTGGACTTAATATAGGAGCATCTGTGTTTGCATGGAGAAGAAAAAAAAAAAAATGCTTGTCTGTCCTCAAATGCTCATGAGTTTCCAGAGATGTTTATTTTTGCATTGAACCTAGCAGTAGTTAACAGGCTTCTAAGTGAAGGAATGGCTTGTTGAAAGAGTCTAGAAAGTAACTAAACTAATCTGACAGTTAAACTAATGTTTTTTTGGTCATCTTTGAACATCGAACCTTGGGAAAATATACCATTTAGCAAATTCTCTTCAATCCTCAATAGCAGAGACGCTTCCCGGGGCTAAAAGCATTGGCAGCGGATAAATAAAACATAAAACACTGTGAACTTTGGCCCTCATCAGCCTTACAAGTGGAGGAAATATCCTGTTTGCGATCCGTACTTTGTATCACCCGGCGGTATCTCTTGGCTACAGCTTTCAATTTCACTCTTTGAATTTTTTAGTGGTCAATGTGGGAACTAATCTGATCTGGACGCGTCTCAAGCCAGGAGGGTAAACGCTTTTCTAGCTACAGTTCATTTCACGCACACAAGCGCGTTTTCTGTTGTCTGCACGACTGCAGAGCCGAAACGACGCGAATTCTTATCCCGCCATTATAACCATTACAGATGTTGTTGTTGGTGGGTTTACTCAACGAAGCCCTGTTCCAGTTATCATCAGCAGTGATTGTTTTCCATTCGGCTTAAACTGATGGGCGCAGGAACGGGTTCAAATCTGTGATTGTAGAGATTTTTAACTTCACAAGGCAGTTTCTTTGGAAAATGCTGCTTTTTGAGGCCATCTGACATAAGTCACTCATTGATGAGGCCTTGTGTGTGTGTGTGTGTGTCTGTCTAACAAACCCATTGTACTCCATCTGTCAGCAAGGTAACACGTGTGGAGCTTCGCTGTCAACATGCTGGAGATGAGAGTGTAAATGATAGGATAAAACACCACCCGCTGTCAGTGAGACACACGTGAAAACACTCACGTTGTCAGACAGCTCAAGCCCTCACCCACGGCGTTCCCAGGCGACGAACGAAGGAAGCGTTAAATCTTTTCTCGTCATATCTTTGCCATTATTTTATTCGGCTAAAGAAAACACCTATCCTTAAACCCGCGCGCTACAAATAGAAAGCGCAAAGAGAAATCCCGGCTCAACGTTTAAGTGCAGGCTTAAATTCCGTTTGTCTATGGATTTTCTCGCTGAATCCTTCATGTAATTATGCTGAGAAGCCTGCGTTTAAGAACTGCTGTAAATGAAAGACATATTATGTATGCTATGTTATGTTCTAGGTATGCCAAACTGCAGCTTAGATACAGTATGTCTAACCCTTTTTAGAGCATAATATCTCCCATGATGTTTCCATCATGAGGTTTGGCCCATGGATGATGTTATTGCACTATTTATGTCAGATGTCCTTAAATAGTTGTGAAAAGATTAACTGTCTCTCGGGGGGGACAAAGTTGGCTTCCATTAGAGTTTTGTAGTATATGACCCAGAAGCGGTTGCAGTGAATTAACCAATCCAAATGTATGGGTTTAATGAAGGAATGTCCTGAAGAGTGCTGAAGAGAAATGTGTGTGTGTGTGTGTGTGTGTGTGTGTGTGTGTGTGTGTGTGTGTGTGTGTGTGTGTGTGTGTGTGTGTGTGTGTGTGTTCTGATACAAAAGGCTGGCTCATGAGCTCTGTGAACTCTGTGTTTTGCTTGGCGGAATAATTGCTGCGATTATTCTTTTCCATCCAATGAGACAGA
This sequence comes from Channallabes apus, assembly GCA_030522415.1. Taxonomy (NCBI): domain Eukaryota; kingdom Metazoa; phylum Chordata; class Actinopteri; order Siluriformes; family Clariidae; genus Channallabes; species Channallabes apus. The sequence continues at coordinate 36,031,157 of CM060111.1, forward strand.
TTTAAAGATCCCCTGCACCCTCATTTTCTTTCTTGTATGGAGTCTGTCTTGGCGACAAACACATTTGTCTTGCCCAAATTTTTCTGCCATTATACAATCACCCCAAATTAAACAGAACTTTAGATTTATATTTGACAGACCCTCTACCATGGATCTGGATTTGTTTGAGTCAAAAAAAAAAAAAAAAAAAAAAGGTTCTCTAACATTAGATGACGTATTAATTTTTTTTTTTTTTGGCAGAAAAAAAAAACCTCATCAGTGACTGACCTCTCCCTCAACCCAAGTCAAAGAAATCCAGTATTTGTGCTGCTCAGCCTCATATACAGTACACATGTACTCATATATACACCTCAGAAAAAAACGTTTCTCTTTAAAGTTTGGCTCGTCTCAGCCTGCCCTCAGCGCTGACTTTTGCAAAGCCGCAGTCCGGATGCCGGTGTAACTCCTCCTAACCATCGATGTTGCTTTAATGCGCCAAGACTTTCTTGAGTGAAGAGACTGAAGTCTGCTTAAAAGAGCATGAAGCGTGCCTCCATATAACAGGTGGTTAATCCTTCTGGATAAACAAACTGATCTAGTGAATGCGGCGTGATTGGGAATAAACAAAAACATGTGCGTACAAATGGCAATCATGACATTATAACATTACAGAGTTTTCCTTCACCATGTCTCTCTTTTTTTTTTTTTTTTTTTTTTCCAAATGACAGTTTCTTTCAGCTTGCACTCTCCAAATGTCAACTAATCTCATCTCGCAAATATGCCCCTGTTTGCATTTGCATAAAAGGGAGATCCTGGCCTGAATTAAAAGCTTCTATTGATCTCCTGTAGACATCCGAGCACTTTCATCCTCAGTTTGAAACACTGCCGGGCTCACGGCGAACGTGCAGCAGAAAAACAGATATTGATAAAGCAGTATTAGGTTTCAAACAGTCAATCATAGTGCAGGAGAGTGTATTAATAAAAGTATTCGGATAATGAAAGTCCCAGGCTACTTACAATAAATGATCTATAGAGTGCTTTCTGGAGATTCTTTAGAGTAGCAGGTTTTCATGAGTAAATATGTTTATTATTATTATTATTATTATTATTAGTACACAATTACATGTGAAAGCGTTCCATTTATCTTATACTACAGCTTCTTGACTTATTTATTCAAATAACTGTTTAACTAGTGAAACATTGAGTATTAGTTCATTGGTGTACAGTAACTGGGTTATATAGAGAAATAAAGGCAGTTTTTACTCTCATAACTGTGTCCCAGTTTGACTTGAACGCCCTGTCGTACATTTTATCTGTTTATATTGGTGGTTAATATTGTGGTACTATAAAGCCAGCTAGTTCCTGTTATCATTCCTTGACCAGTACTTTCTCTTTTGCTGTTTCGAGAGACCTCTGACTGTTACAAAGCACTGATATTGGAGACTCCTTCCAAAAATGCTCCTCTCATCATTAATCTCACATACCAGTTTAACCACCAATTAGCCGTCATGAGTCAGCACTGCCACTATGCTATGCTGTCTTGTCTGGCTTTCCTGTATGATCATTACAGATCATCCTCCTAAATGGTTTATCAATAATCGCACTCCGCACCTTGATTTATCTCTATCGCTCTGCCAATACAGACGTCTAGCATCCTAAAAGGCCCCAGCGACCTAAAGAATGATGGATGATCACACCACGAATACGGGATATGGTTCATCATAAATCCGAGGCAGCTTGTTATTATAAACGGCGATGTTGATTTTTTTTTTTTCAGGAAGTGAAGTCCTGCTGCATAGGTGGAGCTGCTGACTTAGCATCTGCAGACGTTTCAAAGAATGAGATGATTATTGCAGCAGCAATTTAATCATGGAAGTGGTAAATTTAGTGATGTTAGTAACACGCTAAGAAAACTATTTGATACTGCAAGACATGCTGACCTTGAAGGTAATACCTGCGTTGTTTGTCTATCAAATCTGTCGCTCTTGCTCTCTCGCACACACCCACCTCATCCTGACCCGAAAGCGAGGGCCGGTGTTAGCTTTACTCGTGCTGATAAGTGTTAAACAAACTTGCTTGCCGTGGCCGTCGCTCCTCTCTCCTTTGTGTTGGCACAATAGGAATTCAGCATTCCTTTAGCCATCCGTTTCGCCGCCCGCCACGTCTTTCTCACACTCCCTGACAGGACAGGAGATGTTGATAAGAATATAATAGGGAATCAAACAATGCTAAGCTGGGAGCGATTATATTTAATTGCCCACGGTGGAGTGTTCACTATCAGTACTCCCTTGATGTTTGCCTTGGCCCTAAAAAGCTGCAAGCCCTCAACTTATTAAAGTCATCACGAATATATCAGATTGTCGCTAGTTTCCTGGTATTTACCGCTGAACTCTTTTCTGTTCTCATTTGCAGTTTTTATACTGTACTGTATGTGTAGACTCGTTGTTGAAATGTTGTTAAACAGTGAAATCAGTTCTCCTGCATCCCTGGTGGCATCTTCTGGTAAAATCTCAGATTTTTTTTCGGCCTCATTTTGAAGACAAATGACTTTAGATGCGAAAGTCCAGCGATGATGCAATCTAAATGCGACCATACACACAGTAATGAAACCAAAGTGTAAATCAGGTGTTTACGCTGATCGTTTAGCAGCACGGCTTTCACCTTGGTGTGTATTTTGATGTTTATATTTATATGTATATATATTTATAACAATGAGAAACGCGGTTTGCATGAAACCATGAGAAACAAGACGCTCGGACGCTGGTTTCTGGACGCGCTTCGCATTCCCCTCTTTCTCTCTCTGTGTTTATTTCTGTCCACCTCGGACCGAGGGCCGAGTTTCTGCCTCACTAATCTGCATGTCAGGAGATCAATAACGCGCCTGCGTATACATATCTAAAAGCCGTGCGCTTCGCCAAAACAAGAGAATATTCTCAATAACTGCGAAGCAAAACTTTCAATTTGTGGCTTTCTTCGTGTGGTTCTTTGAGCCAAAGAGATGCCACTCAGCCAGTTCAAAAGGCACTGAGGTTTGTTTTCTGGTGTTTCTTTTTGGAAACTTGTGGCTTTTGACATCCATAACCATCTATTGGCTGCGCTGCTATATTGCCTCATATTATCCAGACTTGAGGAGAATTGTTTTTGGCAACGTGTGCGCCGAAATTTCCCCGCTGCAAAAGCTCTTAAAGTGTGCTTGCTTTACTCCTTACCTCCAGCTTTTACAGCTCCGTGTCAGGGCCTTTCGCAGTCCTCCGTTAATTGCGATTAGAACGAAACTGAGCTGTGACAAGACGGCGTGGTCGTTACCTTGACTGAGACCGCCGTCTTTTGCTCAGCGCTCAGCCCGTGTCACTTGTGTTAGGCTAAAGAGGGAAAAGCTGAAGAAAACCTATTATGTAAAATGAAGGGGTGTTTTCTTAGCTAGTTGTGTGTCTATTAGGACAGCTGGATGGCCGGTTCGGAAAAGCTTTGCTGGTGTGTGTGTGTGTGTGTGTGTGTTTGAGGGGTGAGGTTGTTTTCTTTTGTCTCTTGGTTTTCACTTTGTGTCAGTATAAATAGAGTCGAAGGAAATGAAGGTATGCTTATAAAGGTGTTATAATGTTAACAGAATACATAGACATTTACTTTCTCCCTCTCTCTCTCTCTCTCTCTCTCTCTCTCTCGTCCCTTTTGCTTTTTCTTCCACACACATACATTGACGCTAATTAGGTTCAGCCATTTGGGCTGAATCATTCTCCCCGTATTTATTTTTGAAGTCCTCCACCATAGCACCTCTGTTTTCGGACATTCTTGCGCACTGTCAGCCTGACACGCTAATCACAGAGCTTCACGACTTTTTCATTTACATAAGAAGCCCTGACAGGCTTGTGTAAGCAAACGCTTTTTAGTGGTCCAATGGTGCATGTTACGTCTGTTTAGAAAAAAACATCGCAATTCCCACCGGGGTATCAATGCCGCAAATTGTCTCGTCACAAAAAATAAAGCGTGGGGGGGGGGGGGGGGGGGTGGAGGAGGGTGGAGTCATAAGAGTCACTTTGAAATGATTCTGACATGCCATAAATCATCTCAACGCTTGTGGCGAATCATACTTTCCAACCATCTAATTAATACATTATTTATTTACTCGACATGCACCCACACATATGGCCACTGCTCTCCGGTGGTAAGTCATTTAACCAGCTGGGTGTTGGCCAAGTACACACACGTACAGTACAGTACGCATGCGCTCTCTCGCTCTCTCTCGCTCTCACTTTCAATTTCTATTTGTGTAGACTTTTACAAAATATGCTCCACATCAAAACATTACATAATTACTAAATATTTGATCTTAGTTTTTTTTCTTTTTCAGATATTTTAAATTCCAGATTTTTGGACAAAATCATTTAATATAATGCATGCATAAAAGTAGTAAAGTATTTTTTTATGGCTTCTTATGCAACTGATATATATATGTATAGATTTTAATAATGTAATTAATATTAACAACAGTGATTATTTTCCCAAGGTGAACACATACTGTACACATACTCTTACTCATTATCTCTTTGTCTTCTTCCATGTGCATTTATAAACCCACAGTAAGCATGTTTCCGTGTGTATCTTCAGTTGTGTGAGATCAAGCAAAGAATAAATAAAAAAAATAAAATAAACGCCGTTTTTGCTCTGGTGTGGCTGTGACACGGCTACAGGATTGAATTATGTATGTAAGTAGTTTAAGCAGACTTGTTGGAGTATTTGTGATGTAATTGCTTCCACTTGGTTGGCTTGGATACAGTGACAGGCTCATTTAGGGAACCACAGCTTTTGGGCAGTGTGTAGTGCCTCCAATCAAACGCTGACAAAGGGATGCTGGGAAACATATTCGCTTCCTTTTTTTTTGTTGGATTGTTTGTTTTTCTTTTATTTTTTTAAAGTTTCAATGACATTTAAAAAAAAAAAAAAATTATCCCCACATCCTTTCGCGCATTTTTTATTACCCCAGTGGGTTGCATGCTCACTTTTAGGGCCTCCTTCCCAATTTGAATTGCATTTCAGCACACTGCCAGAATGCATTCAGATTAGTTGCGAGAACGGACGCAGTTGTGCTGACGTGTGGTTAAAGCAGCTCGACGATCATCAGGAACATATTCTTCGTGTGAAAGACACAGAAAGGAAAAGAGTTTGTATAATGGTTAGCTCCCACAAAAATGCAGTGCTTCTCATAATACATGCGCGCACACACACACACACACACACACACACACACACACACACACAGACCAACAAAGTTCATTTTCCTAAAAAGTTAGACAGATCTTGCTAACCAACAGTTTACACTAATTTGTGACATCACCAACAGACACCCAATCATGCAAGCATTATGACGAAATAAGCATGATAAACAGTAAGCAACAGATTATATGAAAGCTAGAGCCGTCATTATTAAGACCCTTCTGTGTAAGTGCGTGTCCCGAGTGTAAGTACACTCTCTAAACAGAGCGATAAAAATCTCTCAGTGGTGCAGAAAGCTCCTGGATCTCGCAGAATCGCTTTTTGTGTAACAGAGCACGATGAAATGTGCCCATGTCAAGTCCAATACACAGGCCACATGTTTGGTCGCCGAGCCCTTCCTCACCCCTCACACACCTTCCATTCAGAAGATGAGACAGGAAAAGGAGGTGGCGTTCTCATGCTGGAGATCAGCGCGCTCCGGTAACACAGCCCAATAATCCCAGAGCGCAGCCCTCTTCCTCTCCTCCCTTGCCCGCGAATGAAAGAGCGGCACACAGAGAGTGGTGAACACACACGAGCTCCCATTATCTCCCGAAACCTGGAACAGACCCGGCTCTCATCAGGGCCGCGGCTCTAAAAGACGGCGGCTGTATTCTGGCGCGCGCCTCTCTAGATAAATATTCCTGAAGGGCCCCTAATACCACATCTCCTCCTCCGACTGTCTGCGCCGAGCTAAATTTCCTGCTCCCGTGTGTTAATGTCAAATCTATGCGGCTTTCATTTCAGCACACAAAGAGGGAGCTTGAACGTACGTGCGCCCGTCAGTTTGGGGCGGGGGGTCGGGGTCAAACGATGGACTCCTGTCTCATCACTCAGTGGCCGCTTTATGCTTTCTGCTCGTCAGGTTTCTGCCCCCCCGCTGTACGGCTATTAGAAGAGACAATCTGAAAACCAGCAACGTGAATGGATGTCCTTATTTGGGCATTAATATTGATATTCATATCCATATCCTGTCCTTCTGTTTGTTTAGTTTTAAACCCATGATTCTAATCTGACCCGAGGTTTAATTCTCTTTTTCTTCTTCTCTTCACAGCAAATGCTGAACGATCATGAAGTGTCCTCGCAGGATAGCTGCATCAAAAAGGTAGGCCTCATTGTGTGCTTCGAGTACGCCAAAACCTCGACAAAATCACAAATGTATCATTTTTTTTTCCCCACACACTCAAAGTTCACAAGAACAGGATGTTTTTTTTTTTTTTTTACTCTTATGACCAACAAAAATAATAGGAAAACTTATTTAAAAAAAATAAGTAAATAAAAAAGTTTTGTCATTTCTGTTTAAACACCTGTCGTCAAAGTGCAAGAAGTTTTTTTCGAGCGCACTCAGTGAGATAGCGCAGAATCCCTCTTCACACACTGATCCTGAGTCTTGTTCCAGCAAAGGGTTAAGTTTAAGAGGTGATAAATTTATTGTAGGGGTGGCAAGCTTCATTTCTTTTATGGCCTTTGTGAGAAGGTCGAGTTGGTGGACGAGGAGAGAAGAAAGGAGTTCAAGTGTAAAACCAACGGAGCATGAAAGAACAATGGCAAGACACCTGCTCGGAGAATCAGCGCAAGGCTCATGTGAAGACCGCCTAAGAGGCAGCTGAAGTGTGCGGCTTTAGTTAATGACTGCGCCGGCTTTAGACAGGCTTTTGGCTTTCGGGAAACATGGCGACGCATTGCAACGTTTTTACACACTGGATAAGACGCAAATGATGATCTAAAGAAGCCATGATTTGTTATTAGATAGTTAGTGTTACATCAGGAGTTAAGCCATGTTAGTCTTTTTTTATGGATTTTCATTACTATCCAAAATTAGTTATCACAATAATAATAATCATAATAATAATAATAATGAATCATTTATAGTCATCGATTAAAAAAAAAAAGTGTACACTTGGACATTAAAGTGCAGTTTGTGTCTTTGAAATATTAAGAAGGGAATAAGACATAAAGGAATAATAATAATAATAATACAGTAATAACATTTATAAACGTCTATATTCAAGCCAGAATGCTCATTCAATTGAAAACATCTCTGCCACATTATCTTCAATATCATCATCTCTCTTTTCTATTTCAATAAAACACTTCTGACCCTCCTAAAGACAACAAACCGAAGAGGCGGTTTTATTTCCCCCGAGCTGCAAAGCCTTCTTAGCCTCAATCCCGTAGGATGAGATAGATACAGGGAGAAAGGGAAAGTGAGAAGGATGAGGGGATAGAGGCTCAGCTCTTCTTTCATTTATTTATCCTCCTTCTCCAAACACAAACAGTTTCCAGACTCGCGGCTGGAGATGCCTATCGACGGTGCTGTGAGATAGGATCTGCCTTATTGCCCGCGATCGCCTGGGTATTCATGCACCCCCTTTCGACTCTCACACACTAATATTTCAGCTTTCCCCCGAAGCCGCCAGATGTAATCTGACTGCTCACACTTTGTGCAAAGACTGTGCATGTGCATTTGTGTGTGTGTGTGTGTGTGTGCATGTCTGTATGTGTGGGTTGGTTTCATGTAAGCTCACAGTGATCTGGCAACGATAACACAGAGAGAAATAAATTCATTATAGAAAATCAATGGCTTGTAATTGCATTCACAACTGATCCAAAAAGAAGCCTGGGCAGATCCCCTGCAGCATTGTCCTGCATCTGGCCCGGCTCGAAATTAAAACATTTACTCCATTTGGACTGCTTTATAAATGCGCAGGGCCTAAAGCAGGCCTGTGATGCTTTAATGGGAAAGAGATTAATGACTCGCTTTGACAAGCACCCAGAGATCACAGTAATGTCTTTCTGGTCCTTTACTGCCGCCAGTCCTTTTCTTTAGGCTAGAAAAATGGACCATGCTATCTTATCTTGTAATGTTTGTATTCATCAAATAATGTGCATCTTTGACATTCCTGGATGTGACGAAGCTCGCCTTTCATGTTAAGAGGGCCTCCTTTTGTTGATTTCGTTTGTACAGGGTCAGGTCGCCACTTTAGCACTTTCTTTTCTCGCTGATGAGAAATAAAGGAAGCCGAGGATAGTGGGGGAGTGGTTAGACAGGCTGGACTCGGGTCAGCAGTATTAGCAGAGAGGGTCACCGAGGGGGTGAGCAAACCTTTTAATGTTTGCTTTATCAAGCCAGGAAAATTTCCCTCCTGTAAAGATTCCATCTCAAACGATCCGTCAAATTTATGACTGGCTTATTATGCGCAAGACACGCATTACAGGTCAGGAGGAGCGCTTTCCTGACCTGCGGGCAGCCCGCTCCAAATGCGATGATTGATTGATAATTATGATAATTTGTTTGAAATGATTATCTGGATATAATAATCACTAGCGTGCAACCCCCCATCGTGCCTGCTTTTTTTTTTTTCTTTTTTTCTTTTTTCCTCCTCTGCGTTTTTCACCCACTCATAATGCAGGGCCATCAGAAATGGCCTCTGGTTATGGAAGGGATAGAAACAGGGGCCTCACAGTCCGGTCCCCAGGGCTCAGGGGGGGGCCGTTGATGAATGATGACCCAGAGGAGGCTGAAATCAGAGGAGAATAAACAGGGGAAAGAAGAGGAGAGGGACAAGGGGAAGGCTGGTAACTATCTGTAGCGGAGGGCAATTATACGCCAGGCCAGGCTGCCCCAGGGGCAGCAGCACAGGCTAAAGAATGCAGAGGGCTCAGGAGTCTGACCACCCAACACACACACACACACACACACACACACACACACACACACACACACACACTGCTCTCAGAGAGGTGGGAAGAAAGAAGACAGTCTGGGAAAAATATTTCTTTCTGAAGTTTCTGTTCACTGTAATTAATGAAAATGTCTTGAAGTAAAACAAATTCTTAAAAAAAAAAAAAAAATTAATAATAATAATAATTTTTTAAAAAGGATAAGATTCCAAAGGTCCTTAATTTTGTATTTCCCCCCCCAAACCCATCATTTTAACTGTCAGTCCAAGGTCTTTATTTTTTATTCTTTATGCTCAGGAATGTGATTCCACTGAACAACATGCCCGTTCAATTAAAACGGAAAGCCTTCTTATGCGCTTCAGCAGCAGACTTGTCAAAAAACACTCAGCAATTGGATGTCGTTGGCTTTTTCTGTCACCAGCAGGGGAGGAGGCCTCCGTAGAAATAATATTTGTGGTTTTCTTAGTAGGACTAGGAGATGACTTAATGATAATATCCTTTCTTTCTTCTCCTGGCTCAGTTACACTCTAACTGACAATCAGCTTTTTCCTCCTGAGCTCGCATCGTGAAGTGCATTGTGTGTATATACACACACACACACACACACACACACACACACACACACACACACACGCACACACACTCCGTCTGCTTACTAGAGGAAGCACTCAGTCACTGGGCCCGAGACCATGCAGTAAGACACCCTCGCGTGATTACCATTGTGGACACACACACACACACACACACACACACACACACACACACACACACACACACACACACACACACACACACACACAACAGCAGTCTCGGATTAAATTTCAGAATTAACATAATATTCATGCACCTAAGGGAAAAAAACGGTCCACATTACACACCGTTTTTAAAATCCCATTTTACTTATAGTAATATAATCATGTTTCAGTCCTGTTCCGAAAGAATTACCGTGCGATTATTTTTAAGTTGTTAACGATTTTCCAACACGTACAGTACAGTAGGAGTTCTGGTTATATAAGGTCATTAAGCTCTACCCCATGTAGTGAGAATATATAATAAACAGGAGGCCAAAGTGTGTGTTGCAGCCTAAAAATAGTGTTTCAATCATGTGGCATATGTCACTTTGAAAAGAGATGAAAAAGAAAGTTGTATTTGAATATGGATCTTAGAAAAAAAGATAATAGTGATAACGAAGGAAAACAACTCATAAAACAGCGCAACTTCCAGTATCTTTACTTGAGGATGCACACACACAGCAGTTCCCCCCCCCTATATTTGCAAAAACGTATCGTGTCTTAGCATATTTCTTTCTTTTTTTTTTTTTTTACGGACAAGAGCAGAAAACAGACACGTCTTTCTGCCCTGTCTGTGGGAACTGTCCCTCACTAGACAGAATGCTGTCATTATGCATGATGATCTTAGCATTCCCAGTTCCAGATGCTTGAGTACAGTGTGTGCATGGAAAGGCCAGCTTCAGTGTAAGCGTGAGAGAGAGAGAGAGAGAGAGAGAGAGAGTATGGAGTTGTCCATTGTGACATGTGTATGGCTGCACACACCCCACTGCTTGCACTGGAATTCAAGTGGGAGAGTGTGATGAGGAAAGGTGACGAGAGAGAGAGAGAGAGAGAGAGGAAGAGGCGAGAAGGGAAATGGAAGACTGCTGAAAGGGCAAAATATTAGCTTTCATGCACTGCTCTCTCAAACTCTCGCCCTTTCTTTCACAATCTTCCCCTGAATGCCACCCCACCGCACACAGCTTTCGAACAATGAGGGTAGAAAGTGACAGAGATTGGTATGTCTTCTTCTTCTTCTCTCTCTCTCTCTCTCTCTCTCTCTCTCTCTCTGTCATTCTACATCTCTGTGAGAGAGTTCATCATGAGTGGGAGTTCATTAATTCTGTTGTGTGAATGAATGAATCCCCCCCTCTCTCGCTACTCCTATAATAATGCTGTTGCTATAGAAACGGAGTAATTATGAAGAGGTTAGTTGAAGTGTTGGTGTATTTTCATGACACTGCTTTTTTCCTGTTTGGAAAAGTGAATATGATTTCTGTCAAAGGCTTCACAGACACATCCTCAGGCCACATTGCTGGCTACTAGAGCTCAGTGTGTGTGTGTGTGTGTGTGTGTGTGTGTGTGTGTGTATATATGCACATGTTTATGCATTTGTATACGCACAGCACAAGGGGGAGCATTTTTCAGTTACTCAAACATTTTTTGGTCACTTCTGAGAAATTAATGGAATCCATTATGAGCGAACACTACACAAAAACCTCTTCCTTTTTTCGCACCGATTTTTTTTTTATTTCGCCCAAGCAGATAATGATAAGTCACCGCCGTGGACGCGTTAGCATAACGAAGGACGAGACAAAAGGGCTGAATGGAAGACTAAAGAGTGAGCCGTGCTGAGGGTTAGGAATTTCTGAATGCCCATGAGAGAGGCTCTGCCAGTCAGTGGCTGTCTGACCAGGCCATGCCCAACCATGCAGAGGTCATGTGAACACAACCCCCTCACACTCCTCCATCTCTCCGACATGTCTGCTCTCACATTCTCACCCCCCATTTCCCCAAAATGAATATTTCTCCCAGATCAGATTTAAAAAAAAAAAAAAAAAAAAGCGCCAGTGGTTTGCTGTTTGTTCATCTCTGATGAATGGACTTGGAATTGTCTTTACATTGTTAACCTCTGGAAAAGTAGAAGCACTCAGTTCACGGTTTTGATATCAATTGTTTAAAGATGTCTAATGCTTCCAGAATTTGTAGACCTACAGTACTCTCAATCCACTCCACCTCAGCATGTGTAATATAATTATCGTAAACATAAAAAAAAAAAAAGATCAGAAAACTTTTATTTCATTCAAATGAAAGCTAAAGAAGAGTAAGAGAGTCTGTTAAAGAGGGAATAAAACATAACATGGCACGTAGTGTAGGGAATTAATCAACATCATGACGGTGTGAGACAAAGGCTGGTACTGTTACCACCCTTCAATAACATCAAGTCCCCGAGTGTTTTGCTTGTCTTGCACCACGGCAATTCATCAACAGTGACAAATTGTGTTTTGCACAATTTGTGAACTCGCACATTGATTGAAAAATCAATTTATAGCTACAGTACTGTGCTAAGGTCTTGAGCCACCGCTCATATTAAATTAAATTAAAGAAATGGGAGCAAATGCTTTACATTGACAAACTGCAAAGTGCCAAAATGTACAGTTTTAAATGAACCTGAGCAGCAACCTCATTTCCCCTCCTGTCTGTTCCAACCACTCAGCATTCAGCATCACTAGTATATTAATCACCAGCCTGATCATCTGTCATCATATATATCGTAAGTTAGATGTTTTTTTTATGCTTGAATGATTCATAGATCACTCTGGCTTGACAAACAAAAACGTTCCTCTGAAACTGGTCATTTACAGGGACTGGACTGAGAACGGGAGCCAAAAACTTGCTAAAACCCAGAGACAAAAAACTCCTTCAAGAAGCCTGGAGAACGATTCCTCAAGATGACATTAAAAATACAAGAAAGCCCGGCTCTTTGGAAGCAAAATATGATATAAAATGAGCCAGGACTCGGGTAATCTTGTCCCCGAAAATCCAGCCATATGAACAGATAAATAAATCAAACATTTAAATAAAACATTTTCTATTATTAGTCGTAGTGTAGATCAGAGCTGGTTATTATAGTAATGTTGATTTGTATTAACGCCATCAGAGCTGCTGTTATAGATTATGAAACAAGACCTTCAGACCAATCGGATTTAAGAATTCGAAAAGGGTGAGACCTTGACAAGAAACAAAGCTTAATGTGTCCTCATGTAGTTTTATCCAGCTTTTAAACACAACATCTACATGGATTTGTTTTTCACATGTTGACTCATTTAAAGCGTTTGTAATAATTGAATTGATTAGCCTGCTGTAAAAAAAAATAATGTTTTGTGCAGATATTTATTAACAGCTGCAGCAGCCGACTATGATTATGATCAGTTTGTCTCAGGTCTTGTTCAGGCAACAATTCAGGTATATAGAAGTGTTTTTAGGGCTGTGTGTATGTGTGTGTGTATATATATATATATATATATATATATATATATATATATATATATATATACAGGTCCTTCTCAAAAAATTAGCATATCATGAAAAGGTTCTCTAAACGAGCTATTAACCTAATCATCTGAATCAACTAATTAACTCTAAACACCTGCAAAAGATTCCTGAGGCTTTTAAAAACTCCCAGCCTGGTTCATTACGCAATCATGGGTAAGACTGCTGACCTGACTGCTGTCCAGAAGGCCATCATTGACACCCTCAAGCAAGAGGTTAAGACACAGAAAGAAATTTCTGAACGAATAGGCTGTTCCCAGAGTGCTGTATCAAGGCACCTCAGTGGGAAGTCTGTGGGAAGGAAAAAGTGTGGCAGAAAACGCTGCACAACGAGAAGAGGTGACCGGGCCCTGAGGAAGATTGTGGAGAAGGACCGATTCCAGACCTTGGGGGACCTGCGGAAGCAGTGGACTGAGTCTGGAGTAGAAACATCCAGAGCCACCGTGTACAGGCGTGTGCAGGAAATGGGCTACAGGTTACAAATTTTGCATGTCATTCGGAAATCAAGGTGCCAGAGTCTGGAGGAAGACTGGGGAGAGGGAAATGCCAAAATGCCTGAAGTCCAGTGTCAAGTACCCACAGTCAGTGATGGTCTGGGGTGCCATGTCAGCTGCTGGTGTTGGTCCACTGTGTTTTATCAAGGGCAGGGTCAATGCAGCTAGCTATCAGGAGATTTTGGAGCACTTCATGCTTCCATCTGCTGAAAAGCTTTATGGAGATGAAGATTTCATTTTTCAGCACGAACTGGCACCTGCTCACAGTGCCAAAACCACTGGTAAATGGTTTACTGACCATGGTATTACTGTGCTCAATTGGCCTGCCAACTCTCCTGACCTGAACCCCATAAAGAATCTGTGGGATATTGTGAAGAGAAAGTTGAGAGACACAAGACACAAGAATCTGCAAAAGGATTCCTGACCAAGTATTGAGTGCAGAACTGAACATAATTATTTGAAGGTTGACTTTTTTTGTATTAAAAACACTTTTCCTTTATTGGTCGGATGAAATATGCACATTTTTTGAGATAGGGATTTTGGGTTTTCATGAGCTGTATGCCACAATCATCAATATTAAAACAATAAAAGGCATATAATAATTTTTTTTTTATTATTATTATTATTAGAGAAGGGCTTTCATCCGTGTCGCTTCCAACCCCAGCATTGTGCCCACCTGCACCGTCTTGCACAGCCTTGTTCCGGACAACCTGAACCGAAGTTTACAAACGACGCATTTCTCATCCCATTGTGGCTCTTGTCAAGGAAAGAGCCTCGGCTCGGCTTGTTTGGCGGATCATGTGACCGACGCCTGAGCTCTCGTTTCTAAGATGGCTGACCTCCGCTTGCACTCAAGAGATTGCTAATCGTGCCCACTGAGACGCTTGTTTACAGAGGAACAATCGAAACTCGTAGATCTGCACTTGTGGGTTAACACACAAACCGTCCTGCTGGTGCTTCCTACAAAAAGCAAGATAGGAACACAAACAAAGCAGGGAACGTGTTTTATTTATTTATATATATATATATATATATATATATATATATATATATATATATATATATATATATATATAATTTTTTTTTTTTTTTTTACTAATTATCCTCCTTAGAATTATTTAAAAACACTTTATTTGGTGGTTTACTAAGTGAAAATGAGGTGGATAATTTGCTCTGATGGAATGTTAGATTTTTCCTGAGTTTAGATTCATATTCACAGAGAGTATTCTTTACTAAATGTGTGTGTACGTATGTACTGTATGTGTGTGTGCATGCACTTTCAGGACTACACCCACATTATCACTAAGAACAGATAAAATCCCTTTTCAATCCGATATCAGTGTGAGGTCCAGATGTGTGTGCGTGTGTGCATGTGTGTATGTGTGAGTGTGTGTGTTGGAACATGCCTCCATCTGTGGCACACATGGGATACATTCTGTAGTAGTTGAAATAATTCATGGGTCACTCGCAGACATACTACTTGATACTTTGCAGCTTCTCTGTTATAAATGGGTCTGGCTGCAATACACACACACACACACACACACACACACACACACACACACACACACACACACACACACACGATTTAAAATGCAATAATTAAACCTTTTGTTCAGAATAAAAACAGTATAGAAAATATCTGAAAAAGGAACGATCATAATACATGCAAAATATTTCTTAATATTCATAATGAAGTTCTTCAAAGGGATAAAAAGAAATGAAATGCATTAAAGCAAAAAAAACAACAAAAAAAGTGGTGTGTGTGGGCTTAGTAAATAATCAGGCTAAAGTCTGAGTCGTGCTAAGCTTTTCCAAAACTGCCTCCTGCATCAGACAAGTTAATAAAACACGGATTCACCCCCCTCCACTCGACGAGCGGTGTTCGGGCTCTGAGGGTTTAATCTTCATTATGGAGCATTACCCCACTGCGAGCGTTCTGGTTGAGCCTGGCACCACCGAGCCGGTACACACACTCTCACACACGCACACAAGCACTGACCTCACCCGCTCAAATGAACTGTTAAATAACTCCACCTAATCCTGAGACCCTGAAACAATAGGTGCTTGAAACATCCATTTTCCTACCATCAATCAAGCTCTGCAGCTTTAGAGATTTATCATTAATTAATGCGCACGGGGAACGGGACAATCTCGAAAAGAATCTCGCAAAGACGGCTTGTGGAGAGAGAGTGTGAGAGAGTGAACGTGTGAGAGAGAGCCTACTGTATATCCTTGTGCTCACAAACAGCGTTGCTAATCCTCTTACAGTCAAAGGTTTTTTCTTTCTCTTTTTCGAGAAACGCAATCATTAACCAGAATAATTTGGATATTGATTGTTTACTGAAGAGCTCGTGTTTATCTAATTAATCTCGTCAAAGCCTGTGTTTCTTTCCCCCTAGGGACAAAACCATTTACTTATGCTAATGACCTGTTGCTCTTCATTTCTTAATTAGGGCCTAATAATCGGGATCGTTTACAGATTCGGTGTGTGACGCCGTGACCCCGCGACTTTGCCCAAGCTTCAATCACGAACGCGGTCCTCGGCGTGTCATGAAGCCGAGGGCTTCATTTAATATGCTAATGCACACGAGCGGGGCCAAGAGGACGATCTGAATATCCGCCATAGTCATTAGGATAATTAGAGAGGGAAGGCAATTGAGTAAACAGGGTCGTTAGCCTGTCACCCCTAATTAAGCCATTAAAGAGACACAGGGCAGAGGGTGTCGCGTTAATTAACGGCTGCTCGCCGAGACGAGTGTTCGACACACAAATTATCTGATCGAGAAACAATGATTAGGCGAAGCAGGGGGGCCGTTAGAAGAGGTGCCGAGGAGCCCTCGCCCGTGTCCCGCACAATGCTAATGACTCATCCTTAATAATCCTTTTATTCTGCGGAACAGCTCCATTTAGGTTTCACACACCCGGAACCAATGAAAAGCATGAAAGCACAAGCAAAAAAAAAAAATCCTGTTTAGGCGCCTCTTATCTGCACCAATTAAACACATCCTCCATCACGTTAACAGACACGTGGAACAGGTGTCTGTGTCAGGGATCTGAAACACAGCCGGGGATGAGATGAGCAGCCGGTTTGAAACAACTTGGAGGCTTTGTAGCCTTGCGTTCATTCGCTTTCCATTAATTCAGCGGGTGGACGACTTAATGAAGCCTTCTATAAGATATTACAAAAGAAATAAAGGGTCTGAAAGAGTGAATGTCGTATCTGAAATACTTTTGGAAAACACAACTCACTTCTCTGCTATGTTATTTTTTTCTGAAAATAAAGATATCACACTGTACTCTTCTTTCTTACTGAGAGTCTACCATAAGGAGGACATGTTTCTCTACCTTTACGTGTGTCTTTTTCCACCTTGGACAGTGCACATGGTGCCATATACATACTAATGGTTAACAAAATGTCGACATCAGCGACATTAAAAAAGTTCAGTCTGGAACCGAGAGTTTGCAGAGCATTTGTTGACGTTCAGAAAGACAATCATGTTACTTCTTTTGTGTTTGATATTAATGCCAGCACTGTAAATATAAATATGGGAAACAGATAAGAATCTCTTGACAGAAAGCTATCAGGTGTACAGAAGGCTCTATTACTGTAGATGCACAGAGGAACATGAGTCTGGTTTGAATATGCAGTAGGTTCACGTTAACGTGTTTGTTTTTTGCGCTCTTATGTAGGTTCTGTCTCATCATTCAGTCGAATCAGAAGCATGAAATAAAGCAGCTTTCATCAGAGAGGAAGCAATGATATGGAGAAGGTGCGCAGCTTAAACAGGGCATTATCATATAAAATATGCAATCAGGACGTGATGCAGAACATTAGGCATGGAATGACGAAGAGCGGCGCGCAATAACTCACAATACAGAGCAACGCAACGACGAAGAGCAAAGCCATTCATTTTGATTGAAATGCTTTCGTCTAAATCTATTAAAGCAAACGAATGATCAATTTTATTTTTAGTTTTTACTATGAGGTCAGATCACTGAACTGTTTATTCTGTGGTGCTCTTATTATTAAATCCTGCACAAAATGTGTAAATGTATGTTTACAGGATGGAACTTGCTTTATGGGCTAGTGCTATAGATTTATTCTTATTTACCTTGTTTTTTTAACGTTATACCTTTTTACTTTGCGATTTGACATGATGGAAAACGCACCTTAATGGAAAAAAAAAAACCCTACATGATTAGTTGGTAAATTTTCAACTTCACTCACAATAATGCTTGCTTGGAATTATTTGCCTCAAACAGTGACTTTACCACTGGTTTGCTTTTTTTTTTTTTTTTTGTCATTATTGTGGATGTGATTTAAAATCTTGGCCATAATGGCAATACTTTGACAAACATGACTTCTTAGTAGGAGATTTGTGTCAAGTATTTCTGAACCAGCACATAAATGAATTAGCAATAAAATGGACTTAGCCTGTAATAGCAGGGGTGCCCATTATTGGAGTTCTAATCACTAAAGAGATGCCATTCAATTGCCTCAAGAAGGCGCTTTTTTTCCCCTGCCGCTTTGCCGGCCACCGGATTTCATAAAGTAACACGTTTTTAATGGAAGGTGCTCTGCTTGAGCCAAGGACCCCAGAAGCTTTTTTTTTTGCTGCGGGTCTGAGTTTTGATTACTGCTGGCAACAGGCTCTTAGCTCTCGTCGGAAGCCACGGCCGAGTTGAAAGGGTCCCAGCGTGCGTGCCGAGGCTCTGGAAATTACAGCGGGGAAAAGGGGAGAAAGTGCTCCTCTGCATTTAGTGCATTTAATCAGCCGCTCTTTTTTTTTTTTTTTTTTTGATAGTCAAACAGTAGTTAATTACAGTTGCACCTGCCCACGGGTGTCGGGGTGGATCGTTGTTAATGAGGGATCTAGAGCGCCTGCGTCTTTTCCTGGAATATATAAAACTCCAGGGGATGCGCCGCATGGCATCGCCAGCTCGCCACTTATGCCTGCCGCTCGCCGCGTCATGATTGACAGCGGAGACAGGAGGAGAAAAGAAGGAGCTCGAATTTGATTCCATCTCTTGTGTTTGGAGAAATTATACATCTCTGCCCTCAACTTCACAGGCAGAGAGAAAGAAAGAGAGAGCAGGAAGAGAGCGCGCCACTTGTTTCTCAGTCCTAATTTTTAAATTGCGTAGATATTTCTCCCCCATAAAATCTTACGTTGCTTTGATTTAACTGAACTTTGGTAAGGTTTCTTTTTTTTTCTCTCCTTAAATTAAAGAAGGTCTCAAATCAGTCTTGTTTCTTCGGGTGTCGTTAGCATTTAAAAAAAAAAAAAAAAGGGCTCCTCCTCTTCCTCCTTCATCCTCTTCTCTCTTCCCATCAGGAGTTTCTCTTTCTTTTAAGTGAGGGAGAGAAAGGGAGAGGGAGAGATAATGAGACGACGCGACTAGGGCTATTAAAGGACAATTTGATAGCGCACACACCATGTCGGCCGTTCCAAAACAAGATGTGCTCGGTAGCACACGCTCTGCTGGACGCCTGATCAAAGCGCGTTAAAAATGACCTCAGTGTCAAGAGTGCTGATCAAAAAGCAGGTGCAAACGGGCGTACACATGCGCACACGCACAGAAATACACGCGCATGCAAAGACATGCAAAGACAGAATGTCACACACAAAACTCACAAACCCATACTGAATCTTTTCTTTTCTTTCTGTTTTTTTTTTTCATGCACATGAATATAGGGAAATGTCCGTCCCTGACCTCTTTCATTCTTTTCTGTTTTATTATTTTGACCCTCACCCACTCCTCTCAACTCAAACCCCCATGCTGTGCTATAATCTATTTATTTATTTATTTTTGCTCTTCTATCGGTAACCATATTTGCCACACCCAATCAGTTTGATTGATCATCAGCAAGGCCACAGGCTGGGCAATCAGCTGGGTCTTGGCGATTTCCCCACAGACGCACGGGACTTGACAGCACCATAAACTGGCCATTCATCAAAGTGTCCCCGTGCTGGACAATGGCGCTGCCCCGCGGCTCACTGTCATACACAGCTCCGAGCGCGCTGGCAAAGTCACACGCGTCCGTACAGACCTCCGCGACCTGTATGTGTGCAGGTGTCATGCGTCAGTTCATTTGGTGTGTAAAAACAGAACCGAACGCTCTGCCATGCCTGGGTCTGGCACCGATCTTGTCTCCGGCTGCTTAGAGAAATGGATCGGGCCCCAAAGCAATATTGACTGGATAGAAATGGAAGATGAATGATGGCCCTAATGCGATATCCACACACACAGAGGTCATGATAATAAAGCATTTATCAGACCTCTATTACTTAGACACACACTAGCACACAGTCACACACTCGGTGTTAAATACCAAGCGCAGATGGGGAGGGGTATGGGGGTGGGGGGGTGGGGGGGGCTACAGACGGTTCAGAACACCATCGAGGGAGCTTGAAATTAGCTCCTAAAGTACACTTAAAAGCGAGCAACGACTATGAGAACGTGACAGTGCGGAGAGGGCGAGAGGGCCGTGGAGGAGGAAAGAAAAATAGTCTGAAATACAAAGAAAAGCAGAGGAGAGAGAGAGCGAGAGAGAAAAGAGTAGCAATGGAGCATGGAGTGTCGGCGTGAACGAGAAGGCGAGCGTGAGTGTTTCTGCTTTCTGAGATCGTCCAGAGAGTTAAAGAATGCCGCCTCTCACCAGGCTCCTCTGCGTTTTACGGCACATGGGTCAATAGTAATAATAAAAGAGATATTCATGGATATGGGAGTTCTCCCTCTCTCGCTTCTGTTCTCTCTCTTTCGCTCTCTCGCTCTCTCTCAGGCACATCACCTAGTTATTTAGAAGACGTCTCGTCCCGGGCGTTCAGGGAGCCCATGAATCTGCCAGCGCCTGTACACTTAGGGGCCCGTAGTCAAGACAAAAGAGCCTCTCCTGACCTGGTCACTAAACCCTGTCAAATGGAGCCATTCCTCTTCCAGCCAGGACTAATGAGTTCCTCAAGCCATGCCAGCTTTAGGAGCACAGGCTAACAATTGGCAAAGTACTAGCGAACAAAGAGAAACGCCTGTGATATTTGCGGACGGTGTTAGTTTTCAGCATTATTTGTCTTTAATTTCATTATGATATATGATTCTGTAGATATTACAAACGTACGTTGTAGCCGTGCTGTGCCGTTCTCTCCGGCCGATTTTGTTTCCCTCTGTCCATGGCAATGCCCGATAAGAGGCGCTAGCAAACAGGCGGCGTTCGAAAAGACAGACGTTAGCCAACTCTGCTTAGCCTGACACTGTGAAGACGGCCTCGGCCTCTGTTTCCGAGTTCAGGAACGCGGGGCGCTTTATGTGCACATTCAGGATATGGGGGTTATCCTGGATGACCTGCCTATTGAGTCCCAGTGCTGCAAGTAAGAGCAGGAGTGTGGCGGGGAGGAGCATGCTAGCACTCCACCTAAACCCGACTAAAATAACTATCACACGTACAGGACAGGACACAAAGTGCAAGTAGTAATAGAGATATCATTTGTGTGTGTGTGTGTAGTATAATTTATTGTACTGAATTTTACCCCAGTGTATTTACATTTACATTTATCGAAATAAAATGATTTCCATACGTGTGCGTAATGTGCAAGTGTACACAGGATTTAATATCTTTATATATGCAGCGGTGAGTGAGTGAGTAAGTGAGTGTGTGGTGCATGGAGTGTGTGAGGAGGATATGTGTGTGTAAACACGTACCCCGTTCCAAGCTCATAAAACACAGCACACTGTCGAAGCATCCAGCTGCTTTTAGGAGAGCTGTGTTTTGATGTCAAGATTCCAAGCAGCTCAGAAACATCAACACACACACACACACACACACACACACACACACACACACACACAGTAGATATATATTAAAACAATAACCGCACTATACAGTTATTCTACCAGAGAAAACACACACACAGACACACAAACTCTCTTCTTCAAGCGAAGAGGAATAAATTTAATATTATATAATAATAATCATCCCCAAGCACGTATCATGCGGTTTATCTTATTTTATTTAATTTTTTACATATTATATATATTTAGAATACACACAAAATGCTGCATCGCTAATGTATTCGCACTAAAGCATGACTATAGAAATATCAGCCCTCCTATCTACTTTACGAAGTTTTCATTGCCTCCTGCATGCATTCCTGTCACGTAACACGCTCTCGGAGCTTGTTTGTGTTCCTAAGGCCTGGCTCGTCTACACGAGGGGTCTTTCCCACTTTCCCAGCACTCGGAGCCATTCTCTCCCAACTTCCTGTGCTCTCACCGGGAGGAAAGGTCTGTTTGTGTTGCCACGGAGACGTGCTGAAAGGAGCCGGACCTTCCTTCGTCTCCTTCAATGCTCCTCTCCTTCGGAAACAAAACAAAATGGAGAGAGAGAGAGAGAGAGAGAGAGTTCTTCATTGGCGTAGGGAAACCCCCGAAGCCGGCCGAGTTTTAAACAATTGCAGGAGGAGGCTTCTATTAGTTTGTGTGTTATGATAAGGTGGCTCAGTCAAGCGAAAGCCAGCTCCCAGTCCCAGCTTCCCTTCCCTTTTTTTCATATATTTTTTTTTCAAGTTCTTTGCATTAGACAACGAACGAGTGCTTAAACAAACGACAGAACAGAGGGCGGACGCAGCCTCGAACCAATCCCCTGCTCTCAGCTCGCGCAGGCCGAGCCAGGCTGTCGCAGTTTACCGCAGGCCGACAAGGTGACAAGTCAATGCGCAGTCTATTTACACACAGCTGATGGTGTCAGTTCCCCTGTCGATTCGCCGAGGTTCGTTTTTTTTGGAGGGGGGGGGGGGGGGTGGTAAATATAATACCTCTCCAACAGTTTTGTCCCTCTCTGGCGATTCGGCCGAGTGTGACTGCTGACGCCGGAGATAAATGCGTCTCTGACCCCAGAATCCTCCGCCGGGTTTATTTGTGAATTTCATTGAGTTCATGCTTTATAGTGTATGGTGTGAATGTGAGTGTGTGGTCCTCTCTCTCTCTCTCTCTCTCTCTCACACACTCTCTCGGTGAACTGCGCCACTCCAGAGATCCTGCTGTGTACAGGCGCCCTCTGTTGCCTGTTTGTGTTGTGAGAGTTGTACATCTGTGTGTTTCAACACACCTCCAGTGTAAAACCGCCACTATACTAAAGCAATGTGCCATAAAGCCAAATGAGCCGTTCTGCAGTGGAGGGCTCGATTGAGTAAACAAATCTCTCTCTCTCTCTCTCTCTCAGCTGCCAGACAGACAACATTACTACATTACTATAATGGAGCTACGGCATTAAAAACATTTCATTCCTCCTCTCGTGCCATCACAAATCTCTTTGTTCTCGTTTCTGCCGCCATGAACAAAAAGCGAAAGGAATTTCGTCCACTCACAAAAGCAGCAGTAAGAGTTTTAACGTCCGTAGACCAGCAAAGTGTTTGGACAATGAACAAAATGTTTGACTTTCCCCCTCGTCGCGCCATGAAAACGATACATAGCGCTCGCAAATGAGCGTGCTCGGCTAGCATTCAGGCTTTCTCATCCCCAACCAAGCTGCCTAAGTGCCACACCGAGCCTGTATACATTTCCAAAAACCAAATTTCGTTTGCACTCGCTGTTCAGGAATCATTTTTTGTAAGAATATGCCTCTTTTTTTTACTTTGCAAATATTTACAACCGCTTGAAAGATTAATAGTAAAAGTTAATGTAGAATATAGTGGTGGAAATTAATACTTACTATAAACTTTGTTTTAATTACTATAAACATTGACTTTTTTTTTTCTTTTAATTTCCTTAACATTATGATATTTCTTAACAGAGACCATTTCTATAAACGAGCTTAAACAAGGAAATTAAAAGGGTGAGAAATGTAATATCGCACGCAGCTCCGACTATAAGTGCTGCTC
Source organism: Channallabes apus (assembly GCA_030522415.1). Classification (NCBI taxonomy): domain Eukaryota; kingdom Metazoa; phylum Chordata; class Actinopteri; order Siluriformes; family Clariidae; genus Channallabes; species Channallabes apus. The sequence continues at coordinate 36,054,545 of CM060111.1, forward strand.
TCAAATGCTCTTAAACTAAAGAGGAAATTGAGAGTTTAAATTGCAGTTGGATTGGTTTTCCGCGTCCATCCTGGAGCAGGGTTGGATTCCGAGATGCAGCTCTGTTTCAGTGCACCGGGCGAATGAGAGGCGTGAGAAAGCCATGCGAATGTCTGCCCTCCTCTTCCTAAAAGCACCTCTCTTTTATCAGCCCTGACTAGTGCTCCTGAACAGCAAACCTGCTGTTATTTCAGTGATCCTTCATGGCACACACTGTCCCTGCCAAATCTCTCTCTGTCTCTCTCTCTCTCTCTCTCTCTCTCTCTCTCTCTCTCTCTCACTTGCTCTGTTTTTTGAAGCTGCACTCCTGTTGGCTCTGCTGTTTCCTCTTGGAACACTGTAAAGTGTTATACAGTACTGTACTTAAGTCGCCTGCTTACTACTGGTCGGCCATGATGTCTGAGGCTGTGTGGTGGGGTGGGGGTGTGGGGGGGTTGTTGGATGGGGCGGGGGCGGTTGAGAGGGGCGGCGGTGGATGTCCAGCTCTGCAAGGCATGTTCCGAATTTGTGGTTAACTCGAGATGGTTCTTCTTGGAAGGGGGAAAGAGGAGAGGCGAAAGTGAGGGGAGGGAGAGTCTGCAGGGGGAAGGAGTTTTAGGGAGGTGTTTTCATTCAAGGTTTTGTTAACCCCTTAACCACAGCAGCGCGTGTCCACAAACTAGCGAATTGATTCCAATACAAACTGCAGACGGAGTCGTTTGGCTTGTGGTCGGGTTTTGGAGAAGGGGAGAAATTAGACAGTCTGCGCTTACACGCGTACACACACACACACACACACACACACACACACACAAACATACAATTCAAACAAGACACATCCTAGGGTTCTATACTGTCTCCGACTTCAGTCTCGATGTCTGATGAACAGAGAAACGTATGTATTTATGTTCACGTGACAGCACTTTGACACAAGTTAAGTGGCTAATAAAAACGAGTTGCTCAGGGAGCCTCTGGCCCTTCGATGAGCCTGATGGGTATCATTCATGGTTTATTGGAGATGCGCCACAGATGTGGCAAAAGAGCAAGAAGGCTGTTGGAACGGCGCATCTGCGTTACATATAGTTTACACTGCGTATCCGAGCAGCCGTAACCATGTCTGCAGGGAGTAAATCAAATAAATAAGTAAATCAAAAACGGCCTGTTAGCCTTGTTCACACTGCGCAGAACACGGCCGTGCCATTCTCCTCATCCTGTTCACTAAAGGCCAACGCTAAAACGATATTTTCTTCAGAGCCTGCTTTCGAAACAATGCACAAATGTTTTCAATCTCCGCTAAGTCTTTGTGTGGAACAGACAGATTTTTTTTTCTTTGGGAGCAGATTCTGGCCTCTGTAGCCTTTCTAACATGTAACATTTCACTGACTTGTTTATTCATTTTCTTATTTATTATATTGAAGTGTGGTTTTGGATATCCTCTTAACTAACTGAAACCTGCATTTCCTGCGATTTTACTCATCTCCCTATATGGAGCTCTTGTATCTACCTGGATTATTTTTCCCTCGGATGGTCAATGGCCAATGTGCGTCGCTCAATTCAGCTGAGAAGGAAGTGCCGTGTTTCCCGCTCGTTTTAAACAAAACTTCGCCTATTTTTCAGCCCACAAGACTCTCAGGTTTTAGGGATGACGGTGGTACAGCGGGTGTAGTTATGCTAGGACAAAGAAACACCACCAAGAAAACATTTCAAGGCAAAGAAAGAAACCCTTCAATCATTACACATCTACGTAACCAGGGCAACACTATTAAAATATAAATGTCATCGATTCGGAGTTGGGAAAAAATAAGAGGCCAAAGTTTCCCCTTCTTTTGGCCAAGGTAATAAAGTCAGCAAGCTCTATGTAAATGGAGGGGCTTTACCTCGACCCAGCGTGGCGCACAGTCAGTGATGCGTTTCCTTTTCTCGCCCCCCCCCCCCCCCTCGGGTAATGTTCCCTCGCAGTGGCGCTAGTAATTGAATCAAGTCAATATAGATACGCCCCTCTCCCCATATCACCCCTCACCTAAAAAAAAAAAAAAAAAAAAAACTTTTAGTAATGAGAGCCAGATGTTTTGAGCTGGTGGCCCTCGTACCAGGGGGTGTCTTAAAGGTGCAGGATCGTTTCAGCAATGGATATATCTTCATCGTGGAGTCGCGACAGACATTACCTTAGCGGCGGGATCCGAGTCACACATGCATGTGCCTGTATGTGTTTTATGAACTGCAGCAACAGACTGACACCCATCCTGCTTCTGGCAGCCCGGCTGGTCTGGATCCAATCCCCTGGCGCTCATTAAAGAAGCGCCCCATCCCCACACCCATCCTTTAATGAAACACTAAAGGGGGGGGCAGTAACAGATGTGTAACCGGGACGAAGACATACCTGAGCTCACAGACTGCCGAGTGGACGCTTTCAGCTCAGGGGGAAAGAAAGAAGTGTGCGTGCGTGCGTGCGTGTGTGTGTGTGTGCGCAGACATTGAAAGAGAGAGAAAGGAAATATCTGAATTTTTAGAGAATAACAGCTCATCATTTTTTATTCACAGTACTGGGAATCAAAACCACCTCCATTAATCTGGAAGGAGGAGACATGATCCCTCTAAAACACTCTGTTCTTTATGAATAACAACTGGACCTGGCACAATTTCTCAAAAAACAACAAAACTACTGACTAAACGGATGAACTCCTAATTGCTGCTGTGATGTCTTCAGCCTAGCTTTATTATCAAAGATGACAGACTTTAATGCGCTGGAGAAACGCAAATTATGTGACAGCGACATCTTTGTATGTTCCTTACCATATGCAGCAAATTATACAGAATCTATTATTCGATTTAATACCCCCCCCCCCCTCTCTCTCACACACACATTCCCTCTCCCGTGAGCCATCCTCATTTCTTTCGCGCACATCTCTCACCCTTTTGCACTTTTCCTTCTCCGCATGCACCGAAAACCACACACATTCCTGAACATGCTTTGGGTCAGGGTTTTGTGCAAGCATATGAAAGTGACTCATGAGAGAGAAGGAGAAAGAAAACGGGGCCTGTCAAAGTCATCACTTTTCAGCGAATGAGACAGAGGGACGAGAAGACAGAGGAAGAGACGCATTTGTTTTCGCAAGGCCGCTGCAAATTCCTCGTTAGCTCACTCACAGCATTTCTGCTCGGCTGAGGCGGCCGGGAGAGCGTGTCCTTCCTTCGGTTCCCTCGCTCCTCCCAGGAGAGGTGCTGAGCTGAAGCCGGAGAGGAGCGGACACTGACAACACTGAGAACAGCAGGGGAAATTCCCCTCCATATCCCCTCAATAAAAGCCCAGCTGCAGTGCAGTAAGTGAGACAGTAAAGTAAGAACAGTCTGCTTCGCCCCTCTAACCCCCATGAGTACACGCTCTTTTCTTCTAAGTATTTCTTGTTACAAATGTTCGGAACGTTATTGAAGTAAATCATTGTGATCTTTTATAAGTTTTATACTAGCGTAAGCACCTGTCGTTGACAGTTACAGAGTTAAAGTAGAAAATTTAAATTCACTTATACTATTTCAGCAGTTAAAATATAAACTAATCCCAGTAAAAATATCCAGTTTAGTTTTTCTAAATAATATCGATTGGTGCAGGTGTTTGTTTATATTTGTTTATATTGAGCAAGTAGCTTATTTTAAACTAGATTATTAAATCCAGCACATAACTGTTCATAACATTGATTTTATTCAATATTTTAATTTCACTTATTGTTCAGGTTAAACTTCAGGTAGATATCTAAGTAATGCGAAAATTTTAATTAATTGTGTCAAGCAGTCGATTTAAGACGCACCCACAGTTTGACGCATGTGTAGTACGATGTCAAAACTTGTGGTTCATAATTTGGCACAAAAACAAGATTCAGTTTTCATAGTGTACGTTTCATTTTTTTGGAGTAATCCATGCTGAGTGCGTGTTGTCGTGTGTGTATTGAGGATTGTGGCAGTTTGTTGGTGCATTACGGTCGTTTTCTGTGTGTCCACGGTAAACTTAGCCACGCCCCCTTCTGGCAAAAGCGCTGAATTTGTAAAAATCAACCATTAGATGCTGTGATCTGTAATCTGGCTGGACAGACATACAGACAGAAGTTTTTCTGAGACTGGTTTCGGGTCCAAAGTAGGAAGCTTTAAGATGTATATTATTTAGCGAGTTCCAACCAAAGTTGGATTAGACAAAATCTTTTTTTAATATATATCAGAAATGCTAATCATTCATTCATTCATCTTCTATACTGCTTAATCCTGTGTTCAGGGTCGCGGGGGACCTGGAGCCTATCCCAGGAGACTTCGGGCACTAGGCGGGGTACACCCTGGACAGGGTGCCAATCCATCACAGGGCACACACATACACACACTCACACACCCAATCACACACTACGGGCAATTTAGGAACGCCAATTAGCCTAACCTGCATATCTTTGGACTGTGGGAGGAAACCGGAGTACCCGGAGGAAACCCACCAAGCACGGGGAGAACATGCAAACTCCATGCACACAGAGACGGGAATCGAGCCTGGCCGGGGAATCGAACCCAGACCCTGGAGGTGCAAGGCGACAGTGCTAACCACTACACCACCGCGCCGCCCTAATAATTCAAACCACTGAAAAATTTAATTTGTGCCCTTTGCATCTTTACTCACTTTGCACTTTGATAGAACAACATTAGTTTGGTCTATTTAATTTCAGTTTATCCGAATGCATTATGATAAAAGCAACAATTGAGACTGTAATTATGCTCATGTTCATTACAGCTGCACTCATCTCTTGAGTCGATGATGATGTGCTACAGATGTAACAGTGATGCAGGCTGAAACTAATTATCCCCTAAGTACAAAATGTCTATTTCATGCCATTATGTTTATTCTTATTTACACAGACTGGGGGTGGTTTAGTCCTTGAAATATAATCCATGCTAAGCCATTCGTTAACAACAAATAAGGTGATGTGGGTGCCAAAAATTAAGCCTGTTCATTATGTATTGTTTCCTTAAAAGAAAAGGAGAGAGAGAGAGAGCTTTGCCAAGCTAGTCTATTTAAGCTTTTATGTTAAAAAGGAAAGTGTAAGTGTCTATGGTATTCTCGACATGCCGGTGTTTCTCCTGCAGCCAAGTACAGCTTTAATGTTTTTATTGCGTAAATTAAATATTTTGATGATGGATAGAAACTTCACTACAGACGGCATATAAAGCACATGCAGGCCAGAGTATTAGAGTGGTGTCCAGTAGAAAACTGTTGGACAATCAATGCAGTGGCAGTCAAGAAACCATTTTTTCTGTACATGGATTTCAGGAAGCGATCACGCAGGCATGGACCGATCGAGTGACAGCAGACGTCTCAGCCAGTTTCATCAGGTTTTGAAGAATAAAGGACCTAAATATTGATTGTTGAATAACAATCGAATTGCATAAAATAACAAACTATTATCTTGATTGTAATTATTATTTTTTTTTTATTAGAATGTTATTAAAAGATAAATCTGCACTTTTGTCTTAAAAGTTTTGGTCACCACTATACAGTAGGATGAGAGTCCTCACTTTCTGTGGAATGGGAATGGAATGGAATATTATTACACAAATAACAAGGAACAGACAATAAACTGATCGAGGGAATCCAGTGAGCAGGTAAAGCAGAGAGAGAGAGAGAGAGATCAGGGTCAGAGACAGAGAATGGAACTCAAGCCCTAAGCCCACCATGGTGCTAGGTAAACATGACACCTTTTCACCCCAGCCGAGAAGAAAATGCTTGGTAATGACCCACCGGGACCCTGCCAGCTCTGGATGACCCCCTCCTTTAGCTGGCTAAAGCTTAATTCTTACTAATTACATTCCTGAATGACAGAAAGTTGGCAGAAGCCGCAGCGAGGGCCCAGGTACTCTGGCATCCTGAGAGAGAGGGAGAGAGGGAGAGAGAGACATACTGAGGACGTGACAAACTCATTAACACACCAGGAAGGAAGAGAGGGAAAGAAGTCTGTAACCAGAGCAAAGGTGAATTCTGATGAGGGGAAATAAAAGATTTAAGAAACCCTAAAGACATTTATCAGTCATCAAATCTGAACTCAGAACTTTCAGAGAACACAAAGACGGTTTCTGGACAGGAATTAAATAGACACCTACTGTAGACGACCGACTACTGTACATATTAAGCTTCCAGCACAGGGGTTTTTATCAGGATGTTCTGATTTCCTCGGCTCTGTTCAGCTGTTCAGGATCAGGTTGTCTGCATGTGCCTTTACGAGATAATTACTGGATTTTTTTTTTCTTGCAGCAGTCTATCGAGACAGCCCCATTATGTGGGCGGAATTAAATGCTTTTATCACCATTTTCAGAGTCCTTTCCAACCTGTGAAAAAAATATTATGCAATTAGTCAGCCTGAAAGAACATTACACCTATATTTATATACAATACCCAGCAAATTGGACAATATTCTCCGGTATGTTCAGAATTCAGATACACCGCATTAATGCAAGGTTTCTCTCTCCCCGCCCTATTCTTTTTTTTTTTTTTTTTTTCTTTTCTTTTTTTTTTAACCATCAGATGCTGCCGATATTTTTGATATAATGGTTTCAAATGACTCAGTGGAGCGAGATAGCTAATACAGAGCTTAGCAGGGGGAAAAGGGACGTTGCATTTTTTTATATAGCATAATACAGCTCTTGTGTTTGTCTAAGACAAGGGCCCTTCTGCGCCTCCAAATCCTCAGGGCTATCTTTCAAACAGTGATAGTTACGGAAATTAGCGGCACAGAAATCCATAAGCATCACTCGTCAGGGGGCTTATTAAGTGTCTTTGTGAGGTTATGAGGGGCGGGTGAAGCTCCTGGCTCAGAGGACTCCCGGGCGCTTCCCTTGCTCCGCCAGCTGTGAAGAGCAAGCATCACTTTTGCTCACACACACATACACACATAGTGTGTATATATATATATATATATATGTATATATGTATATCACTTGTGTCAGTGCACGCTGTGTCATCTCTCTGTTGCTTTTATCTGTCTGATCGAGAAGCAGATTTAAATCTCACTAGCTCAGGGTCAGGAAGTTAAACATACTGTAGTACGTTACATACTGTATCACTTCTACTGCAGGGATTTTTACTGAAAAATCCAGGATTTGTGGGACACGCACTTTAGAAAAAAAAATGGCAACAGTCATTGAGACAACAGTACTGTAGGAGCACTCGCATCATTATCATTTTTGGCTATTACTCCATCGTCTGGTTAGAATTAAACAGCATAATCTGGTTGCAGCAAGATTACTGGCGAAAAGGCTTATTAATGAGGTCTTTTAATTACCTAATTAACCAGACAAAATCCTCACCGTGGTGAAGTTAATGTGACATTAATGGCAACCAATAGCTGACATACCACAAACTTCTATAAATATAAATGCCAATTCATAGCTGACATACGACAGGCTTCTTTAAATCTGGCATCTCAAAAGATTAATTTTATATTTCTGTCAAATAAAGGGTATTTGTTCAGGTTGAGAAATAAAATGACATGATCCGCTAAGTGCGAAAAAAGAAAGGAGGAAAAATCCTAGTAGAAAACGAGGCGGATCTGTGACAGTCAGCGCTCCTAATCTGCAGTAATAGTGCTGAAAAGCCTTGCACGGCCTCCAATCTAATTACGGCATGTTTTAGTAGTCATGTTCGTCACGGCTCGCAGGTATTCGCACAGCCCACTTCAATTCCGCAACACAACTGTTTATTAGCTCATCTAGAGATTCATAAGCCGTCCCCTTCCCCCGCGGTTCAAAAAAACCAGCTCCATTTACCACGCAAAAACTTCCCGCACCGCCGTCATAAATCTCCCCAGACATGGACATTGATTCGGGTAATAATATGTGGCTGAATGTCGCATGGATGCCTCTGTCGAGATCCATCCATCTATGAAACAGGACATGCCAGTAATAGGAAAGACTGTATGGCCCGAGGGCTGGAGCTGCTGTACTCGGCGGCTCATCAGGCCCAGTGAACTTTGATGCGTTGCTGGTAAATATAATTCCATTATTTCCTCCCAGCTCAGGAAGCTGCAAGGTGCACCAGGGCATGAACCGGCAGTCCCAGAGGAACAAGCCCCCGAAGCAGAGCGGGAAAATGATGTTGTTGTTTCCTTTCAATGGCTTTCAGGCCAGGTGGGAGTCATGGAGGGATTTCATTATCTATTTTTTTTTCTTTTCTGAATTTAGTTCCAAGAAGCCTAAGCAATTACTAGAAATAAAATGATAAAAAAAAAAAAAACCCTAAAAGTTGATAGTTCTAACCACAGGATATCATTTGCAAATTTATGTTTCACTTTTGAACAGCTTGATCTGCTTTAACTCCCTGCAGTAGTTGCTTGTGAACTTTAGCCACTTTCACACTAAATTTATGCGTTAACACACACAAGAAGGGCAAGTTCGCTCACCCCTGACTTGGTAGAAGTGGTTGGGTGCAGATTGGCTGTTTTCCTAACCAACCTTGTTGCCTGCAGGCTGTGACCAGATTTGGACCCTGTGTGTGTGTGTGTGTTTAAACACTCATGTTGTCTAACTCAGAATAGAGTCGTAAGATGGAGGTCTGTTCTTAAAAAAAAAACATAAATGCTAATTTTTACGACGAGAGTGTGAGCTTCAGCAGTCGCTCTGTGAAGGCTCTGCCTGTCTGCCTTCTTGCCTGCAGAACGAACCCCACCCATCTTAAACACTCTATTGGTGGACGAACAGGAAACGAGTGTCTCACTGTCCAGCTCTAGCTAAATATTGCTCATACTGTAACACCGTCTAATGAGCGAGTCAACCGGCAAGCATCGAGAAAAGAATAAAGGCAAGAAATGTTCTCAGACGTCTGTTCTGTAAAAGTTCCAGCTGATGATCTTTATCTCCCTAAATGGCATAGCAGTAAAGTCATATAAAGCTCACACAGTCCTTTCTCCTGACAGAGAGAAATCAGAGGAAAGTGGATTTCAGTGGGCTGAGGAAACATTTTGAGAAGGGAGATGGAGGAGGAGGAGGAGGAGGAGGCCAGTACAAACTAGACCATCTCTTCAGGCTGCTAATGAAAACCAGAGCACCGGTCAAACAATTCTGCTCTGTTACTGCCTGTCACTCACTCGTCTCGCGGGCTGTCTGTCTGTCTGTCTCGCTCTCCATCTCTGCCTCCCTCTGATGTCTTGGACATGAATATACATCTGTTTAATATGAAGTTAAAATCAACAGTCATTAGGCTTCCCTTCATGTTAACTCAGGCATTAGGTAACAATAACAAACCAGGAACTTCAACATTAATAAAAGTAATCTTAACAAAGCCGTTAACAATTTTGTTAATGGACGTTTGAGTCTTGAGTAAATAACGAACAGGGGACAATTTTTTTACGTAATGTTCAAACAATTCATGTCGACGTTTTCTGGATTCTCATTGTCCGCTAATGTGATAAACAATGTCTAAGGAAATGTAACCTGTTAGTAAATTAGGAGAGAAATTAGCGTTGGTCCATATTTTATATTTCTCTTTAAACACGATGGCTAGTCTTTTCCACCAGCCACCCAGTAATATGCTTTTTCCACCAGTTTAATGATGGCTTGGAGAGTGGATTTGTGGTGAGCAACAAAAGGCTGTCTCTGTTTTTATTTTCGAGTCTAATGGCCTCATTAACCCAGCGCCGGCAAAACATCATGCTTCATTCCTTTATTTGCTCGGCCTCGTCTCATTGCAGCACACCACTGAATTACTTTGCCTCATAATCATCTCTCTCTCTCTCTCTCTCTATACCTTGCTGTCTCCCTGTCTCTCTCTCTCAACCTTCCTATTCGTTCAACTCTCTCTCCCTCCCTTTTTTCCCCTGGCTGGCTGCTGAAAAAGTGCTGATCACAGCCAAACGTGGCGCAGTCTGGAGCAGGGGTAAGGGGATCTGTGAATGGTGCGAAAAGAATTAAGTGCCAGTAATAATTGGAAGCGAGCCTAGAGAATCCAAATATAATCTTACAGCGGGAACACTTGTAATGCGTTCAGTCTGGACGCTGCCCCGAGTGCTGACAGCGGCTGCTGCTGAAGCCGTTCCCTCCTTCTCTCTCTCCCTCTCTCTCTAGCTATCTATCCTGGTTCTCTCTCACTCATGCGTGTTGCCATGTCTGTGCTGCCAAAGACAACAGTCGCTCTGTTGTTTCTGGCATGTTTAGCAAATCTTCCCCTTTTTATTTGGTTCCTCGAGTCCCAACACAGATACACACACACGCACATGAAGTCTCTTGTTTTGATACAGACATCAAGAAGGCCTCAGCATCTCAGCACGTGTGCCAGTGGGAATGTCAAGTAATTGCTAATACAATGAGTCTCTGGAATCTGAATTATTACATCTTAAGTTTTGTATTTTCAGTGAAAGAATGTAGTTGGCGGTTACCTGGTGTAACATGATTTGGTCTGATTATCTGTTCTAATATGATCACTGTCAGATTTGACTCAAGTTAATCAACTTCATAAATTATCCTCATTGGCAATTATTACCAGCATTACATAAAATCCTGCTGCAATTATTATTTATTCTTTTGCATCAATAGTGATGAATAATAATAATAATAATAATAAGAAGAAGAATGGCAAATATGATAAAAAAAAACAGCAATAATAATCATAATAATATTAAGAAGAAGAAAAATGGCAATAGCAACAACAGCAGAAATAATAATAATAATAATAATAATTACAACAGAAACAGCATGGCCTGAGTGATGAAAATGTATCAATATTTAAATATTGAATTATTATCATGAAATTATTTTCATATGTTACGATTTCATATTATTGTAAACTGGCATAATAGGCCTTTCTATGATATTACTGATATTGTGCTATATTTTAGATTTTATAAGCAAAAAAGAAAAAAATTGTGTAAATTGTGAAATATAAAATATTTTACACGTTAAATATTTCTTTTTTTTTTTTTATATATAACACACATGATGACATTATTTATTATTATTACTATATAAAGAATAAATACCGCCTGCATGTAGTGAAACGGCAGCATAATAGGAAGGCTAACCTGCGGGCTCAGCGTCAGGAGCCAGCGTCTGATTCTCCATAAACGTGGAAAGGAAGCGAGGTGGTTGGCCGACGCATTCCGGTGGTGCGGCCGTGTTGGTTACCCTGCCCAACCTCGCCCTTGGCCAAAAAGAGAAATGCCAGCACTCTCGCTCACCCTCTCTCGCCCTCGCTCTGAGTGCCTCACATTGTATTTTTAGAAAGCTGCTGTTTTTAAAGTCTCCTAGTCATTCTGACGCTAATAGCGCAAAGCTGAACTTTGTTTTCAGAGTTCTCGTGTTTCCTGTTTAAATCGGGCACCGTGGCACTGCAGCCTGCGGGATTTCCACAGCTGCGCACGCGGCAGTGATGCCAGCGCTGCAGGTTAGCGGAGCTGCTCGCAGAACACAGACGAATTGCTTAAGAGCAATTCATTACATGCACGATTAGTACTAAACCTAATAAGTTTCTCTGTATTAAATGGACGCTATAAATCGTAGGAGAGCGTGTCTGTCTCTCTGGGACGTGCCGTCTGTCCGTACGATTGTTGAAATGACCAGAAAGTGAAGCTTGATGTGCTTGTGGGCATGTCTACATGATCTGTCCAGCATGTGACAGTTTTAACTAATCCGCGGTAATGAATTGGAACGGGTGCGAGAAATTCGTCTGAAATCGGAGTTTTTCCTGGAAGGCGTTCATGAACTTGTGGAAACTGTGGAAAGTAATTCGGCTTCGTGTTTTCCCTCAGCCACAGTATCCCACCACAAGGATCCTGTCCCAAAATGAAGACTGTGGAACTCTTCATCCTTCACAAGCGCCATCCTGAATCTGTGCAAACACCTGCTGCGTGCGCTCTCACTCAAGTGCTAAGAAGTGTTCCCCCCCCCCCCCTGCTCAAACTCCTGTTTCTTGTCTTGTCCTTGCCCCACCCTGAAGACAACCTTGTTAAAGACATGATTCTTTGGGTATGGGCGCTTCAGACACACACACACACACACACACACACACACACACTCACTTACAGTATGCAGTAAAAGGAATGAATCTCTCACCCCATGTTTAGGTTTCCAACATGCTTCCATTCCGCACAGTATATTTTTTTTCTCCGAATGGAAATGTGAAGAAGGGAATATTTGCTCTCAAAACAGGCCTTGACATCTTTAATGCAGACTAGATGAAAGCTGATACGCCTCGAACATGTCCTGTTTTTACAGACAGCTTTTTATCTCAACAGGAAAGATACTGTATATAGTGTCCAGTGTCTAAGACCTAGTTGCATGCTTGCGAAAAAATGTGAGCGCGCTTTACGGGTCATTTCAGCTCCTGGGTTAATAAGACCAAGAACAATAGTTGTAGATCAGCTCTCCCGCTTTAGCATCGACAGTGGAGGAGAAATGACACAAACACGTCTTTCCTCCTCACGATCACCCCGAATAAATACGCCTATGCACTAATACTAGGGTGCACATGGAGGGCACGTAAACGTTAAGTGCTGGAGAGGGAAACAGAAGCGGGGAGCAGGTATCCGTGACAGCCAGCATGGGGAAGTGGATGGAGCAGAGAGGGATGGCAGGAGTGATAGAAAGACGGAGGCTGCTTGTTGAAATGACACCGGCGAGTGGGACGGTGGCTTTAAATGACGTCTCCAGGGATGGGATCGGGCTTCACAGGCGCTTTTATCCGTGGCACAGAGAACAAGCCCCAGCTTTGAGTGGCACAGCAGCGGCGGAAAGGTGAGCTGGACCACACAGATAAAGAGCTCGCTCTCTCTGCCGCTCTTTCTTCTCCTCCTGCGCCTTAAAGCCATTTCCACCAGGGAGCTCCACCTCAGAGAAAGCGGCTTGCATTTCGCTAAACCGGAGAGGCTTGAAGAGGAGACGCAACCGTGCGTGTGTGTGTGTGATTGACTGGGTGTCATTGACTCTATTTATCTATGACCAGCTAATTTATCACGAGTTTTTTTATTTCATTTTTATGTTTGATTTTTAAGATTTAAAATTACCACATTATCTTAAACACTATTACACATTGGCCTTTAATATTCCATTTATCGTCTCCTTCTCGGACTGTTTTAGAGTTAACGCTGCCGTAGTTACATGTCATCGTCTGTGTAAGCGTGTATGAGGCTTTCCCGAAACGGCGAAGGTGAAGATGATGTGAGCAGACAGCAGGCACGGCCAACATACGAATTCTGCCGAGCTTCATTTACAACCGAAGTGATCAAATTTGCTGCATGTAGGTTGTCCAAAGTCCTACACACATTCACACACACATATACACAGAACCCACCCAGCTCCTGCCCAGGGGTAATTGGGGACTTTGATACACACTGGTGTAATTGCTCTTTTAAGTAGTGGCTGATGTAGTGGAAAATTGTGCGCAAGTATTTTTTTTTTCTTCTTCTTTTTCTTTTCTAAATCTCTTCTCCACTCACTTTCTCCCTTTTCTCATCCTTTGGTAATATACTTTTTTTAATTTTTTTTTTACTTCATTTATTGGTTTTTTTTTTTTATCGTGTTTTTGTATAGTGGGGGATGTTGTTTTGTCTTGGGTTATGTTGATGATAGGCTGTGTGGTTGAGCGGTTGAGAGGAAGAACTTGGCGTCTGCGTGGCACACACACACATATGCACGTATGATCAAAACAGCATGCTGGAGTAATAAAGAACTCATCACTTTGTGCCGAAGCCATGAGCCGTGCTCCTTTTCCAGAATGGAAACGAGAAACCAGAAACCAGCCCTGCTCAATCTGGGTTTTATCTCCTCGGAATGGCTGTCAATTATGATTTACATGGTTTAAATGGTTCTTAAACTCTTTTAGCTGGCATACGTTTATGATTTTCATTCATGTCAGTACTTTCTGTGTTTGTGTGTATTGGGTAAGGAAGTGTGTATGCTTTCACGGGTGTGTTTACAGGAACGAGCGCGTATGTCTTGTCTCATTGACCTTTACAGTAGGCGACCAGACTTGTAGTAATCTCAGGCCTCGAACCTCTGTTTGTCTTCATCAGTGACATAATCAAGTCTCACGCAGATACCTCGATTGAGTGGAAACTTTTTGCCAGACTAGCAAAGGTTTTGTAGAAGTACATGCTGGTTCTAGGCCTCCAGTAGTGCACGATGAAGAGTGATAAAGCACTATACAAGTGCTGATTAGCATTTGCGTTTGACTGAAAGATGGCTAATTTCATACAGAATTAGTAAGATAGCGTTTAAGGGGAACGTCAGAAGTTGTGGCGCATCTGCTTCGGATATTCCGACACCACTTTGACGCTCATGCTAGTCTAAACATTAGTGTTTTCCGGGCCAACAGCAGACTGTTTTGCTCTGAGATTTTATTGCGTTCTCAAAATAAATGTGGCAAACGTTCGGTACTGTTGGGTTCGACGCACGCAAACATACCTTGACGAACGCATGTGGAAGTGCATACACGTCCGGGGAGCCATTTTATTTAGCTTTGTCCACTTTTGTATAGTTATATAAAAAATAATTTTGCATTGTTTTATGTAAAAAAAATAAAATAAATTTAAAAAGCTTTCAACACGTGATATAAACTTAGATATAAAGTTTTCTGTACAAATTAAAAATGGCTGGCTTTACAAGCTGCCTGCTCTTCCTTGCTAAAGTATCAGATTTAAGCAGCTATGAGCTAATATTTTTATGAGGTAATGCTCACTCTCTGCTCCTGCGCTGCAGTAAACCGACTGGAGATTTGCTTGTGATCAGATTCGGCGTCAGTGAAGACATTTTTTTTATTTTTTTTGTTCGCACTGGACCATGTGCCTGTGTACATCTTGTATGTATGATTATTTTGTGTGTCTTTCATTTCCTCTGACTACAGATACATTGTCCATCAACACACACACACACACACAGAATGCCAAAGAAACAGATTTATCAAAAGAGTAGCTAAAATAAATAAATAGTGGTAGTAGTACTAGTAGTAGAGAACAACAGTGTACAGATATAGATTTTGACTGGGTTAGAGTGTGAAGGAGATCTGAGCAAGAACTATCCAGCCACAGGAAGCTTTCTAACAAGGCCCCTCTGACAGTTCCTGGAGACGAAGCCTGTCTTGAGTGCTTATGAAGGAGGTAAATCTGTCATTTCTCCCTCCCCACACAGCAGCTGGAAAAAATTAGCCTGTCTTTCCAAACTCAGGAGATAACCCAAGACCACCTCCACCTAACCCCAGCCACATGAGACCCAAAGTCACCATCCCGACTGTTGCAGGCACGTCCCCCCGTTTGACTCTTTTTTTTTTTTACGATTTTATTTCTCAACCATTTAGCCTTTATATGAACACATTAGGTGACGATCATTAATAGAAGGTGATGATGATCTATACATATAATGATATATGATATATCGTAGAAACTGTTGAACCGCTGATGTACTTGAGATATGCTTCACAGTAACTGTCTGACGATGAGGAAGGGATAGAAGAGAGAAAACAGAGAGGGTGAAACCGAATAAAGGCATTAGAGACTAGCTATCTGTAACAGCCTTGCCAAGGCCCGTTGAGTCCTAAAGTTGTAGTTTTGACATGGCCTGAGTCCCGAGTCCTGGAGATAGACAGCATTTTTCATCCTGCCTGACAGTTATCTCCCTTTTGGAATTACCCTCCTAATATATCCCCTTTCATCGGTCAGGAGAGAGCTCCAACAGAGAGAGACAGGGATAGAGAGAAAGAGGGAGGGTGAGGGTCTCTGTTTTGTCTCAGGGATAAAAAGGTGGGTTTCTGGCAGCAGCCAGGGCCACACTCGAGCGAGGAGGGACACAATGTCCCCTCTGTCTCACACAGAAAGGAGCTCCTGACAGGAATCAGCTTTCAATTAGCTCTCGCTCCCCCCCGTCCATTCTAACCTCCCTCTCACCGGAGGCCCGGCCTGTGGCCCAAGCTCCAGATCCACGGCTAGATTATAGGCAACCTTGTGACAACCAAATTGGACCTTATTTATAGGTAATGGTGTCTCCAGCCGCCACATGCCTGATCCTGTGCTCCTCATCACCATGGAGCGAGGCACAAAAAGGCGGAGCGCCGCACCATTAGGACGTGAAATCGTCACAATTACAGTCTGCAGATGAGTGGCGAATGCCTCGTTCCTCTTACCTTAACGTATCATTACTATTGCTATATATAAATTCTTTTTTTTTTTTTTCCCTGAAAGTGTTTTTTTTTTTTTTTTTACAGTGCCGCAGTTTTGGCATGACAGGCTTTTAGGTCAAGAGTCAAGAAGGCGCAGTTCTGCCGACAGATGAAATTCACCTCAAGATCAAGATAGTTGACATTGGTGTGAAAGGTGGTTCTGAGGTTACAAGCAAAGGAAAAGCAATAGTTTCCATTTTACATTATAATCACCGTAGAATCAAAGCAGTAGGATACATCTTACCATGAAAAATGCCTCTTTTTTAGCATACATTTTTGGGCATTTCTCTAATACCTCATTGTTCTACATTAAGACTTAAAGCGCAATAAAACTTCTTTTATTATTTTTTCCTTAACTGCAAAGTCTGTTGCAATTCTCCTCAGGTGTGTTATGCCACATTCACTAGTGCTTGCTGCTACATATGGGAACTGAGTTTGACGGGGGGAGGTGGAGGGGGGCTTTGAGTGAAAAGGTTGTCTCTCCTCAGCATGGCTCAGACAGTGATTGCCTATGTGGGGATGGATGAGAATGCATGAGCCCGAACAACAAGCATTGTGTGGGACTCAGAGGACTGTCGGAGCAGGTGTTGTCCATTGGGACCGGGCTTTGGCATCAGAATAGAATCAGGATATGAATATGGGGATATTGTGCCCTCCAGAGCACCTGCAGACCCCCCAGACAAAAGGCGACGGAGGGGAGGGGAAAAAGAGCAGGAAAGGCAATCCCGCTTCAGCGGATACATTCCAGTGTACATCCTCTCAACGAATGGGATGGGAGAAGAGCCTTCTTTCCTTTTGGAGATTCACACACACACACACACACACACACACACACCCACCACCACCACTCCCGTCTAGTTATGGGTAATCAGTCCTTCTCAACAACTTTTTCTTACATTCATTTTCATGTCCAGTACACCATTTATACATCCTCCGTACCACACGATGACAAATTCCATGAAGTTACTTGAAAGTACACGGAAAAAGTACGGCAGTGACTGTGATTTGACTACCCTAGAAATGAAAATAAAGTTCCAAGCTGCTGGATATGCCATAATGTCTCCAGAAGGCATCTCTTAACTAAGAGGCCCCCTGCCCCTTACAGAGCTTAGTGATTCGCCACACTCGCCCTGCCCGTGATCCCTATCGGAGGGGTGACGATGTAAGAGTCCTGCAGACAGAACCAGATTGAATTCTGAGCCAGGCATGATGACTGATATCTGCCCAATGCTTCTGACCACCCACCCAGACAGCACCTCTCTCTCTCTCTCTCTCTCTCTCTCTCTCTGCTGTCCCATTCCACTGCCTCTCACTGCAAGCTCTTCAAATGCACTTGTAGAAACGACTGCCCCAAAGCTATGCGATCCTGCCTCAGTTCACAGCACAGACCTGTACAACATCCTGTAGTTTCCTGCTAAATTAAGGTTTTGGGTAAACACCAGCTGACCATGCCAGTTTTTTGAGCTTCATCAGGGATCTGGACTTGGTAGCATGATCACATTTGTTGCAGGCTGTTTTAAATGTTGAAAAACTGCATCTACAGTATTTTCCCTCTCAATAGTTGGTCAATATGTAATATGTCTCAAATAATGCATGATAGTCATATCATCAGCGTAGTCAATAAATGATTGTGTTAAATTAGCCATGAACTCCTCATGGCTACCACTAGAGGCAGAGCGCTCTGGATTGACATTAGTGATTGACAGTTAAGTCGCCTCCTTGTTGTGAGTGCTAAAATGTTGGTGCTGCAAAAAATTTTGGGGGACTTTTTTGCCCTGTTTACATCACCACAGAGACTGTTTGATTGACAGCTGCCAGAATGTGAGGAGAGCAAATATTACTACATGTGCTCCGACTCCACATTTGAACAGTTCAGTGACTCTAGTTCTTTGCAATATTATAATATTTCCGAGGTGTGATGTGTATGTAGTCCGTAGTACATAGTGACCCCTTGCGTTATCAGGCGTGTAGGGAATCTACGGCGGTAAACAAAGAGTTCCCTGAGGGATCTGTGCCTACAGTTTGATCAGTGATCCCACCCTTCAGAAGCGGCGGAGTGCTGTGTCCCTGTGCCCGTTGCCAGTCCCGGGGGACAGAGACGCATTGCTTTATTGGCTATCGAGCACAGAGCGCCGCAAGTGCACGGCAAAGTACGGTGGTGGGTGCGGTGGTGGTGGGTCAGAAAGATAAGGCCACGGGGGTTTTGTAAAGGGAAGCTTGACTTTCAGAGCACAGGAAGAGGGGATGAATAACCTAGAGAAAAGGAGGAGGAGGGTGGCTGAAACTCCACACCTCGGCCACATCTGATAACAGACCTCGCATTAAAGTTAGTGTAAAAGAGAAGGTTAGCGGTAAAATGTCAATAACGGCCATGAGAGACAGAAGACACAGCAAAGGAGCAAGTGAGAGAGGTTAGAAGCGGTGCATTTTTGACAAGCAGCTCCATCAGCTGGTAAATCCTACGTGAACTTGGAAGCGCGTGCATTCCTGGCAAAATGTGTTCTCAGTGGCATATTGATTAGTTATGACAAATGAACTGGAGGAAAACTCTGTGCTCATTGATGGCATTGATTTGAGACTCTGTTATTCCAGATCGATGCATCGGGCCATTCTGAGATCATTATTGTTTGTTTTGGAACGTTTTTGTTACAGCCCAGTGTCCCCACGGACGGTGATAAACGTTCCTTACTAGCCACAAATATTTCTCGTCCAAGTCCAACATAAGCATATTGGTACATCAGGACAAACTTGTTTGTGTTCTACTTTAAGACATGGGACTTCATACACAGAGATAATGTTTAGGTAAAGAGTTTTTAAATGACAGGGGTGTCAAAACAAGACTATCATATTTTACAAAATAATGTAAAGTATCCAGTCACAGGCTAATTTAGTTATTGGGCTCGGAGCGCTTGAACTGAGCTCGCATGCTCGGCATCCAAACCGAAGAGGGGGGAAGAAAAGATCATCTCCATCTGTGGCGCATTACCGCACTAGGACACTTTGATGACAGGTATTTACTGACACCACGGCTGAGAGGTGGACCCAGCCGAATTATTTTACAGATTCCACAGTAAAACGGTCAGCTTGAAAAGATGAGATTCACCACAGGAGACAATGGCCGACCACTGCGATCTGATTACGCCTTGCCCCCTTCATGGGTAAGCTGAGAGGGCCAGGAAGTGCCCCCGGGAGCAGAGCACGAGGCCTTGGAAACATTTGGCTATCGAGATGAGGCTCGTAAAGTTATCTCCTCTCCACACGTGCTTGCGCGGTGCAGAGTACACACCATGATGAGCCGTATGTGGCTGTGAACTTTACGGCACTATGCAAGACTTTTGCATCGTTATAAGCATCGGTATATTATGTATACCTCTATTAAAGTAATTAGATTAATTTAGGAATAGGTGTAAGTGTGTACACGTGTGTGATGTAAAAGACATGCGTGTGCACATGTGTGTTTCCACTGAAGCGTTCTCAGGTGTTTATCGCACACTTCTGTTTTCCATCTATCGCTGCCACTGGCTTTATTCTGTTGAGGTTTTTCCTCCAGTAGCTGCTCCTGATTGTGTTTACGCTTGGCTCTCAGTGCTCAGAGCTGAACACAACCTTTTGATTATTTGATCTGTGCTTGCTCTTGTGTTGCACGCTTGCACACCGGCTGGCTGAACGTCAGTCAGCGAAACTTGCACATTCAATCTATCAAACACCTCCAGCAAAAAAGAATTTGGATGCACGCTAAAGCAACTGCAGTATATGATGGTATTCAGCAGTGCTGTGATAGATACGCCGCAGCCCAATAAACCAGCGCTGAATTCACGCCACGTCCTCTTGGAGGACCAGCACATTTTTCAGATTCGAACAGCACGCAGTGGGTAAAGAAACAAAGAGTTTGAGAGGTCGGCGTTTGAAGCAGGCAGTCGGTGCCGCACACTTGGTGGCATTCAGTGCATGGAAACGCTATCTGATGAAGCCTGTGTATGTGTTTTGGTGTGTGTGTGTGTGAGTGACGTAGGGCCGTCTTCATTCAGGCGGTGCTCAAATGGCCGGCTCAGAGGAGGCGCTGGGGCCAGCGGGTCAGCGCCTATCTTCCCCTTCAGCCCAGATCGCTTTTCAGGACAGAGCGGGGACAGAGCCGGAGTGAATTTCAATCGCCCAACGCTGCCTATTGTACAGTTGCGCTGGCAAGCAGCACTAGATACAGACGCTGCCTAGAAGTGAAGGAATATGTCCGGGTACTCTACACCGGGCCAGACCACCATGATCAGAGCGGCTAAGCCGACAGTTTTGAGACATGTGAGATCAAAAAAGAACTGTCTCAGACAAAAAGTCATTCTGTTCTCTCCCTTTTCCGTCCTCTCCCACTTTCCCCCCCATCACTATCCATCTCTTAATCCAGTGTGTGAAGTAAGTAATCAGGTCGGTGTTTTTAAGGCTATGCTGTTTCCTAACTACGTACAAGAGAGAAGACGGGTTATTGGCATCAAATTATTCCAGGCGTCCTGTTCGTGTTTATTCATGTAATAAAACCATTTTAATATGTTATGTTATAATTATACTATGATTTTAAATTCTATTGAATTCTCAGTTCTGATTGGTTAGAAGGTCTTGATTTTTTATTTTTTTTATTTTTTTTTAGAACAGCCTCTCCGAGAGCAGCACTGACAGCAATTCGTACCACAGGTTTATTTAATACCACTACAGAGCGGAACCAGTAGACTTTCATAAAGATTTGAGCCTGGAGATGAATTAAGGAAATAAACATTCTTTCCTGGGGGGCTTCATCCGAAAAAATAAATAAATAAATAAATAAATTTCTATATATATATATATATACATAAACGGAAGGTTCAGCCTTCTCGGGCCACCTGCAAGACGAAGCCTTTTCATGGATCAACAAATCCATCAGCATCTTTTCCTTCCCTCTGAGCAGAAATCTGAGCAATTATTTTTGACGTGTAACATCAATAATCTCATTTATTTCCTTCTCCGTGCCAGCCCATCCCCCCACCCCCCGCCCTTCCCTCCTCTTCTGCGGCTCCTAGAGCGGGGCCCGCACGCCGTCCGTTCTCCCGTCTGTGTCTGGGGGGAAATGTGAGAAAGAGCACTCGATAAAACCAATTTTTTGCACCATCGATCGCACAATTGTTTTATTCCTCTCCCTGTGTTTTCTCTCCCTCTTCTTCTCGTCCTCTCCCTTATGGAAATGTTATTGACGGTGGCTCGGTGTTAAATTATTAAGTAAATGTTAGCAGATGCTGGGGATGTGTGAGCGTGCAGCGGGGTTTGTAATCTGCGTCGGCTTCTGTGTGTGTGTGTGTGTGTGTATCCGTGTGAGTGTGTAAACACGCTAAGGTCGCGTGTGCGTTTTGTAAAGAGCAGCAGGGACACACGGTTCCCGAGATGAATAGCCAGAGGAGAGCGGCATGCTGAAACAGACACTAATGGACAAGAGTCTATTGGACTTGGCACGCTGCCACTGGACAGTTTTTCGAAGCTTCCCTCTGTGCCGGGGTTTTAACCTGGCAGGGAAGAGTCGCTCTTCCTCCGGCTTCACTGTGACAATCAATCCGGCTCGGGCTGAAGCCATTTTGGCCTTGTTTAGCGCTATTGTGCTCCTAATGGATTTCTTAACCAGTTGGCTTTGCTAAAAGTTTCTTGTTTACCCCTATCATAGTCTAATGAGGGCTGACATTTGGGTGCTTATTGGCTTCCAAAGTGCCCTTACGGCCTTGTATAATAGCCTCATGGCTAAAGGCTAATGTGTGTGTGCGTTCAGGGGAGTTGGCACACACACAAGATGAGTGCCAGGGGGCTAAAATACAGCAAGACCTCCGTAATAAGTCATCCTCTTATTATGCTTTTTTTAATTAGTGTTGTTTACTTATGAGTCCCGTGTGAACTGTTTGTGCAGCATCGCCGTGTGTGTGTGTGTGTTTGTGTGTGCATGTACATTTAAATCATTAGTTTGCTTTTTTTGCCTCATTTACATATAAGCACGTTAGGCCTTAATTAGCTCTGATTAATTGTTCTCTCTACAGGGAGAAATGCTATGCTGTGTGTTTAGGGTTTTGTGTGCATGTGTGTGTGTATGTGTGGGGTTCTGGTGTTTATCTCGAACATGTCCTCCAAGCCGCTCCTGGCGATGGGGTCAGAGCTGGAGCCCAGGGGGCAATAACCACAGCCTTTGTTTGGGAGGGTAATTATCCTAACATGCAAACATGCACCGATGAACAAACACAGAAGATCCCAGGACAAACATACAAACATGATCCTACACACACACACACACACACACACACACACACACACACAGACTGAACACAGATGACTGGAAACGAGAACAAATCATGACGACTCACTGAAGTAAAGCAAACATGCCATTAGCAGCAAACTGCTCCAGGAGTGAAAACTTCCTGTTATAAATATTACAAACATTCAGCAGGAACCATTAATAAAGGATTTATATGATTGAAATGATGTTCATTTCTTCCTGCAAAACGTACAGTAGAGGACACTAGGGATCACTCATACTGTTGAATATTTCATTAACATTATTGTTAAGTAATTATAACATTGTGTGAAGGATGGGTGTAAACAAATGGATAATATTGAGTTTTAAGTTGGATGGAGACACAAATTCCCCGTGATCAATATACACTTAAGAAGGGCCGTTGTCTTGACTCAACACACCCAGCAAAGGGTGACAAAGAAGCAGTGAGGGTGCTGATGCGGCCACATTAGCAGCGGTCAGGATGGCCAACGGGCTACGGTGCTGCGTTCAGGTTGCAGTCTCCCCTGAGATTGGGTTCAAATCCCATTTCTGACAGAGCTGAGCAGTTTTGGGGTAGTGTAGGATGTCCCAGCACCTCCAAGCTGCTGCTGTTGAACCCTTGACCAAGTCCCCTACCCCTATCTACTCGAGTAGTGCTGACCCTGCACCTTAGCTTCCTAACAATTTTTTTTCTTATATAAAAATAAATAAAAAATGTAATGAGGTTACCACGAGCCAAGGGTTGGCCTCGGCACTCGTAAATCACCATCCTGAATCATAGCGAGGCACCCAGGAGCATGCCAGAGCTGTTAAACCTAACGTCAAACACTCTGCTGCGAATCACGGACTACCTAAACACACAGCTCGTGCACTATAAGGGTCATCAGCTTCCTCTGGTTTTAATGGTTCCCTCTCTCCCTCGCCCAGCAGACGTCCAGTGACCAGAGGTTAACTCCCATCTCCCCGCTGAGTTCATTCGGAAATAAAACTGAAACACAGCTGTTTTTCCCCTTCAGCAGTTTGCCTAAAACAGCAAGGGACTTTTTTTAGATGGTGAGAGAGAGAGAGAGAGAGAGAGAGAAAATGTTTTCAGAGGTTAATCAGGATCAGAAAATAAAATAAAGAGCGTTTGGACTCAGGTAGAGGAAGGTCTGGTGTGATCGAGGGAGACGAATGAACGAAATGTTGTGCTGTGTTCAATCCGTCTTTCTCACCTGCTGAAGATCCAAGGAGCAAACAGGCATGGAGCTGATAGAGGATTGTGTCAGGTGTCATAACTCTACGCTTAGTGTGTGTGTAAGTGTGTGATGGATGGTGTGATGTCTAAACAAGCATGTCTGTGTTATCTGTTGTCAGCTGCAGGCACAGAGGACTGTTCACACCTCGTCTCATTCGAAGCCATCAGAGACGCACTGGAGTACATCACATCTATCTTCTTCCATCTCTCTCTCTCTCTCTCTCTCTCCTTTTTACACCATGTTG
The DNA here is from genome assembly GCA_030522415.1 of Channallabes apus. Lineage (NCBI taxonomy): Eukaryota > Metazoa > Chordata > Actinopteri > Siluriformes > Clariidae > Channallabes > Channallabes apus. Next base: position 36,078,472 of record CM060111.1, read on the forward strand.
TAGTACCAGGCTGTTGCTGTACTGTATTGTACGTGCAAACTGAGATCAGATCAAATAATTCTATCTTTAACCATGACTGGAATTTAAAAAATGCTAGAAATACTATTGAATTCTGTCTCCTCGACACTATACCCATCCACCCCCATCCTTTACTTCACACACACACCCATTGATTAGCGGCCTGGCTCTCCCGCTGGCCCTAATGGAGCTGAGAGCCCGATCGTGTGATCGCTGCATCTCTTTTGTGGTGCCTCGGCTCCAACCTGAAAGCAGCCCGAGCCTCGCAATCACCCTAATGCACGAGTGTCGGCCATTACTGTCAACCGCGCTAGCGTGGCGTCCATACATTAATCCCCCATAACCCCTGGCGACCCCCCCTCATTCCCGGCCAGATTAATGCACGTCCCGGGGCTTGACTGACACACTCTCCATACCGGCTTAAACACTGAGTCGGTGGCCGCTGTGCCCGATTAGACGTGTGGCTTAATTAAAAGGTCTGTCAGATATATAGCGGCTCCAAGTGTCTGTCATGGCGTCGGATGAAGGGTGAAGGTTAAGGCCAGAGGGCGGTGAGGTGAAGTCCAACGGTAGCTATAAACATATTTCAAGCTCTGGGCAGAGGAGCGATCACTCAGGGTGATGTATCGTAAGCCGGTGACCACAGAGAGAGAGAGAGAGAGAGAAGGAGGGGAAGAGAGAAAGAGGAAAAGGGCGTTAAAACCGGCACTTAGTGTGAATTGAGCTGGAGGTACAGGGCCAAGCTCAATGGCTTTATTGTTCCAGGCTTGACGGCGTGCCAGAAAGCTGAGAAATATTAAATAGTGGGACGTTAAACAATGGTTTTTACACAACAGTAAAACCAGAACCCGCTCCTCCTGTCTTCGTAAAGCGACGGATTTACGAGGACGCTTGCACCACTACAGGATGAGAGCAAGAGTTTTCTCTCTCTCTCTCTCTCTCTCTCTCTCTCTCTGATCTTAATGTCCAACAACACAAACTCCAGAGAGCGCATGGCACAGATAAACACTGCAGTATGTTTGTTACACACCGAGGAAGCATTCGCAGGAAGGTAACATGATCGTTCTGAAAAAGCACAGTCGTTGCTATTTAGTCGCATGGATTCTTTAGTTTTCTTAGTTTCAAACGATTCCTGAGCAGAACAAACAAATCTCTCTAAATAGTTTTCTTTCAGAGATTAAGAACATCAGGGGATATGGGTAGGCCGTTTAAAGGAACAGAAATTGTTAGAGACAAAAAAAAAAAAATCTTTTTTTTTTTTTTATCGTTGTTGTTGAATTTAACTTCACATCCACACACTCGGATACTCAGGACGAAACAATATCCAAACACTGGAAGGGAAGGGTAAGACTTTTTTTTTCTTATTCTGTGTGGGGCCACTTTAGACTCAATGTTACCAAACATAGGAGCTCATTAGAGAAGCCTGACTCATGTGTTTCTAATCACAGAAGGAGTTCAGGTTTATCTGCGCTGCAGACCCCCCTCCCCCCTCTCTCTTTCTTTCTGTCTCTCTCTGGCTTTCTCCATTTCTCCCTCCTTCCTCTTGAGATCTCTCTTATAATTTGGATGACATCCACGCAAACTTCTGCACAGGTTTCATTATAACATTTTAGACAAAGCTGAATATTTTTTTTTCTTTTCGTCCCAGCACGAAATTCCAGGAGGAGAAACGAATCTCTCGTAGACAGCTGTTTTTTTTTTTTTTTTTAAGTTACACTCAGGTTTGGGTTACAGCCTCCATCTTATACTCAGGTGCTGTCATCTGTCTTTCCTCATGACTTACTGGCCATTTGTATTATCCATCTACTAAGTGCTTTGCTTTGGTACACCAGGTGTGTGTTAAGACCTGACGCATAAAACCCGGAACAGACTTGTGATCAGTAGCTACAGGATATGCGCAGCACACCGTACACAATATACAGCACGTATACACCGCAGGCCCTACCTAGTGTATATGTATATGTAAAAAAATCTAAATAATAAAGCTCAGGAATCACCATCAGCACTTTCACACTCCAGCCCAGCCGGTGCCAACAGGCGCTAATGATCTCATTCTGTTCTTTGCGCCGGTTAATAGACGTTAGCATGCAGGCCGCGCTGGCCGTGTTATTGCTTCTCTCACCGTCGAGCTCAAATGTTACCACTACGTTAGCACTGCTGAACACTTAAAACCACAACCCTGTTTTCTTGTTTTTTTTTTTTTGCCCAGAACAGTGGAAAAGGTGGGAGGGGGAGTTTTTTGTTTAGTTTAGTTTTGCTGTAAAGCAAAGGCAGGGAGAAAAGGCGGTCTTGGATTAATTAGCATCATTCGAAAAAATCCTCCATCTCATTGCAACTGCAAGCGAGCCGTAATCGAACACTACTTCATGCTCGAGGAATTCCCAGGCAGATGCGACGGCCAGGCCCGACTTGTCTGTTTACCCTCCATCACAGCGAATTTACAAATCGAGTCTGAGGAATTGGCGGGGGCTTTGAAACATTTGCGTCGTTGATTGTGTAGATTCAGTTTGATGTTGAGCAGGTATGCCGTGCAGCGCGCCTGCAGAATTCTGTTTGGAATTGAAAACCGTTCTGCCTGTTTTGAGTTAAGGAATAATTAGGAGTGTTTGCTCTCTCTCTCTCCCTCTCTCTCTCTCTCTCTCATATGTTAAAATCTGCCAAGGATGGAAGAGCTGCTTTGTTTTTTCAAAGGCGACTGAATGACTGCTCCCCAAATTGTCTTTATTCGGTTTGTATTGAACTCAAATTGTAAATAAATAGTAGTCTTGGTTACCCAGCATTTCTCTGCAAAGGAAATGATTAATGCATTATTTTTGGATTCGACCAAGTAGATGTTCATCAAAAGTCCGTTCAGCTTTTATTGTTGTACGCCTCGGTTTTTAAAAATTAATTTATTTTTTAGTTTTTTTTTTTTTTTCTTCTCACAAATTGAGTTAAAATACCACACGTTTCCCGGAGTGGATTTCATTTCTCTGGCAGAGGTGTGCCGGCCGGAGGAATCTAAGCCGTTTGGTCAGATGCCAAGGAAACGTGTGTTCCTACATTTCTGACCTCGCCAGATATACTGAGAACGGATGATCCGTTAGTTAGCGAGAGCTTTCAATAGCAAAACCATAATAGAGAACCGTATCCCACCCCTGACACTCGTATATAATTCTATTTGATGTTTCAATAAATAAATATTTGAAATTGTAATGTAAGACGGACTTTCAGGTCGGTTTGTAATTTATGGTTTCCTGGTTTTGAGCCTCTTGCCCGGAGTGCACTACACACACAAATTTAGCAGCTGCAGAAACTGCGCACACACACACACACACACACACACACACACGCGGAGCCTCATTAAGGGCGGCCCTTGTTAAGATCATGACACTCTGGCAAACCAAGTCTGTAAATTCTTTCCCTCGACTCTGGGCAGTTCTGTGGCTGGGCCTGCCAGTCCTGCACGAAGGGAAGAAAAGGCCACAAAGAAAAGAAGGAAAAGGGAAAACCACGCGCGCACACACACACACACACACACACACACACACACACACACAGCAAACTCCATCATGAGTAAGGAGAGGTTTTTGCTAATCTCTGTTAGCAAAAACGAACTGATCTTTGTGCTAAACATAAGCCGGTGTTTTCTGTTGGCTCTTTCATGCTGTTCCAGGCTGTGTGTGTGTGTGTGTGTGTATGAGTACAAGTGTGTATGTGTGATAGAACAGATTGCAGGTAGAACGTGTAACGTAGCTGGACTCTGATCTTGCCGCTGTTGCTTTTCCTGCTGGCGTTCTCGTGTTTCTCTCTCTCTCTCTCTCTCTCTCGACCTGAAGAAACTGCACAGCTCTTCTCACAGTCACAGCTTAGGAACATCATTAAACAAAAAAACAATCTGCACATTTTTTGTTGTTGTAGTTTTTTTTTTTATTGTCTGTTCTTCACATTTCTCTGCCAGAGTCTTGCAGCCTCCATCGAGGACATCAGGGTCTTTCAATAATCAGACGCTGAAGCTCCTGGCGCGGAAATTACACGGATTGATCCTCCATCATTTAGCCTCGTTTCTCGAACTTGTTGACGAGGCCGGGAGCCCGGCTCGCAAGTTGGCTGATCTTGTTTCTACCAGCGAATAACTAGCTACGGATCCCCTTCCAAGCCCTTTACCACAATTAGGGAGTCCGTGTCATTTTACCCCATGTGTGGCACATTTTCATTCTCCCTCGACGGGGGGCGCAGCTATGATTAGCCTCATTATTCAAAGTCAGTGTGGGCTCACTGTTAAGAGTCATTTAGCCTTTATGTACTCATTTCGAAATGGACCTCGTCTGATGATGGGCTACACATATGAAAGAGGGCGAAAAATGGAGGAAAAAAAAAAAAACCTTGTCAATCCCGGCTGATATTGTAAGAAATTCTATATAGTGAGTCATAATTGCTGCTTCCAGGGAGACTTCATACGCCAAGATGATTCGCGATAAAATATCGCACTGAAATTCAGAATTCTCCTCCACATGCTCTTATAATCTGATGCTCACATCTTTCTGTCAAGTCTGATTTTTAATGGAATGTTTCTTGGGCTGTTTCTATTTTTTTTTTATTTCTTTTTTTTTTTTTTTACTCGTTCAGAGCTTTAAACTTTCTTTGTGTCACGTGCATGGGTAAAAGTTTATGCGTCAGCTTCAGTTCCGTGCTCGGTCTCTTCTGACCGCTGGCCTTAATGAGCAAATCGAGGACCGATCCAGCCACCTGGGCATTAAAACCAGCACACAAGTGGGACCATGACGAAGATAAAACCTTCAGCGGTTTCCAAACTTGGCAGGAGAGAGAAAGAGAGGGAGAGAGAAACGTGCCCTGTGCCGTCTTTGTGCCCTTGTGTTGCGATTATACATGCACCCATTCTCCCCTCTGCACCTGCCTGGCCATAATGAGTCAATATATCTCCTCTCTAATTGCCCTAAATACATATCATAAAGCCTGGCCGTAAAACGCGGACTTCCAAAGCCGGCTAGTAAAGCAAAAAACACATAACGCACCAGCGCCATGCCTCAGCCGGCCATAACGAGAGCCTGTAAATTATTAGTCGGGAGGAGGGGGGTACCGTTTCATTATCGAGGTGCAGCCTGAAAAATAACTTTTTTCTCTCTCTCTCTCTCTCTCTCTCTCTACAGCACCAGGCTTTTTTAGTTTCCCCCTCCCTTACTTCTTCACATCTTTTTGTAAAGTGATGTCCTCAGGAGACACACAGGTATTTGTGGGGAACTCCAAAATAAATCTCAGGTGTATTCGTGTATGTGTGTACATGCAACATGCAGCTCCCTTGTTGGTGAAATACACACTCACCGCTAGATTTTCCTTGTTGTTGTACAAAGGGACGTTCGAGTCGAACCGGGATGAAATAGCTCATGAATAAAGAGGTAAAAGCAAAGAACTCAAACACAGAACAGTGATGGGGAAATATTTTAACAGGGCAAACGTTTTAAAGAAGGCTTTACGTCCGTGAATGACAATCGGTGAACATTTAGCGTCTGATCCTCGAAAAATTGACTTATCGCCAACGTTGTGTAAGAGATGCATCTGTCTGTGTGAACTCTACACACGATCATTCATGGACACCACTCGCACATTACAGGAGCTCAGCTTGGAGTGCGCCACATCCGCCCGTACAATCATAACCTCATTACAAGAAATGAGAGAAATAAAGCTAGTTTTTACTCTCATCACTATGTTCTGTTATTCTGGACAATCAAAAGTCTTGGTTTGACTTAAACAGCATTTCGTACGAACACATTCTCATTTCTATTAATCGCCTCGCACATCGACCAGTCGCTAAACACACAGGTCCAAACCCTGACCAGCTTTTTTATATATATATTTTTTACTCTTTACCCAGCTATCTCTCTATCCATCTATCTGTCGAGTTAAACGCTCTAGTGAATCAGAACCGCCGCCGAGCTTCCCCTCTCCCAGTGCAGCTTTGAGTGTGCTGCCGAGGGGTTAAGAGGGTCAGGAGTCGGGGTCATTGAGCGCACGGGTTAAATGAGAAGAACGGGACCCCTCCTCTGCCTTCTCCATTCATCCTCTCATCAGTCTCGCCTTTCTCTCCACGTCTCTCCGGTAATGAGCCGCTCTGCCGTCTGCTGGATCTGTCCGTGTCTCTTAACAGGGCTCCGGCGCTGTCACGCGCTAATGCGTGCCAGGCGCTACATAAGGGAAGATCTCCAGCACTCTTACACTGGCTGTAACAGCATGACATTTTTACAGATCCATAATCCATCATCATCATCATCATCATCAGATCTATAGGGTAGGTAAGGGGTGGCCGCGGGGGAGCGCTCGCATCTCTATGGTTCTAGAAACATCATCTCTTTTTTCCTCTGTCCGTCATTCTTACCTTCTTTCGCTGCCTATCCACAGAGCATTATCCGAACCCGCCGCCTTCACACACCTGTTTATTTTTAGCTGCGGCGATATTCAAGTTTTTAAAACATCTCTCTCGACATCTGTCTGCGTATGTGTGTGAATACGTGTACGTGTGTGTCATGCCTGTGTTCTGTCCCTGCTCTCGTCCTGGCAGCAGCTCTATCACAGAGCTCATTCTCTCCACAGTGGCAGTTCGGCCTTCCTCTCACCAGTCGCACCGCAGGCCAGATGTGTTTTTACGAGTGCGGCCAGCCATAGCTGCCTGCTTTTTAATTAAGCAGAGGCCTGCCCTCTCGAAACGAGGAGCCCCTGCCATCATAATTGCCTTATGGATGCGAGTGAGCCGTAGTTTAACGTTCCCACTCATATACATACATACATACACACACACACACACACACACACACACACACACACACACACACACATATATATATACAGACAAACCCTTTTTTTATATATATATATATATATATAGCTTATATACACACATACAGCACACAGCGATGGGACAAGGGGTTTTCCTCATAAATTTTATTACTCCTCACAGATTTCCAAAGCTGCATGTGTGTGTGTGTGTGTGTGTGTGAGCAGTCGGGATCGGGTGGCATTCACTAATATAAGTAATGATACACCTGTGTTGTGCGCTGGCTCCTTAATGACAGCGCAAAACGGGAAACAGGTAGTAAATCCTGCAGGGTTAACATCACATACTCAAACAGAGGACCAGTCACTGGACGGTTGAAAGTGTGTGTGTGTATATATGTGTGTGTGTGTGGGTCGTAAAGAGAGAGAGAGAGAGAGACTTTCCAGATCCTGTCATTAGCTGTAATGAGTGATAGAGTGGATGGATTGCGAATTCCTGTTTGTTTCTGCGAGGAGCAACACTAAGACTGAGAAGCCCTTTTATTGAAACCCTTCATCAGTCCCGTGCCAGTTTCCCCATCTCACAGGTTTTGTCCTGCTGTCTTGTTAGGTAGGAAGTAAATAACAAAAAAGACAACAGACGTTAAAGCAGACAGATAACGTCCTGGATTCAAAAAATAATAATTTGTACATCATGTGGCACAACAACACAGCAGAATTGGAATGTCTGAGTGTGTGTGTGTGTGTGTGTGTTCATCTTTACGCTTTTCCGTCCTGTCACTATCCCACCCAGGTTTCAGCACTGGTCCGGCTTTTATCGATACTTAATATCGATAAAATCAGTCTGGGATTGATTTTAGAAGAGAAGCCGAAGGAGAACTTATAGCCAGGTCACCCAAAATACACACACACACACACACACACACACACAGTTCATTTTCCTCCCTGGGCCTCTTCCCCACATCATCCTCACTCCAGCCGAGTCCAGTGAAGTTAATAAAATATGATTAATGACCTCGTTCTTACTCCTCAGTCTCACAGTGTAATTTCTGTAAGAGAGAAAATCTGTCAGACTGAATTGCAGAGAGATCAGTGCTATTGGCACCCCTATAACCCCCTCAAACACACACACACACACACACACATGTACTTCTTACTCAGGCCAATCCATCAAAGCTCTGAGGCCAGGGGATGCTTCTGCTCTTCCTCACTCGCTTTATTGGACAGTTCTGAGTGGGCCCTCTATCAGGTAACACACACACATACACTAAAGTCCCCTCAGTGCCTAGCATCTTCATTTCATAGCCTTATCTGCAGCACTATTATCTCGTTACGACCGTTCATCACGTGAGACTTCCTCTCCCGAAGCACTCGTCTGTCCCCTTCCAGGCCTCCGCTTGTCTGAAGATGCAGCTGCCTGTCCGACTCACCTCATTTTTTCCCGCACACGCCTGACTTTGAGCTTTGATGCCTGCTTTGCTGTGGGGTGTGAGCGGCGTGTGTCTGGATCAGGGGCAGCTTGAAGGAGTTAGGGAGTGTGTTTGTGTGTGTTTGAGACGTGGAGTAATGGCTCCTGCCACTGTAATGAAGGCGGCAGGATATCCTGTGTCAGAGTCGCAGGTTAGACCTGCACTAGATAAGGTGTAATGAATGAACATGTGTGTTCGTGTGTGTGTGTAGGAAGGGAAAAAAATAGGTAGAGGCCAAGAAAGGTGATAAAAAGTGGTGTAAATTAGAACACACAATAAATATCATGAACTAGATTTTTATCAAAATCATAAATGTTAAAGAAATTTTTATCCTTTTTTTTTTTTTAGACATGCATGGATTTTGCTTCTTTTTATTATTATTGTTGTTGTTGTTGTTTTTGCACCAGCCACCAGTTCTACATCTGCAACAGCACGTCGAAATCATCACACACGCCCTTTAAAGCATCAGACTCCAAGCTTAAAGCAAATTTGTCAAACTATTTCAAATCTTAAAGGTGATCTTATTTACCTTTTGTACACTATCATGCTTCTTTCTAATAAAGATGGTTTCTGAATGGCCGTCATTTGAGCGATGAAGTGCGACTGGTGTCTCTACAACGTAAGAAAGAGACATGGCATTAAAGCGAGAGATGCTTTGAAAGTTCAGAGTAGAGCCAAACACGAAGATTTGTACCGACAGAACGTCCCTCAGACCTGTAGGCAACGGCAGCGAATGACGACGTCGTTCATATCGCTCGGCAGAAACGAGGACCGGACCGCGAGAAGAGAGTGACAGAGTGCTAGAGTGGACATCTTTCCAATAGCAGGAGAGCCTGACCTTTCTGCTCCGTTCCCACATTTCCGTGCTCCTGCCCTCTACAGAGCTCGTGCGTGACTGCCCTCTAGCTGCCGAAGAGGTTGAGGGCTTCGTTTCTCTTCCCCCGGCGTGCTCAGTGATGAACAGTGTTCATGATACATGATACTGATGTATTTGAAATGGCCAGAAGAACAGTGTGGAGACAGAGTGGAGTAACATCATGTACTGGCTCACATGTTTTTACTCAGGATGTTGCGAAAAAGCTTGACTTTTATTTCTGGGATCATTGAAACTAATTTGATGAAAGGTATTCATTCTCTTTTTCAAGAGCGAAATAGAACAAAAGGATAACATTTGTTCAAATACAACAACACTTTAGAAAAGCAAAGAGAGCATCAGTGTAGCTTAGCAGGATGTGTTCTTCACCAAATTTATTTTGCCAATTTTACCAGCCTGTAGTGACTCAAGTCATTTTGTTTGTTTGTTTGTTTTTGTCCAAATGTGACACAAATCAGATTTTTTTAAAAATGCACAAATCTGATGTTTTTCAGGTCAGTTCTCAGTCACTATTGGATACGGTCCTAGATCTGATATACTGTATATCTTATACGTGGTAATGTGACTTGAATGCGAATTCTCAGAACAGAATTCATGCTACTTTCTACCTCTACACTTGAGACAGCTTTCATTTTAAATTCAAATTTTATTCTTTACATACATAATCATGGTGTGATTTTATTTCATTTAAACAATGGAGGGGACAGTGTAGAAAGTAGACCCTGGAGTGAAAGTAAAGTTTGTGAATTGGTAAATATTTAAAACACTAAGAATACTTTAAAATATAAAAATATTTTAATCCCGAACATATGTATTTTTTTAAATATATGAGCGTTCGCACCAATATTAAGTGTTTCAATGTGGATGGCTCGAGCTAAGACGAAACAAACTGCACATCATATTGCTTTGTGAAAATTAATGTGCAGCAAAACCCAGGGGCTAATTTTCCGCTTCTGTTCTGATGTCTCACACACAATAACACGAGCATGAGGATCCGAGAACAGATATTCTGTGTATGTGTGTGTCCTGGCAAAAGATGAAGAGCCGTCTGCTTTAGCCATCGTGTTGAGCTGTTCCACGCAGAAGTGTTGGAAATGCTTTCCTGTTTTCTGCCCGCGAGGCCGTCTAACACTCGCAGTTCTTTCAGAGTCCTGAATTACACTGAACCAGAAGCAGAAAACAAAACAGGACATGTGTAAATGCTGTATAATGACTTCATCCACACAATCAGTGACAGAAATCCTACATATTGTTCAATGATATAAAAACTGTGCAATAAAGAACAAAGTCACCGTTTCTGAAGGGCCAAATTATTCACCTGCATCAAGCAAAGAGAAAACAACTACAGAGATTTGAAATGACTGGAACTGGGTTCAGGACTGTCCGAAACGTTGTTATTAAAAACCTGGAAGGATTGTGTCGAATCATCAATTTCGTGGAAGAAATGTGGTCGGAAAAATGACAGCAGACTAGAGAACAAATAGAACAAGTTCGGCATATAAAAATAAACAATAATGATGTACGCATCTCCTTTGTGCATTTCCCTGAATAGCTAAATAATTTTTCATAAAAGCTTTAGATATCTGATACATTGAGAGAGCTCACTCAAGCTAATTTGTAAAATTAAACAATCAATCAAATAAATGACGGAGCTTTTCCATATGCACACAATTTGATGAGAAATGAGAACTCGCAGGATCGGGACTAAACTGCTGTGTGGCCATAAAAGAAACACTCGTTAATGTTTCAACTAGTCAGAAAGGCCTCAGCCTTGACCTTTGGAGCAATGGAGAAAGTTCATTTGGTCAGTTGAGTTCAGATTGACCCTACTCCAGAGCGATGGGCGTGTCAGAATAAGAAGACGGTGATGCACCCATCATGCATAGTGGCCAGTGTATAAGCGTCTGGAGGCAGTGTTATGATCTGGGGCTGGGGCAATTACTCAGGTCTCGGTTTAGCAACAACATGTAGGAAAAAACTGATGAATGAATGAAGCCAAATGTACTGAATGGCACCAGGTTATCATTTTTCTTGCCTGATGGCACACAGGAATATTGAACGCTATAATCAAAGCTAAAGGTGGTAGAAGGAAATATTAGAGCGTGTGACTTTTTTATTTTTTTTATTTTATAAAATTGCAGATAACTCGATCTGGGTGTTACGACAATATGCTGTAGAATTGTCAGTAAATAGTCAACATTTTAGTTGTTATAGTCATTATAGTCCTTCATAACACTGTTTAATTACTTCTTAGATTATTTTTTTAGATGTTAAATGCAAATATACTGTAACACATAAAGCGCTTTTTTAAAAATATTTTAGCAGTTGTTAATGTATTATTATTATTATACAAGAAATGTCCACACATACTGCACACTCCTACTAACAACCTGAGGATTTAGATATGAAATAACACATACACACACGCCAGATGGTGTAAAGTTACAGATATGACAGATTCTTTGTGCAACCTCTTGACTCGGCACCTTTTAGTAACCCTGTAGAAGAACGAAGCGAAACGTTTCCACAATGTGGTTTAGGTTTGAAAACTACCGCAGGGCTTTCTATAGACACACACACACACACACATGCAGATGAGATATAAGCTCTCTCAATGCGGATTGCTCTTAATACATTGTGATTTCCCTATCGTCCTCCGTACAGAGTGGCGCCCTAACACTTACTACACACACACTTGGCGCAGGAGTGTGTTATCTTTTGACGGAGGTGTGATTATTGCACATAGCATTATAAGGGGGAATTAAAGTATTGTGTGTACGCACTGGAGGTCTGTGAATCCATGAGCAACACGTTAAAGGAGCCAGTAAATATTTCTCTGTTCCAGATTGTATAGTGCTGAAGAAATCATGTCTGCTAGTAGTAAAATATTGATACGTTACAGGTACGACTGGCCGAGTCACGGCTGCAGGTTACGTTTTACAGGCTGCGTACTTTGTTTACTGTATCAGTCATGCCAAAGTGAACAGCCTTACGCAGTTCAATTGCTGTGTGTGTGTGTGTATGTACTGTAGCTGACGCTTTGATAAGATTTCTGAGAAATTTCTCTACACACCCTTACTTTATAGATCAAATCAAATTCTGGTGTCACTCAGGTTACACTAGGTGTGGTGTTTTTCTTTTCTTTTCTTTTCATTACTATCTAGATTTTTTATTTTCTTGTCACCTCTTTTCCGCTCCTGTATACCTAATGCCTTCGAGTATCTTCTAATACGGTACAGTACATCCATCGGCTCCTTCACACGTCATCCACACACCACCAGCATTAGTGTCAAAGTGCAACAACACCTCACGACATCACCCACTGAATTTGCTTCATTTAAAGGTGCTATGAAAGGGAAAAAAACTTTTAGGTGTGGTTTCGACGCACCTCTTTTTCTCACCCTGTGACACGTATCCAAACACAGAGCCAGCACCTGTGTTTTTTCTGCGAGTCCATTAACTGGCGTGGCTCCTCACACCAGATCAGGGTAATTAGGCCCTTTAAAAAAAAACAAAAAAACATTTCAAGGCGATTTCCCCTTGGCCTAATCATGGAAAAGAGTCACATGGGTAGCAAGGAAGTTCGTAGGGGACGATTTGTAATTTTATAATACTTCCAGGAAAGTGTCACTGTGACGTCAGAGACTGAATAAACTCGCAGTTCTCTCTCTCTATCTTTTTTTCTTCCTTTTTATTGTGCTGTATATCAATCTGTGTTCCACCTGGAGCTGGAGTGTTTGCAGACTTCCAGAACGCCCCCCCCCCCCAGCTACCTCTCAAGGTGTGTAATATGTTTTTGAACCCAGATTTGACAAGCAGGCCCCGCCGCAGCGACCCTCTCCACCCCTGCCCACGCCGGCCCAGCTCGAACTGTTTCTCATCTCTTAATAAAACATGTACGATACCTGTAGTCACACTAGGCCTGCTGACAAGCACTCTCTCACTAGAACATGTTCGCGCGTGTGTGTATATACGAGTGCAGGATCATTTCCTCCTATGCCTGGTTAGTTTTCAGTGACTGTTTTCGCACATAAACCCGGAGCCCTGCTCTCCATCATCCTTTGGCTTTTCCCATAAACTGCGGCAGCAGTAGCCCTCGTCGAAGCAACAGCTTAACAAGGTCATTCCTGCGTCCAACAATACCGGCACCAAAGCCTTTTGTTAGTCAGGTGAATGAACAAGTTGTGTGTAGCGTAGTTAGTACAGCTTCACATTTACCTCCTCATGCCAACAAGCCACTTGTTGACATGAACCTAAATATACAAAGGCACGAATCCAATTTAGGTTTTTTCTTTTTTTTTCAACTATTGCTCCTATTATACCCCTCGATACATTTCTTACAACATGAAATGTCACATTCCTTATCTCGGTTTGACACACTGTGTCACACGCTATGTCTATAAGCCAGTTATTTAAAGAAAGAAAGTAAAAGAAAGAAGAAGAAGTAAGGATTGGCACTGGCACTCAGGTGATGCTGTTCAAACCGAGTAACGGTCAAACCCTCGATTTAGACATACAGCATTCTTATCAACATTCACATAAACCACATTTTTTGCAGCAGCCGTATTCTCTGTGGTCTGTTTAAAATCACTTAAAATAGGACTTGCGCTTTTACGTCCTTTTAAACCTGACCCGAAACCAGTGGGATATTTTGTTTTGTCCTTCTGTATTTATATAACCCAGATATAATAAGCATAATAAAAAAATTATGTTAAATCTATTTATCTATTATGTCAAATTCTGTCCAGTTTGTGAGCAACGATTTCATTAATTAGTATCAACCACACTATTTCACGATATAAGATTACATTTCTCATTAGACGTGCTCAACGTTAGGTCATGAAAATAAATCTGATCCAGGAAAACATGCACTGTGCTCTGTTCTTTTTTTCTATTTTACATAATTTTTGGTGTAATAGTTTTTTTTTTTTTTTTTTTTTTTTTTTATCTAACCTTTAAACCCATTCAGAATTAAAATCTGGCAAGGCACTTGTTTTATCTACAATTAAACTATTAAACTTAACGACCACTCGCACTAAATTACAGAATCGCTGCTTTGAAATGTAAATGAGAAATCTAATAATCGTTCTTCCTGTCGGAGTTTGAAAAATCTCCCTAAGCCCCGAAAAACATCGCACCGTTAGATTTACAGCCGCTTGGATTTATGCCGTGTGGCTATTTTGTTTCGCTCTTTATTGCTGACTGCCCACTTGATATTTCGTTTCAAGTTGATAGAGCAGAACCGAATATTCTTTCAAAGTTTTTGTTTTCAAAGAGGAACACGGTAATAATTTAGCCAGCTTCTTTTCACTGTGGGTGGGGAGAGAATTAGAGAATTGATGGAGGTGAGGGGATTTTTTTTAATGCCCCCCCCCCCTCCGTTTTTGCTATAAATCTTCCCCACCGTGAACAATTTTCATGCTCCTTCCGGTCATTTCCTGACATTCGGTCCATCTTCTCCTCCTGTTATCCCCCCCCAACCCCCCCCCCCCCCCCCCCCCCCACACACACACACACACCCTTTTCCTTTTGTCGTTCTCCTTTTCCTGCAATAAGTAACCAAACACCACAAACTTCACTTCCTTGGTGGTGTCGGGTTAGCCGACGCTGATCGGGCAGAGTGTCAGGGGGTATGTGGAGAAAGGATGTTTTTTTTTTCATTCAGAGCCTTTCTGAATAAGATCTAAAGCATGTACTGTATGGTCTTAAAAGGAACATTTTCAGTGATGAGCTGAAGATGAAGCAGTCAGTATGTGCTATAAAAGCATGGGAAATGATTTACATTAGTAATCAGCATTTAGCTCCACTACATATAACTATTTATACAAATAATTTTAACATGATTTACCATCACTGTATAGCATCAAATATAATTGTGTACATGATCTAATCAGCACTTTGTGTGTGTGTTTGTGCAACAGGTAGTGGACGACATGGGCAATGTAAAGTTCTGCCTGGATGAAGTGCTCGAGGCTAGCGGGAGCTGGCTAAAATACGTACGGGCAGCACCGTCCTATGAGGAGCACAACCTGGCTGTTTGTCAGATTAGTGAAGATCAGGTCAGCTCCCATTTCTTGTTGTGTTTGATTCACTCTGTTCTCTTTTCTCTTTCTTTTTGTTTTTTTGGTCCTTCATTACGTTCACATTAACTGGCCATTTTATAGCCACAAAACTACATGTGAAAACCACAATCCCATCTCCTAAAAGGGATATTTAAGCACATTAATAATTAAAGTCTCTTTTATACTGCCACCGAAAGCCAGATCAAATCATATTTCTTTCCCCCCAGCATGCAACTCAAAGACAGAACCTGGCCTCATAGCAGACCTCAGGTTTAGGCTGTTCGCCCATTTGTACTGTCGAGTAAAGAAAAGAGAAATGTCAAGCTTTTAAATCGTCCATTCGTATAACACCACCTTCAGACTGCTTGCAAGGATCTGAAGATAGTATTGATGAAGTCATGAGGCATAAATCAGGCCCCAGCCTAAGTAAATAAATGTGATTGGGTGCTAAAATCTAGCTGCTGGCAGACAAAACACACTTTGCCGTCGCAGTTCTCACTCACACAGTTTCCTCACAGACTGGTCCTGACACAGTGAATCGACTTAAGCCGTGATCCTTGTGCGGGGCGTTAAAAGAGACCCAGCAGTTGGTGGTGTCAGGAGGACATAGAGAGGACCTGCTGATGTCACGACACTGACTCTCCGACAATAGATAACAAACAGGGCTATTGTTTGTACAGGGCCGTTCCTAATGTCTGTGTGTCAAAGGAAGTGAGTCAACACTCCTATAAAGGTAAAATATAGGATATAAGTCAGGAGAAGAGGACACTAATGAAACTCTGAATTGCTCAAATATAGTTACTGTCTCCTTTGAAAACACTGGGTAGGGATTTTATTATCTGCGAGATAAGATACCTGCAAAATCAGATACACACAGTTTGAAATTTATTTTATTCGTGGAGACACGGAGGGGTTCTGCATATAGTTTATTAAACCATCAGATGTCTGCGCCTATTTTAGTTATGTTCTCGGTACCTAGGTTTTAAAGGCAATAAAAATTCCCTCATTTTATATACACACGTGGTGTCTTCTCTCGTTTTACAGAACAAGTTGATGATACAGGATAAGAAAATTCCAATTGCTTTTAAAGCGAACAGGGAAGAAGTAAAAATACAAAACTGTTGCAGACTCCTGGCTGTAGTTAAAAAAAAATAAGAACAACAAAGAAATGTGAATTTAAAATTGTGTTTTTTGTTTTTTTTGTTTTGTTTTTTGGTGGAATCACTGGCCTCTTAAAAAAAAACAGGAGAACTTTGGAAAGATAATATGTAAAACATGATCCTTAGAACGTAGACATTGTGGGTTCAAATGTAAAATTGGCAAAGGAGACTTTAAAGAATGTAGGATCTTTACTCTTATTTTGCTGTAATTATTTCTATACTTTTTTTTTTTTTTTTTAAAGAAAACCGAGTCGATTCCACGGGTCTGCTTGTTTCTTTCCATACTTTAGTGGTCAGCTGATGGCAGTTTACACCATGTTCCCGTCTGGCTCTCTGTCTGTCTGAACCGAGTCTCAGAGAGCAGCGAAAGCCTTGGCCTTTGTCCCTTTCCCCTTTTTTCTCTCGCTCTTTCTTCCTTTCTGTCCCTGCGCCTCCACTGTCAACGGGGGCAAGCAGCGTGGTCACCATCCTCTTTGAGCATGGCACGTGAAACATAAGCCTAACAAACAGGGGACGATGGGAGGGGGGCTGAGGGACAGCCTCAGAGACTGACAACCAACAATTGACTTCAACTAGCAAACCTGATCATTAAAGTCCTTTCACTTGAATGACCAGCCACTGCTGAGCTCAGGCGAGAATAATAGCTCCTGCTGAAATAAATGTATGGTTTCTGTTTACTTTTCCTCTTCTTTTGGACAGCTAGCTGTTTTTTTCCCTCCTATTTTTTCCTCTTCGTTCTTTTATGCCCATTTTATGCGGTGTCTTGCAGCCTACGGCTTATTATTTATTCAGAAAGGCAACACAATGCAAAAATGCATAATTCATCGAACTTTGGACTTTGCCGTTCTATTTGAACATGCACAATGCATGAGCGCTATAGGAAATATGTGCACGCCCAGCAAATTCAGATCTGGCTGTAACCTTTTAAAACTCGACCCAGATCATTTATTTACTTGTTTACACATTTGTCGTTTGCGTCCTGCTTCCAAAACACACAGAGCTGACCATGTATAATGTATTTCGTTCGCCCGGGTCCCTTTTTTTCCCCTCCTCACTGAGTTTTTTTTTTTGTGCCTGGGCTTTTTAAACCTAATCCGGATGTCAGTGGCTGTCACTTAAAGTGTGAATGGCTTTGAATAATAAGTGTCACCAACAGTGAGAACAGTGTAACACTATAGCAAAAAAATATATAAAATAAAAAATTCGCAGCTATGTTTCTGGTACTGTAGTTTTATCAGTGTTATCTAAAGAAGTGTCACAAAACTGCCACTTCTGAGCTAACCTCTGAGGAGTGGGGAGAAAAGCATGGACCTGAGATTAGATTCACAGCTTAACACTCAATCTAGGAAGGAACTTTGAAAAGTTTATTGCAGTTATGAGGTAAGATGATGGAGACCACAGAATACTGTGAAGCTGACTCTGATAGCGATAACATTAA
Source organism: Channallabes apus (assembly GCA_030522415.1). Lineage (NCBI taxonomy): Eukaryota > Metazoa > Chordata > Actinopteri > Siluriformes > Clariidae > Channallabes > Channallabes apus. The sequence continues at coordinate 36,096,261 of CM060111.1, forward strand.
TGCTGGTGAAAATGTCAAGCTTTTCCTCCCTGGATTAAAGCACCGAGCCTATAAACCCTCTGACCCTCAGCCATCATTTCTGAAGATGCGCTGTTTATCATAAGAACAGAAGTATGACGCCAGACCTGCCATTGCCACCTCCTTCTGTTTGTGAAGAGGCACACACACAAACACAGAGACAAGACATATACAGTACACACACATGTCTATCCACACAGTTAGACTTTGCCTAGGTAAAGGTACTGGGATATAAAAGTTCTGTTCATTCTGTGTTTTTTGTTTAATGTTAAAGTTTTGTTTCTGTTATACTAATCAGACCTAATCAGGCTGGCTTTGTGTTTAGTCTGGGGTTTCCTAGTTACAAACCACCAAACAAGGGTCATTTTTCTGGGCGAATGTTAATCCTAGTCAAGTCTAAATTAGGATTTACACTAGAGGATCATTTATTTAATGCTGCAAATTAGTCCGTAGACAGAAATATACATGTAGTCTATGGTGATCCTATGTTTCCCAGAATATTAATTCCACATTTACAGCAAAAATAAAACATCCTAACTTCTTTTATCATCATGAATATTAGCTGTGTGAGCTGATTCCACGCTTCTTGTTTCATTGTCGCGTTGCTTTTGTATCGAAATGTTAACGGACTGATCTGGAAATCATAAACGGACACCCGTACACGGGTGAAATTTCAGCTCCTGCTCACTTTTGTGTGTTTCTAAACATATTTATGGCTACCCAAAGTTTATGCACATGTTCGCTTTCTTGTCAAAGCACACTCATATATATGAGTGCGCGTGTCTGTGTCTGTGTGTGACAGAGGGGGGATTATAGTGTGTCACACTAGTGATGGATGATGCATCTGCCCCTAGCACTTGAAAGCGATGTGAGGAGGTCAAGATGCCCCTCTCAGTGCTGTCGGATCCTCAAAAGATTTACTGTAGAGACAGCTTCGCACCATCATAATGGATGGCTTCAGGGGGAACGCAGGACATTAGCATATCCCTGCAGCAAGCGTGCGCTGGACACATCTCGGTTTAACAGCAAACTTCTTCTGTGCTTTTGCACGTGTAGAACATTTGAAGTGTCTAAAATTTTATCCATCAAATAAATATTTTTTTCAGGTGAATGAAAACAGGTTCAGTGTGGCAGAATGAGACTTTTATAAAAATATGAAGAGTCAATTGTTTGCTTGAGAGAGCAAAAATTTGTAGCTTATGGCAGCAAAATAATATAAATACAACACAGTCAATAATAATCATAATATACTATAATAAATAAATAATGATAAACACAACAATAAATTATCTAATAAGTCAGAATAATATATATATTTATTTATTTATTTATTTATTCACCTTTGCTTTTAGATTACCTGATTTTAGTAAAATAATTTATAATTAGCCTGTTAAAACAGTTGTAACAATATTAAAAATATAGTATACATAATTTACAATGATGAAATTATTGGAATGAAATACTGCTTCTCAAGCTATAAGAAGAAGAAATAAGAAATAATAATAAGTATTATGATTATTTTATTATAGTAGTTGTTAATAATAATAATAATAATAATAATAATATCTTTAAGCTACTTATTCTCATACTCAGAAATTTGTAATGTACATTATATCATTAAAGCAATAAATATTACAATAAATGTTACTATTTTCTCTTTTTTTTTTTTAGCTTGGAATGATTGATTACTGTAATGCCTTCCGTTTCTAAAGCGTGTAAATCCTTTATGTATTTTTATTTTGTTTATAAGGTATCATTTATTTTTAGATGCAATAAAAAAAATCCATGATTGCAGTCTGGAGTTTGTTTGCGAAAGTAAATTGTGAAAATGCGGTGGGTGAAAGGCAACAAGCAAAACCAGGTGTGTGTGTGTGTGTGTGTGTGTGTTTGTGTGTTAAACGCGAATCTAAAAAACACTCCGTTAAGCGCGGTTACCATGGCGATAATAATCAGCGCGTGCCGTTTGTCCCGTATGATATATTTAGTTTTAAAGGCGGGTTGAGTTGGCGATCAGACGGACGCGCGCGCGGATTGTGGGGTTTGTGCGTTTTGTGCGGCTGATGGATGAATCTGTCGGTCAGAGGAGGGGAAGATAACGGGGAGGCTCCTCCTGCGCGCGCGGCGCGGCACATCACTCCGTCCTTTCAGCTTGTGAGATAAGAAGAGGAGGAGTGGCGGAGCGCGGGGCCGTGAGGGGACTGTCGCTTAATGACCGGGACACGCTCAGGTCCGCTCATCGACACTCACACACACATACACACACACACACACACACACACTCACTCCTCATTCAGCTCAGCTGCACAGACACAGAGAGAGAGACACAGACAGAGAGAGAGAGAGAGAGAGAGAGACACAGAGAGAGAGAGAGAGAGAGAGAGAGCGGTGAAGACTCTCCGTGTCCCCGCTGTCTCCTCCTCCTCCTCCTGCTGCTGCTGCTGGGTGGAAGAGTCCCGGCCTGCGCGCGAGCTGCCTTAATGAGACTATGGGTTGTGTGTTAAACTCTACCGGGACCGAACTGCTGCTGCGACTGGAAGCGCTGAGATCAACCGTCCGACAACTTCCCCAAGTCTACCCGTTCCCGGAAAACAACAAGGTCAGATACCTCACATACCTTACCTCCGTCCAGCGCTAATAATAATAACAACAATAATAACAATAACGGCGAGTCGCTTAGTGTCCTGTTTCCCGGTACCTGGACAAGAAAAACTTTTGAGCAACTTCTCAACCCGACCCGGGAGCTGTCATAGCGTTAGTCCGGGACGATATGATGGGATTTACTGTATGATAGCCGCGTTACTGCCGCCGATGCTCCACTACAGAGTGTGGAACAATTACTACACCTCCTACTGTAACTTATGGTGGCTTGCTATTTTTGTCACCCTATCTAGTACAGTAGTATGTGGTTTGGGCCGAAGCCCGTTTGTGTGTGCGCGCGCTCTGGTTTGGCCTGGTGTAGAGCGCCCCCGTGAGGCCGCGCGGTGTAGTGACTCTATTCTCTGGCCTGATTGTTTTTCGTTTAGACGAATGATTAGTTCTGTACAACCGAACTGTCTTCCGTCTTTCCGCTTTGATTATCCGTTCCGTCTAATTGTGTGGATTAAAAACGCTCATGCACTGTTTTTTTTATTATCATTATTATTTTTATTTTTTTAATCCAAATGAGACTCTGGTGAAAGTAGTGTGTAAATATTGTGCGGTTATGCCGGAGCTGTGTGTGTGTCCGTGGCAGAACCTCAACGAGCTGATGGTTTATTTTGTTGGAAAATAATTGTGAGAGTGTATATTTAAATGTTTCGATATTTAAATGTGTGCACGATTGAAATTTCGCAAAACAAAACCCGCATCAATGCACTTCATGTCATATTTCGTTTTGTTGTATTTGTGCATCACTGCTTTTAGTTTGTTTTTTCAGTGTCTTAATTATTCTACTAATTCTGAAAATATTACTCGGTTCCCGGACCGAGTTATAAAGAAATATTCTAAACTGAAATTAAACCGAAATAGAAAGGAAATTGTGCATAATTCAATTCTATTGCAAATACTGATTTTATATAATAATAATAATAATAATAATAATGTAAAATAAATTTTCTTGATTTTTTTTCTTACTTGTTTTTGTCTTTGTATAATTTGGTGTAGATTTATTATAAAGCCATCAGGGATATTGAGGTCGGGGAGGAGTTGCTGGTTTCTATGAAGGACGGAGTTTTCCCCGAAGGCTCGATGGCACCTAACCTGGAAGGTAAGATTAATGCGTCTAATGAACGCGGCCCTTAAACAAAACTCCGTCAAACACACACACACACACACACGTGTGAAAGAACAGAAAATGTACCCGTTAAACTAATGAACACCAGCTGACGAGCTGATTTGTGGAAAATTACAAATTCTTTAATTAATCAGTTAATACCAATTTTTTTGTATTGAGTATTTCTTTTAGGAGAAGGAATGTAAATTAATACAAATGTGAAAAACGTCATATGAACACTTCATAAATAACAAATTGTGTTTATTAAAATTGGGGATTAAGGCTAATGCACTTGGGAATAAGTCAGTTTTAGATTTAGGTCAGTTTTTTAACATATTACATTTTTTATTTCATTTTTTTATTTTGTAAATTTGTAAAAAAAAATAAAAAAAAATAAATAATAATAATAATAAAAAATAAATCAAGATTACAAATCATGGCACTGCATGTGCACACATTTGTCCTGTATCTTATACACATTATGTGTAAATAAAGTATATATTTTTGTTTCTTTGTCTTTTGTTTTTTCCCCTCAGCATGTGTCTCTAGGAGATACTAGAATTAGATGTGTGTGAATAGTCTGTTAGTGCAGCCAGTTTATGGGCTCCCTTTGATTGTAAAGGAAAAACTATGAATAATGCATTATAGTCACAGCATATAAAATGTCTCACGCAGGTTAAAATATCTGTTTGCTGCAGGCATTCTTTAATATACTGTTTTGTTGAAGAGATACTTAAGATCTTTATGCAACAAAAAAAAAGAAAGCGAGCATGTTAGAAATGGAGCGTTGGAGAGAGGACCTTCTGAAAGGGCAAGAGTGAGGGAAAGTGAGAGATCTTGGCTGAGATAGAAACAGAGCCATCGAAAGAGCCTGTGCAGATGCAGCAGATTCGGGCCAATTCAGAACTCGGAATGAAAAGGCAAAAACACAAAAGGGAGTGAATATGGTCAAGAGAGTCAATCTGTCAGACAGAGTCTGAGAGGCCAGCAGATAGAGTGAATGAGAGAGACTGAAGATGAAGGACAGGGCTCTTTAGACCTCTTCCTCTTGGCTTATCGGTGCTGGAATTTGGAGTGGGGCTTGAGGAGTCTCAGGGGACCTCACCCATGCTCACAGATTAGCCGCTAAACTGCACATAATTGTATTCCCCCTACTTCTCTCCAAGAGCTATTAGTTTCCCACTTCCCCCCCCTCCCTTTTTTTGTCCAGCTTTCCCGGTCCTTAGTGCTGCTGATGGGACAGAGAGATAATGCATAAAAAAATTATTTTTGTCCTAAAAAGTCTTTTGCATTGCATACCCACTGTAAGGTTGCTGAACTTAAAACACTCTAAAAACATCAGGATGTCATCATGGAAAGGTTTGCTAGTTTATTGGTTTGACCTTGGCGATAAGTGTTATTATATCAAACATAGGTTTGTAGGCTTAAACCGGAAAGCCATTGTTTATTTTTTTGGCAGTTCCTACTTCCCACTTCTTACTACTTCCTGTGTTCATTGTGATTTTAAAGTAATTAACACAGTTATTGAAACGGTGTCAATTTGTCATGATAGAAGTAGAGATGCAGTCCTGTAATTCACAAAAAGTTACAGTGTTACCAATAAAAATATTGTTATTAGTAATAATATTGTACTTATTTCATTATAATTATAACATACACTTTTAATGTTCTGTGACTCAGATGAGCAAATGTACCGCTGTGAAGACTGTGATGAGCTCTTCTCGTCAAAGCTGGAGTTGCGACGGCACCAGAAATACTCTTGCAACCCCGGAAGCTCAATTTTTGATTCGTTAAGTGAAGACCTCAAACAGGAGCGGGATGACAACGATGAACCAGTGCATGAGTGTAAAGACTGTGAAAAGATCTTTCCTAGCGAGTATAGGTCAGTGTCCGGAGCGGATTTCCTGTTGCTTTATAAAGCTTAAATTCGAATGATTAAATTCGAAGAATGAAAATTTCCCAAAATGTTGATGTTTTTATTCTGTTTTCTTAGTCTTGGTCAGCATATGGTTGTACACACTGAGGAGAGGGAATACAAGTGTGACCAGTGCCCTAAAGCTTTCAACTGGAAGTCCAACCTCATTCGTCATCAGATGTCTCATGACAGTGGAAAGCGCTTTGAGTGTGAAAACTGTGATAAGGTACTAATTTCAGCACTGTTAAACTTGATTAACTGGTCAAATAGGTAAGTGTAAGTAACAAAATTTTAAAGTTATATCCATATATGTGTGTGTAAGTATTATCTTGTAATTATAAGGTTTTCACATTGCCAGTGCATGTTTGTATTATACAAAATAATTATTCTTTGTACAAGCTTCACCCTCCAGTGTTCTGGACGGTGTCCCCATAAAATGCTATTCACATGTTTAGCACATGCTTGGCAGGGCTTATAATCTGGCTTATGTTTCTTTGTTGCCTGCAGGTATTCACAGATCCCAGCAACCTGCAACGCCACATTCGCTCACAGCACGTTGGTGCCCGTGCCCACACCTGCCCTGAGTGTGGCAAGACCTTCGCCACATCCTCAGGTCTCAAGCAGCACAAGCACATCCACAGCAGCGTGAAGCCATTCATGTGTAAGTTCATGCGTATGCATGACTTAATTAGCTTCTGATACAATTTCTCAGCAAAATCCATCTTTAAGAAATTCTGGAATATGATTTTGTAAAGAGCTTTCTGTTGCGTTAAAATTAGTTTTCTGTGCATTTTCGTTCTTTTTTTCTTATTTGTGTTTAAGTTTGCCTTGTATAAATGTTAACTTCGTTGTTCCACTTATCACCCTGTTGTACATAGTCCAAATGCACACATACGTTGCCAGCATACCTGTATTTATTTCTATATACGCAATATTTATTTGAATTTAATCTAAACAATCTAATTGTTTCAGGTATCTCATTTTTAATATGTTAAATAGCATGAATAACTTGCTTACACTAACAATGAATTCGCCTGATGAGTCTAATTACAGTATGTTAATAGAATTAATCAGGCATGTGTGTTCTACCAGGTGAGGTGTGTCACAAGTCCTATACCCAGTTTTCCAACCTGTGCCGCCACAAGCGAATGCATGCAGACTGCCGCACCCAGATCAAGTGCAAGGACTGTGGGCAAATGTTCAGCACTACCTCCTCCCTCAATAAGCATCGGCGCTTCTGTGAGGGGAAGAACCATTATAGTCCTGGAGGCATATTCACGCCGGGCATCCCTATGACCTCCAGTCCTATCATGGGCAAGTCCAAGTCACATCCTGGCCTGAATCACGGTGGACTTGGCTTTGGTGATTACTTCCCCTCTCGGCCACATCATCCAGGCCTGCCCTTCTCTACTGCCCCTCCTGCATTCCCATCGCTTTCGCATGGCTTCACAGGGATCTTTCCCCCATCATTATATCCTAGACCCACATTGTTACCCCCTAGCCCATTACTAAAGAGTCCACTGAGTAATAGTCAAGATGGGAAGCTTCCTCATAGTCCCCTTGATGCCCCTACTCTCCCAATCATCACATCTATTAGCAACACCAATGGTAATGCAGTTAGTGGCCTTAGCCAGTCAGAGGTGAGTCGTGACTCTAAGCAGGATCTGTCTATGTCAGACAGCAAGAATAAGGTGAAAATGAGTGACGTGTCTGACGGAAGTGACTTGGAGGATATTAACACCACCAGCGGCACTGATCTCGACACCACCACTGGCACAGTTTCTGGCTCTGACCTGGACAGTGAAGCAGAGAGTGAGCGAGAAAAGAGTCGAAGGAAACATAGACAAGAAAGCAAACAAGAGGAGGTCAACCACAATGTAGTGTCTGTGTCCAGCTCAGGTAATCTTCCTCATGATCGCCCTTTCCTCTCTTCCCAGCATTCCTTCTTTCCTCCACCCGAGGAGCAGGCACTCCAACCTACAGGTGCCGCAACCGACTCCATAAAAGCCATCGCTTCCATTGCTGAAAAGTATTTTGGGCCAGGCTTTATGGGCTTGCAGGAGAAGAAAATGGGCCCTTTGTCTTACCCTTCCATGTTCCCCTTTCAGTTCTTACCCAACTTCCCACATTCCTTGTACCCTTTCACAGACAGAGCACTCAACCCCAACATGTTCCTAAAACCAGAACCCAAATCACCTCGTGAGCACATACACAAAATGGCTACCACCACTGCCACAGAGTCACCCTTCGACCTCACTACCAAGCCCAAGGAAGTGAAGCCTTTCCTTCCACCCACCATCAAGCCCTCTAGTGCACTTCTTCCGAGTGGAGAGGACCAGCCTCTGGATCTGAGCATAGGAGGTCGGAGCAGAGCCAGTCAGAATGGTGGAACCCCTGAGCAGCGGAAGAACCACATCCATAGCACCAACTGCAAGACGCCAGCTAAAGATGAGCATCCAGTGCTGAACCAGTCTCAGAACCTCCATCAGCCCCACATGCCTCAGCAGCAAGTGTCCCTTCCACAGCCTCCTCCTCAGCAGCAGCCATCGCTCCACTACGCCAAGCCTTCACCCTTCTTCATGGATCCCATCTACAGGTATTTTCATCCGAGAGGGTCATAGTGCAGAGTTAGGATGTTATGCAAATTGCCACTCTGAAATACATGTTGATGTTAGATGTATGTACCAGATAAAGAACAAGAGCGATGCCCTTCATTCATACGTAACCCTCTGTGTTGTTGTCCAGCAGGGTGGAGAAAAGGAAGCTGATAGATCCTGTAGGAGCACTGAAGGAGAAGTACCTGAGACCATCTCCCCTGCTCTTTCACCCTCAGGTATCTTGCACACACACATGTGCTCTCTGGTAACAATATCTAGCTTTTATACAAGTAATGGTAACAATATGAATTCAGGCAAAAACTCGATTAATGAATCTACCCCAAGTTTTATAACGAATTCCTGTTGCAATAATCTAAACAATTCTAGCTGTTAATTATATTAAGGCTTTATGCGTGCTATAATATTAAAAAGGATGCAATAGCTCTTTAAGGTACAGTAATGTCGTGTTCTGTTGATTGGTCTCCACTTCACTGTTTAAACCTTCCTGCTAACAAACAGTTTTGTTCGAAATTGAGCCATTGTAACACAGTAGGTTTGGATTTTAATCAAAGATTTTTGATAATCTTTCAAGTGTACAGTACTTTCTGCAAGTGTGTAAAGTTCAGTTTCTTATCTTCTGCTTTAAAAAAACAATCCTTCATTGTTTCTGGTAGCATTTCATATTTTGCCCACCTCTGAGCAATGCTGAAATGAAAATATTATTAATAATGACCTTTTGAATTGGAGCAAGTTGTCCCATGTAGTGCTGAAGCGCAGCTAAGTTTAGTCAGAGCATTGTTTCTGTGTAGCTCCACTCTGAGGCCCACTACTAAATAACTTCCTACCATTTTTTTGCTCTGGCCGCCTAGATAATGACTGCATGTCCATCAGACACTTCCTGTGTTTGTGCGCAGGAGAATGGCCTCTCTTGTCGGGAACTGTCTTATCTGCCCTGTAAATCTGTTCTCTATCGATGCAAAGCTGCCTCCCCCACACCCCGGGCCCTTCTTTCTACATTTGTCTCTCTCAGTTTCTCATCTACCTCACGTCTCCTTCCCAACCTGCTCTCCTCTGGGTGGCACGAGGACAACTGGGTAGACCTGGTCTGAGAGAGAACATTGCTTCGGCTTTTGAGATGTTTACAATTACTGTCCTTCACATGTGCCTTATATATTCACAGTGCAGTGTGGAGGAGTGCCAGATATGTACAGCAGATGCATGCGCAACAAATACAGTATAATTACTTCCACACAATAACTATAAATACAGTTTCATTTATTTGGCTGTTGATACTAATTACTGTTTAATGAACTAATTAAATTAAACCTAAAATAAATCTAAATATATATGCAGCACAGAAGACATTTTGCAGTCATTCTCAATTATTTAATTGGTGGAGTGAAGGTACTCAGACATAAATAAATAAATTGAGACAGTATGTCTCTTTCCATGTTTATTCATATTCCAAAAGCAGGAAGGATGTAAGCTGTTTTTGGCCATCGAGACACATAGCTGAGCCTTTGTTCTGTGTCTAATGGGGAAGGGATATCAGCGAGGGGTATCTTAAACTGCATTGTACCCTTACCGTTCTCGGAGGTGAATAGCTCATTCAGAAGCTTCTTTCTGAGACTTGTCGGGAACAAAGTGGAGGGCTGGGGGCTCCCAGGGGGCTGCTCGAGTGGCTGCTAACGTGGCATAGGTCAGGGAGGTGACTCTTGAACAGCACAATCAAGACTCGACCTTCTGATGTACAGCTTCCTCCGGCCTTCCACCCTGTCTCGTAATGATGCGAAACTTTGCTCTCTGCCAAACCCCCCACTGTTTAAGTTATTGTATTCATCAGGTAGCAGGACAAATCATCAGGAGGTTGTTGTTTGTGACCACTAGTGGTTTAGTGGTCATTTTACAAGCTCAAGTAATGTTTAATCTCTTAGTTAAAAGGAAGACACATCCATGAAAGATATAGTTCAGAATGAAATGTTACAATTAAAGCTTTTTCTGTAGGTACATGTTGATTAAAAGCACTTTGGTGGAGTCGTATTTTATCATAATCGGTTTGATCTTCAGGTGTCTGCGATGGAGAACATGACCGAGAAGCTGGAGAACTTTGGCACTTTGAAACTGGATGCTCCAAATTCACTACAGCACTCGTCACATCACCTCTTCAACTTCCGCTCGCCTCCTCCTTCTCTGTCTGAAGCCATCCTCCGCAAAGGCAAAGAACGCTATGCCTGCAGGTAAGTACAATAACGAGTAAAGACATTGAGAATTTCTTCCATTTCTAATAAGCATACAACATACCTTAAGCATAAACAAGAACTGCTTTTCATGATCTGCTCCATTAAAGCCTGTTTTCGTCTGCTGCAGGTACTGTGGGAAAATCTTTCCCAGGTCGGCTAATCTTACCAGGCACTTACGAACTCACACAGGAGAACAACCCTACAGGTAAGCCGCTCAAAACCACTCAGATATAAAGCACTAAAAGTTTGTCCCCATTTCTGTCCAACACAAAACCTCACATAGAGGTAACTTCAGTCACTTGAGTCTACACAGTCCACCGACCCTGAACATACTGAAGTGTCACCATCACTCCAAAATCTAGCAGTTTACCCCTGCTTGTGACATGCCTATTTTGGAAAACCAAAGGGAAAATATTTCACTCAAGCTTGTCTGACACACAGACACAAACATAGTCTAAGGAAAAATGGGAACGTTTTTGCAGTTTGTTCAGCGCGAGCTACATGCCTTGTACTGGCGATGCAGAGACGCTCAAGAAAAACCGAGTAAGAGAGAAAAAAAAGCAGAGAAAGCGAAGGAAGATTAATTCTGTCTGTGCAGATGTTTGGGAGTTAAAGCGGCAGTGCAAACTCTGTACAATGTTGGCCTGTAATAGCACCCTAGAGAAATCCCTGCACTGTTTATATAGCAGCTTAATTATCAGAGATTTGGCCAAGTTCCAGCCATGCACTGCCCGGTGCTGTGAAGATCTGGGTGTTCTGAAGAGGAGGCCTTTGATTTTCTGGATGCTGTGGCCTTAAGCAGGGCATCAGACTAATGGAGGAAAATTAACACAAATCTGACCATTTGATAGCCAATTTCTCCTCTCTTTATCAGATTGATCAGCTTTAGTGTCAGAAAGAGGTGAACTTTAATATGCAGATTTTATCATCTGTGGACACTAATATAGTACATATACATTGTTTATTGTTTTTGTATATATATATATATATATATAACTTTTTTGGATATCTCCTCATTTGGTTATACCTTCTGGAAGTTTATTTAAGACTCTGTTTTCCGGGAAAGAGAAAGCGGGTTCAGACAAAATCTCTCCCCTCTCCGAGTACCACATGTCTACCGCTGTGCTTTGTGAATGCAGTCAGCGAGATAGAGAGCATCCCATGGGACATGGTCACTGCATGGTTGGCTCCTTCACAACAATCCCTTGATTAGCTCGTTTAGAAACAATTTACCCTAACAAATGGTAGACATCATCATCATCATCTCTCCTCCCCACTTTGAGGGAAATAACGCAGAGGCAGGCCAGTATCAGAGCTGGACTCCACTCAGCCGTCTTCATGCTTCATTGTCGTAGGTTATTTGCCTTGCTCGAGATGCTATCATCTCTACTCTTTGCAGTGAAATTGGCCTAGTAGTGTTGACCATTGAAAGACCCCATTCAGATTGTAACGCTCCATGTACAGCCCATGTAACACTGGAGGAAAAACTCAAAGATGATGAAGTAATTTAAAGTCCCCTTGGACAGCCTAATAAAAATAAACCAAACAGGGGGTAGAAAAGGCCATTAAAGAAAGAACGCTGTCTTGGCATTTTACCATTCTCTATGAACCATGATGCGCCAAGTCTGGAACTTCACACACAGACACACACACACTCCTGAAAATAAATTGGAACATGAAAAGAGGCCTGCATCTTGATTCTGAGCACTTGATGACGAGTGATTTTCCCAAAGCCATTAGGCCTGAAAGTCAATCTTGCAAGCCAACCACAGGAGTACAGATCGAGCAAGGCCACCCAACAAAAGGGCCACTGTCCAGTGGGCGCTTGACACGACCTCACCATGGTGTTTGTTTATCAGCACGTTAAATTGATGTTCTCCGGCCTATTCTGGATGGGCTGTCTTCGCAAAACAAGCAGGCCAAAGAGACCTACTGGGGGAGCTTTAGTCTAGCATTGGCCAGAAACACACTTACACATACCAGTCACTGAAAAGTGACCATTTTTGTCTGTAGTAAATCAGTGCTTAAGTTTAGGTTTAAGAAAGAAGAATAAAAGAAGGATCACATTAATTTTTTTGCAAAGAAGCTTAGTTTGTTTCAAAATATGTTTTTACTTGGAGGGAATAGAATGAGATGAGAGGGGGAAAAATACCATAAATAAAGCAAAAATAAATAAATAAAATGGCACCATTTGGGTTTGAGAGAATCTTTTCTCTAATTATGCCCACTCCTATTCCCGGCCAATGCAAGTGCTTCTAGGGGGCAGCGGTGGCTCAGAGGGAGTTACCGACCGGAAGATCGGCGGTTCGATCCCCAGCTCCACCAGGTTGTCACTGCCCTTGAGCAAGGCCCTTAACCCTATCTGCTCCAGAGGTGCTGTATCATGGCTGACCCTGCGCTCTGACCCCAAGGAATTTCACTGTGCTATATATGTATATGTGACAAATACAGGCTTAACTTAAAACTTAACTGTTAGGCACTAGAGGCAGTGCCATTCTCAGCCACAGGGTGGAGTAATTCACAGCACAGCCCTTAAATGTTAACTCGTTGAAAGAAAGTTACTTCAATAAGCATCAGACAGCTGTGAATATATTTTTTTTAATTAAATTGTCATATTTGTACTTTCATTCTGTAAGTTACATATTTAGAAATGTCACTGGGTCCGACTACACTGATTACAGGGCCTAGTCAGTTAAAACTGGGTTAAGAAACTTAAAAAAACATGAAGGCAGGGAGTGCTGCCCATGCTCCGATTTCACTGTCAGCGCCGCAATGACAAATGTGTCGCCATCTAAACAGCCCAATTGCCTGTAATGTGTTTGCCATGTTTATACTGAAGCATTCTCCAGCTAGTGATTGCTGTTTATGTAGCTGAACAGGGACCTCATTTAGGGGTCTAATTCTCTATTTCACCTACCCTACGTCTCTCAACCCCCCCCCCCCCCCACCCCACCCTGTCCCTGTCTCCACATTGTTGTCTCTGCAGATGTAAATACTGTGACCGTTCCTTCAGCATCTCGTCCAACCTCCAGCGACACGTTCGCAACATCCACAACAAAGAAAAACCCTTCAAGTGCCACCTGTGTAACCGCTGCTTTGGTCAGCAGACCAACCTGGACCGCCACTTAAAGAAACACGAGCATGAGAATATCCCAGGTAAAAATATGCTTCAAATACTAGTCAAAGGGTGGTCTGTTGTTTTGACCGAACTTCTATGAGGTAATACTGCCTGAATTTATCTTGGTGCTATGAAATAAATGATATACGGTATATTTACATGTGGAGTTATATACTGTCAACACATTGAGTAATCATCTATGTTTCTCTCTGTTTTATCGTCTTTGTGTTGCAGTGAGCCAGCACTCTGGGATTCTCTCAAATTTGGGAACAAACATCTCCTCTCCGAACTCCGAACCGGACAATCATGCACTTTTAGATGAAAAAGAGGACTCGTATTTCTCAGAGATTAGAAATTTCATCTCTAACAGCGAGTTGAACCAGGCTTGCAGCTCCTCGGAGAAAAGGTAGAAATGCGTACACACACTCATTCCTCTTGTGTTTTGAAGGTATAGTAACCGAGAGCATAACGCATAGGCGAACTCAGTCTGTTGTCAGGTTAAAGGCTGCTCCCTAGTGGCTGCATGTGGAATGTGCTTACTAGGCAAAACTTAATGTGCACATTCTTGTGCACAACTTTCTCTTTAGAATTGGTGAGAAAAACATGCATGATTTCAGAGATTTTATATTAGCAATATATTTGTTGGGAAGTTACATAAAATAAAAATAAAACCATTGCTAGCAAGGTGTGTGTGTGTGTTGACTTCTGTTCGGAACTGGCTAAACTCACTCACATTTCAAGAAAAAAACATTGTGATGTCTGAGTGAATAAAAACACAGATGCATTAATTCTTTTTATGACACATAATGGTCCTGCCCAATTTCAGCCTTGATACCCTGGCCTCATCCAGACACATGAAAGCTCTCACTCTGCCATCTGGGATCAATAGTCTTGTCCCTGTCTAGAAGCGGCAAGCTTGGCATTTTAATATATGTAATTCAAATAAGTGCTCTGTTTTCTGTCTGGCAGCAAATCGCTCCAGTCGAGACAGACAGGCAGCTGCAGGATCACTGTTCCTCTGAGTCCACCCTGCATCATTAATTTCCGTGTCTCTCTATCATCCTCAATATTGAGCTGTCATTGCCTTTGATTCTTTTAGTTTCTCTGATTCGGTTGTGACAGACGCGACGGTCTGTTGGTGATCACTGCACATTCCTCCGCACTTCCTTTCTGTATGTTTTCTTTTGCTTTTGTCAGAAAAGATTCTGAATTTGAAGGGGTGGTTGCTGTTGGACTGATGGTGGTTAAATAGTGTGTCCGGTCTAACCCCCCCCCCCTCCCTCCCCTCCCTTGACTGGTCATGACAGACTGGGGGGGGTTGTGGGCTTGAGACAGACCTTTAGGTTTACCCATCCCTGGGGACCCTGAGATTGAGGCATTTATCTGTGCTCTACATTGATGGAGCCCCACATCTCCTCCCTCCAGCTAAGGCAAACAGTGTTCTGACATGTTTAGACTGAGAGACAAAGCGCAGGTCTGTGGCGGGCCTGTCGATGTCTTCCGCACGCCATGGACTTTCTCCTGAGCGAGGGCCCAATTTGATTATGGGATATTTAAGCTTGATGGAGAAATGGAAAACAAGCAGTCGTTCTCAAGTCTCCCATTTCCCCTTTCTTTTTCATAAGTCGACTTCTCACTTAACGCAGCCGATGCCTCTCTTGTAAACGCTTGTCATTATAGTTTGCTTCGATGGACTGCTCTGAAGGCAGAACAACTTGAGGAGATAGACTTTGTAAGACAGTGAAAAAACATGAAGTCAGGAGTGCTGCCCATGCTCCGAGATCATGACTGTTTGAGAAGGTTCGAGAAGAGTGAAAAAAGTGACTGAGGAAAAGAGAGAGAGAGTAGTAATGGAAAGCATGGTGCTGATAGGTGCTTTGCAGAGCAGCCGTTTTCTGTGGAACAACGTGGCATCGAGACAGCCTGTGATGATTGGATCTGACCCTCCTGGACTGGCCCGTCTCGCCTTTCTGGGATTAGCTAATTTATCATTGCCAAAACGTCTGTCGTTAATTACACAATGTGTGTGTTTGTCATTCGGGGCCCTGCATGTTTTCAGGCTAAGGCCTGGCAGGGAAATCGCAGGTCATTCAGCAATGATGGATAGTAATTGGGTGGCTGGAACACGGTACACAGCGGTGATGTTCGGCAGTCGGTCTATGACAGTAGATCTGCCGTCACAAGCCTCCGAGGCTAAAATAGTCCATCTGAGGAGAGATGGAGTAAGCTCATTACAGCTATATGAGCTTATGTTGTAATAGTCAAACCTCAGCGTTCTGCGCCATACAGTATGTAGACTTCAATAACAAGACTGTACAGTATGTCTTTTTTTTTTTTTTTTTTTCTAAAGCAAAATGATGGAAGCAAAAGTCATATTTGTGCTCAATTAATTTGAACAGATTTTACCATTTCAATCACGCCCATTCTTAGGACAATTTCAGAACTTCTAAATTATACTGTGTAATCCTATGTAAACCGCAGTAGTGTTAACCCACATTTCATCTGCGTGCAGGTCAGAAATGACGGAGGACGAGCGTCCCGAGAGCCACGTCGTCACAGATTCCAAGCTCGACGAAGAGGAAGAAGAGGCGGAGGGAGATGATGAAGACGAAGAGGGTTCGTTAACAGAGAAATCCCAGGATGAGATGACTTCTCCCGCCAGAATGGTGCAAGGCACTTACGACGACGACGAGGAAGCTGCTCCGCTCTCCATGACCTACGAACACCCCCGCAGGTAGACTTGTTTCTCACCTGAATAGATCTCATTCATCTTTCATGTCCACAATAGCACTCCTCCATTCATATGTGGAAGAATTGCATGATGGGAAATAAAGTGAACACAGTATCATTTTTTTTGTTGTTTTTTGTTGTCTATATTCCCTAATTATGTTTGGAAGGGATGAGTCTGATTATACAAGCACAAGACTAAGGGTTTCTTTTTGATGAATCGAGATGAACTACAGGATCTTTCCTTCCATTAATATTTCCTCTCTTACTGTATATAGTTATGCCACTAATGTTTTCCCCAAATCTAACCTGCTTAAAAAAATTAACATGACTTAGGGTTGTGTATAGTCTACTTTGCAGTGTGCACTACTGTTTCATAATTAGCTTGACTGCTCTGGTCGCTGAATAGTTAAAGCCCAATGAACTTCTAATGTTCCTAAACCCCGTATTAAAATGGAGGTACTGAAATTGCTCAGCCTGTTAGGAGTGGTGTTATCATTTGATTATTTAAAAGTTAGTTCAAAGTATTTTCCTTCTGAATACATTACAATTTTTTGATGAGTCAGTGAATCCTTTATTTAAAATTTAAAAGATTTAAAAGAATAACTATAATGCCTACCAAATTAGTAAAGTGGATCAAACTAACTGCTGTATGATATCCAGTTGTGCATGTTTTGTGTATTAGTCAGCCTGCTTGTAAATGCGCTTTGTGCCACCATCACTCCATACCATCCCTCCATTAATACCATGTGCATGCGCAACATAATCACGCCTTACCGGCCCCAGCAGCCATCGTGATTGGGCTAACTGAGGGTTCCCTCCCCTCTTCCCAACCCCTTCGTCCCTCCTTCCTGGTGCAGGTGTATTGAGGAAGACGCAGGCCTGTTAGATCTGGAGCCTCTGCCTGGCTTTCCAAAGGGCCTGGAGCTCCATAAGCCTGCTGATGAGCCATTTGATGTTAAAGACATTTTTAACACCACGTTAGAGTCTGAAGCGCTGAAAGAAACACTCTTGAGGCAGGCTAAAACCCAGGTATGACTTTCCACGCACCTAAGGCACAAAGTGTGGGGTCACTTCATTTGTGTTAATATGCTGACTCACTAATTCCAAGGTTGGATCCTAGAGTTTACAGTTAAGGTTTATCATATAACATTTATATTTAGGGATTGCCTTTGTAAGATGTTTTGGAAGTTATGTTTATAACATACTACATTAGACTGCATTATGAATGGAATCAAGAATTATCTTTCTCTCCTTCTGTCTCACATTTGATAAAGAAATAACATTATGCTAACTAACACGTGCCAGTTTTCTTTCTAACTATAACACCCTGTAGACTCAAAACCACTAACTATTTGCAAAATCTGTCTCCATTGATATCCGTATATTATGTATATTCTTTATAATACTGAATGATGCAAGTTGCAGTTTGTAATTTTTAGATTCCATCTTTTAGAATCCGATTCAATGGCAATATTGCCAGATAATGATCTTTACCACATCCTGGAAATTAACTCCACCCCAATTTAGGACACAGATCATCCATTCAAAATGTATACAGAGGGATTCTGGAGTGATAGTCAGTATTGTCTACATTGATGAATACAGTCACGCCGTCAGTATTGTCTTTTACTGTAGCTGCAGTTGACCTTAAAGCCACCCGGGGGTCTAAAATTACAAACTGCTCCTTTAAAAAAAAAAAATTTATCCAATGTACAATGATTTGTGGAGTCTACTAGGTTAAACTTGTTGCTCTTTTGTGTGCTCCCTCTCGCAGGCTTATGCAATGATGCTCTCTTTGTCGGAGAACAACCCCCTGCATCCATCCTCCCAGAACTCACTAGATGCCTGGCTGAACATGGGAGGAGGCCCTTCAGAAACCAGCTCCTTTCACCCACTCAACCACATCTAAGCCCAGAGAGCAAGTGGTCAAGGAGTGGTTGAAGAGAGAGGGGAGGGGGCAGGAGGAATGGGTAAAGACCACCACAAAGGAGATGCATGTGTTACAATAGCACATGAACGAAGACCAGTGATGCTTACAGTAGATGAATCACCACTCAACTGGGAAAAAGGGGGAGGGGGGCAGGGGGGGGGCGAACTTAGCTGAAAGACTGTTAGCTGAAACAGAGACGTGAACCAGTAGAGCTCTAGATATCTCCTATCCACAGCAGAGAAACAAAAGACTACACCACCCGACTCTGTACAACTCCAGATCTGTCTTAAGCTCAATCTGCAGTTTTCTCCTCAGAAACTCTACCTTGTATCCCTGTGACATCACAAACATGTTTCATTCATACGTTCTCCTGACAGCCATGCTTATTAAAATGAACACAGAGGAAAGGAAAAAAGGAACTATCAAGGTATTTTGTCATGTTTGCTGAATGCTGATACGGTCGAATCTGATTGAGTTCCCAAAACATATCTTTTGCAGTGGCACAATCAGACCACAGGAGGTCAGCATCTGAACAGTTTTGTTTGTCTTCTAGATGTCTCAAACTACACTGCAGAGCCAATTTACAAAATGAATCAGATTTAAAACAATATACAGATGAGCCATAGAAATAAACACAATAACATCAACTGCTAATCATATCCGTCCTCTTTGATTGTGTTGGTCATCATCAGAGTAGTAGAACAGTAGCAGAGATCAAAGCATGGCTGCACAACTCAGTACATCACCCTAACCATGTTACTGTCAGATTTGCCATTTTGTCCCCCCTGAAACGTTAAGTTATTCTCCTCCTGACGTTCTCATACATTCGAAACACTCTTGTTTTTGTATGTGATTTTTTTTTTCTTTTATCAACAGTATTGTTTTCTTTTGAGCACGTCTCTGTGCTTAAATTGTTAATATAATTATTTAGTGAAGGACCAAATTTGTATGATAATGTTGTAAGATGTACAAAATCATTTTGGGAAAAAAAAAAATCATAGCAAAGAGTGTTGTGTGCCAAATAACCCTTTCTTTCTTGGACAATCATTTATTTTAATTTCCCTGTGTTTTTTTCTGTTTTACTCATTTTCTTTTCCTTTTCTCTCTATCTCTTTGCCTGGTCATGGTATGTATTTGATTTGAGGTGCATTTGATTTCTATTTATTTTAGTTGTTTCATCATTATAGGAAAACAATCTTCTTTAAAAAAAAAAAAAAAAGGAAAAGAAAAACTGACCCAGTTTCACCTAGTTGTTGAAGGAAGTAAATCTATGACTGAGACTTTTAATCTCATGATGCTCTGAAGGATATTGTATAGAGACCGGTATGCCAAAATGTAAATGACAAAATCGACTATTTTATTTATAACTTTGGCATCGGCACCAGTCTGTTTGTGTTCATTGTAAGGTTTTTTTTTTTTTTTTACTTTTCACTTTCTTGACCATTTTAACCTGTACATACAGTGTGTGATGTTGAACAAATAGTTGTTTTTTTATGAATCCTTTTGATTAAAGCATCAGGTCACTTGAATGGTGGGGCATTATATTTGTACTGCTTCAGTCAGTTTTGCGTTAGATTTTCATCTGCCCATTTTAAACACAGCGGAAGAATTTGCGCGTCAGTCTGCGCGTCATCTTGTCAGTCCAGTGTGTTGAGTAGGAAACAGCACGCCACTTTATCCCAAACAAATCCAAATTGTGTGTAGGAATCCCACAAACCATGCTAACGATGTTAGACACGTGGACCTTGGATGCTACTGTGTTGTGTTGTTTTATTTTATCATTCAGTCTTATTTCTTATAAACATAAGCAGCTGCTGTTATTCAAAGGGGCTGGAATGGGATTAAATCATGTGGATCAAATAGTGAGCTGGGAAATTTCTTTTTCTAAGGCTGATATGTGAGTGTAGTAGGTTTTTTTGTTTTTTTGCAGGAAGCACAGCCCCTAAAAACACGCATAACCTAAGTGCCAGGACTCAGGAGTCCTCGTGCAACTCTACTGAACTGTGAATCCAGCGCATGAATCGTACAAGTAAACCCAACAACTAAACACGAGCTCATGATGAATGTGTAGAATAGATTCAATGTGTTGCTAATGTATCAAACCTCTAGCGTTACCTTTTTTTTCTTTGGTTGACAATTAAAGAAAAGAAATATTGGATTTGTCATTATTGCTTCTCTCATCACAGCCTTTTCTTTTACTCTCTTTGTCTTGAATGTGTGCAAGTAGCACTTAAATCCACAGCACTCCCGATCTCGTAATCCTCTTCTGTCAAGAAGTACTGCTTCGATTTTTTTTTCTCATTCTCCAAATAAAGCCACTTGGTTTCAAATAAGCACTTCAGCCACACTTTTTAAATCCACATTATGTCACACATTATGAATATTATGAACCACACATTGTATACCACCCTCAGTACAGAGAATTTCCTTCTGTACTGTTATAGGTCACTGTTATATTTATCTGCCACTAGATGGTCCTGGTCATTTTACTTTTTATGATAGAAAGCTGTCCAACCATAAACAGGCCTAGCTGGAGATATTAAAAATCATACTGCATATGTCGAGGTTCATGATGTCACATACTACTGTAATAAGCAAGCGCTGTATGTAGGTGGTGGAGAAATGGTTCCATGATGAATGGTCACAAACTGCTCTCGATATGAAAGTCATTGTACTTTTCCCCCCTCTGTTACAACAGAAAACTAATGTACAACCATAATTCGTTATGGTTCCTCGAAAAACTGTATAGTGTTCAGAAATAAATGTTGCATTCGTCTGCAAATTCGTTTGAAAACTTGGGTTTGAAAATAGATGGTGCTTGTTTCATTTGGATCTGAGTTGTATATCGCTTCTGTTCTGTTTATTGAAAGAAACTGTTGTGCATGACTTGTGTTTTAGCAGTCATAATGGTGTCCATTTGTGAAATGTGTATCTTAAATTAAAAAAGGAGAAAAAAAAAGGTCATAAAAATACTGAATTTGTAGATGCACTTATTGTATATGTGGTTAGGTTAGTAGGTTTGACTTTAAGTCTTTTTAACTGCCTTACCTGCAACAGGCAGATGGTTATTCAATTAAACATTATGCTTGTGGGAGATAAATAATGAAAAAAAAAATGAAAGGATTGTAGAATAATAATGAAAATTCTGATAATTGCAGTTCTTTTTTTTGATGCTTGTGATTATTGAAGATGTACTTTAGAGGAATTTCATGGAAAAAGACATGATTCTGATGTTAATTCTGTAGAATAGATATGTATACCAAATGTAATCTTTCCAATGCTATGAAGAATTTATACATGAAATTGATATGCAATAAAAACCTGTGTGCTTTTTATATGAATTCTGCCTTTTTCACTTGTGTCTGTGAAACCTGATTACATCAGAATTTCCTGCATCCACGATCAAGCTCCCTTTGTGCAAATCGAGGGAAGACCATCATCTTCCAACATGTTCTGGAATATCACTACTGTTTAACCTTGATCACTTGCATATCTCTTGCTTCACTGTCTTGGCCTGCTGTCTGTACAGTGTCTCTCCATGGTCTTTTCACTTTCTTGGTCTACTCTCTCTCTCCAGTCCGCCAGTGTCTCTTCACTTCCTACTGTAGGTCTGCCATCTTTCCAGGGTTTCTCCATTCCATTAGTCATATTTACTGTATCTAAGGCAACTGAGTAAAACTCACTCTCTCTCTCACTTATTCTCTATATCAATTATCCTGTAAAGGTTCACCAGGTGCCTTGAGCCTATTCCAGGGGACTTTTCTTACCTTCAAATAAGAGAAACATGAGGGAGGAACTTTTACAATGTAAGCGACAAATTTCATTGAAATGATGTAACTCTGACTAAATGAAAATGTAAGAGTTAATAGATTATTGTATAAAATTAATAAAACATGTTGGAGTGATCATAGTAGGTCAGGGTGATTTAAGAACAAACAGTTGATTATTTTCCAATACAGCAGATCACAGGACGTTTCCTTCCTGACTTGCAATTCACCAAATAAGCACCAGAGGGCACTGCAAAGCTGTTTCTATTAATGAAATTCTTGGTTAAGTGCATTTGAGGTCTGGATCTCACACTCCTGAGATAATTATGGCATCCACATATCATGATAAGATTTTAAGAAATTATAAGATATTTATGAAATTCTGAAATTTATTGAAGAATTGATGATTATTTATTTGAATGATTTGATATGGACCATTTGATTATGAGAAGTCATAATTACAAGACTCAGATGTTATAAGTCATCATTGGGAGATCAGGATAAACAAACTACAGTACAAGAAATCTAATCAATGTAATTAAATCATAACTCATAAATAATTAACTCATAACTCATATTAGGTAGTAAGTCGTAAATTACGAGTTAATTAGTCATAAATATGAGAATTGTGATAATTCTAAGATATGTAGTGATAATTATGATATAAGAAGTCCTAATTATAAGGTTTAGATCTTACAATCACAAGATGCGAAATTATAATTATGACTACAAGAAAGTGAGTCACAGTTATGAGATTTGGAATTGTTTATATGTAAATCTATTCCATTTCTGCCATGAAAGTGTGGAGATCAGTCAGAGTTATACCATCGCAGCAGTGTTTATTTATTGTGTAAACAGGCCACATGTGCTGTATTTACGCTGAGTTGTGTGTGTGTGTGTGTGTGTGTGTGGCTTTAAGAGTGAAGCATGTGGGTGTTTCCTCTGGAAGCAAAACAATCTTCTGCAGAGCTGCTGCCGCCGCGTTCACCTGCAGAAACACAGCCGCGCTGTCATTAGCGGAACTCAGACACTTACCGCGAGCTGCTGCTGTTTGTTCTGAACGAGTAGAATAACATGCTGCAGCTGAATGACTCGGTGGAGCCGGAGAGTCCAGGGGCTGCGATTCTGCCCGCCGCCGGGGTTGAGGACGCGCTCGACGGCCTGGAGTTGGCGTTCAGTCCGGGGCTTGAGGCCCAGCCTAGCCTCGGCTTCGGGGCTGCTGTAGCGTGCTGCTCCCCGCTCCAGAAACTCACACCTTTCCACGTCCACAACCCCACCATGAGGGCCAAAGTCAAGGATTACTTCGTGTTCAGGGTAAAAAAAAAAAAAAAAAACACCTGCATTTATAAACAGTTCAGTATTTATTAATAGTCTTGGTGTAGATATTAGCGACTGTGTAGCTAACTGTTACTACAGTATTATTAGCCTTATTGTTGTTGTGCTTGTTGTTGCTACATTAAGATTAAATTAGCTGTCAAATACAACTTAACTCCAAATACAGTGTTAAATAATTATAGTAATTGATACTCTTTCTGAGAATATTACTCTTGTGCTTATTTTCTATAAAACTTATTTTCTAGTTTTAGTAAAATTGACATGCATTTACTGTATATATAGAATTACACTAAGGTCTATAACATTTCCTTTTAATTTATAATGTCTAAAACATTTACGTCATATTGTACTTCAGTTGTACTTTTACAGACTACATTTAAAATAACATTTACTTTCCACATTAACCACATTAGTATTATACAGTATGTGGTGAAGTTTAAGCATCAGGAATTGACCGTTACTAACTTGATATAACCAGTGTAACATCTAGCGAAAACTAATGTAAATCCATCGTAATTATTAATCGGTTAATTGCTGATAAAATTGTATTATGGAACGATGTTTGTTTTATGTCGTATTTTTCTGTAGTTCACATAATACAGATATACGGTGGTACCCTGACATGAATTTCATCCGTTCTGGAAGGTGAAGCCTTGTATTGCAAAACACATTTTTCCATAGCACATAATGTAAATGCAGATAATCTGTTCCAGTCACACAAAAAAACACTACTACTACCAATTTCCAACATTAATTATATTTTGGCATATAAAACTATTTAGAAAAGACAAGTAAATGAAGTAAAATATGCAGTAAGTAGAGGATAAAACCTCTCACTTGACATTAATTTATGATTACTTTTGGCACCAGCTGCACAATTTGTGGCGGCATTCGCTTTACATACTTTTAAATTGTTCATGACAAGAGGGCGCAGTATTTTCGAAAGCCATCTTAGTTTCTCATCTCGTATCTTCATCTATACCGCTTTATTCTGTATACAAGGTTGTGGCACGAGACAGGGTACACCCTGGACAGAGTGCCAATCCATTGCATAGCGCACACACCCACACACGCACTCATTCACACACTACGGGTGATTTGGGAACACCGAGTAGCCTAACCTGCTTGTCTTTCTTTGGACTGTGGGATGAAACTGGCGCACCTGGAGGAAAAGTATGCATCTTGTTAACATTATTAATTATTGTTGATTTAATTATAAATAATTACAACTATCTGTTAAGTGTGAAGATTGTAACCATGAACCCTTAGTCTTTGTGAAACATAACTGAAGCAAATTCAATTAATAAAATATTAAAATTTTACTAGAAAAATTTAATTAGTCTCATAATTTGTACTATATTGCTTCTCCTCAGGTTGAGATATTTAAGGCATGAACTTCCTTTAGTGGAAAAACAGTTCCTGATAACTTTCTTGAATAGCAGTCAAAAGAAAATTTTTGCAGGATGGAGACTTTTCATGGACCCGCTTTTTTTTTAATTTATTTATTTATTATGAATTTTCATTAAATTTTCATAAATACCTCTATTTTTTCTTTTCCTAATTTGTTTAGACCAGCAGCAAATTCTGCCTGGAACTAATTAACATCTTTTGCCAGACTCTGTGTTTGAAGGACTTTTATAATACTTTCCGGTTGTTTTAATTGACATCTCTTGTCAGGGCTGGTTTTCTTTTTCTTACAATTAGCAAGTCAAAGTGCTCGTTAAGGTTCGTAAGCACACTTTATTAACTATGGACTAATTTGCTTATTTGGACTTGTGCTGGAATTTGTTTTAGAAATGCAAATTACAATGTGAGTCCATAATTTTGTTCTCTACTTGATCTGGAAAAACATACGCCATTAATTAAAAACAATTAAATTTAATTACTTTGAGGTGTGTTCCACAAAGATGGAATGTTTGGCTAATTGTTTTGTCATATCTTTTTAAAACAAAAACCCCAAAAATATATTTCAATAATTTGTGCTTGCAGTTGTATTAAACGTTAAATTTTTCGTAACACACTTTCTCTGTCATCTACTTGGAAACACACACAATGCTTGCCTGAGTGAATCGATCATAACTGCACTTTGAAAGCTAAATCGGTGCAAACAGATACCTGAAATGAAGATGCATCTGGAAGAATCAATGAACATTAAACAGTTTTAATTAATTAAGACATAAGCTTGGTTTAACCTCAAATTATAGTTTACAATCCTACCATGATGTCATTAGGCTATATGACCGGTATGAAATAATATTTAAAAATCGGTACGTAAATTACAGCATTTTATATTTAACTCTTTGAAATATTTGTATGCATGTTTTGTTTGTTTCTCCAGCCAGGAACCATAGAGCAGGCGGTAAACGATATCCGCACAGTGGCTTTGCCTTCAGAAGACGGCGAGGTGCTGAGTGTGTGGCTCTTAGCAGAGTGAGTTGTCTTTTCTTTCATTACCTCACCTCGTGTGAGGCATCCTGTAATTATTATGTGCAGTCTCTCGAATTTCAAGGGAATTGGCAGGATTGTGCTGCTGTGTCACACAAACAAAAATGGAGGCGGAGTGTTTTGCTTAGCCATAGACAAAACACAAAGTATAAGGAATAAGGGTGCTGCTGAGTTTTTATTGGGAAAATGCCCTATAATAAAGTGTGTCTGTTGCCTTAACAGTCCTGTAATCTAAAGTGGTGTGAGGTTGTAGTTGGTAGAAAATTTGTGCACATTCCAGCTTTGGTACATAACTTGGACATTATCGCAGTGCAACGTCCAACTACTCTGCAGGAGTGCAGCCAATCAGAGGAGAGAGTGTGTGTGAGAGAGAAAGCAAATAAGATTAAGAATCAGATTGGGTTAAAATATCAGAGTACACAATATTTTTCTGCATTCAAACCAGAATGTGTGAAATTCCAAAATTACAATCACCATTTGCACAACAAACATGGATTATAAACTATAAACTATAAAGTATGGATGGATGGATGGATGGATGGATGGATGGATGGATGGATGGATGGTTTGGAGATCATCTAAAGGTGTGTATTGTTTTACAATGAACTCATAATAATGATCACATTTCTGCTGTTCTTTCTCTACAGAGTTGATCACTGGAACAACGAAAAGGAGAGACTGGTGCTCATAACCGAGAGGTGAGAAAGGAAGTTCATCACTTTAGTTCGTCTCATGTCAGTATGTCACCGGCTCTTAATGTGTTGATATTTCCTGTGCTGTGGTGTGTTGCAGGTCCCTTCTGGTTTGCAAATACGACTTCATAAACTTACAGTGTCAGCAGGTCATCAGAATCTCCTTAAACGCTGTGGACACCATTTCAGTCGGCGAGTTTGAGTTTCCACCAAAATCTCTGAATAAGTAAGATCATGTGAGGATGTGTGAATCATGCTTGGTTAAAATGTTGTCGTCTTTTTCACTTCTCAATGTTGATGTGTTGGGACCTGGAAAAATAAGATAAGTCTTAAGATAAGAGCATAAGTCTCTGATCAACATCGATAAAGACCAAATTGTGATAGCTGGACAGTTTGAGAGGGTGTCTCCAATACGCCAGGTCACATGTGGTTATTACCAGCCAAATGTGGTCCAAACTTATCCATCGATAAAAGCAGTGGAACTGGATGCTGGCCAGGTCTGTTGAAGGGAAAGGGTAGAGAGTGGTTTTAATGTTTCTACATAACAGAAGCAAACCAACTTAGAGTTTCCAAAGCCTGTTTTGGTATTTTAAAATTATGATCCAAATAATCAGACAGTAATAGTGTCCCAGTATTGTGCTGTCATGCTGGCAAGCAGGGTGTGTGTGGGATTTAATTTGTTGGTGTTGGTGTTTTGCCTGGCAGGAAGCGCAAAAGGCAACCTCTGTGGCAATCTATTTTGAGCTGTTCGATATGATCGTATGCTGATTATACAGTAGATTTATTTTTTCTGAAAGGGAGGGATCATGAGGGATCGTGAGTACTTGATTGTTTTTTTTTTTGTTTTTTTTTGATCTGTTAATAACTTATTACACCAGTGTAGCCTTTTAAGACTCCAGATCAATCAAGCGATTGTTGTCTGTGTTTCTCTACAGGAGAGAGGGCAGTGGCGTTCGTGTACATTGGGATAAACGTCAGAGGCCTTCTTTTCTAAACCGCTGGAATCCCTGGTCCACTGACATGCCCTATGCCACCTTCACAGAGCATCCCATGGCCCGTGCTGATGAGAAGGTGGCTTCTCTTTGCCAGGTAATTCAACTAAACAGAATCTGTTCTTAAAAACAAAAAGGTTTGTTTACTCTGCATACAATTTTCTATAGTAATTAAAAAAAAAAAATACAGTCGTGATTAATATAATTATTACATTGTACATATCCAAATGTTTCTAAATCTTACTAATCTAAGCACTTCAGTGAGGGAGGTGGTGGCTCAGTGGTTTGAGATTTCTCAGCTGCTTAGTTGCATGATGTTTCAATTCAAACAAAAAACTATTTCTATGAACAAATAAATGTCAAAGTATATAAATGTACAACGCACAGTTCTTCTGCTTTGAGAGATCCCAGCTGGCTACAGTGACCTTCCTGTTTCATTCTTCAGCTGGAGAACTTTAAAATTCAGCTGATCCAGGCGGTAAAGAGAGCCCATAAAGAGTTCCCCATCCCGGGCCGGTCTAACGGGGTGCTGCTGCTGGAGCGGCCGCTGCTCATCGAGACCTACCTGGGCATCATGTCCTTCATCAACAACGAAGCCAAACTGGGCTACTCCATGACCAGAGGCAAAATCGGCTTCTAGTTTTCTCTTGCTGCTAACCCGCATCGTTGCACTTGAAAAATATCGAGCTCCATGAATCCCTTTTATGTTGCTTGCCGGATTTCAGCGGGGTGTGAAGCGTGCCCCGAGCCCAACGCCACCAGTGTGACTCGCTGGTTCCTCAGCATGTGCCTGGAAGCATTCGATGCCAACATTGATGCCCTTTTTACTGGGCTCGTGCCATTCTGCTTCATTTTTGTGTTCCAGAGTGGTTTATTTTTTAATTTTTTTATTTTTTTTTAACAGTATGTTGCTGTGGGATTTGCAGTATGTGATGCGGATCACATGCAGATGGAATCGGAGTATGAATTATTTGCCGTAACGATCTTAGGGTATTAGCCATGATTATAAAATGCCAATTAGGGAGTGTAATTCGCCGTGTCCGTGCTTGGTCAGGTGTTCAGGTTAATCATGGCACAGACTCGTATATAATGTTCAGTGTGAATGAATACCTAAACAGCCATAATTTTAGTATTTCTCCAACAGCAGAAAATGTATACACAGGTTTTTATTTATTTTAATAAAGCAGGGGCCAACATCTACAGTTTAGAGTTTAGATGGGTTGCTATGACGATACAGCACACCACAGTCCAGACCATGTGGCAATAACCGTTTCAGTTCGCTGAAGGTGAAAGTGTAGAAGTTGCACTTTTTTTTTCTGGTAGTGCTTATTTCCACTTCATGCTCTTATGAGCCAGTAGAATCCAAGAAGGTGTGAGTGGGGTCTTTTTAGTTTGTTTAAAAGAAAAAAGGAAGTAATCATTAATTAGCAGACACACCATTTGCACACACTTGCCTTGCAGTTTCCTTACTCTTGCTTTATGCACATCTGGTGCACAACAAAACAAGGTAGGTAGCTCATGCTACGCCAACATTCTGTCCACAAATCACACAATCATACACTCAGTTCTAGGTCTGTGCTCATGACGCCATCCTGTTCACATTTATTCAACTTACATCAAACTTCTGTCCTCATCTGCTAGGATTTTCATATTAATAATATATACAGGACAAATAAGATGAAATGCCTTGTTTAAACAATTCCTAAATTCTGTTTGCTTAACCAGCACTGAAGTATAATCGCAGTAATTGATTTGTTCATGTGTGAATTCATCCCTCGTCAACCTGTACAGAACTATTTGTTGCCCCCTCCAGGGCAGTAACGTGTAAACCGATATTTGATGGAGCAGACTGTTTATCCTAGAGTTTGACGTGGAGCTGCTCATACAGTAGAAGGTGATTATTGTATTTGTAGCCTACAGAAATCTAAAATCATAATATCCTGCTGGAAAAAAATTATAAATAAAAGTAACACTTAGTCCCGGTTTGACTTGAATGCCCCTCGTATATACAGCAAGTCATACATAAGTGTTGTGTTTATTTATTTATTTTTTGCTGCAGTGTTATAACCTGCGTTCCCTTACAGTCCAAAAATTTCTTCTTAATAATAATAAATGTATTCGTTATTATTTATCGAGATTATAAATGAAAAATCCACTGTGAATGACTTGCATGTTTACCTTTAGAAATAACATGTGATTTAAAAAAAAAAGTTGTGTACATATTTTTTTATGTTAATTTAAAAGACTTTAAAGTTTTGGTCACTTTTCACAGGTTTCAGTTAGCGCGTTTCTACATTTCCCACAATGCTATTTAACTTGATTTAACAGTGATGCAGCAGTACTTTACTACTTTACTTATTCCTGGAGGACCTTTAATCTGTCCAGTTTTCTCTTGTCTTCATCTGTAGCATCAATTAATGCTAAACCTTACAGTGGATTTCTCATTAATACAACATCGATTGTCTCTGGAAAAATACACTCTTGCTCCAGGACTTGACCATTATTTGTTTTCATTATTACTGTAGTTTTTCCATCTATTTCTCATCACTGTAACTGCACTAGTGAAACCTCTGCTGACTTCTCACTGAAATAATGAAAACGCAGTACCAACCAACAAAAGGTATAATATACATTGCAGGGTTGCTTTTTCCTTTAACCCAGGGCTGGATATAAATGGCACAGACATCCTGGCGTATGGAAAGATTATTGTTGCTTGAGAAGATCTGTTTAGTCTTTAACACTGGTCTTATGCCGTTTTGTCTTATTCGAGACATTCTGCCACACCTCATAGCAGTTACGTCAGTGCATGATTAGTTGAGAATTTATAAATAATTTGCACTTTAAATTAAACTTAGGGGTGATCTTTTGCATTAAAAACGTTCCCTCAATGTGTGTACTGTGGCTCGGTTTGTGGTGTTGATCCCGGCTCAGGTTAGGAATTTAGTTACTTTTATTTCAAATGCTGCTTTATTGTTCAAGGATGCAAATGTGCAGGGGTATAACGGTATGTAAAAGAAAGTCATAGTTCGTTGCGTACCTCAGTTTTGAAAAAAAAAAGCAATTATGAATAAGTAACCATAGTTCGTAAACATAAACAATCCTTTACAACAAATTAGCTGTAATTCCCTGATCACATAAGGAATGCACAAAAAAAGCACACACTGTTTTCTTTCCTGCAAAAAAAAAAATTACAGAGGTTTCCAATTGCTTAAGGATTTATGACTATTTCTTTTAAATAAAGGATATTTTAAAGAATTTTGAAAAACATTTTGTGCTTTGTTTGCTACTGGTGATGACTCTGTTGCTAATTTTGCACGACTCTTCTTAACATTTCGTTCTCAACGGAGCAAATGTGGAGAGTGTCTTT
The DNA here is from genome assembly GCA_030522415.1 of Channallabes apus. Lineage (NCBI taxonomy): Eukaryota > Metazoa > Chordata > Actinopteri > Siluriformes > Clariidae > Channallabes > Channallabes apus. The sequence continues at coordinate 36,127,158 of CM060111.1, forward strand.
CAAGATGAACAGTGGAACCTCGGATTACGAGCATTCGTTCCGGAAGTGGGCTCGTATTCCAAAACACTCGTAAACCAAATTTTAATTTCCCATAGGAAATAATGGAAACTCAAATTATTCGTTCTACAGCCCAAAAAAATAAATACATAAAAATAATTAACACAAAATACAAAGTAAAAATTTAACAAATTAACCTGGACTTTACCTTTTAAAAAAACGTAAAAATAAATCCGGACAGATAAGTGTTTCCGTTTGTGCACTGTGTGCGTGTAATGTGCGTGTACACACACATTAACAGAGAGACCGTTTTTAAAACCGTTTAAAAATTACATCGCTAGTCACACTTGTACATCTTAGAATGAGACACTATATTAAAAAAAAAAAAATTTTGTTCATTAGTACAAATTTGAAAAATCTAATCTCCAAAGTGACATTTAAATGTTTTGCTCCCAGTCCTCAGCATGGTGCTGCGTTGTTCAGTTCACATAAATTAACTGGTTTTACAATAAGGAGCGCCCAGCATTATTTAAAACTAGGTGGTGTTTACTTGTCCTGTACTAAAGGGTACGCATACAATTATGTATACCGTTATACCCCTACAACTGAGAGTAAGGAGTTGCATTCTAACCGGAGGATTTAATACGGGTTCCCTAATATATTTGCTTGTATGCACTTTTGTTGTTTTTACCCACTGTGAGTACATGGTCATGTGTTTTGTATGAAGCCCCCTAATGGTGTCACTGTTTAAAGGATTTTTCTTTTGTAAAAATGTAAAGTATTGCATGTGAACTGTGCATGCAGTTTACTGTGTGTAAAAAAAAAAATTGTATGTGTGTGATGTTTGTAATCTGGTCGTTGCTTCTGAACCCTCATTACACCCCTTCGCTCTGGCACAACATTTCATACTAACAGTCCGTTCAGAACGCTGGACTACTTGATGAAACCCAAATTACTCACACTTCTGTTTCTATCGCACCTTTTCATGCTCAAGGTGGGCTTTCGTAGCCAGCCTCAGCACTGCATTTTAAATTTCAGTTCTGTGGATTTGTACTTGTAACAATGCTTGTGCTAAATCTTATTAAAATCACTGTACATTCTTGTAAATTGTTTTCTCCTTTAATAAAAAAGGTTAAAAGGCGTGTGTTTGGATGTGGCCACAAACACTGACGCAGAAGAAATGCAGTTCTTTTGTAGAAAACTTTATTAGAAATTACAAGCCTAGAAAAATAACCCTAACCTTTTACATAAACATTTACACAAAAAAATATTTCCTATATCAGACCATCAAACCAGAGTCCCTATAAAGCCTTAAATTCACATTAAAAATGGAGCTGAACAGAATATGCTAACATTTTACATATTAATGCTCTACCTTCATGAATATTTGTTGTTTACAATGACAAAGCAGACAGTAGTGAACTTTTGACAATGTGAACAGTTTGTGCCATGTGATTTGGCGTATTTGCGTTCCAGCATTGTAGTCCTGAGGCGTTTTTAAACATCGTTCTGTCAATCACAACAGTTCATCTGCTTTGAATTGTACGTTGGTGCTCCCTGGCAGAGAGATTAAGATGGAAGTTCACACCGCTGGTCCAAGTTTAGTCTAGCTACTGGCTTTTCCTTGGTGCTCACTTCTCCTCCTCGTCCTCAGTAGCCATGTAACACACACACAGCTGATCTTTCCCCAACAGGATCAGAGAATCTCCATGGCAATGCCAGAACAGTGACTGTACCTGTAAACCTGAGTCACACACACACAGCACGGGGATACTGTAAATCGGGGCATAAATCAGATTTTGAATCTAAAATGGAATCAGTGACTGAATGCTACATCTGCTCACCTACTCCTTCCACTTCCACCTTCACCGACACACAGCCGGCGGGGGACCACAGATAGAGTTTGGCGTTTCCGGTGCAGAGAGCCAGACGTGGCCGGCGCGGGTCCCAGGCGAAGCAGCGCACAGCTGAAGTGTGTTCCAGTACGGCCTGCAGGCTGAGCCTCTGCGTGTCCCACAGCCACACGCACTGCGCCATTCTGTCTGAGACATGCAGCGCACAGCGTCAGCCAGCACAGTGACATTACTACACATCAGGGTACTTAACGATGATTAACACCCCACTGCCAAGCCAAACAGGAAGACACAATTGTCAAGGAGTTTGCACATGCAAGAATAAAGCTTAGTGGATAGAATAAAGGGGGAATTACACAGCAGCTAAAAGCAGCAAATGTCTCTAAATACCAGACTCAGCAGGCAGCCGGTAATGCTTCTCATGACTGGTAGTGATGCCAAATGGGACAGGGGGCACTCATCAGGAAGTGGTTATGACATACAATATGCAATAGAAGCTTCTAGGTTTAGCCTTGGTTCTAACAAAATATATTTTTTTAAAAAGCAATTACATAACATCAATATAGATAATTACCATTTTTCGTAGCAAGGTAGCGATTGTCTGCACTGAAAGCAACAGCAGAGATTCCGATTTTGGGGTTGGCACGGTCTGGATCAGGTTTCGCCACCGACATCTGGACTGGCAATGAAGCGATCTCATCTGAAACGGTAATAATCAGTCCAATGTCATACTAGCACAGGTTTCTGACCAGTACCACTCATCTCCATGAGATATTTTCTTAATATATTATGACAAAATATCATCACCGATTCAATTTGTATTGCGATTCTGTAACTACCATGATTTTAAAAAGGTCCCAATCCAATATTACCCCTGGATTTTGTTACAATTCTAAACCAATTTATAAAATAATTTGCTTCTAGCACCCAGGCTGCTGTTCTCCATGTCAATATGTCAATCATTTAGAGCCAGGCTTACAGAGGATCTGCAACATTTTACCAACTCAAATGCAAAAAAAAATAATAATAAATGTCTTAATTAACGAGTCAGAATCTATGATAAATGTATTGAGACAGCTGCGATACATACACAGTAACTGAATAATCTTCCCTCCATCTGTAATTTTTAATATCTCTGATAAATATTCCTGTTTCTCTACAGTATAGCGTCAGTGAGCTTGTGATATACCAGACTGCAGTGAACACATCTCTGGAAACACGGTGCGTGAAAAAAATAAAACTCTTCTTTGCATGGCTCAGTTTCACAGGCAGTGTGGGTGGTTTCGTGTTTTTGGGAGAAGAGACGAAGGCTTAAAGAAGAGCTCTTGTGTCAAAACATGACGCTGGTCGCTATGTTTTCGGGGGGGTAAGATTTATATAGGGGCATTCGCAGCGCGCGGGCGACGCTCCGCTTACAGACATAGTTGGTCAACTTTGGTGCGTGCTGGAATTTATAATGACCCTGTCACCATGCCGAGCCTTCCAGCCTCAGGCTCCGGTCAAACACAACTGTCTGCATAACACACAATATTAGCATACAAACTCTCTCACACACACACACACACACGCTCCGCAATAGTGCTCATCAGCAAGATAACTGAAACAGGACCTAATATAAACTAAAGCACAAGGCCACTTGAGGTAATATAATAGCTAAACAATAAATAAAAATTAATAAATAAATAAATGGCAATGTATTTTATGAACATCTATTCAGATGTACATCATAAGGATTAGGATTTTTTTTAATGTTGAATATTATGTCCATAAATAATTTTAAGCAGAGATCCACATGAATGAATGAATGTGTCATCTGTTTCCAAAGTCCAAAGGCCTTACATTTGCTGTGTGTGTCGAGCAGGGAACTTGTCTTGGAGATCTGATTACTGGACAAATCCTCGATGCCAACAACAGGCTTTTTCTCCACCTCTCTGTACACCACCTAGTAACACACACACACAAAAACCCCTCAAGCATCCTGCATACAGTACAGTACAGCACAATGTCTCAGGCAACTTTCTATAAAATCCATGCAAATGTATGAAATTCCAAATACTGGCAGAACTGCAGGTATATGAAGTGACTTTAGAATCAGTTGACAGAATTTGTAAGAAATGCTTACAGCTTTGGAGTTAGCGATTGTAGCTGGATGCTCGAACTCGACAAGCTTCTTCCAGGTGATGTGGTTCAGGATCCGAACCTGATGGAAAACAACCACAGCACAACAGCTTCAGAGATACTGAGGTCTAGTCTGAGAACCACTGGCTTAACTGATTGACTGAATAGATTATAAGCAAACACCTAAATCTCAGAACCTAAGGTTGTGCTTTTGAGTTATACCTTCTCGTCGTAGCTGCCGATAGCCAGAAACTGGCTACTGGGACTCCAGGAGACCGACTTAATTCCTAGTGACCATTCATAAGCACTGTAGGTTGACAGCAGACGCCCATCCAGGGAATACAACAGCATTTTGTACTAGAGAAATGAACATCTGTTAGATATTCCTATAGCTGTTTAATTGATATAAAACAGTATTGTCAGTTTACGTGAAGACAGTTTCCGATATATAATATATATCAATGCCATGCCATTCCTCATTAATCCTGTCAGATCTCGCTCACCTCCAGACAGGAGTCCCACACTGCAAGCACACAGCCGTTAGGAGACCACTCCACCCCTGCTAGGTCCTGTGTTTCTGTCTCAAAATGCTGCAGGACAGTATCGTCGTATGTCAAAATCATAATACTCACGATTACGAATTAATAATCACGATTATGACAACTTTGAATCAACAAAATCTCTCCATCTTGTCTTTCCAGCAAAATATTTATTCTCACACATGCACAGATAAACACGATCTTGGACCCTGGAGCCCCTGATCCTCACAGTAAGTCAACTGTACTTACTTTTATAAAAGAATAAATAAATAAAATAAAATAAAATGCTCACCCTGAGTAGATGCCAGTCATCACAAACAAAGATACTGATGTAATCTTTGCAGTCTCTTCGCTCGGCCAGAGCCATGTAGTGTCCGTCTGCACTGAAGTCCATCCCTGGTGACGAGACGTCTGTTAGATTATAATCTTCTAAAGCTTTGTCACTTGAGATGCGTTTCACTCTGAAACACTCACCTTTCTGGCAGGCTTTAGGGTACTTGATGTAGGAAACAGATTTGTTGCAAAGAGACCAGACTGTAATTCGTAACTGTAAGCATAAACAGAAAAAGTCATATTCAGCAACAAAAGCTGTTTTATACTGCTTAAAGAATAAAACAATGACAAGGCTTTAAATGATAATTACACTACTTGCCAAAAAAAACCAAAAACATTACATCATGTGATCGTCTTTAGCTTAGAATGTCAATAATCTTTTGCAACATTTATTTCGCTACGTTTTTTATTAACTGACATAGGTTGTTATGAAATTGCACTTGTTCCTCAATAAAAGGGATATAAACTCATCATTGTCTCCATCACACGCCATGCATTCGAAAACCTTTATTGCAACTGTAGGTCTCTCACTGCAGTACCGAATGTATTGCCTACTAGGCGAATGACGTTACACTTGAAAACACACCAAGATTAACAATGTGGCTTTTAAGTACAGTACATGGATATGTGACTTACTTTGTATAGTTGAGTTGCTCTGGAAAAGGGCGTCAGCCAGATACCATAAATGTACTGTATGTCTAAAATGTCAAATCTACATGTTCTATTGGTTGTAACTGAACAATTCAATCAGTACGAGACGGTATAAAGTGGAAAGCACTCTTAACCTTCTTTTACAAGTAAGCTTTATAACCTAGTGTGAACTGATAACAGAACGAAATTTGTCCTTTACACCGAGAGTTCGAACAAACAAATGAAAGAAGTAAAAAGCTGCCATTAGTGTCAAAGCCACTGTTGCAGCCTCAGGATGCATGAACGTCATCTCTAAACCTACCGAATTTCTGTCTTCCCTGACACTCATCTAATAAACTTGAACAAATTATCCCTACAATTGAGGATAGCCGCTGTGCTCCTTTATGTGTCCTCTGGTGAACTCAAGGGCTAAAGAAGGACACCTGAGGTGCATCAGCTGCTCGCTCTCTCGTGACGATCTGTCTTCAGCCCTGAATGGATTGAGCAAAGCCCTACAGCTGCAGCAGACATCTCAGTTCCATGGAAACCAACATCCACACAGGGTCATCACTTTAAGCGATGCTGCCGCTCATCACTTCTGCTACACAGAGTGGGTTATCAGATGGGCCTGGTTTAAAAGAGACAGGGATCAGACGAAGCTGAAATCTAAAACTGGAAAACAGTGAAAAGGAAGGTGGGAGATGCTTCTCAATGTGGCAATTCATGCTGGAGGCCCGAGTAGCTGGTGAGGCTGGTGCGTTCAGGGGTTCTCTGAGCTGGTCAAGGCAGAGACACGCGTCACCACTGTGTCTGGAACGTCGGCGGGACATTCAGCACAGTGACAGCTGCAGCTCCCGGCGCTGGCATCAGAAAACAACAGCAACAAATTGAAGGCTGGTTTAAAATATGCAATCTAACATTGTGTATTACTGCTCAGGCGGGATCCGAGTATACAGTATACAGGTTAAAGAGTTAAACAATAATGCTTACGGTGAACCTATAGAATGTAGAACCTGTTAGATGATTCACACTGGGAAAGCCCCTTTATATGCAAGAAGCCGCAGTCGCATTTCCAAGAATCTTTACATAGACCTGCCTGTCAGCGGAGGATTAAGCCAGGGCATTCCACATCAGAAAACATCTTTAAAACGATACAGTGCCAATGCTCCTGTTACAGATTTGAGTCTCACTTGTATCCGATACAGCCGGCCAGACATGCTAAGGGAGCAGGAGATGCTACCCCTGCCAGCCTGGGCATTTTGAACCGGGGTTAATGCTCAGCATTTTGACTACGAGCTATTAGAAAACCGAGACCGTAAACAGCCTTGGTAGTTTAATGACAGCACAAGTATCGTTGATAAGACCCCGAACAACATGGCATTATTTAAAAGCTAAACTATTCACCAGTGCCCTTGGGTTTCTTCTTTCAAGAGCTTCTTATAACACTCAGAAAACACTTGGATTACAACACCTGGGACAAAGCGTTACTTAGCTCATAATCATGGAACGGTCCTGCTCCAAAAGAAAATCAACACAACAATCTTACAGAAAATAAACATTTCAAATAAACATATACTTTGTTTTTTTTTCTTTTCACCTTTATAGATGTATTGTTTGCATTTGGATTCCACCGTCACAGAAAGTGCAATGAAAGAATGAGCAACCGGAGAGATCTTAGCACTTCCAGATGAGTTTTCTGCAAGTGTTTGAATTAAACTGTGGTATTGCCATGGTCTGTCACAAACTCGCCCTCTTTAATTTGCTCTGCAGTTTCCATGGAAATGAGTGTTCCTTTTTATGTTTTAGTTCTTGATTAGTTATCATTCTCCCCTCATCTTTTACTCTGCCTGTCTCCAATTATGCTCACATATACCTTATTTCCTATAAGTGTAGGACTGCTCAACTACTTATAGCAAAAGCCCTCAAAAAGCTATAGCCAAGAGTAAAAAGGCTAAAACCATTATCACAAGAATAATAATGAAGAGAGAAATAAAAGGCGGTTCCTGGCCGAGGAAGCCCGGGTTTACCTTACTGCTCCATGCAGGCTGACAGTGTGCGACTTTTCAGCACGGCTGCACACATCCCGGGATGATAGGAGGAATAGACCGTCTCTTAAGAATACAGAAATTCTGATATTTATAAAGAAATGCCTGCCCTTGCTGCTCACTAACAAGTAGATATGATTAACTCTCCAAATAGAAAGTGACTGACGCCATGCGATTATTTAAAAACCTTCAGTGCAGAGTTTTGATTTGTGATTCATTTACGCACGATGTTCCATGTGCTGCATGTTACAGTATAATGAGCGAGTATAGTAGGACAGTTAGAAGTGTGTGAGAGACCCTTGATGCTGGTTAAGGGATGGAAAGTTCTTGCTCTTTAGTCGAGCAGAGGCTATTGGATTGGTTTCAGTTTCTTTGTAATCTACATGGAATAATAGGAGAATGGAATATGTTGCACATGATGTAGGTTTTAAATTAATGAGACTTTCCTCATATTTAAATTATATTTGTGCACTGCTGTTTTTACTGCTGTAAATAGTAAATAAATCTACTGAGTACTGTTTAATACTTTAAACGGAAGCACCCAATAACGTCCCACACACCTGTGATGAGTGATCCGTATCAACCGATTCTGATTTCTGTATTTGGAGATCGGTGAATGGCCCCAAAAACCCTGATCATAGCTCCTGTATTTTCCCAGTTTTGACATTCCCTGGATTCTTCCTGTGTGTTTTGGTTCAATGAACATAGTTCAGATTTTAAACATATATCACAGAATTCGATAAATAGTTGCAAGGCATTCTGGGAGTATTAGAGTATCCGAAATATTAAACGTAAATAAAATAATAAAATAAACACCCTGTTTTTGACCATCATGAACTCAAAGTCCCTTAATGAATTTTTGTCTGGTGTGAATGTGAGGTCAGATAAAGCCTAATGCTGTGGACTGAACTCTGAGCCTCACACCTACAAACAAACGCTGTTAATGGCAGAGCTTTATTAAATCTGACTGTAACCTTTTTCCAACATAAGCACGTTAATCCACATGGAGACCTCATTAGAAAATCAACACTACTCATTTCACCATCTGATGGCAAACAGTTGTCAGAGAGAACTGTAAAGACAAAGTCTGATTTTTGATTGCTACAGAGTGGGAGAGAAAGTGAGAATGCCAAAGACACTCAGCTCTGTGCCCCCTCTTTCATTCCCAGACACAGCTGTTCTCCGTCTCAACACCTGTCACTGACTCTTGGAGTCAGGTTCAGGCAGCAGGCATCTCCTGCTCTGGCATGTAGCCCACGTGTAATCCTAACAGGCAGAGACAGAGGGATGGAGAGTGATTCACATGTAGTTTTACATGGCCCTTAGGATCCTTCACAGCCCTCTAAGAAACACCTCTGGATCAGGATAAACTTCACATCCACATTAGTAGGGCGTGAATTCGAGGTGCGACTGGAAACGTTACACAAACGAAGACATTTATGAGGGACGTTCAAACTTTGGGCTTATGATGAGTTTGGATGTTATTATAACACAAGCTGTGGTTTCTAAACTTGTATTTTATAAAATACGCTACAATATAGATAACAATTCTTTACTAAGTGACTACTTTTAAATGAATTCAATTAAAACTCTGAGTTTTAGATGGTCAGATTCATTCAGTCCAGACTTGCTTTCCAGCATTTTTTTTTCCAGGAACTTATTAAGGAATAGATATGCTTACACACATTCCCCTCGTGCTAATTGTACGACACCAGTAACCCTAATAAACCATCCTTCCCTGGTTTTCCCCCTCATTGACTTGACTGTAAAGTGAACAGGCGTTGGACATAGCACAGCTCTCTATGTTAGATGGTTATTTGAGGTCTGAGGCCAGCCCTGTTCCACCCAACAGCCTGCTATTTTCAGGTCCTCAGTTACGAGGCAGTGACAGTTGACATGGAACGGGTCAGACTCCTCCTGACTTCACACTTACGTGAAACTCGGTGGTGTTGAGAATGTGACGTCCGTCTGGACTCCATCGTGAGGAGACTAGCCCGATCGAGCCCTCGTCTATCTTACAACGCCAATCCGGCTCCTCCAGAGACCACACCTGCACAAGAGAGAGAGAGAGAGAGAGAGAGAGAGAGAGACACCTACACGTGAACACACACACACCATCACGACTAAGAACAGCCCTTTCGTTACACCTGCACTCCTGATTCTAGGACAACATGAAAGACTGGCGCTGGCTTCCTTTGGAAAGGTAAGATTTATTAATTTTTTTATTTTACTCATTATGGTGCAGGAATTCAAACAAATATATTGCCTCAACTAATTCTGAAGATCTATATCCAAGGCTGGATATAATACTTTCTAATGCATTAAGTGCACTGGAAGAGCACTAAATGCTTGCACTTTCAGGAAACAATGACTTATTTCCCTATCTAATGAGTAGCTCTGACGCTCAGCAGCAGGACTAGTACAGTAAGTACCTGCACCAGTCCTCTTTTGTACATTGCGCAGAGGATGAAGAGGGAGTCTGAAGACCACTCCATCTGTGCCACCTGGTCCAGACAGGTGTAAAGCTGCAAAATCTGCAGAGTCCTGACATCCCGCACTACCAGGCGATATTGAACGCAGGTAGCCTAAGAATTAGACACACAGGGTTAGTTGAGGGGTAAAAACCACTTTATGCTTAACCCATAGATGTAGCACATTATATTTATACACAACATAGATTGAGATTTATTAAAGATAACAAACAGTTATTATACTGAATAACAAATGTTGAGATTTGATGCCATACCAAATACTTTCCATCAGACGAGAGTTTGCATAGTTGGTTGGACTGCTTCAGGAGCTCAGAGAAATTCATGCCAGAGTACAAGACGTGATGCACAAAAGTTGGATGCTAGGAGTGGCCTGAAACGAGATTTAAGATTCACATCAGCTACTGTATATCCATTTTTCAGAAATCCTTAACATTGTGTTCTTGTATTCCTCTTAGCCAAAGTATTGAGATAAAAATGTAAAGGTATTTTTGCCAGCAAGACAGAGTATGGCTAGAAGAGGGGGACAATCTGTATTACTGTGCTTTAAACAATGCACATTTAATATTTGGAGATAAATTGTAAATAATGCAATTTGTGCAATTTTATCTGTTCATTCAAAACCCACAGGGTGTGTAAACTTTTATACACAGCACTTGCTCGGATACTGCCTGAACTTCAGTGCATTTGGTTTAATGGCTCAAATCAAACACATGGTGGCGCCACTTCAACTTCACCAAAAGCCATATGGTCATGTTCAAAATCCAAGTCCACATCTATTCAAAATTATTAATCTGTTAATCTTCATACAAATGAAAAATAAGAGTTTAAAATTATATACAAACCGCCTTACAGGGAGTCACAATCTTCTCTGTGCTGTCCGAGGACTTGTGGATATAACAATCCTCTCATTATATCCCTAGGCAACTTGTTGCTTTTAACGTCACTAATGGAAAGCCTACAAAGTATTACTAGGGTAGTAATAGCCAAACTTTATCTGTTAAAAAAATTTATGTAATTTTTGATGCATACAATTTATCATAAAATTACTGCTTTGTATGGACTTTTTGCAGCTTTGTGTATGCTAGAGAATAACTACAAAACAGTAGAACAACAGTAATTCAGTTATAAATCACGATTATTTTGTGTACAGATTCTGTACATGTATTTCAACACAGATTTTTCACATTTATTTTTTTTCCAACAAAACAGAAATGACCCGGTTGATCAGCCAGTGACCAGAATTATCAGGTTTCCAGTTTGATCAGCCATTACCAGTGATTGGACATTCAGCCACCCTTTAATTACTCACTCACTCATCGACTATACAGCTTCCTATATACAGGGTCGCAGGGGGGCCTGGGCCCTATCCCAGGAGACTTAGGGCTCAAAGCGGGATACCCACCCATCGCAAAGCTCAAACACACACAGTCAATTAACCTAATCTGCATGTCTTTGGACTGTGAGAGGAAACCCACCAAGCACAAAGAAAACATTCAAACTCCATGCACACAGACCTGAGGCAGGAATCGAACCTGGACCGTGGTGGTGCAAGGTGACAGTGCTAACCACCAGCCAGCAACATTTAATTCCTCATGTTCAATTCACCTGTGAAGTTGTTGAAGAAAGCTTAGGTATAAAACGTTTACGTAATTATCACTTTTCTTAAGATTCAAACTTGTTAATTGTAACAAAATCAGGAGAAATTTTTAATATCGAATTGTGAGATTTATATAATTGCGATATATTGCGTGTGACCTAGACATCGTGATAATATCGTATCAGAAGGTGACTGGTTATTCACATCCCTACAAAACAGTATTTATGATTACAGCACCAGGTCAAAACAATACAGCAATACACACACACACACACACACACACACACACACACCACTAAATTACATGTTTCCTTCTGTTCCTTAAATATTTCATGAAATATTTAAAGTTGGCACTTGTTAGGAAAACTAAAACTTTATACAAATGTGTTTTTACTGATTGTTGTTTGTCTAAATGTTTCTGGTGTAAATATACAGAGATAAAACTACCCACCGCACGCGCACTGCCCTGTGTAGTGCACGTGCAGGGAGCAGACCTCAATTTGGGATTCGACCACTGCTTGTTTGTTTTATTATTGTTTCTAGCGTCCACCCGACTTCCCTTTACATTAAAATAAACCTATCCTTTGCTATTACAGCACTTTATAAATTCATCCTGTAAGAGAATAGATGTTGAGGAGGCGAGTCCACGTGACGTTATGCAGTATAATAATTAGCCGCTTAGCTCGATCTCATTGAAACACGTTCGCTAACATCTCAAAAGCTTCACAGTCATCCGCTAACTCTCTAACGCGTTATATTTACCTTGTTGACCAGCCTGAGGTTTTTTTTCTAAAGCTAAAATCTCTGAATTTCTTTTCTAAAGCTAAAATCTTACCTGGTGTTGGCGGTTGGTCTGATGTTTCGGAAGCGTTTAGACAAAGCAACCAATCAGAGTGGTTCTGGTGCATCATGGGAAATGTAGTTTTGTGTCAGGCATAAGCGTAGAATTGGACTTCTAATGCAAATGCAGGTGGTAAAAGAGTTCCATGTGTATAGTTCATCTTAAATTGAATAATAAACAATTATCATTATTGAAATATTATTTTAAATGTTTATAAATTATGTCATGGCGTATGATAAATCATGGACTGAAGATGAAAGAGTACAGGGTAAATCGTGTATTATTTATTCTCTGTGATTAAATAATATCATTAGAAGTTTGAGAAGGAAACAAATGGGAGAGTGTGTTATGTTGCTTGGCTGCAGGGTGTGTGAGGCTGCAGGGCAGTTGGATGCGTGTGTGTGGGATCCCCTGGTGAGAGAGTGGCGTTTCCCGCTCGTGTGAGCCCAAACGGCGGCTAACGCCTCCTCCTGTCAGCCCTATTTCTCCCAGCACACAGCCCATCCCAGCAAAGCTGCAGTTCCCCATCCCCTAACCTGCTCCATCAGCTGATACACACACACACACACACACACTCCAGTGCAGCGCACCATCCTCTCACTCCGCTTCATTTCAGTTTCAGCTTTTATTATTATTATTATTATTATTATTATTATTATCTGCTGGATATTTCTGCTCAGAGCCGGACATTCTTCTCTTTAAGTTCTCCAGCTTTTAAACAGTTTCAACCAAAATGATTTTGGGATTCAAGAAATTATAGCTATAGGCCACTGTGGATGTTTCAAAGCTGGAACGCGAATTTCATTATACAAGGTAAGGAGAAGTGTATGGGGGCATTTAGTCAGTAACGTGTTTATTATTTGTTTGTTTATTGTTTTTCCTGATTTTTTTTCTACGACTTATGGCGTAAGATAAGGCTTTACAGACTGTGAAATAGATTGCGCAATAAATATAATGTCTATATAATAATAATAATAATAATAATAATAATAAAGTCGGACGCTGGATGCATCTCAATATAAAGCCATTCCAGTTAATTCGAATTTCATTTTTCTTGAGATCTTTTGCTTCTGTCTGCTGCTTCACATCTTTATTTAACTCTATTTATGTGTACAACTTGTTTATGCTTTTAGGTCACCTTTAATCTTTAGCAAATCACTTAAATAATTTAAAGTAAATATAATTTAAATCCCTTCATCTTTATGCTGATGGAATGTATTATCTGGTCCTTCTCACTATTTCGGTTTAGGTCTGGGGTGTGTTTGTATTTTTGTAATTTGTCTTAAATATATACATTTATTACCCTAAAAAAAAAATAATAATAATAATAATAATAATAATAATTAGCTATTATGTTCACCGATCCCGCAACAGCAGTTTGATTGAATTACATTTGCCGTTTCATTTTGTTAGTATGCGTCTTAGGATTTATTTTCCAGACATTGACAACTGCATGCGCACCAAAATACATGTTGTTATGGATTTCTCTGAATGTGTGTGAGTGTGTTGTGTGAGTTAGAAATCGATATTAGGCTGTGAGAAGGTGATGCGGTGGTCAGAGTTCAGGTTTGATCATGACTGGGGAGGGAAAAAGGCAAGTCGGACTGAGCGCACTTCAAATCGGGGCTGATTTGCTTTCACTAATCAGGTTAAAAAAAAAACATGGGCAGTATAGATACTTCTGTCAGCGAGAAATGATTGACATGTCTAGGTGGATCTAGCCAAGGATCTTTAGATAGGATTTAAAAATTCAACGAATGAACCCAAGTTGCGTAAGTGAATGTCATTCTTTAAGGTTTTGTGTAACGCGTTGCAGATTGTAAACGACTGTATGTTGATGTAATAACAATAACAATAACAACATTATGATGATTAATATTATTAATTTTTGATCAGTGATTTTATTTGTTCCTGTTGACTTCTGTAGTTTTATTGTCGCTGTGTGTGTGTGTGTGTGTGTGTGTGAAGTGCGCTTGAGAATCCGGCTGTATTGTGTATCGCGTTGTCAAGGCGGCTTGTCCTAACTTTAGCGTGTGTGTGTGTGTGTGAGTGTGTTAACTGAAGCTCTGGCACTGCATGGCCACAGTCTCTCACTTGTCTACATGGAGGGTGTAGCCTTTGCCTCAAACACAACCTGACTTGAAAGTCATAAACATGAGAGGTAAAAATGTTTGAACGTTTTCTTTTGTTCGTGTTAACGTTGTGGATTTGTGTTGCTGTAAACCTGGGTTAAAGTTGTATGAAGTGGTGAATGTACAGTAAGTGTTAATTCAATTCTCAGGGTTAATCCCCACTGCCTGTGTGTAATTGCTGGCAGAACAGAGACTCTGGGTCTCAAGGCGACAGCCGCCGCGGGAATACGCACACATCCCTCTTCTAACTGCACTCCCTTTTTGACTTTATAATCTTAACGTTAATGTTAATGTCATTGTCAATGTCCATGTCAAAGTTGATGGTAAAGTTAATTTAATATGTGTCTTTGCTTGCTTTACGCACAGATTTACGCATGTGCCATAATACGTATTTGGAGCACTACACCCTCTCACAAAACTATGGATTTTTAATTTTGTTTTTTAAATAATTAGTTTTATAATGCATTAATTCGATGTTGCCCTGTCGTTGCCGGGGAAGCAAAGGACGCGCGCGCTACGCACCAGAAAGCGCGCCTCACAGCTGGAAGTTTTGCTGTAGTGACGTCATCGTCAGGGAGAATAAGTTGCGGAAAAATGATGGATGCGTTAGAACAGTAGTGTACGGTGCTGCTACGGAGGGGGAGATTTAGAGTGCAAAAAAAAACTTAACTAGTGATCAGGGTGTTGTCTCTAATTTTGTCTGACAGTTACATGCAAATGTGAATAAACCAACAAAAAAATCGAGATTTATTTTTTTGATGATGATGATAATAATAATAATAATAATTATTATTATTATTATTATTATAAGCTTTATTTATGTATTTTTTTTTTTTTTTTTTTTTTTAATTTGTTGTGTTTCTAGAAGTCGATCTTACTAATGGCTTAAATTGTCTTCTTCAGCATGTCCAGTCAGAGTTAAAATATAGATGACTGTTAAATAGTAAAGTGAGCACTACACTGAAAACTTTCCCTTTCAGTTACTACCAAATCTAATGTTCTATGCCTTGTCATTTATTTTCACTGTTTCTATTCACTTGATAACTATTGAACTTTATTAAAGTCTCTCAAACAGGATACAGTTTACCCAAAAAGTAATTCCCAAAGGTCCTTGTATAATGATCTGAAATATATATATATTCTGTACATCACAGTGCAGTTGAAAAAATGTTACATCCTATTATGAGGAACCGGGAAACCGGAAAGAGAAACCGAGTCAAACCTATGCTAGATGAAGACCAGCAAAAGTCCACTGTTTTTTGTCTCTCTTTGTTAGGGATTTGTGGTTCTGTGTCCTTGTATTAGTGTCTTCTGATCAGAGGATGATGTCTTGCCATGTTTCTATCTCTCTGAGTAGAGAGGGGTAGGGAGGAAGGAAGTGTGTCCTGCTGCATCACGTGGCTCATCGGCCCATCGGGACGATGCCAGGCAGGTCCAGGCCTGCCAAACTCAGCACCTTGATTCTGAATCTGCACACCCAGCCTGAAAACCTGCTGGGATTTACAGTAGACCGGAGATGCAGCACTGGGAGCCTGGGTGGAAATTGCTTTCAAATGAAATCGCTGTTGTGCTAAAGGCAGTCCAGCCCATTCGTTTCCAACATTGGCTCTTATTCATGAATCATAATGGGACAATATTGAGAAAAAACGTCCCATATGGTAGTGCCATTGTTATTTTAAAATCGAATGATTAAAAATGAGCACACGAGATGGAGAAAAAGCTCATGCTGTACTAAATATTCTGTGAAAATCTCTTCAGTGTGATGTCTTAATAGTGAAAACTGTAGCTTTGATAAAATTATTAAATTAATTGCATTTACATTGTATATGCTCTTTAGAGTAATCTACCCCACGGTGGAGCACCCCATGTCCAAGATGTCCCAGTCCTCCACCAATGATGAGGGTACAACATTTGAGCACCTGTGGAGCAGCCTGTGAGTTCCCTATTCATTTAAAGCCATTTTACATTACAATAAATATATTGTATTATTTACATTGTCAGAACAAAACAGCAATGCTGATGTAATTTATGCCCAAAAACCTTTTTTTTTTACATGACTGTACACAGTACTTGTAGTCTCCTCTTGGGAAAACTTTCTGATTATTTACTGAGCATGTGATATTACTTCATAGGGAACCGGACAGCACATATTTCGAGCTCCCTCAGACCAGTCATCCAGAGAGGGGTTCTTCTAGCACCATGCCGAACAACCGGGCTGAAGTGTGTATGGATGTCTACCAGATGAGAGACCTGAATGACAACGTCATGGTGAGCAAAAAACAGGCAAACAAACTTTCTTTGGCTTTTTACTGCTTTTGTTACAGTTAGACATAATATATTTTCTTACACTGCCAGTGATCGAGTGATGGATGATGGTTGTGGTTTCGGTGGTGGTGGTGAGAAATAGGGCTGTAACTTTAATTTGCGTATAGGCTTAGTACCAAATTATTCAGAATATACAACCAGACCAGTGTTTTTATATATATTTTCAGATATAGTAAAATCATTAGCTGTGTGAAAATACACTTGTACTGTATGCTTTGTTAGAATCAGGATTAGCTTCTTGATTTACAGTACAGCATACTATACAACAAGGATCCTTATTTATTTATTATTGTTTTCATAGCCAGGGATCATTTTAACTGTAAAATAATTTCCCTCAGTTGTTATTCCATAAACATTATTTAAATAATGTACAATAAATATAATATATTTATATTATTTTTTATTAGCGTCATGAAGCTTTTATTATTTAATGAATAATAGAGGTTTGGAGTAAACACAATTTATATATGTGACCTGCTAAATACTCTTATAACAGCAATAATTCAAAACGATAATGGCAGGATGGCATTTCTATTGTTGAAAAAAAAATAGAAGAAATCACTGACAATTCATCATGGAAAATACTTAATGTCCTTTAAATGTCCTTTTTGTTAGTTCAAACTTACTCATTCATGGCTCCAAGTTAAGAATTAAATGTGATTCTTTAATGTGTATTGCCAAACGTGTATAAAATAGGTGGATATAGCTAAATACATCATTAAACACTGTGCAGAACGTTTTCGTGTTGCATGCATTACTATTTAGAGACATTTATCTAAAAGATCCTGTTTATCTGGATAAATTCTTTATTTTTACTACACCTTTTTTTTTTTTTTTTTTTTTTTTACCAGCGTTATGCTAAAGAATAGTATGGATATATCATACTGTGTACACTATAACAAAACCTTTGTAATTATGTGTTTCAACAAACCAGATATAGAACCTTTTAGCTTCATTTATAATCTATCTCCATTAAATGTGGCAACATTTTAGAAACCACATTTAAAAGTACTTTGAACTGTCTTTCAAAGTGTCTACTTTGCTGAAAGCTCTATATAAGGTCTTTGTTTCTGCTGCTATACCAAGCCAGGTTGCTTTTCCCTCCACATCGGTACAGATTCCCTCCTCACTGCCTGCTTTCCCTCTTCTCTGCTATGTTTTCCCTCTCCACAGCAGGCCCAGCTATGGCCTGGGATTTAAAGTGGGAGGGCAAAATAGCTTAATTAGAGGGAAAACCAAGCCAAGAACATGACACCTGCTGCTCCCTTCCATCTGGGGCACACGTGCTGAGGGGGAGGGGGATGTTTGGGGGGGGCAATTGCTGGAGAAGGAGGGGGTAGTTAAGTGATGAAGTGATGTTTGCATGGATGCTTTCGAGGACTATTTTACCAATCGTATCACGAGACATTGACGTGACCTGATTATCTCGCAGTGTAGTTTTTAGGCTTTTTTTTAATGCAAATGCATCAATTTTAGGGTTTGTTTTGTTGATAAATGATAAATATGATAAATACATTTCAGGAAAGTTCGAAGGGCTGCCAAGAATACATGACCAAACTTCATTAAACTGTTATGCAGCCATTTTTAATAGTCATGTAGTAGATCATTTATCGTAGGTCGATGTAAAAAGTTTCCTTTATAAATGCGTACTTTGGACCGGTCGTGTCATTTTTTCCAATAATTAGTCCGGCATTGTGTATTACCAGAACTCATACAGGAAAGAACAGTTTGGCCCCTGATTTGATGCATTTCTTTATTGTTTTCTATGCGAACAATGCAACAGTCTAGTCCTCATCATAAACACTCATTTCATATGCTCTTATACCTGTCCCCTTCTAAACAACATTGGTATCGTCCGATCCATCAGCTGGCAAGTCCAGGCCTGCCCTTTCGAGTAATAAATAGTCATGAGGCCAAAAAAGTGGGAGGTCCAAGATTTGTTGTTAGCTGCAGCTAGAAGTTGACAGGGCCGGGACGGCTGGAGGAATATAGACAAGTATCCGTCCTCGCACTTGTCCTCTACACTCTGGCACATACAGTACAGAGCTGCGGAGTTCACAGTTCGGAGCTCAGGGGAAGGGTCCCGGTTCTTATCACGCTCACCTGTATGTGCAAGGTCACATGACCAGCCGGGTGAGAGAGTGCGCCCTGACGGCCGCCCACCCTGCGGGAGCGCTACAATGCTGTGCGCGGGTGACCCTGCTCATCAGTACAGCACGGTAGGTGAGCTTCATTCTTCTATAGCATTAACTTATCGTAGTCTGGTCGATTTAATAGAGAAGGTCAGGAGAAAAAAAAAAAGTGTCAAATATTTTGTAAGAGCTTTTATATAGAGAGAGAGATGTGGGCTAATGTTCTGATTAATTTTGAAAGGCCATAATGTCAATTTTATGTTGTGATCTGGTCCAGAAAGTACTTATATGACAAGTTCGAGGTTAGAAATAGGTGAAAATAAGATTCAATGAATATTGCAGGCGAGTTGGTTTTTGTTGTAAGTGTTATATGTGTTTACTTTCAAATTCCCAGAAGCTAAGGTGACACTGGGGAGCTGAAGCAAAGCTATTGCTTATATTTCACTGAGATTATACAGCAGAGGTAGCATTTGTTTTGCAAAGGAAGATCACTATGTGCCATGCCTTTGAGTACCTGTTGATGCACCTGCAAAGATCTGTGAATTAATTATGTTGTGGAGTTTGGTCCAGTGATATTTAAAGCGTATATTCTGTAAAAGACAAGAGAATATTTGATCATTCTTACATTGTTTGAGAATTAAATTAGAATTTGCATCAGTTGAAAACAATAGCGAGTGATCCAGTCTAGCGCATAATATTGTAAAAATATATTTTTTTACATACAGTACATACACCTGAGTTACCAATGATGCCCAGCCTAAATATGATGCAGTAACTATATCACTGACTCAGTGCGCTACACTACCTGTGCAGTAGAGGGCAATGTTTTTGCACTTTCGCACACGTTCTCTTAGCTCCCTGTAGTTCAACAAGTAAAGATGTGCCTCGGCACGCTCTAAAGAGGTTCGGCGTTATGTCATGCTGAACATATCGGTTTCCATCATCTCCACACGCCATCCTTTCATCATCTTTATCTTGAACTTCAACAAAATGAAAAGATGCTAACATGTTGTGAATAGATGTGGACTTGGCTGGGAATCAAACACCTCCACGACTGACACTTACTCAGGACTGCCTGGTCTGAGTAATAAAACTTATGAGACTTTATTTTCCTCCCACTTTCACTCATCACTGGGTTGAGGTTAATGTTAGCATGGTGAGAAGTGAAATGAAATGACAGGTACTAGGAGAATTCAGTTCATCTACACTGTCCATAAACACTACTGGTACTATTGGTAAGTTTTTTTTTATTCAATACTGTCTGTTTCCACATAAAGTGACTTGCAGGTAAAACAACTTGTGAAAAGTGGATTCTCAGAAACATTCACGTGAAATTCAGAGTTGTTTGGTGTTTCCTCTTTTGTGCACCCGAGTCGGCACAGACTGCAGTTTCCCTCAAACCGTCTCATCCATTTTTGATCAAATCCTTCAGTATGTTGTCTGAACACGTGCTTCCACAGAAGTGATAAAAATCTCAGAAAATTAGGTTTGTACAAAGTGAATAATATAATCAATATTATACTTGTGCTTGTATTTAAACAGCGACCTGGAAATTGCGCAACTTCTTGAATACTGAATCAGTGTTATGAAGATGTCGCACATTGCATTGAGAAAATTCTTAAACTTTCTGTTTAGTTTCCTTAGATATTTAGATCCCAGCAGTTTGATCTGAAGGTTAGGCAATATAATAAATTAATAAGAATATCGTGATACTTTATGTTGCAATACAATTTTAAAAGATGTCAAAAAAGAAGTAGCAATATATTTTAAAGCTTTAAACTAATTAATATAAAATATTAAATTATATCATATTCAGTGTTGAATTTTCCCCTTGTTTCATAGACAGTTAGCAAATCTTTATACATTATGTATTTATACTTTATTAACATGTAAAAAAAAATAATAATAATCAGCATCAGCACTGAATTCATATTCATATTTATATTAACAGGGAGTAAAATAAATATTGCATTGACCAATATGCTAATCCTCAGCGCAGATTCCTACTTCTGCATGTTCTCGTCATGTCCATGTGGGTTTCTTTTGGGTTCTTTGGGTGTCCTGAAAACTATAATATAATAAATATAAATGCATCATTGACTCTAAATTGCCTAGGGGTGTGAATGAGTGTGTGAAAGTGTATTTGCACGTATTCCCAGCTCACACCTAGAATATGGAGATTTAGCATTATCTACTAATGGTAAGCTATCAACAAAATAGCAATATACACATATAGCTTAACATTAGTAGATAATGCTACAGTAGGTAAAAGCATTGCCAGTAAAAGTTTTAATGTTCTCAGTGGTGCCGAGCTTTACTCCATACACTTGACGTCTGCCCGTCTTTCCGCTCAGACTCAGAGAGCTGTAAAAGAATGTCTGTGAGAGAGTGAGAGACAGAGACAGGATGAAAGAGATGCTGAATGGGTGTGCATGTGTTACTCCTATCCATAATCCATTAGCTCAGAAAGAATGCTTAGATCACACGCGTATACAGTAGAGTTGTGCATAGAGTTGTGCAAAGGAGCGTCTTTGTTTTTGTCCTGTTTCTACATGTTGAACGACATGTCCCAGCGTTGTAATGAGATTTACCTGAGCGCGTGTGTAAGTGTTGGAGTGCAGCCTCAAAAGACTCTCTTCACGTTAAACGTTCTGAGAGCTGACAATGCAGCTTTGACTCCACACCTGTGTGGAAAGCCCCCCGGTTATATGAGGGGGAACCGAAATAATTGAAAGCACTATTTTAGGGAACAACATGGGAAAGTGGGCAGATGACTGTAAAGCATTGAAAGGCTTTAAGGCAATTAACATGTTAGAGATTTTAAAAACAGTTGAAAACCCCTCCCCGTGTGTGTGTGTGTGTGTGTGTGTGTGTGTGTGTGTGTGTGAGAGAGAGAGACAGACAAAACAAATACACTAAAGACTAAAATGCCCTGGAGACATTAGGCTTATCTCTGTAAGCCTCTTAATTTCTCATTGGTGTCTAGTAAAAGGTTTATATACATACTGTAGGTAAAAATAGTCATATTCTTACAAACATGCCATGTTAGAACCATGATGACACTTTTACTCTTTGTAATTTTATAACTTTATAATTTCAACCTGGATATGCCTTCTTTCTTATAAACATCCTCATGGGAAAAAAAAGTAAAAGTAAAAAGTAAAGGTGAGATATATAAAAGTAAAAGTGAAATATTTGTACTAGTTTATTACAATAATAGAATATATATTTTGTCATGACATACATTTCCGTCCACTTTATTATCTAACCTGAAGATTTGCAAAAAAAACAAACAAAAAAAAAAAACAAGTACCCGTTGATGTGACATTTTTCCAATGTTCAATCATCTACTTGAACCTGTACCCACTGTAGCCTCAGGTTCCTGTTCTTGGCTGACGGGAGAGGAACCCGGTGTGGTCTTCTTCTGCTGTAGCCCATCCTCCTCAAGGGTTTCATGTGTTGTTTATTCTGAGATGTTTTGCAACCCATCAGGGAAGTTAAGAGTTATTTTTTATGTAGTTCAGTAGTTAGTGTAGCCATCCTGTCTGCTCAAACAAACCTGGTCATTCTCTTCTGACCTCTCTCATTAACCGCCTGCAGATTCACGGCTCATGTGTGTGTGTGTGTGTGTGTGTGTGTGTGTGTAGGTGAACATCAGTTTCTAAAACCAGTCTGCTGTTAAGATCACCATTCTGATATTTGATATATCTGCATGATTTCATGCATTGTGCTTGTTCTACATGATTGGTTCATTGCCTTTGATTGCATTCATGAGCAAGTATTTTCAATAAAGCACATGATTAGTATATATATAGTATATTAATATTGCACATTTTTTCTAGAATCTAGAATCCTTTGCCCTCTCTCTCTCTCTCTCTCTCTCTCTCTCACTGGGAGTGTGTCAGACAGGTAGATTTGCCGCAGCCTGGACTTGCGCGAGGTGTTTTCCTGCAAGTATATACTTGCACCTCTGTTGTCGTCTAGCTGAGGGCATGCCATAATTAGGACAGCACTTGCCTTCCTTCCCTCCGTCCCCCTGAATCACTCACTCCCAGGGCTGCTAGCCACAAGGGTCACAACTCAGGAGACTTGCTCTGGGCAGAACTGTCGCCAAAGAAATACCGAGACAGATGTGAGAATGGAGAGCTCATGGTGTCTGGAGAGTGTGTGAGGAGGATATCTACGCTGGCCTCTGTGACTGAACCGCGTGCATCCTTGTACTGGAAGTAGTTAGAGATTAACTCAAGAACCAGCGTTCGACAAACTTGGAGAATGTACTATGTGAAAAAGAAGGTAAAAAGAAGTGGGTCTGTGTGTATGAGCTTATATAGAGCTTCTGATTGGTCTATAGCTTAATGAGAGAAATATTTCCCATCATGCTTTTCATTTCTGTGAAATTAAATATGAAATTCAATTCTGATGTTTTGCTCGGATGAGGTTGATTTATTCCAGTCATTGCTAGCATTTGATCAAGGATGATACTACTTTACTATATGTGTAAAAAATGTATTAGTGGACAAACACTGGTTATGATGTATGCTGATGGGTAACACTATCCCTGAAGGGACTTTGCAATTATAGCTATCATAACACTAAAAGCTAGCAAACTTAACGAGGGGTCTATTACCTGTAATCTGTGCATCCTGAGCTACTACGCATGTTAGCAGCTGTTCCTCCTAAGATCCTTTGCCAACTAGATTCTTTTACTTTAGTAATGTATTAGGGGTGGTCGTCTGATGTGTGCATGTGTGTATCCATGATGGAGGGGTATGCAGGGCAATTAGATGTCTGACAGATTAGGCTTGTGTTTTACAACCCCCGCACCTGAGGGGAGGCACGACTCCTGCAACTTCTAAATCTCACCACTGTGTAACCGGAGCTCCTTCGAAACACCTCACGTCTTTTTCTTTTCCCTCCTCCCGTGTGCTCGTCTTTACCTGTGTTGTTTAACTTCCTCTCACCCTCCCTCCCTCCAGAGTTTACCTGTAGCTTGTCTTCTTCCCTCCTTCCTGCTAGCTTACCTGTCTATCCCTCCTTTTTTCTTCTCTCTCTCTCTCTCTCTCTCTCTCTCGACTTAGTCTCAGTATAGCTTGCTGAGCAGCAGTATGGAGCAGGGATTGGGGAACCGTGCGGCGTCCACCAGCCCCTACAGCTCCGAGACCGCCTCCAACGTGCCCACACCGTCGTCCTACTCGCAGCCCAACTCCACCTTCGAGGCCATGTCTCCGGCCCCGGCCATCCCCTCCAACACAGACTACCCTGGGCCGCACGGCTTTGAGGTCACCTTCCAGCAGTCCAGCACTGCCAAGTCAGCCACCTGGACGGTGAGTGGAACACAACTGGTGGACTTTTGTACTTTATAATTTATTCTTTATTCTCTCTTCTTCTCCCTACATTTGTTCTTGGATCTTTTCCCTCATCAACTCTTGTCAGTTTTAGCAACTCTTGCAGGTTTTCTTAAAAATGTAAAAGATGTAATTTAGCATATTTTGAGAAATTGTATACCATTCGACTGTTTAGCAGGCAGTGTATCCAAAACAACCCCGAATTCCATTTACAATGACTTTAAACTGAGAAGCTTGAAAGCAGAAACGTCTCACATCACTACAACAAAAAGTGTCAGCAATGTCTGTCATGCGGTTGACCCTGTGACCCCGTTCCACAAAACCTAAAGGTTTGGTCCTGCCTCTCGCTCACTCATCCTGGCTTTTAGACTGTTTGTTAGAATAACTCAAGCATGAGGTCTGTTCATTCTCTAAGTGTGGAGCTGTAACATGATGACTGAGGTGGCCATCGTTCGGGCCAGGAGTGTCAGCTCTCATTCATGTCTGAAAATGTCCTGTTGTTCAGAACCATTGTTGTAAGATCATGGGTTATGAGATAACGTTTGGTCTGGTAAGCTGTATAAGTCAGCTGGCTGAAAACATTCCACTACTTTACATTAATGTGTAGAGAAAAAAAAATACAGTGGTCTACAGAGCTGTGTTCTTGTGGGACGGCATGGTGAAAACTCCAGGCCTGTGATTGCAGAACAGACAAAGCTTTACTTATTGTCTTGAGGGAGCAAGACGTTCAATTTGACCAGAAAAAAAGCTGGTGCAGTAAATATCACTTAATATGACCCTGTCTTACAAAAGCCGAATGTTTTTACGTGAACAGTACGATTCTTGTGAATTGGCCTGAATGCAGTAGAATCATCATCGGACAATCCAAAACATTCCCAGAGCCGGTTATAATTGTCGAAACATTTCTGAGTGAAAATAACAACAACAAGAACAGAAAACATGGCTGAGATGTGTACCTTGTCTTTTCAATGTATTTCTCCTTCTCTCTTTTTTTTTTTATTAGTAAGTTCAATTAATTTGAAGACAGCTATATATTTTTTTCTTTTAGGGAATTGCATTTGAGTTTGAATATTGTTTTTTCTTTTTGTGCATCTGTTGTGATTTATGTCACATAATTCAGCATGTGGGCTTTATTAAGGGAAATTAAAATAATTCATTGGATAGCAAAAAGTAAACCTGACATGCAGTAAATCCAGAATACTTGCTTAAAATTCCTTTTTCAGCATTGTTTATAGAGTGTTTACATAAACATAAGAAGAATAGGATATAGACGTCAAATAATTGTTTCGTAAATTTTATTTAATATAAGTGCATTTTTTAAAATAAAAATAATGTAGTCTTTTTTTGGAAAGTAATCTGAATGTCATGTCATATATTGCGTTGTAAAAATTATTTTAGCTACCATGACTTCGGGATATGTTTGTATAAGTATATATAGTATATAAATATATATATATATATATATATATATATATAATATATAAGTATATATCTAAAGTGGCAGTCTTTGAGACAAAGGTGTTTTAATGTTTCAATGTTTATTGACACTCTTGGATGCCAATCAAGATAATAAGAATAACTTATTATTTTACACAGTAACACTGTTATACAGTATTTAGTATAAAGTTCTATATTCTTTAAAATGCCAGATGAGGCTGGGCATAGAGTCAAAGTGTCACTCACTTGATCCATGCCCGCTTGATTACTTGACATTTGCTTGAGTTTCTTCACTGTTACTGCCTTCTTCACCATAGTCCAGCAGTTTTCTATTTGGTTTTGGTGACCAAGGCCATGACTCCAGAAGTTGATTACTATTGTCACATAGCTGTTTTTTTTTTTTTTCACATTTAGCCCAACTCATCAGCCAGATAGGCTAGAACTAATGGGCGAAGTCACCTGTTTTGTGCACAGGGAGAAGTACAGTATAATACATGCCATATGTTGTCATATAATTTTGGACACCACTATATATTATATTATTCTATGTACCCCAGCTACAATGCATAAAAACATCTACTTTGGGTTATCCTATTAACCATTACATCCTTGACTGAGCAGGTAAGGCATGTATAGAGAAATCAGGTTTACTCTTAAAAATAAAGTGACTTGTAAATTCTTCAATTATTCTTCAATTATTATTAGGTGCAAGATGTTTTGGTGCATTTTCTTACTGCATGGACTCTATTCTAGACAGGCATGACTAAACAGTTACACACACACACACACACACACACACACACACACACATACACACACACACACACACACACACACACATGACCTAATGTGTAGAAAACAGGCAGCTTGCTCACTTAACTGAAGGGAGAAAATGGACATGCTTGGTTTTAGGTTAGCTGCAGGCAGTACTTGCAAGGAGAACAATGTTAAGTGTCTTGCTGTGGAAAGATGAGCTATTATTACTTTGTTGTTTTACAAGGCAAAGCTAGAACACGAGCTGGCAAAAAAAGAAAGAAGCTTGTTGTCTACGACATAATAAGTGTCTAGTCTATAGTACGTTTTTAGTAATATATAGTTGTGTATATATATCTCTTCATCAATGTCATTTTTTTTAATCAAACGTGCTAATATATATAATTACTAACATAGAAATTATATTCATCGACAGAGGTTTCAAGGACTTTTATGGTAAATTTATTTATGAGGCTTCTGTTGGCATATTTTGTATTAACTTAGTCCTTAGATATTACTAAAGTAGTGTTATAAAATTAATATTGTTAAAAAAAAATAATTCCAATATCAAGTCTTGAAAATATTTTAGCACACTAGTTGTAGCTTGTCTAGAAAAACTTACTCATTTATTTCTTCATCAGTAAGAATTTCCACCGTTGGTTCTGTAGGTGTGTGTGAGAACTTATTTGAACCAGTAAGATGAAAATCATGCTTAGTTTAATGTTATATGGATATGGATATATTTAAGACCCTGCTTGTGCATAAAAGAGAAAAAAAAAAGATTTTGTTCCCATCAAATAAGAAAATGTACTTTATTACTCATACTACATAAGTTATTGCTACTCTACTGTATGTCTGTT
Organism: Channallabes apus; assembly: GCA_030522415.1. Classification (NCBI taxonomy): domain Eukaryota; kingdom Metazoa; phylum Chordata; class Actinopteri; order Siluriformes; family Clariidae; genus Channallabes; species Channallabes apus. Next base: position 36,154,587 of record CM060111.1, read on the forward strand.
GGTATTCACTATGTAGGTGATGCACTGCAAAACCTTACAGGTAGCATGCAGTGTTGTAAAGTACTTTTTTTTTTTTTTACAGCAAAATACTATAATATTTACATGGGACATTTGTTCCTTAGGCTGAAGATGTTAGAAAGACATTTACAAATGATTCAGGACACAACAGGTTAATGGAACATTAAGGGTCTTTTTTTTTTTTACAATCAATGTGAATCAAACACATTGATCAAGTGCATCTGTTTACAATAGTGCCAGTGCTGGTAAAGAGCTCTTCTACTGTACGTTCCTTCTGATCTACAAGACCCTTCACTTAAGCTTTTAGATGAAGAGAGTAAAATTGGTAAGGATTATGGCCAAGCTGTGTGGAATGCAGCGTCGACTCTCTAATTCAGGGATTTCCCAGGTTGGAGACAAAGCCTGGCAGGTTGTTGTTATCTGGGATTACTATCGGGATTACTACAGGAGAAGTGAGTGACACATCAGCAGAAGCAAGGTGAGGGGTTAAAAGGTACCACTGCGGAGTATGTATCGCCACAAGCTGCATGCAGGAGAGAGGTACTGTAGTGGCACTTTGACTGCAGTCTGCATGATTTTTCATGCACCACTGCATCTAAAAGCCATTCTCTAGGGTTATGCTATTGTTTGGAGCTTGAAGAAGCCTCCACAGGATGAGAGGTGCGTGGTTGTGATGTTATTGCTAGAGTGGTGAAAGTGATGAGTAATAGGAGGGAAAAAAAATATCAGCAATCTCAGACAATGATCAACTTTTGCTATTAGCTCCTAAGAACCAAAGAGCAAGATATTAATCAACTTTAATAACTGTTTTCCAGTAATGTGCAGCATTTTATGTATATAGAACTAGTGTTTAGTTCAACACTGGACTCAATGCTCCAGAACGGAATAAGGCTCTGGGATTCAGCTGCACTGAGCTATAACAGAGACTTGTTTTGACTAGTTCCCGATCTATGAGATGACAAGCACAGTGGCGTTATCATGGCATTAGCATGAAAGTGGAAGCTTTGGAGGCTGATCTGTTTGAGCTTACAGAGGTAGACAGCTGGACAGGTACTTTTTTAGGTAGAGCTGACTTCAGAACAGCACAACTGTCAGCAGGTAGTCGATCTGCTTAGAGTGAAGAATCCAACTGTTATAAAACACTTATAAGAACACTGTTATAAAAGTAAAAAAAAACAAAAACTCTCTTTATTTCTCTATATAATCCCCTGCTACACTAATGCACTTATCCCAGTGTTGCGTAAGTGCATGGATACCATCAAGGTAGAAAGTTTTCTCAGTATGCCGGAGTCATGATTGGACTGCCTGCTTCACTGGTCTCCCAGGAACTCCTTTAATGGCCCAAACATGTGGAAATGCCTAGGAGTGATGTACAGGGGATGCCTCAATAATTCCCAGTCCAATTTTGCTAATACTGTATGCAAGTGATGCGGTGGGCAGTCTGAGGCTGTGACTTGCCCTGCAAAAACAGAATGACATTGATAATCAAGCCAGTCCATTTTTTCATTTGTTGATTCAGTTGTTGATTGTTCACGGAAATGACTGCAGTGGGCTCCAAGTCAGCTCAGCTGGGGTCATCATTCACGGACATACAGCCTTCTGATCACTGTACTGTGCTCGAAGTCTTCTTTAAATGGTCAGTGACTTTATGCCTTTATGTATGACAAATTTCATCACAAGTCTCAGTTTGACCTGAACGCCCTTTATACATGTAGAGCTAATAGATAGATTTTATTCTGCTTTTATTTGAACAATGCCCAAACAACAAACGTTTATTTGTGTGGCACATGTGTCATTCTAACACCCTGACGGAGATGAGAAAGATGTCAAATCTGTGAATGTTATCCTTTCACTCCATCCACTTTCTTACTCATCATACCTACTTTTGATCCGTTCCTGGAAGCATGTCCCATTGTGCCTGCCGGCTCCAGGCAGTTCTGCAGGGCTCCTGTTATACCAGGATATCACGGCTTGAATCATAACCGCAATTTTATGCATCAGGATCGGAGATGAGTTTGAGGTTGCTCAAATAAGAGCTTTGCTTCAAACATACATTCCAGAGGCTCAAAGCATGAGGTGTCATAAGGGATGAAAATGAGTTCTAACACCCCAGCTTTTCCAGTAAAAACCCCAATTTATTATTATTGTTGGCATGTACATGGGACAAGTCTGAGCACGTCTTGCTTTTTAGCGTGTTCGAAGCAGCTTTTCCCAGCCATTACGCTTGTACTCAGACGACGGGTCCGAACACGCCCCACGCCCAGCAGCATCCTTCCACCCAACACGCCTTATCATAATGGTTTCACATATAGCATGTATTCAAAAATTACCATTAAATTTATCCGTATGGTTTTCCACGACAACAATAATCATTTTTATTTTTCAATTAAATAATTAATTGCATCATGTAACAAGCCAATTAATAAACAGAAGCGATCAGATGTAATTTATGATATTACTCAGGTCACCTTTAATATCAATTCAAAATAATGTTAAGTGTTAAAAATATTTTTTATACTTAACATCACCTAAGGTTCCTTTCTGAGACTAATTACTAATTATTAGGATTTTTCCATTTTATTTTTTCTTAATCACTGAAAAACAACTGTTGCTCAACATAGCTAAGTACATGTTTTAACCTGCCTCCTATCCATGAGATCCAGAAACAATCAGCATCCTAAAATATATGGAAATCAGCTGTGCCTTTGAGCCTTACCCCAGGATGAGCTGAGCCGTATGGGTCAGGACATGCCGAGACTCTCTCGTATTTGTACAAGCGCATCTAAAGGATGACAGGTGAGGTAGAAATACGGTTGAAAGTACAAGTGACTTTTTTTTTTTTTTTTTTACGCATGGTGCAAATTGTGTAAAGAATGTCACATGACTCCGAGGATCAGTGAATTCAGGTTTATAGTTCGATTTCATTTTCGGACCTTTGTTTCTAAACTGAGGCTCGAGGCTTGTAAGCTTGTAAGAATATACTGAGAATGGTTAATGGAGCGTAGATTTTCAATACTAATACCCAACCCGGATCAGCTGTTCATCCTAGCAATTATACCTGTATACCTAAATAGTATTTCTTTTTATCTCACAACTCGTTAACAAGTTCGAGGTTAATAACATATGTGGTAAAGCAGTGCTAAAGTGTAGCCTGTACGGGGAACTCCATGTACAGGGTTGGGAAACACTGGTGTTAGGAGAATTGAATGAATTCACAGACAGCATGCTGTAACACGCCCATCGGGCCGTCAGACGCATCATTATCACCCGGGCCGAAGAGCCTGCCCGAACCTGCGCCGGTCCAACGCTCGCATTCCCTCTCTTCATACTACATCACTTTCTGAGATGCGCTATCAATTTCTCTTGTTCCCATCTTCATTTGATTACACTGTCTCATTTTTTTTTTTTTTTTCTTCCTGTGGATCTTTTTTCTGTTAATGTTCATGAGATGCTGTGAACACTTTGTGCTCACAGCGTGGTTCTTACTTATGTATGTCAGGGATGCTGAGGCATCTTATCTGTTAATGCGTAAACCCTCTGAAAAAGAGGACTTTGGAGTTCTACTCGGAATGGTGTATGACAGAAAAAAAACACTCTTTGGCAGGAGTCCAGAAGTGGACTGAGCACGTGAACCATTATGAATTCTGTAGCAGACATGTATTTTTGTCTCGTAAATTATCATCTGAAAGCAGTTCAACAAAGTAGAGATGAACTACAGGACTTTAACATTAGCTTTCTCCCTGCATCAGGAAAAAATAAATCTTGCCTCTCCATGGCGTTAGTCAAAGTGATAACAGCAACAGGAAACAAATTTTCCTTGTATACAGACATAAGGCTGCACGGTGGTGTAGTGGTTAGCATCGTTGCCTTGCACCACCAGGGTCCGGGTTCGGTTCCCGGCCAGGCTCGATTCCCGTCTCTGTGTGCATGGAGTTTGCATGTTCTCCCCGTGCTTGGTGGGTTTCCTCCGGGTTCTCCGGTTTCCTCCCAAATTGCCCGTAGTGTGTGAATGGGTGTGTTAGTGTGTGTATGTATGTCCTGGGATAGGCTCCAGGTCCCCGCAACCCTGAATAAAGGATAAAGCGGTATAGACGATGAGTGAGTGAGTGATACAGACATAAACTATTAGTTATCCATCTATGCGCGGTCTTTCTACATCCGTAACTGGCACACTGTGTATTCTTAACGAGTGAAACATCAATTCCTCCTTAGACAATTGGAACTGATGTGAATAAAAGACGATGTGTTATGGCTGGACATGTTGAGACTTCTCTTCCTGTTCACAGCTGCACAGAGTGATTTATGCTTCTCAGTGTGCATGTGTGTGTGTGTGTGTGTGTGTGTCATGGCTCAGACTTAAACACTTTCAGCCAGTTTCATGCAAGTTACACACAATCAGATAATTGCTCATGGTTAATTAAGCAACTGAATCAAACGTAATCTGTAAAGCGATGTGCGTTGAACAAAACCGTAATATCTGTATGTACAGTACTTCTTGTTTAATCTAGTTTATCATATTTATAATCCTGACATACTGAATCTGAATATTTTCCCTATTTAAGTCCACAAAAAGCATCTTTGCTTATAAATAAGAATGATAGATTTTTATTTTCTCTGATGAATATTTGGGATGTCTTTATAGTGTTAGACAGGCTCTGACATGCAGTGTGTGTATAATTGTCTGTGTTTGTTAGATTTAATTCAGGATCATCGGCAAAGCCTGAAAGTGATGCTTGTATTCAGTGGAAACAAACTCTTGCTGTAGGTCTTATTCAGAAAGCACTTTTTTTTGTTTTCAAACTGCTGCATTTTTTCGACATCATTCACAGCGCGTTCACATTCAAATCAAATGGTATAACTGTAAATTTATTATTATCATTTTTTTTGCAGTATTCTCCATTGCTGAAGAAGCTGTACTGCCAGATCGCTAAGACCTGCCCGATTCAGGTGAAGCTCGCCTCGACTCCTCCACACGGTAGCGTGGTACGAGCCATGCCCATCTACAAGAAAGCTGAGCATGTGACCGAGGTGGTAAAGCGCTGCCCGAACCATGAGCTCGGACGTGACTTTAACGAGAGTAAATACACAACTTTTTCCCTGCAATAATCTTTAGAACCATTATAATAAGTACTGTATATTGTAATTGCTGTATTAGTACCAATTGCATTCGTTCTCTCTCTCAACTGCAGGTCAATCAGCTCCAGCCAGCCATTTAATAAGAGTAGAGGGCAATAACTTGAGTCAGTATGTGGATGACCCAGTAACAGGCAGACAGAGTGTGCTCGTACCGTATGAAGCCCCACAGGTCTGTTTAAACTACTTTTACTTCATACATACAGTATGTATACTTCCAGGTTAATTCCACAACCAAGTACAATACTTATTAACATTAAATGTGTCATATAGGGGTTTCTAATAATGTCTGTAAGTCTGCAGCGATTATTTTATAGCACATGATTCTTTTATGTGGTTTGGCAAGAGTTGATCTGAAGAGACAAACCCAGTAATTACATACTCTCAGTCAGTCTGTAACACCAGTAGTAATTCAGACTAATCATGAGATCCACTTTTCGCCCCAAGGCCTCATCTATAAAATGCTTTTATGTGCCGAATTTAATCTATTTAGTAATATAGTATTTTAGTAATTTAGTAATAACACATGCATTTTTATTGCATCCAAAGCTGCTAATTTTACCAAATGGTTTTGATATGGAAAGTCTAAATACTATCAGTGTTCAAGCCAAACCATGATGAAAGGTGTTAAACCAATTGTTATTTACAGAAGACCTGCCAAGGTGAAACATTTAAATGGTGCAAATGGTTTTTATGGTAGAGCGTAGTGTGCGTCTAAGAATGATTATTCTGGCTGAGGTGGCGCTGGAGATCACTGCAGTCGTTCTGCTGAACATTCAGCAAGAGTAACACCCCAATCTTGAAGATTAACAGTTAACTCGTCGCCAACCTGCAAAAGAGCGCATCTGTGTGTGGGAACTGAACACACAATCATTTACACACACCACTTGCACATTACAGGAACTCAGCTGGGAGTTATTGCTACAGTAAATTCCCCATACACTCCAAGCTATTATCACTTGTCTGGGCCATTAAAGGACTTTAATGCCTCTTGTATTATTCTGATATTCCTGTTTTATTCCAATAGGAATAAAAAAAAAATCAATTAACTAATTAATTAACTGATACGTAAACTAACTAACTAAATAAATGCAGCTCTACATGCCCATGTAACTCTCTACCCTGATAATTTGGGCAAATTGGACAATGGAGACTCCTTCTATAAATGTGCAATAATCATTTCCTTGCACAAAATATCACCATAATAACAATTACACTTTTCCCCTTATTATACATATATATACTATATACAATAGCACAGTGTGTAATACGCAAGTTCATGTGAATAAGTCTTTAATATAGAAACAATAACATATTAGTACAACTGCATTAATATTAAAAAAAAAGATCTGTAATTTGAAGTATAGTCATGAACAATCAGACCTGATGTTATGGGAAATTAATGATCAAACATTTTGGCCAAAGATTAGTGGCTTATCAGCCAAAATCACCCAGTACAGAATCAGACAGTGAGCTGAACAGTGCTTTCAGTAATACAGTATATCTTCTCCATCAATAGCTATTAATTCCTGCCTGAATCAGTCTGAACATGTTGAGGTTACCAACCCCTTTAAAAGCCTGAAACGAAAGACCATATAAGGCTGTCTGATAGCTCACAGTAGGTGGATATGATGAGAAGAATTGAGATTTATAAACACAATTTTCACAGAATTGTTTATGGAAATATATGAATGGTAGATTTCCTTTTCACACAAATGATCACACAGATGATCACCTTTAAAATGAGGACAGAGGGATGTTTAAAGTATCTACTCATGATGTTTTGTCCTTCTGCTGCCCCCTAGTGGCAAAAGTAAATCTTGACTTTCTTTTAAACAAGTATTGCATTATGTAGTTTTTCAATATTATGTACAACTCTACTGAAGGTAATTAAGATATATTTAAGAGAATAATCGACTTACTCTCTCTTTTTTCCTCTTTAGGTGGGGACAGAATTCACAACAATTTTGTACAATTTCATGTGTAACAGTAGCTGTGTTGGTGGAATGAACCGCAGACCTATTCTCATCATTATTACTCTGGAGACGAGAGAGTTAGTGATTTATTTAATCTGTTTCTTGTTGTCTAAGATAAAGTGAAAAAAAAAACCTTTAAAAACCTGATCTTAGTTAGGTTTATCTCATGATTATCTGTTCTTGCAGTGGTCAGGTCCTGGGTCGGCGCTCTTTCGAAGGCCGGATATGTGCGTGTCCGGGTCGAGACCGCAAAGCAGATGAGGATCATTTCAGAGAACAGCAGGCTCTAAATGAGAGCGTGGCCAAAAACGGCAATGCTAATAAGCGCAGTGAGTCTTGCACTCTTTAATCACACTGCATTTTAGCCTTGATTACAACTGAATATGATAAGTCATCCCACAGCACTGTTGAATTCTTAATTCTGATCAGCCTATAGATTTTGAAAGATATGGCAATGAGGGAACTAGTCTTTATAACTGTTGTAACATAATTTATAACTTATTTTCTTATTTCATATTGTCTTATTTATTTATTTTCCAATAACACAATGTCTGATGATATAAGAGGAATAACACACCAGACACAGTGTTATGAATTTATATTGGAAAATAAATAAATAAGACAATATGAAATAAGAAAACGTAGTATATAACACCTTTTGGGTTTTGTCTAATTTAATTATTTCCATTTGTTATTTTTGTCTTCTTTGAATGTGTCCCTTTTGTCCGGATTCATTTGAGATGCAAGATCTGGCATTCATGTCTCAGTGGTTGGGTTGTATAGGGTGTAGGGTATTTCCCAAAAGACCCGGCAGTGGTAATCCGAGGGTGACAGAATTCATTCCCTGTAATTAAAACAGTGAAATTAGACTGGACCTAAACACAGAATGAAGAATATAAATCTAACCATGTAATGTCTCAGCTCTCGTTACTTTAGCTGAACACCTATATTTCCTTGCATAGATTTCAGACAGACACCTCCCAACATTCCCGGTCCTCCAATCAACATCAAGAAGAGAAGACACGGAGAAGAGGAGATGTACTACATCCCAGTGAGTATACAGTACATAGTTTCTTGTGGAATAGGTTAGCTGTGTGTGTAGAGATGTTGGTAAGGTGGTTTGGGTGTTGGGGACATTGCTGTAATGTGTTCGGGGGTTTTGTGCAGGTACGAGGCAGGGAGAACTTTGACATCCTGATGAAGATCAAGGACAGTTTAGAGTTAGTGGAGCTGGTGCCCCAACAGTTAGTCGACTCCTACAGGCAACAGCAACAGCAGCTACTACACAGACAGTGAGTACCACAAACACACACATTTAATGTGTTTCTCTGCATTTTTTTATGTACTTTGTTCCTTTTGGCTGGTTAAGATGAATATAATTCAATAAGGTGATAATTAAATGAGGTAAATATAATTCACAGGGGATAAATGGAACTTGTTTTATCTTACAATTTCCTAAGGTTAACAAATAGACTTAAAATGAGATTAGATTCAACTTTATTGTCATTGTGCAGAGTACAGTATGTACAAAAGGGCATCATAGTCAGGTTCATCATGAATGAGTTCCCCTACACATCTATTTCTTTGTAGCGGTCATGTGACCTCTCCATCACCCTATGGAACACAGCTGAACAATATGAACAAGGTCCACGGAAACATCAGCAAACTTCCTTCAGTCAACCAGATAGTGGCGCATCAGAGTCATCAGAACGCAGGACCGTCTGGCGGCATGGTGCACATGGGTAAGAGGCATGAGGGCTTTTAAGCAGCTCTTATTAAAAAAGCATTTCTGCTGAGCTGTGAGTAAAAGTTAAGAGCAATAGTCCAGAAATGTACTCAGGGGTGTTCAAGTCAATCCGGGACTTGTGTGGAAATTTCTCATGACTGAAGGAATAACACTGATTGACGTTTACAGAAGACTTTAAGCACAGTACAGATAAGAGAATCCCAGCTGCAGTAAAACATTTGAATAGTGCAAAGATTTTAAAGAAGGCTGTGCACTTGTGAATGGCCGAGATTGCTTGTATTTGCCTGCAGCAGTTCTCTTGAGCGGAACGGCTGATTCTTGAAAGTTGATGAATAACTTGACACGAGCTTGTGGAAGAGACGCATCTGTCTGTGAGAACCGGACACACAATCATTCACAAACACTACTTGTACATTACAGGAACTTGGCTGGCAGTCAGTTCTTGCACCAAGCAATTTTCACATGCTTGCACGATTAAAGGAGTTTCTGAAAGGCCAGCATTTCAGGCGTGAAGCAGGTCAGAAACAGTGATAAGTGCAGGAGAAGTGCATTAGTGTAGAAGATTAACGTGGTTTTTACTCTTATAACATGTTCTGTTATTTTGCACAATTAAAAGTCCCAGCTTGATTTGAACACCATTTGTAAATCTTGTAACTGCAAGGTTCATTTACTTTAAATTCTTAGATGAGTGGCTTTCATAGCAGACCTACTGGCAATAAAGGTTTGCTACATATTTATCTTAAAGCCACATTGATTTAAGAGTGTATATGGAGCAACAGTATGTGTGTGGACAGGGTAATCAAAGCGGTGGCTTTTAATTAATTGTTTGTACTGTACCGGCGTTGGCAACACTTTTATCCTCTGAGCAAGATCCTTAATCTTTGAACTTCTCAGCACAACTCTCAGTTTGGATTTGCCGACTACCTTTTTATATTAACCACATGCATGTCTCCTGTAGGTGCGAACATGCTGGGCGGTCACCACATGCAGTCGAACGGCGACGTGAATGGAGCACACTCAGCCCAGTCGATGGTGTCAGCATCTCACTGCACCCCGCCTCCACCCTACAACCCCGACCCCAGCCTCATCAGGTACTTCACGCTGCAGTAGCACGGCTTTCCCTCGCTTTCTCACACGCACACACACGCTCACACACACCTGACTGCAAATCTACAGAAATGACTGCATGTCTAGAGAATCTGCCCTGCTGTAAATGTCACACAAAAAGACTTATCCCTTCTGTCTTATGGGCCAAAATATGCCTTTTGCATTCATGGTTTGAAAAGCATTGTAATGTCTTTTCCATGTCTTTATGATGTCATTTTTACAAGACTTGATATTACAGGGGATTCCATGATTGGGGTGCCATTTATGTCAAGTATAAATCAGAATTTTGCTTGGCTTAACAGTGCATCTTGAAAAATTTTAATATATAAAAAAAAAAATTTATTTAAAAAAAGGGTAATTTTTTTTCTTAATTTAATTAAAAAAGTAAAACTCGTATTTTAAAGTTATTACATGAAGTGAAATATTTCAATCCTTTTTAGTTTTTTTATTTCAATGACTCATGAAAGTCTTGTATTTAAAAATATTTCTTAAGAATATTATTTCTTAAGATCAATCAAAAAAGCAATACAGGAATATTCTATAACTAAAATGCAAAAATTCTGAAAATTATGTTTATTGATACACTCAATACTTGGTTGGTACTCCTTTAGCATGAATTACTGCATCAATGCAGCATGGCATAAAGGCAATCAGCTTGTGTCACTGCTGAAGCGTTATTGAAGACCAGGTTGCTTTAATAGAAGCCTTCAGCTCATCTGTATGGTTGGGTCAGTCGTTTCTCATCTTCCTCTTGAGACTTCCCCTAGAGATTCTCTTTGGGGTTCATATCAGGTGAGCTGGCTGGCCAATCAAGCTCTGTAATATCACGGTCAGCAAACAAGTTAGTTGTAGTTGCTGCTCTTTGGGTTGGAGCTTGTCAGCAAATGGAATCATGAAATGGTCTAAAATCTCCTGGTAGATGGCTACACCAGCAGATAACGTGGAACACCAAATCATCACAGACTGTGGACACTTCACAAGCACGTTGCATTATGTACTCCATTCTTCCTTCGGAAACTTAGATTCCCAATGATATTCAAAGTTTACTTTCCTTTGAAAAGAGGACTTTGGACCACTGAGCAAAAGTCCAGGGCCCATATTCATAAAGCTTCTTAGAATTCTCTCAGAGAGCTCCTATCTTAGCCTAAAAAGTCCTAGCTGGGAGTCTTAGACTAAAAGTGATTTAGAAAACTTCTTAGAGCAACTCTGAGTAATGAAAGTACAAAAACCTTTATCTTAGTGAGGAGGTGTGGTTGACCCCGTTACTAGGGATGATGCAGCGATTCAAGGACTGTGATTGGTTGATAAAAAATTGCCTCTGACCTCTGTAAAGGTCTTGAAACGCGCTCTTTGTGAAAATAGAATAGACAGTGAAATCATAATGTTTGTATATAAAGAAATTGTATAATCATGACTACAGCCTACTTTATGCAAAGTTTCTGTTATAGGCTAAACATCTTAAAGAGATTCTTAAATTAAAACAGCCAAATGTTGAAAATGTTGAAATACTTTTGAAGTAACCAATTTCCACACAGTAATTAGTATATTTAAGTTTTTACATTTATTTACCATACTGATTTTATTTTTATAGGAGCAAAATGGCTCACCTTTTACCAATTTACATGATTGTAGGACAGTCTGTTCAAGTTGCACTTTTGGATAGTATGTAGCCAACAATCCAAGAGAGATGGAAGAAAGTAAAACAACAAGAAAACCAAATTGGACAGAAGAGCAGTGTTTACTTTTAGCTTTATGTTCAGTGTTTGGAGAATATTTTTTCTTTCCACCATTTTGTCCTCTGCTATAGAAACTCTTAAGCCTCTTAAAAGTCCTCCTCTCTACTCTTAACCATTTTTACCTTAGGAGCTGTTTTTATGGATAAGATGTTTCGTGAATAATTTTTATCTTTACTAAGATTTAGTCCTAAATTTAAGGGAAAATTCTAAGAAAATGTCATAATTCTAAGAATTTTCGTAGAATTTCGTCACTAGGAGCAACTTTTAGGCTTAAGAAGCTTTGTGAATACGGGCTCAGAGGTCTTTTTCTCCTTGTCCAAGGTAAGATGCGTCTTATGTTATCTCTGGCTCAGTAGTGACTTGATAATAGTAATGCAACAGTTGTAGCCCATTTCCTTCAGACAACTCCAGCCTCACTCCACTCATTGTGATGCTTTCCAAAAATACTTAAATCAGCTTAAGGCTGTGGTCATCCCTATTGCTTGGGCACCTTTTCCTACTAAATATTTTCCTTTCAGTCAACTTTCCATGAATATGCTTCAGTACAGCACCGTCTGTGGCTTACCCTTCTCATGGAGGCTGTCAGTGATCATCTCTCAGACAACCGTCAAGTCAGCAGTCTTCCCTACAGTGTGTGTTTACTGAACTAGACTGAGGAATACTGTACATCAAAATTAAAACCAAAAAGATATTTCACTTTTAACGTACTGAATCTAGAATACAGCAGATGAGAAGTTCGCGTAAATTATATCATAAACTGACTCAAAAATTCATATTTTTTGGCCATTGGCTAAATTTCAAGGTGAGCAACTAAGCCCAGAATTTCACAATTATCGCATCCTTATAACCACATGCTTAACTAAAAAAACAACAACAAAACTTCAATGCTGTTACTTAATTAAGAGAAAACTTTCTCTTAAAGACTAAAAGAGAGATTGTTGCCAAGGATGGGTTAAGACACTGAAGTGTTAATTGCTTGTTTTCTTAGTTTACAATGGCTAAATGCCATCCCAATTGTGGAATCACCTTTTTTGGAGAATTGTGCCACAGCATGTATGGCTGTAGTGTGTTAAGTAGAAGGGAAACCTGGTTTCTGCTGACTCAACCCCTTCTGTTTCCTCATCTGTAAATAGAGTTGAATTTTTCTGCTGGTCAGAAAAAAAATGTTTATCTAAAAGAAATCACTTGCTTTGGCTTTTTGGCTTTTTAAATATTTAATGGAATAAATTTTGTTTTTAAAATTGAGTCTTTATATCTTTGTCCATACAGTTAGATAATTATACAGAATAGCATTTTTTTTTACTTGTTTCTATGCATAATATTGGATGTACTGTGTGATCTCATTTACATATAAATCAACCCACTACAATATTGTATTACATTCAGCTGGACCTCACACTTATGTACACATTACTCAATTTCTGTTTAGAAACCATCCATCACACAGATTGCACATAAGGAAATACAGAACTATATGTTTTCGATTATTAAAAAAAAAACATATTTTTTATGAAATATGTTTTGTTTTTATGTTGATGCACTGTTCTGCAATACATTTGCCACTTCATTATTATAAGTTTCCATTCTTTGACATTTTGTATTTTTTCAAATCACTTTAAAGGTAGAGTCCCCAAAACAAGAAAAAATATTTTCACTTTTTTTTATTTGTTTCTTCTTCTTCTTCTTTTTTCTTGTTTTATTCTTTCATTTCGCCCCTTCCATGTCATCCAATAAACTATCTGATTTGGGCACATACAATAAAGTTGCATGCATATTTCTACAATTAATAATTCCCAAAAAACTATTTATAAGACAGATTATAACTGTTACGAAAAAAACATAATAATGTGAGACATGAAGCAGTTGTGGAATCTACCTTTAAAAAAACATGTCACTATATTTATGTCTCATTCCTGTTTTTTTTTTTTTTTTTTTTACAATATTAATACAAATGAATGTTTTACATTGTATGTAGCATTTCCACCTTTTTGTATTTATAATAAAAGTCTGAATGCTTTTCAAAAAAAAGTTGTTATGCATTATTAATGCAGCTGGATCTGTTTTCGTTTAAAGAGTTATTTATAATGCTATACTTCCCATCTTCAAAATTATTTAGAAATGTAAAAAATGTAGGTTACATATTATTACTATTTCCTACATTTTAGCTTATTTGCAGTTCATGTGTATTAATAGCGCTACCTTATTCCAGGGAGTAATCATATATTTCAAATTAAGAAATAGACTACAGTAAGACACAGAATTAGTTCTGTGATATTTAACGTGTTGCATATTAAGCAATAAAGGTTTTTACAGCAAGTGTAGATTAAACTACTGTTTCAGTCTGGATAAAATGTTGTCCATGCACAAATCTGTAATTCCCAGGGTGCAGCCCCTTGGTCTTAGTGGGATTCCTTTTTTCTCTGAACAGCTTCTTAACCAGCCTGGGCTGCCAAAACTGCATCGACTACTTCACGTCACAGGGCCTCCAGAGTGTGTACCACCTACAGACCCTCTCCATGGAGGTACAGTAAACAAAATGAGAATCATCTGTAAGGACTCGATTCTGCTGGCTTACGCTAGTTGAGAAGTGCATTCATTGTACTGGAAATGAAACAGGTTTTTTTTATTTTTTTTTTAAGTTATTATGAACTGATTCCAGCTGATCTAAAAACGCAATATATAGAAAAGTGTAATAAATTGGAAATGAGGCTTGGTTTTGCAATGGATGTAACTGTTCGATAGAAGTAAGGTAACAGCCTTATGAAAGATATTAGGTGTAAGCTAAAGCTCATTTTGTTTTGTCCTATTTCTTCATTCTATAATAAATGAACTACTTTCATTTATTATAGGTCATATTGACACTGATCCTTATTTGTGCTTTGCTAGCAACACTTAAGCAACTTTATATGTTGTGATACATATAAAGTATTATGCAATGTGTAAATGTTTTTTTTTATATATTTTTTTTCACCACCTCTTATACAGTAGGTTTTGGATTAAAGTGAATTGTAACTAAATGCACAATGGGTCAGTAGCTCTTATTCAGACTATAGGTGCTAACAATTACTCAGAGTATTTTAAAGCTAAGGTAAAGCTAACTCCTGTATTTCTCCCCTCAGGATCTTGGAGCTCTTAAGATTCCAGAGCAGTTCCGTTTGGCTATCTGGAGAGGCCTTCAGGACATGAAGCAGGGCCATGATTATGGCCAGCAGCTTATTCGCTCTAGCAGTAATATGGCCACTATGGCCATCGGACCTGGAGGGGAACTGCAGCGGCAGCGTGTAATGGAGGCTGTGCACTTTCGTGTACGCCACACCATCACCATCCCAAACCGCGGCACCACAGCTGGAACGGAGGAGTGGCCAGACTTCGGCTTCGACATGCCTGACTGCAAGACCCGTAGGCACTCCATTAAGGAAGAGTTTGCTGAGAACAGCATGCGCTGAGATCTCCCTCTAAGGCATTTACAGGACGATGACATTGCCATTGTTGCTGCTTTACTTTTTTCCCCGATCGAGCTCCATCCTTTTTTTTAAAAAGAAAATAATTAAATGAACAGTTCAGTATTAAATCTTCAGTTTCATTGTAAAGTTTTATTTTCTAAACATTTACAATGTAAATACGACAGGAAAGCCTCCCAAACTAACATTTTTATAAATTATATCAACTACACACAATGCTGTGTATATACTGTAATAACCCGCAACTAAAAAATGTTAGGACCATATTATAACACCAACAGAATTAACATGTAATTGTCTCAGACAATGTAGACACCCTATACAAAATCGTAAACACTCAGACGACAGTAATGGTTTTTTTATGTTATGTTTTTTTATGTTATAATTTGAATGTGTAATAGAAATAACCCTCATAGTCATACTTTAGAGTAGAGAGGAATTTAAAGGGCTCGTTGTAACATATTTTTGACGATAATGACAATAATTTAGCCATGTCATATTGAACCTTTAATTTCACGAGTATCTGAAAAGCGTTCAGTCAGTAAAATGAGGTGACTGTCGGAAACGTGTGGTTCAGTCGACCTATTTGAAATCAGACCCGTCTGACGTTCTGCTCATGTAAACCCTAGTATTAGTGAGTGTTATTTTTTTTACTTGGCATAAAGTGTATGTACTGTATATTGCAAGACACAGGAGCATTACATGAATTACATTTTGATATGTGTTTAAAGCATTAGCTAAAAAAAAAAAAGAAAAAAAAGGCCCTGTATTGTGTGGTGTTAGCCTTGCAGGACGAGGTTTTTTTTTCTTTTTTTTTTTTTAAATCATGCCACGCTGACAATGACTTATATTGACTATACCATTGGAACAATATTAACAATATTTGTGTAATTACACATTACACGTTGGTGTGATTACATCACAGGTATTTAATCTGTACGTATCCTGAGAAATGACATGGTTTGTGCTTTTTGTTATTACACTGTACCAAACTTTATTATCATAATGTTAAAGAATTGCTTCTTTTATATAAAGAGAGAAAAAAAAATGGAGCAGATTCGGTCCTTCTTTCACTGTATGGTTTTAACAAATATTTTTTAGGAGCTTTGGATAATTAAATACTCGCACTGCCACTGCAGTGTTACATCTTTTAACAGCGCCTTGTTTGTAAATGTATAGTATTAAGTAGATCTTGTGATATTGAATTGTGCTATTTTTTCCCCTATTATTTCCCCTTGGTGTATATACATGCACACGGACTCAAATCACATGGATCATTTCCCCTCAAAGAATGGCATAGAATATAAAAGTAAAGCCTGAAAGAGAACCTTCCCAAGGGTCTGTTAATATTAACAGTTTGCGGCACTCAGTCCTTTTTGTAATTCATGTAAAATCCACATAAGAAAGCACTTTATTGCTTTTGTACATTGTAAACACTGTATTTTTTTGGCTTGATTGTGGTCAGTATTATGTCAGGTTATTCATAAGAGAGTTTATGAATGTTTTAAAGTTGAGATGTCTTTTTTTTTTTAAAGACTATTTTTGTTCATTTCCACATTTATGAAACATGATGTTTATGTTTGACTTGTGTAAGGATGTTATTATTATTATTATTATTATTATTATTATTATTAATAATATTAAAGTGTGTATAGTAATTATATCAGTTGTCATTAATATCTCAACCCAGGCTGTTACAAGAAACCTTTATTTTTTTTATTCCATAACTTGATTTTCTGATGCGAGACATGATCTTCAACATGAGATTTAAAAAAAAAACACATTGTTTTCTTTAAAAAAAACAGAGCTATTTTTCACCATATTAGTGATATACATTATGTGATAAGTCTCAGCTTGTTTTTTTGATGGGAATCCTGGCATCAAAATAGGGCTGATGGTTTTAGGTTTGGGTTGGGTCTTACTTTGTCAATAAAAGATTTTGAGTTTCGTAAACAAACTCGCATTGGCCATATCTTAACAACCGGATATGATACAGTAATAAACTTGATGAAGCTTATTGGAACAGATTAAGTCGTGTCACTCAGTTATTCCTTAATAATTGCTATACTTTAGTCAGACGTAAAGTCTACTTTTTTAGACATAAAAAAACAAGGTCATAGCCTGTACCTGAAGGTGAGCTCTAAAGGGTACAGGCTCAAACACTTGCAGTGCATAGTGACTTGTACTGTATCCAGACTCCAGGCAAAGCTGATCAAAGTAAAGCTCCTCACCTTGATGATTAACTATCTCTCTAGAAGATATATTTCTGTAGCACTTTTAACATTGCATCATTCAATGCATCTCTCTCCAAGGGCCAATCCTATACCCTTCTTACTTTTTGAGTTTTCACTAAATAGGATAAATAGGTAAAGGTGTGCAAAAAACCCCAAAAACAGTCATTCCTATACGCTGATAATTCTGCCGTGTTTGCATTTACTAAAGACCTACAGCAGGTACAGACAGGCCTGAATGCCGGTTCTGGGAAGAAGAAGAAGGTTTGGCCTGAAACATGGAAGGTAAGATTTGAACAAAGCAACCGAAAGGCCAGGGTTATCACCAGAAAAGTAGCGCCTGATATTTGAAAGATGTCAAACTGACATAAACATTCCCTGCGGCTCACATTTGTCAGTTACAGTGCCATGCCATTCGAAAAGAAAGAGGTAACCTAGATGGTTCTGGGAAAGCATGTGTGTACAGGTTTGGAGTACAGTGGAATATGCTTTACTAGGATAACATCTCCGGCACCCTGGATAACCTGAAGTAACTGATATCATAGAGTCTTCACAAGAGAGAAAATTTATGCAAAGCCTTCAACACAGCTGACAAGGAGCAGATCATATCAGTATCTCCGAGACTTTAAAGAATTGTCGGACCACTAGGGGGAGTGCCTCAAGAACGTAGCCTGGTTTGTTAATTACAATGATATGGTAAAAAAGCGTCTGTAAAATTTGCAGTTAAAAAAAAAAAAAAAAAAGGAAATTTAAGTGCCAGACCAATATGAAGTGCCAAGAAATTGAAACTGGAATTTGAACACACAATCTTATCATAGATAATAGATAGTAAGTGGTTGAATCAGAGCAAGCTAGCTGAGTTAGTCATGATCGTTTAATGGTTAGATATTTGAGTAATAGACTAGACCATGATACATTTGAATAGCCGTATCCCTCAGTGAGACCCTTACCCTTCAGGGCCCGGTTTCCCAATAACGATTGATCTTAGCGCTTAAGAGCGTTTTCTACGAGTTATTTTGCGAACGTTCGTTATTGTTTCACGTGCGTTTCCCAAACATGCACTTAACACAATTGCACGTAGCCCTGCTTTAAGTGCTACTTAGGAGTCATAGGGTTAGGGTTAGAGATATATCTGTTGGTCACGTGCTGAAATGTCACGCTGTAGAATGGCTCGTCATTGGAAATGTCGTTCTGTAAAAATACTGTCTGGCTCCAATCTCGCATCAAAAACAGTTTTAACAGCATAATTTTCGATATTTATATGAAACCTTAATTATTTAAGTAGAATTATTTATCAATTTCTTTACCAACAATTGCTTATCTCACATCAAAATAAATAAATAAATAAACACATAAATAAAAGTTTATTTTTCTTTTATAAAAATAATTTTTTAAAAGTTTAGCCTTGACGATAATTAACTTCACCTGAAGTGCATTTGCTAAAAGGAGAAATTTTAAATAAGCGCATACTCAGGGGTGGAGAAATGAGCAAAATGGCTGAAATAAAAAACAAAACAAATAAAAGACATTTTTCAAAAAGAAGAAATTAATATTATTTTAGAGGAAGTGGAGCTCTCTTTGTGCCACAAAAGTGCTGTGCTGTAATAACAGTAACAGCTACAGTATGTTGCACAACATTGCAGTGACGGCAAGAATACCCTTGGACATCAGGGAGGAAGATGAAGAGGTGGAGGAAGAGAATGTAGTCGAGATGAAACTTCATGATGCTCAACCAAGACATGTTCATGCACGCCAGGAAGTCATCCTTTATTTGTGTCATCTTTAAAGCACATTAAATATTTTCTATTAAATACATTTGTACTGTCCCCTCGAAATGTTCATATACAACAGTGTACTTCTGTTTTTTCATTCTAACATTTATTATGTCATTTTAATTTTATTTCTTTATTCATTTTTAATTTGTACATTGAATTGTGTAATGAGTAGAAAATAGAAATGAATAAAAATATATGTACAAATAAAATGAAAAACAGAGGTGTCAAGTAACGAAGTACAAATACTGCGTTACCTTACTTAAGTAGAAATTTTGGGTATCTATACTTTACTGGAGTAATTTTTTTCAGCCGACTTTTTACTTCTACTCTTTACATTTTCACACAATTATCTACACTTTCTACTCCTTACATTTTAAAAATAGCCTTGTTATTCCTATTTTATTTCAGCTTGTCATTTAAAAAACAAACAAACAAAAAAACATCCGGATGGAGCGAATTTGATTGTGGTTGGATGATGTAATGTTTGCATGTAGTTCTGTTCCAAGTTTTCTGTTCAGCATCCTGACTCTGACGTAAGCACGTCGAGCGGGACGAGGTAACTAAGCGTGTGTAATCGGTCACTGGGCATGCGCATGAGAGAACAAAAAATTAAACGGCACATTCGCTAACAACTCCGTTTGTCTATGTGATCTTTATTTTCTTCTATACCGAAGGACGTTACAGATGAGAAGTATAAACATACCATTCCGACACCCTGTTGGTTGGTACGCGATCCATCGCACCTGCACATGACGTTACGTCACACACTCCAGCAAGGACGTTTAAATAAATTAGCATTTTCGGTTGATAAGGTTGTGATAAGTAGACGAAGCTGTCCGTGATAGAGACTCAAGATTCCAGCGAAATGTCACAACCAAGCACCAGCGAGGAAGGTAACAGCACCAGGAAGGTAACAGGAATGATATATATACTGTATACACACACACACACACACACACATACTGGGCCAGGGGTAGCTCAGTGGTTAAGGCATTGGACTGTGGTTCGAAAGATCCCAGGTTCAAACCCCACAACCACCAAGTTGCCACTGTTGGGCCCTTGAGCAAGGCCCTTAACCCTCCACTGCTCAGATGTGTAATGAGATTAAAAAAAAAAAGTAAGTCACTCTGGATAAGAGCATCTGCCAAATGCCTAAATGTAAATGTGTGTGTGTATATATATATATATATATATTATTATTTTTTTTTTTGATTAACCACTTGGATTAATCATTCATTCTGACAGCAACCATACAAGGTTAATTGTTACTAAGCCTGCCCTGGGTGCACTAATTTTCTTGTATGTTGCCCTCACAGATTCCTGCAGCTAAGCTTGGATGTACGTTTACATTCCAATAAAGGTTACTGATGACATGCCTCTGAAGTTTGAATTTTTGCACCATTAAAATACTTATAGGCAACTAAAGTTATCATATCTTCTTCTCCATAAAACATGTTAATGCTCAGTAGGACACATATATGGTTCTTTAATGTATTTGCATTGCACTAAAATGCATTCTTTTTCAATTGCCATATACAGTATCCCAAATCACTATGGCCGTTAAAAAATACAACAAAAAAAACAACACATTTTTCTTTTTTATGAGGTGTTAGTGTACAGTAGTATACAGGCCCGTGGCACAGCCTAAGCTTTTATCCTTAATGCTTTTCCCCCCTGACGATACTTTTACTTTTATACTTTAAGTAGTTTGGAAACCAGTACTTTTACACTTTTACTTGAGTAAAAAACTTGAGTTGATACTTCAACTTCTAAAGAAGTCTTTTTAAACCCTAGTATCTATACTTCTACTCAAGTAATGAATGTGAATACTTTTGACACCACTGATGAAAAATTACTTTGAAGAGAAGTAAATTTTAGGTGCAATTTGCTGGTTGTCCAGCAGGCGCTCTCATAAATCTGTCTCCTAACGATGCACTTAAGGCTTTACGATTACTCCAGAGCACTCGTAGATCTACGAAGATTTTCAAGTGCTACTTAAGTTACGATGGTTTTGGGAAACAGACCGTAATATTAAGATCATTCGTACGATCATTTTTAAGAACTACTTAGGCTTACGATGCTTTTGGGAGACGAAGCCCAGGTCAGTTAAATCCTAATAGATTTTTTTCCTTTTTATTTATTTTAAAGATCAGTCAAACAGTGTATAAATACTATGCACTTGTAATAAAGGATTCAAACTTGAATGAATTAAGCATTATACATTATACTGTAATGTAATACAGTGTAATATGGTAACAGCAAGGATTCATACCGGGAAACTTACAAAGACATAATGAGGAATGCTGGATCTGTAAGGACAAGTCTTGTAATGGATCAGGGCTGTGGAAGTGACTTTGTCTTACTTACGGTAGATAATAAGAATGTTCACTTTTTATCTGGTGTATTAATAAACGGATTCTGACATGGAACCGATTCACAACACTCTGAACCTGATCACACTAGACTACTGACTGCTGGGTGACTGATGATCTTATCAGGCACTGTGCAGAAATGTTCATAAGTTATCTTAGAAAATATCGACTGGTTCTGGACATAGTTCTTTATATACTGTGCAAAAGTCTTGCACCTTCATTTATTATACATTATTATACATATTTAATTTATGATTTCACTATTAAGTTAGTACAAAAAAATCGGATTCCCAAACATTAGTATTAAAGCTGGGATTTTCTTTAGTTCTGAGAAGGATTGTGGCTGGTTCTGCAGGATGTTCAGTAAAACTGCACAAACATTATTTTAAACAAAGTGTCATCACACCAATTATTGACTTGTTTAATTAATCGCTGCTTACTGCTTTGTATAATTTTATTTGAATGTATAAACTTTTCTTGAAGACATCTTTGTTGTACAACAGTTACTTGATTAGCACTACACAAACACACAAAGAGTGATTCTCTTTGGGTTTGTGAGTTCTCCATGTGCTTGGTGGGTTTCCTCCAGGTGCTCTGGTTTCCTCCCAAAGTCCAAAGACATGCAGATTAGTAAATTGCCCATAGTGTGTGAATGTTGTGTCCTACCACAGTTGTACAAAGGGGAATAAATAGAATGGTCACCATAAGCCTCCACGGCCCCTAACTGGACTACAGAGGTTCCTAGATGTAGATATGTGTGTTTGAGTGTGTGAAAGAATGAAGCAATGTGATTGACCCTTGGTAAATGTTCCCCTGTGGACCTTGTGTACATGTGGGTTTCCCCCAATCTGGTGGGAATATACTGACATAGAGAGATTTTACAGTTCACATGGACTGTAACCTAAGCGTAAGCAAACCAGGGACCCTGGAGCTCTGAGCAATCCACACTACCTACCCCAAACTTTAATATGTAGTTAAAAGCCTCAATTTGCGATTGTTTCCTGACTCAGGTGCTCAGAGTGGTATCACAGATAACTGTGTGGAATTTTGCCTGGCAACCTACATAGACTTTTGTGTCTCCTAGTGATGGGTCGTTCATGAACGATTCGTTCTTTTTGAACAAATCTTTAATGTGACTCAGAAGATCAAGTAGACCCAGAGAGTGATTCGTTCATTTTCTACTGGGTAAATCATCACCTCTGTCAACCTCTGTCGGTTATGTACAGGATACAGGATTGAACGATTCTTTCTTAATGACTCTTCTACTCCGAGTCATTCGTTCTTTTCTCATGTGACTCCCATAGACGCTATGCAGTGCAGTACAGAGGAAACAGAATTGAGCGGTTCTCAACGAATTTTGAAGTCCTGAGTCTTCGTTCTTTTGTTACGTGACTCTCATAGACGATATGCAGTGCAATAAATTCTAAAGAATGAACGACTCAGACCAGAAGATATGAGAGGGTTAGGGTTATGTCAAAATCTTCTGCCTCAAAACTTCTTTTAATTAATTTTAAAAGCTTGCAATATGTTTTTGCGCAATTATTTGTTGACAGCGCCCTTTTGGCAAAGTGCGCTTCCAGATGCAAGCCGCCATGTGTATTAATTTTTAAGCTGTGTTATTCATTTGAGGGAGCGTTCTGTTGCGGGCTACAAAATGGAACGGAGCAATAAAATTATCAGCGATAGTTTTTTTGATACTTAAGGTCATTTGAAACACCTTTTTTTTTAGTTTTGCATCTGAGAAAAGCCTTTAAAATAAGAATGTATGGCACTGAATTGCACTTAATTCATCTCAGTCAACTTTAATACCCATATCTCACCTACACGGTTTCGCGGGGTGACTTGAAGTACAATTCATCATGATTCACCGTGAGTTTTGCCGCTGTGATTACGTTTCCATCTTTCCGCGCAAAAACATAAAAACTAATTAACATAATGAGTGTGTGAATGTGCGTATGAGTGTGTGCCCTGCGATGGATTGGCACCCTGTCCAGTGTATACCCCGCCTTGTGCCCTAAGCCTCCTGGGATAGGCTCCAGGCCCCCCGCGACCCTGAATAGAAGGATAAAGCGGTACAGAAGATGAATGAATGAATGAATAATTAACATGTTAAAGAATTAACATTTTTACATTCTCGTGGAAGCTTATGGACCTTGCAGAACGTCAGCGAAACATCGGTGGGCAATCAAAAATTAGTAAGGAACATTGCTACTCACACTTGCGTGAGCGTATACTAACAGAATCACTGCTGTAAAGTAAAACAACAACAAAAACAAATTAACCAGCACCTTACTTTTGAAAAGAATCGTGACAGAGCAGTGTTAATTAGTTTTTATTTTTTTGCGCGGAAAGATAGAAACGTAATCATGATGAACTGTACTTCAAGTCACCCCACGAAACTGTATAGGTGAGATAGGGGTATTAAAGTTGACTGAGATGAATTAAGTGCATTACAGTGCCATACATTCTTATTTTAAAGGCTAGCGATGTTCCTTGCTAATTTTTAAACGGTTGTAAAAACGGTCTCTCCGTTAATGTGTGTGTGTGTGTGTGTGTGCACGCACATCATACACACACACACACACACACACACAGCGCCTGCGTGCATAAACAGAAACACTTATCTGTCTGGATTTATTTTTATGTTTTTTAAAAGTTGAAGTGCAGGTTAATTTGTTTTATTTTTACTTTTGTGTTAATTATTTTTATGTATTTATTTTTGGGGGCTGTAGAATGCATAATTTGAGTTTCCATTATTTCCTATGGGAAAATTTAATTTGGTTTACGAGTGTTTTGGAATATGAGCCCTATGGTCAGAGACTTCATCATTTCTTCACTACAGGACACACTCGGCCCACTACAGTTTGCATACTGCCAGAACCATTCCACAGACGATGCAATCTCTCATCTCCTCCACACATCACTCACTCACCTGTACACTCGGAGAGGGAAAAAGTCCTCTTTATCGACTACAGCTCTGCATTTAATACCATAATTCCCTCCACACTCACCACCAAGCTGGAGCACCTGGGACTCTCATCATCAATGTATCAGTGGATCTCCAATTTTCTGACAGGCAGACCACAGGCAGTAAGGATGGGCGAACATATCTCAGCCTCACTCACTCTCAGCACTGGAGCTTCCCAGGGTTGTGTTCTGAGCCCCCTGCTGTACTCTCTGTACACCCACGACTGCGTGGCCACTACCAACTCCACCACCATCATCAAGTTTGCTGATGACACTGTCGTGGTCGGACTGATCACCAACAATGATGAGTCGGCCTACCTAGAGGAGATTGGAAATCTGGATAACTGGTGCTAGAGGAACAATCTCCTCCTGAACATCAGCAAGACAAAGGAGCTGACAGTGGACTTTAGTACAAAGCAGGAGAGGAACTACCAGACCTCAGTCATCAACAGGAGCCCAGTGGAGAGAGTGGACAGCTTCCGATACCTCGGTGTTCACATCATGCAGGATCTGTCATGGTCCTGTCACATCAACACCGTGGTGAAAAAGGCCCGCCAGCGTCTCTTCCATCTCAGACGCTTGAGAGACTTCAGACTGCCCTCTAAGATGCTCAGGAATTTCCACTCCTGTACCATAGAGAGCATTCTGACGGGAAACATCACGACCTGGTTTGGAAACAGCACCATGCAGGACAGATGAGCTCTACAAAGGGTGGTGCGATCAGATCAGCGCATCATCCGCACCGAGCTCCCTGACCCTCACTCGATCTACAGCAAGCGGTGCTCGACCAAGGCCAGGAAGATCGTGAAGGACCACAGCCATCCCAACAATGGACTGTTTTCTCTGTTGGGTCTGGGAAGCAATTCCGCTCCCTGAAGGCCAACACAGAGAGACTGAGGAGGAGCTTCTTCCCGCAGGCCACAAGGTCTCTCAATCACACCACCACACAGGACTAATAACATCTTTTTAAACATTGACATTGACTGGACAATCATGGACACATTCATGCACTACATATTTATATATCTCGACCTTTGCATATGACACTTTCATAAGTCACTTTTCATGCATATTTGCACAGCCATTGCCACTTTAAAATTTCTTTAAAATTTTTATATATACTCCCGCCGCCTATATTTCTATATTTTGTAATGTTTTTTATTATGCCCTTATTTGTACAGTTTATTTTACTAGTTAAATTTATTTTCTTTCGTATTTCTTTTTATTAATATTCCTTACGTATAAGCTTTTATTTTCTTTTTAAGGTCACTGGTGGTCATACAGTACAAGCACTTCACTGCATATCATACTGTGTATGACTGTGTATGTGACAAATAAACTTTTAATTTGACTTCCGGAAAGAATTATGCTCGTAATTCGAGGTTCCACAATACTCGATTAATTGGAATTGATAGAATACTCGATTACTAAAATATTTGATAGCTACAGCCCTAATAGACGTATTGGGGGTGTTTTTATTGAAAATGAAACATTTGACTTTATTTCTGATTTAAATTTAGTCAATTAACTAAATGACTAAAAAAAAAGATTCGTTCATTTTGATGGACAAGATTGAAAAAGTCACTAATATGATTCAAACTTCCCCATCACTAGTGTCTAAAATGCTCACGTAATAAACATATGCCTCTTTTCCACTGCATAGAACGGCACGACACGGTTCAGTTCAACTCACTTCGGTTCGGCGCAGTTTGGCTCGGTTTGCGCTTCCACTGCAGTGTAGTAGCACTTTAGCGTGGGCGGGATTACTCACGCGCGCGGTACCGCTACTGCCGTGACGTCATCGTAAACGCGCCACAAACAAACACACAACAATGGAGCATATCGACGGCATGGTGTTCTTCATTCTCGGCATGTGGATGTTTTTAACAGCGAGACGAAGGAGTTTGTTTCAAAAGAGGCCGACGGTTAATACAAAAAGGTGCGTGCGATCCTTCTCTGGCTGTTTCTAAATATATCGGTTCTGTTGTGTATATTTTCTCCGGCTAATCAGTGACCAGCAGAGTTTACACGTCACGTTTTGGTAACGGTTCGGCGTGCTTGGAACCTCGAGGTGGTACTGAAAAAAGGACCAGGTACTATGTACTGTTCCCAGTGGAAAACCCCCCAAAAGTGAGTAGAACTGAACCGTGTCGTGTCGTACTATGCAGTGGAAAAGCGCCAATAGTAATGCAACAAGGCAGACTGGCTGATCACAAAGGATCCAGAGTGCTCTGTGATCCATTAGTTCAGTCTGAACTGATCTTTGCCTTGCGGAAGTACTGACGTGTTCACACTGGAGTAGCGCGAGCGGCGGTCAGGCAGCCGACAGTGACACAGCGGCAGCAACCGGTCAGAAAAGGTATTCTGTTTATTCTGGTTTAGATGTTCCAGGTTTATGCAAATGGTGAGGTGTTTCTCGTTCATTTTCTCCCCCTACCACTATAATCCGTATTTAAATGGAGAGTGTAATCAACTCTACTAGGTTTTTAACCAGTTTTCATTAGCATTTCCCCCCCCGGAAGTGAGTTGTCCGGTTTTATTGGGGTGGCTGGTAATTGTAGTTCTTTTGTAATCACACTGTGACGTATACGGTTAAAATTATTATATGTAATTCATATAATAACGTGTAGACATAAAGAATTGTGTCTGAGATGCTATGTAGAATCAAATGTGATCCAATGCGAATGATTGGTGGCGTTTGAGAAATTAAAGTAATTGTCGATCAAACTACAAATCCCAGTTAGGGTTGTGGAAGTGAAAAAAAAGAAGACCTCGATTAGCAGGCTAGTGCTACCCAACGAAAAAGCAAGCATACAGAAGATTTTTTCATTCATCTCTAGGTGGTTCATTTAATGATTTTTGTTTACTTGATATGATATTCATACATCACATGCGGTTATTATACCATTAAAATAAACAGGACACGAAAGTCTGCTGATGTTTGACTGATAGCTGTAGTGGAGTTATGATAGTCAAGTGTAGCTAACTAGCTAATGCTAACAGTGAGGCACATCTAGATCTACGCAGCCGGTTTTCTCTCGAACGTCCTCGGCTTGCCAGATCAGCGTTAGGAAAGAAACATATCTATAATGTTACAGCGTCTTTAAAATAAGCCTTTAAAGCATCCAGACTAGTCGACTTCTTCAGTATTCCCATTAACACTCACACTAAGCGTGTATAACCGAGCTAGCAGTGTATACAGCGCGTTATTGATCCCTGAAGGTCGTGATTTAGACCAGCCGATGCTTCTGAATGGTGACACTTTGTACTTTTACTACTAAAGCTTTAAACATCACAATTGCAGTGAACTTGCATGCTGAGCATTTTTTATTTTATTTTTTGCTTTCATTTTCTAGCCAGCACAGCAGGTTCTCATACAGGGCTGTGTGAAATGCCAAACTTGTTCTATCACCACACTCCAAGACTTGATCGCAATAAAGTCTCGGTAATAACTAGTCGAAAGAATGGCAAAACCGTATTTAAAACCACTAGATTTATCTAACATCTCAAGGAAGTACAATGAGCGTTATTACAGTGCATACATGGATTGAGTTCCCTATTGTGTCTGACTGAAATCTTTAAAAATCATGATTAGATTTCGTAACTTCATACTCTCTCAGGACTGCCCAGATCATACTACAGCAAACATCTGTACTGGGAACACAACAGCAGTGAAAAACCTTTTGCTGCTGTTCTTCATTCATTGCCTCCTCTGTTCTCTCCTAGAATGTTCTTAATTGTTTTCTACACAACAGTCGCAGAAAACCACACCATGCTGATCAGAACTAAACGAAACACTAAACAATGTCCCGGTTTTTTTAATTAATTAATTTTTTTTGCTAGTGCGATTCATTTCACGTGTACGTCAGGGATGTCAAACTGGATCCAGAAGGCCAGAAGCCACACCTAATTCCACCTGTTTCTGTAGTCGTTCTTGCATTCAGTAGACTCTCAGGTGTGGCTTCTACTTGGTTGGACCGCCTCTCTTCAATGGGCGGCAGATCATTCAGTGTCATTGCACCTAAACTCTGGAACACTCTACCACACTCTCTCCGTTCTGTTAACGTCTCAGCATTTAAATCTTTACTCAAAACTCACTTGTTTTCCGAATGTTACCCCTGAATCCATCTGTCCTCTGCATTTTTCGTTGTTTCTTCTATTTTATTACTTAAATATCTGTTTGTTTTATTCTTTTTTTTGTTTGTTTTTGTTTTCACTCATTGTAAAAGTGTACTTGAGCTCTGGAAAGGCGCTATATAAATAAAAACTTATTATTATTAATGGAAACATGCACCCATTCACATACCGGCCTGAATCCAGTTTGACGTCCCTTCCCTAGATAACTTCCCTAGTTTTTAGGAAATTATAGAATAAAAAAAAAAAAAAAAAGACAGATGTACTCAAGACAAGTATGCTTGGGGGGGACCAAAAGACCCCTACCCCCCACAAAAAGGTCAATTCAATACTGTGCATGATAGAAAGGCACCAGAACATTCAGTGTACCACAGTCTGCCACGCACAGGGTCTAGCTGGCAAAAAGCTCAATATCGCCAACCTGGCCTTCAAACTTCTCAGATCCGAATCCAATTGAGCACTCATTGGATGCGCCAGACAAACAAGTTGGATCCACAGTTGCCCTACCGCACAATCCATAGCACTCAAAGGATTTGCTCCCAGCATCTTGGTATCAGGCACCACATCACCCCAGAGCCCCTCAGGTGCCAGAGATGCCCTGGTGACATAGGGGGACTCCAAAACCTAGGTGGTTTTAATGTCATGTATGTGGCGTGTTGCTGACATACCTTGGTTATTATCTCACAAA
The DNA here is from genome assembly GCA_030522415.1 of Channallabes apus. NCBI lineage: Eukaryota > Metazoa > Chordata > Actinopteri > Siluriformes > Clariidae > Channallabes > Channallabes apus. The sequence goes on from CM060111.1 coordinate 36,183,932, forward strand.
AGTGAGGCAACCAACAACAAAGGCATGTGCCTCCAGGCTTATTGATGAGTATAGAGTTAAGGCTGACTTGGGTGCACCAATATAAGCATATACAAACTGCACATGAGCATCAGAACTGGAGCATGGATCAATGGAAGAAAATAGATTTGTCTGATGAGTGATGACTATTTTTATTGTGATTCTTTAAGTATCTAGATTTAGTTAGATTTCATTATAATTCTAAAGAATCTTGGCAAATAATGCCCTCCTACCATACAGGATGCTGTGCTACCTGCCAATGTGTCAGTAGATTAGTCTCTGTTCTTAGGCTACCTGTAGGAGTATGGAGGAATGGCAGCATCTTATCGCCTCAAATGCAAATATGTACATATTAAAAATAATTAAAAAATATATATTTTGGTATCAGTGTGATAATGCATAAATTGTAGAATTGATGCGTACCTGAATTGATTTTTTTTCCTTCCCCATCTTTAATTCTTTAATGCCTTGACACTGCATATTGTTTGTGCTGGCACAAGGGGAACCTCCACAATATTACGCAGATGTTATGGCTGATTGGTTTAAACGGCTATATTTTCCCCAGTGTGATCTCTGCCAGAATTTATCCGATAGCCTTTGTAACAATGTCGTTAATCACTGACTGAATGTGTAAGCGTTTATTTTATACTAGTACATCTCTGAACGAATATGTGCAGTCCAACAAAGGAAAAAACAGACAAAGTAGAAAGGATGAGCACTACTGACAAAAAAAAGCATGCATGATTAAAAAAAAAAACTGTTGTGGGGTCCCTGAAATTTATTTTTAGCAGAGTATTATGGATAAATTAGTCTTGGATTGTGTTTATTCATGCACACCTCCTGATATTCTCTTAAGATTTCCTCCTCTAAGTTTCTCCTAAGACCCCTCCTAAGTATTCATTTACAGATGATGTACTAATGTGTTAAGTAAAGAATTGAACACATGGTGGAGTAATGTAACAGGAGAGTGATGGTAATGCTGGGATGTTACTGAACACAACACCAAGTCCCTGTTGCCATCCTGAAGTCGGTTATGTTCCACTCACAGCATGTCCCCAAGTGTTTTCATTTTATACCACAGCAACCTTTCTGGTCGTTTTATTTATTAAGCAAGTGCGCGTTATACACTTTATCTGCTCATGGTTATCTGTAAAGTTGCATGTTCATCTGATGGTTATAAAACACAAAGCACTTTAAAGAGACTGCTTCTAAAAATGTTGAATAAACATAAAAAAAACAGAAAATGTCATTAATATGTTTGTTTGTCTTATTATGTGGAGTGTTGGAAATCTCTGCAAATTCCCTGTCGTACTGTCAAATCCGCTGTTGCAGTAAATGAATAAGCTGCTGACTGCCACCCAGCCCTTTGTTGTTTTGTAATTTACATGCCCTCTGTTTGTTTGTCTTCAGGAAACTCACTTTTTAGCTTTAAATGAATGATGTTGGCTTGTGCTGCAGCTGCCAGACATTCATCCAGATGTTTGATCTGCTTTGTGTTTAGACAGAATGTCAGAAGGGGACAGTTCTGCTGAAACCATTCATGGGAAGCCATCCGCCATATCCAGCTTCTTCACACGTCTTGGACAGGTGAGGTTGCTGTGCTGTACCCAAAGTTTTAATGTTTTTAACTCCTACGCCATTATTCACTGATTTATGAGGGGCGTTCATGTCAAACTGGGACTTTTGATTGTGTAATATAACAGCACACAGTAGGGGTGGGCGATATAACCAAAATCTTCTATAACGGTAGAAGCAATTTTCTACCTCGATATCGATATATATCACAATATAGCAATTTGTATCTGAAAATGCATAAATAAAAATTCAAACACAAAGAAACTGTTTTACATAATGTAATTTTATTTAAACTGTGAATTGCTGAGATTTGCCGCATTTTTTTAAACTTATGATAGAAAAGGTTTGACGTGTTTCCACCACTTGTCCACTTGTTAAAACCGTCCACTTGCGTACCTTCCAAATCACGTTCATCTAATTCGTATCACTTTTCTTATACCCAAACCAATTCCACACCACAGACGATGCACTTTTTTTTCTTTACAATCTCCTCGTTGTCGGTTTTGTCACATGTAAGCAAACCTCTGCTGCTGCACCGTCTTCTTCCATTGTCGAAGTGTATGTGAAGCCAAACACGTCAAAGGTGGGACGAAACCGTGGCACCTGATTGAACCAAATATCTACTCGGCCCAGTTTACAGCGCAGCGTGACTATCTGGATAGTGCAGAGATGATCTGGTTTATTCTGGTTTATAGCCCGGTGGAACGCGCGGCGCAGACGAACTTGAGCAACACTGCTCGAATCACAAACCTGCGCTACCCACTGTTTTTTATTTAAAAACAATTTATTTAAAATGTCAGGACTGTTTAATATTGTTTCCGCCTTGCCTGGTTGCGTACATGCGCATCCCAGCGGGGTAAAATGTATTTTGATGGTCGGCGCCGTCTATTTCTATCAGCGTCGCGGAGGTTTGTGATTCGAGCAGCGCTGCTCAAGTTGGTCAACGCTGCGCGATCGACCGTGTCTGGATATTTGGTCTGCCCATGCTGGCTCAATCGGGTGCCACGGTTTCGTCCCACTTTAGATGTGTTTAGCTTCCCATAGAAGTGAATGTGTATTGCGTGGTTACGTAACGTGCAACGTCACGTGATCTCAACCGTGATTAAGACGATAGACCAAAATCTCTATCGGTTGACAAATCTCTACCGGTTAACCGTTTATACCGGTGTATCGCCCACCCCTAGTACACAGTTATGAGAGGGAAAAAAACTATTTCTTTATACAGTGGCTTGCAAAAGTATTCGGCCCCCTTGAACTTTTCCACATTTCCACAAACATGAATCAATTTTATTGGAATTCCACGTGAAAGACCAATACAAAGTGGTGTACACGTGAGAAGTGGAACGAAAATCATACATGATTCCAAACATTTTATACAAATAAATAACTGAAAAGTGGGGTGTGCGTAATTATTCAGCCCCCTGAGTCAATACTTTGTAGAACCACCTTTTGCTGCAATTACAGCTGCCAGTCTTTTAGGGTATGTCTCTACCAGCTTTGCACATCTAGAGACTGAAATCCTTGCCCATTCTTCTTTGCAAAACAGCTCCAGCTCAGTCAGATTAGATGGACAGCGTTTGTGAACAGCAGTTTTCAGATCTTGCCACAGATTCTCGATTGGATTTAGATCTGGACTTTGACTGGGACATTCTAACACATGGATATGTTTTGTTTTAAACCATTCCATTGTTGCCCTGGCTTTATGTTTAGGGTCGTTGTTCTGCTGGAAGGTGAACCTCCGCCCCAGTCTCAAGTCTTTTGCAGACTCCAAGAGGTTTTCTTCCAAGATTGCCCTGTATTTGGCTCCATCCATCTTCCCATCAACTCTGACCAGCTTCCCTGTCCCTGCTGAAGAGAAGCACCCCCAGAGCATGATGCTGCCACCACCATATTTGACAGTGGGGATGGTGTGTTCAGAGTAATGTGCAGTGTTAGTTTTCACACATAGCGTTTTGCATTTTGGCCAAAAAGATCCATTTTGGTCTCATCTGACGAGAGCACCTTCTTCCACATGTTTGCTGTGCAAACGGGACTTCTTATGGTTTTCTGTTAACAATGGCTTTCTTCTTGCCACTCTTCCTAATAGTTGTCCTATGGACAGATTCCCCCACCTGAGCTGTAGATCTCTGCAGCTCGTCCAGAGTCACCATGGGCCTCTTGGCTGCATTTCTGATCAGCGCTCTCCTTGTTCGGCCTGTGAGTTTAGGTGGACGGCCTTGTCTTGGTAGGTTTACAGTTGTGCCATACTCCTTCCATTTCTGAATGATCGCTTGAACAGTGCTCCGTGGGATGTTCAAGGCTTTGGAAATCTTTTTGTTGCCTAAACCTGCTTTAAATTTCTCAATAACTTTATCCCTGACCTGTCTGGTGTGTTCTTTGGACTTCATGGTGTTGTTGCTCCCAATATTCTCTTAGACAACCTCTGAGGCCGTCACAGAGCAGCTGTATTTGTACTGACATTAGATTACACACAGGTGCACTCTATTTAGTCATTAGCACTCATCAGGCAATGTCTATGGGCAACTGACTGCACTCAGACCAAAGGGGGCTGAATAATTACACACACCCCACTTTGCAGTTATTTATTTGTAAAAAATGTTTGGAATCATGTATGAGTTTCATTCCACTTCTCACGTGTACACCACTTTGGTCTTTCACGTGGAATTCCAATAAAATTGATTGTTTGTGGCTGTAATGTGACAATGTGGAAAAATTCAAGGGGGCCGAATACTTTTGCAAGCCACTGTATAATCGCCTGCATTTGAAGGTAGAAAGTTAGAAGGTTTTCTCAGTAGCCATAATCAGACTGGCTGCCTATCACATCATCGTCACTGCTGAGATGCTGGCCTCCCACGAACTCCTTTAATGGCCCTTTGCTGGGACTTATTGCTACATCTAATGCTGGGGATTATGACCGCAAATCAAGATCACAGTTAATTGAAAACTTTACCTCATATGATTAATGAATGTTTTTTTTGTTTTGGGTTTCCCTCATTATGGTTCCCTGACAGTACATGGTTTGTACTGTAAATGCGCTATATTTATATTAGAGCTGTTTGTTTGTTTGTTTGTTTGTTTTTCCAATGAAAGAGTTTTCCATGTTGCTTCCATGTCACAGAATGGACAGGGGACAGTCAGGAAGGGGAATGTTTTTAAGGGTACAGTACATGAACACACACAATGGGGAAAGTATTAACAGAATTTAACAAATTTTTTTATTGACAGAATTTCGGAATTTAAAAGACAAAAGTTTTTAGAATAAATACATAATTGACATACTGTAGTAGGGGGTTATATAAAAAAATTGAGGGTTGAGGTTTTTTTTTTGTGTGTGTGTCCTGATAATTCTACCCAATCAAAAGTCCCAGTTTGAGTTTTGATTTATAGTAGTACCCTTTTATGCCTGATAGATGGCGCTGTGAGACTGGGCATGCTCCATTCACTTTGTTGCACAGAAACTCACAGGCATATACAACCCCTGGCATAAATTATGGAATCACCAGTCTTGGAGGATGTTCATTCAGTTGTTTGATTTTCTAGAAAAAAAAGCAGATCACAGACAAGACACAAAACTGTGAATCAAATGTGAATTTCAAATGGCAACTTTCTAGCTTTAGAAAACATTAAAGGAAATCAAGAAAACAACTAGTTATTCAGTAAACGTCTCCTTTTTTAGACCAAGCAGAGGGAAATAATTATGGAATCATTCAATTCCAAGAAAAATAATATGGAATCACTGTGTCAATTTCCTTCCCCACCTGAACCAGATCTTCTTGTTAATCTGTAGTTAAAAAGGAGTGATCACTCCTTGAGAGCTGTTGCACCAAGTGGACTGACGTGTATCATGGCTCCAACACGAGAGATGTCAGTTGAAACAAAGGAGAGGATAATCAAACTTGTTAAAGAGGACAAATCATCATGTGATGTTGCAAAAGATGTAGGTTGTTCCCAGTCAGCGGTGTCTAAAATCTGGACCAAGTACAAACAGCATGGGAAGGTTGTTAAAGGCAAGCATACTGGTAGACCAAGGAAGACATCAAAGCGTCAAGACAGAAAACTTAAGGCAATATGTCTTGACAACAGAAAATGCACAACAAAACAAATGGGGAACAAATGGAAAGAAACTGGAGTGAACGTCTGTGGCCGAACTGTGAGAAATCGCCTAAAGGAAATGGGATTTACATACAGAAAAGCTAAACGTAAAGAAACCACAATTAACACCTAAACATAAAAGAAGAAAGTTACAGTGGGCTAAGGAAAAGCAATCTTGGACTGTGGATGACTGGATGAAAGTCATATTCAGTGATGAATCGCGTATCTGCATTGGGCATGGTGATGCTGGAACTTTCACTTGGTGCCGTTCCAATGAGATTTATGAAGACAACTGCCTGAAGAAAACATGCAAGTTTCCTCAGTCATTGATGATATGGGGCTGCATGTCAGGTAAAGGCATTGGGGAGATGGCAATCATTACATCTTCAATAAATGCACAAGTTTATATTGACATTTTGGACACTTTTCTTATTCCATCAATTGAAAGGATGTTTGGGGATGATGACATCATTTTTCAAGATGATAATGCATCTTGTCATAGAGCAAAAACTGTAAAGAAATTCCTTGAAGAAAGACACATAAGGTCAATGTCATGGCCTGCAAATAGCCCGGATCTCAATCCAATTGAAAATCTGTGGTGGAAGTTGAAGAAAATGGTTCATGCCAAAGCTCCAACCTGCAAAACTGATCTGGCAACTGCAATTAGAGACAGTTGGAGCAAGATTGATGATGAGTACTGTTTGTCACTCATTAAGTCCATGCCACAGAGACTGCGAGCCGTTATAAAAGCCAGAGGTGGTGCAACAAAGTATAACTATTGAATAACTAGTTGTTTTCTTGATTTCCTTTAATGTTTTCTAAAGCTAGAAAGTTGCCATTTGAAATTCACATTTGATTCACAGTTTTGTGTCTTGTCTGTGATCTGCTTTTTGTCTAAAAAAAACAAAACAACTGAATGAACATCCTCCAAGACTGGTGACTCCATAATTTATGCCAGGGGTTGTATATCCAGTATACCATTTAAATATTTGTATTCTTTATATTGATACAGGAGTCAGCGATCATATTCAGTTTTCATGTTCTGCCTTACACAGTCCCAAATGATTTGTGGTCTGCATAATGTAATTTAAATGGATTTTTATATTTAATGTCAACCTTTTGACAAGTGTTGTCCATGGGCCAAAAAGTTTAACCTTTGCTCTATGTATTAGTGCATATGTTAATTTTACATTTTTTTTTAAAAACCACATATACTCTGTCTGTTGTAGATCTACCAGTCATGGTTGGACAAGTCCACGCCGTTCTCTGCGGTACGATGGGCAGCCACGCTCATCCTGACAGCGATATACATGATCAGAGTCTACATACTACAGGTACGCCATATCTCGCAGTTAATTTGCCGATTTTCCAGTTTTTTTCCGGGTGTACATCCCCTCTTTATGCTGGATTGTGAATTCTTTCACAGATAGAAAAGACATGATGTGATTTTTGTTGGTTAAAAAGTACTAAAGTATCCCAAGGCATTTTATTTTATATTTTAAACATGGAAAAAAATTAAAATAAAAAAAAAAAAGACATGGAATATTCTGCAATGGTCAGGTGTCCACATACTTATGACCAAATGCTGTAAAAGCCAACACAGTATTTGCTTGTGATTATTAACTCAGTACTGATTTCCAGACATCCAACATCATTAATTTAACTGTTGAATAATTGTTTGTTTAACGTAACCAGTAACGTAGTTCATTATGTAATTTGTTGAGTAAGCAAGATAATGAGTTTGTACAGGCGGATAGATAAGGAGTTTATAGATTAAACAAAGTCTACAGTTTGTGCATGATTCTTTCTTGTTTTCCAGGGGTGGTACATAGTCACATACGCTCTCGGAATCTACCATCTCAATTTGTTCATTGCTTTTCTTTCGCCGAAAGTGGACCCGTCATTGCTTGACGACCCAGGTTAGTCGAATCAAGGTTTCTGCTTACTGTTTGTATCATCGTGTTCATATAGAGTGGGTGTGATCTAATTATGCTTTCAGAGCAGTATAGTGTCTGAGGACTAAAAACACATAATTGTTCATTAGTTTTCTTTTAATGAAAAAGTAATTACTGACTGATTGTGTAACCAGGTCAACAATACTATGTCTATAGTTTCGCAACATACTGTCACATGAATGCTAGTGAGGCGGCACAAGGGTCGAGGGTGGGATTCCCGCATCAGGTCTGAGTGTGTGGAGTGCTTGGTGGGTTTCCTCAAAAGACATGCAGATTAGTTTAACTGGTGTTTACAAATTGTCCATAGTGTGTGAATGTGTGTCCAGGGTGTATCCCACCTTTTGGGATAAGCTCCATTCCTTTCGCGACCATGCACAGGATGAGCAGTGTAGAGAATGTGAGTCGAGAATGCACTGCATTTTGTATTCACATACTGCGCATACATGATCATGCACAGTGTGTATGGGATTACTAAATATATAATTAAGACATGGATAGCATTTTGTGCCCTTATGGTTTGCATTATTAAAATCTTGAGTCTAAAGTCTTCAAATGGTTCTTCTGTGAAATCAGGAAACAGTCTAACTGGCTTTAATGCATGTTTTTTTTTTTTTTGTCCATGTTAAAAGGGTTACTGGTCCCCTGAACCAGCACCGTTAAGAACATGTTTACCACTTCTGACTGATCAGACATCACACACCGAACAAACAAATAAAAACATTTAATTTATTTGAGAAACCTGCTAGGCTCTGGTTTTGCTTGCATTTATACTGTAGCAACCATTCCTGTATCAGCCTGTCTTCCTTCTTCTCTTTTCAAAAGACCTTTTGTCTTTTGCAGCTTTCTATGATAACGAGAACCCGCAAAATATTCTTTTGATAATATTATAGCTTTATCTCTGACCCTTACAAAGTACTATCACTGAAGACAATTTCCTCACTTTGCAGAAAGATTCGTATCAGGAGTATTAGATTTTCCTCCAGATCCATATACTGTGCTATAAATATATGTAATTGTTTGACATCTGCTAGATTGTTGGTATTTATTAAACCTTTCAGGGGGAAAAACTTTCCTCTTTGCTTTATATTTATATATTATTCCAAATTGTATTTTTCCTGTTTACATTTTTATATAAGATGACGGTCCATCACTTCCCACGAAGCAGAACGAGGAGTTCCGGCCATTCATCAGACGGCTGCCGGAATTTAAATTCTGGTGAGTTAATTTTGGATTTTTTTTTTTTTTTTAATGCACCAGATTTCACTGAATAAAAAGATTTCATTATTAATAATATTCAAGAAGCTGCCAGTGTCCAGATTGCTTGATTTACTTTTCTTAAGGCTGATTTATTCTGTATGTATATGTGTACTCCTGCAGTAAATTGTGTAGGCAGCATAATACCATGAAGGTCGCAAGTTTAAACCCAAGCACCACCATGCTGCAACTTTCGGGCTCTTAAGCAATGTCCTTAACCCTTAACCCTCTCCTGCTCAGATGTATATAGAAGTACAGAGCAAACACTTATCACTTACATACTTTTGGACATACAATGTAGGTCATTGTTGAATCCTGAGTAATTTTATGTGTCGGACAAATAGCATTTCACTTCAGTATTGATGGGTGTAAAGCAAAAGTGAAAGAGCTGATTAATGGGCAATGAAAAAAGTGGAAGTATGAGACAAAATGACTAACAGTGAAAAAAAACACTTTTTTCACAATTCATAGGAGATCAGAAACCTCTGTCCTGATGTCTCTGCCCAAGTCATACACAGCAGTTGTAGAAAATGAATCAACCAACCAATCTAATTAATACAAAAATTTAAATGAAGGAAGAACTAGTAAATCTTGACTTGTTTTTTTGTATTAATACAGCTGAGTAGTTGAGGGTTTAAAGTCTTGCTCAAGGGCTAAGCAAGGTTTTGCCAAATCACTCTGGTGTTGCACCATGGATCACCAAAGAATGATGTGACAACCTTTCATGTATCACAAATTACAGAAGTCAGTACAGTGAGGTGTATGGTAATGCATTTCTGCAGAATGGATTGAATGTCTTTTGTGCATGCTTGAAGACCCTAAAAAAAAAAAAAAAAAACAGAGGGGAGGACAGGGAGGGGGTTTCTCATCCAGAGGAACATTCCAACAATTCTTTGACTGACAAATGCGGACGTGGTTTTGCTGGAGATTTCAGAAACTTTTGGTCTCACAAAACTGGGTATGAACATGTTTGTTTGTAAATTGGATGTACGTGTGGCATTCAAGTCGACCCAGGACTTTTGACTGTGCAGAATAACTCTTATTCGTGTGTTCCACTAGTGCTTAGATACCATTAAGGTAGAAAGACTGCTTCATGTCTGAAACACCGGCCTCCCAGGAACTCCTTTAATGGCCAGAACATGTGGAAATGGCTTGGAGCAAGGTCAGAACTAAGCCAAATGGTGTAAATGAGTGGGTCCAGCTTCCACAGACAGATTAATTTTTCTCCACAAGTTGGCAACAAGTTATCTGCCAGTTATTTAATGTTCACGGGGAGGACTGCAGTCGGCTCCGAACCACCTCGGAAACGCTTGCAGCATTCAATTGTTTTACTATGGCCAAGTCTCATCATCGTACTGTGCTGTCCCAGTTTGACTCGAACACCTAAGAAATTCGGTATTCCTTAATATTCCACTAACGTAAAAAAGCATTCTAAAACATGTGCGTGTTAAATGACCACAGTCGTTTTTGTCTGTGTGCCAAGTGAGCTAAACTGACCTGCTGTCTGGGGATGGGAGCACAAAAACAACCGACAATCTCAGCGATGATGTGTACATCAGACATTTACAGTTGGCTGTCTTCACATGTCTCGAAGGAAGTGTGTGTTAGCTTTCACCTTCCTCTGTTTGTACTAGGGAGCTGGCTGCTCTTTGGGAATTTGCAACTGAACTGTAGATGAAAAAAAAAAAAAAAAAAAAAAACCTTTTTCTTGTCGTTGATTCAGGCATTCTGCTACAAAAGGCATCGTCATCGCTATGATTTGCACGTTCTTTGAAGCCTTCAACGTGCCAGTGTTCTGGCCTATCCTCGTGATGTACTTCATCATGCTCTTCTGCATCACCATGAAGCGTCAGATCAAGGTCAGTCACATTCCAAAAACAAGTCCAGCATTACATATTACTGATAACAGATTGCTCATCTTTTTTTCCCTCTCTTTTCCATTTGTCTGTCCACAGCATATGATTAAGTATAGGTACCTCCCCTTCACACATGGGAAGAGGACATACAGAGGCAAGGACGACACAGGGAAAACCTTTGCTAGTTAAAATCCCTCCCTTTCCTCCACTCACATTAAAGTTATTGATGAAGAATGGTCCGTACAGGGGTTGAAGTTTTGTAAGGGTTCCTGTTTTTTGTTTTTGACGTTTTTGTCGGGATGCAACAAAAAAATCATAGATAAAAAAAATTGCAAAAAAGGTAGGCTTACTGGAAAAGAATTTTGATCCATGATGACAGTGTTGGGTGTTTTGTTTAATAAATACTGCTGCTTTTGAGGAGTGAAAAGTGCGTGGAATTTGGGTCTCAGCAAGACTCACACAAAGTTTACGGATTAGTATGGTGTCTAACTTGGTCTGATAATGAGTTGGAAAGCTGGGTCTATGATGATGCTAACAGCAAGCTCTAGAGCTTGGTGCTTGTTCATCATCGTTCCCCCTCCACTTTTATCAAGTCATACTTTAAAGCACGGAATGTGGTTTCACTCCTTATTCTGTGATTGTTTGGTGGAAATTTAAGATAATAAGAGCCAGATCTTCATCAGCATCCAGAAAGCTCTCACGAAGCACCCGGTCATTCCTACACATCTGCACTGAAGTACTTTTTCTAAGCAACTAAAAAGATTCAGTATTTAGATGCAAAACAGCAAGATGTTTTGACACTAGTACCCATCATGGATTCACCACGTGATTTTTGCCTTTATTTTCTTGAATGTGCATTCTCTAGTTTTTTTTTATTTTTTTGTACATATACTTTGTGCCTAGTAACATCCCTTCTAGCAGCTTTTAATTTATTCTCACATAGTAAAATCCCCCTGATCATTACGCTGAACTGTAATTTGATGCTCAATAGAACTAGCTGTACATTGTAAGTTATGTCATGCAAAACAAAACTCTTTTTCTCTCTCTCTTCTTTTTCAGAGGAAACATAAGAGTCTTGAGGGCTTTAAAAAATGTAAGAAATCAATGGAGAGAGTTGACATTTTTCTTTCTATTTCATTATTCTGGACCCTAACTGCTAATAAATATATATAGAGAGAGTTTTTTTTTCAGCACTGTAGGTGAGGATCAAAAAATTTTTCCTATTAATGTGCATAATGTTTTATGGGGGTTTATATATAAAAAAATATATATATATATGTATATTTTAAAGGGTAAACTGAAATTATTTTGGATGTTTTTTTTTCTTTAAACATGTGATTCCAGGTGTTAATTTTGAACATTAAATGAAAATACATAAATTGGATACTAGATCTATAAATATCTCATTAAAGGCATTGCATGTCTTTGGTTTACTTGTGTTACTGTTTAAAATAAAATGATTTTAATAACTACACTGTAAATTTTTCACTCCAAATGCTATTAAAAGGCTGTGTCCCTTCACATATTGAGTTGTTTTTTCTTTGTGTTGTAGGAATGCATGTGTATATGCACTTCCTGGTCAAAAAAAAAAAGTTGCACCAAAGATTTAATTTATCCACCTTTAGTTTTGATTACAGCACACAAAGTGGTGGCCAGTGCAGAACATTATGAAACTCGGATCACATTTAAATTATTTAATTGGGTAAAAACAGTAAGTTAGGCAGTATTTCACTAAACCCTTGATAGTTTCCCATAAATTTGCTATATGTCTTTTTAAAGAATAGCTGATGATCCCAATGTATTCTGGCCTGCCCTCCCCTCCCCTGACATGGCTATATTTGGGCATAGCTGTAGATTTATTTAAGTTATCTAATGATGACTTCTGGTAAGTCCGTTCTTTCACCATGCAGTTTGTTTGCACCAGTAGCTCATGAGTCTGTACTCTGTGTACATTCACTGATAAGTCACAGTTATCTGCAAATCAATAAAGGGTACAACCACACACTCAACTGGAGTTCTGAACACTTCATGGTGTAACATCATAACTAGAAGTAGCTTTATATACTTAACAAAAATCAAATTTAGACTTAGCACAAAAATTTTTAAAGACTTAAAGAGAAGCTCCAAAAAGCTGTTGTTCCAGGGACCCAAAGCACATTAAATCTACTCAAAGTTGGTAAGTAAACATGACTAGAAACTTTCTTCGCATGAAGAAGAACTAAATTATATAAGATTATGCTGCATTTTTAATCCACTGCTTAGAAATTATAAAAGCTCTTGAATATTTTGAACATTAATACTACTTACCGTAGGATACCCAAAGTTTAAACTTAGAGGGCACTGATTACTGCTAAGGTCTGAAAAGTAAGTATCTATAACTATCACGGCACTAAATGATTTGAGCTTTATAATGAGACATTCCTGAGATTTTTTTAAACAAGCCTAAAAATGTAAGGAAAAAGCTTAGAGAAGTGTTAAGCAAACCAGTATTATTTAATTCAGTAAACAATCTTAATTCATGAAACCACATTGCACAGTGGGGAAATGGGTAACAGTTCCCGAATCATATCTCCAATGTCCCGCAGGCTTTTATCAGGAGTTTAAAAACAACATTGCCTCCCTGTTTTTCATAGCCTCAAAGGTAAGTAGACAAGCTAGCGTGATCATAAATGTTAGAAATATTTTCATACTGGGATGCACAACCTTTGTAGTCAATGACTACCTGAAATCTGGAACCCATAGACATTTTCACATGCTGTTTCCTCCCTTGAGTTGCTTTTCCAGAACTTTACTGCAGCTGCCTTTAGTTTCTGCTTGTTTGTGGGTCCTTCAGTTTTGTCTTCAGTAAGTTAAAAGCCTGCTCAGTTGAGATCTGGCAGCTGACTAAGATATTTTTGAATGTTCCATTTCTTTTCGTCGGGTTGCTTTCATGGTACGTTTTGGGTTATTATTCGTCTGTAATATGAAACACTATCATATCAGTTTTACATTATTTGACTTAATCTGAGACAAATCCTGCTACTTAGACTGTGACCCCTCTTGGATAAAGTTTTTAGATGAAAGATTATATAATTGTGCCACAGATTTGTTTACATGTGGAAGGCCCAGGTTTGAGTCCCAGCCAATGTCAAAATCCCAACCACTGGAGGCAGTGCCGGGCCAAGCCTGAATGAAATGCCAGGGTTTAGTCAGGACGGGCATTCTGCATCAAACCTGTGCCAACCTGTGTGAAAAACTAACAACAAAATGGATTGTTGGATTGTTTGCTCCTTTTTTTCTGATGGCTTGCTTATTACTTTGGTGCTTTGATTAAGGATGAGGCCAAAAAGAATGTACACCCTCTTTCAATTCTAGAGTTTTACATTCATTAGGCAAGTAATTAGCAGCTACATGTTATTTATGAAATGCACAAGATTACTTATGTGAAGAAATGTGCATACCTTTATCATATATTTTCTTTATGCTTTAAAAGTTAATGGTTCTGTGTTATTTAGATGCTCTTTTTACTAAATGAAAACTAAAAGACTTTCAAATCACACGAGCCAATATTTGGCACCAGGTCTGTAACATGATTAGCTATAAAAGGGATGTCTTAGAGAGGCAGAGTCTCTCCAGTCTGTGAAAGAGTGCATAAGAAGAATGTGGAATACTTTAAAAACAACGGTCCCCAATGTTAAATTGCAAAGACTTCTCATCATCTACAGCAGGTGTGCCCAACCGGTCGATCGCGAGAGTAAACTGCCTTCTGGTTTGTCCTTTCTCTTTCTTCACTGTTTCCACGCCTCAATCTTCAAATACATAAAACAATAACCTTTATAGACATAGTATTTCTTGAGTAAAGATACCCTGTACTCATTTTAACAGTTCTTTATTTCCCCTTAAGCAATTTCCCTTTGGGATTAATAAAGTTCTTTGAATCTTGAAATCTTGAATCTTACAAGATCACTGATTACGTTCGGCTCTGCGCTGAAAATTTAAACCGACGGAATTAGTGGCTGAATTTTAAATTGCATACTAACATACTACTCATACTATTTCATATAAATATATAGCAGAAATAGCGAGAGTAGTATGCTAGTACGCTAATCTGAATTTAGCCAGGGTTTTAGCTATAGGCACGTTACTAGTAGGGACTCAGTGTTTATATAGAGATGTTGAGAGAGCTGCAACTTCAGCAAAGTAAAAGAAGAAGAAGAAGAAGAATATTCAATTATTGTCACATGTACTTTTTACAGCACAGCGAAATTTCTTCTTCGCATATCCCAATTAGGAAACTGGGGTCAGAGCGCAGGGTCAGCCAGCTTACAGCGCCCCTGGAGCAGATAGGGTTAAGGGCCTTGCTCAAGGGCTCAACAGTGGCAACTTGCCGATGCTGGGGTTCGAACCCCCGACCTTCCGATCAGTAACTCAGTAACCCACAGCCTTAACCGATTGAGCCACCACTGCCCTTTTGAGTGATACAGTGTTCACAAAAGGCAACGATGGCAGAAGAAAAAAAAGGGCTATTTGGGTCGCCATTTCAAAACCGCGCACAAAAGCTACGATGCAGATTTCCTGGCTAAATCAGCTCTACGCACTCGAAATGTCCAGGAATTGAAGAGGCAGTTAGCAGCACAGCAGTCCATTTCCACAGGCCAATCACCAAGTGTAAGGCTGCAGCTATAGCATCTTATCGCGTCAGTCACGTTCTTGCAAAACACAAGAAGTCTTTCAAGGACGGCGAAGTTGTGAAAGAAGCATTTGTCGCAGCTGCAGATGCACTGTTTGGTGACTTCAAGAATAAAAGTGATATCATGGCTGCCGTTAAGGACGTGCAATTATCCCGTGGCACTGTTACACGGCGATGTGAGGGATGTCGAGGCGCAGTTAAGGAATGATATTGAACAGTGTGAATGTTTTTCTCTTCAATTTGATGAGTCGACTGATGTTGTGGATGTGGCACAGCTGTGTGTTTTCA
Organism: Channallabes apus; assembly: GCA_030522415.1. NCBI lineage: Eukaryota > Metazoa > Chordata > Actinopteri > Siluriformes > Clariidae > Channallabes > Channallabes apus. The sequence goes on from CM060111.1 coordinate 36,199,639, forward strand.
TTAGAATGGTTTTTGGAGACATGGGTGCAAAAGAAAGAGTTAGGGTTAATAACTTTCAATTATCACTACAATTAGACTATGTTTTATTATATATGAATTAGGGCTACTTTCTGTTTGTTTTGTGCACATTAAATATGTAAATATGCTATGAATAGCAACTGGCTTTCTGTTTGGACTGGTAGATCTCGGCACACTGACAAATTAAAAAGTAGATCTTTGTTCAAAGAAAGGTTGGGCACCCCTGATCTACAGTGTATAACATCATCAGAAGATTCAGAGAATCTGGAGAAATCTCTGTGTGTAAGGGACAAGGCCGAAGACCTTTGTTGGATGCCAACAAAGATGGGTCTTCGACAACTCTTAGACAACACTGTATCACTCATCAGCATTATTGTGTCATTGACATTATCCAAATGGGCCCAGGAATACTTCCAGAAACCACTGTTGGTAAACACAATCCGCTGTGCCATCTGCAGATGACAACTAAAACTCTATCATGCAAAAAGAAAGGAATGGGCCAGAAGCGCCGTCATGTCCTTTGGGCCAAGGCTAAATTAAAATGACCTGTTTCATCAAAGAGGAAAAGTGTTTTATGTTCCAACGAGTCCAAATTTGACATTTTTGTTGGAAATCACGGACCCCCATGTCCTCCGGGCTAAAGAGGAGGGAGACCTTCCAGCGTGTTATCAGCGTTCAGTTTAAAAGCCAGCATCTCTGATGGTATGGGGTTGTATAAGTGCATATGGTATGGGCAGCTTGCATGTTTTGAAAGGCACTATGAATGCTGAAAGGTATATTAAGGTTTTAAAGCAACATATGCTCCCCTCCAGATGATGTCTATTTCAGAGAAGGCCTTGTGTATTTGCAAATGCAAAACCATAGATTGCAGCTATTACAACAGCATGGCTTTTTAGTAGAAGAGTCCGGGGACTGAATTGGCCTTCCTGCAGTCCCGATCTTTGATCTGTATGAAACATTTGGCATATCATTAAATAGAAAATACGTAAAAGATGGCTATGAACTTTACAGCAGCTGGAAACTTATATTAGGCAAAAATGGGACCAAATTCCAACACAGAAACTAATAACCTCAATGCTCGGATATTTTCAAACTGTTTTGAAAAGATGAAGAGATGCTACATCATGGTAAACATCATGCCTCTGTAGCAACTATTTTGAGACGTGTAGCAGGCATCACATTTGAAATTAGCTTATTTTATGCATAGAATTGTAAACATTTTTAGTTTAAACATTTGTTATCTATGTTTTATTGGGGAAACATACGAGATGTGTAAATTCTTTTAGTTTTCATTTTATTAAAATGTAAAAAAGGTCCCAACATTTATGACACTTGGGCTGTAAGTCTATATCTGGCATCATGCAGCTGTGATATGTGGTACATACTAAATACCATCTGCAAGTTAGAAGTGGGAGTGTTGGGTATATACAGTATTAATCTACAAAATGACTACTAATGGCTATTAAAAATTACACAAGTGATACAAAGTTTGACAAAAAACAGGAGGTCATGTGCTCCTGACCAAACTGTTAACAACAGAAGCAATACTGACTATTAGAGTTATGCAACCACTTGTTTGTCAACTTCTTGTGGTCTGTGGCATAATTACAGGAAGTATGTGAATACTTAATGTGGGAAAATTAGATTTCTAATTATCGACTAAAATAGAAAAAAAATTTGTTCCAAACACTTAAAAAAAAACAAATCCTGTTTTTTTTTTTTTTTTTTAAATCCACAATCCACAATTCTCTGAGTGACCGCATCTAGGGGTTAAATAAATGAATGATAATCAAATGAAGTGTAAGGCTGGCAATAATCTATGTAAACATTTTACCATCTACTCTTGGGTGCAAACTCAAGTTTAACAATGAGTAAAACTAAAAGTACAGATATAATAGTCAATGTTAAAGCAATGTGAATTAGAGGCAGTTCATCTAAACTAATAATAAACTTAAACTTTATTGAATTTGAAACTTGTCAGTTTAAGAAAATATGTAGTATACGCTTGAGTTATACTGTATACACTCTCTTTCTCTTATACAATAAATATTTTGGACTACACGGGCCAGTCTTCATTCCCCATGTGCATCAGTAAGCCTTTAGCCATCCAAGTCACCATGTCACCAGTTTTTTTTCTTGCCTTATATATTTTTCTTCGGTCCTGACCACTACAGACTAGAAACATCCCACAAGACCTGCAGTTTTGGAGTTGCTCTGACACAGTCCTCTAGTCATTACAACATGGCCCATGACAAAGTCACTCTAATCCTTATACATTGCCCATTTTTCTGTTTCCAACACATCAACTTCAGGAAAAAAGGTCACTTGCTGTTTAATACTGAATATCCCACCCACTTCCACCCGCTATCGTTACAAGATATTGAAAATTGTATCTACGATGAGTAGGGGCAAAACCAGCTGTGTTAGAGCAATGTGGGATGTTCCCTTTCCAGCCTGCAGTTTTAAGGATATGATATGACCGATGAACTGATGACCGGGTCATGGGTGGCCAAGACCATGGGGAGTGAAGGCTTCCCTGTGTAGTCCGAGTGTCATGAACTAACCTCGGTGACCAGAAGACGTAGCTTAGCGGTTAGCCCAATGTAGCGTGGATGGTAAACCCAAACGCGGAGTAACAGCGAGCAGGCAGGATAACCACGCGATTTATTCTAAGGACTCTCCCGAAAACGGAGCAAGGGAAAAACACAAATTTAACCCGCGTCCTAAAATACACACACAACGATAGGAAGCAACAACCAAAGGATAGTGAGTACTCACGGTTTGATGAACGTCAACCTGAACCAACATGGGCCGAACTCAATGACTGAGCGGTAAGCCAACGTTTGTTTACCTCTTTTATACTTCCTGGTTTGGCGCCCGCCTTACTTCCGGGTCCTAGTGCCGGGCGCAGATTGAGTGTGCATGACAGTACCCCCCTGTCCAGGACTGGCTCCTGACGGTCCTGGGGTGGAGGATACCCGGCGACGGTAGTCTCGAATCAGTTCGGGGTCGAGAATGAACCGGGCCGGGATCCAAGACCGCTCCTCGGGGCCGTAGCCCTCCCAGTCAACAAGGTACTGCGTACCTCTGCCCCGAGGGCGCGAGTCGAGGATTCGGCGTACGGTGTAGGCGAGACCGCCGTCGATGGTCCGGGGAGGAGGAGCTGGGGGGGTGGGTGGAATCATGGGTGATGTGATGAATGGTTTGAGTTGAGAGATATGGAATACTGGATGGATCCGGAGTGCCGCAGGCAGCTGGAGCCGGTAGGTGACAGGGTTGATGCAATGAGTGATGCGATATGGTCCGACGAATCTGGGGGAGAGTTTTCTGGATTCTGTGCGGAGGTGCAGGTTTCTTGTAGACAGCCAGACTTTGTCACCTACGTGGTACAATCGTCCCGGTGGGTGTCGACGGCGATGTTGGATGGCGTAGCGGGTGTTAGCTCGTTGGATGGCTGCGTTGGCGAGGCGCCATATCCGTCGACACCTGCGGACCAACTGTTGGGCCGAGGGTACATCAACCTCCGGTTCTTGGTGTTCGAACATCGGAGGTTGGAAACCATGGCACACCTCAAATGGGCTTAGCTTGGTGGCGGTGGAGACGTGAAGGTTGTGGGAAAGCTCCGCCCAAGTGAGGTGGCGGGCCCAGGAGCGCTGACGATCTGCCACGAAACACCTCAAGTAGCGCTCCAGTTGTTGGTTGGTCCGCTCCGTCTGACCATTGGTCTGAGGGTGGTAACCAGATGAGAGACTACAAGTGGAGTTGATCAGACGGCAGAAGGCTTTCCAGAACCGGGCAGTGAACTGGGGCCCCCTGTCCGAGACGATGTCCTTGGGGAACCCATGCAGTCGGACTACGTGCTCTAATATCAGCTCGGCTGTCTGTTTAGCTGACGGGAGTCCGGAAATGGCCACCAGGTGCACAGCTTTGGAGAAACGATCCACAATGGTTAGAATGGTGTCCTTATCTTCTGAAACCGGCAGGCCCGTGATGAAATCAACGGCAATGTGCGTCCAGGGTCTTCGGGGAACTGGGAGCGGGTGGAGTTCCCCGGGTGTTGGTTGGTTTGTGTCCTTGGCCCGGGCGCACACTGGGCATGCCTGAACGAACTCATTGACGTCCTTGGCCATGGAAGGCCACCAGAAGGCACGGCGGATGAACTGGAGGGTTCGTTGGGTGCCTGGATGTCCGGAGATGGGAGTTGAGTGACCCCACTGGATGACCTCCGTTCGAAGGGTCTCTGGAACATAGAGTCGTCCAGGCGGCACACCTGCCGGTTCGTCCTCCGCAGTCTGTGCCTGGCGAACCCTGGTCTCCAGTTCCCAACGGAGTGGGGCGATGATCTTTGATGATGGCAGGACAGGCGCGGGGTCCGCCCGGGGGCTGTCCTCTTCATGTTGTCGCGAGAGGGCGTCAGCTTTGATGTTCTTGGACCCCGGGCGGTAGGACAGATGGAAATTATATTGCTCGAAGAACAATGCCCACCGCGCCTGTCGAGGGTTCAGCTGCTTAATGTTGCGGATGGTGATGAGGTTCTGATGATCGGTCCAGATGAGGAATGGTTCTCTGGCGCCCTGGAGCCAGTGTCGCCATTCTTCCAATGCCCACTTTATGGCCAGCAGCTCGCGGTCCCCTACCCCGTATCGCTGCTGAGTGGAATCAAATTTTTTGGAAAAGAAACTGCAGGGGTGCAGCTTCTGATCTGGACCTCGTTGTGAGAGGACCGCCCCGGCGCCCACATCCGAGGCGTCCACCTCCACAACGAACGGTTGATCTGCATCCGGATGAAGGGGAATGGGGGCGGTGGTAAATCGGTGGCAGAGTTCATGGAAAGCGGATATGGCCGTAGGGTTGAGCTGGAAGTGATGGGGCGAGAGTCGGGTCAGAGTGGTTAAGGGGGCCGCAACTGTACTGTAGCCCCGGATAAAGCGACGGTAGAAGTTCGCAAACCCGAGAAACCGTTGAAGCTGCTTGAGGGTCTTGGGTAGGGGCCAATGACGCACAGCCTCTAGCTTCTGCGGGTCCATGGCCACACCCTGGGGCGAGATAACAAAACCCAGGAACGTGGTGGAGTGCTCGTGGAAAGCACACTTTTCCAACTTACAGTACAGTTGGTGGGCGACTAATCTCTTTAATACCGCTCTGACGTGTTGAATGTGTTCGGTGAGGCTGTGTGAGTAGATGAGTATATCGTCTAGATAGACGAATACCCATCTGCCGAGCATATCTCTGAAGACATCATTAATAAACTGTTGGAAAGCTGCTGGTGCATTGCAAAGTCCAAAAGGTATTACCAGGCTTTCGTAGTGTCCTGTGGGGGTGATGAAGGCCGTCTTCCACTCATCGCCCTCTCTGATACGCACCAAGTTGTAGGCACTCCGGAGGTCCAACTTAGTGAAAATGGTGGCACCAGAGAGGGCGTCCAGGGCAGAGTTGGTAAGCGGCAACGGGTGTCGGTTCTTAATGGTTATGTTGTTGAGCCCCCGATAGTCGACACATGGGCGTAGGTCACCGCCTTTTTTCTTCACGAAGAAGAACCCCGCGGCGGCAGGCGATGAGGATGGTCGGATGGTACCGTTACGTAGGGCCGAAGATACATATTCCTCCATCGCCTGAGTCTCGGAGGTGGAGAGGGAGTAGAGATGGCCGCGGGGAGGAGTGGAACCCGGCTGAAGGTCAATCGCCAGGTCGTAGGGGCGGTGAGGCGGTAGGTGAGTCGCCCGTCGCTTACAAAATGCTTCAGCCAGGTCCTGATAGGCGGCGGGAATGGTGTTGGTGTCGATGTCGGGGGCCTCGGACTCCCTAGAGCACGTCCCAGCCGAAGCCCGTAGGCAGAGTTCTGAACAGGTCGGGCCCCACTGTAAGATCCTGTTTTGGTTCCAGGAAATAAGCGGATCGTGCTGGAGAAGCCACGGGTGTCCAAGTATGATAGGTGGTGATGAGACGGAGGTGAGGTGAAACTGGATTGATTCGTGATGCTGACCAATGATGAGGGTGATGGGTTGAGTCTGGGTGGTAATGGGGCTGGAGGAGAGAGGCCGACCATCGACTGATGTAATTTTTACAGGCTGGGATAACGCTTCGAATTCCACCTCCAGACTTTTGGCATAACATGAGTCAATGAAGTTACCTGCAGCCCCGGAGTCGATGAATGCGGTACTTCTGACCCGTTTGTGGCCAATCTGGAGGTGTACCTGGACCGTGAGACGAGAGACGCTAGGTGTGGTAGCAGAGAGGTGGAGATGGCCCGGTGAGCTGCTCCCAACGCTCACCGGGCCTGGGCGTTTCCCTGGCGACGTGGGCAGATGGCTCTGTGGTGCTCTGCCGACCCACAATAAGCACAAAGACCCTTTTTAAAGCGTCGTTCTCGTTCTTCTGCGGTCAGGGATGCGCGCCCTAATTGCATGGGCTCCCCGGCTCCGGTGTAAACCACGGCAGTGGGTGGAGAACCAACATGTCCCTGGGTAGTGTAGGTCGCTGACTTCGGTGGGCGTGAAGTGGTGGGGGCGAAAGTGGGTGTTGGCGGCAGGGTCCTAGGGGCCGGCTTCGGACGAGAGAGGAGGCGTTGGTCGATCCGAAGGGCGAGTTGGATCACTCCCTCCAGCGTGGCAGGAAGCTCTCGCCCGGCTAGTTCGTCCTTAATCTCCGAAGTCAGTCCCTCATAGTAGGAGGTCCGGAGCGCTGCGTCGCCCCAGGTGGTCTGAACGGCGAGAGTGCGGAACTCGGCGGTGTAGCGACTTACAGACGACCCTCCCTGCCGCAGGTGGTAAAGTTTGGTGTTGGTCTCCACCTCGCCCGCAGGGTGTTCAAAAGTGAGCCGGAGTTGATGTGTAAACTCATTGTATGAGTGGGCGGTGTCTGTGTCTGCTTGGAGAACTGCCGTGGCCCACTCAGCTGCCTGCCCTGTGAGCAACGAAACGAGGAGAGCAATGCGTATCCGATCGGTGGAGTACTTGATGGGATTGAACTCAAACACCAGGTCGAGCGCCGTCAAAAACACACTGCACCTCCCGTCCGTGCCATTCCATTTCTCTGGTAATGATATAAAGATGTCAGAAGAGGGGGGGGAAGGGGGATGCGGTGCCGCGGCCGCCACGACAGGAGGCCGGTTAGCCGCGCTAGCAACAGCCGCCCAAAGATCCGCGTTCTCCCGCCTGAGATCCGCAACCTCGCGGCGCAAGGCCGCGATGTCTTGGACGCTCCGGCGAAGAGTAGCGATCTCCTCGGTTAGTCTATTAACCAGCACGGTATGCCGATCCACCACGCCGCAGAGGCGCACGTGATCCGCTGGGTTCACCGTCAGGGGCTCAGTCATTCTGTCATGAACTAACCTCGGTGACCAGAAGACGTAGCTTAGCGGTTAGCCCAATGTAGCGTGGATGGTAAACCCAAACGCGGAGTAACAGCGAGCAGGCAGGATAACCACGCGATTTATTCTAAGGACTCTCCCGAAAACGGAGCAAGGGAAAAACACAAATTTAACCCGCGTCCTAAAATACACACACAACGATAGGAAGCAACAACCAAAGGATAGTGAGTACTCACGGTTTGATGAACGTCAACCTGAACCGACATGGGCCGAACTCAATGACTGAGCGGTAAGCCAACGTTTGTTTACCTCTTTTATACTTCCTGGTTTGGCGCCCGCCTTACTTCCGGGTCCTAGTGCTGGGCGCAGATTGAGTGTGCATGACACCGAGAAGATCTACTATAGACAAAAAGGTTTATGTTGGTTCCAGTAGAAAGGTAGATCACATAGATCACTGCTGTTTTAGTAGCAAAAAAGGGGACTCACTCAATATTAGGCAGGTGGTCTGTTGTAGCTTTTGTACATTAACAAGTATCCTGGTGTATGTAAAATATTAATGTACATGTATGAATTTTACCATTTCAGTGTTTGAAGTTTTAGCCTCATCCCCAATACATTCACAATTACAATGGTTTTCCTGAAACTCATTCTACTCACCTGTAAGTTTCTTCATTGATTAAAAAAAAAGTTGTTAGTAACACTTTACTTATGACGTTGGTATAAATAGTTAAATTATATTATCTCCTGTATTGAAATAATAGAAATAATAAACAATTAGCAGAATTTGTGTTGCTTTAATAGTAAGGTATCTGTGATTTTATTCACAGGTATTGCGGCTTCGTGCGTGTTTGTTTCTGGAGGTAACATTTAAACATTCTGCAGTCCGAATTTAAATAGCCTCACATGTAATGATGGAAAACCTAAGTAAAGGATTCAGTGTGACTTGATCAAAAGTCTGTGCATGTAATCTGTGTCTTCAGAGAATGTGATTACCTGTGAAGGTGATGTCCATCGCCTTGCTTGTGGTAGGCGTAAATACTACTACTACTACTACTACTAATAATAATAATATTGTTGTTAATACATAATATAAATATGTTTTCAGACACTGGATTGATATCAGTGAAGTCTTCTTTTTATGGCAGGACTGACAACCATACCTGTGATATTAACTGGTCCACATATGAGGCAGTCAATACCAGCTGTTCTTTAAGAATTCACACTATTGCTGACAGGTACTGTTTTTTTTCTAATTACAATAATCATAATACATGTACTATAATTGGCAGACATTTGGTAGAAAATGCAGTGATTTAATAAGATGACCATTAAAACACAACAGGGCATGCTGTATGATGCATTATCTGTTTATAGTTTATATTTATATACATTTAAATGTGGGAACTTTTACAGTTAAAAGTTTGGACATTGCTTGTGCTGGATAAGACGCCAGTCCTAAAGACTTTCCTATAGCAAAAGACCAACTTCTTTTATAAGGAGAACATTTGATCTGTTTATCCCAAACAGATGCAATGGACTAAAAGAGTGTGAGATAAAGACAGATTTTCTTGCCCACGATGACCCCTGTTATGGAACTTACAAGTATTTCAACACCACTTACGTGTGCACGAATGGCCGTGAGTAGAATATAGAATAGAGGACGGTTAGAGTTTGAATATTGGAAATTTTTCTATATTGTGTTTATGGCATAATATCCAATAAATGATTTAATAATAAAAAAAAAAAAGACGAGGTCTCATCTGCCTTACAGATAATCAGCATCTATCGTTTCAGGGGTAAAAAAACATACTGCATCTAAAAATGTTTGTTTGTTTTTATAGCTATGTAAAACTATAACTGTTGCATGCACTTCCTTTTTCTAGGAGTCGATGTGATCTGTGAGCGAGGCTACAGCACACTGGACTGTGGTACTTCACTGAGTCTTTATTTATGCATTTAAAAAAAAATATATATATATACTTTTGATGTTGCGACTGAGCTACAGCAGTTGTACCTGTGACCTGTGACTGTGTGCAGGAGATGGTATCATTCACATCATAAATGCAAACTTTGGCCGTGCTGATTCAGCAACTTGCTCCAATGGACTCTCTAACAGTGTGCTCCAGAACAACAACTGCTATGCTCCAAACACACTCGCGACTGTGGCCGAACTGTAACAAAAACAATATATATTTTTGTTGGTTATAATAATTATTTTACCCATTAGATCCATTTTACATATGCATGTTCATTGGTCATAGAGTCCGTATTATCTTACTTGATTTTCACAACAGGTGTGATGGACAGAGTAGATGCACTGTAGAAGCTTCTTCCACCATCTTTTCTAATCCTTGCACTGAGATTGCTAAATATCTCACTGTATCTTACATGTGCACTAGTGAGTATGCGGCTTTCTCCAGTAATCCTTTCCTTTTATATATATATACATATATATATATATATACATATATATATATATATATATATATATATATATATATATATATATATATATATATGTATATATATATATATATATATATATATATATATATGTATATATATATTTTTTTTACAGAAATGTTTTATAATTGATTTTTTAACATGCATACAAAACAAAACATTTCCTACAGGATTAACCGTGACCTGTGAACATGACACTGCTGTGCTGACATGCGGTTTGTGCTCTTTGGCCCTTTATTATATAATATATCTATCTATTATATAGCATACTCCATAATAAAGACTAAACTAAGCAGTATGTAAAGTAAACTACTTATTAAAAAAGAACAAAAATGGAAAATAATATCTCATTCGCACCAAGAGTGTTTTTCTTCCTTAATTTCTTTGTAGCTACCTTTAGTCAACAGTTTATTTTCCTTTGTGCTCAATTCTAATTTTAGGTGCTCAGCATTTAGAGATCATCAGCGCTAATTACGGCCGAACTGATTCCACCACATGTTCTTCAGGACGACCTGCCAATCAAATCTCTTATACAAATTGCTACATGCCTGAAACACTTAATATAGTTGCAGCTAGGTAACAGAATTATTACCTGACGTGTGATCTTTTTAATTACTATACATGTCTGTTCCATTAACATACCCATAAAAATCACTGATGTTTATTCTAATTAAAACCTGTTGTTTTGCAGATGTGAAGGAAATAGCAGCTGTGCAGTGCCTGCAACAAATGAGCTCTTTTCTGACCCCTGCGTTGGCACCTTTAAATACCTGACAGTTGTGTATGCCTGTGTTTAACTGTTTTTCTCTCTCTCATATGTCTAATAAACAATATATCATACTGAGCTTCACATACTGTATAGAGCATCATTTATACATTGATTTACTGTATATGTTTCTTTTTTTTTGTGGTGTAGTTGTTAACATTTACAGGGGTTGAGGATTTGAGTCTGTGTTCTTGTTGTGCTTGTTGGATTTTCTCCTGGTTCTCCTTTTTCCTTCCGCAGTTCAAGTACATACAGATGAGGCTTATTGTCATTTACAAATTGCCCACAGTGTGTGAGTGTGTGAATGTATACGAGATGTCCTGTGATGGACTAGCATCCGGTCCAGGGTGTTCCAACCTCACGCTTCAGTCCCCTGGTGTAGGTTAAGTGGAATAAGGAATGTGAGAGTGATTTTTCTTCTTGTTTGTATATTTGTAATTATGAAAAATGGTTGATTCCATTAGCAAACTGTGCCTTTCAGACTTAGGCCCTTAGTGAACTCCAAAAAACAGAGAGCTTCGTCAAAAAAAATAAAAATAAAAAAACCCACATCCTGTAATATCCAATGTGACGGGGGCCTTGAGCCTATCTCAGGAGGCTTGGGTCACGAGGCAGGGTACACCATGGACAGATTGAAAATCCGTTGGTGGGCAAACCCAAAACACACACTCTACAGAAAATTGAGTAATGCCAATTAGCCTAATCGGCATGTCTTTGGCCTGCGGGAGAAAACTGGAGGAAATCCACCAAGCACAAGAGAAATATGTAAATGATTTTAATCATCAACCCTGGAGAGATGAGGTTGCAGTATTTTATTTTAGATTAAAGAAGGCAGCAAAACCCTCTATTATTTTTGGAACAACCTTAAAGTTAACAGCAGTTAAACCACACCTGAGCCTGTCATAGGCGCCCTCCAGTAAATAAAAATACAGTTAGATTTCAAAAGAATATTTGAAGAGCAAAGACAAAAAATTTAAAAAATCAAGTATTTATAGTACCCCCAAAACATGAACCATGTAAAAATATGCAAAGCAAGTCAAAATGAACAAAATGAAATGTAATAAGCAAACCAACGCTGTTTGGAAACTTGGAAACTAAATCCATCCTTCTTTTTTCCAAATAAAGGGAGCAATAACCTGATTATACACGTGGTCTTTGGCTTTAATAAATCCAAAAGGATGTCCTCTTTTTCAGAAACTGTTCATTTTAAGGGAATCTCATCAACACTCTGTAAAGTTTAATAAATACAAAGACACATCCACTTCCATTTCACTCATCCACTATTCACATCAAACACGTCCATTAAATACAAAAACTCAAGTATTGTTGCTCTTGTACTATTATGATAATTAATATGAGAAACTAAATAAACTTTAGCTTCTTGCACTGCAGTGACCTGACAATCTAGTGAAAGAACACTTCCACTAACCATACACCAAAATCCAATTAGCTATTTAGTTTATCAGTTTTAATGCATGCCATCATTCTGGTACATGGCAGGAGCTATCGGTTTACATTGGGAATGTCACTAAGAAAGCCTCAAGTGTTCAGTAACCACATAGCAACCGCAGAGAAAAAAATCTGATTCGCTGAAGTTCAGTTTGCACCTGTAAGCAATAAGACAATTTAAGTGACAAGGTGCCTTGTGGTGCAGCCAGTTTTTATATACACACACGTTGTTGGTACTGATACCTTACCAGTGCTACCTAATGATCATACGAAGTGCACAGGTATCAGGGCTCTTAAATAAGCTTATTTTAATAACTTTAACCAGTAACCTGTCCAATTACACATTCTTCTGGATCCTTTTGAGGATTTCATGGAGCTGTAATATTGTGTTTGTTATATCTTTGTTATAATTATATAATTGTTTTACCTACCTTTGTTATACTAAAGGCAATTTATATAATCCAATCTTTGGTCTGTTAAGTCCAATAAATGTTTAAAACACAGGAATACTGAAGAATGGACATTTGAGGTTGGCCGCAGAATTATTGAGCATGACCTCAAAATGGTTGAAAGAACAACGCTGAATGTTCAAACAAGACAAGCTGGACGTGGAATGGATATGGCAGAATAACTGTAAGCCTTTGGAGTCTCAACTCAACTCTATGTAAAATGTATGTGCCTTGCTTAAATGTTTGGTTTGTGGCAGGATATCAACCAATTTAATTAAACCAACCATCAAGTCCAACTCTGCCAACACCAGTGTTTAAACACTCAACCAGAATTCTGCCAGAAGATTGTTGTGGCCACTAAAAACGTCTGCTAAATCTGAAACTTATTAAAGGATAATCAGAATCTTTTAAACCAAATACTTGTTGTTGTTTTTCAGGGAAAGATGTACAGTATTTTATACAAATATTCTGAACTTAATATATACCTGTTCAAAATGCTCATAATTAATGTATGTAAATTGGCCTACCATCCGAGTGCTCCAGTGTTCTTCAAATCACATCAGCAAGTATCAGCTGTGACCTTTGTATTGGTTTCAACACTTTGAACTTACCTTATACAAATGACTGATAGGAAATCTATACATATACAGTACAGTACGCACATCAGTGGTAATCACTAATGGTACTAATTTTGGTGTTGGAGTATTTGTTTTAACAGATGTATTATAGAGATTAATGCAGTTTAGAAAGTAAAATATTCTGCTAAAGAATGCTATATCAAGGTTTTTCTTTGTAAACATCTGATATCTCTTTATTGAACAATAAATAACAAATCCTTTGTACTAACTCCAGGTAAATACAGTATCAGACCTGAAAATGAAATGAAAAAGTGTTCCTGGTTAAAAAAAAAAATTCTCCAAATAAATTGTTCTTCTTGATATATGTGCAATAACTACTATCTTTGCAATAACTACAGTATGTGACATATCTGCAATAACTTTTATATGTGTAATAACCAGGACAGTGCAAGAATGCAGAACGAGGAATTTAAAAAAATGTTTTTGAACCTTTGAGTGTGAACTGAAGGGATTCATGTGCAATAGTGGTGAACAGGACGTGAAGATGAGGAGGGCAGGATGAAAATGAGAGGTTTTTGTTGTACTGTATGTCGTGTATATATACTGCGGTAGTTCAGTTTAAGGGAAACTGCTTAGTTTAAAGAACAGCAGCTAAAACCTCATTTTACCAGTGTGAAGAGTTTATATGTAAGTACTTTATTATTTATTTAATTTATGTTACAGTAAATCCATTCAAATAATTGTTCCCTTCTTAATGTGTAGAATTTTAGGATTAATATAAGGTAAAAAAAATTATTTCTTTAAAATACCAAAAATATTTCTTGCACTGATTCATTAGTACAGTATAAGAACAGAAGGAGTTTTGCTAAACGATTTCACTTTCAATTTCAGCAGTGACACATCCAGCATAATGGTGCTCCTGAAACTCACATTACTCACCTGTAAGTTTGCACAATAATGAAAAAATAAACACTGTCGAGAATTTATGTATACTTTGAAGGTAATTTATCTGTGATTTGCTTTACAGTGCTTATTGCTGCTCTTGACCTGCATGCTCTTGACCTACAAGACATACCTGGAGGTATTTTCTGAATACATTTAAACACTGGCATTTTTAACAAAATAACAGAAAAATTATTTCTCACAAAGCATAAGGTAATAATTTAGGTTCACTTGCTCAAAAATCTGTGTGGAAAATCTATTCTTGTAGGGAATTACCCTAACCTGTGATGGTGCTGACGAGGGCCTTAGTTGTCGTAAGTTTCCTACTGTACATTAAAACTATAAACTACAATAAAAGGAAAAATTGATTTTGCAATACTGTGATAACTTTGCATTTTTGTGAAAATATTATGTTTTCTGTAGTTTTGTATCTGTACCATATTAATTAAGCATCAGAAAAATGTGATCTCAGATACTTTGACTATGACTTTGGCTATAGTTGGTGGAAACAGAATCTCTCAACCACCTGAATGTCTGGGATTTCTGTGTGAAACAGAGAGCCAGACTGGTTTGAGCTAATGAGAAGACCACTTTTATAAATAACCACTCAAATAACCACTTTTTACAACTGTATTAAACAGAAAAGCATGTCAGAATGCGCAACATGTGACAGGATGAGGATAATCTACAACTACAGATGAAATGATGAACCTCCTCATTATTGTCATACAAAGATGCTGCTTCATGTTTAAAAACTCAAGGCGTACAGTATCTTTATCCATCCAAGATTCTTGTTAGCACAATATCCCAAGAACTAACAAGAATCTTGGATGCATAACACAATATCCCAAGAACGATGATTTAAAAAATATATTAAAAAACTATCATTGCAAACAGCATATAAACATATTAGATTCCAAGTTAACAGCAAGGTCCAATGTCTACAATAGTTTTCCATCAATACCTTCTTTCTCCTTGGAAGTATAAGTTATCCCGTATTTGAGACATGTTTTCCTGTTGGCAGTTGGCATTTTGTTTTACTTGTTGTTTCCTTTCAAGTTCCTTTCACTCCCATTTTTCTCATACGAAATAAATTATGTTTTCAGTAGCTATTAACTTTGCTTCATGTAGTCCCTATGAAAACAACTGCCTAAATCAATCAATAAGCAATTAATATAATTAATTAATGAATTCATTAATTTGTTTTCTGCAGCAATAATTGTAACCTGCCAAGGCCATACTGCTGAACTGTGGTTTGTTTTATTTCTTTTTATCATCTACCCATCATATTGTATTACATAATACATTCATAATAGAAATGACATTATACACTTCCTCTTGTTAAACAGATTTAAAGACAGAATCCTATTAACATCTATTATAAATACTGTACATGATCCAGCAAAACTGAGTAATGATGAAGTAGTGTTACAATAAACAGATCTAAAAGGCTTTCCCCAAAATATTGGTCTATTTTCTACTGCTTTATGTCATGCATTATTATTTTCAAAAGGATATGTCTTGCCAAATTTTTTTCTAATTGTAGGTTATCGTCGCATAAGGATCATCAGCGCTTTCTATGGCCGAACCGATTCCACCACTTGTGCTACAGGATGTCGAAGGAGACAACTCAGAAACAGAAGTTGCTACTCGCGTACTGGACGATTCATAGTTAAATCCAGGTAACAGATGTACTAACTTTTACTGTTATTGCGAATGACAATTAATATTAGCATACTTAGCATAGCATTAGTACTGATACCTCTGGAGACAACTTAAACAATATAATATTATTTTGCAGATGTAATGGAAGGCGCAGATGTCATGTGCCAGCTAGGATAATAGGATCTTCTCTAACCCCTGCTGTGGTACCTATAAGTTCCTGAGGATTGCATACACCTGTCGCTAACTGTAAGTGCTACTTATATACGTATATACATCATATCCAGTGACCCAACTCTTGCTGAGCTGCATACATATCATATGTAACATTGTATACAATAAAGTCAAAAGTAAAAGTCACTGAATAAAGAGCAAGGTAATTAGGTAAGAAAGTAAATAATGGTAGACAGTTCCAGTCATATAAAAGGGACTAATCTTTATCAATTTTTCAATTTCAATTTTATTTATATAGCGCTTTTAACAATGGTCATTGTCTCAAAGCAGCTTCACAAAAATGAAAGAAAATTTACAACAAAAAAAAAATAATAATAATAATAATAATTTTAGAAAAGCAAATGCACTTTACTTTTAATCCGAAATATAATTCAACACATACAAAAAAAATATTCTGAATTTTTAAACAATTTTATTGGACTTTTAAGAATTAAGTTCTTAATGAAGTAAGTACTTTATATATATTATATATTGTTTTTTACAGATTACTTGAGGGATTTCAGCTTTCTCCTCAGTGACCTCTCTTCATCGTGAAAAGGAATCAAACCAATATTTTACAGGTGGCAATCACCTGTATATTTTGTGTTCTTCATACGCTTTATATTAACATTTTATGTAGACAACTGCTGTGATAACGTTTCCACTAAAACCTATGAAGGTGTTATTTGGTTTTAGATGTAATAACTTCCTCCTAAACTAGTTAACTTCACTAATGATTCCGCAATAAAGTGCAAGCATAACAGGGATGAGAGTTGTGTGTGTGTTTATTCACATTTAGACAGTTCATGTAATCCAAAACTGCAATTATCCAATCTGTGATCTGTGTGAAGCCAATTAAACATTTTTAACATACTGTAGTGCTTAAACAAAAAGGTGCAAACGTTATAATATTTTTTTTTGTTTATGTATGGGGACGTATTATTAAAAATACATGTACAATAGTACAGCCTGCTACTTAGACTCAAACCACAGTATGAATTTTTGCAAATACACCTGGAACACAGCCCTTGGTAGTTCCATGGTAATTCCTCTGAAGCACCAAAAGACACTTTTTGTTTATAATAAGTCCCATGCTTGCCATGTCTTTATTGACATTCAAAGTTATCTGCAAGATACCAAAGAAGCAGCTATTAACACCACCAGTCTGCTCTCCTACATTTCTTGTGAAAGATAAACTACAATGGTTCCTGTTCCTGTTTCCTAATGTGACGCATAGCAGACAGCTAACTGTTTGATACAGCAAAAATTAAGAATATCTAATGTGTCGAATAAATGGTAGAAAAGTAGCAGGTCGAGTGTAGTCGAATGTAGCTGAGTAAGAGTAGTGTTTCTTCTTCGCAAATCTACTCAAGTAAACAAATTAGTTTATTATACACCAGTTAGCTATAACATTAAAAGCTTCAAATATATAGCCCAATACTAAGTTCCCTTGTCCCACCAAAACAACCCTGCTTGTCAAAATGACTCTACAAGACCTCTGAAGGTGTGCTGTCTTGTCCGGCACCAGGACATTAGCTGCAGATCCTTTAAGTGCTGTAAGTAGCAAGGTGGGGCCTCCATCCAGAGATCAGGAGAATTTGGAGGCCAGATCTTAAACAACCTTGAACTCTTTGCCTGCTAAGTCCCATATGCAACAAGTTGTGATGCACTGAGTGCTCTGACACTTTTCTATCATAGTCAGAATTAATTTTGTTCCCAGCAATTTGCACTATGTTGGCTTTTCTTTGGGAGTGGACTGAACAGGCTAGCCTTTGATCCTTGCAGGCATGGGTGTCTTGTGTTCCCATTATCCTGTTAACAGTTTACTGATTTATAATTGATAATCAACGTTAATGTTATGTGGCTTTAATGTTTAATGATAAAATGGTTGGTACAATCTACCACTCAGACTCAAACCACAGTATGAATTTTTGCAAATACACCTGGAAGGCAGCCCTTGGCTCAATAAACTCATGGTAGTTCCATGGTAATTCCTCTGAAGCACAAAAGACGCTTCTTGTTTATAGTAAGTCCCATGCCAAGATACCAAAGAAGCAGCTATACACCAACAGGAATCTGCTTATTCAGGAAGCTGGAGTTGTAACTTTTCATCCTTGAGATCTCACATAGGTTACAATACAAACCACCTGTAGACTCGACACTTGCAGGGATGATGGCATAGGCTGTATAAGAAGTAATCAAACCCTGACTTCACCCATAGGTTTTCTGAAGAGCACTTTTGAAGCTCTGTGGGACTTTAGTCATCGCCAACTTGGTGGAAGCTACAGTATTTCTGTCTAAACAATGGTTAATCCATTAACGGACAAATGGATGGAATGAACTGTTGGTTAGAACATTAAACTTACCTCAGTTAGCACAAGCTTAGCTTTAGCTTACGTGAAATGCCAAGTACAAAAGTAGTGAAATGCAACTGCAACAAACTCCAGACTGTGCAGATAATTTTAAAATAATAATAATAATAATAATAATAATAATAATAAGAGAATAAGTATGTACAGTGTACAACATAATGTAAATATAAATTACACAGTGTATACAGAATTATATAGAATTATGTTGACATTGCATTTGTTAACCTGTATCATACATACCATGTCAGGTCCTACTGTACATTTCTTGTGGTAAATTAAACTACAACGTTTTCAGTTAGCTGGTTAGTTATGCATAGCAGACTAGCTAGCGGTTTGAGACCTGTATGCAGTTGTCACTCAAATCGGCCACGCATCAATTTATGCCTAATTTTATAGCTTAATATATACTCAGCAAAAAAAGAAACGCCCCTTTTCAGGACTGTGAATTTCAACAATAATGTTGTAAAAATCCAAATAACTTTACAGATCTTCATTGTAAAGGGTTTAAACAATGTTTTCCATGCATGTTCAATTAACCATAATCAATTAATTAACATGCACCTGTGGAATGGTCGTTAAGACCTTAACAGGTTACAGAAAGTAGGCATTTAAGGTCAGAGTTCTAAAAACGCAGGACACTAAAGAGACTTGTCTACCGACTGTGAAAAACACCCAAAGAAAGATGCCCAGGGTCCCTGCTCATCTGCGTGAACGTGCATTAGGCATGCTGCAGGGAGGCATGAGGACTGCTGATGTGGCTATAGGGCAATAAATCGCCATGTCCGCACTGTGAGACGCCTAAGACGGCGCTACAGGGAGACAGGAAGGACAGCTGATCATCCTCGCAGTGGAAGACCACGTGTAACAACACCTGCACAGGATGGGTATATCCGAATATCACACTTGTGTGACAGGTACAGGATGGCCACAACAACTGCCCGAGTCACACCAGGAACACACAATCCCTCCATCTCACAGCAAGAACTGACAAATCTGGTCCAACTTCAAGCAGCTGGTGGCCGCCAGATACTGACTGGTACTGACTGATTTTGAGCCTCCCTTCATTCAGGGACACATTGTGAAACATTTTTATTTCATGTCTTATGGTGTTGACTCTTTTAGTGTTCATACAAATATTTACACATTAAGTTTACTGAAAGTAAAAACAGTTGAAAGTCAGAGGACGTTTCTTTTTTTGTGCTGAGTATATTTTAACAGATAAGTTACAAACAAATTAACTCCCTGTAATTGCCATGAATTCGAAATCTTGGTAAGGAGACCCAAACCACTTTTGTACCAGGCTGCAAACATGTTCATCATTTCTGCTGTAAAGATGGACATTTTAACATGGGGGTCTTTCGGGATTGACTCCCTTTTGGGCTAGCTCCTACTGGTCATTTGAAGAACTGCACGTTTTGACACTTTCATGTCAGACTCATTTTTCAAAACCGAAGCTTGCCATAAAGACTCTAGGTGCCCATGAGCAAATATAAGGGATCAGGTATTATATTACCTAAGACATTTCGTTTGGGTGATAATTACTTGCTGATTAAATGTGCAATGTTCAGATTTTTGAAAACATCTGAGAACACTGAACCATAAAGCTTTCTCCATGGCTGCCCGGTGGTGTAGTGGTTAGCACTGTTGCCTTGCACCTCGAGGGTCCAGGTTAAATTTCCGGCCAGGCTTGTTTCCCGTCTCTGTGTGCATGGAGTTTGCATGTTCTCCCCGTGCTTGGTGGGTTTCCTCCGGGTACTCCGGTTTCCTCCCACAGTCCAAAGATATGCAGGTTAGGCTAAATGGCGTTCCTAAAAAATTGCCCGTAGTGTGTGATTGGGTGTGTGAGTGTGTGTATGTGTGTGTGCCCTGCGATGGATTGGCACCCTGTCCAGGGTGTACCCCGCCTAGTGCCGAAGTCTCCTGGGATAGGCTCCAGGTCCCCCGCGACCCTGAACACAGGATTAAGTGGTATAGAAAATGAATGAATGAATGAAATTGTATATAAGCAGTAGTGTACGTAGAGTTGAAAGGTAACAAAGTACTAAGAGCTAAGAAGTATTTACTGTAAAGTACCAGTCAAAAGTTTGGACTCACCTTGTAATTCAATGTTTTTTGTTTATTAGTTTATTTTCTACATTCAAGAACAATACTGAAGATTTCTATGCAACTAAATAACACATAACACATAAGAACATCAACTGTAATTTTAAGAAATGAAGAACATTTGTTCTGGAGCAGTTTTTGAAGGAACAGTATTGTCAGTATTGCATTTGCAAAACCTAGCACCATGATAAAGCTGGCTCTCATAAAGACCTTCCCAGGAAAGAAGACAATTAAAGGAGATTATTGCATATATTGGATATATATGTTTTACAATGTAGAATGAAATAACACTCGGGATATTCCATTAAATTAGAAGGTGTTTCCAACTTGACTGGTAGTGTACTTAGTGTACTGTAAGTAAATATTTCACATACTGTATCTATACTACTGTATATTTACTTCAGTAGTTTTCTTAAAGGATACTTGTTACTTTTACTCCACTACATTCTACAGCAAATATTTGTACTTTCTACTTCATTACATTTCATGGCATTGCACTGCATTACACATAGTATACAGTACATATTATGCATAATTGCGTGATTTGCCTTCTCTCTGTAAAATCCATAATTATGTTTCAGGTGTTTGAAATTAGAATAGGAGATGGTTTCAGAAATCGACAAAAACAGCATGTTCACTGTAAGGAAGCACACATTTTCTCTTTTTTCAGTACGCCTATGCCATCTGGCATCACTACTATTGAATTGGGTCAAATAAATGGGGGGATTATAAAAACAGAAACTGAAAATCAGGAACATAAATGAAGACAAACTAACATACAGTTGGAAAACAAAGCAGCACCAGAATGAACAACCATTCCAATATTGACTCTTTTGCTAATGTTTCCTGTGAACTGGTTTAGGTTTTTCACTTATTTCCTGGTGTTTGTTATAAATAGGTCAGTTCCAGTGATACTGGACTTAAAATTTAAGTTTCAACCACAACATACTGTATGCAGCGGCATCAAAATGCTCTTTGTCAAGTTCTACAGTCTGCTCACCTGTAAGTTTCCTTAATTTTTACATATGAAATTATAACTTTTAAATTATATATATAATCTATATATATAGATTCATGCATTTTTTGGAGGCCTTCGGCATTCCTTTACAATGTAGAAAGAAATAAAAATCACGAACCATCATGGAGTTAGAAAGTGACCCCAATATATATATACTGTATATGTATATCTTGCAATAGGAGAAACAGTAAAGAGTAAGCTGAATGTATGATTTATTTAATTGTAAAATATTAATGTTTTGCTTTAAAGTACTTTTTGCAGCACCTGTCTTGCTTGTTTCTGGAGGTAATATTTTAAACCTTTAACCTAATATGATACCGGTTTCACAGAGAACCTGAGTGAATATTTCTGTCTTACATGATCAAATCTATGTACTGTACTGTATATAATTTATTATTTTAGAGAATATAATTACCTGCTATGGTGATGTCCAACACCTGCATTGTGGTAAGTTTTATATTGTATCCTCTCTAACTGCAAATACAATTTTTTTGATAGATGTATCAAAAGATTATATTATTATTAGACAATAAATACTATGATGAATTAGAATGTATATAAAAATACTAATTATTCCTGTAATTAGAAATCTGTATGGAAATTAATATATTTCTTTAGACACTGGACTGATACTGGTGAAGTCATCTGTGTATGGCCGTACAGATCGCCACACCTGTAATAATAATCGTCCAGCCTCTCAGGTCACCAATACCAACTGTGCCATGAGGATTTCCACAATTGCAGACAGGTACAGGACATGCTGTAATAATCAACTCAGTCATGGTCTGTTGAGTTTCTGTTATAACACTGAGGTTAATTACTTTCCAACATGTCAGCAATATTTACTAAATACTTTAAATTATGACACTGAAATACTCTGCCTCGTGCTTGGCGCTTACCAGGGTTGCCGAATTGAACTGGAAATAAATTAAACTTAGATTTCAGAAAAAAAAACTAAATAAAAAAAAAGGCCAAATAATAATATCAGTATTAGAATTCATATTGTACTGTACCTTATTTGTTTATGCACATATGTTCTTATCCTTATATTTTATTACCCGTCCAGGACCCAAGGTAAACAAAATAAACAAGGTAAACTCTAATTGGCTGTTTTAGATCATAAAAGGAAACAGCAAGTAAGATTTAATCCACCTCCAGTGTCTGACTGGCTGTCTGTTCCTTTCAATGTCCATATAATTAAATAAAAGTAAAAAAGAAAAATCATGCCTCCTATTGCTATTTCATTGTAACAGCATTTTATTTAAACATTGAATAGCTTAAAATAGTTTTGCTAATTAAAAAAACATCTTATCTGTGACTTAAAACCTGTGATAAAAACATTATTACGGGCCTCCGAGTGGCTCAGTGGTAAAGTGCTCGCCCTATCATCCGGAGATTGCGAGTTTGATTCCTGGGTGATGCTGTAACCTCTCGCAGCCGGAGGTCTAGAAAGAGCTGATTGGCCGAGCTCTCTCAGAGGGGAAGGATGAGAGGTACTGTACTTAATGCTCCCACATTAATCACGGCTCTACAGCCAATCAGAGGCACCTGTGAGCTCACGCAAGCGGAAGGAGCGGATAGTGCTGTCCTCTAATTGTGTTACGCCATCCCCAACAGTGCGTGGAGAGAGCAAGCAGTTCGAAAAGATGCGGTCGGCTGGCATTACGTGGTTCGGAGGAAATACGTGATAGTCGTCGGCCTGAGTAGTAGCGTAGTAGTAGCGTGTCAAGTAGTAGCCTTAATCTGGGTGCCCCCTAGTGACAGGGAGGAATTGGAAATGGAGAAAAAAAACATTACTTTTGTGACCCATTACATCCCTAGGACCCATTACAGCCAGGTCCAGTATTTATACAGTCACACAATGTTCATGTTTTTGTAGTTTGAAATTCAGAATCCACAAATCGGATGCAACATCAAGACTTTTTATGGTCTTTTTATTCCAAATAGATGCAATGGGCTAAAAGAGTGTGAGTTAAAGACAGATTTACTTGGCAATCCTGACCCATGCTTTGGAACTTTCAAGTACTACAGCACCACTTATGACTGCATCAGTGGCAGTAAGTAAAGTTCACTAACGTTCTATCTTTCTTACTTTCTTTTTTATATTCAAATAACAATTTCAGAATCATTAACTAATACGTATTGCAGAACAACTCAAAGTATAGTTCCAGCTAAACTTGTTCTATTCCTATGTTCTTGTTTTCATATTAATATCTCATACTCTGGTACTTATAAGAGAGAGGCATGCGCCTAATCTTTTTCACCCCTCACTCACTCTGTAGCTGACTACATAATCCGCCTCCCCTTCTGCAGGCATGTAAAAGGGCGGGGCTATGTTATTGGGCAAAGCTGGCGAAGGATGAATGTTAATGGATCTCTGGCTCGCCTCTCTATAAAAGCGAGATGGGGAGCTTAGCTCGAGGGGGAAAAGGCCGTTGCTTTTGCCGCAAAGGCTTTGTTCCTAGTCTGCCCATACGTCGGATGTCACGGAGACTCACCTGAGGTCGCATCGAAAGAGGAACGGTTGACCGCGACTGTGAAAGCTGCATTGAAGAGATATATTGAAGAGACGACACTCCATCGCCGCCAACACTTGCCAGCCGAGTGCCTCTCGGCCTGTATCTGTACACTTCTTTCCTCCCCTTCTTTCCTTACTTTCTCCTAAAATTACTTCCTTTCCCCATTTTTCCTAATAATACTACCATTTTCTGTAAAACCTTGACTCATGTCTGTGGTGCTGCCCGAGTCAAAGATCTTACGATGGATGGATGGATGGATGGATGGATGGATGGATAGATAGATAGATAGATAGATAGATAGATAGATAGACAGATAGACAGATAGACAGACAGACAGACAGACCGACCGACCAAAAGGGAATGTCAAAACAATGCATTAGGTATGTAGCAGCAAATAATATAGGGCTATTATCAACAGTATGGTCTGGAGTTCTTACTTATTACCACTTATTACCACTTATTACCACTTATTACTCCTTACTTATTACCAGATTGCATGAATTTTCCCCCCTTCTTTAGGGCTTGCTGTAATCTGTGAGGACAGCTACAGCACACTGGATTGTGGTAAGAGCTATTCTTCTTTATGGCTAGGCTAAACAGTGTTTAAATTCGGCAGGTTAATCTGTGTCTCTGTGCAGGGGAAGCTTCTATTCAGATCATAAATGCAAACTATGGACGAGCTAATGCTAGAACCTGTTCACATGGACTACCCAGTGTTTTGACTGAGAAGACCAACTGTTATGCTCCACGCACTTTCACAAATGTGGCTGCACTGTAAATGATTGTTTTCTTTTACTTGAAAGAAGATGCATTTACTTTATCTTCATTGCTCAAAAAGGCCATGTTAATATTTTACTTTCGTTGAAAGGTGCAATGGACAAGCGAGATGCACTGTACAGGCTTCCAGCACCTTCTTTACAGATCCTTGCATTGGGACTCGTAAATACCTCACTGTGTCCTACATGTGCATTCCACCTAGTGAGTAATCTGCTCTTTCTGTCAATCTGCTCCTTTTCAGCTCTTATTTTCTTTATCTTGGGGGAAACAGGAGCAAACTAAAACACCTAAAGCCTTTTAAGCCATGACTAAAATAATGCTGTCTACTTAATAAATAGGAACAGCAGGGTCTATACTATTGTTTTTGGTCGATTCTAAAGACAGTTGGATTTGATATTTAAAGATTTAAATACAAGTAAAATGATGACAGATTCATGGGCTCATTTATGCCTGTGGGAAGCAAAGGCCAGTCTGTCGGGGTTGATCCAACAGAAAAGCCAATGTAGGACTGATGTACAGTAGCTGAAAAATGACAATGCTGGCTACAGTATGATAGAAATATATTATTACACCCAATGCTTCACAGCTTGCTACAGTATGTATGGGGCTTAGCAAGCAAAGTGTTCAAGGTTGTTGATCCGGCCTCCAAATTCCCAAGAACTTAATCCAAACAAGCATTCATGGGATGTGCTGCACTAAAAAGTCTGACCTGTGGAGAATTAACCTTGCATACTTACAGTACCTGTAAGGGAAGTGCTGCTAATGTCCTGGTGCCCAATACCACAGTACACCTTCAGAGGTCTTATGGAGTCATGCCTTGAATAGTCAGAGCTGTTACTGTATGGTGGGACCCTATGCAGTATTGGCCTTAATGTCTTAAGATTTTAATGTCCTGGCCGATTAGTGTAAATTAATGTGTGTATATATATATATACAGTGGTGTGAAAAACTATTTGCCCCCATCGTGATTTCTTATTCTTTTGCATGTTTGTCACACTTAAATGTTTCTGCTCATCAAAAACCGTTAACTATTAGTCAAAGATAACATAATTGAACACAAAATGCAGTTTTTAAATGAAGGTTTACGTTATTAAGGGAGAAAAAAAACTCCAAATCTACATGGCCCTGTGTGAAAAAGTGATTGCCCCCCCTTGTTAAAAAATAACTTAACTGTGGTTTATCACACCTGAGTTCAATTTCTGTAGTCACCCCCAGGCCTGATTACTGCCACACCTGTTTCAATCAAGAAATCACTGAAATAGGAGCTACCTGACACAGAGAAGTAGACCAAAAGCACCTCAAAAGCTAGACATCATGCCAAGATCCAAAGAAATTCAGGAACAAACGAGAACAAAAGTAATTGAGATCTATCAGTCTGGTAAAGGTTATAAAGCCATTTCTAAAGCTTTGGGACTCCAGCGAACCACAGTGAGAGCCATTATCCACAAATGGCAAAACATGGAACAGTGGTGAACCTTCCCAGGAGTGGCCGGCCGACCAAAATTACCCCAAGAGCGCAGAGACAACTCATCCGAGAGGCCACAAAAGACCCCAGGACAACATCTAAAGAACTGCAGGCCTCACTTGCCTCAATTAAGGTCAGTGTTCACGACTCCACCATAAGAAAGAGACTGGGCAAAAACGGCCTGCATGGCAGATTTCCAAGGCGCAAACCACTTTTAAGCAAAAAGAACATTAAGGCTCGTCTCAATTTTGCTAAAAAACATCTCAATGATTGCCAAGACTTTTGGGAAAATACCTTGTGGACCGACGAGACAAAAGTTGAACTTTTTGGAAGGTGCGTGTCCCGTTACATCTGGCGTAAAAGTAACACAGCATTTCAGAAAAAGAACATCATACCAACAGTAAAATATGGTGGTGGTAGTGTGATGGTCTGGGGTTGTTTTGCTGCTTCAGGACCTGGAAGGCTTGCTGTGATAGATGGAACCATGAATTCTACTGTCTACCAAAAAATCCTGAAGGAGAATGTCCGGCCATCTGTTCGTCAACTCAAGCTGAAGCGATCTTGGGTGCTGCAGCAGGACAATGACCCAAAACACACCAGCAAATCCACCTCTGAATGGCTGAAGAAAAACAAAATGAAGACTTTGGAGTGGCCTAGTCAAAGTCCTGACCTGAATCCTATTGAGATGTTGTGGCATGACCTTAAAAAGGCGGTTCATGCTAGAAAACCCTCAAATAAAGCTGAATTACAACAATTCTGCAAAGATGAGTGGGCCAAAATTCCTCCAGAGCGCTGTAAAAGACTCGTTGCAAGTTATCGCAAACGCTTGATTGCAGTTATTGCTGCTAAGGGTGGCCCAACCAGTTATTAGGTTCAGGGGGCAATTACTTTTTCACACAGGGCCATGTAGGTTTGGATTTTTTTCTCCCTAAATAATTAAACCCCTCATTTAAAAACTGCATTTTGTGTTTACTTGTGTTATCTTTGACTAATAGTTAAATGTGTTTGATGATCAGAAACATTTTGTGTGACAAACATGCAAAAGAATAAGAAATCAGGAGGGGGGCAAATAGTTTTTCACACCACTGTATATATATATATATATATATATATATATATATATATATATATATATATATATATATAAAGAAATTGGTAGTAAAAGCCAGGGCTTAAACCAAAAGTAGATTTTCAGTTTTACTTTAAATATTATTAGTGTAAAACAAACAAACAAAACCAAAAAGGCATTGCTGCTCCAATACTTTTGGGTAAGCCCATAACTCCACTGTAACACTTACTATATAACTCCTCATTAGTAATTGTTTCTAAGTCATTCCAAATGGCCTCTGAAGCATCCATGTTGTTCTGTTCACATCTATTACAAGCTACAAAGGCAGCTAGCCTCTAAAGGCTGAATCCCTTTCTAACATCTGATCAAGGACATTACTTTGTGTGTGGACCAAGGGATTTACACTCTAGCAGACTAGCTTTCCATTTTAAAATTATATAAAAGTAATATCACACTTGAGGTCATATACTGCAGTACAGAATATCAGCACACCTGTAACATCTTTGTTACTTGGACTGTGCCCTTCTGTGAGGGTTGCCCACTAGAGGGCAGTGTTTTGGATTGTAGTTTTGGTTGTAGACCCAGTTTCCCAGAAGGCACAAGGATGCCCAGCTGAACCGAGGAAGCAATTAGCATAAACATAAATACCTGTTTGTTCTGGGAAGCTGGGTCGAGCATTAATGTAATTTAATTTCAGTTCTGTTAAGTGGGTTTTGTCTTGTCTGTTTGGTTTAATTATAGTTGGCTTCATCTTCATCACAGTCAAGCTCATCACAGCACAACTTCTCATTTGATATTGCTTAATTATTTATTATCGCAATCATGTAGATCTTGTGACAACATTATTTTGCATTTAAATATTTAAACATTTAGTTGAAATTGAATGCCCATAAAATAGTTTTACTTAAACGGCATAAATGTTCTAATATACGTCAGTCCAAGAATCTGCCATCTAAATGATAAAAATATATATTTTTTAACCCTTTGCAGTTTGTGTAAATGTCACTCTTACGTCCAAATAAAACATTTGTGTTATGTACAGTAGTTGTAAGGTGTTTTAGTTTATTTGTTTGTTTTAAGTGCATTAAGGGAATAAATTAAAGACACACACACACAAACTGTGGATACTGTTTCATATATTTAGAAAAATCGATTATAGCTGTCACTACCAAAAAAAATAATAATAATGGAAGAAAGAAACAATTCATCTGTTTATTGCAGGGGTAACTGTGACCTGTGAAGGCAGTAATGCTGAGCTGTCATGTGGTTTGTGTTTTTTTATTTTTTATATTTACATAAAAAATATAAATATATATTTATATTTAAAATGGAATATTGCCAGTTTTAATGGCTAGAATTATAACTGCATGTTGTAGGAAAGCTGTGTAGTGATGCTTTTCTTTGCCACTGCTTATTTTTATTAGTCTATCTTCACCTTGTTAAATTCGTTTATTGTGTTTTTAAATTGCAGGTACTCACCACATAAAGATCATCGGAGCTAACTACGGCCGAACTGACTCCACCACGTGTATTACAGGACAACCTGCTGGTCAGGTCGCCAAAACAGATTGCTACATGCCTAACACATCAAACATAGTTAAAGCTAGGTAACGGAAGTACTAGTTAAAGTGTGATGTTCATCATTGCCATAATTGACCATTACTGCCATTTGTGGAAACAATAAAAAAAATTAAAAATTCTGTTGTAGGTGTGAAGGAAGAAGCAGCTGTGTGGTCCCTGCTACAAATAATGTTTTCTCTGACCCCTGCCTTTATACCTACAAGTTCCTCAAAGTTGTGTACTCATGTGTCTAACCGTAAGTTCTCTCTACACATTCTACACATAAGCAGTTAAAATATATGGGCAGGGAGGGCACCTAGCACCAATACCCATGCCACAGATAAGCCTGCTGAGGTCATATTTGTTCTTCATTCTGACCTGTACCTGCATGAGCGTATCCATTGCACTGCTGCCACATGATTGACTGAATAGATAAATGTGCAGGTGTTTGGGTGTTTTTAATTCAATTCAATTCAATTCAGTTTTATTTGTATAGCGCTTTTAACAATTGACATTGTCTCAAAACAGCTTTACACAATCAAAAGAATTATTTAAGTTTGTATGGAATGTGAATATGTATGAATCAAAATGGTCAGATAGTCCCTGGTGAGCAAGCCGAGGGCGACAGTGGCAAGGAAAAACTCCCTGAGACGGTAATAGGAAGAAACCTTGAGAGGAACCAGACTCGACAGGGAACCCATCCTCATCTGGGTGAAACAGATAGCAGGAAATGATCTGCATTTATACAGTGTTAAGTGTTAGGTTCAGCTATAATAGTTGATGTTAATTGATGTTATAATACTTGATGTAAAATGGAGTCCAGTAGTTATTCGAGACTCAGATAGACTTGTAGAAAGTTCCAGTCCTGAACTATCGAATTGTCAAGTCCTCAGAGAAACAGCTGACAACACCAGTCGAGGCCAGAACCATCTTCTAAGTAGAGAGAATCATCCCCAGACACCAGACGCATCCTAAAGAGACACACGGGGCATCCATGCGATGAGACCTCCAACCAGAAACCGGGCACCAGGATGGATCAGACAGGTCCGGAGGGCAGTGGGAGTCTGGATCACTGGCAGCTCAGGAACCACATGTGTAGCTCGACAGAGAGAGAGAGAGAAAGAGTGAAAGTTTTTTTAATAAAGTGACAGTGAGCCACTACATTAGTTACACCTTGATAGGACTGGCTTTTGCCTGGCTTTCTTCTCCTTGACATGAATTTAACATGGTGTTGGAAACATTCCTTAGAGATTTTGGTCCATATTGACATGATAGCATCACTGATGATTTGTTGGCTGTACATCCATGATGACAAAGTCCAGTTCCACCACATTCCAAAAGTGCTCTATTGGATTTAGATCCCGTGACTGTGGAGGCCTTTTGAGTACAATGAACTCATTTTCATGTTCAAGAAACCAGTTTGAAATGATTTTAGCTTTGTGACACGCCACGTCATCCTGTTATCATGAAGGAATAAACTGCTCTGGAAAGGCGCTATATAAAATTAAATTATTATTATTATTATGGTCAGCAACAATACTCAGATAAGCTGTGGCATTTAATGATGTTCAGTTGTTAGTGCGAGAGGGTCTCAGGCAAGTGAGGTCAAAAGCAAGGTTGGGGAAATGAGGCATGGTCGAGATTGAGAGAGCAATGGTGTGAAATAACACTGGAATTTTGGGCATGGGAGGCACTCAATAATCTAGCGACGAGGTGTTACCTGAGCGGTGAATGAGGTGGTGAAAAGCAAGGAGTGGTGTGGAATCTGGAGTGTAGATGAGAATGTGGCTTGGCGACAGGTAATGATCCTCAACATGAAGGATGGGTCATCCACGGCACACTGATGTAGTTCTTGGCAGACTTCAACACAATGTTCCTTCTGCTCCTGGGTCACATGTGACATTCCAAATATGTTCTTCTGCTCTTGTAAAAAGACCTTGAACAACTGATTGTAGCATCGCTGAAAACTTTGAAAAATTGCTGAATTGTGTCAAATGTCTATGTGGTTTGCCACAGGTTTTACACAGAATTTCACATTCGCTCTTTGTTCTAATTGCTGTCCATGATGAAATACAGTAGTAGACGTGGTAATGCACATGGTCAGAATAGCACACAGGAAAATGTCTTTTGGGACACTGACATGCTACCAGTTGGCGTGTTGCAAAACTTGTCTCAAAACTAGTCTTAATTGGCCAAAGGTCTGCCAGGAAAATATTCACCACACGATTACACCACCACCACCAACCTGAAATGTTGATACGAAGCAGGATGGATCCATGCATGTTGATTGTGCCAAATACTGACTGTGTCCTCTGAATGTTACAGCAGAAATCAAGAGTCATCAGCCCAGGCAACATTTTTTTTTTTTATTATACATTGTTCAATTATGGTGCGTCCATGCCAACTGTTGCCTCAGCTTCCTGTTCTTAGCTGACAGGTGCGACACCCATTGTGGTCTTTACTCCTATAGCCCATCTGCTTCAAGGTTTGATGTGTTGTGCATTCAGACATGCTCTTTGGCATTCTCGGTTGTAACAAGATGGTATTTGAGTTGCTGTAGCCTTTCAATCAACTTGTACCAATCTGGCTATTCTCCTCTGACCTCTGGCATCAACGAGGCGACAACAACCCAGAGATCTGCTGCTTACTATATATTTTCACTTTTTCAGACTATTCTCTGCAAACGCTAGACATGATTATGTGTGAAAAAATCCTAATAGATTGCATTTTTGGAAATACTCTGACTAGCCTGTCTGGCACCAACAACCATGCCACATTCAAAGTCATTTAAATCCTCTTACTTCCCCATTCTGATGCTCAATTTAAACTTCATCTTGACCATGTATATACACCTAAATACATTGAGTTGCTGTTTCCTTTTCTTTTTACACATTAATGTCGCTTAGCCCTGACACACCACACTAGTCAACTCATAGATGTAATGAAGGGCTATGTTCAAGGTTGAAGTATCCTTGCAGGTGGAGGCAATCCAGATTATTGATTCTGGAGAATTTTGAGAAGTTGATTTCTCCCACATAGCTGTTCACTTACTCTTGGGCAGCCATGTGTCCCCCCAGCCCCACCCCCCACCAAAAAAAAAAAATTCTCAACAGTGTTTCACTGGTACTTAGTTAGTAATCCAGAACCTAGTCACCCAGTACAAGGATCTATCCAAGATGGAATCTTCAAAGCACTTTTGTCGCTCGTAAATGTCTGCAAAGTGGCTAAATGTAATATGAATAGTAATATGTGCCGAAATATGACTATTCTTTTCACCTATACTTTTTATAGCTATTCAGAGAAAATCTTGAGTGACTCCAGCTTTTCCCCCAGTCGCCTCTCTTCAGTCTGAAAAGGAATCGCACCAAGTCTTAAACATGCAATCATGCAGATGATGCAGTAAAGTAGTCTTGGTGCTGGTGTACTGTGATGTGTATGTGATATAATCAACTGCTGTTTTTTTCTTTTTATTTCTCAACCTACTTATTTGCTTTTACATGTAATTACTTCCTTTTAAACTAATCTATTTTGCTAATGAATAAAGCGTCATCTAACTGCACGCATAACAGGAATGAGAGTTGCATGTCTTTTTGTCCAGAGTCTGTTAAAATTCAAACAGTTTATGTAATCCAAGTAAGTGATTGTCCAATCTCTGATCTGATAAACAAGTCCAATAACCATTTTAAACATAGTGCTCAAGCATGTTGAAAAGGGTAGCCTACAGATAAAAGTCGCAAGGACGTAAAACTAAATTAAGAAGGATAAAAAAACAGGAAACTTACAATATTTCTTTTCTGTGGGGAGGGGGATGTTATTATATTCTCTAAAAATAAATAAATAAAAGAAACATGACAATAATTAAGGGTAGGATGACCTAATAGTTCAGTTTTAAATATAACATGTTTAAAAAGGGGTCTGGTCTGAACATTGCAAATATATATATATATATATATATATATATATATATATATATATATATATATATATATATATATATATATATATATAACAGCAATAACAACAACAACAAAAAAAAACATTTTAATATTGGACTGCCTTTTGCTTATTGTTTCATGCCCGTGGCATCATTTCCACTTTATGTAACGTCACAACTTTTGTTTCAGTCCAGCATCGCATTCATTTCTCTCAAAGATCTTGATTTATGATTTCTTTGATTATGTGAGAGTCGGAAACCTGCGTAAAGCCTTCTTTATGAAATCCCAAAGATTTTCAATGGGGTTCAGGTCTGGACTCAGGGTTCAGGTGGTGACCAAACTACTGTATGTATGAAAATTAAGTCTCATTCTCCATGAGCCACTTTTTCACAATTTGAGCTCGATGAAAAAAAAATCTATTAACCTCCAGTCAAAACCTGGTAATTCAGTATATTAAGGTAGTCAGCCAATCTTATTTTTTGGGCACATAACATTGTTGAACCTCGATCTGACCAATAGAATTATTAGTTGCCCTTATCCAAAGTGACTTAATGGCCTTGCTCAAGGGCCCAACAGGAGCAACTTGGTGGTGGTGTGGCTCGAACGTGGGACGTTCCCGGAAGCTTTAACCAAGGTAAATCTGGACTCATCCGAACCTTTCCCAAATGCTCCACAGTTTATTCTTTATGCTCTCTAGCAAATTAAAGCCTTGTTTTGGTTAACATCATGGGTGAGTGTTTTTCTTAAGTCTACCCAG
Source organism: Channallabes apus (assembly GCA_030522415.1). Lineage (NCBI taxonomy): Eukaryota > Metazoa > Chordata > Actinopteri > Siluriformes > Clariidae > Channallabes > Channallabes apus. The sequence goes on from CM060111.1 coordinate 36,233,063, forward strand.
CTGTAGTCCCAATTCCTTGAGTTTAAGTGATCTCCAATAAATTTCAGTTGTTTCAACTATCTCCTTATATGTTTTCTTTGCTTGATGCAGGCCAGTAATTTGACCCTTCTAAAACAGACTAACATTTTCACCACAACCAGAGGGTATTGTCTCCTTACATGGTTGTTTAATAAATGAGAATCCACTCACTATACAATCTTTTTGTGCCAGATTAAATTATTGATTCATTACAACCAATTATTAAAACACCAATACATCAAATAACATATTACTGTGACACATAATGAATGTATACATCACAAAATAATAAATTGGCACATAAATAATAAATTAATCATATCACATAAAACATATCCAATAATAAAAGAACATCAAATAATAAATATTCATTTATCATTAAAAAAAGGCCAAACACACAATACAAATAATGAAAAGTAAGTTAGTTCACCATGAGTTCCAAATGGGAACAATATCTGAAGACTTTCTTTTGTTTCGTGTTGAGTGGTTTATTAAAATATTTCTTAAAATAACAACTGATGACCTAATACCACAAGTATTATTTCATAGTTTGGTAAGTCTCCAGTATTGTTCTAGAAGGTAGAAAATAAACCACTAAACAAAAAACATTGTTTTAAAAGGTGTGTTCATACTTTTGATGGTTAGTGGGAGGACTGTGGGAGGAAACTGGAGTACCCGGAGGAAACCCAGCAAGCACGGGGAGAACATGCAAACTCCATGCACACAGAGACGGGAATCGAGCCTGGCCGGGGAATCGAACCCAGACCCTGGAGGTGCAAGGCGACAGTGCTAACCACTACACCACCGCGCTGCCCCCTTTCACTTCTAATTCCAAATTTTCATACTGAGCTTCACTTATGATTATCAGGGGTCCGTTCTTCGTATGTCGCTTGACACATCCGAGATGAACTGACACATCTAAGATGAGATCATCATGTTAATTACACTCTGGCTAAGTTGGTTCTTCGAGCACACCTGTTGTTGATGATTAGTATGGCCGGATTGAGTTGTCTAGGATTATTGCGCGTTCGTGCGTTGGTTTAAAAGGCGATATGCATCGACAGTAGAAACCCTGATCACAAGCCCTTCGATTGGTTGAAGAAATGGCAAAAGAGCGGCTCAAGCGGCTTTATTTTGTAACGTGTTATGTGCTGAAATGCCCCCCTCCCATGGATTGCCCCCCCTCCACATAATCACTATTAAAGATTATATTAGAACTTAAATTCATAGGTTAATGATTTCTAAATTACATGAGACAATAAAATAAAATGTGCAATATGAAAATAAATGTTGTATATGGAAAAAAATTATATATATATATATATATATATACAGTGGTGTGAAAAACTATTTGCCCCCTTCCTGATTTCTTATTCTTTTGCATGTTTGTCACACTTAAATGTTTCTGCTCATCAAAAACCGTTAACTATTAGTCAAAGATAACATAATTGAACACAAAATGCAGTTTTTAAATGAAGGTTTACGTTATTAAGGCAGAAAAAAAATTCCAAATCTATATGGCCCTGTGTGAAAAAGTGATTGCCCCCCTTGTTAAAAAATAACTTAACTGTGGTTTATCACATCTGAGTTCAATTTCTGTAGTCACCCCCAGGCCTGATTACTGCCACACCTGTTTCAATCAAGAAATTACTTAAATAGGAGCTACCTGACACAGAGAAGTAGACCAAAAGCACCTCAAAAGCTAGACATCATGCCAAGATCCAAAGAAATGCAGGAACAAATGAGAACAAAAGTAATTGAGATCTATCAGTCTGGTAAAGGTTATAAAGCCATTTCTAAAGCTTTGGGACTCCAGCGAACCACAGTGAGAGCCATTATCCACAAATGGCAAAAACATGGAACAGTGGTGAACCTTCCCAGGAGTGGCCGGCCGACCAAAATTACCCCAAGAGCGCAGAGACAACTCATCCGAGAGGCCACAAAAGACCCCAGGACAACATCTAAAGAACTGCAGGCCTCACTTGCCTCAATTAAGGTCAGTGTTCACGACTCCACCATAAGAAAGAGACTGGGCAAAAACGGCCTGCATGGCAGATTTCCAAGGCGCAAACCACTTTTAAGCAAAAAGAACATTAAGGCTCGTCTCAATTTTGCTAAAAAATCTCAATGATTGCCAAGACTTTGGAGAAAATACCTTGTGGACCGACGAGACAAAAGTTGAACTTTTTGGAAGGTGCGTGTCCCGTTACATCTGGCGTAAAAGTAACACAGCATTTCAGAAAAAGAACATCATACCAACAGTAAAATATGGTGGTGGTAGTGTGATGGTCTGGGGTTGTTTTGCTGCTTCAGGACCTGGAAGGCTTGCTGTGATAGATGGAACCATGAATTCTACTGTCTACCAAAAAATCCTGAAGGAGAATGTCCGGCCATCTGTTCGTCAACTCAAGCTGAAGCGATCTTGGGTGCTGCAGCAGGATAATGACCCAAAACACACAAGCCAATCCACCTCTGAATGGCTGAAGAAAAACAAAATGAAGACTTTGGAGTGGCCTAGTCAAAGTCCTGACCTGAATCCTATTGAGATGTTGTGGCATGACCTTAAAAAGGTGGTTCATGCTAGAAAACCCTCAAATAAAGCTGAATTACAACAATTCTGCAAAGATGAGTGGGCCAAAATTCCTCCAGAGCGCTGTAAAAGACTCGTTGCAAGTTATCGCAAACGCTTGTTTGCAGTTATTGCTGCTAAGGGTGGCCCAACCAGTTACTAGGTTCAGGGGGCAATTACTTTTTCACACAGGGCCATGTAGGTTTGGATTTTTTTTCTCCCTAAATAATAAAACCCCTCATTCAAAAACTGCATTTTGTGTTTACTTGTGTTATCTTTGACTAATAGTTAAATGTGTTTGATGATCAGAAACATTTTGTGTGACAAACATGCAAAAGAATAAGAAATCAGGAGGGGGGCAAATAGTTTTTCACACCACTGTATATATATATAAAAATTTTCAAATACATGTATACTTTTTATATTGGTTATTTTATAATAAAAGTAATTTCGTCCAATTTTTCATTATAAAAATATTTATTTTTATCATATATAAATATTTATTTGCATATTCATGACAAACCCCTGAAAAATAAAAATGTTACAAAATAAACATTATACAAGAATTTGTATTAATGGTCTTGATGGCTGTCTCGTGCCTAGGGTTTATTATAATAGTAATATAATATTTTATAATAATAAACCTAGGAATTTATGTTCTAATATAATATTTGATAGCGATTATCCATGGGAGGTGGGCATATATACAAGATACTTTTCTTTTCCCACGTGAGTCAGTCCGCGTCAGAGCTCTTTAACCAATCAGATGTGACCTCACCATTTCAACCAATCATAACCCGGCAGAAGCGCAGCCTTAATCCTGTTTACATTAAATAAACCGAGCGGGGGGAGGGGGGGGGGGCGTGTTCTTCGTACGTCGCTAACTCAGTTAGCTGTATTTGATTGTTGTGGATTTGTCCTGATCTTGGATTGTTTCGTTCTTCGATGCTCATCTCGCATTTGCTGTCACAACAACATGTCTGAACCAGGGGGGTGTTCTTCGTACGTCGCTAACTCAGTTAGCTGGATTTGATTGTTGTGGATTTGTCCTGATCTTGGATTGTTTCGTTCTCCGATGCTCATCTCGCACTTGTTGTCATAGCAACATGTCCGTAAGCTTGAACCTGCTCGGTAGCAGGTTTATTTCATGTAAACAGGATTAAGGCTGCGCTCCTGCCGGGTTATGATTGGTTGAAATGGTGAGGTCACATCTGATTGGTTAAAGAGCGCTGACGTGGACTGACTCACGTGGGGAAAGAAAAGTATCTTATATATATATATATATATATATATATATATATATATATATACACACGGCTTGCCATATATAAATATATAATTGATATCAAATATTATATTAGAACATAAATTCATAGGTTTTTTATTATTATAATAAACTCTAGGCACGAGACAGCCCTCAAGACCATTAATTCAAATTCTTGTATAATGTTTATTTTGTAACACATTTATTTTTCAGGGGTTCGTTATGAATATGCAAATATATATATAATAAAAATATTTTTTTATAATGAAAAATTGGACAAAACTAATTTTATTATAAAGTAAACAATATAAAAGTATACATGTTTTTGAAAAAAATATTCATATTTCTATTTTTCCATATACAACATATTTATTTTCATATTTCTTATTTTATTTCATTGTCTCATGTAATTTGTAAAACATATGCGCATATTATGTTCTAATATAATATTTGATTATGTGTGTGGTGGTGGTGGTGGGGGGATCCATGGCAGGGAAGCATTTCAGCGCATAACACGTCCCCCCACGTGTTATGCGCTGAAATGCTTCCCTGCCATGGATTTCAGCGCATAACAGGTGTTACAAAAAAAATTTAGCTTGTTTTTTTGTCATTTGTCAACCAATCAAAGGGCTTGTGATCAGTGTTTCTACTGTCGATGCATATCGCCTTTTAAACCAACACACGAACGCGCAATAATCCTAGACAACTCAATCCGGCCAGACTAATCATCAACAACAGGTGTGCTGGAAGAACCAACTTAGCCAGGTCTTAATTAGCACGATGATCTCATCTTAGATGTGTCAGTTCATCCCGGATGTTTCAAGCGACGTACGAAGAACACCCCCCAGGTTCAAGCTTACGGACATGTTGCCATGACAAGTGCGAGAAGCGCATCGAAGCACGAAATAATCCAAGATCAGGACAAATCCACAACAATAAAATCAACTCAATCAGTTAGTGACGTACGAAGAACGGACCCCAGTTTTATATGGATTTCATGTTTTTATTATTATTTTTTTGTTTCTTTTTTTTGTTTCGCAGCATGGTAATGTGTGTGCATGATTATGCCGTGCAATGCAATGTGTGTGCATGATTATGCCCTACAATGGACCCATCCACGTGACCAAGTCTCCTGTGATAGGCTTCAGGCCTCCCTTAACCCTGTACAGGATTAGTGATATAGAGAATGACTGGGAGTGACTGGGAGTTTTATATATTTATTTGTAGTGATGATAAATGGTCGATTCCTGTAGCAACTGTGCCTTACAGACTTGGGTCTTCAAACATAGACACAATAGTGCTGTATACCTAAAGGGGGATGGATCTATCATATTGTTGGCCATCCACCTCTAATGCTTGCTCTATTCCTTCCCCTTCAAAGGCTTAAAGCAAGGGTAAGGACAGGGATATTGTTGATGTTCCTGTGAGTTCTGCCTACATTACCTGCCATCTGTCATCATGAGCAGTCACTCTTAAAACACAACCGTTCCATTAAGCAATCTACAGTACAGTATAATATGCCAGCAATTACCTAGACAACCCTTTTGCTGCCTAACTGCGTCCATTGAGCAACCAATCATCTGGAACAACGGCCTTCTGTTACGTAATTTTACTGTTTTGTTGTTTTGTTGTTTTCAACATTAAACTTTATCTTCCTTATTATCTTCCTTATTCTCTCTGTGCCTTCTGTACGTTCAATAGAAAATTGATCGTCAACCATGTATAGTGTAGTCAAAAAAAAATAATCAGGAAAACAACCACACTACAACAGATAAGATAGAATATATACAGTAGTATTTATATAAAGAGTATATATAAAGTATATTTAGTGATTTTGTTTCTACATTCTACAACAATACTGGGGATTTCAAAACTATAAAATAAGACATATGGAATTAGGTAATTATGTACTGTAACAACAACAAAAACAACGGTTAGTTGTTATTTTAAGACACAGAGGTCGGCCTTTCTGTAATAGTTCTTGCAAGAACAGTATTGTCAAGTGCATTTGCAAAATCCCTCAAGCACCATAATGAAACTGGCTCTCATGAAGCCCATCCCAGGAGGGCGAGACCAAAACCTACCTCTGCTGCAGACGAGAAGTTCATTTAGAGTTATCAGCCTGAAAAATGACCAATTAACAGCACCTCAGATTAGAGGCAGCATTCCTTTACAATGTAGAAAGAAATAAAAATCAGGAACCATCATGGAGTTCGAAAGTGTTCTAAAACTGTTCAACGGTAATGTATATATATATACATATATATGTACAGTATATATACTAATAAAGAATTCATCTTTGAAAGTAAACACAGGCTGAGTGGCGCTTTCGTTTCTGTTACTGTTGTTTTTGTGTCTTCCACATAGGCTGAATCCCAATTCTATTTTCTACCCCTTCCCCTTGTCCCTTGAAATGAAGTGGAAAGGGGAAGGGTTTAAATATTTCCCCTAAGAAATGGGACACCACTACAACACTGTTATACGTCATCATACGTTGTCACTAGTTCCTAATGTTACGTTAGATGACATGCGCCGATGTTTATCACACATTCCAATAAGAGAGAGATTACTCACTCCCAAAGTTTTTTTTGCACCGTATTTCAATTTTTTTTTTTATTTTTATAATTTTCACCACGAACACGGATGAGCCTTCGGGTTTCCTCAGCCGTCCCTATACAGAATATAAATTACAAAACTGTGGTCACGTTGCAATAAGTAAGAATAGTGTAAGCACCGTTCATTTACATGTACACATATGGCCGTAAGCAAAACAAACAATGCGTTATCAAATGCTCGGCAAACTGCCGTGCTACTGAACTTTCATATTTGTTTGTAGCATGCAGTAAAGTGTATGTGACATAAAAATATATTTTTGTAATATCGTGCAATCGGTGCTATCCGCTAGCAAACTTTAGCGATTTTTTTGCAAACGTTTCTTTACAGAACATCACCATAAACACAAACACAAGACTAAAGGCAATATACATACAGTAGGTCACACTGGCGCGGCACTTCTAGTGTTAAAGGAAAAGTACTGAAGAAGGTTGTTCCACATTATTAAGCAGGCAACAGGTTTCAAGCAATATGGGAAAGAAAAAGGATCTCTGCTGCCGAAAAACGTCAAATATTGCAATGCCTTGGACAAGGTATAAAAACATTAGATATTTCATGAAAACGGAAGCGTGATCATCATGCTGTGAAGACATTTGTGGCTGATTGAGCGCACAGACAGGTTTGTGCAGATAAAGGCAGGATGAAGAAGGTTTCTGCAAGACAAATTCATCGGATTAAGAGAGCAGCTGCTGAAATGCCATTACAAAGCAGCAAACAGATATTTGAAGCTGCTGGTGCCTCTGGAGTCTCGTGAACCTCAAGGTGGAGGATCCTTTAGAGGCTTGCAGTTGTGCAGAAACCTACTATTTGGCCACCCCTAACCAATGCTCACAAGCAGAAACGGTTGCAGTGGGCCCTGGCACACATGAAAACAAGTTTTTAAACAGTCTTGTTTACTGATGAGTGTCATGCAACCCTGGATGGTCCAGATGAATGGAGTATTGGATGGTTGGTGGATGGCCACCATGCCCCATCAAGGCTGCCATGTCAACAAGGAGGTGCCGGAGTCATGTTTCGGGCCAAAATCATGGGGAGAGAGCTGGTAGGCCCCTGTAGGGTCCCTGAAGGTGTGAAAATGATCTCTGCAAAGTATATTGACTGACCACTTTCTTCCATGGTACAAAAAGAAGAACTGTGCCTTCTGTAGCAAAATCATCTTCATACACTACAATGCACCATCTCATGCTGCAAAGAATACCTCTGTGTCATTGGCTGCTATGGGCATAAAAGGTGAGAAACTCATGGTGTGGCCGCCATCCTCCCCTGACCTCAACCCCATTGAGAACCTATGAGGGTGGGAGGCAGTTTGTTTCAAAACAGCAGCTCTGGGAGGCTATTCTGACATCCCGCAAAGAAATTCAAACAGAAACTGTCCAAAAACTCAATAGTTCAATTGATGCAAGAATTGTGAAGGTGATATCAAAGAAGGGGTCCTGTGTTAAGATGTAACATGCCCTGTTAGGATGTTTTTGATTGAAATAGCTTTTGATTCCAGTAAATATGACCTCCTAATGTTGCAAATTCAACAAAAGCCTATTTTCAGTTCTTTACAACCTATAAAATGTTTTAATTCTAAGGTGTATAATAATTTGAAACTTTTTCAGTTTTTTATTTTTAAAATCCATTCATGTTATCATTAGGAGGTTTGTTCAATAAAATTAAAATTATACCTTAATAGTTGATGACTAGAAAATTATACTGACTGTCATTTGCATTGACTAATTATGAAAATCAAAGAAAGATATCATTTGCGTAATAATTTGGAACGCAGTGTATATATGTGTAAGGTTTCACAGCCCACCTGGCACCACACACACACAAAAAGTACCAAAAGGAGGGGTGTAGAAGTGAGTACAGCTGGTCTGGAATGTTTACAAAAGATAACATGGAGAAGAACAGAAGCTTGGGAGCACTTCTGCAATTATAAGCCTTCAGCAGTTTAATGACCCTGAACATAGATTATACTAAGGAATATGTTTGCAGATAGCGCAGCGTGTAGAGGTCAAAGAAAGAAAAAACTCTGTTCTCATGCACACATAATATCATGAAACATACTAGAAGTGATATAGTCCCTACAAAAACTTATATTATTTTATTTTCCCTCATTTTGTCTAGCTTTGGCCAGCTTACTGTATCTGCAAAATGGGGGATGAATTTGTGATACCAGCCGGCGAGATCCAGGAAACGTTGGAGAGATTTTAAGTCTTGTGGGGGAGGATATTCTGCCACCGCCTTTGTCTTCTCCGGGTCTAACTGCACACCTTCTTCAGAGATGACGTGACCTAGAAACTAGAGATGTTCCAATATCATTTTTCCCCTCCCGATACCGATTCCGATACTTGGGCTCAGGGTATCGGCCGATACCGAGTACCGATCCGATACCTGGGTGTGTATCTGTACAGTGTGTATATGTATATATATATATATACATACATAATATATATATATATATATATATATATATATATATATATATATAATTTCTTTTTTTAAGTAAAATACTACTAGCCCTGTGTAACGGGTTCGACCCTAAGTGCACGGGCGACACCATGAAACACGGACACGAGGCGAGGTCTTACAGGAAAAAGGTTCATTTATTTAGAAAAATGGGGAAGGAAAGGGTTAAAGGCTCTCTGCGGTCTTTTCCCCTTCGGCGGCAGGGATTTAAAGGCGGGCTCTACGCGGAAGTGAAGGTGCCGCGGGAGCTCGTGCAGCTCGTTCACGCGCTCCTCTCGCGGAGATCAAAGGCACCCCCTTTTTAAAGTCTCTGGGGCGCATCACATCACCCCGCTCTTGTGCCACTGTCTCTCATAAAATCCACCGCGTCGCAAAGTCCAGCTTCCCAACAGTCAGACCCCGAGCTACACTCCCCGCTGTGTTTTATAGCGCCGATAGCTCATGGGCCGTTGCCTGATTCTGCGGCCCTGCTACTTCACATACCTAAAGGGTGGGGAGGCCGCCTAACTAGTGAGCGAGGAGCAATATCAATTTGGGCGCACGCACATCACAGGCACATGCCGTGACACTCTGTAAGTAAGCTAAGCTAGCAAAGGTTATGTTTAGGAAAATGGTATCGGATCGGTACGTGGACTCAAATACTCGCCGATTCCGATGCCAGCTTTTTTTGTGGTATCGGCAGCATTTCCGATACCAGTATCGGAATCGGAACAACCCTACTAGAAACTTCAGCTGTCTCTTGAAGAAATGGCACTTCTTCCTATTGAGGGAGAGGTTGGCTTGTGTGAGTCTCTAAAACACTGCATTCAGATGTTTTACATGCTGCTCCAACAATTTGGAGTGAATGATGATGTCGTCAATGTAAACGAAACACGTTTTCCCTCTTAGATCTGCCAAGACCTTCTCCATCGGTCTCTGGAACATTGCGGCTGCGTTTCTAAGTCCGTTGGGCATGGACCGGAACTGAAATAATTAAAATTATTTCACGCACTCGAGTGCAATTATACGCACTCGATGACGCAGACTGGGACATGTTCAGAAACAGCTCCGATGATGACGTCAGCGTGTTTACGGAAGCGGTTGTGGGATTTATTGGGAAGCTAGTGTACGATACGGTGGAGAAAAAGACTATCAGAACGTTTCTCAACCAGAAGCCGTGGGTGGATAAAACCATCCGCGACGCTCTGAGATATCGCACCGCTGCCTACAACACGGGACTTGCGTCGGGGGACATGGAACCGTACAAGGCTGCATCATACAACGTCCGGAAGGCGGTGAAAGAGGCGAAGCAGCGCTACGGGAGAAAACTAGAGTCACAGCTTCAACAGAGTGACTCTAGGAGCCTGCGGCAGGGATTAAGGACAATTACGGATTATAAAGCACCAACATCCGGTATGACGAACGCGGACGCGACTCTGGCAGACGAGCTCAACACATTCTATGCTCGCTTCGAGGCTGCAGCTAAAGACGCTAGCGATGCTAATGCTAATGGCGCTAATGCTAATGATGAGCACCCGGAATGCGCTCATCATCTTCGAGCACGACGTGAGGAGAGCCTTCAAGAGAGTGAACACCAGGAAAGCAGCAGGACCAGACGGCATCTCAGGCCGTATCCTCAGAGCCTGCGCAGACCAGCTAGCACCTGTGTTCACTGAGATATTCAACATCTCCTTATCTCAGTCGGTGATCCCCACATGCTTCAAAGAGTCCACCATTGTTCCTGTCCCGAAGAAACCACATCCTGCTACCCTCAATGATTATCGCCCTGTAGTCCTCACCTCAGTAGTGATGAAGTGCTTTGAACGCCTTATCAGAGACTTCATCATTTCTTCACTACCCGACACACTGGACCCACTACAGTTTGCATACCGTCAGAACCGCTCCACAGATGATGCAATCTCTCATCTCCTCCACACATCACTCACTCACCTGGACACTAGGAAAGGGAATTATGTTAAAATGCTCTTCATTGACTACAGCTCTGCATTTAATACCATAATTCCCTCCACACTCACCACCAAACTGGAGCACCTGGGACTCAGCTCATCTATATGTCAGTGGATCTCCACTTTTCTGACTGGCAGACCACAGGCAGTAAGGATGGGCAGACATGTCTCAGCTACACTCACTCTCAGCACTGGAGCCCCCCAGGGTTGTGTTCTGAGCCCCCTGCTGTACTCTATGTACACCCACGACTGCGTGGCCACTACCAACTCCACCTCCATCATCAAGTTTGCTGACGACACCGTCGTGGTCGGACTGATCACCAACAATGATGAGTCGGACTACCTAGAGGAGATTGGAAATCTGGAGAACTGGTGGAAGAGGAACAATCTCCTCCTGAACGTCAGTAAGACAAAGGAGCTGATAGTGGACTTTAGTACAAAGCAGGAGAGGAACTACCAGACCCCTGTCATCAACAGCAGCCCAGTGGAGAGAGTGGACAGCTTCAGATACCTCGGTGTTCACATCACTCAGGACCTGTCATGGTCCTGTCACATCAGCACCGTGGTGAAAAAAGCCCGGCAGCGTCTGTACCACCTCAGACGCTTGAGAGACTTTAGACTGTCCTCCAAGGTGCTCAGGAACTTCTACTCCTGCACCATAGAGAGCATCCTGACGGGAAACATCACGACCTAGTTTGGGAACCGGACCATGCAGGACAGACGAGCTCTACAGAGGGTGGTGCGATCAGCCGAGTGCATCATCCGCACTGAGCTCCCTGACCTGCACTCGATCTACAGCAAGCGGTGCTGGACTAAGGCCAGGAAGATCATGAAGGACCTCAGTCACCCCAGTAATGGACTGTTCTCTTTGTTGCGGTCTGGGAAGCGATTCCGCTCCCTAAAGGCCAACACAGAGAGGCTGAGGAGAAGCTTCTTCCTGCAGGCGATAAGGTCTCTCAATCACAATCACACCTCCACACAGGACTAATAACATCTTTTTAAGCTCACAACACTGACTGGACAATCATGGACACATTCATACATACTTGCAATAAATATTTATACATCTGGACAATTGCACATGTCACTTTCATTAGTCACCTTTCATGCATATTTGCACAACCACGGTCACTTTTTTCTTCAACAATATTTTTATTGATTTTAACAGGGATAAAACAGAGTAAACATGTAATATTTTAATACAGGTTTTATAATCCCCTTATAAACCCTATAGCACCCACCCCGTCCCTCCCCGACTCCAAGCCAGTTTTACAAGGATATGAAAGGCTAAACGCCAGGCATTGAGAGAAACCAAAAAAGAATAAAGAATATGGAGCTGGAAGTTTTTTGGTTCTACGTGCAAAAAATAAATAAATAAATAAAGAGGCACTTTTAATTCTATATATATATATATATATATATATACCCCCCCCTATATTTCTATATTTTGCAATATTTTATTATGCCCTTATTGTACAGTTAATTTTACTAGTTAAATTTATTTCTTTAGTATTTCCTTTTTATTGATTATTTATTTTACGTACAAGCTTTTATTTTCTTTTTAAGGTCACTGGCGGTCGTGTAAGCATTTCACTGCATATTATACTGTGTATGTGTCATGCACACTCAATCTGCGCCCGGCACTAGGACCCGGAAGTAAGGCGGGCGCCAAACCAGGAAGTATAAAAAAGGTAAACAAACGTTAGCTTACCGCTCAGTCATTGAGTTTCGGCCCATGTCGGTTCCGGCTGTCTGTCTGCTACACCGTGAGTACTCACTATCTTTGGTTCTGCTTCCTGATATTGTGTGTGTATTTATAGGACGCGGGTTAAATTTGTGTTTTTCCCTTGCTCCTCTTTCGTGAGAGTCCTTATAATAAATCGTGTGGTTATCCTGCCTACTCGCTTACATCCGCGTTTGGGTTTACCATCCACGCTACATTGGGCTAACCGCTAAAGCTGCGTCTTCTGGTCACCGAGGTTAGTTCATCCTGACAGAATGACTGAGCCCTCCGCGGTGAACCCAGCGGATTACGCGCACCTCTGCGACGTGGTAGATCGGCATGCCGCGCTCATTGATAAGCTAACCGGAGAGATCGCTAATCTGCGCCGGGGCCTCCAAGACGTAGCGGCCTTGCGCCGCGAGGTCGCGGAGCTCCGGCGGGAGAACGCGGATCTCCTAGCGGCTGTAGATGACGCGGCTAACCGGCCTCCCGTCGCGGCGGCCGCGCCGCCGCACCAGCCCCCCCCCCCCCCTCCTTCTGATGTATTTCTTGCGCTTCCAGACAAATGGGATGGCACCGACGGGAGATGCAGTGTATTTTTGACATCACTGAATCTAGTGTTTGAGTTCAATTCCACCAAGTACTCCACCGATCGGCTACGCATTGCTCTCCTCGTCTCATTGCTATCCGGGCAGGCAGCTGAGTGCGCCACGGCAGTAATTCGATCAGATTCTGACACCGCCCATTCCTACAATGAGTTCACCCGCCAACTCCAGATGACATTCGGACACCCTGTGGGCGAGGTGGAGACCGACACCAAGCTTTACCACCTGCGGCAGGGAGGATCGTCCGTGAGCCGTTATACTGCAGAATTCCGCACCCTCGCTGTACAGACATCTTGGGGAGATACCGCGCTCCGGACATCCTTTTACGAGGGACTGGCTTCCCGGATTAAGGACGAACTAGCCGGACGAGAGCTACCAGCCACCCTGGAGGGACTGATCCAGCTCGCCCTCCGCATTGACCAGCGCCTCCTCTCTCGTTCGAAGCCAGCCCCGAGGACCCTGCCGCCCACCGCCACCCACGTCTACACTCCATCTCGACCTACAACCATCTTCACTCCCGCCACCACTGAACATGTCGGATCTCCACCTCCTGCCGTGGTTAACACCGGAGCCGGGGAACCCATGCAATTAGGGCGCGCCTCCCTGACCGTGGCGGAACGAGAACGCCGGTTTCGAGAGAGTTTGTGTGCCTACTGTGGGTCGGCGGCTCACCACCGAGCAATCTGCCCACTGCGCCCGGGAAACGCGCAGACCCGGTGAGCAGGAGGAGAGGCCCCATCCACCTCTCCACCATCACCAATGCCACCACCTCTCGCCTCACGGTTCAGGTAACCCTCCAGTTTGGCCACAAACGGGTCTTAAGTACTGCGTTTATCGATTCTGGTGCCGCAGGCAACTTTATTGACTCCACCTATGCCAAAGAAATGGGGGTGAATATCGAGGCGTTATCCCAGCCTCTTCGCATTACTTCTGTTGACGGTCAGCCCCTCTCAACCAGCCCCATCACTCACCAGACCCAACTACTCACCTTCGTCATCGACCAACACCAGGAACAGCTACATTTTTACCTCACCCCCATCTCGTCTCCTCCCATCATACTCGGCTATCCCTGGCTGCTACAACACGACCCTCTCATCTCCTGGGCGCAAAACCGGATCCTCCAATGGGGGCCGACCTGCAGCAAACTCTGCCTACGGGCACAGGCTGGGACGTGTTCCAAGGAGTCCGAGGCCCCCGAAGTCGACACCAACGCCATCCCACCTGAATATAGGGACCTGTTTGAAGTCTTCTGCAAGAGGAAAGCCACCAACCTACCACCACATCGCCCATACGACCTGGCGATAGAACTTCAGCCAGGCTCCATTCCCCCCCGCGGCCACCTTTACTCCCTATCTACCACCGAGACGCGAGCTATGGAGGAGTACGTCGCCAATGCCCTTCGTCATGGCACCATCCGGCCCTCCAGAGCGATTTCCAAGATGGCTCCCGTGACTCTTAGGAAGTCCAGCCCCACAATCAGAGGGAAGGCCAGGTGAGAGTTGCTCATGACATAAGTATTCAGCTCACATTCAGCAGTGTGCTAATTGTAATGAAGCATGCTTTGGGTTTGAGTTAATGTGTTTTTCCATCAGCCATTACAAACTTCTGGGGAGAAGAGACGTCACACTTGACCTCCTGTTCGCAGAGCTGCCGCCATAGATGTTTCCTCATAAGCGTGTAGGAGCTTCCTGTATCCACCACAGCATTTACTTTCTTTCGCTGCACTGTAACTGGAACTAGGAGGAGAGATGGAGCTGAAAGGGGTTGAGTGATGGAGAGTCCCGCTACGTGTTTCGAAGGAGCCCGCTCACCTGCTTTCTTATGGCTCTTCTCCTTACTGTGCTGAGACTCTACCTTCTGCCAGTAGTCTTTGGTGCCCTTGCAGTCTTTTTCCACCCTGGAACCTATCTTCACCAGCTGTTCAACTGTGTTCACTGTTCCTCTTAGACACCCTGCCACTCTTGGGTTGATGTTATTCAGGATTCGACCCACCAGTTCTTCCTCGGAGATGTCAGGCGTAGGTGAAGTCCCTCAGGCATTGTCCAGGCTGCTGTACTAGAGACCTTAGTTGTCTTCAACTTCTGTTAAATAATCATCAGGTAAGAATGCCACCATGAATTGCTGTTTAAAAGACTTCCAGTCCTTCACCTTGCCTTTCTCTGCCTTCCACCAGCTCAGAGCAGGTCCTCGTAGAATTGTGAGGAGGGTCTCCAGATAATTCTCGCACTGCTCCATGAAGTTGAGCACGTCCGCTGTCTCTGAAGCGTTGCCAACGGCTGAAAACTCCAAGCAAATGGGTGGTCGAGCATAAAAGGAAGAGGAAGAGGGTGAAACTGAGAAGGTAAGCTGAGCAGAAGAATGAGGAACATTAGGAGAAATATTGTAAGTTATATGACTGCTTGTTTGCTGTACCTTTGCTGTAGATGCTGGGACTGGTGTACCGGGAGAGTGTAGAGCAGGAGATTGGGGTGATGCAGGGGTGTAGGCCTGTAACCTATGGATGGTGGGTGTACTAGTGCGCCGCAGTTTCTTCATCTGGTTTTCCCAGATAACGTCACGCCGCAGAAAACAGTCAGTGACAGCTCTCTCCAGTTTCTCTAGAGACTCTTGACAGTAGCGCTCCAGCCCTTCTAGCCTAGCGTCCACTTCATGAAAACTGGTTTCTCTGTTGATACTGCTGTTTATGGATTGTCTAAAATCCTGCTCCAACGTGCTCACTTTATCTGTAAGCGCCACCACATCCACCTTGCATTGATTTAGTTCAGTTTGTAGTGTGTGTACAACATTAATATCAGACATATGAGCAACAATATCATCATCATCCTCATCATCATGTCTATCTGATATATATATATATATATATATATATATATATATATATATATATATATATATATATAGTTAACTAATCAATGAAGTTATTTCAGCTGTAGGGTTACGGTGTGTATCCTCTACATCATCCAACACATTACTTGTAGATGCGGTCATATTATTTCACCAGTTTTGACGCGTAGCTTTGTCTTAAAGTTTCACTCACACGACAGAAGTCCGATCTCTATGTCTCTTGTAGTTTATTTTGTCAGCATCAAAGAATCAACACTTCATACAGTCGTCTTGAGTAAATCCACTGTGATTACAGACACCAGTTGCTGCATCTTGCAAATCTCTGACTTTTACAACAACCTGTTTGCTGTATCTTACAAATTACAGTCTTAGCTTACGTGTATAACAACACTCTTGTTGTATATATCTACTTACGGGAGCTTACGGTTACAACAACCTAGTTGTTGTATCTTACATTCTTAGCTTACCGGGAGCTCATGAGCTTACGTTTCCGTAGCCTTCCGCATCTAAACTGAACTCTCTATCATATGACAGTCACAATGACATCACAGACCAACAGATTGTCAAAATGGATGCATAACTTAGAAATTGAAAGCTTATGGCTTATGTAACAAACTTAATGCTTAATGCTTTACTAATGAATAGAACAAGGTAGAATAAATGAAATAACAACAAATAAAATAAAAGAAACACAACAACAAATTCATAACAAGTACGATATGGCTCTTACATTACTAGTAACAGCAAAGTCGGCCTTTGCAGCACCACTAGCATTAGCATTAGTGTTATTAGCGTCCATTTTGTTCTGCCAAGACACACAAAACCGGAAAATACCCGAAAACACCAAAATTCCCTGTACAGGCAACCACTAAGTAAAGACGCGCCACAATAACTAGAATTAAACCGAACCAAAGTGTATTGTACAAAACTAACCAACAAATAAACAAACAAGGTGCACCAAAACCAATATATACAAAATATATACAAATATAAACAATGGATGAAGTGTATGTGTGTGTGTGTGTGTGTGTGTGTGTATGAAAGTCCAGAGTCAGTGTTATTACAGTGTGTGAAATGGTGTACGGGAGAGATAGCTCAGCCTCACCGGTAAAGATCTTGAATCCAGGAGCACGAGAAACGGACTGAGAGATGAATTGTAAGTGTCCTGAAAGATTAATCCAACCAGGGAAAAGTAATCCTTCATAAGGAATAAACAAACTCTCTCTCTCAAATATCAACAGTGCTGTGTATAACATCTGCCCGTGTTGGGTCCTTTGCCGGTTCTGGCTTTATACCGGCACACGTGACCCGACGCCGCTACAGCTCTCAGGATTAAGGGAGCTGTCTGCGGTGCTGAACACGCACTGGGTTTCACTTCCTCTAGCCAAGTGGTTCTCAAAGTGTGGGGCGTGCCCCACTAGTGGGGAATACAGTCATATTTTCTTTGTTGCGTCCCTGGACCCTAGACCGGGGGGTCGTAACACTGCGCTACATAGACCCCCCCCCCCCCCAGCCTCCGGTGTGTGACGACCGTCCTAGCGCATTACTGTAGATCTACCACATTCATGTTTTGTGGGTTGCCCCAAAACATAGTGTAATATATTGGCTCTTTTACTTTTTTTTGCTGGTCCTTCCCAATGGGCGTTAGCTTAACAGGAAAGTTTTGATGGGCAGAGGAAAGAGATTGTGCCTGTTGCCAAACCAGCTCGCCCAGTAGCTCTGGCGCCTCGTTCTGCCGGGCCCAGTGGTAGCTGGCTTGTTTGGCTGGCTGAGTTCCTGGTGAATATTTCTCCTTCTCCGCTGTGATCCTCTGTCTTGGCTGTAATGGTGGGTGGTCTGCGGTGTATTGTTGTTTGGTAAGCTGATCCTGTGGTCCCTGGAGAGGTCCGCCAAGTGGTAGCTCCTGGGTTTTCCCCCTGGTTTCTTGAGGGGTGGAGTTACGGGCATGGACGATCTCTGGTAGGCACTGGTCCCCTTACCCTGGCTCTTGGTGCTCTGGCAGACTTTCTTGCTTATGGAGGGTCACTAGGCGACGTCTAGGAGGCTTAATAGGGTTTTTGGCCCCCCCGGTGGCCACCTGCCGGCTTGCGATGAAAGTCGTTCAAAAACCTCAGTGTAAAGGATGGTGGGACTACCAGTTGAAACCTTCCTTCTTTCTTCATAGGCACTCTACGATACAATGCCCCCTGGTGGTGTTCGAAGGTGACCCCTTGATCCTGGGACTTTCCGGGGTCCACTACCGTGGCCAGTAGAACTACCTTCATACCTTCCTGCTGAGCTCGTATCACCTCACAGGTCACTGGGTAGAGCGGAGGACACCTCCGAGGTCAGTTGCAGAGGGTCTGCCTTTGGGGGTAAGGCATAGTAGAGCTGAGGGGCCACAGAGTGGGGCTGAGCATAGGAGGGCCCCGCCAGGGCTGGTGTAGAAGCTTGTTCTGGGGCTCCTTCTTTATCCTTCTCCTGGCTGAGTTGGGGACATCCCTTCTGCAGGTACTCTTTCACTTTCACTCCCATGCAGTCCATCTCTACTTCCTGTGCCTGTTTCACCAGATGCTCATCGGAGTTTATTGTGCCTCTGATACCACCTGCCACTCTCGTGTTCTGGTTCGTGAGCTCGGCACCTGCGATGCTCGCTGACAGTGTGGAGTCTCCCAGTTCTGGACTCCAGGTGGCTGGGAGTTTGTGTACACAGAGAGGAGGTAGCTGGCATATCCAGGGAGGTAAGCCGGGAGGAGGAAGGTGCTCGTGTAAAAGGAGGAACGTCACAGGTTACCTGGCTGATTTTGTATTGGAGGTTTCGTCTAGGTATCATGACTGGTCTTGGTTGTAAGCAGATCAGAAGGGTGTGATGGCGCAGGGTGGCAGGCCTGTGGTCAGCGCAGAGTTGGCATACTAATGGGACGTAGCTTCTTCAGATGCCTCTCCCACATACAGTAGCGTCTCTTCGCAGAAAACAGTCATTGCTGCTCATTCCAGTTTCTCTAGGGCCTCACGGACGTAGTTTTCCTAGCCTGTTAAGCTAGCATCCACGGCCTGCCAAAATCTAGTGCTATTTGTGGATTCTTTAAAAGCAAGATCTACCAAGTTAACTTTCTCAGAAAGAGACAAGAAATCCACTTTACATTGATTAACCTCTGTCCTCACATATAACAGCCATATTAGACACTTCAATCACAACACCATCATACTCATCATTAGGTTTGTTATATAAATATAATGAGCTTAAAAGGGATGTTAATTCTGCTGCAGTCCTACTTTGAGTTACAACATCACCAACATCAATATCCTGCCAATAACCTGAACCAACAAGGTTGGCCATATTGCTATGATTAGCATTAGCTTTGTTAACGTGCATCTTGTTCTGCACAGTCACACAACACTGGAAAATACGTACAAACAGATCCCCGTACATACGAGCCACCAATATGTAACGCTTGGCAAAGATATTAAACCTAGTTACACTCAGAGGTGGAAAGAGTAATAAAATTTTGTACTCAAGTACAAGTACTGTTACTTCAGTGAAATTTTACTTAAGTACAAGTAAAGTTACCATTATAAAAATCTACTCAACTAAAAGTAAAAAGTAGCTCATTAAAAAATGTACTCAGAGTAAAAGTTACCGAGTTACTTTTTTATTTTTATTTTTTTAACAGCGGGGGTGGGATGAGGCATTCTAGCGTAGTTCAAAAAAGATAAGCTGATATAAAATCTCAAAGTAATTGTTTTTTAACTGAAGGAACACCTTTGCATAATAAAGCTGTTGTCTTTCTTGTGCTTAAAAATCAAAGTGGTCACTTAAATATGGTGTTACGTCCCAGTCTAGGGTCATACAGCAAAAGAATGGTTCAGGGTTCTATTTTAAACTGTATGGAAATAGTGGTATATGGCAGAAAGAACTAGATCCAACTGATGAAAAAATGAGGTTTGTATACACACACACACACACACAACAGGAGGAGGATCAGATTCAGGATGGACCCAGGCCAAAATAATAAACAAAATGGTATTTATATTTAGTAGCTAGATTACCTGCAAAAAAAAAAAACACAAACAAAAATACAGGTACCTTCCCGGCCTTCCTAAACCTATATAAACTATATAAAATATAAACCTAAGCTAAACTATATAAAATACCTGGCTCAAAAAAGTCTCACAGTCTAATATTTCACTGGATTGTTTTAGCTATGATTAAGCTGTGGGACTGCTTTGATAACCTTATATATATTATGTATATATAATTTTATCCCCCCCCCATCATTCCGTACAATAAGGTAGTCAGCTATCTTTATTTTATTCCTGAGCAAATAAATTCCCAAATAAACTCCCTCTTCCAAAAATAAATGGCAGCCACGCCCCTGCTACTAGTGAGTGCACAGACATACAGTGAAATTATCTACAAATATATACAAAGACCAACCAAACCATAGGGACAAAGCAATAATCAAAGTCAATTGGAGGCAAAAAGTCAAAACCGGAATACACAACCAAATATCAAAACACCAAAATCACAACCTCTTTCATCTTTCCCGCGTCTCTCTCCAGTCGCGCTAGTCGATGACGTCACTCAGGGCGGAAGCGACCGTGTGGAAGGTCAGGAAGATGCCGATGTCAGAAAACCTGGAGTGGAGTCTGGAGCGGCGCGCGACCAGGACATGATACACACACGCGAGCGCAACGGAGCATTTATACAAAGCATAATATTTTTTTATCATTTTCATTCATTTATTTTTTACTCAGTAGCGAATATGATTTAAAATGTAGCGAATTACAATACTTCAAACAAAACGTACTTAAGTAAAAGTAAAATTACAGATTTTTAAAACTACTTTAAAAAGTAGAAATACACAAAAAAGCTACTCAATTACAGTAACGCGAGTAAATGTAATTCGTTACTTTCCACCTCTGGTTACACTATAGCGAGGTCTGAAATCTGACTTCCGGTGTAGGGTAGGCCAAACGGAACCAGAAAAGACTTATCCTAATAACCAAAGTGTATTAAGTGACAAAATAACCCAAAAAGTGCACCAAACAAAACACAATATTTACAAAATATTGTCATGCACACTCAGCTGCGGCCCGCATTAGGACCCGGAAGTAAGACGGTCGCGAACCTGAAAGCATAAAAGGAAACAAAATGGCGCCGCACATCGCTCTGTCATTGAGTTTTGCCCATGCTATCTCGGTATCGTTCGTGTTCACGTGAGTACTCACTTTCTTGGGTTTGCTTTCAGACTGAGTGTGTGTTTATAGGATGCGGGTTAGATTGTGTCTTTCCTTTGCTCATTCACTTTGAGAGTCCTTATAGCAAATCGCGTGATTATCTTGCCCGCTCGTGTCAATCCACGTTTGGGTTTACCATTCATGCTACAGGGCTAACTGCTAAAGCTACATCTTTCTGGTCGTCATTGGGTTAGTTCATGACATTCTCCAAGGCAGTGCACCTGGTGGCCCTTGCCGGACTCCCGTCAGCTAAAAACACCGCCGAGCTGATATTGGAACAAGTAGTCCGATTGCATGGGTTCCCAAAGGACATCGTCTCGGACAGAGGTCCCCAGTTCACCGTCCAGTTCTGGAAGGCCTTCTGCCATCTAATCCATTCAACCTGCAGTCTGTCTTCTGGTTACCACCCCCAGACGAATGGTCAGACGGAGCGAACTAACCAACAACTGGAGCGTTACCTGAGGTGCTTTGTGTCAGATCGGCAACGCTCCTGGGCCCGCTACCTCAAATGTGCCGAGTTGTCCCACAACCTCCATGTGTCCTCAGCCACCAACCTGAGCCCATTTGAGGTGTGTCATGGTTTCCAACCTCCGATGTTCGCCCACCAAGAACCGGAGGTTGATGTAACATCGGCCCAACAGTTTTTTCGCCGGTGCCGGCAGCTATGGCACCAAGCCAACCTTGCCATCCGACGCGCCAACACCAGCTACGTCACTCAACACCGCCGTCGGCACCCTCCGGGACGGTTATACCACGTAGGTGACAAGGTATGGCTATCCACCAGGAACCTTCACCTACACACAGAGTCACGGAAGCTGTCACCGAAATTCATTGGACCATACCGCATCACACTAAGGGTCAACCCTGTCACCTACTGGCTCCAGCTGCCTGCGGCGCTCCGGATCCACCCCATCTTCCACACCTCCCAACTGAAACCATTCATCACCTCACCCATGGTTACACCCACGCCCCCCTGCTCCTCCCCCCCGTATCATTGATGGTGGTCCCGCTTACACCGTGCGACGGATCCTCGACTCGCGCCCTCGGGGCAGGGGCACCCAGTATCTGGTCGACTGGGAAGGCAACGGCCCCGAGGAGCGGTCCTGGGTCCCAGCACGAATCATCCTCGACTCCGGGCTCATTAGGGACTACCGTCACCGGGTATCCTCCACCCCTGGACCGTCCGGAGTCGGTCCTGGACAGGGGGGTACTGTCATGCGCACTCAGCCGCGACCGGCATTAGGACCCGGAAGTAAGACGGTCGCGAACCTGAAAGCATAAAAGGAAACAAGATGGCGCCGCACATCGCTCTGTCATTGAGTTTTGCCCATGCTATCTCGGTATCGTTCGTGTTCACGTGAGTACTCACTTTCTTGGGTTTGCTTTCAGACTGAGTGTGTGTTTATAGGACGCTGGTTAGATTGTGTCTTTCCTTTGCTCATTCACTTTGAGAGTCCTTATAGAAAATCGTGTGATTATCCTGCCCGCTCGTGTCAATCCGCGTTTGGGTTTACCATTCACGCTACAGGGCTAACTGCTAAAGCTACGTCTTTCTGGTCGTCATTGGGTTAGTTCGTGACAAATATATACAATATACAAAAATGAATGTTTGAGTGTGTGGATGGCATCAAATGACCAGAGTCTGGATTATTATGGAGGGAGTACAAGTGTGTGTGGTGGGAGAGATAGCTTTGTCTCAAAGGTAAGTTGAGTCTGGGAGCACGAAAACGGCAAAAGAGCGGCAAGGGTAAATCCAACTATGGTAAATCCACTTGTCACTCCAATCACTTTCTCTTGTAAAAAATCCAGCACGCTGTCTCCTCATACTCTCCACACCGAGTATATTTCCCGACCTGTCATTGGGATTCCCTCGCGCTGTAACCGCGCATGCTCGAGAGAGCTTAACCCTGGAACCAATACACAGTCATTTAGGAACAAAATAAACCATATCAGGTTTGTTTATAAGGCTCTGTGATTTTATTTTTATTTACCGGCTTATTGTAGCCAATATAAACGCCCCCATTATGTGTTATGATCTAATACATTACAGTGTTATGATCTGGGGTTGCTTCAATTGGTCAGGTCTAGGACCCACATATATAAATAAAATGAAGTCACCAGAATGTTCTGGATGACCAGGTTATCACATTAATGGAGATTTTCTTCCTTGAAGTTTCTATATTTCTAGATTTTATTTCTTATTTTATTCCATGTTTATTTCCTATTAATAATCTTTTTTTAAGGTCACAGACAGTCATTTAAACATTTCACTGCATATCGTACTGTGTATGACCGTGTATGTGACAAATAAAATTTTTATTTAAATTTGTTATTTAGCTAAAGCATTAACACGATTTTTTTACAAATTGTTGCATTTTGTTTTATTTGAATACTGCAAATACTGCATTAATACTGGGTTATTTTGATGCGTTGTGATGTTGTCATTGTCTTTAAATATACACTAACTAAATAACAATAGTTATATTTGGAATTTAGGAGAAATATTGTCAGCAGTTCACAAAAAAATTAAACAGAACTGTGTGTAAGGAAAAAAAAAACATAAATAACTGATAATTTTGCAGTGGTCTTTTATTCCTGTTCTGGAGCTGTATTATATGGCATGTTACATAATAAAGACTAAATTAAACTCTACAGTATGTACTATACAGTATACTACAGTACCTGTTAAAAAAGCAGCTTCTTCTAATTAGCTGTCCTTTGTGCTCACTTTTTTAAGTGTAGGATTAAGTGGCCGTCATTCAAAGATAAACAGCGCTAATTACCTCTGATTGCTAAGTAAATTGCTACATTCCTGACACACTTAGTCCTGACAGGCTTAGTTGATGGAACACTAATCCCAATCTCCACTCCATCAGTGCTTGATCAGGCATACATGTCACAAAAGGGATATGCGGCAATAAACGTCCAGGTAGTGGTGGACCACAGGGGTCTAATCAATGACCTGGTGGCGAAGTGGCCTGGCAGCACCCATGACAGTTTTGTCTGGGCCAATTCTGCCATGGGTGAGCAAGCAGAAAGAGGTGAATTTGGCCAGAGTGTGTTCCTCGGGGACAGTGGATACCCTCTAAGAACGTACCTCTTCACACCGGTATCCAACCCACATACTCCGACTGAAAGAGCCTTCAATGTTGCACACATTCACACTCGCAACATCGTCGAGCGTGCAATTGGACTCTGGAAGCTGCGCTTTCGGTGTCTGCACAAGTCCGCAGGAGGATTGCGCATGAAGCCTCACAGGTGTTGCGCAGTTACGGTGGCAATAGCCATTCTCCATAACATGGCTCTGCGTGGAAACGCACCTTTACCAGAGGAGGAGGAGGAAGAAGCGAATGAGGAGGAAGATGCAGAGGTGGACGTTGAGGTCTTCAATCCTCCACAGAGGGCTGCACTGCATGCTGCCGGGATTGAGGCAAGGCAGCAGTTGATTGAAAACGTTTTTGTTTAAAATATGTTTTATTTATTATTAGCAATCATCCATGACTGGATGGATTTTTTTTTTACATTTTATGATGAAATTTGATTTAGTTAAATAAGAAAATAAACTTGGGAGTTTCAAACCACGCATCCATTCATTTTTCGGTGTGACTGTAATGCTTAGAACCTCTGTCATCTCATCGTATTCATTACATATGTGCGCTATACAACCCCAACGACTGACATGCTTCTCCTAAAGTTGTATAGGCCTAAACATTAGAATATCTCTGTCAAAAGTTCACTGGATGCCCAAGCTAAAATGTCGTATTGCTGATTAATCTTGATTTATCTAATGGCTAGTGAACTCAGGTGTGACGGTTGACCCCTAGAGGGCGCCTAACGCCCGTTCTTGGTTTTTGTTTTGTAGTTTGTTTTAAGTTTCGTTTTGACTTCGTTTCCCAGTTTGCACCTCGGTCAGGTGACGTAGAAGCTCACCTGAACCGAGGGAAGTTAATGAGTTTAGTCTGTTATGTTTTGTATAAATAGCCTGGTTGAAGTTCAGTCAGGCGTCTAGCTTTAGTTACATTATGTTTCAGTTGTGTTTGGGATGTTTATGTTTGCCTTTTGATGCCGAATAAAAGGACTTTGTTAAACCGTCAGCTCGCCTCCTCCGCGTTCATGCCACGCACACACTCCAAACGCACACATCATAGAGTGAAACGAGACAGAAAGCTAGACCGTCCAAGTGGCATGGCGGAGGATTTCCCCCTGGATTATTTTTGGGGGGGCGCGGAGACCATCTCGCCCGAGCTGGCGGACTGGTGGGAGGAGAGCGAGGAAGAGATGTATCGCGGCTGGGAATACAGTTTGCTGGTGGAGCAGGAGGATTTACTGGAGAACAGCGAGGAGCTCGGCGAGACAGAGTTCTGGCAAGGCTGGGAAAACTCCAGGTACGCTGAGGAGGCGGCGAGGGTGGAGGAGAACGTGACACAGAGTGAGAGGATGGCGGGACATGGCTGGAAAGGCAGCGGGTTCGCCATCCGGCGCACGCCCTGGAGGGGTGTGACAGCCGAGGGAGAGACGGGAGAGTGCTACAGGCAGTGGGCGGAGGACAACGAGGAGCGCATCCGAGACCTACGGGAGCAGGTGGTGCGGCTCCAACAGCTGCTCGTCCAGGTTCGGGAGAGCCAGGCTGTAGTCTCGGAGGTCCTCCCTCTCTCGGACCCGGACGACATGCTCCCCATTCCGCCACTGCCTGGGATCGGCGCGGAGGACTACGCACCGCAGCTAGAAAGCGTCATCCTTCCGCCTCCTCCAGACATCCAGGACAGCGAGCTAGCATGTCAGCAGCCGCTGACCGACGCACTCATTCTGCCGCCGCCTCCCGGCTTCGATGACAGCGAGCTAGCGTGTCAGCAGCCGCTGTCCGACGCTCCCGTTCTGCCGCCGCCTCCCGGCTTCGAGGACAGCGAACCAGCGTGTCAGCAGCAGCTGACCGACGCCCCCGTTCTGCCGCCGCCTCCCGGCTTCGAGGACAGCGAACCAGCGTGTCAGCAGCAGCTGACCGACGCCCTCGTTCTGCCGCCGCCTCCCGGCTTCGAGGACAGCGAACCAGCGTGTCAGCAGCAGCTGACCGACGCTCCTGTTCTGCCGCCGCCTCCCGGCTTTGAGGACGACGTTGCGCCGCCGTCGAGCGCCGTGCACGCTCCAGAGCCATCGTCGAGCGCCGTGCACGCTTCAGAGCCATCGTCGAGCGCGCTGCACGCTCCAGAGCCGTCGTCGAGCGCGCTGCACGCTCCAGATCCGTCGTCGAGCGCGCTGCACGCTCCAGAGCCGTCGTCGAGCGCGCTGCACGCTCCAGAGCCGTCGTCGAGCGCGCTGCACGCTCCAGAGCCGTCGTCGAGCGTCGTGCACGCTCCAGAGCCGTCGTCGAGCGCAGTGCACGCTCCAGAGCCGTCGTCGAGCGCCATGCATGCTCCAGAGCCGTCGTCGAGCGCCACTCCAGCGCGTTGGCAGCCGCCGAGCCCGTCTCCAGCGCGTCGGCAGCAGCCGAGCCCGTCTCCAGCGCATCGGCAGCAGCCGAGCCCGTCTACAGCGCGTTGGCAGCAGCCGAGCCCGTCTCCAGCGCGTCGGCAGCCGCCGAGCCCGTCTCCAGCTCAGCAATCACTGAGCACGCTTCCAGCCCCATCACCCAGCCTCCTGGACAGGAGGCGAGAGGTAGAACATTGGGGTGGGTGTCCGGGGCCTCCGGCGATGCTCCGGAGGAGCATTTTTTTGGGGGGGATGATGTGACGGTTGACCCCTAGAGGGCGCCTAATGCCCGTTCTTGGTTTTTGTTTTGTAGTTTGTTTTAAGTTTCGTTTTGACTTCGTTTCCCAGTTTGCACCTCGGTCAGGTGACGTAGAAGCTCACCTGAACCGAGGGAAGTTAATGAGTTTAGTCTGTTATGTTTTGTATAAATAGCCTGGCTGAAGTTCAGTCAGGCGTCTAGCTTTAGTTACATTATGTTTCAGTTGTGTTTGGGATGTTTATGTTTGCCTTTTGATGCCGAATAAAAGGACTTTGTTAAACCGTCAGCTCGCCTCCTCCGCGTTCATGCCACACACACACTCCAAACGCACACATCATAGAGTGAAACGTGACATCAGGTCGCAAGTTTGGAAGACAGCTTCTTTCACCGCTGCTCAGACTCAAGCACAGCAAACCCTTTTCAGACACTCATCATCTCAGACTAATGTCGATGATGCTCTGCTACTACAAACAAGTGTTTAAAAATAAACGTCCACCTAAAACATGCTTTAATTTCCTTGTGGATAAATAGAGCAACATTTTACACGTAGGTTTTATTGCAATAGGGAATCAGTTTTTCTCCAGACACATGAAGGCTGACAAATAATGTCTTGTCTTTGTGCCACACGATTACTTAGTCTTAAAGAAGACACACACATGAGACTGGGGAGCTTGGATTATACTCGACACTTTATTAACAGCAACATATTTAAAAAATAAAATGTAAAGAAATAGGTGCAAACACTACAAATGACATACAAAAACTATTTACACAGACCACACACACACACACACACACACACACACGGTCACTGGTGTGACTGTTGCTCAGCATCTATAAAAGAAACAAAAACAGACCATCGGATTAGCAACTGAGGAAATTAACATCAAAATATGAACGAAAAACTGGCTTACCTTCAGATGGCAGCAAGATTGGTACTGAGATTGAAGGCCTATTGAACTGCACCTCTGCCAGGGCATGCTGTTGTTTGGCCACCTCCAGCTTGGCCCTCTTCAGCTCCAATGAATGGCGTGCGAGGTCGTTTCCTTCCGTCAGCCGACGCTCAATGTTACCCAGCTTTTGCTCAATGTTATGCAACACCACCAACCTTTCGCGTTCGAGATTTACGAGTTCCTCGCTACAGCGGCATGGTGCTGTGCTGTAGCGACGTCGTACTGGCAAGGACACGTGTTCCGGAGGCGGGGGAGTAGTGCACTCTTCAGGCTCGCTGCTACCAGGAGAGGAGGGTGCTGCAGGCCTCTGAGTTACCGGGGAGCATGGTGTACTGCAGTGGTTCTCAAACTTTTTCTGTCATTCCCCACTTAAGGGGGTGAGCGAATTTTCAAGCCCCACTTGTCAACAAAATAATAACAAAATCGGCCAAGTTTACTGTTTATTGAAATATCAATTTCTAAACCAATAAGATCAAACAACACCAAGTTAAAAACAGATAAAATGCAATTGTTACAAGGCTTACGTTGTCACTTATCTTTGCATAATTGACCCCATGTTTATTAGCTGCTCAACAATCGTTTGTAGTTTTTTTGCACTGGCCAATTCTGTATGCAACTTTGAATGAAGCCATTTGTGCTTTGCTGTCCACGGATTCAGATTTTACCATGCGATTCTCCTGTTGTCTGTATTTTGCCAGCTTTCTTTGAAAGAAGTCGAGTGGCTTATTAACGTGACTGTGAGTGTGTTGTCTCTAAGTGTCTTCCTAATTTGTTGGGTCTCATGCTGTCTGCTACCAGTGGTTTAAGACACAAAGCACACACATGTCTCTCTTCTGCCCCCACCATCCCCACCATGAATCCAAGCTCAAGCTAGGCTTCATTAGGGGTGGGCGATATAACCAAAATCTTCTAACACAGGAGAAGCGATTTTCTACCTCGATAACGATATATATCACAATATACGTAGCAATTTGTATCTGAAAATACATAAATAAAAATTCAAACACAAAAACAGTTTTACATAATGTAATTTTATATAAACTGTGAATTGCTGAGGTTTGCTGCATTTTTTTACTTTGGCCATATTTGTTTGAATGCTTGGATTTCAGATGATAGAAAAGGTTTGAAGTGTTTCCACCACTTGTTAAAACAGTGCACTTTTGTGAGGGTTGCCCACTAGAGGGCAGTGTTTTTTAGTTGTAGTTCTGTTCCTAGACTCAGTTTCCCAGAAGCCTCCTCAGTCAGGTGACGTGGATGCTCACCTGAACTGAGGAGGCTCATTAGCACCGTTATAAAGACCTGTTTGTTCTGGGAAACTGGGTCGAGCATTAATTTCTGTTACGTGGGTTTTGTTTTCTTCTGGTTTTAGTTTAACAGTATGATTGGCCTTTTGGTTTCAGGAGCACTTTAAGTTAAGTTTGTATTTGCTTTGATTTAGTTTATGTCTCTTTGTCTCCTAGCAGGATTAGCCTCTAGGAGAATTAGCCTTTTGTGTTTACCCTTTTGTGTAAGTAACCCCCATTGCATGTTTAGCTAGTAGTCTGTTTAAATACTAATGAGGGTGATACTAACATGTTTAGATCTTAGTCTGTCTAGTCTCCTTGTCTGCTTAGCTCTTGGTCTGTTTAGGTACTAACATCTTTAGCCACTAACCTTTAGAGTTCTTAGTCTTTCATACCTAGTCTGCTGTGTACCTTGTCTGTTCATTCCCTTGGGTCTCAGGCTACTGGCCTGTGTAGCCATTAGTCTGATTAGCTATGAGCTAGCTTAGCAGCTAATGTGCAGCTCAGCCAGTAGACCTAGCCAAGCCTGTCTTGTGTTTGTTTATCCCTTGCATGTATAGTCCCTTGTGTTTAGTCCTTTAGTCTGTTTAGTGTGTCTTGTCTTGTCCTGTTTGTGTCCCCATGTCTGTATTGTATATTAGTTGTGTAATCCCTTGTCGTATGTCTAAGTGTTTGAGTTCTGTTTCTTATGCTCCATGTTATAAGCCAACTTCCTTGGTTCATGTTTTGTTCATGCTTGTTTGGATTATTTATTAAAGACTCTTTTTGTTTCACTGCATCCCCTCTGCATTTATGCCTCAACACCAAGCCCACAGTCCAACACCATAGCAGAACGTGACAACTTGTGTACCTTCCAAATCACGTTCATCTCATTCGTATTACTTTTCTTATACCCAAACCAATTCCACACCACAGACGATGCAGCTTTTTTCTTTACAATCTCCTCGTTGTTGGTTTCGTCACATGTAAGCAAACTCACTGCTGCTGCACCGTCTTCTTCCATTGTCGAAGTGTATGTGAAGCCAAACACATCAAAAGTGGGACGAAACCGTGGCACCCGATTGAACCAAATATCTGCGCAAATACAGCGCAGCGTGACTATCTGGATAGCGCAGTGATGATCTGGTATATTTGCGCAGCCCGGTGGATCGCGCAGCGCCCCTCGAATCACAAACCTGCGCGACCCACTGTGTTTTTATTTACAAACAATTTAAAATGTCAGGACTGTTTAATATTGTTTCCGCCTTGCCATGCCTGGTTTGTACATGATTCGAGCAGCGCTGCTCAAGTTGGCCCGAAGTTAAACCATTATTGTTGCACTATGGTTCCACTTTTTCTCCCGGCTCACAACTGATGTTATTTTAAATTTACTTGTATTAATGATCCATTTATTTATGTGTGATTGTTTAGTTTTTTCCAATTATTTTCTACTAATTTCCTCTCGTTCATTGCGCCCCACCTGTCATGTCTTTATTCCCCACTAGTGGGGCGCGCCCCACACTTTGAGAACCACTGGTGTACTGGGAGGTTGCGATGGTCTGGCCTGTGAGCATGAGGCATGCTCAGCATCACCTCTTCTCACATCAATTCCCCCAGGGATTCCATGAGAGGCTGATTCTCCCAATACTGCCAGTGCCTTCTCCTCTAGTGGTGTTAGTGGCGACACTGAACTGGACCCAGCACCTGTTCTTGCCCGGTCTCTTCGGACTGCAGCAGCTCTCACCTTGGCAATGCTAGAAAAATCATGCCATTTTTTCCTGACATCCTGCCAGTCTCTGGGTGCACCTGAACCGGAGGCTGCCATCTTCCTAGCAATCTCACTCCAGAGTTCTTTTTTTAGTGGTGTTGCACACGTTGTTTCTAAAGCTGGCGAACAGTGTTGCCTTGTGGGTGAACACCTCGTCCAGCAAAATTTCTAGCTCATCTGATGATTAACTTGGTGCCCTTTTCTTTCGTTGCCTCTTCTCTGCCATCTTATCCCTGTCTCTGTTTAGTGTATGTAGATTACTTTTATTGAAGGTTTCAACCAATGGCAATTAAGAGTGCGTTGCACATAAGTGACCGCAGCTGTTTGTGAATCAACTATGATTCGGTTATACAATAATAGTTGATTGAGAAACAGCTGCAGCACAGTGTTCGCTTCACCGTCGCCACAGGTTACATGAAAATATTAGCAACAGTTTGGTGATTTAATTTATATATTTGTCTATTATCGCATGCTATTGATAAGTTAACCCATGTTGAAATAAACGCTATTAAAAGAATTTAGTGCAAAGTTTAATTTGCATAGAAAGCGTCGTCTTTCTTAACACTGTCATGCAAAAGGAGTCAAAAATCGATTCCTGAGCAATCGATGTCAGCTAATTCAGGACCTTCACTGTAGACAGCGCCGCGTAACGTCGGACGTAAGAGGCAGCGACTTAAGAAGACTCCTAAGAGACAGTTCGAGAAATACACTTAGAAAAGTTATCACTTAACGTAAGATATATCTTAAGAGTCTTCTTAGCGCGCGAATAGTGTGCGTTATCGAGAAACCGGGCCCATTACATTACTGATTTGTTATAGACACACACCAGATGAAAACCCTTTGTTTTGCAGATTTGAATGAAAGACAAGGGATACTGTTTATGATCTTCTTACTTCCCTTATGACTGACAGTCCTGTGAGTTTTGACTATTGGCCTACATCACCTGTCACCATGAGTAATCAATCTTACAACCATTCTATCTAATGTACATTATGCCAGCAATTAGCTAAGCAAACTACTTGCGGTCTAACTGTATTTATTGAGAAACCAATTCTCAGGCATAACAGTCTTCTGTTACGAAATTTTTACTGTTGTCTTGCTGTTTTCAACATAACACTTTATCTTCCTCATTCTCTCTGTGACTCTATGCCTTTTGTAGGTTCAAAAAAGGTTCAGTCACCAATTCACAGCAAGCAACAATTACACTTTTCTTCTTAATCATTATTATACTACTTTAGTATATACCTAACAGCTAAATTGTAGAAGAGATTGTTGACCATGAAACAAATACCTACTACATGATAGTGGAGCTAAAGTAATTTTAACTTTCATTTTTAGCATTGATACTGTAAACACTACATAATATTAATTACCTAATAAACAAATAAGTACTACATGTTAGCAGATAATAATAATTTATTAATAATTATATGTCATTCATTCATTCATCTTCTATACCGCTTTATCCTGTATTTAGGGTCGCGGGAACCTGGAGCCTATCCCAGGAGACTCTGGGCACGAGGCAGGGTACACCCTGGACAATCCATCGCAGAGCACACACACACTCATTCACACACTATGGTCAATTTGGGAACGCCAATTAGACTAATCTGCATGTCTTTGGACTGTGGGAGGAAACCGGAGCACCAGGAGGAAACCCACCAAGCACGGGGAGAACATGCAAACTCCATGCACACAGAGACGGGAATCGAGCCTGGCCGGGAATCGAACCTGGACCCTGGAGGTGAAAGGCGACAGTGCTAATCACTACACGACCGTGCCGCCTAATTATACAGTGGTGTGAAAAACTATTTGCCCCCTTCCTGAAAAACTGCATTTTATGTTCAATTATGTTATCTTTGACTAATAGTTAACGGTTTTTGATGAGCAGAAACATTTAAGTGTGACAAACATGCAAAAGAATAAGAAATCAGGAAGGGGGCAAATAGTTTTTCACACCACTGTATATCATTCATTTCATTTTCTATACCGCTTAATCCTGTGTCCAGGGTCGCGGGGAACCTGGAGCCTATCCCAGGAAACTTCGGGCACTAGGCGGGGTACATCCTGGACAGGGTGCCAATCCATCGCAGGGCACACACACATACACACACTCACACACTATGGGCAATTTAGGAACGCCAATTAGCCTAACCTGCATATCTTTGGACTGTGGGAGGAAACCGGAGTACCCGGAGGAAACCCACCAAGCATGGGAAGCTAATTATATATCATTTTAATAATTATATTATAATTAATAATTATGTATTAATTATCATTTAAAATGATAATTAATTACAAGCTGCATTTAATTCTTCTCCTCCCCACATTTTAATGCCTTTTAACATTTTAAAGCTTACATGTAGGCGTACATACAGTACTAGCTGATCTTAACCACAGGCCCTATGGTACAAGCTATCAATATACTAATTAATTAACATGTTTAATTTATGGATTTAAACACATTGTATTAACAAATGAATTACATTATGATGTGTCATTCATAAATAAATGTTAATCAGTGGCAGATTTCTGTCGTAAAAAGGGAATAAAGAATATAGACAGAATATAAGCACAATGTCTTATTTGCAGTCATTAAAGGTTAAATGGAGAACTTTTATCACAAAATAAATTACCTAATAGGGTTAGGGTTAGATAAAAGGCCTATAGCTACAGCATGAAAAGATAAAGGTAAGGATGTTGGTAAAGTTTAGGTTATACAGCAGGATAAAGTGTTCTTTGTTTCTGAAAAATTGAGCTATGCAAATGTAAGTGTAATATGGGTTGTAATGTAACAAACTATCCCTAGCTTTGGAGTTAGCAAACACAGACAAGTGCAGTGATAACAGAGAAAATTTAATGTAATCAGTAATATTATTATTTCAGGTTAAAGCCCATGTACATGTCTGGCTGTCTTTCAGTACAGCAGAACTCTCCTAGACTGTGTTCCCCGAATACTGAGAAAAAATTTGTTCCCCGAATACTGACAAAAAATAATAAATTTGTTAAATTTTCCGAAACAATCTGATAACCATAAAACCAGAAAAAGGCAAAATAAGTAGTCAAAATCCGCCTCTAAAGTTTGGACTACTCAACATTAGATCCCTTGCGCCTAAAGCGCCTAAAGCCTATTATTGTTAATGAAATTATCTCAGATTATTGCCTTGACGCACTCTGTCTCACCGAAACCTGGCTTAAACCAAATGAATATTTTGGTCTGAATGAGTCTACTCCGTCAGGATATTTCTATAAGCACGAGCCCCGTCTAATTGGTCGCGGTGGTGGTGTCGCCACTATCTACAATGATGTACTCACTGTTACCCAGAAAATAAGGCCCAGGTTTAATTCATTTGAACTGCTTATCATTAATGTTGCACTAAATGAAATACGTAATAAACCCTTGCTATATTTTACCCGGGCCATATGGCGATTTTCTTAAAGAATTTGGACATCTGCTATCAGACCTATTGGTTAACTCTAACAAAGTGTTGATAGTAGGAGACTTTAACATTCATGTAGATGATGCTAACGACGCTTTAGCACTCACATTTATGGATTTACTAAATTCCTTTGGGGTTAAGCAAAATATAATTGGAGCAACTCACCGCTTTAATCATACGCTAGATTTAATTATATCCCATGGTATAGATGTCTCTAATATAGAGATCATACCTCAAAGTGATATCACAGATCATCACCTCCTGACATATACTCTACCCGTAGAACAGATTAGCTGTGTCTCCCCACGTTATCAATCTGTTAGAAATATGAATCCCACTACTAAAGACAGATTCACAAGTAATCTGCCGGATCTGTCCCAATTTCTTATTAGACCCCTAAATGCAGATGATCTAGATGAAGTGACTAGCAGCGTGGGCACTATTCTTACCAGTACATTAGACACTGTTGCTCCCATCAGATTAAAAAAAGTCAGAGATAAAACATTTGCACCGTGGTACAACAGTCATACTCGCGCCCTAAAGAGAGCAACCCGTAACCTCGAGCGAAAATGGAGGAAAACTAAATTAGAAGTTTTTCGAATTGCGTATAAAGACAGTATGTGCAGCTATAGACAGGCTCTAAAAACTGCTAGGACTGAGCATCTTAGCCAACTGATAGCAAGAAACCAAAACAATCCCAGGTTCTTATTTAGTACAGTGGCTCGCCTAACAAAACCTAAGATGCCCGCAGAGAGTATCCCATCACAGTTTAGAATTGAAGACTTTATGGACTTCTTTAATGAAAAAATCAATAATATCAGGAAGAAAATAATGGAGGTTCAACATCTAATAGTATCTCACGATCCAGTTCAGCCTATAGCTTCACATTTAGATTTTCAGTGCTTTACAGGTATAGGACTGGAAGAGCTGTATAAACTCATCACCTCGGCTAAATCAACAACGTGCCTGTTAGACCCAATCCCAACCAGATTTTTAAAAGAAGTGATGCTTACGGTTGGAGAGCCACTTCTAAACATTATTAATTCTTCATTACATCTAGGTCACGTCCCTAAACCTTTCAAGTTAGCAGTTATTAAGCCGCTTCTTAAAAAATCTAATTTGGACGCGAATGAAATAACAAATTACAGACCGATTTCAAACCTTCTGTTCATATCAAAAATACTAGAAAAAGTAGTATCAGCTCAAATTTGCACATTCTTGCAGGATAACAACATCCTTGAAGAATTTCAGTCACGTTTCAGGCCCCATCATAGCACAGAAACTGCACTAGTTAAGATTACAAACAACTTGTTTTTAGCTTCAGACCAAGGCTGCATCTCATTGCTAGTCCTGCTCGATCTTAGTGCTGCATTCGACACTATAGATCATAATATTCTCATAGATCGCTTACAAAATTATATAGGTATTCAGGGACAGGCATTAAAATGCTTTAGATCTTACCTGTCTGATCGCTACCATTTTGTAGATCTAAATGGAGAACCGTCTGGTGTAATGCCAGTGAAATATGGGGTCCCACAAGGGTCAGTTTTAGGACCTCTGTTGTTCTCAATATACATGCTTCCCTTGGGTAACATTATAAGAAGACATGGGATTAGTTTCCATTGTTATGCTGATGATACCCAATTATATATCTCAACTAAACCAGACGAAATACCTAAGTTGTCTAGATTAACTGAGTGTGTCCAGGACATAAAAGATTGGATGACCAATAACTTTCTTTTATTAAATTCAGATAAGACAGAGATATTACTTATTGGCCCAAAAACCAGCACACAACAGCTTTCACAATTCAGCCTGCGCTTAGAAGGATGTACTGTTACTACCAGCTCAGCAGTAAAAGACCTGGGCGTAATATTAGACAGTAAGGCTGAATCCCATTTCTATTTTCTACCCCTTCCCCTACCCCTTCCCCTACCCCTTCCCCTTCCCCTTGTCCCTTGAAACGAAGTGGAAAGGGGAAGGGTTTAAATTTTTCCCCTAAGAAATGGGACACCACTACAACACTGTTATACGTCATCATACGTTGTCACTAGTTCCTAATGTTACGTTAAAGGACATGCGCCGATGTTTATCACACATTGCAATAAGAGAGAGATTACTCACTCCCAAAGTTTTTTCGCGCCGTATTTCATCCCTATACATAATATAAATTATAAAAATATATAAAAATAAAATATATATTTGTAATATCGTGCAATCGGTGCTAGCCGCTAGCAAACTTTAGCGATTTTTTTGCAAACATTTCTTTACAGAACATCACCATAAACACAAACACAAGACTAGAGGTAATATACATATAATGAAAACTTGTCATAAAAATCTTTATTTATGGCAAAAATTTACATTTATGGGTCTGTTTGCTCGAGTGAGCAGCCATGTTGAAAATTTCGCTTAGCCCTTCGTTTGAAGTGAGGTCCTGAAAAATCTTCGTTTGGAGGGCTATCTGGCCCTTCCCCTTCCCCCTCCCCCTCCAACCAAAAGAGAAATGAGACACCCCTACCCCTTCACGTGAACGCGCCAAACGGAGGGGTAGGGCTATGTGAAGGGGTAAGGGGTAGAAATGGGATTCAGCCTAACTTGTCTTTTGAAAATCACATTTCAAATATCACAAAAACAGCCTTTTTCCATCTTCGAAATATTGCTAAACTTAGGAACATCTTATCCGTATCTGATGCAGAAAAGCTAGTTCATGCATTCATGACCTCCAGACTGGACTATTGTAATGCATTACTAGGTGGTTGTCCTGCATCCTCAATAAACAAGCTTCAGTTAATCCAAAATGCAGCTGCCAGGGTTCTCACTAGATCCAGAAAATATGATCATATAACCCCAATATTATCATCCCTGCACTGGCTACCTGTTCAGTTTAGAATAATTTACAAAATAGTATTACTTACACCTTAAATGGTTTAGCTCCCACATACCTAACCAGTCTTCTGATGCGCTACAATCCACCACGCGCCTTAAGATCACAAAGCTCCGGACTTCTGGTAGTTCCCAGAATTTCAAAATCTACAAAAGGGGGTAGGGCATTTTCATATTTAGCTCCAAAGCTTTGGAATAGCCTTCCAGACAGTGTTCGGGGAGCAGACACGGTTTCTCAGTTCAAAAGTAGACTCAAGACGCATCTTTTTAATCTGGCATACACATAACTCATCCCATAATCTCATACTCCAGTACACCTATACCGAATGTCAACTACGCTAATTCTCCCCATCTGTTCTGTATTTCTCTACCCATCCCGAGGCATCGGGAGATTTTGCCAGCCTCAATAGACAAAGGCCGACCCTGCGAGGTTCCTGAGGCATCCATAGAAGGACCAGCTCCAGCTGGATTCAGCTTTATGATGGTTGGAGCTACACATGCTGCTCCTGTGCTTCCAGTGATCCAGACCTCATCTGCCCTCTGCACCTACTGACGCGTCCCTATGCTGAACTGGTCTTCATGTCAATTTAAATAATTTCTGTCATATTGAATTTTCACCTGCACAACACACAAGATGTTATATCATTTCTATCTGTTATCGCCCAAATGAGGATGGGTTCCTTGTTGAGTCTGGTTCCTCTCAAGGTTTCTTCCTAATGCCATCTCAGGGAGTTTTTCCTTGCCACCGTCGCCGCCACCCTTGGCTTGCTCATCAGAGAAATTTCATTTATTCGTCTCATTATTATTATCTGCACATTTTTCTCACACATCCACACTTCCAATTATTTTCTTTTCTATAATTATTATTATTATTATTTTTATTTATTTATTTTATTTTTTTGTTAAATTTCTTTAATTTTTGTGAAGCTGCTTTGAGACAATGACCATTGTTAAAAGCGCTATATAAATAAAATTGAATTGAATTGAATTGTGTCTAACTTATTAATACAATCACTCACTCGCTCATTGTCTATACTGCTTAATCATGTACAGTATACACGGCCTGGAGCCTATCCCAGGAGACTTAGGGCACAAGGCGGGGTACTCCCTGGACAGGTTGCCAATCCATCACAGAGCACACATACACACACATCTTGCGTCCTTGTTTACGCTAAGTTGTACTTACTTCATCAGCCAAATACAAAACATCATCAGCTTAATACACTCCCTAATCGTGTCATGGAGGCATAATTGTGCATGTAAAGACTTTAATATAAATGTATACATAAATAAATTAACCCAGAAGGTTTCACAAGAATAAAATGAATCAAAATGCAGCAAACCATATACGAGAACAATTTAGCATTTTACACACTCTCACCTCAGATTGCTGTGAATTTGTTTGCTCTAACGAACTGTGTTTTATCTCACAGTGGCGCTCCATATTACAGCATATTACATATTACATATAAAACAGGTGTTTTGTTAGCACTGTGGTTTTGGAAAATATAGGACAGACTAATTTTTTATGTCCCGGAAGAAGAATAAACATACATTGATCTGTTTTTAGAGGTTTTTTTTATGTTTTGTTTTTTAGATTAAGCCATGCTGTAACATCTGGCACATAACTGCTCAAAACTTCACTTCTACTTAACATTTGATTTCATTTATGGCACCGGTTTAACTTCAGGCAAATACCTACATCCTGCAAAAATTTTTTTTAATCCTGTCCAGCTGGTTTTTGTTGGAGTTGTGGGTCCAACAATATATAAAACGTATCTTGCACGCCCTTATTATTGCTGTTTACATTTCAGCAAGAGCAGATGCAGGCACAGCATGTGACATCATTCCCTTAACTATTGCAAGACTTCACAAACAACATCCTGATGCATTTGTAGCATTATCCAGTGACTTAAATCACATGATGCCGGAGTATACTCTCAGAAAAACAGGACTTTAGATTTGTTGTATGCCACTGTGGGGGAAGCTTACACTGTCACTGCTCTGCCCCCACTGGGAAAATCACAACTTGATCTACGTATTTACAGGTACACCCTCAAAAAAAAGCCCAGTGTCTTGAGGCAGACAACACTCTCATTCATGAAATTGTCTTCTGAGGCTGAAGAGATTCTAAGGGACTGTTTCGAAAGCACTGAGTGGAGTGCGCTGCAAGAGCCACATGGAGAACACATCTTTTTGAGCCACATCTTTTTGACCTCTGGAAAACATCTTGCCTTATACCAGTCCCTAAGAAAACCTGCCCTAAGGAGTTTAATTATTAGCCAGTGGCATTGACGTCACACAATATGAAGACCTTTGACTGACTTTGACTTACCTCCCCAGATCTCAGGTCAGTCAAGCACTGGATCAGTTTGGGTAGTTTTAGGTAGTTTTGGGCAGTTTGCCTACCAGGAGAAGGTTGGTGTTGACAATACCATCCTGTACCTTCTCCATCAGACATACTACCACCCTCGACAGAGTAAAAGATGTAAGGATTATGTTCTTCGATTTCTCCAGGCTGTAAACCCCCATCCCCGCACCTCTGAGATAAAGGGAGGTCATCAGCAAGGGAGCTCCTCAGGGACGGCCAGTATTCATGTCTATGCTGTCGTGTGTTGGGGAGGAAACTTTAAAGGCAGAGATACCACTCGACTGAACAAGGTGGTCAGGAAAGCAGAATCTGGTCAGGAGTGGGGTGTGCTGTGGTAGGCTTTAAGCTGGACTCACTGAAGCTAGTGCTAGAAAAGAGGACCTTCAACAAAATGCTGTCCATCATGTTCAACACCTGTATGGACCTTTTACAATAATATTCATCCTCACTGAGCAATATGTGTACAAAAGTAGGGCAAAAAAGTATTTAGTCAGGCACCTATTGTGCAAGTTCTTCCACTTAAAAAGATGAGAGAGGCCTGTAATTTTTATCATAGGTACTGTATAGCTCAACTGTGAGAAACAAAATAAGAAAAAAAAATGTAGAATCACATTGTAGGATTTTAAATGAATTAATTGGTAAATTCCTCAGTAAAATAAGTATTTCATCACCTACAAACAAGCAATATTTCTGGCTCTCACAGACCTGTAACTTCTTTAAGAGGCTCCCCTGTCCTCCATCGTTACCTGTATTAATGGCATCTGTATCACTATGACACACTTTAATTGAGACAAGAAAGTGATCTGATATAACTTTAGTGGAATTGTGAATAAATGTCTTTTTTTTTTTTTCCCCAGACCTGCAGAGGACTGGGACCAAAGTAACAAAGGCAGTAACACACTGCGGCGCCAGGGACTCAAATCCTGCAGTGCCAGACTAAATGTAAGAAAGTAAATAATGGCAGGCATTTACAATTATATGAAAGTGAATAACTTACTTTCAAAACAATGATTCAGCACATAATATCTTGCAATCCCATATGCATTAGACCCTTTTACTGAATTATGTTTTTAATCTGTAATTTAAATTACTTCACATTACTTCATGTACAATATGAAATATATTTTATATGCAGGATGTCAGCTTTTCTTTTTTTAACAGAATAATTGAGGGAATTCAACTTTCTCCCCAGTGACCTCTCTTCAACATGAAAAGGAATCAGATCGAAATTTTACATGTGAGAAACATGCAGATATTAAAGTGCACAAGTTTTGTGTTTTTTTATGTGCTTTACAGTACATTAGCATGTATTTGCTTTAGATCAACTGCTTTGATAAACTTTTTCAATATAAAACATACAGTATGAAGGTTATTTGCTTTTACATGTAATCAATTTCTCTTAAACTAATTAACTTTTACTAATGATTCTGCAATAAAGTATTCTCCAAGTGCAAACATAGCATGGATGAAAATAGTGTGTTCATGTGCAGAGTTTGTCCAAATTCAGATATTTAATGTAATCCAAAGCTGCAATTATCCAATCTGTGATCTGTGTCAAGTCCAATAAGCATTTTGAACATAGCGCTTAATCAGAAATGTGCAAAAGGTACTCTAAAGGCTAGAATAAATAAAGGTAAATAGGTTGCAATGCAAGCAGACAAATAACACATTAGTTTACTATTCACCCATAACATAAAAATTTGAAAACATTCTGCACTAAAACAGCTCTTACCTCTCAAGGCATGACAATAGCAGCAGATCCTTAAAGTGCTGTACAGTAAGTTGCAAGGTGAGGCCTGCATGGATCAGACTTGTTTCTTCAGCATATCCTATAAATGCCCTGTTGAATTGAAATCTGGAGAACTTGGGGGCTGGATCAAAACATTGAACACTGATACCTTTCTATCACAGACAGCAGTTTGAACTACTTTGTTTTTTCTATAAGATCAAATTGGACAAACTGGCGTTTGTTCCCCACAGGCATGAATGAATCTTGGGTTCCCATGTTTCTGCCAACAGTTTACTGATGTATAAGCAGTGGTCGAACTGTAAAAGAATTTCAAGTGGGATAGTGTGGTCAAGTAATTTTTTTTGCTGGGGCAGGGGGTTGTGCAGGACTACAATTAACCATACAACAAAATATAAACTTAATTAACTCAACCTGGAGCCATCAAAACAAAACATGTATTTTAACATGCAATTGTCAAAACTATCATTTGATTCTTTCCATGGCTTTCATCTGATGAGGATTATAAGAGTAGAATAAAAATCTACATTAAAATTAGTGATGAAATAATTTAATAGTATTGCAGTTTTGTATGAGTACGCTCTCTCTCTCTCTCTCTCTCTCTCACACACAATAGGGCATAGACTGGATAACAAATTGGATAAACCCTTCATGACATCACCCATAGGTTTTCTGTGGAGCAGATTTGAACCTGACTCTGCCTAAACCCCAGTTTAAGCCATGAACGGGCAAATGGATGGAATGAACAGAGCCTGGCTGTTGGTTGGAACATCCTTATTTACCTCAGTTACCTTTAGTTCAGCTGAAATGCTAAGGTGGATAACATTAATTTATATGCTGTCATTACTTTGTATTTGATTACTTCGAACTCAGCAATACAGTACATAGCCTACACGTCATCCTGTGTCAACTCCTATATTTATTATGGTCAGGTACATAGATAGATAGAGAGAGAGAGAGAGAGAGAGAGAGACTTTGAGTTAATACAAGCTCAGTACTTCGATAGTTAAATAAAAAAATTACTTTTACTCAAGAAGAAATGTATATGGATGACTTCTACTTTTACATGAGTAATAGTGTACTTTTTTTATTGTACTCTTATTTTTTATAGGATTTGTGCATTTTGTCTACCACTG
Source organism: Channallabes apus (assembly GCA_030522415.1). Classification (NCBI taxonomy): domain Eukaryota; kingdom Metazoa; phylum Chordata; class Actinopteri; order Siluriformes; family Clariidae; genus Channallabes; species Channallabes apus. The sequence goes on from CM060111.1 coordinate 36,275,610, forward strand.
GTGCAACAACAACATTTGAGCCCGATGCATTAAAGCAACAAGTCTTCTCTTTATTCATACCTTACACTTTCAACACAGCACTGTGCCTAAAAACTGGCATCACAATGATGAACTGGGTCAAATTATTTACTCTTATTCTTATAACAGTAAGCTAAGAATGTGTCTCTACACATTCTATACATTAAAGTAAACATAAGCAGTTGAAATATATGGGCAAGGAGGGATTATATTTAAGTAAGATTAAAGTTAAAGTACTTTTCTTGCAAACTTTGTTAAAGTCTGTGTAATCACTAGAGACTATTGTGTATGAGACTCCCAGGAGATCAACAGTTTTTGAAATACCTTAACCAGCCCAGCTGGCACCAGTAACCTTGCCACAGGGTCTTCATTCTGATGTTTGATGTGAGCATTGACTGAAGCTGACCTGTATCTACGTACATCAGTATATGGATTGCACTGCTGCAACATAATAGACTGATTAGATAACCGATTAGATATTTGGTGTATGGGTGTTTTTAATAAAGTGACAGTGAGCATTCACTCACAGACCAATTTATTAGGTGGACCTTGCTAGTAATCGGTTATTTGTTCTCTGAACTGCCTTAATTCTCCTTGACATGAAAAAAAAGTACCAAACCACCTTTCGTCAAAACGGTTTTTGACAGTTTTATTGCTTTTTTAAAGACCTTTTTATGACCTTTGCGATAACCTTAGGATGACCTTTAGGATTTTTATGGCCTAGAGGATTGATAAAAAGGGTAATGATGCTTAGGCATTAGATTTCCATTTTTTCATTTCAAGGTGTGTTTAAATATTTAGATGGGGAGATTTATTTATTACCAACTGGAGAACAGTGAATCGTTTAATGAGTGTGGTAAAAAACTTGGATCACTGTGAATGACAGGGGACTATTGAACTTGTTAGTTTTATTAATTTACTTAAAGAGAAGGGTTTGAAGAATAATAATAAGAAATTTGGCATGAGCTTGTTCAATGTTAAACGCGCGTAGTGCATGAACAGCGAGTTCTCGTCTGGTGATGAATGCGTGCAGGGTTTGCTGAACGACTGAATGAATCAAAAGGGTTTTCCCTCGGAAGTTGTGATTGGCTGAGTCTGTTTGTGACAAAACATCCCCACATCCTCTTCAGTTTAGGGGAAAAAAATTATAAAGTTTTTCCAATGTTCATCTAAAAGCAAATGTTTTATGTGATAAAAAATTGCAAGTTTAAGAGTGTAGCTACTAAAAAATAGAGCTATGGATGCTGGGAGTAAATACTATTACTTGGCCCGCGAATTATCAACGTATGATGTGTCACAATCATTTTGGACGGAAATGTTCTGGTTAGGCACGGTGGTGTAGTGGTTAGCACTGTCACCTTGCACCTCCAGGGTCCGGGTTCGATTCCCAGCCAGGCTCGATTCCCGTCTCTGTGTGCATGGAGTTTGCATGTTCTCCCCGTGCTTAGTGGGTTTCCTCCGGGTACTCCGGTTTCCTCCCACAGTCCAAAGATATGCAGGTTAGGCTAATTGGCATTCCCAAATTGACCATAGTGTGTGAATGAGTGTGTGTGTGCTCTGCGATGGATTGGCACGCTGTCCAGGGTGTACCCTGCCTCGTGCCCTGAGTCTCCTGGGATAGGCTCCAGGTCCCCGCGACCCTAAATACAGGATAAAGCGGTATAGAAGATGTTCTGGTTAACAGTTCGTCGCTTTAAGGAGATGGGTTGTAGGCCTAACTGTTTTTACCTATACTTATAAAGACTCAGAGTTAGAAACAGGATGATGCTTATAACTTTTTATAGAGATTTTTTAAAAAGTACTTTTTCTATTAGAGTTAAGCACTTAAGAGCAAATATTGTGTCCTGACTTTAGATAAACTCACTGAAATAACAGATACATGTGCAATTGTGATGAACAGGATGTGAAGATGAGGAGGAAGGATGACATTTAATTTGTGTGTGTGTGTGTGTGTGTGTGTGTGTGTGTGTGTTGTATATGTACAGTATGCAACAGACTGTGGTAATTCAGTTTAGTGAAAATTACAGTTTGAAGACCTCAGTCTATCAGTGTTAAGAGTTTGTATGTAAGTACTTTATTATTAATTTGCATGTTAAATGCATGCAAGTAATTTTTCCCTTCTAAAAATTAAGAATTTGATAGGTTTCATTTTTTAAGTTAGTTTAACAGCCTTTATATATGAATAACTTCAACATCCGTCTGAATAATTAGGACAAAAAACTTAACTGCTTGTGAATATTTTTTTCAAGTACAATAGTAAATGTTGAGAATGTAAATAATGTAAAATTTCCAAATAAAAAAAAATATTTTTTGCAAACCCAACTCCTTACAACGGTACAGTACATCGTGTTTTTTTCCAGATACTACAGATCCATTTAATTGTTTTATTTTATTTACATACTGTATGTTTAATATAAGTGACATAAACAAAATTAATATTTGTTACATGTAACTACTATCATATTCATAAGGACTTTTACTAGAAGATTTTACTTTCAGCTTCAGCATTGACTCATCCAACATCATGGTGCTCCCGAAACTCACATTACTCACCTGTAAGTTTGCTCTATGCAATTTTATTTGAAACACATGGATGTATAAAACTGTATGTTCTGTCTTGAACACTGACCAGAATTTATGTACATTTTGAAGGTAAGATTTCTGTTTTTTCTTTACAGTGCTTATTGCTACTCTTGGCCTGCATGCTTCTGAAGGTGAACACTGCCATTTTAAACATGCTCAAGAAATATGATAAAAAGATAAAAACATAATAATGGGTTCTCAGGAAGCACAAGTTAATAAGTCAGGTTAATTTGCTATACTGTATATTCTGATAGAGCATTCTTACTATTCTCATTACTTGTCATTAGTTTCCTACAGTCTTGAAAGCCATATGCACACATTTTACTATTAACTTGATTTTGCAATACAGAATCAGAATCAGAAAGAGTTTTATTGCCAAGTACGCTTGCATGTACAAGGAATTTGTTTTAGTGACGGAGCTTCCAGAACAAAAAATACAAATGACAAGACAAAAACAGCATGACACAAAAAAATAAAAAATAAAAATTTAAATGGTTGACATCAAATGGAGTACGGTGTGAGATACTTTTAAATAAGTTACATAAATATCTGAAATCTGTGGTATTATACAGTATATTGCACAGTGGTATTGTACACAATATTGCACATATATTTATTGACCGTTAGAATGATGTTTAACTGTTTAGGAGGTAGATTGCCTGGGGGAAAAAACTGTTCTTGTGCCTGACTGTCCTGGTGTTCGGTGCTCTGTAGCGTCGACCCGATGGCAAACGTTCAAAAAGAAGGTGGCTTGGGTGTGAGGGGTCCAAAGTGATATTCCGTGCCCTTTTCTTCACTCTGGATATATACAGTTCTTGCAGCGTGGGCGGGGGAGTGCCAATAATTCTTTCAGCAGTCTGAACTGTTCTTTGTAGTCTTCTGATGTCTGCTTTCGTAGCTGAGCCAAACCAGACAGTTATTGAAGTGCACAGGACGGATTCAATGACGGCTGAGTAGAACTGTGTGAGCAGCTCCTGTGGCAGGTTGAATTTCTTCACCTGGCGAAAGAAATACAACCTCTGGTGGGCCTTTTAAACAATGGAGTCAATGTGAATGTCCCACTTCAGGTCCTGAGAGATGGTCGTGCCCAGGAACCGGAATGACTCCACTGCCGTCACAGTGCTGTTCATGATGGTGAGTGGGGGAAGTGCAGGTGGGTTTCTCCTGAAGTCCACGATCATCTCCATTGTTTTGAGCGTGTTCAGCTCCAGGTTGTTGTGACTGCACCAGACAGCCAACTGCTCGACCTCCCTTCTGTATGCAGACTCGTCACCGTCCCGGTTGAGGCAGTGGGGTCTGTGGAGGTGCAGTCGTTGGTGTAGATGGAGAAGAGCAGTGGGTAGAGAACGCATCCCTGAGGGGCTCCAGTATTGGTGGTGTGACTGTTGGACATGAATTTTCCCAATTTCACTAGCTGCTGCCTTTCTGTCAGAAAGCTGGTGATCCAGTGACAGATAGAGCTAGGAACAGAGAGCTGGTTTAATTTGGTCTGAAGCAGTGCTGGGATGATCGTATTAAAAGCTGATGAAAAGTCTATAAACAAGACCCTTGCATAAGCCCCTGGTTTGTCCAGATGTTGAAGGATGAAGTGCAGTCCCATATTGACAGACCTGTTTGCTCTATAAGCAAACTGCATGGAGGTCCAGTAAGGGTCCTGTGATGTCCCTCAGATAGGCCAACACTAGTCTTTCAAATGACTTCGCGACCACAGATGTTAGGACGACTGGTCTGTAGTCATTAAGTCCTGTGATTTTAGTTTTTTTTTGGAATGGGGATGATTGTGGAACGTTTAAAGCACAAAGGCACTTCACATTGTTCCAGTGATCTGTTGAAGATCTGTGTGAAAATGGGCGCCAGCTGGTCAGCACAGGATTTCAGACAGGCTGGTGTCACACCGTCTGGGCCTGGAGCTTTCCTTCTCTTTTGTTTCAGAAAGATCTGGCGAACATCCTTTTCACAGACCTGGAGTGCAGGGGGGGAAGAGAAGGTGGTTGTCAGAGGTGATAATGGTGGTGTAGAAAGAGGGTTAGGACAGGAGTGTGGTGTGAGACTGGGAGTTTCAAATCTACAATAGAACTCATTCAGGTCATCAACCAGTTGTTGATTCCCTACAGAGTTGGGGGATGGCGTCTTGTAGTTAGTGATGGTTTTCAGGCCTTTCCACACTGAAGCAGGGTCGTTTGCAGAAAACTGATTTTCCAGTTTTTCAGAGTAGCTCCTCTTAGCTGCTCTGATCGCCCTTGTTAGTGTGTTCCTGGCCTGGTTGTACAAGATCCTGTCCCCACTCCTGTAGGCATCCTCTTTGGCCTGACGAAGCTGTCTGAGTTTTGCTGTAAACCATGGTTTGTCATTGTTATATTTTAAAAATGTACATGTTACAGAATCTGTGAGCTCGTCCAGATTGGTGGCAGCAGCTTCAAAAGCACTCCAATCAGTGCAGTCAAAACAGGCCTGTAATATCTGTTCTGCTTCACTGGTCCATCTCTTTACTGTCCTTACTACAGGCTTAGCAGATTTAAGTTTTTGCCTATAGGTTGGGAGAAGATGAACCAGTCACTCACAAGAATGAACGAGGTAAACTCCCGCGGCGAATAGAAAGGCTTGCAGTTGATGAAATATGCCTCTAGATCAGGACAGCACATGCTGTGATAAATTAGCATTTTTGTGAAAAGACTATGAATTTGTTTTCTGTACTTTGACTTTGGCTGTTTCTATGGTTGGTGGAAAAAGAATCTCTGAACCACTTGAACTTCTAGCGTTACTGTAGCAGATATCTGTAGCATTTACACACAATTTTGGAAAGACATCCAGTGACGATTGCTTCTGTGGTTAGAAACAGACGGCCAGAGCATTTTGAGGTGATATGAAATCTACAGCAACTCAAATCACTTTTTACAACTGTGGAAAACGTCTCGGGTTACTTTGCTGTAATCCTGTTCCCTGAAAAGGCGGGAACGAGATGAAAACATCTTGGGAACATCTTGTCATGTTGCCGGTTGTGAAGCATGTTTGTATCAAACACGCCAAATTTTGGCTTACATAACTTCGGTCAGGTGACGTCATCTGAATAGACGCATCTGGAGGTTATAAAAGGAGTAAACCGGAAACACTCCTCAGATTGTTTGTCTTCACCTTGACCTTGTTGTGTTAGCGTGTCTGTGTTTAAACCAGCAAAATAAGAAGTGTTTAACTCACCGATATTCGGAGTTTTAAACGAGATGTCCCTCCGCGTGATAATCCATATCGTAGGGCGATCTCTACACTTTACTGCTCGCGTGCGCCCCGCATTCCTTTGGGGCTTAAAGCTCCTTTCTTTCGCGTTTTAAACAGATGTTTAAATGTTATAAGGAAGTATCATTGTACAGCACCTAATCAAATTACATTGCAAGGTCACAGCGGTGTCAAATTCCTACAATAGTTTTTATCAATACGTTCCTTCTCCTTTGAAGTATAATTTATGTAAATGTAAGATATATTTTACAACAAAAAGGATTTTAAATGTTGGCAGATGAGACATCCCTGTTGGCGGCTGACATTAGCTTTTTCTTGTCATTTATCTGTCATTCTCTTTCCCCTTTCTTGTACAGAGAATACAGAGGAATATTTTAAAATGATGCACTCAGTAGATACTAACTATGCTTCATGTAGTCTACTGTATATGAAAATAGATGTCGAAACAAATAAGTAAACAATTAATATAATTATAATTTTTTGTTTTTTTCTGCAGCAATAATTGTAACCTGTGAGCACAATAATGCTGTGCTGGACTGCGGTTTGTTATATGTTTCCCTTTTATCATCTACACATAATATTGTATAAGATCATAACTACATAATAAAGATGACGTTATATACTTGCTATTGTTCAAAATCAATTTTAAGAATTCTTAAGTATTCTATTAGCATCGAGTATAAATACATGATCAGCAAAGCACAGTAATGAAGAGTGTTATAATAAATAGATCTATAAGTCTTTAATCAAAATATTGCTTTATTTTTTTATTGCTTTTCCTCATGGATTATTGTTTTCAAAATGATATGTTTTGCCAAATTTGTCTAATTGTAGGTTTTTACCGTATAACAATCATCAGTGCTTTCTATGGCCGAACCGATACCACCACTTGTATTAAAGGGAAGCATTGGACTTCTATCAGATACACAAATTGCTACACGCCTAATGCACAATACATAGTTAAATCCAAGTAAGAGATGTATTAACTTTTATTATAATTGCAAATGACCATTAATATTAGCATACATTACCAATAGCTCTGAAGACAACTTAAATAATAAAACATTATTTTGCAGATGTGATGGATTGCACAAATGTCATGTGCCAGCTACCAATTATCTGTTCTCTGACCCCTGCTTTGGCACTTTTAAGTACATGACAATTGCGTACACCTGTCGCTAATTGTAAGTTCGACTGTTTTGTATATCATGTCTAAAGAATGAGACCCAATTAATGCTGAGCTGCACATCTACCATATGTCAAAAGTGAAAGTCACTGAATAAAGGTCATGGCAATTTGTTAAGAAAGTAAATAATGGAAGACAGTTAGAATCATATAAAAGTGACTAACCTTTACTTTCAGTTAAACTGATGATTCAACACATACTGTAATATACTGCACTATCATATGCATTATATAAATATTCAGACCCTAAATTATGTTTTTAATCTGTAATTTAATGGAATTATTTCACAATATTTCATATACAATATTAAATGTATTTTATATCCAGGACTTCAGCAATTGTTTTCTTTTTTCACTTACAGAATAATTGAGGGAATTCAGCGTACTCTCCAGTTACCTCTCTTCAACATGAAAAGGAATGAAAACTAAATTTTATAGGTGGAAATCATGCAGATATTAAAGTACACAAGTTTTGTGCTCTTCATGTGCCTTATATTTGAATGTTAACTAATCAATTTCTTTAATAACTTTTTCCCTTAAAACCTATGAAGGTTATTTGCTTTTACATGTAATCACTTCCTCCTAAACTAATGAACTTATACTATACTATACCTACAGTATACTAATTATTCTGCAATAAAGTATCCTCTACATGCAAGCATAACAGGGATGAAAATTGTGTTTATGTGCAGGGTTTATCCAAACTTAGACAGTTAATGTAATCCAAACCTGCAATTATCCAATCTGTGATCTGTGTGAAGTCCAATAAACACTTTAAACACAGCTCTTAAGCAAAAAGGTGCAACAGGTACTCTAAAGGCAGAATACAGGTAAACAATCCCATGTTATAATGCCAGCAGACAAATAATACATTAGTGAACAACCATTAAAACCTTAAAACAAGATCAGACTTGTTGGAATGTCGGTCAAACTGAGATCTGGAGAATTTGGAGGTCAGATTAAAACCTTGAATTGCTACTGCTACTGTAAATTGAACTGCTAAGCCCAATACACAGCAAGCCTACATCTGTCACTAATTGTAAGGTCAACTTTTTTAAATATATATTATCTAATGATTCAGACTCAACTAATGTTGATCTGCACATATATCATATATAATAATGTATATACAAAAGTCAAAAGTAATCATGGATCAGACGTTTTTGTCCAGCGCATCCCATGGATGCTTGATCAAATTGAAATCTGGAGAATATGGAGGCCAGATCAACAACCTTTAACTCTTTGATACATAGCATGCTGTGATATATTGAATGCTCTGGTACCTTTCTAACATAGCCAGCACTAACCCTTTCATTAGCATCAATTATATAAGTATATTTTACTTAGATTTTACTTAAATATATGCAAAATCTTTTAACCCTTGAGACAGTGGTGTGATCATTTGATACAACAGGTCACGTCAGATGAATTTAGGTCTGGTTGTAGATAAACTGATTTCAGATGTTTTACTTCTTTAAACACACACACACACACACACACACACACACACACACACACACACACACACACACACACACATATTTGTCAAAAATTGTGGCAGATACTTTTTAGCATTTACAATCCCAAGATGAAAATTAAACGTTATGTTCTAAACACAGGATTGTTATGTCACATGGCTTAAACTATCTTTTAAAGTAAGTATTATTAGAAGTATAAGTCGAATAAGGAGAGGAGGAAGGCATGTTCGAAAGCAGAGAGAGAAAAGAAAAGGCAAGAGTTTATGAGTGATAGTAGGGACTTTGAACTACTGACAGGGAAGGCAAGAGTTGATTGACATGATGCAGAGAAGGAAGGTGGATATACTGTGTGTCCAGGAGACCAGGTAGAAAGGTAGCAAGGCTAGAAGATTAGGAGCAGGGTTCAAATTGTTTTACCATGGTGTGGATAGTAAAAGAAATTGAGTAGGAGTTTGTAAGGAATGTTCTAGAGGTGAAGAGAGTATCTGATAGGATGATGAGTCTGAAGCTGGAAATTGAAGGGGTGATGTTCAATGTTGTTAGTGGTTATGCCACACAGGTAGGATGTGAGTTAGAAGAGAAGGAGAAATTCTGGAGTGAGTTAGATGAAGTGATGCAGAGCATCGCCAGAGCTGAGAGAGTGGTGATTGGTGCAGACTTCAATGGACATGTTGGGGAAGGGAACAAAGGATTCTGAAAATGTGATGGGCAGGTTTGATCTTCAGTACTTGAATGTAGAAGTACAGATGGTGGTGGACTTTGCAAAGAGAATGGAAATGGCAGTAGTAAATACTTTCTTTCAGAAGAGGCAGGAACATAGGGTGACATATAAGAGCAGAGGCAGAAGCACTCAGGTGGACATCTTGTGTCGACATTGTAATCTGAAAGAGATTAGTGACTGCAAAGTGTTGGTAGGGGAGAGTGTAGCCGGACAACACAGAATGGTGGTGTGTAAAATAATCCTGGCAGTGAGGAAGGTGAAGAGGACAAAAGCAGAGCAGAGGACAAAGTGGTGGAAGTTGAAAAATGAAGAATGTTGTGCAGTTTTCAGGGCGGAGTTAAGACAGGCTCTGGGTTGTCAGGAGGTGCTTTCAGTTGACTGGACAACTACAGCCAATGTGATCAGGTGATCAGGGAGACAGGAAGGAGGGTACTTGGTATATCATTAGGAAAGGGAAAAGTGGACAAGGAGACTTGGTGGTGGAATGAGGAAGTCCAGGAATATATACAGGGAAAGAGGCTAGCTAAGAAGAAGTGGGACACTGAGAGGAATGAAGAGAGTAGATGGGAGTACAGGGGTGTAGGTAGAGGTGGCAAAGGCCAAACAAAGAGCATATGAGGACTTGTATGCTAGGCTGGACAGTAAGGAGGGAGAGGTGGATCTGTACAGGTTGGCGAAGAAGAGAGATAGAGATGGGAAGAATGTGCAGCAGGTTATAGTGATTAAAGATAGAGATGGAAATGATCTGACAGATGCCAGGAGGGTGATGGGAAGATGGAAGGAGTACTTTAAAGAGTTGATGAATGAGGAAAACGAAAGAGAAAAAAGAGTAGAAGCGGTGACAATTATGGAGCAGGAAGTACTATAGCAAATATTAGTAAAAGTGAGGTGAGAAGGGCGTTGAAGAGGATGAAGAGTGGAAAGGCTGTTGGTCCTGATGACATACCTGTGGAGGTATGGAAGTGCTTAGGAGAGGCACTAGTAGAGTTTCTGACTAGTTTGTTTAACAAGATCTTGGAGAGTGAGTATGGCACAATAAACTCATGGTAAAGCCTAATAAACTTTGATTATTTTCCGACTAAACATTTAAATGTTACAATGAACTTTTTATGATCTATTATTTTTATTGGGCACAATTACACTGTAAAAAGTGATTTTTTGACCTTGTAAATAATGGTAACATTATTTAAGTATGTTTTACAAACAAATACTATTTTGTCTTTTTACTTAAAAATGTCATGTTTAATTCAGTACATTACTTGCAGTTTCTTTGTAATTTATTATACTAAAATACATATGTAAATTTAAATACAATCTCCTCAGTAATATTTACTTAGTGTTTGCCATCTAATCAAATCACACCAAAACTGAACAACTTAAAGTAAAATGTACTCAGTTCGGCAAGGTAATGGACTGCGTGCACGCAGACTCGTGACGTACTTCCGCTTTGGCTCCGAAGTTTGAAGCGGCGCGCACAGAGGAAAGGAAGAGAGATTTCACCACGGCTAATGTGAATTTTACCACGGTAAGTTATTAATATGCTAAGTAATTAATTGAAATATATTTGCAGAAAAGTGTAGAGTCATTAAGCTATCTGCAGCCCCAGTGGTTTGTGCCTACCGTTTCTTTTTTTTATTGAGGTACAAGTGTTAAAAGTGTTCATGTTAACAGTGTTAACAGATGTTTGGATAACGTTAAAACTTAATCTTAGTTTTGTTAAACAGAGTTAAAACATTACTAAATGAAGCTATAGTTGACAGAGTTAACTATAAATGTTACACAGATATAAATATGAGTTCTGTAAGTAAATCCTACTGTACGTTAATGTGAATGCGCTTCCTATTGGTTACGCCAGAGGCGCTGTTTCCCACTGTGTTCGAACAGTCTGCAGCAGAGCTGTGGAGAACTGCTGTGGGTAAGTTGCAATCTGTTGTAGCTCCACAATAAAAGTAAAAAATATAATTTCACAAGAAATGTCAGGCACTGTTTGAAAGGTATTCAACAGCATAGGTATTGATTCATCTGTCAAGTTTATTTTTGTTCAATATCTGTGGTATTTTGATACTTTTATTTCCGTTTTGATGTACCTGGTTTTGCCATGTGCTAATGTGCTAATGAAATGCAATAAATTGCAACATCATCCAAGTCCTGAGTGCGTGTGCTGATGAAGGGTTGGATAAACCGGGTCAGAGAGAGAAAAATCTAGAAGGTCACATATGACCTTAATCTTGTCAGACGATTATTGTAAAAATGAGTTTTAACATCCGTGCAAACTTAGCTCGAGGCATTGCCCTGTCGTGTTCTAGCATTCTGTCCCAGTAAAGTTCGAGCTGCCGAAATTTAATAATCACCCTGTTTTTCGCGTCTTAATCACACAGGATTAACGTTAGTTTTTAAAATGCACTTGTACAAGGCAAATATTACATTGAACTTTATTTATATTGTTTACCTCTACTATTGGGTATGATAGCTATATATAGAAATTGATAAGGTGATACTGTACAGTATTTTAACCACTTTGCTCTGATTTGTATATTTCACAGGATGTCAGCAGAGACATGATTAAGGATACTTTCGCCCGTCATGTCATGAAAATCATTGTACTGAGCAGATCTGTAGAAGAGGAAGATGCCAGTATATCTGATGTCATCATTGTCATCGAGGGTACTGAGGTGCTGCTGGGATGTAAAAATCTCACAAATGCATGTATTTTACTCATGGGCTGCATTTACTCCCTAAATTTGAGCTATCCCCCAAAGCTGAGAAACACATTTGAAGTGTTCCAGAAAATCTTTCTTGGGCTAGATGCTTTAAAGTTTTCTCCAAAGGTTAACTCTTTACATAGAAAGCTTGTAATCTAGTTGGGCACTACAGTATTTGCACTTATTGCACTTATGCTGTTTTACTGTGTTTTTTTGTTTTGTTTTGTTTTTTGCAAGAAAGGCAGCTACTAGTTTAACATTATTTGCACTTTTATACTTTTGTATTTTATATCTGCAACTGAGATTGTTCATGTTCATGTTATATTTAAAGGTTTTATATGTTTAAATGTTTATGCACTTTAATGCACTGTGGTTGTTCTAAAAAAAAGTTTACTGGAGTAAAATGCACTATAGTGTACCATTTATCAAACAAATGCAGTTTTACTACTTTTTTTTCATGCTCTCATCTGTTAAGGAATCTCAAAGAAATAAAAGATTTCAAGTAAAATGTATGTCAGTGTTATTTTATTGACCACCATTTAAATACATAAACAACATCAAATGTTAAAATAATATTTAAAGTAAAGGTTACTCCATTTAAAATAAGATAACTAGGATTATTGTGTAAAAAAAAACATTTATAAGCATTCCTTGAGTAAAATATATAAAGAAACAGTCAATACAGTTTACTAGGAAATTCCAAGTAAACTTTACTTTACTGAGATTTTCTAATTAAAGCTACAGTTCTTTGTGTTTAGTTTTTACTTGGAAATTCTATTGAAATTACTCACATTTTCTAAGTGAAAAAACTTTCCTAACATTTTTTGAGTAAATCCTACTCCAAATTTTTTTCAGTGTAGACTCCTGCGTTCTCCAAGTTTTGTCATGAGAACAATGGCTTCTGGCCCTCACCCATATGGCAGGGATATGAGATAAATGACACAGAGGATGTGTAATGCATATTTTCTGGGATGGGCGGTAACTTTACCAGTGACAGCCCCACAAATATGCTTTTTAATAATTCAGATTTAAAACCTACCAAGAAAGGGCACACCCAAATATTGAAGCACTAAAGACACTTTTTGTTTATAATAAACCCCATGCTTCCCACATCTTTATTGACATTAAAAGTTATATGAAAGATACCCAAGAAGCAGCTATTACCAACACCAGGGGCCTGCTAATTTAGGAAGCTGGAGCTTTAACCTTAAACCTCACAGTAGTTAGCAAAGAATTTACAACACAAAACTACTAGGCCTTCAACCCTTAGCGATAAGAGCATATAGACTGTATAAGAACTGGATAAGCTCTCCAAGACATCACCCTAGGTTTTCTGAAGGGCAGATTTGAAACTGCTCTGGAGCGCTGTTCATTGCCAACTTGGAAAGAGGTGACTCTGCCTAAACCCCAGTAAATCCATAAAGAGACAGAATGAATTGGTTCTCTGGCTGTTGGTTGAAATTTTCCTCAGTTACTTAACTCAGTTACCTTTAGGTTAATTGAAAGGATAAGTTGACTGATAAGTTGAGCCTGGCAGCTCCATCTTGCTTCACCTAACATTCTTATTCTTATCTTTGCCCATGTCCAACCCATCTTAATCAAGCCTCTCTAACTTTCTATTCACCCATGGACACCCTACTTGTTGAATGTTTTACATACTGTAGACTCATGAACACAGATGTTATTTAGTTCCATTGAGGCCTTCAAATCTTTGGGTGTCACTCTGGGTTGTTTCTGTCATGCGCACCCAATCCGCAACCGGCACTAGGACCCGGAAGTAATGCGGTTGCCAAACCAGGAAGTATAAGAGGAGTAAACAAACCACAATACAACGCTCAGTCATTGAGTTCGGCCCATGTCGGTTCAGGTTGTCTTTCAACAAACCGTGAGTACTCACCCTTTGGGTTTTCTGCTTTCTGCTATTGTGTGTGTATTTATACTAATTTATTAATTAATTAATACTAAAACTAATTTTCTTAACAAGACTCTAGGTATGCTAATACCTCTAATTACCTTTTTCCAGGTCATTAACTTTTTTCACTTTTTGCCCTTTGAGGTTTATATGCCTGTTCTCTTTAAAGACATCAAAGATCAGGGTTTCTTGTGTTATTATTTTAGGCACATTATATTTGTTAATATACTTGACTTAGACGAAGATCAGATCACATTTTACAGCATGACAAATTAATGCAGAAAACCATGAAATCCTAAAGGTTCACATACAGTACGTTTTTTTTTTTCCGCTGTATTTCTCAACTACTTCTGAGTTCACCTTTGGTGACCCTGTCATACTACTACAAACACACAATGCAGCTTTTTCTGACCCTCTCGATACTTCAGCATTCTCAAAGCAAACATGGCATCTTTGGTGCTCATACTTGGCATGAATGCTGATCAAAGATTGTCACCTCTCTTCTTAATCTAGCTTCCACTACACTTTTTCATATAATTTCATGGTATGGTTAATCAGCTTCATGCCTCTGTAGTTGGTGAAGCTCTGTATATCTCCCTAGTTCTTAAAATTTGGATCTAAATTATTTCTTCATCCTCCCACAGAGAGGCATACTATCACTTTCTAAGATCTTGTTAAATAATCTAGTAAGCAACTGCCATCTCTCCTAAACACATCCATGCCTCCAAAGGTTGCACAAAAAATCAGTCCCTAAGAATGGATTATAGGTATGGAGATTTATTATTATTATTATTTTTACCAGGCTGCAGATATGTTTATTATTTTTGTAAAGTTTAAACCTGGGACTGACACACCAGTGGTGAATGACCTAATGGTCATTCGAGGAGCTGCATGTGTTGGCACTTCTATGTTACACCTGAGAAAATCTAAGGGATTTGGTATTATACTGTACATATAATACTAGAATAGTACTCAGGACATTCATAGTGCCATGTCTTTTTCAAGTACTATGCTGTTTGTGTGATAATTGCTTGCTGAATAAATGTGCAATGTTCAGATTCCAGTATGTCCAGGTTCAAGTAACATATACAGTGGCTTGCAAAAGTATTCGGCCCCCTTGAACTTTTCCACATTTTGTCACATTACAGCCACAAACATGAATCAATTTTATTGATAAAAAGTAGTGTACACGTGAGAAGTGGAACGAAAATCATACATGATTCCAAACATTTTTTACAAATAAATGACTGAAAAGTGGGGTGTGCGTAATTATTCAGCCCCCTGAGTCAATACTTTGTAGAACCACCTTTTGCTGCAATTACAGCTGCCAGTCTTTTAGGGTATGTCTCTACCAGCTTTGCACATCTAAAGACTGAAATCCTTGCCCATTCTTCTTTGCAAAACAGCTCCAGCTCAGTCAGATTAGATGAACAGCGTTTGTGAACAGCAGTTTTCAGATCTTGCCACAGATTCTCGATTGGATTTAGATCTGGACTTTGACTGGGCCATTCTAACACATGGATATGTTTTGTTTTAAACCATTCCATTGTTGCCCTGGCTTTATGTTCAGGGTCGTTGTCAAATCAAAATCAAATTAAAATTTTATTTGTCACATACACAGTCATACACAGTACGAAATGCAGTGAAATGCTTGTACGACTGCCAGTTAAAATGTAAACATTAAAAATGTAAAATAAAAAATAAAAACTTATGCGTAAGGAATAAATATGAATAAAAAGAAATACTAAAGAAAATAAATTTAACTATTAAAATAAACTGTACAAATAAGGGCACGATAAAAAATATTACAAAATATAGAGATATTGAAATATAGAAATATTTGAAAGTGGCAGTGGTTGTGCAAATATGCATAAAAAGTGACTTATTAAAGTGTCTTGTGCAATGGTCCAGATATATAAATATGTCCTGCTGGAAGGTGAACCTCCACCCCAGTCTCAAGTCTTTTGCAGACTTCAAGAGGTTTTCTTCCAAGTTTGCCCTGTATTTGGCTCCATCCCTCTTCCCATCAGCTTCCCTGTCCCTACTGAAGAGAAGCACCCCCAGAGCATGATGCTGCCACCACCATATTTGACAGTGGGGATGGTGTGTTCAGAGTGATGTGCAGTGTTAGTTTTCCGACACACATAGCGTTTTGCATTTTGGCCAAAAAGTTCCATTTTGGTCTCATCTGACCAGAGCACCTTCTTCCACATGTTTGCTGTGCAAACGGGACTTCTTATGGTTTTCTGTTAACAATGGCTTTCTTCTTGCCACTCTTCCATAAAGGCCAACTTTGTGCAGTGCACGACTAATAGTTGTCCTATGGACAGATTCCCCCACCTGAGCTGTAGATCTCTGCAGCTTGTCCAGAGTCACCATGGGCCGCTTGGCTGCATTTCTGATCAGCGCTCTCCTTGTTCGGCCTGTGAGTTTAGGTGGACGGCCTTGTCTTGGTAGGTTTACCGTTGTACTATACTCCTTCCATTTCTGAATGATCGCTTGAACAGTGCTCCGTGGAATGTTCAAGGCTTTGGAAATCTTTTTGTAGCCTAAACCTGCTTTAAATTTCTCAATAACTTTATCCCTGACCTGTCTGATGTGTTCTTTGGACTTCATGGTGTTGTTGCTCCCAATATTCTCTTAGACAACCTTTGAGGCCATCACAGAGCAGCTGTATTTGTACTGACATTAGATTACATACTGTACAGGTGCACTCTATTTAGTCATTAGCACTCATCAGGCAATATCTATGGGCAACTGACTGCACTCAGACCAAAGGGGGCTGAATAATTACGCACACCCCACTTTGCAGTTATTTATTTGTAAAAAATGTTTGGAATCAAGTATGATTTTCGTTCCACTTCTCACGTGTACACCACTCTGTATTGGTCTTTCACATGGAATTCCAATAAAATTGATTCATGTTTGTGGCTGTAATGCGACAAAATGTGGAAAAGTTCAAGGGGGCCGAATATTTTTGCAAGCCACAGTATAAACTTCAGCAACTACAGTACAGTATGTCATGCTTGATATGAAATGTATTGTACAATTATACTTGGACCTTTATTTGACAACTCTTTAGTTTTGTACTCAAGTAAACCTAGTGATCTGCTTAATATATATAAAGCTGCCTCCAGTCTTTAAGGGAGAATGAATTAAAATTGCATCCAGAGCATGTCTTTTGAGGTGGCGGTCAACTGTTCAGACGAAGGTCTGCTGTTCCAGGATAGTAATAGTAGCTGTCATGAAGACAATCACAGGAAAGCATGACCAAAATTTAACTCTGCTGCAGAGGAGAAATTCATTTACAGTTACCAACATGAAAAAATACTCTGCAGGCACAATCATCCTATTGTGGTGGAGAGGTTTGAATGCCCTTATGAACCTGGGACCTGTGTTGCCCGGAACCATGTGCTCCTGGTACGGCCTTCCAAAGCAAATTGGGGCCAGATTAAGAATGGGATCGAGTGCGCTGCTTGTGGGGGAGGTGGAGCATTATCAATTAAGAACAACAACATACAGTACTAATGCTACTGTATTCAATTCAATTTTATTTGTATAGCGCTCTTAACAATTGTCATTGTCGCAAAGCAGCTTTACATAATCAAAATAATTATTTAAGTTTGTATGGAATGTGAGTGTGTACAGTATGAATCAAAATTCAATTCAATTTTATTTGTATAGCGCTCTTAACAATTGACATTGTCTCAAAACAGCTTTACACAATCAAAAGAATTATTTAAGTTGTATGGAATGTGAATGTGTATGAATCAAAATGGTCAGATAGTCCCGGGTGAGCAAGCCCGAGGGCGACAGTGGCAAGGAAAAACTCCCTGAGATGGTAATAGGAAGAAACCTTGAGTGGAACCAGACTCAACAGGGAACCCATCCTCATCTGGGTGAAACAGATAGCAGGAAATGATCTGCATTCATACAGTGTGTTAGGTGGCAGGCAGTTCAGCTATAATAGTTGATGTTAATTGATGTTAAAATGGAGTCCAGGTAGTTATTGGCGACTCAGGTAGACTTGTAGAAAGTTCCAGTCCTGAACTATCGAATTGTCAAGTCCTCAGAGAAACAGCTGCTAACACCAGTCGAGGCCAGAACCATCTTCTAAGTAGAGAGAATCATTCCACCAGACGCATCCCAAAGAGAAACACAGGGCATCCATGTGACAAGATCTCCAACCAGAAGTGGGGCACCAGGATGGGTCAGACAGGTCCGGAGGGCAGAGGGAGTCTGGATCACTGGCAGCTCAGGAACAACATGTGTAGCTCGACAGAGAGAGGGAAGAGAGAGACGGGGAGAGAGAACAGGAGAGGGGAGAGCAGAAGAGGAGAGATAACAGTTATGTATGGTCGCAGTCTCATAATGCATAATGTGAATGTACAGTGGTGTGAAAAACTATTTGCCCCCTTCCTGATTTCTTATTCTTTTGCATGTTTGTCACACTTAAATGTTTCTGATCATCAAAAACCGTTAACTATTAGTCAAAGATAACATAATTGAACACAAAATGCAGTTTTTAAATGAAGGTTTATGTTATTAAGGGAGAGAAAAAACTCCAAATCTACATGGCCCTGTGTGAAAAAGTGATTGCCCCCCTTGTTAAAAAATAACTTAACTGTGGTTTATCACACCTGAGTTCAATTTCTGTAGTCACCCCCAGGCCTGATTACTGCCACACCTGTTTCAATCAAGAAATCACTTAAATAGGAGCTACCTGACACAGAGAAGTAGACCAAAAGCACCTCAAAAGCTAGACATCATGCCAAGATCCAAAGAAATTCAGGAACAAATGAGAACAAAAGTAATTGAGATCTATCAGTCTGGTAAAGGTTATAAAGCCATTTCTAAAGCTTTGGGACTCCAGCGAACCACAGTGAGAGCCATTATCCACAAATGGCAAAAACATGGAACAGTGGTGAACCTTCCCAGGAGTGGCCGGCCGACCGAAATTACCCCAAGAGCGCAGAGACAACTCATCCGAGAGGCCACAAAAGACCCCAGGACAACATCTAAAGAACTGCAGGCCTCACTTGCCTCAATTAAGGTCAGTGTTCACGACTCCACCATAAGAAAGAGACTGGGCAAAAACGGCCTGCATGGCAGATTTTAAAGGCGCAAACCACTTTTAAGCAAAAAGAACATTAAGGCTCGTCTCAATTTTGCTAAAAAAACATCTCAATGATTGCCAAGACTTTTGGGAAAATACCTTGTGGACCGAGGAGACAAAAGTAGAACTTTTTGGAAGGTGCGTGTCCCGTTACATCTGGCGTAAAAGTAACACAGCATTTCAGAAAAAGAACATCATACCAACAGTAAAATATGGTGGTGGTAGTGTGATGGTCTGGGGTTGTTTTGCTGCTCCGGGACCTGGAAGGCTTGCTGTGATAGATGGAACCATGAATTCTACTGTCTACCAAAAAATCCTGAAGGAGAATGTCCGGCCATCTGTTCGTCAACTCAAGCTGAAGCGATCTTGGGTGCTGCAGCAGGACAATGACCCAAAACACACCAGCAAATCCACCTCTGAATGGCTGAAGAAAAACAAAATGAAGACTTTGGAGTGGCCTAGTCAAAGTCCTGACCTGAATCCTATTGAGATGTTGTGGCATGACCTTAAAAAGGCGGTTCATGCTAGAAAACCCTCAAATAAAGCTGAATTACAACAATTCTGCAAAGATGAGTGGGCCAAAATTCCTCCAGAGCGCTGTAAAAGACTCGCTGCAAGTTATCACAAACGCTTGATTGCAGTTATTGCTGCTAAGGGTGGCCCAACCAGTTATTAGGTTCAGGGGGCAATTACTTTTTCACACAGGGCCAATGTAGGTTTGGATTTTTTTTCCCCCTAAATAATAAAACCCCTCATTTAAAAACTGCATTTTGTGTTTACTTGTGTTATCTTTGACTAATAGTTAAATGTGTTTGATGATCAGAAACATTTTGTGTGACAAACATGCAAAAAAATAAGAAATCAGGAGGGGGGGCAAATAGTTTTTCACACCACTGTATATTTAGTGTAGAGTGCAAGCAGAGACTCCGGCAGGAATAATTATAACAGCTAAAAGGGAGAAACAGAAGGAAACACAAACATGAGGGGACCCTGAGATGTAAAGCAAACAATCACCTCACCGTCAACAAACCTGAGTGATCAATGAGAGTGGGGAAGACAGAATCTAAACACCAGTTCACCGTAATATTCTACAGTACGTCCATGAGTCCCCCAGATCTGCTCCTTTACCCAAGATAAATCTATTTATAAAAATGCTTGATTAAATAAATAGGTTTTTAGCCTAGACTTAAACACTGATACTGTGTCTGAGTCCCGAACACTATTTGGAAGACTATTCCATAACTTTGGTGCTTTGTAAGAAAAAGCTCTGCCCCCAGCTGTAGTTTTCATAATACGCGGCTGACAAGCAGCCTGCATCCTTTGATTGAAGTAGGCGTGGCGGATCGTAAGACACTAGCAGTTCACTCAGTTTTGCGGTTTTGCAAATGGTTTTGGTAAATGGTTTTGCGGCACAAAACCATTTAATGAAGTGAAGATAAGATAGGTGTGATGTGCTCGTATCTTCTGGTTCTAGTAAGGACTCTCGCTGCTGCATTCTGGATTAGCTGAAGTTTGTTTATGCACCTAGTTGAACAACCAGACAGTAAGGCATTACAATAGTCCAACCTAGAGGTGATAAAAGCATGAACTAGTTTTTCTGCATTGTTTAGCAACAATATATATATTTCTTATCTTGGCAATATTTCTGAGGAGAAAGAATGCTATCCTTGTAATATTAACTACATGAGCTTCAAATGAAGGGCTGTAATCTATAATCACGACGAGGTCTTTTACTGTTGCACTTGATGGAACAGAAAGGCCATCTAAAGTTACAGTGTGATCTAAAATCTTACTTCTAGCTGTATGCAGTCCTATGACTAGAACTTCTGTCTTATCAGGATTAAGCAGAAGGAAGTTAATTAGCATCTGTATGTGCATGAGTGAGTTTACTCATCACTCACTCACTCATCTTCTATACCGCTTTATGCTGTATTCAGGGTCGCGGGGACCTGGAGCCTATCCCAGGAGGCTTGGGGCACGAGGCAGGATGGCTGGACCCTGGACAGGGTGCCAATCTATCGCAGGGCACACACACACTATGGGCAATTTGAGAACGCCAATTAGCCTAACCTGCATATCTTTGGACTGTGAGAGGAAACTGGAGTACGCGGAGGAAACCCAACAAGCATGGGAGAACATGCAAACTCCATGCGCACAGAGACGGGAATCGAGTCTGGCCAGGAATCGAACCCAGACCCTGGAGGTGCAAGGCGATAGTGCTAACCACTACACCACCGTGCCGCCTTGAGTGAGTTTAACTGTTTGATTAATGTTCACTGAAGAAAGCGAATGGTATAGGTTTTTGTTTGCAGAAAATTTTTTTGTGCATTTTTTTTCCGAATTTAGAAATATAGAATATTTTTACATATATTTAAAATGTAATATTTAATATATACCAATAACATGGCACCCTATGTACTGTATATTGGTTACTTGCTGCACTACTATAAAAAAAGATTGACATAAGCAATCAAAGACTTCTTCTTCTTCTATTAAAAAAAATATTTTGACCCCAAAGATTCTATGAATACAAAGAATACTATTTGTATTAATACAACTCAGTTCTGAATTGTATGTATTTTTTCTTCTATTTCTTAAAATTAAACAGCAAACTCAATCTGTGCTCATCCTGGTGTTGTAAGAGTTAACCCCTAGAGGGCGCCAAAGCGCCCAGTGGTTTATGTTGTTTGTCTTTTGTTCTGTTTAAGTAAAAACTTCAGTTCCCAGGCTGCACCTCGGTCAGACGTTCACCTGAACCGAGGCAGGTAATTTAGACTAGTATAAAAAGCCTGTTTTAAGTTCTGCTAGCGTCTTGCCTTAATCACCATTTTAGTAGACTAGGTGCTCTCAGAAAAGAGCTTCTGTTTTATTTTGTGTTTAATGGACATTTTTTTTATGGACAGGTACAGTAACAACTATTTCTTCTGTGTCAGAAAATCACAGATCCCAGCTCTTTTCCAATGGCCTTTCTTCAGCATGACAAGAAATCAGTGCAGATAAAAGCTTAAAGAACTTTTGGTGTTGGTGTAATTAATAATTGCATGTTATACCCACTGCTGTATTTATGTTATTTCTGAACAATCATTCTAAAAATGACTGTTACAATAATATGCAATAAAGTATTGTTTAAATGCAAGCAAAACATGGACGAGGATAAATTCATGTGCAGAGTTTATTCAAATTAGTACAGTTTCTGTAACCAGAAGGAAGTGATAATCTGCGGTCTTTTAAACAAAGTCCAATAAACATTTCAAACAGTGATCAAGCAGACAGGTACAAAATGTAATTGAAAGACAGAATATAAGCACAATTTCTTATTTACATCCATTAAAGAAGAAATTGTGAATTTCTGTCACAAACTACATTACATATTATTTCTACAAAAATACTGTAGGATGCCTATAACTGCAGCAGCCAAGGAAAATATGATAGTCAGGATGTTGGTAATGTTTAGATCATACACCTGGATAAATTGTTGCTTGTTTCATGAAAATATATGCAAATGGGAATGCAATAACGGTTGTAATGTAAACTATTGCTAGCACTTGGGTTTAATGTAGCAAACACAGACAAATGCAGTATACCTGTATAATTGGGTATCATCAGCATAACAATGGAAACTAATCCCATGTCTTCTAATGATGTTACCCAAGGGAAGCATGTATATTGACTCGAAGTTACAGCTCATTGGAAAACCTCAGACGGTTACAGTATGTACATGTGTCTTCTTGAGGAGGGGAAGCCTTGCTGCGCTGAAGGATTTCAATCCATGCAGTGGGGTATTCAACCTACTTGGGTAGGGCCAGTGGTAGTTCAGTGGTTAAGGCATTGGACTACGGTTCGGAAAATCCCAGGTTCAAACCCCACAACCACCAAGTTGCCACTGTTGGGCCCTTGAGCAAGGCCCTTAACCCTCAACTGCTCAGATGTGTAATGAGATAAAAATGTAAGTCGCTCTGGATAAGAGCGTCTGCCAAATGCCTAAATGTAAATGTATTCCAGAAAGCTTGGTTAACTTACCATTTGGTTAATCTTAACCTCTGGGTTGATTAACCCCAAACCCGCATACCGAGAGTATGTTGGTTCCAAAACACCTGATGAGAGTAAGTTTAATCAACCTCCTACTGGTTACCCAGAGTTAATGCACGTGCACGGTGCGTACATAAAGACATTTTCAATGGATCACGGATTTCATGAGTCAAAATGGAAAATCAAAGTGAAAAAAAGAGAGCGGCATACTTCACAGAGGCGGAGTTGGAGGTTTTAATGCACGCTTTTGAGGAATTAAAGCCTATAATACTGAAAAAACGCAATACGGCATCGGCTAAACAGAGAGAGATGGCTTGGCAAAAAATAATGGACAGAGTAAATGCGTGAGTGTATTAAATTGCAAATTTGACATCGCCTCCCCTTTAATTATAATGCAAAATAATTAAACACCCCTTCAGCATCCTTTTGACTGTTAAATCACCATGAAAGCATTTACTTTTCCAGCCAATAATTTCTTGAGGTTAAAATACCAATGTATATTGACTAGGAATATATGGTTTCTTATTTAAGTAAGAATAGTGCAAATGTACACTAAAATGTGAGTTAAGGGTTTTTTTAACCATGCATACACGTTTTAGTGAAAATGTTACTAATATGTCAAAGTATATTTTCATTTATAGTTTTTAATGATATATTTCATGTATAGTTTGTGTTACGTGGTCATAAGGTGTTTTTGTTTGCTTGTTGTTGTTGTTTTTAATTTAAACACACACAAAGATACAAACGCAACAATCATAGACATTGTTTTATGTAGTTTAAGTATAAAAAAAGAAAGAAAAAGCAATGTATCTGTTTATTGCAGGGGAAATTGTGACCTGTGAAGAGAGTAATGCTGAGCTGTCATGTGGTTTGTGCTCTTTTATTATTATTTATTTATTTATTTATTTATGCAGTATATGGTGGGGTAAAGATTGCCTTAAATTCTAGTTATTTAAACAACTATATTTCATTAGCCCCGACTATAAATGTATGTTGTAAGAGATGTGTGCTGTGCTTTTCTTTGCCACTGCTTATTTTTAATAGTCTATTTTCACCTTGTTAAATTATTTAATTGTATTTTTCAATCGTAGGTGTTCAAAACATAAGGATCATCAGTGCTATACGGCCGAACCGATTCCACCACCTGTACTACAGAACAACCTGCTGGTCAAGTCTCCAAAGCAAATTGCTACATGCCTGACACACTAAAAATAGTTAAAGCTAGGTAATGGAAGCATTTTATAAAGTTCATTAAAGTTTTTTCATCATTACTATTACTGATATTCATGGCAACAAGTAAAAAAAAAATAATAAATCTTTCCTGCTGCAGATGTGAAGGAAAGAGCAGCTGTGTGGTCCCTGCTACAAATAATGTTTACTCTGACCCCTGCCCTTACACCTATAAGTTCCTTAAAGTTGTGTACTCATGTGTCTAATTGTAAGTTCTCTCAACACATTCTACACATTAAACATAACCAGTTAAAATATATACAGTAGGCAAGGAGGATTTACATTTAGATTAAGGTTTAGAAAAGGGTTTAAAAGATTCAGTTATTTAATAAAATCATAATTAACCCTGACTGATATAATCATTTACAAAAGTGCACAAAAAGTGAATAAAAAAGTTAATTTAATGCAATAAAATAGTCAGAACTTCTCAAGTACACTGAACCCACACAGGTCGGTTTAGTAGAAATAGTAATACAACTATTATTTTTCCCTCTTCTTTTTACAGCTATTCAGAGAATATCTCTTGGGATTCCAGCTTAATCCCCAGTCACCTCTCTTCAGTCTGTAAAGCAATCACATGCAGATGATGAATTGCAGGAGTCTTGGTGCTGGTGTATTTACCTTTTGCAAGTTATATAATCAAATGCTTTTTCTTTTTTTTTCTGAAACCTACTTATTTTACATTTAATTACATCCTTAACTAATCAACTTTATTAATCATTGTGCAATAAAGCATCAGCTAAGTGCAAGCATAACAGGGATAAGAGTTGTTTCTTTAAGTCCAGAGTTTGTTAAAATTCAAACACAGTGCATCTGAACATGCTGACAAAGGTAGTCTAGACATACAAAAGCGCGAGTGTGTAATACAAAATAAATAAGGATAAGAAACCAGGAAATTACTCACATAGGGGCATTTATTTATAACCTTACTAAATAAATAAATAAATGTCCTTTATTATTATGATAAAAATAAGGACAGGATGACCTAGTGGTGTACTGTATAACAATGCATCCTGTATTGTTGTGTTTACAGGATGAAAATTTTGTAGACATCCGTTAGACACTGACATTGTTTTATAAATCGTATAATAATTTTATAAATAATTTATACGTCATTCTTAACTATACGTCACTTCATGCTTTCTACAGAGGTTCCTAATGGATAGATATAATTTAATGTAACCTGAAAAAATACAAAATGCAGTTTTTAAATGATTTCATTTATTTAGGAAAAAAAAAGCTGTTCAAACCTACCTAAATCCATAGGTGTGTTCAGATTTTTTTCTTACTGGTACTGTAAAAAAAAAAGCATCCTTTCGGCTTGGGATGTGCCCCTTCACGATTCATGCTGTGATGCACAGCACCTGTTAACCAAGTTGATGTTGCATAGAGCCACAAAAAAATGGCTCCCCACCTGGCAAGACCGAAGTTGCCCCATGATGAGCCGATGCCTTCCAAGCCAGAGGCTTTCTAGGCAGTCACAGGTGCACTAAAAAACCACCCACACCAAAAGGTGCACCCACACTCTGGATAGCACTCAATCGAGCACCGCTCCCTGTGCTACTGGAAACCGGGAGCCTTGTCACCCTAGCTTGACTGCCAATGGTACCACCCAACGCGCCACTACGCAACCATTCCAGTTACATGCATGCATGGTGGTACAGTATCTTGTTTCTTGTATCTTGCTGGGTATCGGGTGTCTACTGGCACTGATAATGTGTTAATCTCTGTTAGGTGCCTATTGACAGTAAGCGACAGAGTTCATAAACGTGTCAAGCTTCAACTTTAAATCTTTTTCTTTGTCCTTCGGCTGTTTCCTTTCAGGGGTCGTAACAGCAAGTCATCTGCCTCCATCTAACCCTATCCTCTGCATAATCTTCTCTCACACCAACTAACTTCATGTCCTCTCTCACTACATCCATAAATCTCCTCTTTGATCTTCCTCTAGACTTCCTACCTGGCAGTTCCAACCTCAGCATTCTTCTACCGATATACAGTGGTGTGAAAAAATATTTGCCCCCTCCTGATTTCTTATTCTTTGCATGTTTGTCACACAAAATTTTTCTAATCATCAAACACATTTAACTATTAGTCAAAGATAACACAAGTAAACACAAAATGCAGTTTATAAATGAGGGGTTTTATTACTTATGGAGAAAAAAAATCCAAACCGACATGGCCCTGTGTGAAAAAGTAATTGCCCCCTGAACCTAATAACTGGTTGGGCCACCCTTAGCAGCAATAACTGCAATCAAGCGTTTGCGATAACTTGCAACGAGTCTTTTACAGTGCTCTGGAGGAATTTTGGCCCACTCATCTTTGCAGAATTGTTGTAATTCAGCTTTATTTGAGGGTTTTCTAGCATGAACCGCCTTTTTAAGGTCATGCCACAACATCTCAATAGGATTCAGGTCAGGACTTTGACTAGGCCACTCCAAAGTCTTCATTTTCTTTTTCTTCAGCCATTCAGAGGTGGATTTGCTGGTGTGTTTTGGGTCATTGTCCTGCTGCAGCACCCAAGATCGCTTCAGTTTGAGTTGACGAACAGATGGCCGGACATTCTCCTTCAGGATTTTTTGGTAGACAGTAGAATTCATGGTACCATCTATCACAGCAAGCCTTCCAGGTCCTGAAGCAGCAAAACAACCCCAGGCCATCACACTACCAGCACCATATTTTACTGTTGGTATGATGTTCTTTTTCTGAAATGCTGTGTTACATTTACGCCAGATGTAACGGGACACGCACCTTCCAAAAAGTTCAACTTTTGTCTCGTCGGTCCACAAGCTATTTTCCCAAAAGTCTTGGCAATCATTGAGATGTTTTTGAGCAAAATTGAGATGAGCCTTAATGTTCTTTTTGCTTAAAAGTGGTTTGCGCCTTGGAAGTCTGCCATGCAGGCCGTTTTTGCCCAGTCTCTTTCTTATGGTGGAGTCGTGAACACTGACCTTAATTGAGGCAAGTTAGGCCTGCAGTTCTTTAGATGTTGTCCTGGGGTCTTTTGTGGCCCCTTGGATGAGTTGTCTCTGCGCTCTTGGGGTAATTTTGGTCGGCCGGCCACTCCTGGGAAGGTTCACCACTGTTCCATGTTTTTGCCATTTGTGGATAATGGCTCTCACTGTGGTTCGCTGGAGTCCCAAAGCTTTAGAAATGGCTTTATAACCTTTACCAGACTGATAAATCTCAATTATTTTTGTTCTCATTTGTTCCTGAATTTCTTTGGATCTTGGCATGATGTCTAGCTTTTGAGGTGCTTTTGGTCTACTTCTCTGTGTCAGGTAGCTCCTATTTAAGTGATTTCTTGATTGAAACAGGTGTGGCAGTAATCAGGCCTGGGGGTGACTACAGAAATTGAACTCAGCTGTGATAAACCACAGTTAAGTTATTTTTTAACAAGGGGGCAATCACTTTTTCACACAGGGCCATGTAGATTTGGAGTTTTTTTCACCCTTAATAACGTAAACTTTCATTTAAAAACTGCATTTTGTGTTCAATTATGTTATCTTTGACTAATAGTTAACGGTTTTTAATGAGCAGAAACATTTAAGTGTGACAAACATGCAAAAGAATAAGAAATCAGGAAGGGGTCAAATAGTTTTTCACACCACTGTATTTACAATCTCTGTCCAAACCACCTCAATCTGGCCTCTCTGACTTTATCTCCAAAACATCTAACATAAGTTGTCCCTCTGATGAACTTATTCTCGATCCTATCCATCCTTGTCACTCCAAAAGAGAACCTCAACATCTTCAGCTCTGCTACCTCCAGCTCTGCCTCCTGTCTTTTCTTCAGTGCCACTGTCTCTAAGCCATAGAGCATCTCATGTCTCACCACTGTCTTTTTAGCTGTAGAGCATCTCTCGTCTTGAACACCTACAATATCCTTTCATTCTCGCTGATACTCTTTTATTGCACAACATACCTGACACTATTCTTAACCCATTCCAACCTGCCTGTACACGCCTCTTCACCTCCTTTCCACACTCTCCGTTGCTCTGGACCATTGACCCTAAGTACTTAAAGTCCTGCACCTTCTTTACCTCTGCTCCCTGTAGCTTCACTGTTCCACGTAGGTTCCTCTCATTCACACATGTATTCCATTCCTCTGCTTTCCAGAACATACCTTCACCTCTCCAAATTTTCCTCCACCTGTTCCCTGCTTTCGCTACAAAGCACAATATCATCTGCAAACATCATAGTTCTGTCTAACCTCATCTGTTATCCTGTCCATCACCAGAGCAAACAAAAAAGGGCTTAGAGCTGATCCTTGATGCAGACCCACCTCCACCTGGAACTCTTCTGTCACACCTACAGTACATCTTACCACTGTCTTATAGCTCTCATACATGCCCTGCACCACTCTAACATACTTCTCTGCCACACCAGACTTCCTCATACAACACCACAGCTCCTCTCTCGGCACCCTGTCACACGCTTTCTCTAAATCTACAAAGGCACAATGCAACTCTCTGTTACCTTCTCTGTACTTCTCTATCAGCATCCTCAAAGCAAATACTGCATCTGATGTACTCTTTCTAGGCATGAAACCATATCGTGCTCACAAATGCTCACCTCTGCCCTTAACCTAGCTTCCACTACTCTTTCCCACAGCTTCATTATATGGCTCATCAGCTTTATACCTCTGTAATTGCCACAGTGCTGCACATCTCCCTTGTTCTTAAAAATCAGCACCAATACACATCTCCTCCATTCCTCTGGAATCCTCTCACTCTCCAAGATCTCATTAAACAAACTAGTCAGAAACTCTACTGCCACCTCTCCTAAGCACTTCCATACCTCCACAGGTATGTCATCAGGACCAACAGCCTTTCCACTCTTCATCCTCTTCAACGTCCTCCTCACCTCACTCTTGCTAATATTTGCTACTTCCTGCTCCACAACAGTCACCGCTTCTACTCTTTGTTCTCTTTCATTTTCCTCATTCATCAAGTCTTCAAAGTACTCCTTCCATCTTCCCATCACCCTCCTGGCATCTGTCAGTTCATTTCCATCTCTATCTTTAATCACTATAACCTGCTGCACATCCTTCCCATCTCTATCTCTCTGCCTCGCCAACCTGTACAGATCCACCTCTCCCTCCTTCCTATCCAATCTAGCATACAAGTCCACATATGCTTTTTGTTTGGCCTTTGCCACCTCTACCATCACCTTATGCTGCATCTCTCAGTACTCCTGTCTACCTACCTTCAGTCCTCTCAGTGTCAGAGGAGCTAACCTCTTCCTCTGTATACACTCCTATACTTCCTTGTTCCACCACCAAGTCTCCTTGTCCACTTTGCCCTTTCCTGATGATACACCAAGTACCCTCTTACCTGTCTCCCTGATCACATTGGCTGTAGTTGTCCAGTCAACTGAAAGCACCTCCTGACCACCCATAGCCTGTCTCAACTCCTCCCTAAAGACTACACAACATTCTTCCTTTTTCAACTTCCACCACTTTGTCCTCTGCTCTGCCTTTGTCCTCTTCACCTTCCTCACCACCAGGGTTATTTTACACACCACCATTCTGTGTTGTCTGGCTACACTCTCCCCTACCAACACTTTGCAGTAACTGATCTTTTTCAGATTACAGCGTTAACACAAGATGTAGTCCACTTGAGTGCTTCTGCCTCCACTCCACTTATATGTCACCCTATGTTCCTGCCTCTTCTGGAAGAAAGTATTCACTACTGCCATTTCCATCCTCTTTGCAAAGTCCACCACCATCTATCCTTCTACATTCCTGACCTGTAGCTCAATTTCCACCGGCACCCTGTAGGCGGTCGTTGTTAACCCGGGCTGCGATGGAAGTGATATTTGTGATTCGCATCATTGATTTGGCAAATGTTTAATGTCGGATGCCCTTCCTGACACAACCCTCTGCATACTGATATGTATTTGTTCTTCATTTTCTTCTCTCCTTCTTTTGTATCAATAATGATTCTTCTTTGACTGCACTTTCTCCATTTATTATTAGAATTATTGGTGGTAGTAGTGCTGTGAATGTGTTGTTATTGTTATTATTATTATCTTTGCTTTTTCTTTGAATAAGTGCTATATGATTAAACTCAAATATGTTGATATCACTGTAAATACTGACATGACGAACAAAGTGGAGACAGCTTTGCCAATTTCTTTTTTTCTCTTTGTGTGAGAAGTGTAAATGTACCAGTGTTTTTGTAAATGCAATAATACCATAGCAACACAGAAAAAATTTTACATGTAGGGTTCTTGTCTCCACACGCGTTGGAGTCATTCCACACCATTTCAACGGGACTCATGTTAGGGGATTCTGATGGAATCTCTTTTCACCTTCACTCATTTAGGATAGGTGTGAAGTTATCAAACCGGTTTTGCTGGTGGCAAATAGGGGGTTTGAAGATGAATTAACAAGACAGAGCAGACGTCTCTGCCTAAACTTTATTTCTCCAGCAAAACATAAAATATATAAAAAATAAAAATGTTTAATTGTAGCACTTAAATCAGACTTCATAGTTGGATTTGATATTTTTCAATTTTTATACTTTTCTGATACTCTACACCAAACTGAGTTCATGAAAGTCTTGGGCAGTAGCAGACTACCGCTGGCCAATGTGGGTTGGCACATTCATTGCAAAAGTACTGTATATTAAAAGATGACACCTTTATACTGCATCGCTTTTCTGTGCTTTTGATCTGTGCATCGATCACCCAGGCACCACCATGTCTTGATTGTCTATAGTGAAACATTGAAAATTTAACATACGTACTGTAACAACTTCATTAAAACACTCCGAAATTTTAGTTTGGGGTAAAATTACTAATGTGCCTAACTTTTTTCAGGAGAGACTCTGATTCACTGAATATTCCACGACTTTTCATGAATATGTAAGACCTATTGACACTCAGGTAAAACCAGCCTTCCCAGGGCTCATATTGATGTCAGCTGTTCACACCTATACACTCAAATTCCTTACACAAAAACAGGGCTTCTTTGAGAGACACAACCCTCTGCATACTGATATGCATTTGTTCTTCACTTTCTTCTCTCCTTCTTTTGTATCGATAATGATTCTTCTTTGACTGCTCTTTCTCCATTTATCATTAGAATTATTGGGGGTAGTAGTAGTAGTGCTGTGAATGTGTTATTATTATTATTATTATTGTAAATTCCTTACACAAAACAGGGCTTCTTTGAGAGAAACAAAAAAATAAAGTGTGGTTTCTGAAACATTCATTTAAATGCAATTTTTATGCACACAAAAAATATGTCATATTATAAGCCAGCATTTATTTAGCAAGTAGCCTACAAATTTGTGCTTGTTGCATTTCTGTGGGAGTTTAATAGATAAATCTGGTTATATTTGCGCCGGCGTTTATCAGCCTTTTGATCGAATGGAGCCGCCTATGTGGGCCGGTGTTCAATCGAAAAATGCTACCCATCGAGTTTTTCTAACTACCAGATCTGCGCATGCACAGTCCCACAAGTTTGCCCATAACTTCATACTACCTTGGTGCTGAGACTTCGGTTGACGGTGAGTTTAAACCGTTTTCCTTTGCTTAATTTGACCGAAACATTTGAGTTTCTGCATAAATTGTCGTGAATGAGCCTGAAGCTTGAGGAAAATAAAAAATTGTAACTTGAAACTGGTTCAGGGTCTCAAATTTAAACACATACGTTTACATCTTTTTGTATACAGTACTTGAATATCTTGTGGTTATCATATGTGTGCAGCACTATTCAGTGCACAGAGTAGTCCATACTGTACAGAAATGCTTACGCACGTGATGACATGCGTTTTTGATAAAAATTTATGATAATGCTAATAAATACAATCAACTCTTCTAATAACATTGAACATCCACAGTGTAGTTGTAGTGATGCAGTAGCGTAAATCGATAAGTTCTGCTATCGATTTGTGCTACGGTAGCATTTTACGACAAGGCAGCATAAATCGACAGAACACCGGCTGGTGATAAATAACGTTAATAGGATCTTGTGTTTGCTCCGCATTATAAAAGCAAGGCGTGGAGTTTAGTCCGGAGTCCGGGAAGAACATAATGCGGTGGAGTTGAAGAGAGTGGCAAGCGAGCGGGGCAATATGATATGCCCCAGAGATTTTAAAAAGGACATCGGAATTCTGTCCTTTGATCTGAGGACAGTGCGGAAAGAACTGTGCGAGCTCATGGTAGACCATGGTAGGCAGTATTAAAGCACTGAGTTTTAACAAGTATGTCTGCCACTACACTTACAATTGACTGAGAATTGAGAGGGGAACTAAGCAACCTATATTGTATTTGTAAGTGCCATATCGCACTTGTTATGAATTTAACCGGTAAGAGAGAGCACCTTTAACGAGCCAAGTAGCATACGCGCTCCCAAACTGGAATACAACAAACTTTACGAGAGCAGTGCGTCGACAGAAGACCTCGGACTGCCATCACGTCTCAAGACAGCCCATCCAAGTGTACCAGTAAGTTTTGAACCAAAATTGAAAAGTACTTTTAAATGAAGGGTCTACCCAAGACAATAAATACACCCGCCATGACATGTATACTTTAGAATCACAGAGCATGATGCAACAGCAGGCTGACATCACAGCAATGCTCATGAAATGCCAAAGGCAATCCTTTTTACCTCAGCGCAATGTTCCTGTGTTTCATGGTGACCCTCTTGAGTTTACGTCCTTCATGAAAGCATTCAAACATGTTATTGTTGACAAAACCGATAGTGATGCTGATAAGCTGTTTTATCTTGAGCAGTTCACTAAGGGAGAGGCTAGAGACCTCGTTATGAGCTGTCAGCTTATGCCAGATCAGTGTGGTTATGCAGAGGCAATGAGACTGTTGCAGGACAGATTTGGAAATAAACGAAAAATTGCAAACACGCTGATGCAAAAGATATATAGTCAGAGGATGGAAATAAAGTCAGAGGATGGAAAGTCGTTAAGTGCTTTCTCCGTGTTTCTAGCATCCTGTCACAACATCATGTCAAGCATCGACCACATGGAGGAGCTAGATAACGCTACCAACATGCAGACTATCACTTCAAAACTGCCCTACGAATTGCGTAAGAGATGGAGGGACCAGGTATACAAGCTTGAAGAGCTTAGTCAGACAAGACCCAAATTTAAGCAGCTAGCTGAGTTCGTAGACCAACGAGCTAAAGTAATCTCAAACCCAATCTTCGGAAACCTGAACGCCTCAAGCAGCGACAAAGGACACTTTAACAAATCCCCGCAAGGACCCAAGTCAAGAAGAGAAGGGAACGCCAGGGTCAGCTTCGCAACCGACGTCAGACAGGTTGGTAAAATTCACAAAGACTCGATTACAATGAAGAATGCCGGTACGTTAGCTGTTAGCGCTTTCACTAAGCCATGCGCATATTGTAAAAAGGACCATATCTTAGACGAGTGCGTAAAATTTAACGATCAGACCCACGAAGACAAAGTAGAATTCTTAAAAAGAAACGGTTTCTGTTTCGGATGTTTAACAAAGGGTCACTTGTGGAAAGACTGCACCAGAAAAATTGTATGTTCACTATGTTCAAAGCCACATGCGCGCATGTTACACAGCGCAGTGCAAGACACGGCGCAGCCAGTTACACACGGTGATGAGAACGAAACCGCAAGTGACACACAAAATACACCACTCGTAGTGAGTCACGACGTAAGTGCGCTCACTGGGGCTGGAAGTAATTGCATCCTCCCCATAATACCTGTCAAAATAAAGTCCAAGAAAGGTGACAAAATTGCAGAAGTGTATGCATTTATAGACCAAGGCAGTTCTGCCTCGTTCTGCACAGAGTCATTAGCAAGGCGACTAAATGCACGAGGCAGAAGAGTTAAGTTACGGCTGAGTAGGGTTGGGTACCGAAACCCAGTGCCAATACGGCACCGGTACCTATAGAACCGGTATGTACCGGACCAAAACAGAATGAGAATTTCGGTGCCTCATTTCGGTGCCACTTAAATGCCTGAACTATCGATTGAAATATTTGTTCTCTAGATTCATATATTTTTGTAGATTAATCGTTTATTAGATTAAATAAAAAAATTAAAAGCACAAATCATCCGGAAATGAGAGACCATCCGACATGCGCGTGAATGCAGTAACTAACGTTACACTCGCTCTGACGGCAGCAGGCGGTCTACCGATAGCTTAGCATGCTAAAGTAAACAACTCTCGTTAAAATGCCTAAAACTAAACCGTCGAAAGTGTGGCTGCATTTCACAAGATAGGATTCCGGCACCGCAACGTGCAGCAAATGTTTTACAGCAGTTGCGTGTAAAGGCGGAAACACGTTAAATCTAATGAAACATTCGAGGGCAGACGGAATAAAGTTAAGAGGAGAGGGAGGCACCGTGTTTTCTTGTGGACAACAGCTGGCGCTATCAGTGTGGACGACCCTCAGTCCGAGTCACACCAACTGTAGCAAAAAGGAGTCACCGATTATGATGACGTCAGCAGCCTGTCCGCAGGTTAGTAGTAGGATGATGTAATGTTAATAGCAAAATGCAAATCTTGCATTCATGCTAACAAATAGTCAAACGATTTGTAAAAAACTAATGTAACATGGATTCTGTTTATAATTATGGCTTTCCAGCTAGTACTAGTAGCACTACAACAGTGACCCCATTTACCATTGTAAAGAACGCTATGCATGTCCTGTGCAGGGCAATAAGTCAGGAAAGGAGTCGTATTTTGACAGAAAAGGCAAATATGGTGAAATTTCTGCAAAAGAATTGCTAAAATTTGAAGCTTACATATTCATATATACTTTAAACTTTTAATATATTGTTACATTTTAAGCATAAAATTTTTTGTTCAATAAAAATTCATTCTTGAGTCATCCACTATACTTTTTTTGCTTCAAAGTATCGGTTCAGGCACCGTTTTGGCACCGGTACCGTTTTCAAAGTATCGATTTGGCACCGGTATCGAAAAAAACCCAAACGATACCCAACCCTACGGCTGAGCACCATGAACTCCTCAAAACTAGTAGATATCTACATGCTCAATGATTTGGAGATCAGTGGCCTGGAAGAAAACAATTTTATTGAACTTCCCAACGTCTTCACACAAAAGACTGTGCCAGTTACAGTGGCAAGCATTCCACAACAGCACGACATCGATAAGTGGCCCTACCTTAGTGATGTAAAACTGCCCCAGATTAGCGCTGGAATCGAAATTCTCATAGGAAATGAAGAGCACGAACTCATAGAACCTCAGCGAATAATTAATAGCAGGCATGGAGGGCCATACGCGGCGCAGAGTGTTCTCGGATGGACTGTGACCGGGCCTCTCCGAGAACCCGGCAAACCAGTGGCCGTTACAGTTAACCGAACCTCCATTGAAAGTGTAGAACAAATGCTGATAGAGCAATATAACCATGATTTTCCCGAACGAAATTGCAATGACAAGGCAGAGATGTCACAAGAGGATTATCAGTTCTTAGATCTCGTTAATAACTCCCTGCAGTTCATGGACAATCACTTCTACATCGGCCTCCCACTTAAGAAAGCGTCAGTTCAAATGCCCAATAACCGAAACACAGCTGTGCAACGTGCCTTAAACCTTAAACGAAAACTCGGCAGCAACAGCTCCTTTCACGAGGAGTACACAAACTTCATGGGTGACATGATAAAAAAGGGTCATGCAGTTAGAGTCCCTACACCTCACGTAAACCGCCAAGACGGTCAGGTGTGGTACATACCGCATCATGGCGTCTATCATCCTCAAAAGAATAAGCTAAGGGTGGTCTTCGACTGTGCTGCCAGTTATCAAGGAGTGTCACTAAACAGTGAGCTCTTGCAAGGACCAGACTTAACAAACTCACTCATTGGTGTGCTCACACGCTTTAGACAGGAAGAAATTGCCATGATGGCAGACGTGGAAGCCATGTACTATCAAGTAAGAGTCCCCGAGAAGGACACAGATCTGTTGCGCTTCCTATGGTGGCCGAACGGAGATGTGAACCAGGACTTAGTTGAATACAAAATGGTAGTTCATCTGTTCGGTGCAAAATCGTCGCCTAGTGTTGCTAACTTCGCCCTCAGAAAGACAGCAGAAGAAAACCGTAGCAATGCTTCTGCTGTGGCAGTTAACACAGTGCTTAACAACTTTTATGTAGACGACTGCCTGAAATCCGTTTCGAGTCATGAGCAAGCAGTCGCCCTATACAATGATCTCACAAGTCTCTGTGCAAGCGGAGGGTTTAACCTCACTAAATGGGACAGCAACAGCCGTGCCCTACTAACTGCCATTCCCGAGAGCGAAAGGATCAAAGACATGAGAGACTTAGACTTGAGTAAAGATGCACTGCCCATAGAGAGAGTTCTGGGGGTGCTGTGGTGCATTGATTCAGACATGTTCAAGTTTAAGATTAGTTTAAAGGAACGACCTGTGACAAGAAGAGGAATTCTGTCAATCACTAGCTCAACATACGACCCGTTAGGCATTCTCCCACCTGCCGTACTGCCAGCTACAATCCCAATGCAACAGTTATGTAAAGAAAAACTAGCCTGGGATGATGACATTCCCGAGCAGTTTGCAACGGCATGGAAAACCTGGCTGCAAGAGCTGCACAGACTATCCGATTTCAGCATAGCAAGGTCCATAAAACCAGCCGACTTCGGAGTTACAGCTACAGCACAACTCCATCACTTCTCGGATGCAAGTGAAATGGGATACGGAGCTGTCTCATACCTCAGGTTAGTAAACGCTAATGGACTTACACATTGTGCATTCATGATGGGGAACTCCCGTGTAGCACCCCTGAAACAAACCACCATTCCACAAATGAAACTGACTGCGGCAGTGGTCACTGTAAAAAATGACAAAACGCTGAAAGAACAGCTAGAATTGAAATTGCTGGACTCTATGTTTTGGACTGACAGCACAACTGTTTTGAGATACATTGATAACGAAACACTTCGTTTTAAAACCTTCGTGGCCAACAGAATCGCCATTATAAGAGAGTCAACCAAATCACAGCAATGGAGGTACGTTAATACCTCACAAAATCCAGCTGATTCTGCCTCCAGGGGGGTATCCTGTGAAAAGTTCATGAAAAATGTCAACTGGATCCAAGGTCCCTCCCTCCTCAAAGAAGCAGAGTGCAAATGGCCTAAAAATATTCATGACACATCAATAAAAGAAAATTTTTATGAAAATGCTGATGAAGTTAAGCTCTCAGCTTTAGTGAATATTGTGAGCATTACAAAATGCACAGACACAGACACAGTGAGTAAACTGATTAATCATCACTCTGACTGCCACAAGTTAAAAAGATCCGCTGCCTTTATCCTTCGCACCAGAGACATGCTGAAACAAAAAACAGAAAGGGTTAAAACACAAGTAGATAACCCAAAGACAGAAAATCACAAGTCTCTAAAAGCGCAAGACCTAACAAGAGCAGAAAACGAAATCATTAAGTTCACTCAAAGACAAAATTTTAAGGAAGAACTTCTCAAGTTGCAAAAGGGTAAAGCAGCAGCAGAATTCAAACAGGGAATTCGCACACAGCAAAAACGAAAGGCATTTGTGAAAAGAAACAGCTGCTCGCCTAAAATGGAACCTCTGACACCAAACCACCTGCTGCTGATGAAAAAACAGCCAAACCTGCCACCTGGATTTGTCATCTATGCACGTCGCAGGGAGAAGCAGATCCAGCATCGATCAGACCTGCTCTGGAAGCGATGGGTACGTGAATACTTGCCCTTGCTCCAGGGGCGGCAAAAGTGGTTTCAAAACAAAAAAAAAATCTTTCGATTGGAGACATAGTTTCAATAACTGATGAGTCTTCTCCAAGAAATTCATGGGTCATGGGAAGAATCACGAAAGTGTTCCCCGACAAAGGGGGACTGGTGAAATGTGTGTTAGTTAAAACTAAGACCAACACTCTGGAAAGACCCATCGACAAGCTGTGCCTCATACTGCATATGAAATGGACTGTTAAATGTGTGGTAATATGTTATGAAATTTGATATGCAAATATAAACATCTGAGATAAACATTACACACTTAAAAGATTTAAAACTACTAGAAGGGTAAAAATGTTTGATTTCATGACAAAAAAAAAAAAAACACAAAATTGTAATTGTCAGTCTTCATGCCTGTCAATTAGGGGCTGGAATGTAAGTGCCATATCGCACTTGTTATGAATTTGTTGTTGTGTTTATTTTATTTTATTTTACATGCATTTGTGTGACTGTGATATGCTAGAAAGCTCAGTATAGATGTGGAAGGCTACGGAAACACAAGCTTCAGACCGTCAGCTAGCGAGAGCTCCCGGTAAGCTAGAAATGTAAAATACAGCAACTAGGTTGTTGTAACCGTAAGCTAACGTAAGCTGGGAATGTAAGAAACAACAAGAGTGTTGTTAGATACCCAAGCCAAGATTGTAATCTACAAGATACAGCAAACAGGTTGTTGTAAAACTCAGAGATTTGCAAGATGCAGCAACTGGTGTCTGTAATAACAGTGGATTTACTCAAGACGACTGTATGAAGTGTTGATTCTTTGATGCTGACAAATAAACGACAAAAGACAAAGAGATCGGACTTCTGTCATGTGAGTGAAACTTTAAGACATTAGCTACGTGTCAAAACTAGTGAAATAAGCCAACCGCATCTACAGTATTATTTCAACTACTTTGTGGATGTAACAAACATTTAAACATTTAGAGTCCAATAATTCAAGTATTATAGCCAAATTATCGTTAACAATAACTAAATCCAAGGTATCCGACATCATCGTGTGTCATGGCCCTGATTTTTTTTCCAACTGTCCATGCCCTACTTACTGCTGATTAATAATGGATCAGATTAACATACTGTAGCAAACCTAAGCCACTAGCTGCCTTAAATTATGATTACAGTAAGTTGTGGTTAGCTGTTATTCTGATGATAACGTTTGGAGGGCTACCAATAGACAGAAGCAAAGTTCTTGTATATGATAGCATACTTAGGCCAATAAAGCTTTTTCTAATTATCTCATTTATTACATTTCTTTATATGCATTCTTTCATTTTGACTTTAATTTCCTTAAAACAAAAGGTAGTGCTTCATAATGTCTGTCAAAGACTTTCAGTTTTATGGCTTGCTAAAGAGCAATTGACCTTAACTAGTATTTCTGGATTTGAATATAATCAGCAATCTGAATATGTTATTTCTGCAGAATTCACTTGGATGGGTGAAATGCAGAGCACAAATTCCTAGTATGGGAGACTATACTTGGCTAAATGTCACTTTTCACTTTGAATTTTCACAAAATTAATTTTGCCCTCCCATACTCCAACCTCATCTGAAATTATATCCTCCAGCTTCTGGTTGACTGAACATTCCTGTAACCGGCAGTGGGTAGGGCAGGGATAATTGGAAAACAATTAAGCGAGGTCTCCTTGAAGACCAGGGGGGTGTTCTTCGTACGTCGCTTGAAACATCCGGGATGAATTGACACATCTAAGATGAGATCATCGTGCTAATTACGCTCTGGCTAAGTTGGTTCTTCGAGCACACCTGTTGCTGATGATTAGTATGGCCGGATGGAGTTGTCTAGGATTATTGCGCATTCGTGCGTTGGTTTAAAAGGCGATATGCATCGACAGTAGAAACACTAATCACAACCCCTTTGATGGGTTGACGAAATGACAAAAAGTGAGCTCAATTTATTTTTTGTAACACGTTATGCGCTGAAATGACCCCCTGCCATGGATCGCCCCCCTACATAATCGCTATCAAATATTATATTAGAACATAAATTCATAAGCTAATGGTTTACAAATTACAAATTACATGAGACAATAAAATAAAATAAGCAATATGAAAATATGTTGTATATGAAAAAATTTAAATATATATATTTTTTTCAAATACATGTATACTTTTATATTGTTTATTCTATAATAAAATTAGTTTTGTCCAAGTTTTCATTCTAAAAATATTTATTTTTATTATATATAAATATTTATTTGCATATTCATGACAAACCCCTGAAAAATAAATGTCACAAAATAATCATACAAGAATTTGTATTAATGGTCTTGACGACTGTCTCGTGCCTAGGGTTTATTATAATAGTAATATCATATTTGATAATAATAAACCTATAAATTTATATTCTAATATAATATTTGATAGCAATTATATATATATATATATATATATATATATATATATATATATATATATATATATACATACAGTGGTGTGAAAAACTATTTGCCCCCCTCCTGATTTCTTATTCTTTTGCATGTTTGTCACACAAAATGTTTCTGATCATCAAACACATTTAACTATTAGTCAAAGATAACACAAGTAAACACAAAATGCAGTTTTTAAATGAGGGGTTTTATTATTTAGGGAGAAAAAAAACCCAAACCTACATGACCCTGTGTGAAAATGTAATTGCCCCCTGAACCTAATAACTGGTTGGGCCACCCTTAGCAGCAATAACTGCAATCAAGCGTTTGCGATAACTTGCAACGAGTCTTTTACAGCGCTCTGGAGGAATTTTGGCCCACTCATCTTTGCAGAATTGTTGTAATTCAGCTTTATTTGAGGGTTTTCTAGCATGAACCGCCTTTTTAAGGTCATGCCACAACATCTCAATAGGATTCAGGTCAGGACTTTGACTAGGCCACTCCAAAGTCTTCATTTTGTTTTTCTTCAGCCATTCAGAGGTGGATTTGCTGGTGTGTTTTGGGTCATTGTCCTGCTGCAGCACCCAAGATCGCTTCAGCTTGAGTTGAAGAACAGATGGCCGGACATTCTCCTTCAGGATTTTTTGGTAGACAGTAGAATTCATGGTTCCATCTATCACAGCAAGCCTTCCAGGTCCTGAAGCAGCAAAACAACCCCAGACCATCACACTACCACCACCATATTTTACTGTTGGTATGGTGATCTTTTTCTGAAATGCTGTGTTACTTTTACGCCAGATGTAACGGGACACGCACCTTCCAAAAAGTTCAACTTTTGTCTTGTCGGTCCACAAGGTATTTTCCCAAAAGTCTTGCCAATCATTGAGATGTTTTTTTTTAGCAAAATTGAGACGAGCCTTAATGTTCTTTTTGCTTAAAAGTGGTTTGCACCTTGGAAATCTGCCATGCAGGCCATTTTTGCCCAGTCTCTTTCTTATGGTGGAGTCGTGAACACTGACCTTAATTGAGGCAAGTGAGGCCTGCAGTTCTTTAGATGTTGTCCTGGGGTCTTTTGTGGCCTCTCGGATGAGTTGTCTCTGCGCTCTTGGGGTAATTTTGGTCGGCCGGCCACTCCTGGGAAGGTTCACCACTGTTCCATGTTTTTGCCATTTGTGGATAATGGCTCTCGCTGTGGTTCGCTGGAGTCCCAAAACTTTAGAAATGGCTTTATAACCTTTACCAGACTGATAGATCTCAATTACTTTTGTTCTCATTTGTTCCTGAATTTCTTTGGATCTTGGCATGATGTCTAGCTTTTGAGGTGCTTTTGGTCTACTTCTCTGTGTCAGGTAGCTCATATTTAAGTGATTTCTTGATTGAAACAGGTGTGGCAGTAATCAGGCCTGGGGGTGACTACAGAAATTTAACTCAGGTGTGATAAACCACAGTTAAGTTATTTTTTAACAAGGGGGGCAATCACTTTTTCACACAGGGCCATGTAGATTTGGAGTTTTTTTTCTCCCTTAATAACGTAAACCTTCATTTAAAAACTGCATTTTGTGCTCAATTATGTTATCTTTGACTAATAGTTAACGGTTTTTGATCAGCAGAAACATTTAAGTGTGACAAACATGCAAAAGAATAAGAAATCAGGAAGGGGGCAAATAGTTTTTCACACCACTGTATATGCGAGATACTTTTCTTTTCCCACATGAATCAGTCCGCGTCAGTCGTGCTCTTTAACCAATAAGATGTCACCTTGCTATTTCAACCAATCATAACCCGGCAGGAGCGCAGCCTAAATCCTGTTTACATCAAAGAAACCTGCTTCCAAGCAGGTTTAAGCTTACGGACATGTTGCTATGACAGCAAATGCGAGATGCGCATCGAAGAACGAAACAATCCAAGATCAGGACAAATCCACAACAATCAAATCCAGCTAACTGTTAGCGATGTACGAAGAACGGACCCCTGCTCTGCTTATCTGTAAATATTTTTTAAGGCAGTGAAACAGAATTCAGTCAATGTTACCAGTTTGAGGACTTGGTCATTTTGCTATTAGTTTCCTACCAAGAAGTTTGCTCAACTGCATAAAATAGAACAACTCCAGTCTAGAGACCGCATGGGGCTTTATACTTGGGAACTCGTACTAACTGAGTTTCTTTTTTACGAGAAGTCTAACATTAACCATACTAACTTTTAGCCTATTAGTTAATTTTAGTCAAACTCAAACTACATTTTAATTCCTTAGTGTCAAATAAGTAGAACTCATCAACATTAATAAAACAAAAACATTTATTTACCCAAAAGTAGATTTTTTTTAAAAACAACTTTCACTCTCCTCAAGGCCTCCTTCCATCGTGGTAGTAAAAAAGGACAAGTGAAAATGTGTTAACATTCTCTCGCTCAAGATGATTTATAGTTTCGCAAAAAATTAAATCAATTAAAAAAAACTTTATTCATCCCCATGGTGCACTTAAAGGCATGCAGTTTGACAATCCACATCCAACCCAGACTTTAAAT
Organism: Channallabes apus; assembly: GCA_030522415.1. Taxonomy (NCBI): domain Eukaryota; kingdom Metazoa; phylum Chordata; class Actinopteri; order Siluriformes; family Clariidae; genus Channallabes; species Channallabes apus. The sequence goes on from CM060111.1 coordinate 36,318,461, forward strand.
GGTGACCAGATATATACTGTACCTGTTTTATATGTAAATGCATAAAAAATTATAAAATCATTTTGTAATATATGAAAAAACGGGTTGCATTATGCCAAATGCAGTGGCTTCACAATCACTTCACCACACAGAGCACTTTGTGAATATAATTCGTCATAAAACAAGATGTAAATAGAAATGCTTATGTATTTCATAAATATTTTTAAATATTTTTTCAGTGGGTCTTGCTTGACTACAGACATCAATGTAAAGGACATCAATGGCCATCTATTTACAACCTCTTAGAAAACTACTCGGAGCACTTGTAAGTAACTTGTAATTGTGTAAGCACAATTCAATTTCACGCTCAATACTACAATGGATTTAATAGAGGATGATGATGGACTAAATGCACGTGTAAAGGATGTCACATAGTGGACCTTCTTTCACAACAGGGCATATATTCAACCACACTTAGCTAAAAGTGGAAGTGACAGCTATACATGCAACCCCAGACAACTGTAGACATGTACAAATGTATCTGAATACATTTTTAGGAAACGTCGGGACACGTCGGACCAATGTTTGCTAGGTAGTAGTTATAATTTATTATGTTAATGGTAACTTTGTGGCCATAACATCATTGCATGCTCTCTCTCTCTCTGTGTATACTGGTATACTGTATGTTTGTATGTACATGATATATATATATATTATGTCACATCCTACAACAGAAGCAAATTAATATTTTGTGAAATCTGCTTTATACTTATTACTTCGGCTTACCTACTTCAATTTAGTTTCCAATCCAAGTTTAGTTAATGTGATAATTGTTAAGTATAATTTGGCTTTTATGCTTTAAATCGAGTTCACTTAAGTGTAAATACTGACTCCACCACTGTCATAGCTAACGTTTAATGGCTCCCGAATATTTTTTTCCTGACTAGAAAAAACACGCTTTAACTAATGCGTTTAACTGGGTAGTAGTCAGAGGTGTCAAGTAACGAAGTACAAATACTTCGTTACCTTACTTAAGTAGAAATTTTGGGTATCTATACTTTACTGGAGTAATTATTTTTCAGCCGACTTTTTACTTCTACTCCTTACATTTTTAAGCAATTATCTGTACTTTCTACTCCTTACTTTTTAAAAACAGCCTCGTTACTCTATTTTTATGATCAGAACGCGCAACCCCTCCGGTCGCATGATGAGAACGCGCACAACGCCCCCCCCCCCCCCCGTCACATGATGAGAACGCGCACAACGCCCCCCCCCCGTCACATGATCAGAACGCGCACAACGCCCCCCCCCCGTCACATGATCAGAACGCGCACAACGCCCCCCCCCCCCCGTCACATGATCAGAACGCGCACAACGCCCCCCCGTCACATGATCAGAACGTGCACAACGCCCCCCCCTCGTCACATGATCAGAACGCGCACAACGCCCCCCCCCCCCCCCGTTGCATGATCAGAAAGCGAGACCTTAATGCTTTTTTTCCCCCTCACGGTACTTTTACTTTTATACTTTAAGTAGTTTTGAAACCAGTACTTTTAAACTTTTACTTAAGTAAAAAGCTTGGGTTGATACTTCAACTTCTAAAGAAGTATTTTTGAACCCTAGTATCTATACTTCTACTCAAGTAATGAATGTGAATACTTTTGACACCACTGGTAGTAGTTATAATTTAATATGTTAATGGTAACTTTGTGGCCATAACATCATTGCATGCTCTCTCTCTCTCTCTCTCTCTGTGTATACTGGTATACTGTATGTTTGTATGTACATGATATATATATTATGTCACATCCTACAACAGAAGCAAATTAATATTTTGTGAAATCTGCTTTATACTTATTACTTCGGCTTACCTACTTCAATTTAGTTTCCAATCCAAGTTTAGTTAATGTGATAATTAAGTATAATTTGGCTTTTATGCTTTAAATCGAGTTCACTTAAGTGTAAATACTGACTCCACCACTGTCATAGCTAACGTTTAATGGCTCCCGAATATTTTTTTTCCTGACTAGAAAAAACACGCTTTAACTAATGCCTTCGATGTCTTTAACATTTAATGTCATCTTCTCAGGAGTGAGGACAATCAACTTCACAAACATCAAATGGACATTGTGAAAATAAATAAAACTACAGTCAAATTGTGAACTGAATCACATAACTTATTTCAAACTTATTCAATACAAACTTTATAAATTACAAAGACATGATAACCAAGATTAAAAACAAGCATACCATGTGCCTTCCAATCAGGATTCAGGAGGCATTAAGAGACATATTTTAACACTAGAAGCGCCAAGCACCGGGAATTTTGACCGCAATGGGAGAAAAAAAAATACTTCACACTCGATCAAATTCCAGGACCCTCCTTTCATGACTTTTCCTACATCTGTGAGCTTAATCACCCTGCATGCTTACATTTTCAAAAATCACACCAGTAAAAGCCAGTATAAAGCTATTTTGCTCTTATTTACGTGAAATTTGTGACAGCTGCGCGGCGGCATGACGTTTCCTGCCTTTTCCAACCTGCGATTCTCATTTCTCTCAGCAGATGGCGCAAGGGATCGCGCATACTATCTATGTGCCATTCAGTGTGTATATGTAACTATCTCAGGTTTCATTCCATATATGCAGTTTATATATATATATATATATGTAGTGCCCTGTATAACAGTATATCCATTGTGTTATGTTCATATGGGACGGTTAGAATAATTCAAAGTGTGTATGGTTAAGAGGAGAATTAAAGACTCTCATTTTTTTGTTTTCTGAGAATGTCAAGTCACCCAAGGAGAACTGTACACTCTGACTCTTTAAGGGAGGGGGCGGGGCGAAGTAAAAAGAAAACGGAGGACATGTTTTTGTCTGGATGACGGCTCGGGAAAAAGCGTGGTTGCGGACATTGTGTGCGGCAGCTGAAAACAAAAAAAAAAAGGAGCCGAAGCGGATTTTTTTTCCCGTGTATGTATCACGCTCTAGAAAAGTTCGGCGGGAGGAAGAGTGTGGGGAAGAAGTTGGACGAGGCGAGCGGACATTGCAGCTCGCGCGAGTTCACTGTGGAATAGTTCCAGCATATGGAGGTCCCGCGTGAGAGACTTGTTTCCCATGTCGGTTGGTGTTCGCGTTTGTTTGAGAAGCTAACCGGAAGAATATAACCGTGTTTATTTTTTTGCTGAGTTCAATTTTGTCAGTCGTACTGTTCGCTATAAGCCCAACTAGATATACTCCTGTTTAGTGTATTGTTTACGTGGAGTAGCCTCCGAGTGGTGTGTGCAGGCCGGAGTGTGTATCACATGCGTGAAATGCGGTTTGCATCAGGAGATGAAAGAAGATCTCTGAGGATTTAGCTGACCTGTTTGCGGAGGGAGACGCCCACTGATTCGGTGATTGTTTTTTCCATCGCGATATGCTTCCCGGATCAGTGTATATTGTTTCAACCGTGGATACGTGAGTACAAATCTTCTACCGCTAAAGAGCTCCATCTAGCGCGCCAACGAGGTACTAAAATCCCAGCTGGGTAATTTTAATGTGATGTCACATCACTGTCATTGACTGTGTTTTCTTTTACCCTTTTATGCTTAGGTGTATTTTGTTCAAAGGGAGGGGGATGGTGACCATGTGAATTGAACTATTTGTTTACTCATGTGACAAACATAAGAGAAAGAAAAAAAAAACCCAAAAGAGTTCCTGAGAACAATAAATCAGCTGTTATTAATCAGTTAAAATTGGTGTGGCTTTCTGTGATACTACTTAAACATGAATGCTTAAATTTTAAGGCTAAATGCAGTTTGTACGTAAAAGTCCGAATGGAAAACCTTGATCTGACAACCAAAAGTGTAAATCTGAACCCTTGATTTTTCAACTGTGATTGCTGTGCAGTAAGAGAAGTGTGCTCTCGCCTAGGGTAGGGGAAAATGTACCCTTGGACATAATTTTACCGTTTGAGCCATGTGTGATACTACCTGGCGGGAGGGCTACATTTTAGTGGGGGCTCGTCCGGGATTGTTTCAGATTATTCAGATTGTGTTTTCAGAAATGTTGTGTTTGATTTCCGTGTAAAAAAAAAAAAAAAAAAATTAAAAAAAAAAAAAATATATAAAAAAAAAAAATATATATATATATATATTGTTTTTCGGCCGCTGATTGTGTACATACTGTGTTTTTGTAACTGCATCAAAAAGGACAAGCTTAAAAGGTAAAGAGTTAGCACCTGTTTTTTTCTTATTGTCACTAAGACAAGTGACCAAAATGGAAGTTCGAGAGATTATTGCGTGGTGCAGAGAACAAAACATTGAGCTGGACAGAGTTTTTATCCTGAGCAATGTACCTGCCGATTGTGAAGACAGAGTCATCTATAATGTGCTGGATGCTGTTCTGGGAATTGGAAAATGCAAAGTGATCGATCGTCGTTCGGATAAGGATAAGCGACGCCAGTTTGTCTTGCTTGAAACCCATGATAGCGTTGCAAAGATGACTATCCCAGCAGAGCTTGGGGGACCTGAATTAGGCTGCTGGTACACACAGGTTGTTTATGTTGCTGCTGAACCACCTAAGCAGGACAAGGAAGAAGAGTTTCAGTCCAAACTGATCTCATTTCTACAAAAAGAGGGAAAATCACTTGCTGACTTTCAAAATGTGGCTCCCCCTGCACCTGATCTCAACACTAAACTTGTTGATGCGATAAATTCCCTTGTGAAAACTTGTCATGTGGCTGCGTCTGAAGAGAGAGTCGGATATAGAAAACTGCGCCCTTTCTCTGGATTTATCCCAACGCCTCTGGGAGAAGATGAGTATGAGGTTTGGGTAGAACAGACTACTCACATCCTGGAAGAATGGCAGTGTTCTGATAATGTGAAGAAGCAGAGGTTAGTAGAGTGTCTCCGAGGTCCTGCAGCAGACATAGTGAGGTTTGAGAAGACTGGAAACCCAGCTGCTAATTTCAATGACTATCTTAGCGCACTGGAGTCAGCCTTTGGCACAACCGAGGATGCTGCAGACTTAATGTTAAAGTTTCGTAGCACTTACCAGAGTGAGGGAGAAAAGCTCTCTGCCTACTTACTGAGGTTGGACAGAATGCTGCATAGTATGCTGCGGAAGAAAGGCATTGAGTACGCTACCATGAATCGACTTCGCATGCAACAAATAGTCAAAGGTGCCCTTGCTAGTGACCTAGTCGCTATGCGCTTGAGAATGACTCATAAGCTGTGTACCCCTCCTTCCTTTAATGAGTTAATTAAGGAGGTGAGAGAAGAAGAATTTCTGTTGGCAGACAGGAATTCCGCACGGTCTAAGGTAGCAGTCTCTGTGGTGTCTCCTGCCCGAAACGAGTCGTCCGCTGACACTGATAGCGCCGAATCGGAAGTAGAAAAGTTGAAGAAGGAGGTAAGAGGGCTTAAGAATGAGGTGTCTAGGTTGATCATTGCAACACGAGAACCTGTAACCCATGATAGCCCTGGCCTGCGCAGTTTAGCTATGGCTGCCGAGACTAAAACTCCAACTAGACCCATGACCAAAGCTAACATTTTCTGTTACCGATGCGGAGAAGATGGGCATTTGAAGCGTGAATGTACAAAGGAGGAAAATCTCAGGAGAGTTAATCAGCGACTCATCAAAATGAGACAGCCAGCGGGAAACTTCCCCGGGGCTCAGTAGGGGAGCGTTCTGAAGCTCCGGGAAGAAAACGTTCCACAAAGTGTAGAAGAGTCAAAACTGAGCCAGCAGTCTTTCCAAGCGGGTTAGTGGGGCCCAGCTCTGTTCTTCCTATTCTGGTGGAAGGGATCTATGCTAAGGCTTTGCTGGATAGTGGGTCGCAGGTTACTCTGCTATACCGATCATTTTATGAGAAACACCTGAAGCATCTGCCATTGACACCAATAGAGAATTTGGAGATATGGGGATTGAGCAAGCAGCAGTACCCATATGATGGCTGTTTGTCTCTCGAGCTTGAGTTTCCCGGATCGGTGGCAGGAGTGACTGAAGCCATAGACGCACTTGTGCTGGTCTGCCCTGATCCTATCAGGACCGAAGATGTAAACATTTTGGTGGGAACAAATACTTCTGTGGTGAAGAAGCTGGTAGAAGTGTGCATAGAAAGGAAGGGAAATAATTTTCTTCACACTTTGACTGTGCATCCTGAGATTAGACACGCTTATGAACAGATTGTTGCTGGTGAAACATGTGACACAGCTGACAGGAGAGGGACTGTGTGGTATCGTCGCCCTAAACCACTAAAAGTGTCTCCAGGGGAGAGGATTAGGGTTCAGGGGATCCTGAGATACCCTGCTGCTCTGTCTGACAAGACTCTGTTGGTAGATAAGCCAGAAGAATCTGGGTTTCCTGAGGAACTGCTGGTAGCGCCAGAAGTGCAGTCTACTGCGTTGGTACAGTCAAAAAGGATGGGAGTTACCATCCGAAATGTTTCCTCTCGTTCCGTGACGATTAAAAGAGGAATGCCCATTGCTCACGTGTTTCCAGTCGACGTCGTGCCTACAGTCTCTAAACCATTAGAGAATAGTGGCCAGGGCCAACTGGGTAAACAGTCATTTAAATTTGGGGATTCCCCTGTGACTGAAGACTGGAAGGAGAGGCTGACTAAGAAAATGTTGGAGAGAGCGAATGTCTTTTCTTGTAATGAATTCGATGTGGGATGTTCGAGAAGTACCCAGCATCAGATCCGACTGACCGAGGATAAGCCTTTTCGGGAGAGGTCAAGGCGGCTGGCACCCGCTGACCTAGAGGATATCAGGCGACATCTTGAGAAGCTGAAAGAGGCGGAGATTATCACTGACTCCATGAGTCCCTACGCTTCTCCGATTGTTGTCGTACGGAAAAAAAATGGTCAGGTCAGAATGTGTGTGGATTATCGAACGTTGAATCGACGTACCATTCCAGATCAGTATACTGTCCCGCGCATAGAAGATGCATTGGCGTGTTTGAACGGGAGCCAGTGGTTCAGTGTATTAGATCTTAGGAGTGGATACTATCAGATTCCCCTGAGGGAAGCAGACCAGGAAAAGACAGCGTTCATCTGCCCGGTGGGCTTTTATCAGTTCCAGAGGATGCCCCAAGGAATTTGTGGGGCTCCAGCAACTTTTCAAAGGGTTATGGAGAAGACAGTTGGCGACATGAATTTGTTAGAAGTATTGGTCTACCTGGATGACCTGATCGTGTTCGGCAAAACGTTGGAGGAACATGAAGAGAGATTACTTAAGGTGTTGGACAGATTACAGAGTGAAGGATTGAAGCTCTCTCTGGACAAATGTATGTTCTGTCAAACCTCAGTCAGCTATGTTGGGCACATTGTGTCTCAAGAGGGTGTTGCAACAGATCCCTCCAAGATTGAGGCCGTAAATTCTTGGCCCAGACCACAGAATGTATCCGAGCTCCGCTCTTTCTTGGGTTTCTGTGGCTATTACAGAAGATTTGTGAAAGACTACTCAAAGGTGTCTTACCCACTAAATCAGTTGTTGCAAGGGTGTTTACCTGCCTCACGCTTGAAGAAGAACAAAGCTGGAGACACAAACCGAGTAGTGTACAAAGCGTCTGATCCCTTTGGTAGCAGATGGTCTGACGCTTGTGAAGCTGCTTTCAGTGAATTGAAAATGAGACTTACCCAGGCTCCTGTTTTGAGTTTTGCCAATCCACAGCTGCCGTACGTACTACATGTTGATGCCTGCTGTGAAGGGCTAGGGGGTGTGCTGTATCAGGACCAAGGGCAAGGGTTAAAGCCTGTGGCTTTTGTCAGCAGAAGTCTAACGCCTTCTGAGAAGAACTACCCTGTCCATAAATTAGAGTTCCTGGCGTTAAAGTGGGCGGTCGTTGACAAGCTACACGACTACCTGTATGGTGCTAAGTTTGAGGTACAGACCGATAACAACCCCTTAACTTACATCCTGACTACCGCCAAACTGGATGCTGTAGGACATAGGTGGCTGGCAGCACTCTCAGCCTATGATTTCAGTCTCAAATACAGGCCTGGTAGGAATAATGTTGATGCTGACGCCTTGTCTCGACGTCCCCATAGGAGAACCAAGGACACTGAGTGGACCAATATCCCCTCCGCTGGGGTGAGATCTTTGTGTAAACTGCTAGGGCGAGACCCTTTTAGTTGCATTGCCCATGCAAACCGGATTGTCACATTGTTAGGAGGCTCCCCTAAGTCAGTCCCAAGAGCGTACAGTAACGGAGTTATGCTAGATACCGTCAACATTCCAAAAGTTAGTCCTGAGGAGCTTGGGTCTGCACAGAGGGAAGATCCATGCCTTGGGGAGATCTGGAGAGCGTTGAAAGGAGGAGATATAACCATGGTCAGGAAAGAAGGCCATAAGGACATAAAAGTCATTCTGAGAGAATGGGACAGATTAGTGCTGGATAAAGGAGTGATGTTTCGTTGCACACAAACCCCAGACAAACCTCGTCGGACGCAATTGTGTTTGCCGAAGAAATTCCATGATGTGATTCTTAAGTCGCTTCATGATGATTCTGGACATTTAGGATTCGATAAGACCTATGGGTTTGTGAAAGAAAGGTTTTACTGGCCCCGGATGAAGACCGATGTGGAGAAATATTGTCAGACATGTGCCAGATGTGTGCAAAGAAAGACTCTGCCGAAAAGAGTGGCCCCGTTGTCGCATTTGTCCAGTAACGGACCTATGGATCTTGTGTGTATGGATTTTCTATCCATCGAGCCAGATTCCAGAAACATCCCTAATGTTCTCGTCATCACAGACCACTATACAAGGTATGCTCAGGCATTTCCAACTAAGGACCAGAAGGCATCCACAGTGGCCAAGGTCCTGTGGGAGAAGTACTTTGTTCACTATGGGCTGCCTAGACGAATGCACTCGGACCAGGGACGAGATTTTGAGAGCAGGCTCATCCATGAAATGTTTGACCTGCTAGGAGTGGAGAAATCTCGGACAACACCGTACCATCCTCAAGGTGATCCGCAACCTGAGCGCTTTAACCGAACGCTCTTGGACATGTTAGGGACCTTGGATAAAAGGCAAAAACAACAGTGGAGTCGTCACATAGGACATTTGGTACATGTGTACAATTGCAGTCTGAACGAAGCTACCGGATATTCGCCATACTTCCTTATGTTCGGAAGGGAAGCTCGATTACCCGTCGATCTGAGTTTTGGTGTGTCAAGTGATGGTACCTCCATGAAGTCTTACCAACGGTTTGTAAAGACCATGCAGCGAGAACTAAAGTCTGCTTATGAGCTGGCGGAAGAAAAAGCTGGAAAGAAAAATGCAGGAAATAAGAGGAGATATGATCAGAAGCTGCATTACTCTCACTTGGTCCCTGGGGACAGAGTCCTGATCCGAAATCTTGGATTGAAAGGAAAGCACAAGTTGGCGGACAGATGGAGCCCTGAGCCTTACGTTGTAAAGAGCCAAATGCCTCACTTACCTGTATTTCGTCTGGAGCCAGAGAGTGGAAATGGACCTGTCAAAATTCTGCATAGAAATCATATTCTCCCGATTGGGAAAGAACTGAGACAACAACAAGTTCCTGACAGTGTTCCGAAACCTAGATCGAGGGCTCTGAGAAAACGAACAAAGGTCCAGAGTCCAGGAAAGGAAGTGGAAAAGGTCCCTGTGCTGCAGAAAACCGAAACCAGAGTGGAACAAAACTATGAGAGTTCTGACAGTGAAAGTGATTCATATGAAGTTTGGTTTCCTCCACATGAAAACTGCCAATTGACTCCTGAGAGAACAGAAATCTCTCAGAGAGATCCAGTTGATTATGACAATGTCATAGAGAATGCAGAAAGCTCTCTTGAACCCGCTGAGAGTCCTCCCAGAATGGACAGAGAGGAGTCGGGGTCTGATTCAAGACTTCTGACGGAAACTGGTTCTGACAACTCGCAGCATGTGAGAAGAGTATCAGATACCTGGAATACGGGAACCAGTCCAGTGCAAGACCTCGGGACTGTAAGTCATAATAATGATAGTCACACTCCTGCTGAAACTGTACCTGGAATTGGCAGAAGGTCTCAGAGAGAAAGAATTATGCCTAAGAGATTCACATATGATACTCTTGGGGTGCCAACATTTGAGCCCGTCCTTGCTCAGACAAAATCGGCAACCCCTGTTAGACACTGCTCGACTGCTTACTTGTGGGTGAATATACCCTTAAGAAAAGTGAGCACGTTTGCAATTACTTTAAGCCCAAGACCATAAGGAAATGCTCCATAGTGAATTTATATTTCTCTGTAATGGGGGGGAGTATGGGGTATGCATATGTGACACTATAAAGTACCAGCAGGGAAATGGTACAAACTAATGGAAAAAAAAAAGGGGTGCATATGATGATACCACTTTCATTATTGTGCAGAGGTTTCTCTATTTTTTTCTTCTTTTCATTCTCTCCCTCGTTATGGGGGCATAACGATTCGTGGTGGGGGGAGAATGTAGTGCCCTGTATAACAGTATATCCATTGTGTTATGTTCATATGGGACGGTTAGAATAATTCAAAGTGTGTATGGTTAAGAGGAGAATTAAAGACTCTCATTTTTTTGTTTTCTGAGAATGTCAAGTCACCCAAGGAGAACTGTACACTCTGACTCTTTAAGGGAGGGGGCGGGGCGAAGTAAAAAGAAAACGGAGGACATGTTTTTGTCTGGATGACGGCTCGGGAAAAAGCGTGGTTGCGGACATTGTGTGCGGCAGCTGAAAACAAAAAAAAAAAGGAGCCGAAGCGGATTTTTTTTCCCGTGTATGTATCACGCTCTAGAAAAGTTCGGCGGGAGGAAGAGTGTGGGGAAGAAGTTGGACGAGGCGAGCGGACATTGCAGCTCGCGCGAGTTCACTGTGGAATAGTTCCAGCATATGGAGGTCCCGCGTGAGAGACTTGTTTCCCATGTCGGTTGGTGTTCGCGTTTGTTTGAGAAGCTAACCGGAAGAATATAACCGTGTTTATTTTTTTGCTGAGTTCAATTTTGTCAGTCGTACTGTTCGCTATAAGCCCAACTAGATATACTCCTGTTTAGTGTATTGTTTACGTGGAGTAGCCTCCGAGTGGTGTGTGCAGGCCGGAGTGTGTATCACATGCGTGAAATGCGGTTTGCATCAGGAGATGAAAGAAGATCTCTGAGGATTTAGCTGACCTGTTTGCGGAGGGAGACGCCCACTGATTCGGTGATTGTTTTTTCCATCGCGATATGCTTCCCGGATCAGTGTATATTGTTTCAACCGTGGATACGTGAGTACAAATCTTCTACCGCTAAAGAGCTCCATCTAGCGCGCCAACGAGGTACTAAAATCCCAGCTGGGTAATTTTAATGTGATGTCACATCACTGTCATTGACTGTGTTTTCTTTTACCCTTTTATGCTTAGGTTTATTTTGTTCAAAGGGAGGGGGATGGTGACCATGTGAATTGAACTATTTGTTTACTCATGTGACAAACATAAGAGAAAGAAAAAAAAAAAACCCAAAAGAGTTCCTGAGAACAATAAATCAGCTGTTATTAATCAGTTAAAATTGGTGTGGCTTTCTGTGATACTACTTAAACATGAATGCTTAAATTTTAAGGCTAAATGCAGTTTGTACGTAAAAGTCCGAATGGAAAACCTTGATCTGACAACCAAAAGTGTAAATCTGAACCCTTGATTTTTCAACTGTGATTGCTGTGCAGTAAGAGAAGTGTGCTCTCGCCTAGGGTAGGGGAAAATGTACCCTTGGACATAATTTTACCGTTTGAGCCATGTGTGATACTACCTGGCGGGAGGGCTACATATATATATATATATATATATATATATATATATATATATAAACCTCATATATAACCTCATATAAACCTCATATATATATTCTCATATATAGAATATATATATGCTTCCGTGAAATATCGACAATTCAAAAGTGAAGTTGTTCAGCTGTTTAGTGTCACCAGTCACCATGCAGATGTTACACCCAGTGTAGTTACCAAAATCTTTGGTTTAGTTCTCATTGAGTGGCCACACATCACTTCCACATTCCCGATTAGGCGCGTGGTAAAATGCCTAGCAACACCGAACATAGCATAGTTTATTATCTGCTGTGGTAGATCTGATTTATTCAAACGCAATAATAAAGCTTTATATCCTCAGGAGGGGTCATTACATTGTTTTAGCGATAATTTCAAAGTTTTATCTCTAAATCGCTGCTCCTTCCCCATCTAAATCACTGTCACAATAAAAAACCATCCGAGAAGTTCAGAAGTTTCAAATAGAATGAACAAACTAATGAATTTTCTCAAAACGTTATAAAATTAAGTAGAGACACAGTGACTCCACTTAGAGACTCTGTAGTAGGTTTTCTCAGTTGAATATGAAAAAAAAAATATTGCTGATTATCAACTCGGGTTATAATGGCGCATTGTCCAAGTGCAAGTTGATCTTGGAGCTAAACTATTTGCTTTTGGAGAAAGGGCCATCTAGCAATCATTGTGTGTCAGCAACAGCTTCCCTTTCAAAACAATAGGCGGCCAAAATGACCGGTGAAACACGTTAAAAGTAGGTGACACTGGCGCAGCGCTTCTAGTGTTAAACAAACACTTTTCTCCATCTTGCACTCTCAATACACTTGCCACCTCAAGTCTTTTCTGTGATCACGCAGCTAGAAAAACCACATGACTTGAAAGTGTAACGCTACTCATTTCCTCCTGTAGGTGGCATTATTTCCAAATTTTCATACAGATCAAATAAACAATTCCAAATAAGTTAAATATTACACACAATTTATACCAAACAAAACTTTTCAAAGTGTTACCAAAATATTCTGAAAGAAAAATACTTTATCTACGATAGCTACACTGCCACCAAAATTACAAGGCTTTATGGAAATAGACATTTTTCCTTAACTCCTTAAACCTGTAATTTTCCTTTAAACTGTTACTTCCATCTTGTCTCTCCATCCCTTTTTTTTACTTGAAGTTTACTCGAATAATACTAATTTAGATGCTAAAACTAATGTCTAATACCATTTATTGTTTTACTCATAGTTTAGGAGTTTTTCTCAACTATTACTACTAACTTTTTGATAGTACCCTCCAAAAAGGATATTGTTGTAAATCGTTCACCCTTTCTTCCAAACTTACTTTGTTCCATTTTGAGATTAACATTTCACACAAGTCCATCATCGTCTGCATTTGTCTCTACAATTTTGGCCAGCTTCCATTCACTTCTGGGAACATTGTCCACTTTGACAATTACTACATCTCCAACACATGTCTGTAGTTGATGATGGATTGTATCACCAACTACAGAGACGTGTTGGAGATGTAGTAAAGGACGGCATCAACCACCTGTGACAGTGACTGCTCCCTTCCGGATGCGCTGAACATCTTCTATGCTCGGTCCAACATGCAGAATGACGTGACGGTGAGGAAGACCACCCCTCTTCCAAACGACCAGGTGCTAAGTCTCACCACAGCTGATGTAAGGGAAAACTATACGCAGAGTCAACCCACTTAAAGCTGCTTGACCAGAAAATATCTCTGGCAGAGTGCTCAGAGAATGTGCTGAACATCTGATCTCACCAATATCTTCAACATCTTTCTGAGCAGCGTCATCGTTCCCAAGTGCTTCAAGTCCATAACCATCGTCCCTGTGCCAAAGAAGTCTTCTGTGTCCTGTCTCAATATATACCTCAATACCATCCTGTTGCACAAATGTCCATCATCATGAAGTGCTGCTGAAGACCCTGCTGCTCCCCACCACTGGACCCACTGCAGTTTGCATATCGTCCTAAGCGTTCAACAGATGATGCCATACCCAACACATTCCATTTGGCCCTCACACACCTAGACAAGAAGGACACCTATGTTCGAATGCTGTTCATAGATTTCAGCTTAGCATTCAACACAATCATCCCCCAATACCTGATCAGGAAGCTGAGCCTGTTGAGGATAAACACCTCCCTCTGTAACTGGAACCTGGACTTTCTGACCGGAAGGCCTCAGTCAGTATGCATCGGGAACTATACCTCCAACACGACCCACACTAAGTACTGGGACCCCTAGGGCTGTGTAGTCAGTCCCCTGCTGTTCACACTGCTGACTCATAACTGGACCGGAAGATCCTACAGTGGATAGTGAGGACAGCAGAGAAGATCATCAGGGTCTCTCTTCCATCTGTCAAGGACATCTATACCACATGCTGCATCTGCAAAGCCACCAGCATTGTGGCTGATCTGACACACCCATCACACACACTCTTTACCCTCCTGCCATTTGGAAAAATGTACCGATGCATTCGGGCACCCACATCCAGACTGTGTAACAGCTTATTTCCACAAGCCATCCGTCTACTCAACAAAAAGGACTGGACTGATAAACAGTCAATTCATCATTGACTTTTCCTGTTATTTTTTTGTGTGTGTTGTTGTGTTTTTTTCTTTTGGATGATTTCCTGAGCTGCAGCCGGCCTGCTTTGGTCCTATTAGTCTCTGTCCCCTTTCTCTTCCTTCCTCCCTGAGAAGTGTTTTATGAACTAAGTTTTGTTTATTGCTTTGGTGTCTTTTGGGAGCAAGTATTTTGTCAGAGCTGAGGGAGTTGGGATTAATGTTAAAATCACAGCAGCAGCAGTTAGATCAACTTACTCGGAGTGTTGCAGATATGCGGTTTCCTCAGGGGGCTCGCCTTCCCTCGTGTGACAGTGTTACTCTGTCACCGGTGTCCAAAACCAGGTCACTTTGTCCATGAATGTGATGGAGAACGTGTTCCCTCGCCATCCCTAGCTCGCTGTGAGTCACCTTCTTTGATGAGGGCAGGACAGACTTTTGTTCAGCCGACGGAAAACTAGGTCACGCCAAGCTGCTGAGTCACCGTTCGGTAGGGAAAGATCATGACTCAGTGACGTTAGCTCCCTTGCCACACTTAATGGCGTCATGTCCTCACCTTGCTGTTTGTATGGGAGGGGCACAGGTGCCCTGTTTGACTGATACTTGCTCTATGGTATCTACAATTATCTACAAGTTGTTTTGTGGAACTATTTGTACCATTGGGCCAGGATCATCTCAGGGCATATCATTGGTTGCAGTTTCAAGTGGCCAACGGGTCGTTAATTCAATTAAATTTTAACAGTTGTCATTGACTCAAAGCAGCTTTACACAATCAATAGAATTATTTCAGTTTGTATGGAATGTGAATGTGTATGAATGAAAATGGTCAGATTGTTAAGATATTTAAGACCAAGATGGCGGCGCGTACACATCGCGAGGCTCAGTGTCTCTCCAGTTTCTGCAGTTTTGCGGTATTTTATTTGCTCTTCTCGGGTCTGTTCGTGCAGAATAGCTGTGCTTTTACATCGTACACCCGACAGGAGCTTTTGGATATTGGTTTGTACATTCCCGACAGTTTTATCAACAATCTTCGACTCGTTCCTGAGATCGTCAGAACATCCGAGGCTGTGCATGCTATCCGGCCGGGCGGAAGTGCTCGAAGGCGGCGTCGAGACCGTAAACAAAGACGGGGGAAGCGCGGAGGAATAAGAGCTAAGCTAAGGCTAACACCACATCGGCTCTCTTTACCCAGCATTTTCCTCGCCAATGTGCGGTCGTTGATGAACAAAATGGACGAGATTCAACTCCGCATCAACCACAATAAAAGACTTTGGAACTGCAACGTTATGATTTTCACTGAAACATGGCTGAACAGCGATATTTCGGACAATGCTATTGCTCTAGCTGAGCACCACACATTCCGGGCAGACAGAACGGTGGATGGCTCCGGTAAGACCAGAGGCGGAGGATTGTGCATTTATGTTAATAATGCTTGGTGTACGAACTCTGTTATTATTGGGAGACACTGCTCAGCTAACTTAGAGTTTCTCATGGTTAAGTGTAGACTGTTTTATCTGCCACGGGAATTCACCTCCACCATTATAACTGCCGCTTACATTCCTCCCGATGCTGATGCCAAACTTGCTATGAACGAACTTCATGCGGCCATCAGCAAACAACAAACTGTTCACCCGGAGGCTGCTTTTATTGTTGCGGGGGACTTCAACCACTCCAATTTAAAGACAGTACTCCCTAAATTTCACCAGAACATTTTCTGTCACACCAGAGGAAACAAAACTTTAGATCATGTATACACAAACATGGCTGAAGCCTATAATGTGGACCCCCTCCCCCACTTGGGACAATCAGACCACCTTTCTTTGTTCCTTACCCCTAAGTACTCACCCCTCATCAACCGTGTGCAGCCATCAGTGAAGACCATCAAAGTGTGGCCAGAGGGGGTAGACTTCACACTCCAGGACAGGTTTCTACACACAGACTGGAGTATGTTTGCTACTCAGGCCACCTGTGGCTCTCACACGAACATAGACAGCTACACTTCCTCTGTTCTGGATTATATCAACACCACCATAGACAATGTCACAACCCAGAAGCAGATCACCACATACCCAAATCAGAAGCCATGGATGAACAAGGAGGTGCATCTCCTACTGAAGGCACGCAACACTGCCTTCAGATCAGGTGATGCACAAGCCTACAGCACTTCCAGGGCTAATCTGAAAAGGGGCATCAAAAAGGCCAAATACTGCTACAAACTAAAGCTAGAGGAGCACTTTTTACACTCTGACCCTCGGCGCATGTGGCAGGGCATCCAGGCCATCAGCAACTATAAACCAAGTAACTCAACCCCCCAAGCCACTGATGTCTTCTTTCTGAATGAGCTTAATGACTTTTATGCTCGCTTTGAGAAAGACAATAAAGATAATATCACCAAGATCGCCTCCTCACCCGACCACCCACCCATCACACTAACCTCATCTGACGTCTACACCGTACTGAGCCAGATCAACGTGCACAAGGCTGCTGGACCAGACGGTATCCCTGGGCGCGTACTGAGGGCATGTGCGGAGCAGCTCGCTGGGGTATTCACAGATATTTTTAACATGTCCCTTGCCCAAGCAGCTGTACCAGCGTGCTTTAAATCTACCTCAATTGTGCCAGTGCCGAAACACTCCAGCCCGACGTGCCTGAATGACTACCGCCCCGTAGCACTCACACCCATTATTATGAAGTGCTTTGAACGGTTGGTCCTGACACATCTGAAAGACTCTTTCCAACCCTCACTAGATCCACACCAGTTTGCTTACCGTGCCAACAGGAGCACAGATGATGCAGTCTCCATAGCGCTGCACTCTGTACTCACACACTTGGACAATACAAACACCTATGCACGACTACTGTTTGTTGACTTTAGCTCAGCTTTTAATACTGTTCTACCCTCTAAGTTAATCACCAAACTTAGAGAGCTGGATATTAACATCTCACTTTGTAATTGGATTACGGACTTTTTGACCAACAGACCCCAGCATGTCAGGTCAGGCCACATCTGCTCCACTACCGTCACACTCAACACTGGTGTACCACAGGGTTGTGTGCTAAGCCCCTTCCTTTACTTCCTCTTCACCCACGACTGCAGACCGGTGTATGGATCCAACAACATCATCAAGTTTGCAGACGATACTACGGTGATCGGCCTCATCAGCAACAACGATGAGTCTGCCTACAGGGAGGAGATCAAGCACCTGGCCACTTGGTGCACGGACAATAATCTGCTCCTTAACACCAAGAAGACCAAGGAGCTCATCGTAGATTTCAGAAAAGGAGGAAGAGCTTCACATGAACCCGTTCACATCAACGGAATGGTTGTTGAACCTGTCCCATCCTTCAAGTTCCTGGGGACCCACATTTCAGAGAACCTATCCTGGTCCACCAACACCTCTAGCCTGGTCAAGAAGGCTCACCAGCGCCTATTCTTCTTAAGAACACTTAAGAAGAACCAGCTGTCATCATCTACTCTGGTGAACTTCTATCGCTGCACAATAGAAAGCATCCTAACCAACTGTGTCACAGTTTGGTATGGAAGCTGCTCTGTTGCTGAGCGCAAGGCACTGCAGCGGGTGGTGAAAACTGCCCATCGTATTATAGGGACTCCACTTCCAGCCATCGAGGACATTCAAAGGAAGCATTGTGTGCGTCGAGCACGCAGTATTCTTAAGGATTACTCCCACCCCGCCCACAAACTGTTTTCTCTTATGCCTTCTGGTCGGCGCTTCAGGTGTCCCAGGTCAAGAACTAGCAGACTGAGGAATAGCTTCTTTCCCAGAGCTATCTCCTTATTGAACTCTGCCCCCCACTGACACCTGCTCACCCCTCACACACCCCTATACTCTTCCCATTACTCTATTTACACTTTACACTATTTAATACGGACTGCACTACAATGTACACACCTATTTTGAAAACACAAATATCCATGCACAACATATTTGTAAACTTCTGGTTGAATATATATTCACACATGTCTATTGATAAATTCCTGTACATTATGTTCATATGTACATTATGTTCATATCATATGTAAATTCCTGTCTATAGAAAATAGCAACTTGTACATTATGCCCATATCTATTTGAAAATTCCCAACTACAGTTAACAGTAACTTGTATATATTGTTCATACACTGTAAATTTATAATTATAGTCACTTGCAATCTGTATACTATGATCATATAGTATCCTGTACATTATGTTAATATCTATTTGCAAATTCCTGCCTACAGTTAATAGCAACCTGTACATACGGTTCATCCATTGTAAATTTATAACTATAGTTACTAGTAATCTGTATATTATACTCACATAACATCTTTCTTTAATAGTTACCCATAGCTTCTCCCTGCACATATCCCTTTTTTCTAAACGCATACCTTTATCCTGCACTTTCTGCTAATTGCACTTCTGGTTAGACCTAAACTGCATTTCGTTGCCTTGTACTTGTACATGTGTAATGACAATAAAGTTGAATCTAATCTAATCTAAAAAAAAATTGTACCTGGTGAGCAACCCGCGGGCGACAGTGGCAAGGAAAAACTCCCTGAGATGGTAATAGGAAGAAACCTTGAGAGGAACCAGACTCAACAGGGAACCCATCCTCATTTGGGTGAAACAGATAGCAGGAAATGATCTGCATTCATACAGCGTGTTAGGTGGCAGGCAGTTCAGCTATTATAGTTGATGAAAATTGGTGTTAATATGGAGTCCAGGTAGTTATTGGAGACTCAGGTAGACTTGTAGGAAGTTCCAGTCCTGAACTATCGAACTGTCAAGTCCCCAGAGAACAGTTGCCAACACCAGTCGAGGCCAGAACCGTCTTCATGGTAGAGAGAATCATCCCCAGACACCAGACGCATTCCAAAGAGACACATGGGACATCCATGTGACGAGATCTCCAAGCAGAAGCGGGGCACCAGGATGGGTCAGACAGGCCCGGAGGGCAGAGGGAGTCTGGATCACTGGCAGCTCCGGAACGACATGTGTAGCTCGACAGAGAGAGAGAGAGAAAGAGTGAAAGGGGGAGACAGGGGGAGAGAGGGAAGAGAAAGAGGGGGAGAAAGAGCAGAAGAGGAGAGATGGCAGTTAGGTATGGTCACAGTCGCATAATGTATAATGTATAAAGCAGGGACTCTGGGAGGACTAACTATGACAGCATAACTAAAAAGGAGAGCCAGAAGGAAACACAAACATGAGGGCTCCCTGAAGTGTAAAGCAAATAATCACCTCACCGTCAACAAACCTGAGTGATCAATGAGAGTGAGGAAGACAGCATCTAAGCATATCAGTTCACCATAATACTCTATGTCCATGAGTCCCCCAGATCTGCTCCTTTACCTATTGCAAATCTATTTATAAAAATGCTTGGCTAAATAAATAGGTTTTTAGCCAAGACTTAAACACTAAGACTGTGTCTGAGTCCCGAACACTATTTGGAAGACTATTCCATAATGTTGGGGCGTTGTAAGAAAAAGCTCTGCCCCCAGCTGTAGTTTTCATACAGTAATACGTGGTACTGACAAGCAGCCTGCATCCTTTGATCGAAGTAGGCGTGGCGGATCGTAAGACACTAGCAGTTCACTCAGATACTGCGGTGCAAGACCATTTAATGCTTTATATGTCAAGAGTAGTATTTTAAAATCAATGCGAAATTTCACAGGGAGCCAATGCAGTGAAGATAAGATAGGGGTGATGTGCTCATATCTTCTGGTTCTAGTGAGGACTCTCGCTGCTGCATTCTGGACTAATCGAAGCTTGTTTATGCACCTAACTGAACAACCAGACAGTAAGGCATTACAATAGTCCAACCTAGAGGTGATAAAAGCATTAACTAGTTTTTCTGCATCATTTAGCGACAATATATTTCTTATCTTGGCAATATTCCTGAGGTAAAAGAATGCTATCCTGGTAATATTATCTACATGAGCTTCAAATGAAAGGCTGGAATCTATAATCACACCGAGGTCTTTTACTGTTGCAGTTAATGGAACAGAAAGGCCATCTAAAGTTACAGTGTGATCTAAAATTTTACTCCTACAGTAGCTGTATGCGGTCCTATGACTAGAACTTCTGTCTTATCCGGATTAAGCAGAAGGAAGTTAATTAGCATCCATTTCTTATGTCCTGCACACATTGCTCAACTTTAGTAAGTTGGTTTTTCTCATCTGGTTTTGCTGAGACATATAACTGTGTGTCGTCAGCATAACAATGAAAACTAATACCATGCTTACGGATTATGTTGCCCAGAGGAAGCATGTAGAGGGAAAGAAGCAGTGGGCCTAAAACTGAACCCTGCGGAACGCCAAACTCCACTAGACAACATGCAGAATAATCACCATTTAAGTCTACATACTGATAACGATCGGTCAAATAGGATCTGAGCCAGGAGAGGGCTGTACCCTTAATTCCTACTACGTTTTCTAATCTGTGAAGAAGAATACCATGATCAATGGTGTCAAAAGCTGCACTGAGGTCGAGTAATACAAGCATAGTTACACAACCCTGATCAGAGGCCAATAGGAGGTCATTTACTACTTTAACGAGTGCTGTTTCTGTGCTGTGATGAGGCCTAAATCCTGACTGATACAGTTCATGTATGCCATTTCTATGTAGATATGAGCATAGCTGCTCTGCTACTATCTTTTCCAGAATTTTTTAGATAAAGGGGAGATTTGATATTGGCCTGTAATTGGACCGCTGACAGGGGTCGAGATCAGGTTTCTTAATTATTGGTTTGATAACTGCTAATTTAAAAGATTTTGGAACATAACCAATGCTGAGTGAGGAATTAATTATTCTCAACAGGGGTTCTGTTATTGCTGGTACTATCTGTTTAAGAAAATGTTTCGGTATAGGATATACTGTAGTATACAGGTTGATGAATTTGCAGAAGAGATGAGTGAAATTACTGTAGTTCATTCTCTTCAAGGGGAGGAAAGTGTTCTAGATTCCGATCTGACATGGCTAGATTTACATCTGCATCAATTACACTGTTCGGTTTCAAAGCCTCAATTTTTTTTTCAATATTTGCTTCAATATTTACAATTTTATTATGTAAAAAGGTCATGAAGTCCTCACTATTGCATGATGTTTTTGTGGAGATTTCCGCAGTGGTCTTATTTCTGGTTAATTTAGCTACGGTATTAAATAAAAATCTAGGATTATTTTTGTTATTTTCTATAAGAGTGGAGAGATACGTTGATCTAGCTACACTAAGAGCTTTCCTATAGTTCAGCATGCTCTCTTTCCATGCTATTTGAAATACTAACAATTTAGTTTGACGCCATTTACGTTCTAATTTCTGAGCACTCTGTTTTAAAGTGCGCTTGTGATTGTTATATCAGGGAGCAAGTTTCTTATCTCTAATAATTTTTCTTTTCTGGAGCTACATTATCTAAGATATAACGAAATGTCGACTCTAAATATTCAGTCGCCTGATCGAGTTCTGTGGGGTCAGATGGTGATCCAATTGAAGTTGGTAACTCTGGGAGATTACTGATAAAACTCTGTGTGGTAGTTGATGTGAATGTACGTTTAATATGGTAGCGTGGCGCTGTGTGTACATTATCATTGTGACACACTTTTATGCCCATAGCAGCCAATGACACAGAGGTATTCTTTGCAGCATGAGATGGTGCATTGTCGTGCATGAAGATGATTTTGCTACGGAAGACATGGTTCTTCTTTTTTTACCATGGAAGAAAGTGGTCAGTCAATATACTTTGAATAGGTCATCTCGGACAAAAAATGTTTTTCAGGCAGTTTTTGTAACAAAAAAAAACCTAGGAACAAGGAAATTCAAACACTGTTATTTAATGTACTGTAATTATGATACATTATTATGTTATTTCAAATAAACAACCACACCTTTTTGATGAAGGTTTAAGGGGTGAGTCAGGGATGATTTTCTAGAAGGAAGTCATGTAATTAAGTATTTATTCATTGATATTTCCTGGTACTCAATTATAAACAAAGCCAGCAACATGTCAATAATATAATATTTCGTCAGGCACATTTAAGATTATCTGTCATTTTATTAATTTAGAAATTATTAATGCCTTTTTCAGTGAGCAGTTTTTCCTCATTGGGATTGCAGTGAATCCAAGAACTGGAGTCTATCAGAAGTGAGTACACATCTCTTGATCATATGGCATCACATGGCCAATTATGTGCAGTACGTATAAAATATAGTGTAATTCTAATTAACAGGGAAGAAAGTGCATTTAGAGAATTTGAGTGTAAAGTTCAATTTATTTACAATTATTAATTTGGCTAAGGTCAGGGGTTCATCTCAGCACCACTATAAGGCCTGTTGGTTGACCTAAACAAATAATATAACTCCTGATAGTGTGTGTGTATATATATATATATATATATATATATATATATATATATATTGTGATGCGGAGTCAGCATAAATGGGATCCATATGCAACTTTATGGAAAACAAACTCAAACAAATCAGGGTCAAACCGGAGCAATAAGAACAGTGTAGACAAACCAGAATCAGAATCCAAGTCCAAGCAAGAGAGTCGTGGCAGGCGGTGGTCCAATAGAGCAAATCCAATAAACAAAGCGTGGGTCAAAAGGCAGGCGGCAGGCAGACAGAGTACGTTGAAGTCTGTGGGTAATTGCTGACACCTGTGCTGGTGATCATTGATCGTGCTTGTAAACCAAGACAATGCTTTTTCTTTCCCATATTGCTTGAAACCTGTGGCCTGCTTAATAATGTGGAACTACTTTCTTGAGTACTTTTTCTTTAATTGGGCTCATCTGACAAACTATTTATCACAGGTGTCTGAGATTCATTTCAGTAATCCAAAGAGCCCTGAGGCGCAATTCCATTCATGAGTTTAATTTAAAAACCAAACATTTAATGTTTATGACACTTACATCCACGTAGGAACAAGGAAATTCAAACATTGTTATTAAATGTACTGTAATTATGATGCGTTATGTTATTTCAAATAAGCAACACCTCTTTGATAAAGGTTTAAGGGGTGAGTCAGGGATGATTTTCTAGAAGGAAGTCATGTAATTTAGTATTTATTCATTGATATTTCCTGGTACTCGATTATAAATAAACCCAACATGTCAATAATGTAATATTTCTTTTGGCATATTTAAGATTATTTATCATTTTATTAATTTACAATTTATTAATGTTTTTTTTTTCAGTGAGCAGTTTTTCTTCATTGGGGTCGCAGTGATTCCAAGAACTGGAGTCTATCAGAAGTGAGTACACACCCTGCATGTGATATCATATGGCATCACATGGCCAATTATTTGCAATTTGGTGTCAAATATAGTGTAATTCTAATGAACAGGGAAGAAAGTGCATTTAGAGAATGTGAGTGTAAAGTTACATTTATTTACAATAATTCATTTGGCTAAGGTCAGGGGGTCATCCCAGCACCACTACTGTATATAAGACCTGTTAGTTAACCTAAACGAATAATAGAAACCCTCATATGTACGATCTCAAATGAACAAAATTGGTGACAAATGTTTTTCAGTCAATTTTTGTCACAAAAAAACCTAGGAACAAGGAAATTCAAACACTGTTATTAAATGTACTGTAATTATGATACATTATTATGTTATTTCAAATAAACCACACCTTTTTGATGAAGGTTTAAACGGTGAGTCAGGGATGATTTTCTAGAAGGAAGTCATGTAATTAAATATTTATTTATTGATATTTCCTGGTACTCGATTATAAATAAACCCAACAACATGTCAATAATATAATATTTCTTTAGGCACATTTAAGATTATTTATAATTTTTATTAATTTACAAATTATTAATGCTTTTTTCAGTGAGCAGTTTTTCCTCATTGGGGTTGCAGTGATTCCAAGAACTGGAGTCTATCAGAAGTGAGTACACACCCTGCATGTGATATCTCTTGATCATATGGCATCACATGGCCAATTATGTGCAGTACGTATAAAATATAGTGAAATTCTAATTAACAGGGAAGAAAGTGCATTTAGAGAATTTGAGTGTAAAGTTCAATTTATTTATAATTATTAATTTGGCTAAGGTCAGGGGTATATATATTGTGATGCGGAGTCAGCGTAAATGGGATCCATATGCGGAAAGCCCAGGTTCGATTCCCAGCCAGTGCCCAAACTGAATTTGTGACTGAAACGATAGATTCAACTGGATTCAAGATGGCGCCGCTATGTTTGGCCTGCCACTTGTTACTCTGTTTTTTATTGTTTGTTTTAGCTGTCGTTTCGCCGGCTATAGTTTATGATCGGACTACTGTACGTTGCTGGAGTTGCGTTTTGCATCAATTGGACTTCCAAATGCCCAGTCCTTTAAACTGCCACTGCCACTGTTGACACCAATCTCTCCTTTTCTGAGACGCCCTGTCTATCTGCTAATAGGCAGAAATTGCCGTAGAAGACGCGGTCGGAGAGGCGGATTAAATGTCAGCCTGAGGACTCACCTGGATTCTCCGCCGCTGAGATGTGGAGATCGATTGGAGCCTGGCAGTGTAAGAAGATGTTACCTATAGGGTGATGTTACCGGTGGCTTCGGATGGTTAGCCCTAACACTGGCGTTTCATCTGCGTGTCTCCGCCACGGAAGAACAGTCACCCGGTGCTGCATTCAGGGAAATCTTTGTCCAATTCCTCGCGCGACATCGCTACCTGTCAACTTGGCTACGTTCCGTATGGCACTTTGAAACACTAGATCGCTCAATAACAAAACATTTATTCTCAATGATGTCATTTCCTCTCATAATCTGGATTTGTTTTTTCTTACTGAAATCTGGCTTTGTCCAGGTGACGTTACTGCCTTTTCGGAACTTCTCCCCTCTGGCTATCTTTATTTCAACACCCCGCGACAAACGGGTAGGGGCGGGGGTTTAGCCACTATATACAGTCAGTCACTGAAGTGTCGCCAGGTGTCCACTAGTGGGTTCTCTAGTTTTGAGTTACAAGTTTTTGTGCTCACATTGCCCTGCCCTATTTTATGTGCAGTAATCTACTGGCCGCCCAAATTAAACAAGGAATTTTTGGATGATTTTTCAGAGCTTTTGTCAGAGTTTGACAATATTTTAATCTGTGGTGACTTTAACATTCATGTTTGTTGCCCCTCTGCACTGTAAAAAAATTCTTGCTACTCCAACTAAAAAATTTCTAGTGACCTGTTGCACCTAAAACTTTTAGTTGGCTCAATTAAAGTTGTATAAACTATTTTGTTTTTGCTGTGCTGATTACCTCTAAATGTACACACAAATTGAAATAAAACATTCTGTCAACTAAATGTTCTATGCTGAATAAACATGCCTAGTTAGGCCAACAAGCAGTCTCAAATTGAAATATAATGTTGTGTCAATTAAATGTTCCAAGTTGACTGAAAGGTACATTTTGAATTGGAAATTATGCTTGCATAATTATAAAATTAACATCTTAAAGTTTACTTGAGTAGGTTATTCACTGTAGCCACATTTCAAATAACATGACACATTCCTCTAAATTTGAATATTTTTTTAATGTAAACTTTAAACACCTGTTAAAGACTATCAACATTGATTAAGTGCAATCCAGCTACTCTATTTCAACAAATAAACAACTGCTGCATTGTTATAACAAAATCTGCAAATAACATTCCAAAATGCAAGAATGAAACTGTGCCCTTAACATTCATGTTACAAAGCTTACTAATATCACACTCAGTCAAAACAGTATACTGGAAAAATAGACTTCTGCCTTGTAGAACAAAACATACTGATAT
This sequence comes from Channallabes apus, assembly GCA_030522415.1. Classification (NCBI taxonomy): domain Eukaryota; kingdom Metazoa; phylum Chordata; class Actinopteri; order Siluriformes; family Clariidae; genus Channallabes; species Channallabes apus. Next base: position 36,344,548 of record CM060111.1, read on the forward strand.
TTCTCAGTAAAAACGTGCAGTGGCTTATTTGAAAATAAAATATTTGCTTTAACTCAGAAATGGTTTAAGATAAAAAAAAAATAATAAATGTTGTGAAATAATTTTGCCAAGCTCCAAGATTGTTTGCAGATGCAGTAAGCACTGTTTCCCAGATATTCTCCCTAATACCTGAAATACAAAAAGAAAAATATATGAATAACTAATTAAGTTACCGTTTGTAGTTCAAAACCATAAAACAACCATAGTGAAATGTGCCAATAATTAAAAAATCCTAGACAAAAAATGTCCGTTTAGCCATTATAACCGTTTTCAGACACTATAAGGTTAATGAATGATGAAGGAGTGAGAACATTAAGCTCCCTCAGTGGCGCACTAACGCGCCGTCTTTTTCAAATAGCCTTTGAAATTATCAGTCATTAAAATGATTAAAATGTATGTAACGTAAGTAAACTTTAGCGGTTTCATAGATTAACATTAATGTCAATGTACATACCATCTGAAAAAAAAAATGCGTTAGGAGCTGAAACGAGTGCATTGCCAGATAACTACTGTAACACTCCAAATTATATAAATAAACTCTCGAAAATATAATGTTCTAAAGCCTGCTGCTGGATAATATATATGTTATGAAGCTAAAATCGCTGATTACTTTGCAGGACAGTTAGTTTCCATGAAGTACTCACCATTTCGGGAGGAAATAGCGGGAAGTTCGAAAATTCTGGAAGAACGCGTTTGCGCATGCGCAGAGGTCCGTCTTGTTCGTCCAACATAAAATTGTTTGTGTGAAGTTAAATGTTTCATGAACAACAGTTATACTCGTTGCCTTGATGAAACTTTCGTAGTTGAGTAATGAAATTTATACAATCATTGAGAAAGCATATTTTTCTTTTTTGACACCAGCATTATATTAGCCCAACATATATTTCTTTTTTCCAACAACTATTTTCAGTATTCATTTTTTACAGTGTGATAAATTTGCAAATGATTTTAATGCACTTCTCCATTCACTGGATTTGACCCAGTCCATATCCTGCCCAACTCATAAGTTAGGTCATAGCCTTGATCTTATCATCTCGCGTGGGGTGACAGTATCAATCTGTGAGGTTTCGGATTTTCCCGTATCTGATCACTCTCTTATACGGTTTGATATCTGTGCTATTCCATCTGCACCCACATCCATTGCCCCCCAACGTCGGCGAATCATTACCTCTTCTACAGTTAATGACTTTGCTGCCTCTGATTTCTGCTCGGCTGCCGAAAAAGGTTTAGTCTGTTAGGCAATCCATCACACAAGCCCCTGTTGCTGTTATATCTTCACAAGAAGCACAATGTGTGTTGGAGAACTTTGAGACAGTTACTCTCGTAGACCTTATAAAAGCTGTCCATGAATTGAAGGTTACCTCCTGCCCTCTAGACGCTGTTCCTGTAAGGATAATGAAGGAAACTATTGACATCATGGGCCCCAGCCTTGTCTCCTTTATAAACAGTTGTCTTAGTTCGGGCACTGTTCCGACTGCCCTCAAGCATGTCATTGTTCGACCACTGCTAAAGAAACCAAACCTTGATCCTTCTATACTGTCCAATTTCCGTCCTATATCTCATTTGCATTTCTTCCCTAAGCTGATGGAGAAGCTTGTTGTCATCCAGCTTCAGTCTCATCTCCAACTGCATGCCATTGCTGATAAATTTCAGTCTGGTTTCAGGTCTTGGCATAGCACGGAGTCTGCACTACTTAGGGTCCATAATGACATTCTTGGAGCCCTAGACAGTAAAAATTCTGTTGTTTTGGTGTTATTAGATCTAACTGCTGCATTTGATACCGTAGATCATGCCGTCCTTATTTCTTGACTTCAACACACTATCGGACTGCAGGGCACGCTTCTCAAATGGTTCTCATCATACCTCACAAACAGAACTTTTTCAGTTATGCTAAATGACCTCTCCTCTTCAGTGGCTCCTTCTTGGTCCTATATTGTTCTCACTCTATATGCTGCCATTAGGTCAACTCATCTCTAATCACAATGTCTGTTTTCACTTTTATGCAGATGATCTTCAGATCTACCTTCCCGTGGTTCTGAGTAACTGCTCTGCACTGGACTCTCTTCATAACTGTATTTTTAACATCAGAAAATGGCTTTCTCATAATTTCCTGCACCTGAATGAAGAAAAGACAGAGTACATTCTGTTCACTCCGGACTCATTCAACAGCTCTCCCAGTTTTGGTCTTTTAACACCTCGGTTTGTTCCGGTAGTGCGCAACCTGGGTGTTATTTTTGACAGTGGTATGCTTTTTGAAAAACAGATAAGTGCAGTTGTGAAGGCAAGCTTTTACCAGCTAAGGATCCTCAGTAAGGGCAAATCATTTCTGTGCCGAGCTGATTTTGAAAAAGTTGTCCATGCCTTCATCAGCTCACGGATTGACTACTGTAATGTCCTCTACTCTGGACTTAATAAATCACTGCTTAATCGGCTTCAACTGATACAAAATGCTGCAGCACGTCTCCTCTCCAATACCTCTAAATGCTCTCATATCAGTCCAGGCCTCCGCTCGCTCCACTGGCTCCCAGTGCGGTTTAGGGTAGAGTTTAAGATTCTGGTGTTTGTATTTAAGGCCATCAATGGTCTGGCTCCTGTCTATCTCGTGGAGTTGGTAATGGTTTACCACCCAACCAGAACTCTGCGCTCTTCAGAATATACCACGTTGGTCATACCCAAGTTCAATTATAAAAAGTTTGGGGCCAAAATTGTGGAACGCACTACCAGGACAGCTTCGAAGCATTACTGAGTTGTGTATGTGTTTTTAAATCACAGTTGAAGACACATCTTTTTAGACTAGCTTTTGATATATAGCCATTGACTCGATAATTGTTTTTATGCTGTTTATTGTGTCTTTGCTTTTATACTGGAAAGCGCCCTGGGCATCTTTAGGTTGTTGTAGGGCGCTATATAAATTAAATTTGATTGATTGATTGATTGATTGATTGAAGTAACAGGCCTTTGAGAAGCGGTTGACGACAGTGAGGATGGTGGTATACTCTGAGGAAGGTGGAAGATCCGTGACAAAGTCAATGGCAATGTGAGATCAAGCACATCGAGGTATGGGCAGCGGTTGGAGGAGGCCAACAGGGAGTTGGTGAGTGGATTTGGCGGTATTGCAGATGGAACAATTTTTAACAAAGGAGATGGTGTCGGTCTGGAGTGAGGGACACCAGTAGTGGTTGGTAAGGAGTTCGGTGGTTGCAGTAATTTAATTTTAAGAGCCCATCTGGCCTGCCAGTGGTTGAGTCGTTTGGCTGATCAGAGGTACTCCAGGTTGCAATGATCTATGAGAACAGTGAACGGATGTTTTTCCACCTCCAACCAATGACGCCATTCCTCAAAGGCGGCCTTCATGGCAAGTAACTCCCGATTGCTCACTGCATAGTTCTGTTCAGTGGGGGTGAGGTTGTGAGAAAAGAAGGCACAGGGATACATTTTAGGAGGGTTGCCCTGTCTTTGTGAGAGTACTGCACCAATGCCCGTGCTTGAGGCGTCCACCTCCACTATCCTACTGAGACCCAGTAATTAATCTTTGTCCTCTGTAGGGGACATGATACTGTGGTCTTTATTTCAAACACCATGCATGCAGTGTATTTGTTTTCTAATGTACTGTAAAGAGTACATACTGGGCTTTCTATTGATGTCACACAAGTGGGGGTTTGGCCAACAGATCACATTTCTGTCACGTTCTGTCTTTCTAAATTGACGGCAATTGCAGCGAACACATTCTATGGCAGTATGAGGTTTATGTGATCAAATTTTTAAATCCAGCATGTAGTTATTTTTTCTTATGATATTGTTTTTTATTTGTGAAGATTTTAATTGCATTATATTACAATTTTATAAGAGCATGTTAATTTTAAGCCTTTCAAAATACACATTTTACTACATGTCCTTTGAAGGGGACAGTGGGACTTGCTTTATCTCATTTTCAACACTTGCCCTCAAATACACTAAGCTTCATATGTCTTGGGCAGGAAAGACAATGCCATTACAGAAAGAACATTATTGCCAATGTGGTAACCAGGTACAGATTTTTTAAACTTTGCCAGTCCATCAAATGACCTTGCCATCCTGGATGACCAGAAAAAAGAGGATGCGCTTTGGAAGGTCAGGTCTCTTTTAAACAGAGACCAACAGTCAACAAGTCTGCCTCAATTGATCAAGGTCCCTCAAAGCTGGCAAAGATGAGCAAATGATTCCTTTTACAGGCCAATGTGTGCCAATGTGAGCCTGGGAAACCAAATCTTACAGGTCACAGGGCCTTTGTGTTTGCCAGTCCCAATGGTTTGGTTCTTAATTTTGAAGTCTACAGGAGTCAAAATGTCATGCACACTCAATCCGCGACCGGCACTAGGACCCGGAAGTAATGAGGTCGCGAATCAAGAAGTATAAGAGGAGTAAACAAACTGTTTCACATTGCTCAGTCATTGAGTTCGGCCCATGTCGGTTCAGGTCGTCAATCTACGAAACTGAGTACACTCACCTTTCTTGGGTTTTTGCTTTCTGATCTTGAGTGTGTATTTATAGGATGCGGGTTAAATTAGTGTTTTTCCCTTGCTCCCCTTAGAATAAATTGCGTGGTTATCCTATCCACTCGCTTATCTCTGCATTTGGGTTCACCATCCACGCTACATTGGGCTAACCGCTAAAGCTACGTCTTCTGGTCACCGAGGTTATCTGTCCACTGCTCATCTTCAGATCTCCACCACTACCGGCACCACCATCTCTCGCCTTACCGTTCAGGAATCCCTCCAGATTGGCCACAAACGAGTTCGAAGTACTGCGTTCATCGACTCCAGGGCAGCAGGTAACTTCATTGACTCCTCTTATGCCAAAAAATTGGGGGTAAAAATTGAGGCGTTATCCCAGCCGGTTCGTATTACATCCGTTGACGGTCGGCCCCTTTCATCCAGCCCCATCACCGCGTAAACCCAACCCATCACCTTGTTCATTGACCAACATCAAGAACAGCTTAGATTCCACCTCACCACCGTATCATCGCCACCCATCATCCTAGGGTATCCCTGGTTAATCCAACATGACCCTCTCATCTCATGGACCCAGAGCAGAATTCTACAATGAGGCGCGACCTGTACTGAACTCTGCCTGAGGGCTTCGGCTGGGACGTGCTCTAGGGAGTCCGAGGCCCCTGACGTCGACACCAACGCCATCCGCACCGTCTATCGGGATCTGGCGGAGGTTTTTTGACGGGCAACACACCTCCCTCGTCACCGATCCTACGACCTAGCAATAGACCTCCAGCCGCCTCTACTCCTTGTCAGCGATGGAGACGAAGGCGATGGAGGAGTATGTAACCAACGCTCTCCGGCAGGGAACCATCCGACCGTCCTCCTCACCTGCCGCCGCGGGGTTTTTCTTCGTAAAGAAGAGGGACGGCGAAATTCGCCCATGTGTCGATTAACCTGGAGCTCAACAATATCACTATCAAAAACCGACACCCACTGCCTCTTACCAAGTCAGCCCTGGACGCCCTCTCTGGCGCCACCATTTTCACTAAGTTGGACCTTCGTATCGCCTACAACTTGGTGCGCATCAGAGAGGGCGATGAGTGGAAGACGGCTTTCATTACCCACTTCCTGTTGGTGACGTAGCTTCCTGTTTTCGTATCGTTGCCGCGAAAGTTTCGCGTTTGTATCAGCGTTTAAATTACATCGCTTTATACAATAACAATATTAATAGCAACCACCTTTTACATCTCCATACTATTCGGCTTCGCCTTTTTTCTGCAATTTTTGGAGAACGCGTGAGTTTCCTCGTCTAAGAACAACAAACGGAATTCATCTCCAAACAACTAAAACTCCAACACAGAGGTACGTTATCATGTCTACCATTCAGCTTGTTCAGTGTGTAGAGTGCAGGATGTTTAGACATTCTTCCTCCGTCATTAGCGATAACTTTATTTGTGATAGGTGTGTGTTAGTGAGCACTCTGACGGAGAAGATATCAGCGTTAGAGGAGCGCATCCAGACTTTAGAGAGGGTTAGAGAGTGTGAAAGCAGCGTTATTCCCGTAGCGGACAGTCTAGGTGCCACAGGCGGAGATAAACAGCCCCCGACTCCGGCATTAGAGCCCTCACAGCGGGGCGAGTGGGTGACGACTCGGCGGCATACTCGTTCAGCCAAAGCTAACGCTAAGGCTAGCCCACCGGAGCACACCTCCTCTGCGCCTCACGTGTCCAACAGGTTTGCTCTCCTCAGTGATGCACCCGCTGAGAAACCTGAAAGAGCTCTGGTTATAGGAGACTCTATACTGAGACACATGAAATTAGCTAGACCTTTAGGGGCGCCAGCGGCAGTGGTTAGGTGTATCCCGGGAGCCAGAGCACCGGACATAGCAGGTAATCTTAGGGCTCTAGGACAGCACAGGTTCTCTAAGATAGTGGTACATGCTGGAGCTAACGATATACGCCTTCGTCAGTCAGAGGTTAGTAAGAGTAACTTTACAGAGGTGTTTAAATTAGCGAAGGTGATGTCCGATGAAGTAATATGCTCTGGTCCCATCCCAATGAGACGTGGCGACATAGCTTACAGCAGGTTATGGTCGCTGAACCGCTGGACGTCCAGGTGGTGCTCCAAAAATAATGTGGGCTTCATAGATAATTGGACGACCTTTGAGGGCAAAGCTGGCCTGAGGGCGGGACGGTGTCCATCCCACTTGGGAAGGTGCTGCTCTCATTTCCTGTAGTATAGCTCATAGTCTCAGTAGAGGTCTAGTTAATCGGTGACAATCCAGAGCCCAGGCCATGGAGCAGACAGACAGGCTAAACCAACCGTCTGCTAGCTGCATAGAGTCGTCACTCAGGGTTCACCATATTGAGACTGTGTCTGTTCCCCGAGCTAAGCAAAAATGTAGAAAGACTCAGAAAGTATGTTTTAATAATTTAATTAACATAAAGACCACAAACTCAGATCACACTGAATGCGCAGCCGGCACCTCTGATCTGAAGCTAGGATTGTTAAATATTAGATCTCTCGCATCAAAAGCGGTTATTGTTAATGAAATTATCACAGATCAGGCGTTTGATATACTCTGTTTAACTGAAACATGGGTTAAACAGGACGAGTATGTAGCTCTAAATGAAGCTAGTACTCCTGGATACAGCTATATACACCAGCCTCGGTTAACTGGTAGAGGACGAGGCGTCGCAGTTATTCATAATGATAATCTGTCTATCGTACAAAAACACGGACACAGATTTAACTCATTTGAAATTCTTTATAGTAACATAAGTGTATTTAAGTATATTAAATCAGCTCAGTCGATTCCACTAATTATAATTTACAGACCTCCAGGGCCGTATTCTGAATTTCTTAGTGAATTTGCAGATTTCATCTCAGACCTGGTCGTTTCTGCACACAAAGTGTTAATTGCTGGAGATTTTAACATTCATTTTGAGAATCCAGAAGACCCTCTGAGAACAGCATTTATGTCCATACTGGACTCCGTAGGCGTAAATCAGTGTGTAGTAGGACCCACTCATAAAGCAGGTCACACTTTAGACCTAATAATATTTTTCGGATTAATTATAAGAAATGTATTCACAATTCCACTGTCTGAAATTATCTCAGATCACTATCTTGTCTCCATCCAAGTGTGTCACAGTGATAATGTACGCACAGCACCGCGCTACTGTATTAAACGTACATTCACATCAACTACCACACAGAGTTTTATCAGTAATCTCCCAGAGTTACCAACTTCGATTAGGTCACCGTCTGACCCCACAGAACTCGATCAGGTGACTGAGTCGTCATTTCGTTGTACCTTAGATAATGTAGCTCCGGCTAAAACAAAAATTATTAGAGATAAGAAACTCGCTCCCTGGTATAACAATCACAAGCGCACTTTAAAACAGACTGCTCGGAAATTAGAGCGTAAATGTCGTCAAACTAAATTGTTAATATTTCAAATAGCATGGAAAGAGAGCATCCTGAACTATAGGAAAGCTCTTAGTGTAGCTAGATCAACGTATCTCTCCACTCTTATAGAAGAAAATAAAAATAATCCTAGATTTTTATTTAATACTGTAGCCAAATTAACCAGAAATAAGACCACTACAGAAATCTCCACAACAACATCATGCAATAGTGAGGACTTCATGAACTTTTTTAAATAATAAAATTGTAAATATCAGGCATAAAATTGAGGCTTTGAAACCGAACAATGTAATTGATACAGATGTTAACCTAGTCATGTCAGATTCAAACCTAGAATACTTTACTCCCCTTGAAGAGAATGAACTAATTTCACTCATCTCTTCTGCAAATTCATCAACCTGTATATTAGATCCTATACCGACACATTTTCTTAAACAGTTAGTACCAGTAATAACAGAACCGCTGTTGAGAATAATTAATTCCTCACTCAGCATTGGTTATGTTCCAAAATCTTTTAAATTAGCAGTTATCAAACCAATAATTAAGAAACCTGACCTCGACCCCTGTCAGCTGTCCAATTACAGGCCAATATCAAACCTCCCCTTTATCTCTAAGATTCTGGTAAAGATAGTAGCGGAGCAGCTATGCTCATATCTACATAGAAATGGCATACATGAACTGTATCAGTCAGGATTTAGGCCTCATCACAGCACAGAAACAGCACTCGTTAAAGTAGTAAATGACCTCCTATTGGCCTCTGATCAGGGTTGTGTAACTATGCTTGTATTACTCGACCTCAGTGCAGCTTTTGACACAATTGATCATGCTATTCTTCTTCACAGATTAGAAAATGTAGTAGGAATTAAGGGTACAGCCCTCTCCTGGCTCAGATCCTATTTGACCGATCGTTATCAGTATGTAGACTTAAATGGTGATTATTCTGCATGTTCTCTAATGGAGTTTGGCGTTCCGCAGGGTTCAGTTTTAGGCCCACTGCTTTTCGCCCTTTACATGCTTCCTCTGGGCAACATAATCCGTAAGCATGGTATTAGTTTTCATTGTTATGCTGACGACACACAGCTATACGTCTCAACAAAACCTGATGAGAAAAACCAGCTTACTAAAGTTGAGCAATGTGTGCAGGACATAAGAAATTGGATGCTAATTAACTTCCTTCTGCTTAATCCGGATAAGACAGAAGTTCTAGTCATAGGACCGCATACAGCTAGAAGTAAAATCTTAGATCACACCGTAACTTTAGATGGCCTTTCTGTACCATCAAGTGCAACAGTAAAAGACCTCGGCGTGATTATAGATTCCAGCCTCTTATTTGAAGCTCATGTAGATAATATCACCAGGATAGCATTCTTTCACCTCAGAAATATTGCCAAGATATATTGTCGGTAAACGATGCAGAAAAACTAGTTCATGCTTTTATCACTTCTAGGTTGGACTATTGTAATGCCTTACTGTCTGGTTGTTCTGTTAGGTGCATAAACAAGCTTCAGCTAGTCCAGAATGCAGCAGCGAGAGTCCTCACTAGAACCAGAAGATATGAGCACATCACCAATATCCTATCTTCACTACATTTGCTCCCTGTGAAATTTCGCATTGATTTTAAAATACTACTCTTGACATATAAAGCATTAAATGGTCTCGCGCCGCAGTATCTGAGCGAACTGCTAGTGTCTTACGATGCGCCACGCCTACTTCCGTCAAAGGATGCAGGCTGCTTGTCAGTACCGCGTATTATGAAAACTACAGCTGGGGGCAGAGCTTTTCTCACAAAGCCCCAAAATTATGGAATAGTCTTCCAAATAGTGTTCGGGACTCAGACACAGTCTCAGTGTTTAAGTCTAGGCTAAAAACCTATTTATTTAGCCAAGCATTTTTATAAATAGATTTGCCATAGGTAAAGGAGCAGATCTGGGGGACTCATGGATGTAGAGTATTATGCTGAACTGGTATGTTTAGATGCTGTCTTCCTCACTCTCATTTGATCACTCAGGTTTGTTGACTGTGAGGTGATTGTTTGCTTTACATCTCAGGGAGCCCTCATGTTTGTGTTTCCTTCTGGCTCTCCCTTTTAGTTATGCTGTCATAGTTAGTCCTGCCGGAGTCCCTGCTTGCACTCTACAGTAAATATACATTCATATTATACATTGTGACTGTGACCATACCTAATTGCCATCTCTCCTCTTCTTCCTTTCTCCCCCTCTTTCTCTTTTCTCTCTCCCCCTGTCTCCCCCTTTCACTCTTTCTCTCTCTCTCTCTCTCTCTCTCTCTCTCTGTTGAGCTACACATGTCATTCCTGAGCTGCCAGTGATCCAGACTCCCTCTGCCCTCCGGACCTGTCTGATCCATCATGGTGCCCTGTTTCTGGTTGGAGGTCTCGTCGCATGGATGCCCCGTGTGTCTCTTTGGGATGCGTCTGGTGTCTGGGGATGATTCTCTCTACTTAGAAGATGGTTCTGGCCTCGACTGGTGTTGTCAGCTGTTTCTCTAAGGACTTGACAATTCGATAGTTCAGGACTGGAACTTTCTACAAATCTATCTGAGTCTCCAATAACTACTGGACTCCATTTTAACATCAATTAAGCTGAACCTAACACTTAACACTGTATAAATGCAGATAATTTCCTGCTATCTGTTTCACGCAGATGAGGATGGGTTCCCTGTTGAGTCTGGTTCCTCTCAAGGTTTCTTCCTATTACCATCTCAGGGAGTTTTTCCTTGCCACTGTCGCCCGCGGGTTGCTCACCAGGTACAATTTTTTTTTAGATTAGATTAGATTCAACTTTATTGTCATTACACATGTACAAGTACAAGGCAACGAAATGCAGTTTAGGTCTAACCAGAAGTGCAATTAGCAGAAAGTGCAGGATAAAGAGTTTTTCCTTGCCACTGTCGCCCTCGGGCTTGCTCACCAGGGACTATCTGAACATTTTTGATTCATACACATTCACATTCCATACAAACTTAAATAATTCTTTTGATTGTGTATAGCTGTTTTGAGACAATGTCAATTGTTAAAAGCGCTATACAAATAAAACTGAATTGAATTGAATTACCCCCACAGGACACTATGAAAGTTTAGTGATCCCATTTGGACTGTGCAACGCCCCCGCCACTTTTCAACATTTCATAAACGACGTCCTCCGAGACATGCTCGGCCAGTGGGCATTCGTTTACCTGGACGATATTCTGATTTACTCCCGCAACGCTGACGAATACGTCCAGCATGTCAGAGCGGTTCTAAAGAGATTACTCGCCCACCAACTGTACTGTAAGTTGGAAAAGTGCGCTTTTCACGAGCGCTCCACCACGTTCCTAGGTTTTGTCATCTCGCCCCAGGGTGTGGCCATGGACCCGAAGAAGCTAGAAGTTGTGCGTCATTGGCCCCTACCCAAGAACCTTAAGCAACTTCATCATACCGCCCGGGATCAAAGAACACCAAAGCAGATGCCCTCTCTCGCCAGCATGAGATGGACACCCCCCGGGCAGACCCCGCGTCTGTCCTTCCTCCCTCAAAGATCATTGCACCACTTCAGCTAGACCTGGAAACGAGGGTTCGCCAGGCGCAGACTACAGAGACCGAGCCGGCAGGTGTGCCCCCTGGACGACTCTACGTGCCCGACACAATGAGATCAGAAGTCCTCCAGTGGGGACATTCATCACCCATTTCAGGACAACCGGGCACACGACGGACCCTCCAGTTTCTCCAACGCGACTTCTGGTGGCCATCGGTCACAGACCAACGGTCAGACGGAGCGGGCCAACCAACAACTGGAGCGCTATCTGAGATGTTTTATAGCAGATCGTCAGCGATCCTGGGCTCGCTACCTCATTTGGGCAGAACTGTCACACCTCCTCTGCTACCAGCCTAAGCCCATTTGAGGTATGCCACGGTTTCCAACCTTCGATGTTCAACCACCAAGAACCGGAGGTTGTACCGTCCGCCCAACAGTTGGTCCGCAGGTGTCGGCGGCTATGGAACCAAACAAATCAGGCCATCCAACGAGCCAACGCCCGCTACACGAACCAACACCGCCGTCGACACCCTCCGGGACGTTTGTACCACGTAGGTGACAAGGTATGGCTTTCAACAAAGAATCTCCACCTTCACATCGAATCAAAAAAACTTTCGCCTAGATTCATCGGACCATACCGCATCACCCACCGAATTAACCCTGTCACCTACCGGCTCCAGCTGCCTGCGGCGCTCCGAATCCATCCAGTATTTCACCTCTCCCAATTCAAACCCTTCACCATCTCACCCATGATTACACCCACCCCCCCAGCTCCTCCTCCCCGGATCATCGACGGTGGGCTCGCCTACACCGTGCGCCGGATCCTCGACTCGCGCCCTCGGGGCAGAGGTACTCAATACCTGGTCGACTGGGAGGGTTACGGCCCAGAGGAGCGGTCTTGGATTCCGGCCCGGTTCATTCTCGACCCCGAGCTGATCCAAGACTACCGTCGTCGGGTATCCTCCACCCCAGGACCGTCGGGAGTCGGTCCTGAATGGGGGGGTACTGTCATGCACACTCAATCCGCGACCGGCAGTAGGACCCGGAAGTAATGAGGTCGCAAACCAGGAAGTATAAGAGGAGTAAACAAACCGTTTCACATTGCTCAGTCATTGAGTTCGGCCCATGTCGGTTCAGGTCGTCAATCTACAAAACTGTGAGTACTCACCTTTCTTGGGTTTTTGCTTTCTGATCTTGAGTGTGTATTTATAGGACGCAGGTTAAATTTGTGTTTTTCCCTTGCTCCCCTTTCGTGAGAGTCCTTAGAATAAATTGCATGGTTACCCTATCCACTCGCTTATCTCCGCGTTTGGGTTCACCATCCATGCTACATTGGGCTAACCGCTAAAGCTACGTCTTCTGGTCACCGAGGTTAGTTCATCCTGACACAAAACACCTTTCAAGACAAGCAGGTGGGGATTGGAAGAAATTCTGTTGGTTGCATGGCAGGGTCACTACAAGGAGGATCCCACCTGTACTTACACCAGTATTTCACCTCTATCAAAATGCGGGATCGCTTAAAGGAAAACGTTCTCCTTGCAACAGGGACTATTATGTAGAATCCTCATCTTCATCTTTTTTTAGATCTGTAAGTCTTAAATGTCCAGTGACAATGAACAGGAGAGAGGAGCATCAGAGATGATAGTCACTCAGAGATTACTATAACAAAATGGCTGGACAACAAGAAAGGTCATCTTCCATCCATGGAATAGAGCCTTAGGATATCAGCCCAAGATGGTTAACAAAAGACAACCGCCATGTTACTGCATCTATACCTGTTGTTGTAACAGAGTTTAATAAAAACATGGACGGGATGGACCACATGATCAGCCACTATCCAATGTCAAGCGGCACAAGGAAATGGACTGTCTGCACCATCCTATGTTGCTTTGATCTGGCTGCCACAAACTGTTTCATCCAGTACAGATCAGACCACCAGGCCTCTGGGAAACTGGCAAAAAAGACCAGACTTTTTGTATACATATGTATCTTATTAGGGTCCAAGCACTATGACACCAGAACTATGTCATCCTAGTGTGTGAAGAGCCCTATGGTTTTCCTAGGAACCATTTTGGGCTGATTGGGGGTATCAACATGCTCAAAAACTTATAAAAATTGGCAGACATTGAAATCTGCTGCCATTATGATGGCAGAAAGTCTGGGCCCCGAGCGTGGCTCTGGACTATCACACGAGATTTTGCTGCATACCGTAGCTCATACACACTTGCACAAATGACAGGTCATTGAGCTAAACAAATTTCACATTGCATGTCATGGGCTCAACTCGACAGGAAGTCAGTTATTTTGTCTGCCAAAACACACCCGAAGGAATTCAATACGCTCTTCCTATGGAATTATGCAATCGACACCAAACCGAGCCTATGTGATCTAAAGACATTGAGGATGGAAATTTTTTATATTTTAAACTGGACAGCTGAGATGATGCCTTAAATTTACACCAAAAAGTGGTTAAGAACCTTCTGTGGAACATCATATTGAGTAACATCACGTTCAGTGACATCACATTGAGTGACATCATATCTTTGCCTGGGTGGTGATTAGGGTTGTTCCGATTCCGATACTGGTATCGGAAATGCTGCCGATACCACAAAAAAAGCTGGCATCGGAATCGGCGAGTATTTGAGTCCACGTACCGATCCGATACCATTTTCCTAAACATAACCTATTTATGCCCGCTAGCTTTGCTAGTAGTATTTTACTTAAAAAAGAAATTATATATATATAGAATGTGTTGAGCTCGTCTGCCAGAGTCGCGTCCGCGTTCGTCATACCGGATGTTGCTGCTTTATAATCCGTTATTGTTCTCAGTCCCTGCCACAGGCTCCTAGAGTCACTCTGTTGAAGCTGTGACTCTAGTTTTCTCCCGTAGTGCTGCTTCGCCTCTTTCACCGCCTTCCGGACGTTGTATGACGCAGCCTTGTACGGTTCCATGTCCCCCGACGCAAGTCCCGTTTTGTAGGCGGCGGTGCGAGATCTCAGAGCGTCGCGGATGGTTTTATCCACCCACGGCTTCTGGTTGGGAAACGTTCTGATAGTCTTTTTCTCCACCGTATCGTCTACTAGCTTCCCAATAAATCCCACAACCGCTTCCGTAAACACGCTGACGTCATCATCGGAGCTGTTTCTGAACATGTCCCAGTCTGCGTCATCGAGTGCGTCCTGTAACGCGGCCACCGATTGGTCCGTCCAGCGCGCGACCTCCCTCTGAGCCGGCACTTCCTGTTTCAGCCTTTGTTTATATTTTGGCATGAGGAAGATGGCGGCGTGGTCGGATTTACCAAACGCTGGACGAGATTGTGCCTTGTAACCGTCTTTGACCGTGGTATAACAATGGTCCAGTGTCCTTTCGCCCCTGGTGGGGCAGGTGATGTGCTGATAAAAGTTCGGCGCTGCACGTTTGAGGTTGGCACTATTAAAATCCCCTGCCACAATGAGCGCAGCGTCCCGGTGTTAGTATTAGCACCATAGTAATACGGTGTTTGACCCCCTTTCGCCTTCAGAACTGCCTTAATTCTACATGGCATTGATTCAACAAGGTGCTGAAATCGTTCTTTAGAAATGTTGGCCCATATTGATAGGATAACATCTTGCAGTTGATAGAGATTTGTGGGATGCACATCCAGGGCACGAAGCTCCCATTCCACTACATCCCAAAGATGCTCTATTGGGCTGAGATCTGGTGACTGTGGGGGCCATTTCAGTACAGTGAACTCATTGTCATGTTCAAGAAACCAATTTTAAATTATTCGAGCTTTATGACATGGTGCATTATCCTGCTGGAAATAGCCATCAGAGGATGGGTACATGGTGGTCATAAAGGGATGAACATGGTCAGAAACAAAGCTCAGGTAGGCCGTGGCATTTAAACGATGCCCAATTGGCACTAAGGGGCCTAAAGTATGCCAAGAAAACATCCCCAACACCATTACACCACCACCACCAGCCTGCACAGTGGTAACAAGGCATGATGGATCCATGTTCTCATTCTGTTTACCCAAATTTTTACTCTACCATTTGAATGCCTCAACAGAAATCGAGACTCATCAGACCAGGCAGCATTTTTCCAGTCTGCAACTGTCCAATTTTGGTGAGCTCGTGCAAATTGTAGCCTCTTTTTCCTATTTGTAGTCGAGATGAGTGGTACGCGGTGGGGTCTTCTGCTGTTTTAGCCCATCCGCCTCAAGGTTGTGCATGTTGTGGCTTCACAAATGCTTTGCTGCATACCTCGGTTGTAACGAGTGGTTATTTCAAATTAAAATTTTATTTGTCACATACACAGTCATACACAGTACGCTATGCAGTGAAATGCTTAGACAACTGCTCGTGACCTTAAAATAAAAGACTATGAATAGGAAATAAATATGAAAAATAAAATAGAGGGTAAATTTAACTAGGAAAGAATCAAATAAAATATAAAAATTAAAGTTAAAATAAAATAACTGTACAACAATACACAATATAGAAAATATATGAAGAATACAGTATATGAAGAATAAGAGCAGCTGTATGAGTAGGAAAAGAATGGTAATGTTCAGGGTTGTGCAATCCACATGTTTAAAGTGTCTGCAGTGCGAATATGCTTAAAGTGATTTATTTAAAGTGACTTGTGATAGTGATTTGAGTGATTTGATGACCATGAAGTGTAGTTGTGCAGTGGTCACTAGTGTAAACGAATGTCCAGAAAGTCCAGAGTGTGTGTAAAAACCATATGTGTGGGTCAGTACTGTGTGGTGGTGTGATGGAGAGACCGTATCGCCTTCGGGAAGAAGCTCCTCCTCAGTCACTCTGTGTTGGCCTTCAGGGAGCAGAATCGCTTTCCTGACCTCAACAGAGAGAACAGTCCATTGTTGGGATGGCTGAGGTCCTTCACAATCTTCCTGGCCTTGGTCCAGCACCTCCTGCTGTAGATTGAGTGCAGGTCAGGGAGCTCTGTGCGGATGACGCGCTCAGCTGATCACACCACCCTCTGTAGAGCTCGTCTGTCCTGCATGGTGCTGTTCCCGAACCAGGTTGAGATGTTTCCCGTCAGGATGCTATCTATGGTGCAGGAGTAAAAGTTCCTGAGCACCTTGGAGGGCAGTCGGAAGTCTCTCAAGCGCCTGAGGTGGTAGAGACGCTGTCGGGCCACGGTGTTGATGTGACAGGACCATGATAGGTCCTGCATGATGTGAACACCGAGGTATTTGAAGCTGTCCACTCTCTCCACTGGGCTGTCATTGATGATGGGGGTCTGGTAGTTCCTCTCCTGCTTAGTGCTGAAGTCCACTATCAACTCCTTTGTCTTACTGACGTTTAGAAGGAGGTTGTTCCTCTGGCACCAGTTCTCCAGGATCCTAATCTCCTTCAGGTAGGCCATCTCGTTGTTATCAGAGATCAGGCCCACTACGACGGTGTCGTCAGCAAACTTAATGATGGTGGTGGAGCTGGTAGTGGCCACACAGTCATATGTGCTCCAGCTTGGTGGTTAGTGTGGAGAGAATTATGGTATTGAATGCAGAGCTGTAGTCGAAGAAGAGCATTTTAACATAATTCCCCCTTCTAGTGTCCAAGTGAGTAAGTGATGTGTGGAGGAGATGAGAGATGGCATCGTCAGTAGAACGATTTGGATGGTAAGCGAACTGTAGGGGGTCCAGTGTGTCTGGTAGAGATGAAATGATGAAGTCCTTGACCAGGCGTTCAAAGCACTTCATCACTACTGAGGTGAGGGCTACAGGGCGATAGTCATTGAGAGAAGCAGGATGTGGTTTCTTCGGAACAGGAACAATGATGGACTCTTTGAAGCATGTGGGGATCACCGACTGAGATAAAGAGATGTTGAATATCTCCGTGAACACAGGTGCTAGCTGGTCTGCACAGGCTCTGTGGATATGGCCTGAGATGCCGTATGGTCCTGCTGTTTTCCTGGTGTTCACTCTCCTGAAGGCTTTCCTCACGTCGTGCTCGGTGATGATGAGCGCGTTCCCGGTGCTGGCAGTGTCTTCCTGTCTGCAGCCGTTAGCGCCGTTAGCATTAGCGCTGCTAGCATTAGCATCGCTAGCGTCTTTAGCTGGAGCCTCGAAGCGAGCATAGAAGGTGTTCAGCTCGTCTGCCAGAGTCGCGTCCGCGTTCATCATACCAGATGTTGGTGCTTTATAGTCCGTAATTGTCCTTAATCCCTGCCACAGGCTCCTAGAGTTACTCTGTTGAAGCTGTGACTCTAGCTTTCTCCCATAGCGCTGCTTCGCCTCTTTCACTGCCTTCCGGACATTGTATGACGCAGCCTTGTATGATTCCATGTCCCCCGATGTAAGTCCCGTGTTGTAGGCAGCGGTGCGAGATCTCAGAGCGTCGCGGATGCTTTTATCCACCCACGGCTTCTGGTTGGGAAACGTTCTGATAGTCTTTTTGTCCACGGTATCGTCTACTAGCTTCCCGATAAATCCCACAACCGCTTCCGTAAACACGCTGACGTCATCATCGGAGCTGTTTCTGAACATGTCCCAGTCTGTGTCATCGAGTGCGTACTGTAACGCGGCCACGGATTGGTCCATCCAGCGTGCAACCTTCCTCTGAAGCAGAACATCCTGTTTCAGCCTTTGTTTGTATTTTGGCATGAGGAAGATGGCGGCGTGGTCGGATTTACCAAACACTGGACGAGATTGTGCCTTGTAGCCGTCCTTGACCGTTGTATAACAATGATCTAGTGTTCTTTCACCCCTGGTGGGGCAGGTGATATGCTGATGAAAGTTCGGCGCTGCGCGTTTGAGGTTGGCACTATTAAAGTCCCCCGCCACAATGAGCGCAGCGTCACGGTGCTGTGTCTGGTGCTGAGTGAGTGCCTCATGCAGCTCGCATAAGGCAGTGTCCGTGTCCGCTTGTGGTGGGATATAAACGGCGCTGATTATGACCGATGTGAACTCCCGGAGAAGATAAAAACGACGACACATGATGGACAGTAGTTCCAGATTTGGTGTGCAGGACTGTGTAAGAGGAACAACGCTCGCGCTGTTGCACCAGCTGTTGTTCACCATCAAACACACGCCGCGTCCTCTTGACTTTCCCAAGTCCCGCGTCCTGTCCATGCAGTGAACCGAGAAGAACTCGGCTGTATGTATGGCGTGGTCCGGTACCGCTGGGTTCAGCCATGTCTCGGTAAAGCAGAGAAGGTTGCAGTCCCGAATGTCTCTCTGGAACCTTATCCTGGCCCTGAGGTCATCGAGTTTGTTCTCCAGTGACTGGACGTTGGCGAGCAGGATGCTAGGCAGAGGTGTGCACGAGCTCTCAGCCTGTTCCTGATGCCGGCTCTTTTCCCTCGGGGCCGCCGCTTCGTGTTGCGTGCATTGTTCTCCCTCAGGATCCCACTCGGCCAGCTCGGATCCGGAGTTAAAAACATCGAATTGTGAGTACATTGTATACCAATAGAAACAAGAGTGTCTCAATCATACCTAATGTACTCAATGGTTGTGATTTTGCCGATTTTAATACACTGAAAACTAACTTAAAAAATTCAATTCAATTAAATTTTATTTATATAGCGCTTTTAACAATGGTCATTGTCTCAAAGCAGCTTCACAAAAATTAAAGAAATTTAACACAAATAATAATAATAATAATAATAATTATAGAAAAGAAAATAATTGGAAGTGTGGATGTGTGAGAAAAATGTGCAGATAATAATAATGAGACGAATGAATGAAATGTCTCTGATGAGCAAGCCAAGGGTGGCGGCGACGGTGGCAAGGAAAAACTCCCTGAGATGGCATTAGGAAGAAACCTTGAGAGGAACCAGACTCAACAAGGAACCCATCCTCATTTGGGCGATAACAGATAGAAATGATATAACATCTTGTGTGTTGTGCAGGTGAATATTCAATATGACAGAAATTATTTAAATTGACATGAAGACCAGTTCAGCATAGGGACGAGTCAGTAGGTGCAGAGGGCAGATGAGGTCAGGATCACTGGAAGCACAGGAGCAGCATGTGTAGCTCCAACCATCATAAAGCTGAATCCAGCTGGAGCTGGTCCTTCTCTGGATGCCTCAGGAACCTCACAGGGTCGGCCTTTGTCTACTGAGGCTGGCAAAATCTCCCGATGCCTCGGGATGGGTAGAGAAATACAGAACAGATGGGGAGAATTAGCGTAGTTGCCATTCGGTATAGGTGTACTGGAGTATGAGATTATGGGATGAGTTATATGTATGCCAGATTAAAAAGATGCGTCTTGAGTCTACTTTTGAACTGAGAAACCGTGTCTGCTCCCCGAACACTGTCTGGAAGGCTATTCCAAAGCTTTGGAGCTAAATATGAAAAAGCCCTACCCACTTTAGTAGATTTTGAAATTCTGGGAACTACCAGAAGTCCGGAGCTTTGTGATCTTAAGGCACGTGGTGGATTGTAGCGCATCAGAAGACTGGTTAGGTATGTGGGAGCTAAACCATTTAAGGCCTTGTATGCAGAGGTGGAAAGTAACGAATTACATTTACTCGCGTTACTGTAATTGAGTAGCTTTTTTGTGTATTTCTACTTTTTAAAGTAGTTTTAAAAATCTGTAATTTTACTTTTACATAAGTACGTTTTGTTTGAAGTATTGTAATTCGCTACATTTTAAATCATATTCGCTACTGAGTAAAAAATAAATGAATGAAAATTATAAAATAATAAAAGATATTATGCTTTATAAATGCTCCGATGCGCTCGCGCGTGTGTATCATGTCCTGGTCGCGCGCCGCTCCAGACTCCACTCCAGGTTTTCTGACATCGGCATCTTCCTGACCTTCCACACGGTCGCTTCCGCCCTGAGTGACGTCATCGACTAGCGCGACCATGTATAAACCGGAGAGAGACGCGGGAAAGATGAAAGAGGTTGTGATTTTGGCGTTTTGATATTTGGTTGTGTATTCTGGTTTTGACTTTTTGCCTCCAATTGACTTTGATTATTGCTTTGTCCCTTTGGTTTGGTTGGTCTTTGTATATATTTAGATAATTTCATTGTTTTTGGTTTAGGGAGTCCGGGAAGGTACCTGTATTTTTGTTTGTGTGTGTTTTTTTTTTGTTTGTTTTTTTTTGCAGGTAATCTAGCTACTAAATATAAATACCATTTTGTTTATTATTTTGGCCTGGGTCCAACCTGAATCTGATCCTCCTCCTCGTGTGTGTGTGTGTGTGTGTGTGTGTGTGTGTGTGTGTGTGTGTGTGTGTGTGTACAAACCTCATTATTTCATCAGTTAATGATTGGATCTAGTTCTTTCTGTCATATACCACCATTTCCATACAGTTATATATATTATAAATAGAACCCTGAACCATTCTTTTGCTCTATGGCCCTAGACTGGGACGTAACACCATATTTAAGTGACCACTTTGATTTTCAAGCACAAGAAAGACAACAGCTTTATTATGCAAAGGTATTCCTTCAGTTAAAAACAACTACTTTGAGATTTACATCTGCTCATCTTTTTTGAACTATGAATGCCTCATCCCACCCCCGCTGTTAAAAAAAATAAAGAAGTAACTCGGTAACTTTTACTCTGAGTACATTTTTTAATGAGCTACTTTTTACTTTTACTTGAGTAGATTTTTATAATTGTAACTTTACTTGTACTTAAGTAAAATTTCACTGAAGTAACAGTACTTGTACTTGAGTACAAAATTTTATTACTCTTTCCACCTCTGCTTGTATGTAAGTAATACTATTTTGTAATTTATTCTAAACTGAACAGGTAGCCAGTGCAGGGATGATAATATTGGGGTTATATGATCATATTTTCTGGATCTAGTGAGAACCCTGGCAGCTGCATTTTGGATTAACTGAAGCTTGTTTATTGAGGATGCAGGACAACCACCTAGTAATGCATTACAATAGTCCAGTCTGGAGGTCATGAATGCATGAACTAGTTTTTCTGCATCAGATACGGATAAGATGTTCCTAAGTTTAGCAATATTTCGAAGATGGAAAAAGGCTGTTTTTGTGATATTTGAAATGTGATTTTCAAAAGACAAGTTACTGTCTAATATTACGCCCAGGTCTTTTACTGCTGAGCTGGTAGTAACAGTACATCCTTCTAAGCGCAGGCTGAATTGTGAAAGCTGTTGTGTGCTGGTTTTTGGGCCAATAAGTAATATCTCTGTCTTATCTGAATTTAATAAAAGAAAGTTATTGGTCATCCAATCTTTTATGTCCTGGACACACTCAGTTAATCTAGACAACTTAGGTATTTCGTCTGGTTTAGTTGAGATATATAATTGGGTATCATCAGCATAACAATGGAAACTAATCCCATGTCTTCTAATGATGTTACCCAAGGGAAGCATGTATATTGAGAACAACAGAGGTCCTAAAACTGACCCTTGTGGGACCCCATATTTCACTGGCATTACACCAGACGGTTCTCCATTTAGATCTACAAAATGGTAGCGATCAGACAGGTAAGATCTAAACCATTTTAATGCCTGTCCCTGAATACCTATATAATTTTGTAAGCGATCTATGAGAATATTATGATCTATAATGTCGAATGCAGCACTAAGATCGAGCAGGACTAGCAATGAGATGCAGCCTTGGTCTGAAGCTAAAAACAAGTCATTTGTAATCTTAACTAGTGCAGTTTCTGTGCTATGATGGGGCCTGAAACCTGACTGAAATTCTTCAAGGATGTTGTTATCCTGCAAGAATGTGCAAATTTGAGCTGATACTACTTTTTCTAGTATTTTTTATATGAACGGAAGGTTTGAAATCGGTCTGTAATTTGTTATTTCATTCGCGTCCAAATTAGATTTTTTAAGAAGCGGCTTAATAACTGCTAACTTCAAAGGTTTAGGGACGTGACCTAGATGTAATGAAGAATTAATAATGTTTAGAAGTGGCTCTCCAACCGTAAGCATCACTTCTTTTAAAAATCTGGTTGGGATTGGGTCTAACGCACAAAAACAAAGAAAAGGTCGTCGGAGCAGTCGTGACGGCAGCCGACCTCACCGGCGCCATCTTGGAATCAGTCAAAGTGTCAGTGAACTAACCCAGAGTTGACCAGAAGACTTAGCTTTAGCGGTTAGCCCGTGTACCATGGATGGTAAACCCAAACGCGGAAGCAAGCGAGAATGCAGGATAACCACGCGATTTAATCTAAGGACTCTCACAACAACGGAGCAAGGGAAAAACACAAATTTAACCCACGTCCTATAAACACACACTCTAGACAGAAAGATAACCCAAGTTAGTGAGTACTCACGATTTGGAGGCGATACGAGCTGATCCGACATGGGCAAAACTCAATGACTGAGTGAGGTGGGACGCCATCTTGTCTCCTTTTATGCTTCCTGTTTTTGCGAGCTGGCTACTTCCGGGTCCTTGTGCCGGTCGCGACGCGAGTGTGTGTGACAGTACCCCCCTGTCCAGGACCGACTCCCGACAGTCCTGGGGTGGAGGATACCCGACGAAGGTAAACCCTAATGAGGTCGGGGTCGAGAACGAACCGTGCCGGAACCCACGACCGCTCCTCGGGGCCGTAGCCTTCCCAATCGACCAAGTATTGGGTGCCTCAACCCCTCGGTCGCGAGTCGAGGATCCGGCGAACGGTGTAGGCAGGGGCACCGTCTATGATTCGGGGGGGAGAAGCAGGGGAGGGAGGGTGGAATCATTGGAGAGGTGGTGAAGGGTTTGAGTTTTGAGGTGTGGAATACCGGGTGAATTCGGAGCGCCGCAGGCAGCTGGAGCCGGTAGGTGCCAGGGTTGATCCGGAGGTGAATGCGGTAGGGACCGATGAACCTGGGTGACAACTTCTTGGATTCTGTGTGGAGGTGGAGGTTTTTAGTTGAAAGCCAAACTTTGTCACTATGTTATACAACCGTCCCGGAGGGTGTCGACGGCGATGCTGGGTGGTGTAACGGGTGTTGGCTCGATGGATGGCTCGGTTGGCTTGATCCCAGAGCCGCCGACACCTGCGGACCAACTGTTGGGCTGACGGTACGTCAACCTCCGGTTCTTGGTGTTCGAACATCGGAGGTTGGAAACCGTGACATACCTCGAATGGTCTTAGATTGGTGGCTGAGGAGACGTGGAGGTTGTGGGATAGTTCGGCCCATAGGAGGTAGCGAGCCCAGGAGCACTGGCGATCGGCAACGAAACATCTCAGGTAGCGCTCCAGTTGTTGGTTGGCCCGCTCCGTCTGACCATTAGTCTGTGGGTGATAGCCAGAAGACAGACTACAGGTGGAATGGATCAGACGGCAGAAGGCCTTCCAGAACCTGGCAGTGAACTGGGGCCCCCTGTCCGAGACGATGTCTTTAGGGAACCCATGCAGACGGACTACGTGTTCTAACATCAGCTCCGCAGTGTCTTTGGCTGACGGGAGTCCGGCGAGGGCCACCGGGTGTACGGCTTTGGAGAAACGGTCGATGATGGTCATGATGGTGGTTTTCCCTTCGGAATCCGGCAGGCCCGTGATGAAATCAACGGCAATGTGCGACCAGGGCCGACGAGGAACGGGGAGAGGCTGGAGTTCCCCCGAAGGTGGTCGGTTAGTAGTCTAGGCCCGGGCGCACACTGGGCATGCCTGAACGAACTCGTTGATGTCCCGGTCCATGGATGGCCACCAGAAGGCACGTCGGATGAACCGGATAGAGCGTTGACTGCCTAGGTGTCCGGCGATGGGCGAGGTGTGGCTCCACTGTATGACCTCCTCTCTCATAGTGGGAGGCACATAGAGACGTCCAGGCGGCGCACCTGCCGGTTCGTTCTCCGTTGCCTGCGCCTGGCGGACCCTCGCCTCCAGGTCCCAACGGAGGGGTGCGACGATCTTGGATGGTGGGAGAACAGGCGCGGGTTCCGTCCGGGGGACGTCTTCCTCATGTTGTCTGGAGAGAGCGTCTGCCTTGGTATTTTTGGACCCCGGACGGTAGGACAGGTGGAAATTGTAGTGCTCCAAGAGCAGCGCCCACCACGCCTGTCTCCGATTGAGCTGTTTGATATTACGGATGGTGATGAGATTCTGATGGTCGATCCAGATGATGAATGGCGCCCTGGAGCCAGTGACGCCATTCCTCCAAAGCCCACTTTATGGCCAGAATCTCACGGTCCCCTACCCCGTATCGCTGCTGAGTGGTGTCAAATTTTTTGGAGAAGAAACTGCAAGGGTGCAGTTTCTGATCTGGACCTCATTGGGAGAGAACAGCCCCAGCGTCCACCTCCATAACGAATGGTTTACTGGCGTCTGGATGGAGAAGAATAGGGGCGGTGGTGAAGCGGTGACATAGTTGATGGAAAGCGGAGATGGCTGCGGGGTCGAGGCTGACTGGAGGAGATGATGGGCAGGTCAGAGCGGTTAGGAGTGCTGCAACCGTACTGTAGTCCCGGATAAAGCGACGATAAAAATTCGCAAACCCGAGAAACCATTGAAGCTGTTTAAGAGTCTTGGGTAGGGGCCAATGACGCACAACCTCTAGCTTCTGCGGGTCCATGGCCACACCCTGGGACGAGATGACAAAACCCAGGAATGTGGTGGAGCGCTCGTGAAAAGCGCACTTTTCCAACTTACAGTACAGTTGGTGGGCGTGCAGTCTCTTCAAGACCGCTCTGACATGTTGGATGTGTTCCTCCTGAGTACGGGAGTAGATGAGGATGTCATCGAGGTATCCAAATGCCCACCACCCTAGCATGTCCCCGGAGAACGTCATTGATAAAATGTTGGAAGGCGGCGGGGGCATTGAAGAGGCCAAACGGGATGACCAGACTCTCGTAGTGCCCCGTGGGTGTGATGAATGCTGTCTTCCACTCATCGCCCTCCCTGATGCGCACCAAGTTGTAGGTGCTCCGAAGGTCCAACTTTGTGAAAATGGTGGCACCAGAGAGAGCGTCCAGGGCAGAGTTGGTAAGAGGCAGCGGGTGACGATTTTTGATGGTTATATTATTGAGCCCCCGATAATCGACACACAGGCGAAGTTCGCCCCCTTTCTTTTTTACAAAGAAAAACCCCGCAGCGGCAGGCGATGAAGATGGCCGGATGGTGCCCTGGTGGAGAGCGTTGGTCACGTAGTCCTCCATAGCCTGCGTCTCGGTGGCGGCGAGGGAGTAGAGATGGCCGTGGGGAGGCACGGAGCCTGGTTGAAGGTCAATCGCCAGATCGTAAGGGCGATGTGGTGGAAGGTGGGTGGCGCGTCTCTTACAGAACACTTCAGCCAGGTCCCGGTAGACGGTGGGAATGGCGTCGGTGTCGACATCGGGGGCCTCGGACTCCCTAGAACACGTCCCAGCCGGTGCTTGGAAGCAGAGTTCGGAGCTGGTCGGCCCCCACTGGAGGATCCGGTTTTGGGTCCAGGATATGAGTGGGTCGTGTTGAAGTAACCAGGGGTGCCCGAGGATGATGGGTGGTGACGAGATGGTGGTGAGGTGAAACTGGATCTGCTCCTGGTGTTCGTTTATGATCAGGGTGACAGGTTGGGTTTGTGAGGTGACGGGGCTGGATGATAGGGGGCGACCAACGACTGAGGTGATCCGAACCGGCTGGGATAACGCCTCAAGTTTCATCCCCAGTTGCTTGGCGTAATTAGAGTCAATGAAATTTCCTGCGGCACAGGAATCGATGAACGCAGTACTTCCGACTCGTCTGTGGCCAAACTGGAGGTGTACCTGTACCGCGAGACGGGAGATGTTGGTGGTAACGAGATCTGAAGGTGGCCCGGTGAACTTCCCTCGTGGCTCACCGGGCCTGGGAGTTTCCCGGACGGAGAGGGCAGATGGCTCGGTGGTGGGCATCTGACCCACAGTAGGCACAGAGCCTCTCCCGAAATCTTCGTGCCCGTTCTGCAGCGGACAAGGAGGCGCGCCCTAGTTGCATGGGTTCCCCGGCTCCCGTGTCAACCACGGCGGGTGGTGGAGATCCGACAGAGTCAGTGACGGCGGGTCGAGCTTCAGGTACAGGAAGGTGAGGGAAAGGGGCTGAAGAACGTGGCGGGACATAGGAGAGAATGGGTGAGGCAGGCGGCAGGGTGCGAGGGGCTGGCTTGGGACGAGACAGCAGACGTTGGTCGATCCGAAGGGCCAGCTGGATGAGGCCCTCCAGCATAGCCGGTAGCTCCCGCCCCGCGAGTTCGTCTTTTAGGCGGGAAGCCAGCCCTTCGTAATAGGCTGTGCGGAGAGCGGAGTCTCCCCAGGTGGTCTGGACGGCAAGCGTGCGAAACTCCGCGGTGTAGCGGCTCACGGACAAACCTCCCTGCCGTAGGTGATAAAGTCTCGTGTCTGTCTCCACCTCTCCGGCGGGGTGCTCAAAGGTGAGTCTTAGCTGGTGGGTGAACTCATTGTAAGAGTGAGCGGTGTCTGAATCTGATTTGATGACCGCCGTGGCCCACTCAGCTGCCTGCCCGGTTAGCAACGAAATGAGAAGTGCAATGCGTAGCCGATCGGTGGAGTACCTGGTGGAATTAAACTCAAACACCAAATCAAGCACTGTTAAAAACACATCACACTTTCCATCTGTGCCATTCCACTTATCCGGTAATGAAATGAATACTTCAGAAGGAGGAGGGGGGTTGGTGCGGTGCTGCAGCCGTGCTGACGGAGGCCCGGCTAGCCGTGTCATTGACAGCCGCACGGAGCTCCGCGTTCTCCCGCTTCAGCTCCCGGACGCTTTGGCGTAGAGTAGCGATCTCCGCGCTAAGCTTATCGATTAACACAGCATGCTGGTCCACCACGTCGCAAAGGCGTGCATGATCCGCTGAGTTTACCGCACGAGTCATTCTGTCAGTGAACTAACCCGGAGTTGACCAGAAGACTTAGCTTTAGCGGTTAGCCCGTGTAGCGTGGATGGTAAACCCAAACGCGGAAGCAAGTGAGAAGGCAGGATAACCACGCGATTTAATCTAAGGACTCTCAGAACAACGGAGCAAGGGAAAAACACAAATTTAACCCGCGTCCTATAAACACACACTCTAGACAGAAAGATAACCCAAGATAGTGAGTACTCACGATTTGGAGGCGATACGAGCTGATCCGACATGGGCAAAACTCAATGACTGAGTGAGGTGGGACGCCATCTTGTGTAGCGGCTCACGGACAAACCTCCCTGCCGTAGGTGATAAAGTCTCGTGTCTGTCTCCACCTCTCCGGCGGGGTGCTCAAAGGTGAGTCTTAGCTGGTGGGTGAACTCATTGTAAGAGTGAGCGGTGTCTGAATCTGATTTGATGACCGCCGTGGCCCACTCAGCTGCCTGCCCGGTTAGCAACGAAATGAGAAGTGCAATGCGTAGCCGATCGGTGGAGTACCTGGTGGAATTAAACTCAAACACCAAATCAAGCACTGTTAAAAACACATCACACTTTCCATCTGTGCCATTCCACTTATCCGGTAATGAAATGAATACTTCAGAAGGAGGAGGGGGGTTGGTGCGGTGCTGCAGCCGTGCTGACGGAGGCCCGGCTAGCCGTGTCATTGACAGCCGCACGGAGCTCCGCGTTCTCCCGCTTCAGCTCCCGGACGCTTTGGCGTAGAGTAGCGATCTCCGCGCTAAGCTTATCGATTAACACAGCATGCTGGTCCACCACGTCGCAAAGGCGTGCATGATCCGCTGAGTTTACCGCACGAGTCATTCTGTCAGTGAACTAACCCGGAGTTGACCAGAAGACTTAGCTTTAGCGGTTAGCCCGTGTAGCGTGGATGGTAAACCCAAACGCGGAAGCAAGTGAGAAGGCAGGATAACCACGCGATTTAATCTAAGGACTCTCAGAACAACGGAGCAAGGGAAAAACACAAATTTAACCCGCGTCCTATAAACACACACTCTAGACAGAAAGATAACCCAAGATAGTGAGTACTCACGATTTGGAGGCGATACGAGCTGATCCGACATGGGCAAAACTCAATGACTGAGTGAGGTGGGACGCCATCTTGTCTCCTTTTATGCTTCCTGTTTTTGCGAGCTGGCTACTTCCGGGTCCTTGTGCCGGTCGCGACGCGAGTGTGTGTGACACAAAGTTGCTCTTCTATCAGCTTGAATCAGTCGGCCCATTCTCCTCTGACCTCTAGCATCAACAAGGGATTTTCGCCCACAGGACTGCCGCATACTGGATGTTTTTCCCTTTTCACACCATTCTTTGTAAACCCTAGAAATTGTTGTGCGTGAAAATCCCAGTAACTGAGCAGATTGTGAAATACTCAGACCAGCCCGTCTGGCACCAACAACCATGTCACGCTCAAAATCAACTTTCTTTCCCAATCTGACATTCAGTTTAGAGTTCAGGAGATTGTCTTGACTAGGACCACACCCCTAAATGCATTGAAGCAACTGCCATGCCATGATTGGTTGATTAGATAATTGCATTAATGAGTTGAACAGGTGTTTTTTATATATATATATATATATATATATATATATATATATATATATATAAACTACTGTTCAAAAGTTTGGGATCACTTGCAAATTTCTTTGTTTTTGTTTAGTGATTTATTTTCTACATTCTACAACAATACTGGGGATTTCAAAACTATAAAATAACATATGGAATTAGGCAATTACGTAACAACAACAAAAACAACAGTTATTTTAAGACACAGAGGTCAGCCTTTCTGTAATAGTTCTTGCAAGAACAGTATTGTCAAGTGCATTTGCAAAATCCGTCAAGCACCATAATGAAACTGGCTCTCATGAAGGCCATCCTAGGAGGGTGAGACCAAAACCTACCTCTGCTGCACTGCTGCAGAGGAGAAGTTCATTTAGAGGTATCAGCCTGAAAAATTACCAATTAACAGCACCTCAGATTAGAGGCGTTATGAAGTCTTTACAGAGCATCAGTAGCAGACACATCTCAATATCAACTGTTCAAAGGAGATTAATGCATTTTTTGGACGCCTTCAGCATTCCTTTACAATGTAGAAAGAAAGAAAAATCAGGAACGGTCATGGAGTTAGAAAGTGACCCTAAACTTGTGAACGGTAATGTATATACAATACAGGCCAAAAGTTTGGACACACCTTCACTCATTCAATGTTTTTTCATGACCATTTACATTTAGGCATTTGGCAGACGCTCTTATCCATAGTGAATTATTTAAAGTTTACATCATTGGATACATACTTACACTAGGTTAACTAGGTGCCATTAGTCCAACAAAACGTTTTTTTATTTGGGGGGGGGGGGGGCGGTGAGTCACAAGGGATGAACAAAAGTTCGGTTTGACTGAGATTGAGCTTCAGCTGATAAGCAGCCATCCAGGATGAGATGTCTGCCAGACATGCTGAGATCCGGGTGGAAACCTGAGTGTCAGAGGGAGGAAAGGAGAGAGTAAGTTGGTACATTGGTAGATGCTCACTAAAGGCATCAAAACTATGAATGAACACATGTGGAGTTATGTACTTAACAAAAAAAAAGGTGAAATAACTGAAAACATGTTTTATATTCTAGTTTCCTCAAAATAGGCACCCTTTGCTCTGATTACTGCTTTGCATACTGTTGGCATTCTCTCGATGAGCTTCAAGAGGTAGTCACCTGAAATGGTTTCTAACAGTCTTGAAGCAGTTGGCCCCTTTGCCTTCACTCTGCGGTCCAGCTCACCCCGAATCATCTTGATTGGGTTCAGGTCCGGTGACTGTGGAGACCTTTTTTTGTTAAGTACATAACTCCACATGTGTTCATTCATAGTTTTGATGCATTCAGTGAGAATGTACCAATGTAAATGGTCATGAAAATAAAGAAAACACATTGACAGATAGATGAGAAGGTGTGTCCAAACTTTTGGCCTGTACTGTTTATACTATCTCAAATGAACAGAAATGGTGACAAAAATGTTTTTCCAGTCAGTTTTTGTCACAAAAAAAACTAGGAACAACAAGGAAATTCAAACACTGTTATTAAATGTACTGTAATTATGATATGCTACTATGTTACTTCAAATAAACAACTACACCTCTTTGATGAAGGTTTAAGGGGTGAGTTAGGGCGTATTGTAATTAAGTATTTATTCATTAATATTTCCTGGTACTCGATTATAAATAAACCCATCTTATCAAAACATTTGTCATCTCAGCTTTAATCACCAACACATCCAGAATCATGATGATCTTCCTGAAGCTCAGCATCCTCGTCTGTATGTTTCTTCCATGATTTTACATAGAAAATTCATTTACATCTTAACAGGAAAAACAATGAACACAATTCCTGTTTTTCTGATAGTAACCTATCTGTGTTTTACTTTACAGTCTTTATATCAGCTCCTGGATTAACTGTTTCTGAAGGTATTTAAAAAATTTTTAACATCAATATTAAAAATTATTTAACTCATCATATAATAGATTATTAGAAATTTTTTGGCTTGTTCTTAAAAAATTCAAGCATACTTTCTCAAATAACTATACGAGAAATCTTTTTTTTTAACAGAGAATATCATTACCTGCGATGGTCAAGTCCAACGCCTTACTTGTGGTAGAGTTTTTTTATTTATATATATACTGTGTATATACAAACTTTACACAATACAACTTTATAATATTTAAAAAATTTATAATTTTTAAAATATTTTATTCTAATTTATTTACGTCTTCAGAAACTGGACTGATAAAAGTGAGGTCTTCTCTGTACGGCCGTACAGACCGTGTCACCTGTAGCACTAATTGTCCCCCTGCACAGCTTGTTAATACCAACTGTATCTCGAGGATTGCCACTATTGCTGATAGGTACTGTGTATTTTGTTAGAATATACACAATATTACAGTTGTGAGTAATTTAGTTTTTGTTATTATGGTTTAGTTTTTACATTTTCTGCAAGGACAACAAAAAAAACTAAAAGTACATGACCAGATTTAAAATTGTATATGCATATGTATATGTCTATATAGTATTTGTATATATTGTGTATATACATGTATGCCAGTACCAGTCTAAAGTTTAGACACAAGTTTGAATTTATTTTTATACATTCTACAACAATATTGGATTTTTTTCAGAATTATGAAATAACTCACATAGCATTAGTGTAATAAGTAAACAACAACAGTTGGTTGTTCTTTTAAGACATGAAGGTCAGCTGTTCTGGTCTCAGAAAAGCAAGACCAAACCTTACAGTATCACTGCTGCAGAGGAGAAGTTCACTTAGAGTTAACAATCTTAGAAATCAACAAGAACAGCACCTCAGATTAGAGACATTATAAAGACTTTACAGTACATGGCATAAGTAGCAGACACTTCTCAACATCAACTGTTCAAAGGAGATTATTGTATATTTTGGACTCCTTCAGCATTATTTTACGATGTCGAAAAGGAAGAAAAATCAGAAAAGACCATGGAATTAGAAGGTGTGTTAAAATTTTCATTGGTAGTGTACGTTAAGGGTGTAACATAGTTGATCTAATGCCTTCTTTGTTTAATCACATTTCATTTGATCGCAGGCAGTTGGTGTAATGAGCAACAGGACGAGCCAGTTAAGATGTTTGAAAGCTACAAGATAGCTAGACAATGAGCATAAAAAGTGCTATATGCAGTTAAGAGCCAGTGAATTAGCCTTCTGGGGTTTACTACAAGACCCAGTATTAGACTAACCCAACAACTCCATGGTCCTTATGAAAGCATTTAAACTGTTTACCCCAAACAGATGCAATGGACTAAGAGAGTGCGAATTGAAGACAGATTTACTTGGCAACTCTGACCCATGCAGAGGAATCTTCAAGTACTACAACACCACATATGACTGCATTGATGGCCGTAAGTAGTCACATGAGTAACTACAGTACATGAGAAGTATACAGGGACCTTATTGTTGATAAAGAAAGATCATAACAATGACAAAGTGCTGTCCGCACCACTCATCCATTTACCTATTTACATCTCATCGTAAAGATTATTTAAATGGCTGTGTTATTCCTATTCCCTTGAACCAATCTGGACAGTTTTCTCTGATTCCTTTTATCAACAAGGCAAAATCAAGTTCAAGTTCTCAAAACTGCCCATTGAGCTTGCAATGGAAATCACATGCCTCCCAGTGGGACTGGGTCATTAGTAGCATGCGTGCTATTACAAGTAGCAGGATGAATTAGGAAATGTATATCACTAAACTCTTTGCTTAGATTAATCCAAATCTTACAAATCTAACTCTGGATAATGCAAATATAACCAGCTACAGTACATGACCTGACATCAACCTAGCTGAACAAGGTTTTTACTTACCAAAGATAAAACTGAATACCACCAACAAGCAGTAACTAAAGGGAAGGTTCCAGTAAGTTGCTAAATGTGTAGTTTTCATGTTTCTAACAGTGTTCATTCAAAAATGGACAAAACATGTTTTAAAAAATAAGTTTTTTAAATTTTGCCACAATAAGTCCATATGACAACAGTTGTTTTTGATATTCTTGACATGATTTTATCAGTAATTCCAGATATCACTAGAAGTGGGTCAGGCTTTAAGTCACTATGTAAAGTATCAGACAGAGTTTTAAATACTTCAGTCCAGAATGAGATTAATTAAGAACAAAGAACATACAGTAACTATGTAAGGTAGTGGATAAATCTGTCTGACATTTGTCACAAAATTGGGAGATACAGTATCTGGAAAAAGTCTATGTCTAAGATATGTGCCCTTTTTTTCCGGGTACGTTAAGAGTCGAGCAGCAGAACTTTGGATCAGCAGTAGTCGATGTAATGCTGCCTGGGAAACCCTGAAATACCACAGCACTGATCTGTTTATCAAATATTAGGCCATGGTCAAAAATAACACCCAAATTTGACGCTGTGAGTTTAACATACTGCTCCAACGCTCCTTAATCCAGAGGTGGAACTCTACCCCTGGCACCAGGACCAAATACCAAAACCTCCGTCTTTTTATCATTAAAATGAAAAAGAATTGGGCTATTTGTGAATTACTGTGTCAAATACTGTAAGTATTTAATCACTTGCTTATCAGCCAGATTTCTGACCCTCAAAGACCTGTTATTTAGTCCAGCTACACTCTGCTCATGATTCTAAATTAGTAGCACCTGTTTGAGGTCATTAGCTGTCATAAAGACACCTGTGCACTCCACAATCAGCCAAAGTCTAAGTAGCAACATGAGCAAAACCAAAGAGCTGTCAAAAGACAGAAGAGGCAAAATTGTAGACCTTCACAAAGCTGGAAAGGGCTACGGGGCAATTGCCAAGCAGCTTGGTGAAAAAAGAACAACTGTTGGAGCAATTGTCAGAAGAGGCTAATGATGACTGTCAATGTCCCTTATACTGGGGCCCCACGGAAGATCTCTCCTCGTGGGATATCAATGATGCTAAGAATGGTGAAGAATCAGCCCAGAACTACACGGGAGGAGCTGGTCAATGCCGTGAAGAGAGCTGGGACCATCGTTTCCAAGGGTACTATCAGTACTACACTAAGACGTCATTGTTTAAAATCTAGCATCGCACGGAAGGTTCCCCTGGTTCCCTCTGATGAGACCAAAGTAGAACTTTTTGGCCTTAACTCCATTCGCCATGTTTGGAGGAAGAAGAATCATGAGTATCATCCCAATAATACCATACCTACAGTGAAGCATGGGGCTGGAAACATCATGCTCTGGGGTGTTTTTCTGCACAAGGGACAGGACGAGAGAGAGAGAGAGAGAGAGAGAGAGAGAGAGAGAGAGATTTAACCATACCTGAAATGGTAATAACTTTTACCTGATTGATATATTTTCTAACAAACTGTTGCAGGAAAAGTAGCAATTGAATTGAGATCAGGTGACACTTCAATTATTACAACCTAATTATTGGAGCTCTCATGACACTTAAGTAATTTAAGGTCTTTACAACAATCACACCTCTTTTTTAGCCATTGTTTTTAATTTTGCTAATTTTTCATAGCGCTATGTATTTTAATAACATAAAACCAGGTGAAACATGACTGCGGTCCAGGGGTTCAGGCCTGCCACCAATGGGTCCCCATTGTCAGATCCTTTAAAAGGACACTTAACACTATGCCCCATATAATCCAGCCACAGTGTGTAGTACCCAGTTAGAAAATGGGAGGGTTGCACCAGGAATGACCTGTCTTAACAACTTAATACTTCTAACTTGGAACACATAATATGAAAAAGGTTGAGGTATGCATGCTGTACTGTACTGTTTATTGCATTAATAAAAGGCAGTTTGTATTATCTTCTTCCTGTAGATGCTGTTGAGGTTTGTGAGGATAGCTCCAGAAAACTGGACTGTGGTAAGGACCTTTTCTTGAGCAATTTAATACTTATGTCACTGTTGATTCATGGTCATTATCTGTGTCGCTGTGCAGGAGGTAATTCAATTCAGATCATAAATGCGAACTACGGGCGTGCTAACTCCAGAACCTGTTCAAATGGAATCCCTGATGTTCAAACCAAGAACACCAACTGTCACGCTCCAAGAACAGTCTCAACTGTGACTGCACAGTAATTGCAGTTTTTGCAGTAGTACAGTCATTTTTCTTTTGCAATTACTTTGTGACCTTTTGTGAAAGACACCATATTAACATCTTTCTTACATTTTAAGGTGTAATGGACTGACGAGATGTACTCCAAAAGCTTCAAACACCATCTTTACTGATCCTTGTTTTGGGACTTATAAATACCTCACTGTGTCCTACATCTGCACTAGTGAGTAATCTGATCTTCCTGACAATCTTTTTTATGTCACCTCTTCTTAATATGGAATTTAAAAAAGACTTTTTGACTTTTTGTCAAATGTATGCAAGCGCAAATAACAAGAACGAGTATAACCAAAAAAAAATCTCCTGCAGGTAAAAGTGTGACCTGTGAAGGTGGTACTGCTGCACTGTCATGTGGTTTGTCTTCTTTATTTTTTCCCCTTATGCATTATTATATATTATTTCATACAGTGTAACATTATGCATAATACAAATTACATTCAATACATTATAGAATCATGTGATAGCAACAAACCATTGTCACCAACTATAAATGCATTTTCTAGAAAGTTGAATAGTGATAAGATGGGTGTTATGCGCCATATTGTTTCATCTCATTGTTGGTCTCCCTTCAGTTCTTTTTCAGTTAAGAAACTTGTTTCAACAGTCCTTTTCTTCCCTTCCATTTTAAATTCTTCTGATTTAAGGCACTGGTTATTTAACGATCATCAGCGCTAACTACGGTCGAACCGATACCTCGACATGTTCTTCAGGCCGACCCCCCAATCAAATCACCAACACAAAGTGCTACACGCCTAACGCACGTAGTCAAGTTGCAGCTAGGTAATGAAAGTGTTACCTTCATGTGACCTTTGTAACATGTTAGCAAATACCATACAGTATATTACTGATGTTTATCAGGATTCAAATAAAACCTGTTGTTTGGCAGATGTGAAGGAAAGAGCAACTGTCAGGTCCTAGCTACGAATGAATTCTTCTCTGACCCCTGCGTTGGCACCTATAAGTCCCTGACCCTTGTATACGCCTGTGTCTGATTGTAAGTTCCTTCTCTGTCACATATCTGTAGATTGAGATACCATACCATCCTGAGCTCCATAAATCAACAATAGAATACTATACCCTACTTGTGCTCTATTTATTAAACTTTAAAAAATAAACAAGATATAAAAACCTAACATATAATCATATAACATAAAACTGACCAAATACAAAAAAAAATTATTATACATTTTTAACACAAAACTGTGTAAACACAAAATATACTGCAATTCCCAAAATATGATGCATAAATATATATTCACACATTGTTTTAACTTTAGTTTTAATCTGATTTCCTCAATATAATGTTGAGTGCATGCAAAATAAAAAGAATTTCATGTGCTATTCTTTGATTTCAGCTTTCTACCCAGTCTCCGTTCCTCAGACTTAAAAGGAATCATATACGCAACCGTGCAGATGATGCAGTGCACGAGTCTTGGTGGTGGTACACTTAACATTTGCATGTTTTATAATCAACTGCAGTAATGATTTTATTTCTGAAATGTACTTATTTGCATTTACATGTAATCACTTCCTCCTAAACCAATCCACTTTACAAATGATTGTACAATAAAGGATCTTCTGAATGCAAGCATAACAAATGAAAAGAGTTGCATGTGTTTATATGCAGAGTTTTTTTTATATATATATTTTAAAAACTTTAAGAAATACAAGAAAGTGACAAACAAATTGATCAAAAACATAAAAGTCCATTATAAAAAATAAAAATAAAAAAAGTACAAGCACAAAATAATAATTACTATAGGCCAGGTTCTCAAGCTTAATATTCAAAGGTCTGATTTCTATTTAAGGTCAAATGTCTTGAAGAGTTGGTAATAATTGTGAGCTCTATATTGTGGTCATCTCCATGGATGTCACCAAAGACAGGAAAAACACACAGCAGCCCAGTCAGTAACACAGTGCAGTTTGACTGTGAGAGAAACTATGACTATCTCATAATAATGTGAACATACTGTGGTAACATTTGTGGCAAATTTTGAAAAAGTTACTAGTGCAATACTAGACAAAAACTACAAAATACTGTAAATAAGAAGCATATAAATAAAGAATATAAAAAAAAACAATAAAATAAATTAGGCTAGTTGCAGTGTGGCGGCATGGTGGTGTAGTGGACGCAGGACGATTCCCGCCCGGGCTCGATTCCCATCTCTGTGTGTGTGGAGTTTGCATGCATTGCATTGCAAGGTAACATTTATTTAAAGGTAACTTCTATTTAAAGGTGTAATAGACAGAAGAGATGCACCATGGTAGCTTCATCCACTATCTTTACTAATCGTTGAAATGGAGCTACTAAATACCTCACTGGTTCACTCCAACTCCTAGTGATAAATCTACATTCCACAGTCTTTTCCATTTTATCTCTTTTTCAGTAATTCTGAGTAAACATAAATTAAATAAAGAGCTTTTGTTTGAGCTCAGGTTGGCCTGATGCTGAAAAGTGCGTATTATGCATTGTGAATTAAATGCAAGCTTGCAGCCATGTTCTTCTGCAGTGACTTACAAAAACTTAGGCTGAAGGAACTGCAACTTTCTTCTACTGGGTGGGAAATAGTGGTGGTTGATACCCCAGATAGTGGTGAAACAGGGACATTCCTGTGGAAGAGGTGGGGAATGAGCTGTGTGTGGGGGTGGGGGGGTGTTTGGGATGGAACTGGCTGGGACTGGCATCGATGAGGCCACAAAAGTGCTTCCAGAATTGAGCAGAAAATCTGTATGAACGTGTCACTCCACAGTGGCAAGCCAATCGGAAGCTATGGGCCCAGTCTAATACTCAGGGCCATGCATTTACATTTATGCAGACACACTTATCCAGAGCAACTTTTTTTACTAACATAACTTTTTTTTCATTATACATCTGAGCAGTTGAAGGTTAGGGGCCTTGCTCAATGGGCCAAAAGTGGTAACTTGGTGGTTGTGGAGTTTAAACCTAGGCCTTCCGAACTGTACTCCTAGGGTCCATTTGGATTTCAGCGGGTGAGATGGAGTACCCCAAGAAGGAGGTGGATGTGCAGTGAAATTTAAGTAAAAATAATTTACTTTCCAGAAACTATTGCAAGACCTGATGAGCATGAAGGTTGTCTTCCTTTTTCTGAGTGTGAGAAAATCAAGATGATGTCCAGGTAGGCCCGGGGTACTCAATAGGCGGACTCCGGTCCACATCCGGACCCAAATACGGTTAAATCTGGACCGACGCCAAAACAAACATGCTAATTTAATCATAATCCAAATGAGTTCTCAATGAAGTGCGCAACTGTGTTTCCGCGCGACATATCTTTGAGTCTTCTAGTGATGGGTCATTCATGAACGATTCATTCTTTTTGAACGAATCTTTAAACGTGTCTCAGAAGAACGAGTAGTCTCCGAGAGTGATTCGTTCATTTTCTACTGGGCGCGCATGCGCAAATCATTGCAAAACCTCCGTAGGCTATGTATTGAACGGTTCACAACGAATCGTCAAGTCCCGAGTTGTTCGGTCCTTTGTCACGTGACTCCCATAGGCGCTATGTGGTGCAGTAGATTCAAAAGAATGAACGACTCGTAGAAGATATGAGGTGAGCTACTCATTCTGTTTATTATAACATGTCCTTAATATCCTAATGGTGTGCTCAAAGCTGGCCGTTGATTTCGAAAACAGCAAATTTAAGAATGAGTGGACAGAAAAATATGCATTTGTGCTCCCCGTGGGAACCAGAAAACCAATGTGCTTAATCTAGCAATCAAAAGTGGTCACCTTCTCATCTTCTGGATAAAGATGGTTATTGCAGCAGGTGTTCCTGTCCTGCAGAAAATGGCCCTTCAAATTCTCACAATGTTTTCCTCAACATACTGTACTGCTATGAATCTGTCGTTTCAACTATGAGCATGGTGAAAAACACATATCAAAGCTCCATCACCAATGAACATTTACATCAGTGCCTCCACCTGGTCCTCACACCTTTTATGCCCAAGTTCAAACAACTGGTGGCACAAAGATGGTGTCACCATTCACACTAAAAGGACTACCATGTCATTTTTGAGTATTGTTCGAAAATTTTGGGTTTGACTTTTTTTGTAGTTCTCTATTTGAAATTGGACTGTAATTTTTCCGGACCTCAGACTGAATACAAATTTGGGAAGTGGACCTTTCAAATTTATATTTGAGTACCCCTGAGGTAGGCAAAGACAAAGACATTATGGAAATCTCTGAGGAGGTCATTAATGAGGTCCTGGAGAATCCTTTCCCTGCAGGTGAGGAGGATGGGCAGATGATCCCTTCTGCAAATGACTTGGTGGTGTATTGGGTCTTTTCGTCCCAGCCACAAGAGAGCGCCATATATTACTGAGGTGCATCTCAATAAATTAGAATAATACATTAAAATATTTTTAAAAAGTTTATTTATTTCAGTATTTCAATTTGAAAAAGTGAAACTATATATATATATAGGCCAAAAGTTTGGACACACCTTCTCATCTATCGGTCAATGCATTTTCTTTATTTTCATGACCATTTACATTGGTAGATTCTCACTGAAGGCATCAAAACTATGAATGAACACGTGGAGTTATGTACTTAACAAAAAAAAAAGGTCTCCACAGTCACTGGACCTGAACCCAATCGAGATGGTTTGTGCTAAACACCTCTGGGAACTCCTTCAAGACTGTTGGAAACCATTTCAGGTGACTACCTCTTGAAGCTCATCGAGAGAATGCCAAGAGTGTGCAAAGCAGTAATCAGAGCAAAGTTAGGCTATTTTGAAGAAACTAGAATATATAACATGTTTTCAGTTATTTCACCTTTTTTTGTTAAGTACATAACTCCACATGTGTTCATTCATAGTTTTGATGCCTTCAGTGAGAATCTACCAATGTAAATGGTAATAAAAATAAAGAAAACAAATTGAATGAGTGAAGGTCTATCCAAACTTTTGGCCTGTACTGTATGTGTATATATTAAAATGATTAATATCATTGTTTAATCAATTTTCTGCATCAATATGGTGGCATGGCTGTTCCTAACTGTGGTTTGTTTTATAATTCCCTTTTAGGGTCTACCCACAATATTTTATAATATAATAAGTACATAACAATGATGACATTATGCACTTAATTCAAATTATACACCTATATTCTGAATTAATTTTATATATATATATATATATATATATATATATATATATATATATATATATATATATATATATATATATATATATATACATACACACACACAACATTACAAACTGGTACTCGGAACTGTTACGTCCCAGTCTAGGATTGGGTCGTACAGCAAATGATTGGTTCGGGGTTCTATTTTAAACTGTATGAAGGTGGAATATAATGGGGTAATATACCAGAAAGTAATAGATACTTCAGCTGGCAAAAAGATGAGGTTTGTATTGCTTTACACAAAGCAAATTCAAATAAAAGGTACAAACACCACACCAGGATCAGCTTCAGGGTGGACCCAGGCCAAAATAATAAACAAAACAGGTATCTGGGTTTAATAAGCTAATTGACCTAGCAAACAGAACACAAACAAAAATGCAAATACCTTACCTAACTTCCTAAACCAAAAACAGTGAATAAAAACCCTTTTACCCAAAGCAAATGGCAGCCACACCCCTACTACTGGAGAGTGCACAAACATACAGTGAAATAATTACCAAAAATATATACAACAAAACCAAGCAAACAAACCAAAAGGGACAAAGCAAGAATCAAAGTCAGGGGATGCAATAAAGTCAAAACCAGAAAACATAATCCAATATAAAAAATGTCAAAATCACAAACTATCTCTCCAAACAATCAACACCTCGCCTACACGCCTTCCTGTTCCCGCGTCTCTCTCCGGCCGGTTTATAACTGGTCTGCTCGTTGCTGGGCCAGGGGTAGCTCAGATCCAAGATCCCAGGTTCAAACCCCACAACCACCAAGTTGCCACTGTTGGGCCCTTAAGCAAGGCCCTTAACCCTCAACTGATCAGTTGTGTAATGAGATACAAACGTAATGGCGCTTTTCCACTGCATAGTACGGCATGACAGGGTTCAGTTCCACTCACTTTTGCGGGGTTTTCCACTGGGAACAGTACATGGTACCTGGTCCTTTTTTTAGTACCACCTCAGCCGAGGTTCCAAGCGCGCCAAACAGTTACCAAAACGTGACGTGTAAACTCTGCTGGTCACTGATTAGCCGGAGAAAATCGTCATTACTGCGTCACCGAACTTGCGACACGAGACACAACAGAACCGATATATTTAGAACAGCCAGAGAAGGATCGCACGCACCTTTTTGTATTAACCGTCGGCCTCTTTTGAAACAAACTCCTTCATCTCTCTGTTAAAAACATCCACATGCCGAGAATGAAGTACACCATGCCGTCGATATGCTCCATTGTTGTGTGTTTGTTTGTGTCGCGTTTACGATGACGTCACGGCAGTAGCGGCGCCGCGACTAAACGACACGTGAGTAATCCCGCCCACTCTAAAGCGTTACTATACTGCAGTGGAAGCGCAAACCGAGCCAAACTGCGCCGAACCGAAGTGAGTTGAACTGAACCGTGTCGTGCCGTTCTATGCAGTGGAAAAGAGGCACTCTTTGTCGCTCTGGATAAGAGCATCTGCCAAATGCCTAAATGTAAATGTTGCTGACTTAGCTCAGGGCTGAAGCGCACCTGTGGAAGGTCAGGCCTGGAGTGAAAACCTGGACTGGAATATGGAGCGGCGAATGACCTGGACACGCTGTAGTGGCAGCCGGAAAACCTGGAGCGGAACATGGAGCGGCGCGCAGTCTGGACACAATATACATACACACACATGCTTCGAAGCACAGCAACACAAACGCATAACACACAGTGGCCAACATGTTGTGGGTCGTAACACAGTGCAACCATTGTAAATGCATCAAGGAACTCAGCCTCTGTGGAACATTAATCTCAAGTTTAATTTCTAAAGTAATTAGACTCATTTTCAACTAAACTTTTAATTGTTACAAGAATTTTTTTTTGTTATCAATTACTTTCATTGGAATACACGATTAGACTCTTGTGTTCTCCAAGTTTTGTCATGAGAACAATGACTCTGGCCCTCACTCATATGAGAGATGAAGGATGTGTAAGTTTACTAATAATACAGCCTCGCAAATGTTTTTTTTTATCTTTCAGTTATAAACTTTACAGAGAAAGCTGAGCAAACTCTGATACTGTAGCACTAAAAGACACTTCTTGTTTGCAAAATAAGATTGTCATATCTTTACTGACATTCAAAGTTATCTGGAAGATAACAAAGTAGAAGCTATTAACAACACCAGGTCAGGTCCACATTCAGGAGTTCAGGAGGAACACAAAATCACCAGGCCCCTCAACATTGCCCACCAATGGCCTCCACAGTCCCTATTTGGACTACAGAAGTTCCTAGATAGATGGATGGAAATAATTTAATATAAAAATAACCAGAGTAAATACAAAATGCAGTTTTTAAATTATGAAGGGAAAAACGCTGTCCAAATCTACCTAAATCCAGTGGCGGACTGGCCATCTGGAGCACCGGGAGTTTTCCCGGTGGGCCACTGGCCAATGTGGGCCAGTTCACTCAGTACGCAAATATATGTATATTCAAAAAACGACGGCAACCATAATATTGCACATCTTTTCTACGCATACATAGGGACAAGGGGCCACTGTACAGCGGATGCGGATGACTCTTCCCCCCTCCCCTCGACCTCTTCACTTTTAATTTACGGAGGAAGAGATATTGATACTTTCTTGATACAGCGAATTTCTCTGAGCAAATTAATAATGCTTTCCATGAATGAAAAGGAGGAAGAAGAAAAGGTGGAGCTGAAAGGTTACGTGAAAATAAGAAAAAGGTTTAGAGGTAAATGCTGTGAAATGCTTCAAATGAACAGATTCTGCCTTTACTGTAACTGGTCAGGGACAGCGAGGCTGGATCCAGCAGCCCACCACATCCCACATCATAATACACTGGCTCATATAAGTGGAGATTAAAATTTAAAACTACTTACAAGTATAAAAATACAAAAATGTAAAAAAATAAATAAAAAAAAATCACTGAACATATATTGGGTCATATTTGTAAAACAAAGAAACAAAGGAAAGAACAATAAAACAAACAAAATATAAAACTATGTACTGTATAAAGACAATATTTTCAGTGTCCAGTAGCACCAGTCTCACAGAGACCCAGGAGGGCAAGGCAATACTGCAGTACTGCTCAGATATATAATTTACAGGCTGTTACAAAATATTCTGTGCATTATCTCTTATTGAGTCACAAGGGTACTAAAAAGCATTCATCATTCAAAGTTATTCGTATCAGTGCAAAGTTAGTGTGATTTTGAAAGTGCTATAACTCCACCTGGCACAGTTTCATACCAGTGGAACAATCTAACTACATGTGCAGTGCCATGAAAAAGTATTTGCACCGTCCTCATTTTTATCTTTGCATATTTGTCACACTTGTATAGGTGGAATTTCACCTAAACACTTTATGAGGAAAAGACAAATTGGCCTTTTTGTTTGTGAGATATCATAAACATTTCACAGGTGGTCATCTTGATGCAGTGTAAGATATACCACTCATCAGTGTAAGCTGCAAGTCCAGCAGGGTCAGTGATGATGAACCAGTGCCTGCTGATGATGACCAACACGTCTCCCCTGATCTATCAGAGCCAAGTGAAAAGAATCACAATCAAACTGAATAGGTAAGCTGGAATAAAGTCAGTAGCAGCATTAAAACTTGTGCTAGTAATTATTATGGTAGTCAATATTAATTCAAAATAACGTTGCTCAGCATTATTTCGAATTAATACTGACTACGATAATAAGTAAAAGTGTGAGCTAATGCTGCTACTTTATTTCAGCTTACCTGTGTGGGAGAAAATTCTTCCACCTGTTGAAAGTTGCCTATAATTTAAAATATTGTGGCGTGGGCGGGGCGGCGGCTGACGACCGTCATGCCTTGCGGGGGTTTTCTATGTGTCTACCATGAGAGAGAAGGGTGTTGGGCGTGTGTATGTGTGTGTGCTTGACCTGTGTATGTGTGCTTGTGCTGAGG
Organism: Channallabes apus; assembly: GCA_030522415.1. Lineage (NCBI taxonomy): Eukaryota > Metazoa > Chordata > Actinopteri > Siluriformes > Clariidae > Channallabes > Channallabes apus. The sequence goes on from CM060111.1 coordinate 36,388,491, forward strand.
TTAATAAATTACTCCCCAGCCATTTGCATTGGGGAGCAAGTAAGCTCACTCGTACTCCAAGATCCCTGCTAGCGTCGAAAAACGCTACATTGGTGTCAGAAGTGGGATGGAGAGTTTCGAGTTGGAGCGAACGGCGGAGGACCTGCGGAAGATCCAGGAGGGCCGCCGAGTTGCAGCACAACTCCGGAAGAAGAAGCATCTCCCGGACGGAATCAGTGCCAGCAAAGCGGCACGACGAAAGCGGACCGGCGAGATGAGGATCCCGGCACTGGACCTCGGAGCGGAGCCCAACATTGACGCTGCGCAAGTGCCAGAGCAAGCTACAGCTCCGTGCCGGCAATGTGCGCCGCAGCTGCGCCTTCCCTCTTACAACGGCGCCGTCGAACCCTACGCGTTCTTCGCCCAGGTGAAGCTAGCCGCCGACTTCGCAGGCTGGTCTGCGGCAGAAACGGAGGGTTGCACTCTCGCTGAAGGGCGACGCGCTCCGGGCGCTGGAAGACCTCCGGGCCGATGAGCGGAAGGACTGGGCAAAGCTCCGAGAGTCGCTTCACCTCCGGTTCGGCGCCGGTGACCGTCAAGAAGCAGCGTGCGAGGAGCTGGTGGTCCGCGAGCCGGGGCTATCCAGAGTGAGAGCCCAATAAGCAGGAAGAGCTAGCGTATCGCGCTTTTCTTCGAGGACTCCGACCACCGCGGCTCCGTGAGCACATCAGGTTAGCAGCAACAGCTTCCCTGACTGAGGCGCTACGCGCAGCGCAGCGCGCTAAACCCATAACTGCGGTGCATCACGGCGAAAGAGCCGAGCGACCGCCCGCAGCTCGGGGGCACTCGGTAGGTGAATCTAGCCGGGGACAGGGCTACCCGTCACGGCTAGGCCACGAACTAGTCTCCGGGGTTTCGCGGCGATGCCGAGGCACGGGACCTCGAGACTACCGTGGCAACGTTCCTAGGACTGAGGGACAGCGTACTCCAGCAGCCGTCGAACAAGCGGCTGACGACCGTCATGCCTTGCGGGGGTTTTCTATGTGTCCATGAGAGAGAAGGGTGTTTGAGTTAGTGGCTTCGGCCAAGTTGGGCATGTGTACTGTATGTGTGTGTGCTTGACCTGTGTATGTGTGCTTGTGCTGAGGTTAATAAATTACTCCCCAGCCATTTGCATTGGGGAGCAAGTAAGCTCACTCGTACTCCAAGATCCCTGCTAGCGTCGAAAAACGCTACAATATCAAACAGTTAACAAATTACTTACAATCAAAATTAAAGAAGATTTCAGACGCCACACAGAACTGGAAGAAGTAAGAGGATTTATTGCAGCAATAAACCCCAGTGAGCCCCACTTGCAATGCTTAGGTCGTAAATACAAGCATTGTCAAGAGCAGACTGAATTCACAGTAAAAGGACACACCTTTTATACACTTCATGAAAAGGAGGGGGGAGTCCCAGGGAATTTCCCGACCCCTCCTCTATACACTCTTTTTTGCTGACCATATCAAATTTTTATTCCATTATAATCCAGTTCCATCAATTGTTTTATTCCAGTTTCTATCAATTAATTCTTCTATTATAATTACATTTTTCTTATCTTGTACCATTACATCATACACCTCGCTATCTGACTCCTCTCCATGCTCATAACTCTTTCCCGTTATTATTACACCTCGTTATTTAACTTCTCCTTGCGCTTATCTGATCCTTACTATGCTTGAGAGCTTTTTTCTCATTATCTTTACATTTTTCGAGTCTTTATAATAATATAGGGGTGTTGCTTGTTTTCAAGACTCCCCGTGTTTCTTTGGTTTATTCTTCATTCTCAAGAGACCAGTCATGGGTAAGCATCTCCTTTATACTACTGTACTTAATTTATTTATTACTTATTTGCCTTATTTTACCCTATTCAATGTTTTTATACGTCATTCTATTTTATAGATAACTGCAACTTCTCCATTGATGACATCATCCCTGTGGATGATTCGGACAGCCAGGGCAGTTCAGATCGTGTTCCTTCTGAGGACTACAACCCGACTGAGCCAGCTGTGGGTCCGGCCTCCGTGAGTCCTGACCGATCTGCTTCTGAGTTGCCTGAGTCTCTGATGCAGTATCTACAAGATAAAGGTTTTACTTATTCTAAAAGGGATGAGTCTAAGCCTGCTCCTTCAGAGACGGTGTTTGGATGTTGAGAGTCCTCACTGTTCTTTTCAGCCAGTGAGGGCCACGTCCAGCACTCCCGCTCCATCTAACAGACAGCCTAGATTTAAAGTAAGTGTGAGTACTCAGACTGATTTAAACGTGTCTGTTAGTACACAGACCAATTAAACTAATTCCATTGGTGTTCAAACAGATTTTCCTCAGGCCTCTGTGTCTATGTTAAACCGTGGGGTCTCTGTGTTCATTCTCCTCACTGACCTTCCTCTAGGAGTCATCCTAGGCCAGAGAAGGCTTGATATGTAATTTACTTTCTCTAGATGCTTACCCATGGCCCCCTATTTTGTATGTTTTTTGTTGGGCCTTTTTATACTGTTGTATTTTATATTATTACCATGTAGATACGCATTTTTATTCTGTGTCTACTCTTATTAAACTATGTTATTCATAACCCTGTTTCTGTGTCTCTTCTTATCAGCTCGTACCAGTCTGCGCACACACATGTACACTGTCCTGCATGGAAATTCCCTTGCATACATGTCATGTACAGTATCGATAACTGATTTATTACTTTGTTTTTCTCGTGCCTCCGAGTTTTTATGGCCTGAACATCTGCTCTTCTCCTCATTAATTTTCAGGTTTAACCAATTATTTTTGGTTTCTGGTCTTACAGTGGTGTGAAAAACTATTTGCCCCCTTCCTGATTTCTTATTCTTTTGCATGTTTATCACACTTAAATGTTTCTGCTCATCAAAAACCGTTAACTATTTGTCAAAGACAACATAATTGAACACAAAATGCAGTTTTTAAATGAAGGTTTACGTTATTGAGGGAGAAAAAAAACTCCAAATCTATATGGCCCTGTGTGAAAAAGTGATTGCCCCCCTTGTTAAAAAATAACTTAACTGTGGTTTATCACACCTGAGTTCAATTTCTGTAGTCACCCCCAGGCCTGATTACTGCCACACCTGTTTCAATCAAGAAATCACTTAAATAGGAGCTACCTGACACAGAGAAGTAGACCAAAAGCACCTCAAAAGCTAGACATCATGCCAAGATCCAAAGAAATTCAGGAACAAATGAGAACAAAGGTAATTGAGATCTATCAGTCTGGTAAAGGTTATAAAGCCATTTCTAAAGCTTTGGGACTCCAGCGAACCACAGTGAGAGCCATTATCCACAAATGGCAAAAACATGGAACAGTGGTGAACCTTTCCAGGAGTGGCCGGACGACCAAAATTACCCCAAGAGCGCAGAGACGACTCATCCGAGAGGCCACAAAAGACCCCAGGACAACATCTAAAGAACTGCAGGCCTCACTTGCCTCAATTAAGGTCAGTGTTCACGACTCCACCATAAGAAAGAGACTGGGCAAAAACGGCCTGCATGGCAGATTTCCAAGGCGCAAACCACTTTTAAGCAAAAAGAACATTAAGGCTTGTCTCAATTTTGCTAAAAAACATCTCAATGATTGCCAAGACTTTTGGGAAAATACCTTGTGGACTAACGAGACAAAAGTTGAACTTTTTGGAAGGTGCGTGTCCCGTTACATCTGGCGTAAAAGTAACACAGCATTTCAGAAAAAGAACATCATACCAACAGTAAAATATGGTGGTGGTAGTGTGATGGTCTGAGGTTGTTTTGCTGCTTCAGGACCTGGAAGGCTTGCTGTGATAGATGGAACCATGAATTCTACTGTCTACCAAAAAATCCTGAAGGAGAATGTCCGGCCATCTGTTCGTCAACTCAAGCTGAAGCGATCTTGGGTGCTGCAGCAGGACAATGACCCAAAACACACCAGCAAATCCACCTCTGAATGGCTGAAGAAAAACAAAATGAAGACTTTGAAGTGGCCTAGTCAAAGTCCTGACCTGAATCCTATTGAGATGTTGTGGCATGACCTTAAAAAGGGGGTTCATGCTAGAAAACCCTCAAATAAAGCTGAATTACAACAATTCTGCAAAGATGAGTGGGCCAAAATTCCTCCAGAGCGCTGTAAAAGACTCGCTGCAAGTTATCGCAAACGCTTGATTGCAGTTATTGCTGCTAAGGGTGGCCCAACCAGTTATTGTGTTCAGGGGGCAATTACTTTTTCACACAGGGCCATGTAGGTTTGGATTTTTTTTCTCCCTAAATAATAAAACCCCTCATTTAAAAACTGCATTTTGTGTTTACTTGTGTTATCTTTGACTAATAGTTAAATGTGTTTGATGATAAGAAACATTTTGTGTGACAAACATGCAAAAGAATAAGAAATCAGGAGGGGGGCAAATAGTTTTTCACACCACTGTATGTCTCCCTTATCTTATCTGGTCATCGGTTGGTTCCAGCTATGTCCAGTTTCTGGTCCTTCTATATTTTCATTACCTCATCTAGTTATCCTTTTATGTACTTCCGATCTTTCCCTCAACTCTTCATCATGTGTGTGCTCAGTTTTCCGCTAAGTCCGGCACCTTAAGTGTGTGTGCTCAGTTTCAGCTAGTCCGGCACCTGGCGCCTTATCTTGTCTATGTTTTACGACCTGTCATGCTCCTTGGTCTTATGAAGTTTCGGGTACCCCTGTTTTTCTGCTTTTCCTGACTTTCCCTTGTCTGTTTGTTAATACTATAATGGTGATTCTTAATTCTTATTTATATTTCTACCTACTTAAATATATATTGATTAAATATGCTTACACGTGTTCAGTTTTATTGCCAAGTTGTTTTAAAATATTGGTTTTATAGTTTTATATGTTGTTTGTCTTGATGTCCTTTCCTTTGTTTATTTGTTTTACTGATATGACCCAATATATGTTCAGTGATACTTCAAATAATATGTTTAAATTGCATTGATTTCTGTATTGTGTTATATTTTTATACTAGTAACTGGTGTTAAAAAATTATCTCTGTTTTTTTATCTATATGCTGTGGGCCAGGAAGTCCAGGGCCACGTTTTGGTCCCAGTCCGCCCCTGCCTAAATCTATTATGTGTGTCCACACTTTTTGACTGGTACTGTGTATACAGGTCCTTCTCAAAAAATTTGCATATTGTGATAAAGTTCATTATTTTCTGTAATGTACTGATAAACATTAGACTTTCATATACTTTAGATTCATTACACAAATTGAAGTAGTTCAAGCCTTTTATTGTTTAAATATTGATGATTGTGGCATACAGCTCATGAAAACCCAAAATCCCAAAATCTCAAAAAATTAGCATATCATGAAAAGGTTCTCTAAACGAGCTACTGTATTAACCTAATCATCTGAATCAACTAATTAACTCTAAACACCTGCAAAAGATTCCTGAGGCTTTTAAAAACTTCCAGCCTGATTCATTATTCAAAACCGCAATCATGGGTAAGACTGCCGACCTGACTGCTGTCCAGAAGGCCATCATTGACACCCTCAAGCAAGAGGGTAAGACACAGAAAGAAGTTTCTGAACGAATAGGCTGTTCCCAGAGTGCTGTATCAAGGCACCTCAGTGGGAAGTCTGTAGGAAGGAAAAGTGTGGCAGAAAACGCAGCAGAACGAGAAGAGGTGACCGGGCCCTGAGGAAGATTGTGGAGAAGGACCGATTCCAGACCTTGGGGGACCTGCGGAAGCAGTGGACTGAGTCTGGAGTAGAAACATCCAGAGCCACCGTGTACAGGCGTGTGCAGGAAATGGGCTACAGGTTGCAAATTTTGCATGTCATTCGGAAATCCAGGTGCCAGAGTCTGGAGGAAGACTGGGGAGAGGGAAATGCCAAAATGCCTGAAGTCCAGTGTCAAGTACCCATAGTCAGTGATGGTCTGGAGTGCCATGTCAGCTGCTGGTGTTGGTCCACTGTGTTTTATCAAGGGCAGGGTCAATGCAACTAGCTATCAGGAGATTTTGGAGCACTTCATGCTTCCATCTGCTGAAAAGCTTTATGGAGATGAAGATTTCATTACTCAGCACGACCTGGCACCTGCTCACAGTGCCAAAACCACTGGTAAATGGTATTTACTGACCATGGTATTACTGTGCTCAATTGGCCTGCCAACTCTCCTGACCTGAACCCCATAGAGAATCTGTTGTCATGCGCACTCAGCCGCGGCCGGCAGTAGGACCCGGATGCAAGACGGCCGCGAACCTGAAAGCATAAAAGGATACAAGATGGCGCCGCACATCGCTCTGTCATTGAGTTTTGCACATGCTGCCTCGGTATCGTTCGAGTTCATGTGAGTACTCACTTTCTTGGGTTCGCTTTCAGACTGAGTGTGTGTTTATAGGACGCAGGTTAGATTGTGTCTTTCCTTTGCTCATTTGTTTTGAGAGTCCTTATAGCAAATCACGTGATTATCCTGCCCGCTCATGTTCCATCCGCGTTTGGGTTTACCATTCACGCTACAGGGCTAACTGCTAAAGCTACTTCTTTCTGGTCGTCATTGGGTTAGTTCTTGACAGAATGACAGAGCCCTCAGCAGTAAACCCAGTGGATCACGCGCGCCTTTGCGATGTAGTTGACATGTGTACAAGACATCGCGGCCTTGCGCCGCGAGGTTGCGGAGCTTAGGCAGGAGAACGCGGGCCTCCGGGCGGCTGTTGATGGGCTGGCTAGCGGTCCGCCCGCCGCAGCGGCCGTGGCGCCGCACCAACCCCCCCCACCCTTTCTGATGTTTTTCTAGCACTTCCGGATAAATGGGATGGCACGGATGGGAAATGCAGTGTGTTCTTAACATCGCTGGAACTGGTGTTTGAGTTTAATGCCACCAAATACTCCACCGACCGGCTGCGCATTGCACTACTCGTCTCGTTGCTATCAGGGCAGGCAGCGGAGTGGGCCACGGCAGTCCTACGCGCTGACACGGACACCGCTCACTCGTACAACGAGTTCACCCGTCAGCTTAAATTGACTTTTGAACATCCCGCGGGCGAGGTGGAGACCGACACGAAGCTCTACCACCTGCGGCAGGGAGGATTGTCCGTGAGCAGGTACACCGCGGACTTCCGCACCCTCGCTATTCAGACCTCATGGGGAGACGCAGCCCTCCGGACGTCCTATTTTGAGGGACTGGCTAACCGCATTAAGGACGAGCTAGCCGGATGAGAGCTCCCAGCCACACTGGAGGGGCTGATCCCTCCGCGTTGACCAGCGCCTCCTCTCCTGTCCGAAGCCAGCACCTCGAACCCTGCCGCCAGCTCCCACCTACACCTACACTGCACCAAGACCACCACCCACCGTCACCCCCGCCTTCACCGGACGTGTCGGATCTCCACCCCTTGCCGTGGTTGACACTGGAGCTGGGGAACCCATGCAACTAGGGCGCGCCTCCCTGACCGTGAGGGACTGTGCGCCTACTGTGGCTCACCGGCGCACCACCGGGCCCAACCCCGGTGAATGATAGGAGAGACTCACCGGGCACCATCCACCTCTCTCCACAAGCGGGTCAGAAGTACCGCGTTCATCGATTCCGGTGCCGCAGGTAACTTCATTGACTCTACATATGCCAGAGAGCTGGGGCTAAAGATTGAGGCATTATCCCAGCCGATGAAGATCACCTCTGTCGACGGGCGGCCCCTCTCATCTAGCCCCATCACCCAGCAGACCCAACCCGTCACTCTCACCCTCGGTCAGCACCAAGAATTCAATTCAATTCAATTTTATTTATATAGCGCTTTTAACAATGGTCATTGTCTCAAAGCAGCTTCACAAAAATTAAAGAAATTTAACAAAAAAAAAATATATATAATAATAATAATAATAATTATAGAAAAGAAAATAATTGGAAGTGTGGATGTGTGAGAAAAATGTGCAGATAATAATAATGAGACGAATGGATGAAATTTCTCTGATGAGCAAGCCAAGGGTGACGGCGACGGTGGCAAGGAAAAACCCCCTGAGATGGAATTAGGAATAAACCTTGAGAGGAACCAGACTCAACAGGGAACCCATCCTCATTTGGTTGATAACAGATAGAAATGATGTGTGTTGTGCAGGTGAAAATTCAATATGACAGAAATTATTTAAATTGACATGAAGACCAGTTCAGCATAGGGACGAGTCAGTAGGTGCAGAGGGCAGATGAGGTCTGGATCACTGGAAGCACAGGAGCAGCATGTGTAGCTCCAACCATCATAAAGCTGAATCCAGCTGGAGCTGGTCCTTCTCTGGATGCCTCAGGAACCTCGCAGGGCCGGCCTTTGTCTACTGAAGCTGGCAAAATCTCCCGATGCCTCGGGATGGGTAGAGAAATACAGAACAGATGGGGAGAATTAGCGTAGTTGCCATTCGGTATAGGTGTACTGGAGTATGAGATTATGGGATGAGTTATGTGTATGCCAGATTAAAAAGATGCGTCTTGAGTCTACTTTTGAACTGAGAAACCATGTCTGCTCCCCGAACACTGTCTGGAAGGCTATTCCAAAGCGTTGGAGCTAAATATGAAAATGCCCTACCCCCTTTTGTAGATTTTGAAATTCTGGGAACTACCAGAAGTCCGGAGCTTTGTGATCTTAAGGCGCGTGGTGGATTGTAGCGCATCAGAAGACTGGTTAGGTATGTGGGAGCTAAACCATTTAAGGCCTTGTATGTAAGTAATACTATTTTGTAATTTATTCTAAACTGAACAGGTAGCCAGTGCAGGGATGATAATATTGGGGTTATATGATCATATTTTCTGGATCTAGTGAGAACCCTGGCAGCTGCATTTTGGATTAACTGAAGCTTGTTTATTGAGGTTGCAGGACAACCACCTAGTAATGCATTACAATAGTCCAGTCTGGAGGTCATGAATGCATGAACTAGTTTTTCTGCATCAGATACGGATAAGATGTTCCTAAGTTTAGCAATATTTCGAAGATGGAAAAAGGCTGTTTTTGTGATATTTGAAATGTGATTTTCAAAAGACAAGTTACTGTCTAATATTACGCCCAGGTCTTTTACTGCTGAGCTGGTAGTAACAGTACATCCTTCTAAGCGCAGGCTGAATTTTGAAAGCTGTTGTGTGCTGGTTTTTGGGCCAATAAGTAATATCTCTGTCTTATCTGAATTTAATAAAAGAAAGTTATTGGTCATCCAATCTTTTATGTCCTGGACACACTCAGTTAATCTAGACAACTTAGGTATTTCGTCTGGTTTAGTTGAGATATATAATTGGGTATCATCAGCATAACAATGGAAACTAATCCCATGTCTTCTAATGATGTTACCCAAGGGAAGCATGTATATTGAGAACAACAGAGGTCCTAAAACTGACCCTTGTGGGACCCCATATTTCACTGGCATTACACCAGACGGTTCTCCATGTAGATCTACAAAATGGTAGCGATCAGACAGGTAAGATCTAAACCATTTTAATGCCTGTCCCTGAATACCTATATAATTTTGTAAGCGATCTATGAGAATATTATGATCTATAGTGTCGAATGCAGCACTAAGATCGAGCAGGACTAGCAATGAGATGCAGCCTTGGTCTGAAGCTAAAAACAAGTCATTTGTAATCTTAACTAGTGCAGTTTCTGTGCTATGATGGGGCCTGAAACCTGACTGAAATTCTTCAAGGATGTTGTTATCCTGCAAGAATGTGCAAATTTGAGCTGATACTACTTTTTCTAGTATTTTTGATATGAACGGAAGGTTTGAAATTGGTCTGTAATTTGTTATTTCATTCGCGTCCAAATTAGATTTTTTAAGAAGCGGTTTAATAACTGCTAACTTGAAAGGTTTAGGGACGTGACCTAGATGTAATGAAGAATTAATAATGTTTAGAAGTGGCTCTCCAACCGTAAGCATCACTTCTTTTAAAAATCTGGTTGGGATTGGGTCTAACAGGCACGTTGTTGATTTAGCCGAGGTGATAAGTTTATACAGCTCTTCCTGTCCTATACCTGTAAAGCACTGAAAATCTAAATGTGAAGCTATAGGCTGAACTGGATCGTGAGATACTATTAGAGGTTGAACCTCCATTATTTTCTTCCTGATATTATTGATTTTTTCATTAAAGAAGTCCATAAAGTCTTCACTTCTAAACTGTGATGGGATACTCTCTGCGGGCATCTTAGGTTTTGTTAGGCGAGCCACTGTACTAAATAAGAACCTGGGATTGTTTTGGTTTCTTGCTATCAGTTGGCTAAGATGCTCAGTCCTAGCAGTTTTTAGAGCCTGTCTATAGCTGCACATACTGTCTTTATACGCAATTCGAAAAACTTCTAATTTAGTTTTCCTCCATTTTCGCTCGAGGTTACGGGTTGCTCTCTTTAGGGCGCGAGTATGACTGTTGTACCACGGTGCAAGTGTTTTATCTCTGACTTTTTTTAATCTGATGGGAGCAACAATGTCTAATGTACTGGTAAAAATAGTGCCCATGCTGCTAGTCACTTCATCTAGATCATCTGCATTTAGGGGTCTAATAAGAAATTGGGACAGATCCGGCAGATTACTTGTGAATCTGTCTTTAGTAGTGGGATTCATATTTCTAACAGATTGATAACGTGGGGAGACACAGCTAATCTGTTCTACGGGTAGAGTATATGTCAGGAGGTGATGATCTGTGATATCATCACTTTGAGGTATCATCTCTATATTAGAGACATCTATACCATGGGATATAATTAAATCTAGCGTATGATTAAAGCGGTGAGTTGCTCCAATTATATTTTGTTTCACCCCAAAGGAATTTAGTAAATCCATAAATGTGAGTGCTAAAGCGTCGTTAGCATCATCTACATGAATGTTAAAATCTCCTACTATCAACACTTTGTCAGAGTTAACCAATAGGTCTGATAGCAGATGTCCAAATTCTTTAAGAAAATCGTCATATGGCCCCGGGGGTCTGTACACGGTGGCCAGGGTAAAATATAGCAAGGGTTTATTACGTATTTCATTTAGTGCAACATTAATGATAAGCACTTCAAATGAATTAAACCTGGGCCTTATTTTCTGAGTAACAGTGAGTACATCATTGTAGATAGTGGCGACACCACCACCGCGACCAATTAGACGGGGCTCGTGCTTATAGAAATATCCTGACGGAGTAGACTCATTCAGACCAAAATATTCATTTGGTTTAAGCCAGGTTTCGGTGAGACAGAGTGCGTCAAGGCAATAATCTGAGATAATTTCATTAACAATAAGTGCTTTAGGCGCAAGGGATCTAATGTTGAGTAGTCCAAACTTTAGAGGTGGATTTTGACTACTTATTTTGCCTTTTTCTGGTTTTATGGTTATCAGATTGTTTCGGGCAAATTTAACAAATTTATTCTTTTTTCTCAGTATTCGGGGAACAGACACAGTTTCTATAGGACAAGCTATGTGTGTGCATCTATCACTACGGTGAGTTGTGATGTGGCTAATATGTTTGGAATCTACAGTATGACTTACTGCCAGTCAGATGGTTCGTAGTGTCCTGGAGATGTTGTCAGAGAGGACCACTGCTCCAGCTCTGCTAGGGTGTAGGCCATCGGTGTGATAGAGCCTAGGACGCTCCCAGAAAACATTCCAGTTATCAACAAAGCGTAATTTCTGTTGTCGACACCAAGATTGTAACCATTCATTAAAGGCAAATAATTTACTGAACTTCTCGATTCCTCGCTGAAATGTGGGAAGCGGTCCAGATACGACGATCCTTGTCGTGGGTGATGTGCTGCGGACCTTCTCGACCAGGCTCCTGAAGTCCTTCTTTAGGATCTCCGTCTGCCTCAGCCTGGTGTCGTTCGTGCCGGCATGAAGAACCACAGCTCCAATGTTCTTCCTCAGGGCAGCAGGCACCTGTGCAGCAACATCAAGCAACATCAAGAACACGTGCACACAGCGTGTGTGCACCTTACCTTTAGCCGTGGTAGCACGCATGTGACGAACGATGGAGTCTCCGATGACCAGCGTGTCGTGTGCCGTCTCGCGGAGAGGAGCGAAGCGGTTTCGGGTCGAGATGTCGAAGACGGGTGGTGGTGGAGGGGGAGAGGTCCTCGCCCGGGGCTTGGCGTGCTTCTTCCGCTGCTGCTGTATCCAGGGTCCGTGGTATCCCGGCGCCGGGGTGTAGGAAAACTGGGCGGGCTGCATCCTTGGTGTGTTGAACCTGGGCAGAGAAACACGCGGGGTTGAGGTTGTCGGAGAGATTGTGTCACGCCGAGAATTTACCTGAAACTCATGAACTCATCCAATTTCACCTCACTCCCATTTCTTCGCCACCGCTCATCCTTGGATACCCCTGGCTACTTCAACACGACCCTCTGATTTCCTGTACACAAAACCGGATCCTTCAGTGGGGGCCGACCTGCACCGACCTCTGCCTACGGGCCAAGGCTGGGACGTGCTCCAGGGAGTCCGAGGCCCCCGACGTCGACGTCCGTGCCATTCCCCCACTTCGCCCGTGTGTCGACTATCGGGGGCTAAATAAGATCACCATCAGGAACCGTCACCCGTTGCCTCTTACCAACTCAGCCCTGGACGCCCTCTCTGGTGCCACCGTGTTCACGAAGTTGGACCTCCGGAGCGCCTACAACTTGGTGCGCATCAGAGAGGGTGATGAGTGGAAGACGGCCTTTATCACCCTCACTGGACATTACGAGAGCCTGGTTATTCCGTTTGGACTCTGCAACGCACCCTCGGCCTTTCAACAGTTCATCAACAATGTTCTCCGGGACATGCTAGGCCGATGGGTGTTCGTTTATCTAGATGACATACTCATCTACTCACACACCACCGAAGAACACACCCGACATGTTAGAGCGGTTCTCAAGAGATTGCTCGCCCACCAGCTGTACTGTAAGCTGGAAAAGTGTGCTTTTCACAAGCACTCCACCACGTTCCTGGGATTTGTCATCTCGCCCCAGGGTGTGGCCATGGACCCGCAGAAGCTGGAGGTTGTACGTCACTGGCCCCTCCCCAGGACACTAAAGCAGCTCCAACGCTTTCTCGGGTTTGCGAACTTTTATCGTCGCTTTATCCGGGGCTACAGTACAGTTGCAGCACCACTCACTGCACTGACCAGGCTCTCAACCCATTCTTTCCAACTCAACCCCACCGCCATTTCAGCCTTCCACAAACTCTGTCACCTCTTCACCACCGCACCGATTCTCCTCCATCCAGATGCCAGCCAACCATTCGTTGTGGAGGTGGACGCGTCGGAAGTGGGCGCCGGCGCTGTTCTCTCCCAACAAGGTCAAGAGCAGAAACTACACCCCTGTGGCTTCTACTCCAAAAAGTTTAACCCCACTCAGCAGCGATACGGAGTAGGGGACCGTGAACTGTTGGGCATAAAGTGGGCTTTGGAGGAATGGCGTCACTGGCTCCAGGGTGCCAGTGAGCCGTTCATCGTCTGGACCGATCATCAGAACCTACTCACCATCCGCAATCTCAAGCAGCTGAACCCACGACAGGCACAGTGGGCCCTGTTCTTCGAACAGTACGATTTCCATCTTTCATACCGCCCGGGGTCAAAGAACACCAAGGCCGACGCCCTCGCCCGTCAATACGAGTGAGAGGCGCCCCGGGCGGAGCCCGTGCCTGTCCTTCCACCCACCTGGATCATCGCACCCCTGCACTGGGACATGGAAATGAGGATCCGCCAGGCACTGACCAGCGAACCCACACCGGCAGGCGTGCCGCCCCGACGGCTCTATGTTCCCACTCAACTCCGGCCCGAAGTCCTCCAGTGGGGCCATTCTTCGCCCATCGCGGGACACCAGGGAACCCGAAGAACCCTCACCTTTGTGGGACGGGCTTTCTGGTGGCCTTCGATGAGGAGGGAGGCCACCGAGTTCGTCCGGGCGTGCCCAGTGTGCGCCAGGGCCAAGGACTCCAATCAACCAACCCCGGGGGAGCTTCAACCACTCCCAGTTCCCCGTCGGCCCTGGTCGCACATTGCCGTTGACTTCATCACGGGCCTGCCGGCCTCGGAAGGAAAAGATGTCATCCTCACCATCGTTGACCGCTTCTCCAAGGCAGTGCACCTGGTGGCCCTCGCCGGACTCCCGTCAGCCAAAGACACAGCCGAGCTGATATTGGAGCACGTAGTCCGATTGCATGGGTTCCCTAAGGACATCGTCTCGGACAGAGGTCCCCAGTTCACCGCCCGGTTCTGGAGGGCTTTCTGCCGTCTGATCAATTCGTCCTGCAGTCTGTCTTCCGGTTACCACCCCCAGACGAATGGTCAGACAGAGCGAACCAACCAACAGCTGGAGCGTTACCTGAGATGTTTCGTGTCAGATCGTCAACGCTCCTGGGCCCGCTACCTCAATGTGTCCTCCGCCACCAACCTGAGCCCATTTGAGGTGTGCCATGGTTTCCAATCTCCGATGTTCGCCCATCAAGAACCGGAGGTTGACGTACCATCGGCCCAACAGTTGGTTCGCCGGTGCCGGTGGCTATGGCACCAAGCCAACCTTGCCATTCGACGTACCAACACCACCTATGTGACCCAGCACGGCCGTCGGCACCCTCCGGGACGGTTGTACCACGTACAGTAGGTGACAAGGTATGGCTCTCTACCAGGAACCTCCACCTACGCACTGAGTCAAGGAAACTGTCACCAAGATTCATTGAACCATACCGTATCACTCTCAGGATCAACCCTGTCACCTACCGGCTCCAGCTGCCTGCGGCGCTCCGGATCCACCCCGTCTTCCACACCTCCCAGCTGAAACCATTCATCACCTCACCCATGGTTCCACCCACCCCCCCTGCTCCTCCTCCCGCTTACACCGTGCGACGGATCCTCGACTCGCGTCCTGGGTTCCAGCTCGCTTCATCCTCGACCCCGGGCTCATTAGGGACTACCGTCACCGGGTATCCTCCACCCCTGGACCGTCCGGAGTCGGTCCTGGACAGGGGGGTACTGTCATGCGCACTCAGCCGCGGCCGGCAGTAGGACCCGGATGCAAGACGGCCGCGAACCTGAAAGCATAAAAGGATACAAGATGGCGCCGCACATCGCTCTGTCATTGAGTTTTGCCCATGCTGCCTCGGTATCGTTCGAGTTCATGTGAGTACTCACTTTCTTGGGTTCGCTTTCAGACTGAGTGTGTGTTTATAGGACGCAGGTTAGATTGTGTCTTTCCTTTGCTCATTTGTTTTGAGAGTCCTTATAGCAAATCGCGTGATTATCCTGCCCGCTCGTGTTCCATCCGCGTTTGAGTTTACCATTCACGCTACAGGGCTAACTGCTAAAGCTACTTCTTTCTGGTCGTCATTGGGTTAGTTCTTGACATCTGTGGGATATTGTGAAGAGAAAGTTGAGAGACACAAGACACAAGAATCTGCAAAAGGATTCCCGACCAAGTATTGAGTGCATTACTGAACATAATTATTTGAAGGTTGACTTTTTTTGTATTCAAAACACTTTTCTTTTATTGGTCGGATGAAATATGCAAATTTTTTGAGATAGGGATTTTGGGTTTTCATGAGATGTATGCCACAATCATCAATATTAAAACAATAAAAGGCTTGAACTACTTCAATTTGTTCAGTTGTGTGTAATGAATCTAAAATATATGAAAGTCTAATGTTTATCAGTACATTACAGAAAATAATGAACTTTATCACAATATGCTAATTTTTTGAGAAGGACCTGTATATTTAAAAAAATCTAATGTGTGCATTGTATCTATGGAAGATTGTAGGACATTTCAAAACATATGTTGCATATCTGTACATTTGTAAAAGTCACATTTCCAAAAATTTAAGACCCACCTTCTGTCATTCATAAACAACTACCATTCCAAGTTTTTAGAGCATTGTATAGTTCTAACCTTTTGTTTGTTTTTCATTCTTTAGATGCACTACAACAACAACAGCTGAAAGCTGAAAAAAAAGGAGGCCACAGAGTTTCTTTGCTTCAACAGTTCAGAAATGGCTTCGTTATGCCCCAGAACGGCTGGGGGGAATTGCTCGTGGTGGAAAACCATAAGTTCAGACTTATCAAATTTTAATTCTAATTTTTATTTGTCACATACACAGTCATACACAGTATAATATGCAGTGAAATGCTTGCACGACCGCCAGTGACCTTAAAAAGAAAATAAAAGCTTGTACGTAAAATAAATAATCAATAAAAAGGAAATACTAAAGAAATAAATTTAACTAGTAAAATTAACTGTACAATAAGGGCATAATAAAATATTGCAAAATATAGAAATATATGGGGGGTATATATACTGTATATAGAATTAAAAGTGACCGTGGTTGTGCAAATATGCATGAAAGGTGACTAATGAAAATGACATGTGCAATTGTCCAGATGTATAAATATTTAGTGCAAGTGTGTATGAATGTGTCCATGATTGTCCAGTCAGTGTTGTGAGCTTAAAAAGATGTTATTAGTCCTGTGTGGAGGTGTGATTGTGATTGAGAGACCTTATCGCCTGCGGGAAGAAGCTCCTCCTCAGCCTCTCTGTGTTGGCCTTTCGGGAGCGGAATCGCTTCCCAGACCGCAACAAAGAGAACAGTCCATTACTGGGGTGACTGAGGTCCTTCACGATCTTCCTGGCCTTAGTCCAGCACCGCTTGCTGTAGATCTAGTGCAGGTCAGGGAGCTCAGTGCGGATGATGCGTTCGGCTGATCGCACCACCCTCTGTAGAGCTCGTCTGTCCTGCATGGTGCTGTTCCCGAACCAGGTCGTGATGTTTCCCGTGAGGATGCTCTCTATGGTGCAGGAGTAGAAGTTCCTGACCACCTTGGAGGGCAGTCTGAAGTCTCTCAAGCGTCTGAGGTGGCTTTTTTCACCACGGTGCTGATGTGACAGGACCATGACAGGTCCTGAGTGATGTGAACACCGAGGTATCTGAAGCTGTCCACTCTCTCCACTGGGCTCCTGTTGATGACGGGGGTCTGGTAGTTCCTCTATTGCTTTGTACTAAAGTCCACTATCAGCTCCTTTGTCTTACTGACGTTCAGGAGGAGATTGTTCCTCTGGCACCAGTTCTCCAGATTTCCAATCTCCTCTAGGTAGTCCGACTCATCATTGTTGGTGATCAGTCCGACCACGACGGTGTCGTCAGAAAACTTGATGATGGAGGTGGAGTTGGTAGTGGCCACGCAGGGTGTACAAAGAGTACAGCAGGGGGCTCAGAACACAACCCTGGGGGGCTCCAGTGCTGAGAGTGAGTGTAGCTGAGACATGTCCGCCCATCCTTACTGCCTGTGGTCTGCCAGTCAGAAAATTGGAGATCCACTGACATATAGATGAGCTGAGTCCCAGGTGCTCCAGCTTGGTGGTGAGTGTGGAGGGAATTATGGTATTAAATGCAGAGCTGTAGTCGATGAAGAGCATTTTAACATAATTCCCTTTCCTAGTGTCCAGGTGAGTGAGTGATGTGTGGAGTAGATGAGAGATTGCATCGTCTGTGGAGTGGTTCTGACGGTATGCAAACTGTAGTGGGTCCAGTGTGTCGGGTAGTGAAGAAATGATGAAGTCTCTGATAAGGCGTTCAAAGCACTTCATCACTACTGGGGTGAGGGCTACAGGGCGATAATCGTTGAGGGGAGCAGGATGTGGTTTCTTCGGGACAGGAACAATGATGGACTCTTTGAAGCACGTGGGGATCACCGACTGAGATAAAGAGATGTTGAATATCTCAGTGAACACAGATGCTAGCTGGTATGCGCAGGCTCTGAGAATACGGCCTGTGATGCCGTCTGGTCCTGCTGCTTTCCTGATGTTCACTCTCTTGAAGGCTCTCCTCACGTCGTGCTCGGAGATGATGAGCGCGTTCCCGGTGCTGGCAGTGTCTTCCTGTCTGCAGCTGTTAACGCCGTTAGCATTAGCGCCGTTAACATTAGCGCCGCTAGCATTAGCATCGCTAGCGTCTTTAGCTGCAGCCTCGAAGCGAGCGTAGAATGTGTTGAGCTCGTCTGCCAGAGTCGCGTCCGCGTTCGTCATACCGGATGTTGGTGCTTTATAATCCATTATTGTTCTCAGTCCTTGCCACAGGCTCCTAGAGTCACTCTGTTGAAGCTGTGACTCTAGTTTTCTCCCGTAGCGCTGCTTCGCCTCTTTCACCGCCTTCCGGACGTTGTATGACGCAGCCTTGTATGGTTCCATGTCCCCCGAGGCAAGTCCCGTGTTGTAGGCAGCGGTGCGAGATCTCAGAGCGTCGCGGATGCTTTTATCCACCCACGGCTTCTGGTTGGGAAACGTTCTGATAGTCTTTTTCTCCACCGTATCGTCCACTAGCTTCCCAATTAATCCCACAACCGCTTCCGTAAACACGCTGACGGCATCATCGTAGCTGTTTCTGAACATGTCCCAGTCTGCGTCATCGAGTGCGTCCTGTAACACGGCCACCGATTGGTCCGTCCAGCGCGCAACCTCCCTCTGAACCGGAACTTCCTGTTTCAGCCTTTGTTTATATTTTGGCATGAGGAAGATGGCGGCGTGGTCGGATTTACCAAACGCTGGACGAGATTGTGCCTTGTAGCCGTCTTTGATCGTTGTATAGCAATGATCTAGTGTTCTTTCGCCCCTGGTGCGGCAGGTGATATGCTGATAGGACAGTAGTTCCAGATTTGGTGTGCAGGAGCGTGTAAGAGGAACAACGCTCGCGCTGTTGCACCAGCTGTTGTTCACCATTAAACACACGCCGCCTCCCCTTGACTTCCCCGAGTCCCGCGTCCTGTCCATGCGGTGAACCGAGAATAACTCGGCTGGTTGTATGGCGTGGTCTGGCACCGCTGGGTTCAGCCATGTCTCGGTGAAGCAGAGGAGATTGCAGTCCCGAATGTCTCTCTGGAACTTTATCCTGGCCCTGAGGTCATCGAGTTTGTTTTCCAGTGACTGGACGTTGGCTTTCCCTCGGGGCCGTCACTTCGCGTCGCGTCCATTGTTCTCCCTCAGGATCTCACTCGGCCAGCTCGGATCTGGAGTTAAAAACATCGAATTGTGAGTACATTGTATACCAATAGAAACAAGAGTGTCTCTATCATACCTAATGTACTCAGTGGTGATGATTTTGCCAATTTTAAAACACTGAAAACTGACTTAAAGAACAAAAACAAAGAAAAGGTGGTCGGAGCAGTCGTGACGGCAGCCGACCTCACCGGCGCCATCTTGGAATTGTCTTATTATCTGTTTTGCTGAGTAAATACATTTCAACTTACGAATAATGTTTCAGTCATCTGTTGTGTTTCTGACTTGGTTGTTTCTATTTGCATTTGACTGAATTTTGCTGAGGCAGGTTGCCATTTTTATATTATGGTTTTCCAGTCTCTTCTCTTGGCAGTTAGATTCTGTTTTATGAATTCAGAATTAACAATCTCTTCTAATAGTTCTCTTCTAAAAAGTCATTTTGTCATCCAGTTTATAATAATTTGCAGAGGTGGAAAGTAACGAATTACATTTACTCGCGTTACTGTAATTGAGTAGCTTTTTTGTGTATTTCTACTTTTTTAAGTAGTTTTAAAAATCTGTAATTTTACTTTTACTTAAGTACGTTTTGTTTGAAGTATTGCAATTCGCTACATTTTAAATCATATTCGCTACTGAGTAAAAAATAAATGAATGAAAATGATAAAATAATAAAAATATTATGCTTTGTATAAATGCTCCGTTGCGCCGCGTGTGTGTATCATATCCTGGTCGCGCGCCGCTCCAGTCTCCGGGGTTTCTGACATCGGCAACTTCCTGATCTTCCACACGGTCACTTCCGCCCTGAGTGACGTCATCGACTAGCGCGAACATATACTGTATAAACCGGAGAGAGACACGGGAAAGATGAAAGAGGTTGTGATTTTGGCGTTTTGATATTTGGTTGTGTATTCCGGTTTTGACTTTTTGTCTCCAATTGACTTTGATTATTGCTTTGTCCCTTTGGTTTGGTTGGTCTTTGTATATATTTGTAGATAATTTCATTGTTTTTGGTTTAGGGAGTCCGGGAAGGTACCTGTGTTTTTGTTTGTGTTTTTTTTTTTTTTTTTTTTTTTTTGCAGGTAATCTAGCTACTAAATATAAATACCATTTTGTTTATTATTTTGGCCTGGGTCCATCCTGAATCTGATCCTCCTCCTCCTCCTGTTGTGTGTGTGTGTGTGTGTGTGTGTGTGTGTGTGTGTGTGTGTGTATGTTTGTATATACAAACTTCATTATTTCATCAGTTAATGATTGGATCTAGTTCTTTCTGCCATATACCACCATTTCCATACAGTTTAAAATAGAACCCTGAACCATTCTTTTGCTGTCTGGCCCTAGACTGGGACGTAACACCATATTTAAGTGACCACTTTGATTTTTAAACACAAGAAAGACAACAGCTTTATTATGCAAAGGTGTTCCTTCAGTTAAAAACAACTAGTTTGAGATTTATATCTGCTCATCTTTTTTGAATTACGCTAGAATGCCTCATCTCCTCCCCCCCCCCCCCCCCGCTGTTAAAAAAATAATAATAACTCGGTAACGTTTACTCTGAGTGAATTTTTTAATGAGCTACTTTTTACTTTTATTTGAGTAGATTTTTATAATGGTAACTTTACTTGTACTTAAGTAAAATTTCACTGAAGTAACAGTACTTGTACTTGAGTACAAAATTTTATTACTCTTTCCACCTCTGATAATTTGTATGTAAGTTGTAGTGTGTTTTATTATATAGTTGTTTTATTGTAATTGTGATGTTACTTCCTGTTTAAATGGGTATGGAGCATAAATAAATAAATACATTTACATGTAAACTGAAGGATGTTGAGTTACTGACTTTTTGTTTAAAAAAAAAAAAAAAAAAGCTTTTCAGCCCTACATGGTCTCTGATTTAAAGAAATAAATCAAAACGGACATGATTTACCGTCATAGAATCTTGCTGTACATAAAGCAAGACTAAACTATAATTGCTTCAATGTTGATTCAATGTAAAATAAGTGATTGAATTTAAGTTGAACAAACATTGATTTTATGCCCATCTTGATCTATTTTTCATCATTGAAATAACATTATTTCAAGGTGCAAACCTGATGAAAAATCAATATTTAACATTTAAATTTCAACATTGATTCAATGACAAGTTGGTTGATGCTGTAATGTTGATTCAATGATGATTCAATGTTGCTCTGCTATCTGGGCCACCGCTTTGTCTCCCCCTAGTGTGTCTGTGTGTGTACTTGTCTCACTATATGTCTTTAGTGTTTCACTCTTTTTCATTCTCTAGAGTGAGTATATACCGTAATTAACTCAGACCACTACCATTATGTTTGTAACTCTCTATTTACTGAACAGCATCTTACTTCCTCAACAGTGTCGCATACTAAAAGGTCTGTGCTACAACATGAGTCAAATAATCACATTGTTACATCCTTCCCTTTTTTATTTTTTAATTTTTTTGAATTAGTACAACTTCACACCATATCTCCATACATGAGCACATGTACTGTCTGAACATACTAAAACATTAACAGTCCATCTGTAACTTAGGTAACATGGTCCTTCAAATACTTTGGTCTGGCACTAATCCGACCTGATCTGGTAGTAACAGTATGTTTTGTGTCACCAATTGGCTGAGTTGATCTGACTTTCTCAGCACACTGTTCTTGTTTTATGACCAGGTCTTGATGGCCCGTGTGCTTCAGGTACCGTCTGTTTCTCCTCAGAACACCACCATTGTCCAGTTCAATCTTGTATGACCGTTTGTTGACCGGTTCTATAACTGTTGCTTTCTGCCAGACCTTTTTTGACTGTGTTGGTTGTACTCTTACTTGATCACCTGATTTCAGTGTGGTCATGTCTTTCGCGTGTCTGTTGTAGTACATTTCTTGTTGCCTTTGATTAAGTCTCAGTCCATGTGTTGTGTCTATTACTTTTGGCTTCAACAGCTTGTTGTGTGTTGGGAGTAGTGTTCGTGTCCTCCTGCTTAGCAGTCTCTGAGCGGGGCTTGCATTTAGTCCCTGTGACAGAGTGTTTCGGTGATCTAATATCGCAAGGTATGGATCTTGTCCTGCCATCTTGGCTCTCTGCATCAGACGTTTTGCTGTTTTTACAGCAGACTCTGCCTTCCCATTACTTTGCGGGTGAGTGGGTGACAATGTTTTATACTGGAACTCCCAACGTCTACTGAAATGTTGGAATTCGGTTGATGTATATTGTGGACCATTGTCTGAAAACACAATGTCAGGTATACCTTGCCTGGCAAAATGGGCTTTCAACTTGTTTATTACAGTGGAAGACTTATCTTGCAAGTAATCCACCTCCCAGAAATTTGAAAAATAGTCCACAGTGATTAGATAGTCACGACAGATCTGTGCCCACTTTAGACCATGGTCTTTCAGGCAATTCATGTGGGCAGAGTGATTCTTTCTGTTGTTTTACTCCCAGTGTTCTACACAGATCACACTTCTCAATGTATCCCTTTATCTGTGCATTCATACTGGGCCAATAGAGGCATTCCCTTGCTCTCCTCAAACATCCTTCAATACCAAGGTGTGCTGAGTGAACTCGTTGTATCATGTCACTCCTGAGAGCATCTGGTATAACAACTCTTTCCCCTTTGAACACAATACTATCCTGTATTGACAGTTCATCCTGGATTGAGTAGTAGTGCTCTATTTTACTTGGTATATCTCTTTTGTTTGTTGGCCATCCTTCCCTTAATGTCTTTATTAGTGTCTGCAGTGTGTCGTCTTTTGCTGTTTCACTTCTGATTACATTCATTCTCTCTTCAGACATTGGGAGGTACTGAATCATGTTCACACTTTCGATCTCTTTTTCCACCGATCTTTCCTGTGCGGTGTCCTCCAGATACGCTTGGCTTAGTGCTGTCACAATCAGGCCAGGCTCCGAAGCAAATCAAACACCACGCCCCGCATGTCCAGAATACTAATCACCTCCACCTGATCACAATGAAGACAAGCCTTCAAAAGCGCACACAACACAGCAGTCAACGTCCAGGCTCGTAAGACGAAAGTGGACCGAATCACCTAACAAGTAAGACTCGAATACGAACATACAGCTTCTTACCTGTTCTCCTTATTTCTCCCCAGAAGTGTGTGATCCAAGGCTTACGCTGTCACATAACTTTGCATAATTGACCCCATGTTTATTAGCTGCTCAGCAATCGTTTGTAGTTGTTTTGCACTGGCCAATTCTGTATGCAACTTTGAATGAAGCCATTTGTGCTTTGCTGTCCACTGATTCAGATTTTACCATGCGATTCTCCTGCTGTCTGTATTCTGCCAGCTTTCTTTGAAAGAAGTCGAGTGGCTAATTAACGTGACGGGAGTGTGTTGTCTCCAAGTGTCTTCCTAATTTGTTAGGTCTCATGCGGTCTGCTGCCAGCGGTTTAAGACACAAAACACACACGAGTCTCTCTTCTGCCCCCACCATCCCCACCATGAATCCAAGCTCAAGATAGGCTTCATTAGGGGTGGGCGATATAACCAAAATCTTCTAACACAGGAGAAGCAATTTTCTACCTCGATAACGATATATAGTTGATTGTGTAAAGCTGTTGATTGTGTAAAGCTGTTTTGAGACAATGTCAATTGTTAAAAGCGCTATACAAATAAAATTTAATTGAATATATATCACAATATAGCAATTTGTATCTGAAAATGCATAAATAAAAATTAAAACACAAAGAAACTGTTTTACATAATGTAATTTTATTTAAACTGTGAATTGCTGGGGTTTGCCGCATTTTTTTTACTTTGGCCATATTCGTTTGGATGCTTGGATTTCAGATGATAGAAAAGGTTTGACGTGTTTCCACCACTTGTTAAAACAGTGCACTTGCGTACCTTCTAAATCACGTTCATCTCATTCGTATCACTTTTCTTATACCCAAACCAATTCCACACCACAGACGAGGCACCTTTTTTCTTTACAATCTCCTCATTGTTGGTTTCGTCACATGTAAGTAAACTCACTGCTGCTGCACCGTCTTCTTCCATTGTCGAAGTGTATGTGAAGCCAAACACGTCAATTGTGGGACGAAACCGTGGCACCCGATTGAACCAAATATCTGCGCAAATACAGCGCAGCGCGACTATCTGGATAGCACAGTGATGATCTGGTTTATTCGCGCAGCGCCGCTCGAATCACAAACCTGCGCGACCCTCTGTGTTTTCATTTAAAAACCATTTAAAATGTCAGGACTGTTTAATATTGTTTCCGCCTTGCCATACCTGGTTTGTACGTGCAAACCCCAGCGGGGTAAAATGTACTTTGATGGTCGGCGCGGTCTATTTCTGTCAGAGTCGCACAGCGCTGCACAGTGGGTCGCGCAGGGTTCAATTCAATTTACTTGTATTAATGATCCATTTATTTGTGTGTGATTGTTTAGTTTTGAGCGTACGCTCTTCATTATCAATAAAGAAAAGCATGAATTAGACTAGGTACTTTCCTATTATTTTCCACTAATTTCCTCCCGTTCATTGCGCCCCACCTGTCATGTCTGTATTCCCCACTAGTGGGGCGCGCCCCACACTTTGAGAACCACTGCTCTAGAGTGAGTATATACCATAAATAACTCAGACCACTACCATTATGTTTGTAACTCTCTATTTACTGAACAGCATCTTACTTCCTCAACATTGTCGCATACTAAAAGGTCCGTGCTACCTACATGAGTCAAATAATCACGTTGTTACATTTAGCACCAAATCAAGTTCACCTGTGTCTACCCGTGTGTCTCCCTATTTATTCCAGTCGAGCCCGTAACCCTTGGTCTGTTCACTGATGTGCACCTTTATGTTTGTCAGTCTAATCTCGTATGTTTGTGTATCTTATCCCTCAGGACTGAACACTGTTTTCAGGCGCGGGCAGGTTGCGTTTTAGAAGACCTCCACCATGGTCAAAGTCGAGGCTGAGAGAGTGTCAGCCCTATGTGTTCGACGCAAGGTGGAAGGAGTGATTTCCTTTGTGTTTCCTTTTTTCTGTTTGTTTGTTTCTGCTAAGCCTGCCTGCAGACCCAGCCTGGGGAGTAAAACCAGCGTCGTGTTTTTTTGTTTGTGTGGACATTGAAAGTTAAATTAATTAATTTATATTGACCCCTGCATCTGCGTTTGCCTCCTCAGTGTACCGACATGACAATATATGGGCATCAATGGCCAAAAGTCATGGCCAAGGTAGATAAATAGTAAAAAGTGAGGAGAGACAAGTAAAATTTTATATATATTTATATATATATATATATATATATATATATATATATATATATATATATTACTACCGTTCAAAAGTTTGGGGTCACTTGCAAATTTCTTTGTTTTTGTTTAGTGATTTATTTTCTACATTCTACAACAATATTGGGGATTCCAAAACTATGAAACAACACATATGGAATTAGGTAATTACGTAACAACAACAACAAAAACAACAGTTAGTTGTTATTTTAAGACACAGAGGTCAGCCTTTCTGTAATAGTTCTTGCAAGAACAGTATTGTCAAGTGCATTTGCCAAATCCATCAAGCACCATAATGAAACTGGCTCTCATGAAGGCCATCCCAAGGAGGGCGAGACCAAAACCTACCTCTGCCGCAGAGGAGAAGTTCATTTAGAGATATCAGCCTGAAAAATGACCAATTAACAGCACCTCAGATTAGAGGCGTTATGAAGTCTTTACAGAGCAGAAGTAGCAGACTCAATATCAACTGTTCAAAGGAGATTAATGCATTTTTGGGACGCCTTCAGCATTCCTTTACAATGTAGAAAGAAATAAAAATCAGGAACGATCATGGAGTTAGAAAGTGACCCCAAAACTTTTGAATGGTAATATATATATATATAGTTTTAAATTTGTCAGACATGGTTAAGTTGAAATGATGCTGCCACTCATGTTTTAATGGTTTACATTTACATTTAGGCATTTGGCAGACGCTCTTATCCAGAGCAACTTACAAAAAGTGCTTTAAAGTTAACATCACTGGATACATACTTACACTGGGTTAACTACTTTAATAACTAAGTGCCATTAGTCGAACACAACTGGGAAGAGAGGTTTTTTTTTTGTTTTTTTTTGGGAGGGGGGGGGTTAGTCCAAGTACTGGAGAAAAATGCGTCTTGAGTCGTCGTTTAAAGATAGTCAAAGTCTCTGCTGTACGGACATCTAGAGGAAGTTCGTTCCACCACCTAGGTGCCAGAACAGAAAAGAGCCTGGATGAATGTCGCCCTCGATCCCTGAGAGTTGGTGGGATGAGGCGAGCAGTGCTGGAGGATCGGAAGGAACGTGGTGCAGTGCGTGGTGTGATTAGAGCAGAGAGGTAAGTGGGTGCAGGGCCATTTTTAGCTTTGTAGGCAAGCATCAGCGTTTTGAATTTGATGCGGGCAGCTACAGGAAGCCAGTGCAGGGAGCGGAGGAGTGGGGTGGTGTGGGAGAACTTGGGGAGGTTAAAAACGAGACGTGCTGCTGCATTCTGGATCAGTTGCAGAGGACGAATCGTGGACAGAGGCAGACCTGCCAGGAGTGAGTTGCAGTAGTCCAGTCTTGAAATAACAAGGGACTGAACAAGCACCTGAGTAGCCTGTGAAGAAAGAAATGGGCGAATTCTTCTGATATTGTAAAGAAGAAATCTACAAGAGCGAGTAAGGTTAGCGATGTGTGGGGAAAATTACAGATGGTTGTCCACTGTTACCCCAAGATTGCGGGCAGTGGCTGAAGGAGTGATTTGGTTGTTGTCCAGGGATATCACAAGGTCTTGACCTGGGGATGAGTCACAAGGGATGAACAACAGTTCAGTTTTACTCAGATTGAGCTTTAGCTGATGTGCAGTCATCCAGGATGAGATGTCTGCCAGACCTGCTGAGATCTGGGTGGAAACCTGAATGTCAGAGGGAGGAAAGGAGAGAGTAAGTTGGGTGTCATCTGCATAACAATGGTATGAAAATCCATGCGATGATATGACTTTACCAAGAGACTGGGTATAGAGGGAGAACAGAAGAGGACCAAGTACTGAGCCCTGTGGGACACCAGTAGAGAGTCTACGTGGGGCAGATGTAGATCCCCTCCATGTTACCTCATATGACCTATCTTCTAGGTAAGAAGCAAACCATTGCCACGCTGTTCCACAAATTCCAAGGCTTGTAAGAATAGATAATAGAATCTTGTGGTTCACCGTGTCAAATGCAGCTGACAGGTCCAGGAGGATGAGAACAGATGACAGTTTAGCAGATCTAGCAGCATGGAGCTTCTCAGTGACTGACAGAAGGGCAGTCTCTGTGGAATGTGCCACTTTGAATCCAGATTGGTTGGGATCATTAAGGTTGTTCTGTGAGAGATAAAGAGACATTTGGTTATAAACAGTTCTTTTTATAAACAGTTCTCTAAGAATTTTGGAAATAAAAGAGAGAAGTGATACCGGGCGATAGTTGTTAACTTCTGATGGGTCCAGGCAGGGTTTCTTGAGGATGGGAATAACCCTTGCCTTCTTAAAAGCAGCAGGAACATGACCAGATGATATGGAATGGTTGATGATGGTTGTGGTGAAGGGAAGGAGGTCTTGTGAGATTGCCTGGAGCATTGTGGAGGGGATTGGGTCTAATGAACAGGTGGTGGGGTTAGATGACGAGATGATCTGCTGAATCTCATCAGATGACAAGTTGGAGAATTCTGCTAAAGGAGGGAAGGGAAGGTCCTGAGGTTCTGCTGTAGGAGTTTGGTTGGGAGCGAAGGACTGGCGGATTGCTGCAATTTTCTCATCGTAGAATGTGGCAAAATCGTCAGCAGTCAGAGAGGAAGGGGCAGGAGGAGTTGGTGGGTTGAGTAGTGAGGAGAAGATGTTGTGGAGTTTGCCAGGATCATGTGCAGAGGCTTCCAGCTTTTCTCTGAAGAAGGTAGTTTTGGCAGAAGTCACAGCACATGAGAATTTGGAGAGAAGAGTCTGGTAAGAGATGAGATCTGCATCAAGTTGCGATTTCTTCCATCTTCTCTCTGCAGTTCTTAATTCTCTCCTTTTGTTGCATAGTACATCTGATAGCCAAGGAGCAGGACAAGATGACAGTGGGCAAAGGAGATCTATGGATGAGGAGAGAGAGGAGAGGAAAGTTTCAGTCGCAGTCTCTAGTGGTAGAGAGGAGAAGGAGGTTGGGTCTGGGAGGGATGATAGGGTGCATGAAGACACAGAGGAGGGGGAGACAGAGTGAAGGTTTCTGCGAGAAAAAGAGAAATTTTGGTTGTTAGGTTTACATAGAATAGGAAGGGTTATGGTGAAGGATACCAGGTAATGATCAGATTTATGAAGAGGAATAGTAGTGACATCCGTGACTGGGCAAGGACGGCAGAAAACGAGATCGAGAGAATTCCCTGCCTTGTGTATAGGAGTTTAGAGTTAAAGAGAAGGAGTTAAGTAGAGGGAGAAGGAAAGAGGATTGGAGTTTGTCAGATGGAAGGTTGAAATCTCCTAGAACAGTGAGAGGAGTGTTAACAGTTTACAGTTCTTGTCAATCCTGCACATGACTGCTTGCTTCTTACTGTTCTTGATCATAAGTCTACACACACTTTCCAGCTGCATATTATCATATTAACGCATCGTGCAGACAGTGTTGTGTTTGTACTGATATGGTCTTTGTTATGGCGGTGATGTACCTGAACTACTTTATGCAGCTTATTCATTTGCAACAAGATTGCTGTTTTTAAAATCTTACAAACATTCAATTGAATCACATTTTATTTATGCAGCACTTTTAACAGTGATTATTGTTGCAAAGATAGAAAGTATATTTATAGAATATAGCTGTCTGTCTTTGTCTGCCTGATGAGCATGCCGATGCCAATGGTGGAAAGGAAAGCGGTTAACAATAGGAAGTAACCTTGAGAGGAACCAGACTCAACAGGGAACACATCCTCATTTTGGTGATAACAGATAAATACTGTATAGCAGGAAGACATCTGAAGTCATACCAAGTGGAATTAGCCTGAAAGTTCAGTTTAATGGGAACGTTTAATGGGACAACTTACAGTCAAAGTTTTCATTAATATGAAATCCACTTTTATTGTTGGAGGCTCAGGTACAAAACTGTTTGTAGAACTTCATTCCCAAAGTATTGAGTGACTGCAGTCACAATCCATCAGAGAACAGCTGTCTGCACCACCCGAGTCCATGACCATCTTTATAGCCGTTACTTCACGGAAAAAGGTTTGAACACCTAGTTGGTTGCAAAACTGCCTTTTCTGCAGCTTGCACTTCTATAGTACATGTTTTTGTCAATAACTAACCGGAATGATCAGAAGAATTAGCACGCTTAGCGGCTAGCCCTTTGAAGTGTGGATGGTAAACCCAAACGCGGGAGTGAGCGAGGAGGCAGGATAACCACGCGATTTGGTCTAAGGACTCTCACAAAAATGGAGCAAGGGAAAAACACAAATTTAACCCGCGTCCTATAAACACACACTCTAATCAGAAAGTAGACCCAAGAAAGTGAGCACTCAAAAAATGGCAGACAGACGATCTGAACCGGCAAAACTCAATGACTGAGCGATATGAAACGCCGTCTTGTCTCCTTTTATGCTTCCTGTTTTGTGACCGTACTACTTCCGGGTCCTATTGCCGGTCACACAACAGGTATGTGTGACAGTACCCCCCTATACATGACCGACTCCCGATGATCCTGGGGTTGAGGATACCCGACAACGGTAGTCCCTGATGAGCTCGGGGTCAAGGATAAACCGGGCCGGAATCCAAGATCGCTCTTCGGGACTGTAGCGTTCCCAGTCGACCAGGTACTGGGTGCTTCGGCCTCTAGGTCGCGAATCAAGGATCCGGCGTACGGTGTAAGCAGGACCACCATCAATGATTCGGGGAGGAGGAGTAAGGGGGGGATGGTGGAATCATGGGAGATGTGATGAATGGCTTCAGCTGAGAGGTGTGGAAAACTGGGATGATTCAGAGCGCTGCAGGCTGCTGGATTCGGTAGGTGAAAGGATTTAACCAGTGTGTGATGCAATATGGGCAATATTGCATGGGTTCCCCGGCTCCGGAGTCAACCACGGCAGGAGGTGGAAATCTGACATGCCCTTGGGTGGTGGAATTGAAGGTGGTCGATGTTCGTGGATTGGTGTAGGTGAAGATGGCAGGGTTCTCGGAGCTGGCTTCGGGCGAGAGAGGAGGCGCTGGTCAATATGAAGGGTGAGCTGGATTAGTCCCTCCAGTGTGGCGGGAAGCTCTCTCCTGGCTAGTTCGTCTTTAATCCGAGAAGCCAGCCGCTTGTAGTAGGAAGTCCGGAGCACGGCGTCTCCCCAGGAGGTCTGAACTGCGAGGGTACGGAAGTCAGCGGTGTAGCGACTCATGGACGATCCACCCTGCTGCAGGTGGTACAGTTTTGAGTCGATCTCCACCTTGCCCGCCGGATGTTCAAAGGTGAGTTTTAATTGGCGGGTGAATTCATTGTAGGAGTGGGCGGTATCAGAATCGGAATGAAGGACTGCCGTGGCC
Source organism: Channallabes apus (assembly GCA_030522415.1). Lineage (NCBI taxonomy): Eukaryota > Metazoa > Chordata > Actinopteri > Siluriformes > Clariidae > Channallabes > Channallabes apus. Next base: position 36,418,912 of record CM060111.1, read on the forward strand.
CAATCGTGGCCCAGAGCTGCCTGCCCTGATAGCAACCATACGAGGAGAGCAATGCGCAATTGATCGGTGGAGTATTTGATGGCATTAAACTCAAACATCAGATCTAAAGCAGTTAGAAAAACACTGCATCTCCCGTCCGTGCCATCCCATTTATCTGGTAAAGCAAGAAAAACATCAGAGGTTGGAGGGGGAGGGGACGGAAGTGAGACCGCCGCGACAGGAGGCCGTTTAGTCGCGCTAGCAACAGCCTCGCGAAGATCCGCGTTCTCCCGCCGAAGCTCCACCACCTCACGGCGCAAGGCCACAACGTCTTGGACGCTCTGGCAAAGAGTAGCGAGCTCTCCGTTTAGCTTGTTGATTAGCTCAGCGTGCTACGTCGCATAGATGCGCATAATCCGCTGGGTTTCCTGCTTGTGGCTCAGTCATTCTGTCACGAACTAACCGGAATGATCAGAAGAATTAGCACACTTAGCGGTTAGCCCTTTGTAGCGTGGATGGTAAACCCAAACGCGGAAATGAGCGAGTAGGCAGGATAACCACGCGATTTGGTCTAAGGACTCTCACAAATTTAACCCGCGTCCTATAAACACACACTCTAATCAGAAAGTAGACCCAAGAAAGTGAGTACTCACAAAATGGCAGACAGACAATCTGAACCGACATGGGCAAAACTCAATGACTGAGCGATGTGAAAAGCCATCTTGTCTCCTTTTATGCTTCCTGTTTTGCGACCGTACTACTTCCGGGTCCTCGTGCCGGTTGCACAATGCACTCAAAAAAATAACTCGTTGAATGAACATAATTAAATTATGGTGTGAGGGTTGCCCACTAGAGGGCAGTGTTTTAAGTTTGTAGTTTTGTTCGTAGACTCAGTTTCCCAGAAGGCTCATTAGCATTGTTATAAATACCTGTTTGTTCTGGGAAACTGGGTCGAGCATTAATGTAATATAATTTCTGCTCTGTTATGTGGGTTTTGTTTTCTTCTGGTTTTAGTTTGGTTTGATTATAGTTGGCATTTAGTTTCTGGAGCTCTTTAAGTTAAGTTTGTATTTGCTTTGACATAAAGTCTCTTTGTCTCTGTGCCTCCTAGCAGGATTAGCCTCTAGGAGAATTAGCCTTTCGTGTTTACCCTTTTGTGTAAGTAACCCCCATTGTATGTTTAGTTATTAGTCTGTTTAAATACTAATGAGGGTGATACTAACATGTTTAGATCCTAGTCTGTCTAGTCTTTGAGTCTGTCTAGTCTCATCGTCTGATTAGCTCGTAGTCTGTTTAGGTACTAACCCGTTTAGCCACTAACCTGTAGAGTTCTTAGTCTGTTTCATACCTAGTCTGCTGTGTACCTTGTCTGTTCATCCCTTGGTTCTTAGGCTACTAGCCTGTTTAGCAATTGGTCTGTTTAGCTACTAGCGAGCTTAGCAGCCAATGGGCGTAACAGCTAGTCGACCTAGCCAAGCCTGTCTTGTGTTTGTTTATCCCTTGCATACATAGTCCCTAGTGTTTAATCCTCTAGTCTGTTTAGTGTGTCTAGTCTCGTCCAGTTTGTATCCCATGTCTGTATTGTGTATCAATGTATGTAATCCCTAGTCTTATGTCTAAGTGTTTATGAGTTCTGTTGATAGCTTGCTCCAAGTTTAAGCCAACTTCCTTAGTTCATGTTTTGTTCATGTTTGGATTTATTATTATTATTAAAAGACTTTGTTTCACTGCATCCCCTCTGCGTCTATGCCTCCACACCAAGCCCACAGACCAACAACTAGCAGAACGTGACATATGGAAAGAATTTCCACCTGATTTAATGACTTTCGTTCAGCATTAAGCAATTTTGTTGGCCCAACTTAATGTTTTTAGGTTCCGTCCAAGTAATGTTATTAGGTTCATCTAACTTATTTACTACAGCTGTGTCCAACATAATTTAATACTGTTAACATAAATGAATAGGGTTGGTACAACAAATTTTCAGTTGTAAATTAAGTTGTTCCATTCATTCATTCATTTTCTATACCGCTTAATCCTGTGTTCAGTGTCGCGGGGGACCTGGAGCCTATCCCAGAAGACTTCAGGCACTAGGCGGGGTAAACCCTGGACAGGGTGCCAATCCATCGCAGGGCACACACATATACACACACTCACACACCCAATCACACACTACGGGCAATTTTAGGAACAACTCAAGTAAATTTTTATTTCAAGCCCTGGTCAACAGAATTCTGTGAAGGAAGGAAGCAGACAAACGGGATAAAACGGATATTTTTATTTTACACCAGGAGCAACTTACAAATGAGGTCTCAATTTGAAAAGATGTACAAAACATAAAACACGACAATAAGTATTAATAAATAAATAAAAACACCAACAGAAACGTTTTGTACTTTATAACTGTACGTTATGACTTTTAAATATGACCGTTAGATACGTTGGTCAGGAAACTCCTGAAGTCAGATGCAGACAGGACACTTTCAGTCACAAACTCCTGTGAAAAAATACAGAGATAGATATTCAGTTAAAATTCATGATACTTAATTTAGCAAATGAACAATATTTATACTTTGTTCCTCTCGCTTCACAACTCATGAGAACAGACCGAAACCAGAACTGAACCGGAGATTAAGCATGCAAATTCAAATTCAAATTCAAATTTTATTCGTCACATACACAGTCATACACAGTACGATATGCAGTGAAATGCTTACACGACCGCCAGTGACCTTAAAAAGAGTATTAAATCTTATAGTAAGTAATAAATATGAATACAGAAATACGATAGGAAAATTTAAACTTAACTAAAATAAAAATAGAAATAAAAATAAAAGTATACTGTACATAAAATAGAAATAAAAATAGAAATATACTGTACAATAGAGATTTTCTTTTTTTTTAATTGAAATTTGGTGGAGGAAGTATGGTGTGCAAGTATGCATAGAAACGTGTTTTAAGGTGCCTTATTAAAGTGTCTTTGTGCAAGGGTCCAGAATGTAAACATAAGGGTCCAGAATGTAAACATAAACATGAGTTCCGATGTAAGTGTAGATGTGCATGAAAGTGTCCATAGTGTCCATTGATGTTAACAGGTTGTATTAGTTCTGTGTTTGTGGTGTGAATGTTGTATGGTTGAGAGACCTTATCCCCTTATCGCCTCCTCCTCATTCTCTCTGTGTTGGCCTTCAGGGAGCGGAAGCGCTTTCCTGACCGCAATAGAGAGAACAGTCCATTGTTGGGATGGCTGAGGTCCTTCACGATCTTCCTGGCCTTGGTCCAGCACCGCTTGGTGTAGATTGAGTGCAGGTCAGGGAGCTTGGTGCGGATGATGCGCTCAGCTGATCGCACCACCCTCTGTAGAGGTCGTCTGTCCTGCATGGTGCTGTTTCCAAACCAGGTCATGATGTTTCCCGTCAGGATGCTGTCTATGGTGCAGGAGTAGAAATTCCTGAGCACCTTGGAGGGCAGTCTGAAGTCTCTCAAACGTCTTGAGGTGGTACAGACGCTGCCGGGCCTTTTTCACCACGGTGTTGATGTGACAGGACCATGACAGGTCCTGCGTGATGTGAACACCGAGGTATCTGAAGCTGTCCACTCTCTCCACTGGGCTCCTGTTGATGACGGGGGTCCGGTAGTTCCTCTCCTGCTTTGGACTAAAGTCCACTATCAGCTCCTTTGTCTTACTGACATTCAGGAGGAGATTGTTCCTCTGGCACCGGTGCTCCAGATTTCCAATCTCCTCCAGGTAGGCCGACTCATCGTTGTTCGTGATCAGGCCCACCACGACAGTGTCGTCAGCAAACTTGATGACGGCGGTGGAGTTGGTAGTGGCCACGCAGTCGTAGGTGTATAAAGAGTACAGCAGGGGGCTCAGAACACAACCCTGGGGGCTCCAGTGATGAGTGTGAGGGAGGCTGAGACATGACCGCCCATCCTTACTGCCTGTGGTCTGCCAGTTAGGAAGTTGGAGATCCACTGACACATGGGTGAGCTGAGTCCCAGGTGCTCCAGCTTGGTGGTGAGTGTGGAGGGAATTATGGTATTAAATGCAGAGCTGTAGTCGATGAAGAGCATTTTCACATAATTTCCCCTCTTAGTGTCCAGGTGGGTGAGAGATGTGTGGAGGAGATTTGAGATTGCATCATCTGTGGAACGGTCCGGACGATAAGCGAACTGTAGTGGGTCGAGTGTGTCCGGTAGTGAAGAGATGATGAAGTCTCTGACCAGGCGTTCAAAGCACTTCATCACTACTGAGGTGAGGGCTACAGGGCGATAGTAATTGAGGGAAGCAGGATGTGGTTTCTTTGGAACAGGAACAATGATGGACTCTTTGAAGCATGTGGGGATCACCGACTGAGATAAAGAGATGTTGAATATCTCAGTGAACACAGGTGCTAGCTGGTCTGCGCAGGCTCTAAGGATATGGCCTGAGATGCCGTATGGTCCTGCTGCTTTCCTGGTGTTCACTCTCTTGAAGGCTCTCCTCATGTCGTGCTCGGAGATGATGAGCGCGTTTCTGGTACTGGCAGTGTCTTCCTGTCTGCAGCTGTTAGCGCCGCTAGCATTAGCGCCGCTAGCATTAGCATCACTAGCGTCTTTAGCTGCAGCCTCAAAGCGAGCGTAGAAGGTGTTCAGCTCGTCTGCCAGAGTCGCATCCGCGTTCATCATACCGGATGTTGGTGCTTTATAATCCGTTATTGTTCTCAGTCCCTGCCACAGGCTCCTAGAGTCACTCTGTTGAAGCTGTGACTCTAGTTTTCTCCCATAGCGCTGCTTCGCCTCTTTCACGGCCTTCCGGACGTTATATGACGCAGCCTTGTACGGTTCCAGGTCCCGACGCAAGTCCCGTGTTGTAGGCAGCGGTGCGAGATCTCAGAGCGTCGCGGATGGTTTTATCCACCCACGGCTTCTGGTTGGGAAACGTTATGATAGTCCTTTTCTCCACGGTATCGTCCACTTCTCAATAAATCTCACAACCGCTTCCTTAAACACGCTGACGTCATCATCGGAGCTGTTTCTGAACATGTCCCAGTCTGCGTCATCGAGTGCGTCCTGTAACGCGGCCACCGATTGGTCCGTCCAGCGCGCGACCTCCCTCTGAACCGGAACTTCCTGTTTCAGCCTTTGTTTATATTTTGGCATGAGGAAGATGGCGGCATGGTCGGATTTACCAAACGCTGGACGAGATTGTGCCTTGTAACCGTCTTTGACCGTAGTATAACAATGGTCCAGTGTCCTTTCGCCCCTGGTGGGGCAGGTGATGTGCTGATAAAAGTTCGGCGCTGCGCGTTTGAGGTTGGCACTATTAAAGTCCCCCGCCACAATGAGCACAGCGTCCTGGTGTTGTGTCTGGTGCTGTGTGAGCGCCTCATGCAGCTCGCATAAGGCAATGTCTTTGTCTGCTTCTGGTGGTATATAAATGGCGCTGATTATGACCGATGTGAACTCCCGGGGTAGATAAAAAGGACGACACATGATGGACAGTAGTTCCAGGTTTGGTGTGCAGGAGCGTGTAAGAGGAACAACGCTCGCGCTGTTACACCAGCTGTTGTTCACCATCAAACACACGCTGCCTCATCTTGACTTCCCCGAGTCCTGCGTCCTGTCCATGCGGTGAACCGAGAAGAACTCGGCTGGTTGTATGGCGTGGTCTGGCACCGCTGGGTTCGGCCATGTCTCGGTGAAGCAGAGAAGTTTGCAGTCCCGAATGTCTCTCTGGAACTTTATCCTGGCCCTGAGGTCATCGACTATATTCTCCAGTGACTGGACGTTGGCTAGCAGGATACTAGGCAGAGGTGTGCGGTGTGCACGGGCTCTGAGCCTATTCCTAACGCGGCTCGTTTCCCTCGGGGCCGCCGCTTCGCGTCCCGTCCATTGTTCTCCCTCAGGATCTCACTCGGCCAGCTCGGATCCGGAATTAAAAACGTCGAATTGTGAGTACATTGGATACCAATAGCAACAAGAGTGTCTCTGTCATACCTAATGTACTCAATGGTGGTGATTTTGCCGATTTTAAAACAAAGACAACTAACTTAAAAAAACAAAAACAAAGAAAGGGTGGTCGGAGCAGTCGTGACGGCAGCCGACCTCACCGGCGCCATCTTGGCATCTTGCGCATATAACCATCGGTATTTTAAGTGTGATTATAAATACAAGAAAGAACTTAAACCAAAATAACGTGACTAAACATCGCTAAACAACAGGTGACATTTATGTTCAGGATTTCGTTTCTATTTAGAAAGATGGCAATTAATTCCTGTTTACCTTTTCCACAGGCCCGCCAACGTTTGTCTTCTCAAACTGTGTTCTCTTCTCGCAATATTTCCGGTTTTGCTATTTCCGGTTTTCACATTGACAAGATCTCGTTGGTTTATCTCAACATAATCGAATCTAGTACATGTTAAGTTGTTGAATTTCATGCAAATACAACATAACTTATTCATGTTTAGCTTGGAAACATGAAATTATTATGTACAAAACACATATTACATTTTAGTACATGTAACAGATAGCCATGTTCATTTTTTTGAGTGTGGGTGTGTGTGACAGTTTTATCATACATGCTAGTAGCTTGCTCCATCAACACATGCTAGCCTTTTGTTGGAAGAATTCTGTCGTAAAAGTCTTGTCTACACTTCTACCGGAGGACTAGATGGAGTTGTCCATATTTTTTTGAATAAGGGCATGCAGTACTGTAAACATTGACACTTTTCACACTTACATATAGTAGGTGGACAATCAGACAGGAAGACAGACAGACAGACAGACAAAGATCACTTTATTCATCTCAGCAGAAAATTCATGATTTACTTCTTGCTTTGCTTTGATAGGTGTTTTGTTGTTTGTTTAAATTTGACTGGGCTGTTGGTGCCCATCTGTCTGTACTCTCTGAGCATCTTCTGATTAAGTCAAAGCCAGGTGCAAATATATAGATGTTACAACAGCACCCTCAGTGTATGAGGATCCGAGAGCTTCACGGGGTAATATCTCATCTAGCAGAAGATTTTCTAGAATCTTAAAACTACTGACAACCTCAAAGACAGTCATTTCCAGCAAATCTTAAATACAATCTGTCTCACGAACTCCCAAGGTTGGTAAGTAGGTAAGCACAGAAAACTTTCGTAACCAGCAAAAGAATACTATACTATAATTTATTTGATGGCATTTTTAAGAGTGATGCATCACCGGTGGCGTCTAGAATTTTTATAGCCATTTCAAAAGTAAGTTTGATTGATTATTAAGAATTTAATAAGTCACAATTGTGTGATAATGCATTTACTTGTATGATTAAACTTTACAATTGGGAAGGGTGACATTTGGTTTAATATTCATTTATGCAATATTAAGATTAGGTAAAACAAAGTTGCAACTGTATGACACCAACTTTTAACTAATTAACAATTTTTTATTGACTTTTTGATTCATACACATTCACATTCTATACAAGCTTAAATACAGTAATTTTTTGATTGTGTAAAGTTGCTTTGTGACAATGAAAATTGTTAAAAGCGCTATACAAATATAATTTAATTGAACTTTTTTATTTTTACTTTTTATTTTGGCAGCCATTGTACATTGTGGTTTATAAAGTGCAACTGTAAACATATTTTGCAATTTAAATATGCCTGAAATCCTGAGCATTTTTCTGCATAAAGTATTAAAAGTATATTTTAAAAATATGTGATCAGGTTCAGTAGATTATTTGTAAAGTTCTGGGGTTCAGCTTCTTAAGAAGACCTGAGTTAGGACCCTTTTCTGAGAAAAAATACTTACACTATGTAGGACTGCAGGGTGCAGTGTTTAGTCATTTTACTGTACTGTAGGAGCAGTTAGTTTAGATGGTTAATGCAGTTTGTTTTCACTGCAAATTACAACAACCACTCATACACTGATTCTTTGGTAGATAAAGTAGGTCTCCTTTGAACAAGGATGCATTTTGACTTTGGGTCTGACTTTTTATTTCCTCATATACTCAGCAAAAAAAAGAAACGTCCCTTTTTCAGGACTGTATATTTCAACAATAATGTTGTACAAATCCAAATAACTTTACAGATCTTCATCAATGTTTTCCATGCATGTTCAATTAACCATAATCAATTAATTAACATGCACCTGTGGAATGGTCGTTAAGACCTTAACAGCTTACAGAAAGCAGGCATTTAAGGTCACAGTTCTAAAAATGCAGGACACTGTCATGACTGCTCTTAGAAGGAGACGCAGACCAATGATAATTTATTAATCACACGTTCCTCACACCAACTGTCCCAGTGAACAAAACATAAATATTAGCAGGAGCTCCGAATACTCAGAAAAAGGGTCCTTTCCACTGCTCACGGTGTTCCAGCTGTGAGCCGGCTCAGTCCTGAAATATAGGGGACAAAAAGGTGAAGTTGACAACAAGCAGGTAGTAGGATGGTGTGTTAGGGTTTGGCATAACGGTGGACGAACAGGTGGCTACGGGGTCGGCTGGTTTATATAGGAACACACACGAGGGATACACAGGTGAATCTCTTTGGGGTAATTGTGATTGACATACAGACATAGACACACTAGGGGGAGACAAAGCGGCGGCTCAGTAGTCCGGAGAACCGGATCTTCTTCCCCGAGGCCGTGGTGGTCCCGATGTTACAGACACTAAAGAGACTTGTCTACCGACTGTGAAAAACACCCAAAGAAAGATGCCCAGGGTCCCTGCTCATCTGCGTGAACGTGTATATAAATGTATATTCTGACTTTATATATATTCTAAAATAGTTTTAATAGTCTATTTTCCCCCTTGTGGTCAATTCTTAGGTACTCAACAAATAATGACTGTCTGGGCTAACTACGGCCGGACCGATTCCATGACATGTACTACAGAACGACCCAATAGCCAACTCTCCAACATAAACTGCTACTCATCTAACACCCTATCTACAATTACCACTAACCCAAATTATAATATGCGTCATGCGGTCGATATTGCCAGCTGATTGGATGTTCCTTCTCTATCAGAAGTAGTGTGTGGATGTCTGTGATTGGCTGGTTTTGTGACAGTGTTGTAACGCCGGACGCGTACAGGCAGAGTCGAGCGCGCACAGAAAAGAAATGTTGCACGCGCGTGCAGGCAGAGTCGAGCGTGCACAGAATCGAGAAGTCGAACGCGCGCAGAGAACACGTTGAGCGAGCAGGGAAGACACTGCACGCGCAGAATCGAGCTGTTGAGCGGAGAGACATTGCACGCACATAGAGTGCTTAGTCTGCTCGCAAAATGTCAAACCACGCGCTCAGAATTGTGACAGGAATATAACGCCATAATTCTCAGCAAAACGTTTTCAAGTCTCGAGTCGTTCGTTCTTTTAACACGTGACTCCCATAGACGCTATGCAGTGCAATAGATTCAAAAGAAGGAACGACTCAGAGAAGATATAAGAGGTGAGCTGCTCATTCTGTTTATTATAATACGTCCTTAGTTACATTGTAATATTTTCATAACTGGAACTATAGCCAGAATTTGTGTATGTAGACGTATTGGGGGTCTTTTTATTGAAAACGCAAAATTTTAATTTATTTCAGATCAAATGAATGAAATGACTCAAAGAAAGATTCGTTCATTTTGATGAACGAGATTCAAAGAACCGAGTCACTAAAATGATTTGAACTTCCCATCACTAACACACACACACTTTTACTTCCTGTTTGGTGTGTGTGTATCATTTCCTTAAAGGGCTATTGCTTCTCAACAGGATGAGAATGTTTGCCCCTTTCGCATAGGCTATTTACTGATTATATATTTTTTAAAAAGTAATCACTATTAAAATCTATTTATTTCATGTTGAATGATAGAAAATTCATCAATTGATTGAATTACCTTACACTATAAAGAGTCAACACAACAAGATAGACCAGAGTCCATTGTCCTAACTCAGAATTCTAATATAATACATAATGAATAATAATACCTGATAATAGTACACATAATAACACACTAAAATGTTCTGAGTTGCTGTATTTTTAATATCAGAATTTCAGTTGTACTGAATCTGTTATTTTTCAATTTCATGTGGTAAGAAGCTTGAATTTAAGTTCAATAAGCAGAATATACTGTTCATGTTTGCATGTTTTTATATTGGGAGTTATCTTAACAGTACTGAATACTTGACTACTGCTCTAGTGATACAGTGTATGCTGTCATTTATAAGTAAATTGTCATGATTCCCGTTAGTCACAAGGCGGACACAGATGCAGGCTTCAATGACAGTCCTTTATTTAATTTGCACACAAACTCAAAAATGCTCAAAAAAACCGTCTAAACAAAAAAGGAGGACATGAAAGTCACTCTCTCTCTTTCAGCAGAGTCCTGGTAATCAACGTCTCCGCTCCTCAGGATGATCCTTCCTGAGGGATATGGAAATAGTCTTTTACTGTTGTCTTGGTGATCAAGGTGTGTGCATATCTTGACTAACCGTGAGGGTGGACGGACAGGTGGCTACGGGGTCGGCTGGTTTAAATAGACAGACACAAAAGGGCACACAGGTGACATTCATTATATGATAACAGGGGGAGACATACTCACGTAGACACACCAGGAGGAGACAAAGTGACGGCTCAGTAGTCCGGGGAACCGGATCTTACTCCCCAAGGCTGTGGTGGTCCAGATGTTACATAAATCTACATCTATAAATCTATAACAAACATTAACGTACCATGGTGAAGAAAAAACTGCGATTTTCTGGTAACAAAATTGTGGCTAGTAAAAAATCTAAATGGCGAGTGACATCCGGACATCCGGAAATCCACTAGCAACATTGGCCAGTGAGCAAAAAAGTTAATGTCAAACCCTGGGCAGTATATGTAGTTACCTAGACAAGTAATTGTTCTGTAATTAGTGCAGAACCAACAGGTCTGCAGGCTTCTGCAACCACAGACTGCACCAGTTTCTTTCATAATTTGATTAGTTATTCCTCAAAGGGTGAAGTTACCAGGAGTTACTCAATGAAAACATCTGGTGAAGAATGTGATTAGAATGAAAACCTGAAGACTGTAGCCCCTAAAGTTAGCTCTGTTTGGCAAAAACTATCTACTGTTAACATTATCTGCTCACTTTCTTCAGCAGGGAGTTGAGTTTGCAGAAAGAGTGACATCCAATGGTTTAAATAGCAAGCCAGAATTGCATTAACATTCTCTAAATTCAAGGTTACCTTCAAATAACGCAGCAAATCAAATTATTACCCCTTTTTTAATAGGGAGAATGTTTTTGTAACTGAATGACAGAGAGAATTTTCATACTTATGTTAATATTTTTACTTTTTATTTTTTTTTGGTAGACTCCGTGTGGCGCAGTGGTAAAGTGCTCTTTCAGACGGGAGGGATGAGAGGTACTTAGTGCTCCCACATTAATCACAGCTCTACAGCCAATCAGGGGCGTCTGTGAGCTCGCGCACACGGAGGGAGCGGATAGTGCTGTCCTCCGAGTGTGTTACGCCACCCCCAACGGTGTGTGAGCGAGCAGTTCGAAAAGATGCGGTCGGCTGGCATCACATGGTTCGGAGGAAACACGTGATAGTCTTCGGCCCTCCTGACTGATTGGTAGTAGTAGCCTTAATGTGGAGCCCCCTAGTGACGGGGAGGAATTGGACACGACTAAATTAGGGAGAAAATCTGGAAAAAATTAAAATATTTGGCCTTTTTAATCAGATTTGATGGGTTTTCTGGAAATTTGATCTGATATTATTTTTTTTCAAGATGCTTCATATAGTTCCACTTTCTTTTTAGCTAACAACATCAGGGTTTTTTTTTGGGGGGCGGGGTTCACATTCTGGGCGAAACAGCAGCCACACCAAATACCAATTTTTACAAAGGTTGCATTTGTGTGTGTGTAGTTTAGAGGAAGTGCATGGTTTTTATGAGGTTATAGTTATGTGAATTAATGTGGAAAGCAGCATGTTATACAGCCACACACCAGGCTACTGGAGGCATAGTAAATTATGCTAACTAATATTGTAAATATACTGATGACACAGATACAGAGCTGCCCAAAAATTTGGATCCATAGGCAAACATTTAAATGTATAAAATACAACAAATGCTGAAATCTAAAATCTATATGCTAAATACAAGAACACTGAACCTTTCCTGGTATAAACTATAAACTGCTGTTATTATATGCAGAATCCTGATGCAGAATTTTGAGTAATCTATTAATGAATAAACTTAACATGTAACAGAGATCAGACGTAAAGACCTAAACCAATGAAACCATGGTGTCAGAAACCATGAAATATACTATCTCAAATTGGCACACGTGAACACAAAAATGACAAGGCAATGCGGAAACAAAGACAATAGGGACATTCAAATAGGGACTTTCATTTATCAAATGTACAATAATTATATGTTCTTACATTGCAAATTAATAACTACAGCTCATTGGCAAAGGTTTAGGGGTGAGTCAGGGATAATTTTCTAGAAGGAAGTATGTTCTATTTAGTTATGGATATTTCCTGCTACTCAATTATAAATGCATCCATTTCAGACCTGTTGTAGCATTTGACATCTCAGCTTTGATCGCAACACATCCATAATCACGATGATCTTCCTGAAGCTCAGCGTCCTCACCTGTATGTTTCTTCCATGATTTTACATAGAAAATCCATCTGGATTTTAGCAAGAAAAACAATGAACACAATTTATATTTCTTCTGAAGTTATTTGTTGTTTGCTTTACAGTATTTATATCAGCTCCTGGCTTAACGGTTTCTCAAGGTAATTTTAAAATTCATGTAATCAACAACATTAAGAATAACTTTACATTTTATAACAGATGCTCAAAACTTTTTGGGATTGTTCTGAAATAATTCAGAAGTACTTGTTCAGATACCTATGTGAAAAATCCCTTTTTCAGAGAATATAATTACCTGCGATGGTGATGTCCAACGCCTCAATTGTGGTAATGCTACAACAGCACATAATAAGTCTATGATATTTGTATGTAATGTTTTTTTTCTATTTTATAATTTTCTATAGAAAAATTAATTTCTATAAAAAAAAATCCTTTTTGTTTTTATGTACTTCTAAATTAGTACTTTAATCCTGTGTTACGTTCCCCTATAGTCTAGTCTGAATAATGTAATCATAAAGATCAAAGTAAATATACATACAATATTTTAGCAACATTTTTTATTTTAAAAGAAAAGTATTTTTAAATTTATTTATATTTAAATTTTGTATATTTATATGTCTTCAGAGACTGGACTGATAACAGTGAAGTCTTCTCTGTTCGGCCGTACAGACCCTGTCACCTGTAGTACGAATCGTCCCTCTTCTCAGGTTACTAATACCAACTGTATTTTGAGGATTACCACCATCGCTGATAGGTACAGTGTGTCATGTCATAACTAATGTATAATATATATAATAATATAAACAATATATATTATATACAATAATATAAACAATACCACAATTTTGAGAAATGTAACTACAGTTAATTAAATCTAACAATGTATATGTTTAAAAGGTAATATATCTCTACATAATGTATGCTTATATGTGTGCTCTGTGTATGTACATTAAGGGTGTAAGAGTGTGATCAGACATTAGGGATGTTTGAAAGCTACTATCCAGGTAGCTGGACAATAAGCACAGAGAGCCATATGGAGATCAGAGCCAGTGAATTAGCTTGCTGGATTTTAAAGCAAAAGAAAAACCGACCAGGTATTAGAGTAGCCCAGCAACACCATGACTCTGATGAAATAATTTGATCTGTTTACCCAAAACAGTTGCAATGGACTAAGAGAGTGTGAGTTAAAGACAGATTTACTTGGCAACCCTGATCCATGCTTTGGAACCTACAAGTACTACAACATCACGTATGACTGCATCAACGGCCGTAAGTACAGTGTGGTGATGTATTAGAATTTGTGAAGACGCTTATGCAATTGGCATCATACTGCACGGCTGTATCACTTGATCTTTATGTTAAGTCTTACGTCAACGGAATCTATATGTGAAATGTATGGGAACTTCGCTAATGATTAAAAAAAGCTTTTAGCAATGACAAAAACAGCCAGTTTGTTTTATCTCCTTCCTCTAGGTAATGTTGTGATCTGTGAGGAAGGCTACAGTACACTGGACTGTGGTAAGAACCTTTTCCTGAGCAATTTAATACTTATGTCACTGTTGATTCATGGCCATTATCCATGTCACTGTGCAGGAGGTGATTCAATTCAGATCATAAATGCGAACTACGGGCGTGCTAACTCCAGAATCTGTTCAAATGGAATCCCTGATGTTCAAACCAAGAACACCAACTGTTACGCTCCAAGAACATTCTCAACTGTGACTGCACAGTAATTGCAGTTTTTGCAGTAGTACAGTCATTTTTGTTTTCAATTACTTTATGACCTTTGGTGAAATACACTATGTTAACATCTTTACTTACATTTAAAGGTGTAATGGACAGAAGAGATGTACTGTAAGAGCTTCAAACACCATCTTTACAGATCCTTGTTTTGGAACTTATAAATACCTCACTGTGTCCTACATCTGCACTAGTGAGTAATCTGATCTTCCTGACCATCCTTTTCTTTTTACCTCTTCTTAATACGGAATTAACAGAAGACCTTTTACATTTTGAGTTATACTGAAATGTAAGCTAGCCCAAATAACTTCATATAATGTTACAATAGGCTTGAGTAAATACTTTCAGGAATAAATAAAGTAATTTAAGTTTTTAAAAAAAGAAAGAAAGAAAGAGTCCAGAAAACTAAACTGTAAAAATGTAAAAAGTTACTGGCAGCACAGATGCCGGCCTCCTACTGTAATTTTACTCATCCAGTATTAAATTGACACAATTTTCTATAAAACCTAAATGCATAACTGATTATTTCAGTTTAATTTTTATTTTCTCTGTTTATTAAACAAAGGTATAATTGATGATTAAATAACTTTAGGTTTAAAAAAATATCTACAATATAAATCTTATTATATTCAAAATTCCACATAAAAGTAAGTATCTATAAAATATACAATAAACACGTCAGAAAGGGTAGAGTCAAAAATGTATCCAAAAAACGAGCCACAGAAAAATTTTAAATAAAAAAAGTAAAAACAATAGCCATAAAAAAAAAATTAATTGGATGCTGATGCAACTTGTTACATGTAAACCCAAAAACTTAAAACAAAAAAAATCATGGCAATTAAAAAAAATGAAAAATAAATTATATATATATATATATTAGTGATGTTCTGATACCATTTTTCCCCTCCCGATACCGATTCCGATACTTGGGCTCAGGGTATCGGCCAATACAGAGTACCAATCCGATACCTGGGTGTGTATCTGTACAGTGTGTGTGTATACTGTATATATATATATATATATATATATATATATATATATATATATATATATATATATATATATACACACACACACTATATATATACACACACACTATAAAGTAAAATACTACTAGCCCTGTGTAACGGGTTCGACACTAAGTGCACGGGCGACACCATGAAACACGGACACGAGGTGAGGTCTTACAGGGAAAAGGGTAATTTATTTAGAACAATGGGGAAGGAAAGGGTTAAAGGCTCTCTGCGGCCTTTTCCACTTCTGCGGGAGGGATGCGAAGGCAGGCTCGACGCGGAAGTGAAGGTGCTGCGGGAGCTCGCACAGCTCGTTCACGCGCTCCTCTCGCGGAGATCAAAGGCGCCTCCCTTTTTAAAGTCTCTGGGGCGCATCACATCACCCCGCTCTTGTGCCACTGCCTCTCATAAAATCCACCGCGTCACAAAGTCCAGCTTCCCAACTGTCAGACCCCGAGCTACACTCCCCGCTGTGTTTTATATCTCCGGGATCATTAGCGGCGATAGCTCATTGGCCGTTGCCTGATTCTGCGGCCCTGCTTCTTCACATACCTAAAGGGGGGGGAGGCCACCTAACTAGTGAGCGAGGAGCGATATCAATTTGGGCGCACGCCCATCACAGGCGCACGCCGTGACACTCTGTAAGTAAGTTAAGCTAGCAAAGCTAGCGGGCATAAATAGGTTATGTTTAGGAAAATGGTATCGGATCGGTATGTGGACTCAAGTACTCGCCGATTCCGATGCCAGATTTTTTTGTGGTATCGGCAGCATTTCCGATACCAGGATCGGAATCGGAACAACCCTAATATATATATTGCATTAAATTGCATAATAACGACTGCTCAGACCAAGGCAACACATGAAAACTTATTTTAAAAAAACTTACAAGCATTTTAAATTGTAAGATCGTTCAGTAATAATAACAATAAGTAATAACAAAACGGGTATAAGGTTAACCCAAAGGTATAATTAAAAATCATTAACTATACGATTAACTCTATAGTAAGTGATCAGCAAAAATAATGATAGTAAATAACTTTTAACATGCAATATTTGATTAATTTTAAGAAAAGTCCATGATAGCTTTTGGGATTTTGGGATGACAACACTGTTGTAATTAGCTGTTTTTATACTACCTGTACAAATCTTTGCATCTAAACTTCAAAAACTTGAAGTAAAAAAAAAAACACAGAAAAACAATCTGCTCCCTCCCATTTTAAACACAAGCCACCAAAACTATCTCAGTTAATAATGACGGTTAACACTGAACATTTTAACTATTTGACATTCAAAAGACAATTTAAAACAATGTACTGTAATAAGGCTTGGTGAGAGCAAAATCCATGAAAATATAAATGCTTGAGTTACTTACATGTCAGCACTATAGTAAGTTCTAAATACATGTTCACAAGCTTGACAGCATGCTAAGCATCAACTTCATGCATTGCTTCTGGTAATGCAACCTCACTCACTCACTCACTCACTCAATCTTTATCCTTTATTATGGGTCACTGGGGGCCTGGAGCCTATTCCATGAGACTTAGTGCACGAGGAGAGATACACCCTGTGGTGTAGGTTTAAATTACCGTTCAGTTTGTTGGCACAGATGCATCGCAGAGTTGAAGACGAAGGACTTCCTCGTGTGTCCTCTTCACAATGAAAGCTATACAATTAAGTAATGACGTTTGCAGCTAGTTCATGTATATTTGACTTTTGACATATATTTGACACGTATATATGATGATCTTTTAAATTGCTGCTTCTAAAAGTTATGTTTAAAATGGCTTAAGATAAACACAAAACAAATGACTTCGATAGAACAGTAATGAGATTTGATCAGCTTTGCACTAATACACTCCAATCAGTTTTCAAAAAATACTGAAATGTACCGTTATTTAAAACATTAGGACTAGACCACAAGGCATTGCAAAATACAGAAGATACCCGTATAAAATAAATACAGAAGACGACTGTTAAAAAGTGCAAAAAATTTCCCAGAATACGTTGTTTTCTACAGCACATTACTGCTTTAATGGAAAACAGTACATTACTGTCCAATTTTTTACACTGTATATGCTTGGTTTATACTAAGGGCTCATTCTTGTGAAGCCAAGGTTTAGGAATGTTGATATGTGAAGGAAATTGTTTCAAAATGCTGTTTGCATGATTTATACACATTGCTTCAAATTATTTCCATATATGCCATATTAAAAAAAATTTATTCCTGCAAGAATCAGAGTAACCAAAAAATTTCCGGCAGGGAACATTGTTACCTGTGAACAAGATACTGCTGCACTGACATGTGGTTTGTATTTTTTTTTTTTCATATTACACTGTATAACATTTTGCATAATACAAATTTCATTATAGCTATAATAAAATGACTATTGCCATCCACAGTAAATGCATGTTCTTGAAAGGCTGAGCAGTGTTACTCCCAATAGTATTTAATTACAATTTTCTCTCTTCAGTTTTTTTTTCTTTAAAAAAACTTGCTTTAACAGTCTATTATTCCCTTCTGCTAAATTCTCCTGATTTAAGGGACCCGTTATTTAAAAATCATCAGCGCTAATTACGGTCGAACCGATACCTCGACATGTTCTTCAGGCCGACCCCCCAGTCAACTCACCAACACAAAGTGCTACACGTCTGACACACTTAGTAAAGTTGCAGCTAGGTAAAGAAAGTGTTAACTTCAGCATGACTTTTGTCATCAGCATCATGCCTTCTTGTTAGAAGTAATATACATTACTGATGTTTAATAGAATTCAAATAAAAGTCTGTTGTTTGGCAGATGTGAAGGAAAGAGTAGCTGTCAGGTTCCTGCTACCAATGATTTCTTCTCGGACCCCTGCTTTGGCACCTATAAGTACCTGAACATCGTGTACGCCTGTGTCTGACTGTGAGTTTCCTTCTCTGTCATATATCTGTAGAATGAGATCCCATTGATCCTGAGCTCCATGAATCAAGATATTTATTCAAATCAAAATAATTAATAAAAAAGACATAAAAAGCAAACATAATCATAAATCATAAAACTATCCTGTGTACACTTATATTCATACCGCTTATATAATACTGTTTTAACCTCAGCTTTAATCTGGTTGCCTTCACATATCATGAGTGCATACAATAGGAAAGGTATTTCATTTGCTATTATTTGATTTTAGCTTTCTACCCAGTCTTCTTTTTTTCAGAATGAAAAGGCATCACATACACAACCGTGCAAATGATGCAGTGCAGGAGTCTTGGTGTTGGTGCACTTAACATTTGTATGTTTTATAATCGTATAATCAACTGCTGTAATGATTTTATATCTGAAATGTATTTATTTGCATTTACTTGTAATCACTTCGTCCTAAACCAATCCACTTCACAAATGATTATGCAATAAAGGATCTACTGAAGCATCAAGAGTTGCATGTGTTTGCATGTGAGTTTCAAAATCAACTGATCAAAAATAAACATCCAAACCAACGTTGTATAATAATTGTGAAAGAGACTCTGACTATTTCAATATAATGTGAACATACTATGACAACATAAAATCCAAATGTAGTTCTCTGATATAATTTAATCAAAATAGCTACATTAATTTCAATTAAAACCAAAGAAAACTAAAATACAATTGGATTCTGGACCTTAAGGAAAACATAGGAACTATGGAATTATGGTGCTGTTACTGTTGCTGTTGTTGTTATTACTGCTATTATGTATAAATGCATCAAATCCAGTGTTTATAAAAAGATTTCTAATTATTTTTAACTATAAATAGGTGCAACAAAGAATTCTTATGTCATGCAGTGTAGTCTGTTAACCGGTTACTTAGGCTGAGTAATAGGCAAAGATTAGTGAAAGCACAATGAATTAAGGGTATAAGGTTTATTGGTCTGAAATCTTGTAAATTTATACAGAATTGAGTTATTCTAATGCAAGTGTACATATATATAAGATTTTTAAAATGCAATTCAAGCGAATTACATTTTTTTATTATAAAACTGGAAATGCATGCTGTATAATAATACATTAAGTGTCTGCTGTCTGTATGGGCTGCTGATCCTGTGCATTATATGTCATTTAAGACAAAATTAAATAAAAGAAATTGCCAATGTAATTTTTTTATTAGGAGCAGGAGGTGTGTTTAAAGAACACAGTCTTGCCAAAGCAACAGCCACAACAATGCTTATTACATATTTAGATCATACTTATTATTACAGAATAAGCAGAGTATACTCTCCCCATTGCTTCCATAATTATTCCTATGGAGCCGATATGCATACACTGTCCTACTGGCCAACAGCCTGCTGTTCATCTTTATGATGATCTTTCTGTATTCAAAGAAAGGTTGATGTCGTAATTCACTTGGCCTACTCTCACCCTCTTTGCGGCTATCTTGTAGTTTATGAAAATCTTGAGCTGTGGACAATGTTCTCTGATGAGTCCACCTTTACCGTCTTTCCCACATCCAGGAGAATTAAGGTATGGAGAAACCCAAAAGAAGCGTACCAACCCAGACTGTTGCCTGCCCAGAGTGAAGCTTGGGGGTGGATCAGTGATGGGTTGGGCTGCAATATCATGGTATTCCCAATGCCCAATACTTGTGCTAGATGGGCGCGTCACTGCCAAGAACTAACGAACCATTCTGGAGGACCATGTGCACCCAATGGTTCAAACATTGTATCCTGAAGGCGGTGCCGTGTATCAGAATGATAATGCACCAATACACACAGCAAGACTGGTGACAGAGTGGTTTGATGAACATGAAAGTGAAGTTGAACATCGCCCATGGCCGGCACAGTCGCCAGATCTAAATATTATTGAGCTACTTTAGGGTGTTTTGGAGAAGCAAGTCAGGAAACGGTTTCCTCCACCAGCATCACGTAGTGACCTGGCCACTATTCTGCAAGAAGAATGGCTTAAAATCCCTCTGGCCACTGTGCAGGACTTGTATCTGCCATTCCAAAGATGAATTGATGCTGTATTGGCTTCAAAAGGAGGCCCTACACCATACTAATGAATTATTGTGGTCTAAAACCAGGCGTTCAGGTTCATTGTCCAACCTGTATATTTAGGAATATTACCAACACACTCAGTTGGCACATCTATAATATTTCAGCCACATCTATTATATGAAACAAATAGTAAAAATTTGATATAATTTTCTGTAAAAATATCTGTCTACATATGCTATTTATGTATAGCTCTCCCAAGATTATGCTGATCTTTTATGCTGAAGGTTCTAATGTCTCCACATGAGTGATCGCACAATTTAAGCAATTTTGTCTATATGGAATAATCTCCTATAGTATTAAATTATCTTTGTAAAATATGGTTCTTTGAAAAGACTATATTTAGGAGTTCTTTGCTTCATAACAAGGATCTAGTTTGCTTAACATTTTTCATTATGCTTTATGACTTCAGGGAAAGCATTTAAACACAATGCAGTTAGGATAAAGTTCCCTCACTGAAAAAGAACAAGAAAAGAAAAGAACACAAAGTGAATGACTCTGCCTGTCTTATGACAACATTTTTCTTGTGTCTAGTGAAACACTGACTCAAGGCATTCAGCCATTCCTGTTCTGGGTGACATTTAACCCACCCAAAAACCCACTTGGATGACATTTAACCCACCTAGAAACTGTATCATATGAAAGTATTTATAACAAAGCTATTTATAATGAAACCATATAAGTTTCACCAAGATATAAAACCTTTTATCATGGTTTCACTTAAGAACTATGGTTTCTGGGTGGGTCAGAGGAGTTTGTTACAAAAAGGAGCATTGAATATACTATATAAAGATCTGTTCCATTGGTGCAGCACATCCAGCATCCCTTACAGCAAATCCAGCACAGCACAGATTTGATACATCCAGCATCAAGATGCCCCTTACTCCACTCATCTGTAAGCCTGTTCTATGCATTTTCATATAAGCTTTCATATTTCATTTTTATATAAGCTTGGTGCATTATACTAGATTTTAATTTGAAGAAATTGCGAAAAAAAAATTGAAAAAAGAAATTATATATATGTATATATATATTATATGAAACAAAAAGTAAGTAAGTAGTGGAATTTATGTAATTTGTTTAGTAAGCTGTCTGTGTTTTGCTCTACAGTACTTCTTGTAGCTCCTGGCTTACTTGTTTCTGGAGGTAATATCCAAATTTTAAAAAATTTAAATAATCGTAATAGATTTTTTTTTTTTTATAATACAGATCCAAATTCTCAAGTTATTAATCTGTTTTTTTTTTTTTCCAGAGAACACAATTACTTGCTATGGTAATGTCCAGCGCCTCACTTGTGGTAAGTTTAAATATCATTGCATATTATTTGTCCAAATAATAATACAACATACTGTATAAGAAACCTATGATAGCTATATGCAACTTCTTCTTCCTCTGCTTTGTATTATTATTATTATTATTATTATTATTATTATACTTTAGTAGTAGTAGACTAGCAAATTCCTATGAAAAGATGCAACATATTTTTTCAGACACTGGACTGATAATGGTGAATTCTTCTTCGTATGGCCGTACTAACAACAGCACCTGTATTACTGGAAAGCCCCTTGCTCAGGTTGCTAATACCAGCTGTTCCCTGAGCATTTCCACTGTTGCTGAAAGGTATAATGTTTCTTGGGTTGTACTATGCACTGTAGAATTACCCTTTCAACAATCAACAAGTTGTCCAAAAACTCCATGACATTTGTTTTGCTGGTTAGACAATATAGCTTACATCATAAAACATAAGAATGGAAACTTGATGTTTCATAATATTAAACATAAAAAAGAATCAAATGTACAATGTCTCCTTAAGCTAGTTAAATAGTTAAAATTTGCTGCATTATAAAATAGCACACTCGGATGGTTAACTACAGTGGCAAGACAAAGTATGTGAACCTTTTGGAATTTACCAAAATAAAAGGCGCTTTCTCTGCCATCTCACCCGTCAATCTCCTGCAACTGGATTCCTCACGCCAAGCACAAAACCTTGTCATGGAATTTAACTGATATTCTGAAGTGCAATAAATGGAAATATAAAGTGAATCTTGGACGTTTCTCAGGACTGTCGACCACCTTTATGATTTATTTTCTTCACCCTTTGGCTACGTATTTAAAACTACTTTCACCCCTGTTAATTACACTACCTGCCGGTTATTAACTGCCGGTCGACATCTCAATGCTAGTTGCAACGGTTGTAGATGGACATGTGAAGCAAAATAAGTGATTAAATAAACAAACTAATTATAATCTTTTGATAATAAATGTTTTTTTGGAACTGATGTATAAAAGCAACATCACACTCGAGGTTTGTGCTGGATATCAGCATAGCTGTGATGCCTACAGATGTGCTTGTATTCAGTTCAACAGCACTCCGTCTTGTGTGATATTACTATAGTGTGCTCTACAGTGAATTGGCACGCTGTCCAGGGTGTACCCTGCCTCGTGCCCAGAGTCTCCTGGGATAGGCTCCAGGTCCCCGCGACCCTAATACAGGATAAAGCGGTATAGAAGATGAATGAATGAATGAATGAACTTAAGTTCAAAATGCTGATGCTTGAGCAATTTTTCTATACCTTTTCTGACCACCTATCAAACTTGAACTAACCCCAGGTGGTATGGTATGTTTACCCCAAACAGATGTAATGGACTAACAGTATGTGAGCTAAAGACAGATTTGCTTGGCAACCCTGATCCATGTTTTGGAACCTACAAGTACTACAATTCCACTTACAACTGCATCAGTGGCCGTAAGTAATGCATAGAGTGTGGGCTGTAATTTGTGAAAATACTTATAGAATTGGCATCACAGTCCAAAAAGGATGTTCACTACTAACATAGTGATACTTATCAAATACTGACGTCGTTTGTTGACTTTCTGCAAGTTATGCAAAACATTGATGGTGCAATAAAATGTGGAGTGTTCATGTACAAGTATGTGAACTGTATTGTGTCAGTCAACAAAAGGTATGTGATGTCTTTCAATTTTTTTGATTATATTTTTTCTGATTATCTAGTTAATTTCTACTATTGCTACACATTCTCCTTTATTTAATGTCATTGATTTTTTAAAATAAAATTGTTTATTTATAGTAATAATTATTATATAGTTAAATATGAATTGTCTTGTGCTTTTGTTTCTTTCCTTTTTAGAAACATTAGAAACATTAGAAACAAATCATCTACATTTTGTTTGTTTGTTTTTTCTTTTATCAATTTTAAGTTGTAGTGCTTTACAAATATAATTTGTGCCTTGCAAAAGTATTTACCCCTTGTAAAACTTGTACAGTATACATTTTGCAGTGTTGTAACCCAGACCTAATTTGCACTTGCATAACAAAATGTTAATGTTGGTATCAAGTCTATTTCTAAGTTTGACCTGCATTTGGCTTGATCCCTTCTTGGTCTCTGATCAGTTTAAGAATTGTTTATTGCCATCTGCATAATATTAAGCCACGACCATAATTCTGTGTAGACCTCTTGGGGTGATGAGCAGTCTTTATAGCTTGTTGATAGAATTGTTGGAATACATTTCACAGCATCATGTATTGTCATATTTTTTCCTCTAGGGATGGTTGTGATCTGTGAGCAAGGCTACAGCACACTGGACTGTGGTAAAAATACTTTGTCCTTATAGTTGTGCTTTATTGCTTTTGATGTACTTTTGCTGTTGCACTAAGAATGGTTTACTGGTGTCTCTGTACAGGAAATGATTCTATTAAGATCATAAATGCAAACTTCGGGCGTGCTGATTCTATGACTTGTTCAAATGGACTCCCCTGTAATGCAACCTACAACACTAACTGCTACGCTAAAAACACATCCTCAATTGTGGCAGCTCAGTAATTATTATTATTATTATTATTATTATTATTATTATGCTTGTTTATTTTAGGAAATCTTTTACTTATGAACTTGGTGTCCATTAGTCCGAGAGGGCAATATAACATTTTGCTTGTATTTAAAGGTGTAATGGACAGAAAAGATGCACCTTGGAAGCATCTTCCACCATATTTACAGATCCTTGCAATGGAACTTCTAAATACCTCACTGTGTCCTACAGGTGCACTCCAACTCCTAGTGAGTAATCTACACTCAGTAAACCTGAAATAAATAAAGAGCTTTGACACATGTACTATGGTTATACACTTAACGTGGCCTTAGTTTTCAATAAGCCATGATTCTCACAAAGACATAGAATATTAGAAGTTAAATATTAGTATAGTTAAAATGTGCATTCATTACCTTTTATTCATCGTAAACATTAATAAACAGTCATGCTTATTACTGCAGTGTTAGAAAGATTTTTTAGAAAATTAGATTAAAATTAGTATTGTTATTAGAAATGCTAATAACAATAAAAGTATATAAAATATGTTTTTTTATTTAACATTTGACCTGTCTTCTGCAGAGGAAATTGTGACCTGTGAAGGAAGTACTGCTAAGCTGACATGTGGTTTGCACTTTTCCATGATTTTTTTCATATATTATATTATATTATATTATATTATATTATATTATATTATATTATATTATATTATATTATATTATATTACAAACAAGGTGAAACCTTGGATTGCGAGCATAGTTCCGAAAGAATACAGACAGAGCATTGTTTCTGTGTGTGTGTGTGTGTGTGCGCGTGCTAACAGCAACACTGCTCTGTCTGAAAACTTCTTTAACATGGAACCTCTCTAATGACACTCACATGCTAATGGAATCCATACTGTAAAGTAAAACTTTAACCTGCAATATGAGAGAGAAGAACCATTGGCTCAGTCGTGATCATGTGACGGCAGACAAAACACATGCCTACTACTTGTATGTCAAGACCTCGCTCGTTTATTAAATTAAAATTTATTTTTTTTAATTTGCTTGTCCTGCAAAACGCTCACAGACCAAGTTACTCGCAATCCAAGGTTCCACTCGATATTATATTATATTATATTATATTATATTATATTATATTATATTATATTATATTATATTATATTATATTATAGGAATATCACACAAAAAATACTGTTGTACTGCATAGTAGCACAACTGTGGTGCAGTCATAAATATTAATGCTGTGCTGATATACAGACCATACTGACCTACTTTCAATTATCCTGGCGACCAATATATAGTGTAATGAATGATTGTTACATTACACTGTTACAGAGTGATACATATAATCCTGTTATGCTCTATATCACCACTAATGGAAAGTTTCTCATCTAATCAGATTAATACAGGAGCTAACTATTGTATGAGATGTACATAATAATTTTTAAGCATTATTTATAAAAGCTTTTAAGACAATATGCTATTAGCACCATATCTTAATTTTAGGTGCTCAGCATATAATGATCATCAGCGCTAATTATGGCCGAACCAGTTCCACCACCTGTTCTTCAGGACGACCTGCCAGTCAAATCTCTGACACAAAATGCAATGCATCTGATTCACTAAACAAAGTTAAAGCTAGGTAGGTAAAGTATAACCTGAATTGTGACCTACAGTATATGACCATCACATACTGTAGGATTGCTATCATTAACATACATTACTGATATTGATGGAGACAAACCGAAATCCTGTTTTCTCACAGATGTGAAGGAAAGTGCAGCTGTGAGGTGCCTGCTACCAATGAAGTCTTCTCTGATCCCTGCTATGGCACTTATAAGTACCTGACAGTTGCATACTCCTGTAATTAACTGTAAGTTTTCCTCTGTCATTTATATGAAGAATATCAATCACTCACTCACTCATCATCTATATACAGGGTTGCGGGGGGCCTGGAACCTATCCCAGTAGTCTTAAGGCACAAGGTGGGGTACACCCTGGACAGGGTGACAATCCATTACAGGGCACAAACTCTGGGCAATTTTAGGAACACCAATTAGACTAATCTGCAGAACTTTAGACTGTGGGAGGAAACCGACCAACCTGGCCAGGAATCAAACCCAGACCCTGGAGGTGCAAGGCGACAGTGCTAACAACTACACCACCGTGCCAGCTTATATGAAGAATATGATTTTTTTTATTTATTTGGTGGTAACTGTAATCACACAACTCATGTTTTGTATTCTTACTAATTGATAAGAGACTGCAAACACATATCTCAGTGAATTTAAATTCCAAGATGAGTAAAAAAAAAAAGTCCATTAAAAGAGATACAAATTTAACTGTGCCCAATCTAACATTGTTACATATTGTTACATCATGCTAATATTTTATTAAATTCAAAACAATGATACAAAACATCCTAAATAAATAAATCTAATTACATTTTCTATTTTAAAAATCAATGTATTTAATCTGAAACATTTCACATCTTAAATTCAACACATAAAGTGTGAAGCATGTTTTAACTCCCTTTTTTCCTATTTCTATTTACAGAATAACTCATGGGATTTTCTCCTCTGTGGCCCTTCTGCAGTCTGAAAAAAGTAACTAGATCAGAGTTTTAATCATGCAGAGATGTGATTCAGTTCAAATGTTTTAGCGTTGGTGCACCTAAAATGTTCATGCTATGTAATCAATTGAACTTAATGATTTACTTTGATATGTAATCACTTCCTTTTAAAGTAATGCACTTTATTAATGATTGTGCATTAAAATATCTTCAAAATGCAAACACAATGTGGATTAGAGTTGTATGAATTCTTTGGTGCATGAATGTGACAGGGAATTTGTCATTTGGAATTTGCCAAAAGTAATATTCAGTCTCACCTGATCTGTAAAGCTGAGCGTGTTCAGTAGCAATTAATATGTAGATGAGGGCTCACAACTCCAGCCTGCCCAGTTCAGTCTTGAAATGGGTTCAGTATAAGTAGAATTTCTGTACATGTTCACCAGTTTCCTCCTAGTAGTGGATTTACTCATTCAAATCGGCCATAGGTGTGGATGATTAAAGACTCATTGATGCATGTGGGGAGCAAAGGCTAGAACAGTATCAGAATACACATCTTGCTGAGGATGAGACTGCTTGGCCGGAGCCTGGTCAGAGTACCCATGATGACCCCTATCTACTGTTAAAAGTACCTACAATGGGCATGTGAGCATCAGAACTGGCCTATGGAGCAATAAAAGAGGGTGGCATAGTTTAATGTATCAGGTTTTCTTTTACATCACATGGACACCTGGGAGTATACGTTGTGCTTTCCTTGGAAAAAGATGGCATAAAGATGCACTATGGAAACAAGGCCAGTGAAGGCAGTATGATGCTCTGAGAAGTCTTCTGCTGGGAAACCTTGTCTCCTGGCATTCATTTAGATGTCACTTTGATGTATACCACCTAATTCACCTAAAGAGTGTTTCAGTGCAAGTACACCCCTTCATGGCAATGGTATTCCCTAATAGCAGGAGTGTCTTTCAGGTGTATTGCACTGCAAAAAAATGGTCATGTATGGTTTGAGGAACATGGCAAAGACGCAACAAAGGTGTTGCCTTGACCTCCACATTTTCCAGACCTCAGTCCGGTCAATCAACTGTCAGAAATACAAACAAGTCCAATCCATGGAGGCACCACATTGCAATTTACAGGATCTGCTGTTAATGTCTTGGTACCAGATACCACAGCCACCTTCAGAGGTCTTGGGGAGTCTATGCCTTGATGGGTCAGGGCTGTTTTGGTGGCACAAGGAGGACCTACACAATGTTACACAGGGAGTTTAATGTTAAGCCTGATCTGTATTAGCAATGATGAATGACCCTATGATTTCTACACACAGCTGGTCTTGATGTTTCTATTTTTGGTCACAAGATGGCAGTAATGAACCATTCTTCTACTGAATTAAAGTGAAGTAATCTTGCACTGGGAAAGTGGTTTCCTCAGGATACAGTATACCCACTGGCGTACAACTGAAAATGCAGCAATGCTAGTACAAATCCATGTTTTGTCAACTCATTTATTCCTCAAATTTCACCGCTTTACCACAGTGTAAGTGGTTAAAAGCACTATTTTGATGCTGGTGTCATTTTTGTCAATCAGGCATTTCCAGGCATTTTTTATTTTTTTTTAGGATTTGTAGGCTTCAAATAGAGATGTTCCGATACCATTTTTCCCCTCCCGATACCGATTCCAATACTTGGGCTCAGGGTATCGGCCGATACCGAGTACTGATTCGATACCTGGGTGTATATCTATACAGTGTCTATATATGTATATATATATATATATATATATATATATATATATATATGTATATATATATATATATATATATATATATATATATATATAGCATTTCTTTTTTTAAGTAAAATACTACTAGCCCTGTGTAACGGGTTCGACCCTAAGTGCACGGGCGACACCATGAAACACGGACACGGACACTCGCGCAGCTCGTTCACGCGCTCCTCTCGCGGAGATCAAAGGCGCTCCGCTTTTTAAAGTCTCTGGAGCGCATCACATCGCCCCGCTCTTGTGCCACTGTCTCTCATAAAATCCACCGCGTCGCAAAGTCCAGCTTCTGAACAGTCAGACCCCGAGCTACACTCCCCGCTGTGTTTTATAGCGCCGGGATCATTAGCGGCGATAGCTCATGGGCCGTTGCCTGATTCTGCGACTCTGCTCCTTCACATACCTAAAGGGGGGAGAGGCCGCCTAACTAGTGAGCTTCGGAGTGAGCGAAGAGCGATATCAATTTGGGCGCACGCCGTGACACTCTGTACGTAAGCTAAGCTAGCAAAGCTAGCCGGCATAAATATGTTATGTTTAGGAAAATGGTATCGTTTATCATTTACATGCTTGTAAAGAAAGCAACGTTACATGACAGAACAGTTTTCAGACAAAACTAAAAATAACAAAATAAATGTAATGTAGGTGTAACGGTTAACCACTAGATGGCGCCAGAGCGCCATTTATATTTATGTTGTGTTTTGAGTTGTAGTTTTGTTTTTCCGTTCAGTTTGACTTCAGTTCCCGGTTTGCACCTCGGTCAGGTGACGTAGAAGCTCACCTGAACCGAGGGAAGTTAATTTGATTAATGTTTTATGTTTAGTTCTATAAATAGCCTGGCTGGACTCCAGTCAGGCGTCTGGCAACCGTTCATTTACGTTAGTTTGTGTTGGAGTGTTTTTGTTTAATTTTGGAAATAAAGAACATTGTTAACCGTCAGCTTGCCTCCGCGATCATGCCTCGCACCCATTCCAGACGCAGACAGAGAGGGAAGCGTGACAGATTGCCAGACCTACCAAGAGGCATGGCGGAGGATCCCCTCCTGAAGTTTTTTGGGGGGGGCGCAGTGGCCATCTTGCCCGAGCTGACGAACTGGCGGGACAGCGAGGAGGAGTACTACGGCTGGGACTATAACATCGGGCTGGTAGAGGACGAGGAGGAGATGTACCGCAGCTGCGAGTACAGATTGCTGGAGGAGCAGGAGCACCTACGAGAGAGCAGCGAGGAGAGAGAAAGAGAGACACCACAAAGCTGGGAGGGCTGCAGGCTCGCCATTCGGCGGACGCCATTCAAGGGCGACGCGGCACGGGGTCACATGGTTCCCCGCACTGGCCGGAAGAGAAGGGCGAGGAAGCCCAAGTACGGCGGTGACGAGGGGGAAAGAAAACCCCAGGCAGAGCAGCAGCAAGGAGAGGAGGAGCTCATGTGGTGGATTCCGGAGCCGGAACGGGTGAGTGAAATGCTGGAGCATATTAAGGAGCTCCAGCAGATGATCCTCCACTTCCGGGATGACCGCGAAGCGGGCTCGGAGCTTTCTCCTCTCTCGCCAACACTCAGCAGCGAGCTAGCGTGTCAGCAGCCGCTGCCCGACGCACCGCCACCTTCCAGCTTCGAGGACAGCGAGCCAGAGTGTCTACAGCTGCTGTCCGACGCACCCGTCTTACTGCCGCCTTTCGGCTTTGAGGACAGCGAGCCAGCGTGTCAGCAGCTGCTGTCCGACGCACCCGTTTCACCGCCGCCTTCCAGCTTCGAGGAAAGCAAGCCAGCGTGTCTACAGCTGCTGTCCGACGCACCCGTCTTACCGCCGCCTTTCGGCTTTGAGGACAGTGAGCCAGCGTGTCAACAGCTGCTGTCCGACGCACCCGTTTTACCACCGCCTCCCGGCTTTGAGGACGACGTTGAGCCGTCGTTGAGAGCCGTGCACGCTCCAACGCTGCAGGAGAGCGCCGTGCACGCTCCAACGCTGCCGGAGAGCGCCGGGCACGCTCCAACGCTGCAGGAGAGCGCCGTGCACGCTCCAACGCTGCAGGAGAGCGCCGTGCACGCTCCAACGCTGCAGGAGAGCGCCGTGCACGCTCCAACGCTGCAGGAGAGCGCCGTGCACGCTCCAACGCTGCAGGAGAGCGCCGTGCACGCTCCAACGCTGCAGGAGAGCGCCGTGCACGCTCCAACGCTGCAGGAGAGCGCCGTGCACGCTCCAACGCTGCAGGAGAGCGCCGTGCACGCTCCAACGCTGCAGGAGAGCGCCGTGCACGCTCCAACGCTGCAGGAGAGCGCCGTGCACGCTCCAACGCTGCAGGAGAGCGCCGTGCACGCTCCAACGCTGCAGGAGAGCGCCGTGCACGCTCCAACGCTGCAGGAGAGCGCCGTGCACGCTCCAACGCCGCCGCCCGGCTTCGAGGACAGCGAGCTAGCATGTCAGCAGCCGCTGTCCCACGCACATGTTCTGCCGCCGCCTCCCGGCTTTGAGCATTATCCAGGGCCGTCGTCGAGCGCACTGCACGCTCCAACGCCCGCGTCGAGCGCACTGTACGCTCCCACGCCGTCTACGAGCGCAGTGACCGCTCCCACGCCGTCTACGAGCGCAGTGACCGCTCCCACGCCGTCTACGAGCGCAGTGACCGCTCCCACGCCGTCTACGAGCGCAGTGACCGCTCCCACGCCGTCTACGAGCGCAGTGACCGCTCCCACGCCGTCTACGAGCGCAGTGACCGCTCCCACGCCGTCTACGAGCGCAGTGACCGCTCCCACGCCGTCTGCGAGCGCAGTGACCGCTCCCACGCCGTCTGCGAGCGCAGTGACCGCTCCCACGCCGTCTGCGAGCGCAGTGACCGCTCCCACGCCGTCGTTGAGCGCAGTGACCGCTCCCACGCCGTCGTCGAGCGCAGTGACCGCTCCAACGCCTGCGTCGAGCGCCTCTCCAGCTCTGCAGCAGCCGAGCGCCTCTCCAGCTCTGCCGCCGCCGAGCACGCTTCCAGCTCTGCAGCAGCCGAGCACTTCTCCAGCTCTGCAGCCGCCGAGCAATTCTCCAGCTCTGCCGCCGCCGAGCACTTCACCAGCTCTGCCGCCGCCGAGCACGCTTCCAGCTCTGCCGCCGCCGAGCACGCTTCCAGCTCTGCCGCCGCCGAGCACTTCTCCAGCTCTGCAGCAGCCGAGCACTTCTCCAGCTCTGCAGCAGCCGAGCACTTCTCCAGCTCTGCGGCAGCCGAGCACTTCTCCAGCTCTGCGGCAGCCGAGCACTTCTCCAGCTCTGCAGCCGCCGAGCACTTCTCCAGCTCTGCAGCCGCCGAGCACTTCTCCAGCTCTGCAGCCGCCGAGCACTTCTCCAGCTCTGCAGCCGCCGAGCACTTCTCCAGCTCTGCAACCGCCGAGCACGCTTCCAGCCCAGCAGCCGCAGAGCATGCCTCCAGCCCCGTCACCCAGCCTCCTGGATAGGAGGCTAGAGGTAGAACATTGGGGTGGGTGTCCGGGGCCTCCGGTGATGCTCCGGAGGAGCATTTTTGGGAGGGGGGGTAATGTAACGGTTAACCACTAGATGGCGCCAGAGCGCCATTTATATTTATGTTGTGTTTTGAGTTGTAGTTTTGTTTTTCCGTTCAGTTTGACTTCAGTTCCCGGTTTGCACCTCGGTCAGGTGACGTAGAAGCTCACCTGAACCGAGGGAAGTTAATTTGATTAATGTTTTATGTTTAGTTCTATAAATAGCCTGGCTGGACTCCAGTCAGGCGTCTGGCAACCGTTCATTTACGTTAGTTTGTGTTGGAGTGTTTTTGTTTAATTTTGGAAATAAAGAACATTGTTAACCGTCAGCTTGCCTCCGCGATCATGCCTCGCACCCACTCCAGACGCAGACAGAGAGGGAAGCGTGACAGTAGGTTCCTTGGTTTTGTATGAAAATAGAAAGTAGCAAGAGTGAAAAAGTTACCAAAAGAACTCTTATTCTCCAGCACACTCAGTAAAACCTAACAGCTGTTTAACATATAGTGCTGTGCAAAATACCTAACCAATGAAGCTTTTAAAACATTTCTACATAAAAGGAACTGGTAAGGAGCATGTACGAGTTATACAGTACAATAAACAAAGTCAATATTTGGTGTGAAAAATATTTGCTTGAAAATAATCAGTACAAATTAGATACAAATTTGTGCAGTTTTTGTGTGCGTGTGTATGTGTGCAAAGTGGTTAAGGTATTGGACTATTGATTTGGACGTTCCCAGATTAAAAGACATTTGCACAGTCCTGTATGTAAAAAATCCTTCTTTCAAAAAGTACCAGGTAACCTAGATCTCTCTTTGGTCTAGTATGAAAGAATATAGTATGATGTATTGCGACTGAAACTGGACACAGATACATTAGTGTATTAAATTCAAATTTTATTTGTCACATACACAGTCATACACAGTATAATATGCAGTGAAATGCTTACACGACCGACAGTGACCTTAAAAAGAAAATAAGAATAAAATAAAATATTGTACGTAAAATAAATAGCAATAAAAGGAAATACTAAAGAAATAAATTTAACTAGTAAAATAAACTGTACAATAAGGGCATAATATTAATACCATTACAGTAAGATATTAATGCAACTTTTCTATGTGCATATTCTCTCAGAGTATACATATGAGTGTATATACAGATGCATCTCAATAATTTTTAATATCATTGAAACGTTGATTTATTTCAGTAATTCCATGCAAAAAGTGGAACTCATATATTATATAGATTTATTACACACAGATTGATATGTTACAGGTGTTTATTTCCTTTCATTTTGATGATTATGGGTTATAGAGTCAGAAAAAAATTTATACACACATTTTAATATTTAATTTATTGCTATACGTTTTATAAAATGATATTATAGTATTATTAATATTATATTAACATAATTGACATCATACTATTTTTCTTTTCCTGAAGTATGAATACATTTTTAGACTGCCATATACAGTGCTCTCCACAATTATTGGTACCCCTGGTTAAGATGTGTTCTTAGGCTTCTAATGAATTAATTTTCTTTTAAAACAATATAGAACCACAATGCAAAAAAAGAGAAAACCAACTTTTAATTAAAGTACAATTATTCAGGTGAAAAAAATCCATATTAAGGCATTTTTACATGATATCATGTGTGCCATAACCATTAGCGCCCTGCCCACAAGACAGCACCTTCACAAGATTGGAGAGACCAGATAGAGGGATCTTTAACCATTCTTCTTAGCGCAATCTTTCTAGATCATCCAGCATCTTGGGTCCTCTCTTATGCACTCTCCTCTCCAGCTCACCCCTTACGTTTTCAATTGGGTTGAGGTCTGGAAACTGAGATGACCATGGGAAGAGCTTGATTTTGTGTCTGCTGAATCATTTGCTGTAGATTTCACCACTTGTTTGGGATCATTGGGATGACCCATCTTCAGCTTTCTGACATCAGGTTTTGATTTAAAAGGCCCAATTTTTAGGGATGCCAATAATTTTGGAACAGTGTAATGTTTTATAACATTGTAAGACAATGTAATCTAATAAGAAGATTCCTGTGCCTCACTGTGCTTCCTCATGCCTTCTGTGGTAACACCTTCTATATCTAGACGAGGATACATCCAAATGGCTCCTGTCTGCTAGAACCCTGTTGTTTAATCAGGAGAATGCAAATGTATCTCCTCACACCTGTCTGTCTCCAGGTCCATCTATGACTGACATGTTAATGACTGGTTCTTTTGATGTTCTGGACGTAGCACCGTTTAAATGTGCTCTCTTTGCTGAGAATAAACAGAGATCTTCAGACATCATGCCTGCGTGTGTGTGTGTTTGCCCCCCCCCAGGTCGATCGCGCCCGGACCGGTAAGTGTATCAAGGTGCAGCAGACACAACAAGAAATAACTCTTCTTCCCTTAGCTTAAAACTTAGCTCGGACACACTTCTTCTACATTTTAAACCTAACAAACAGGTGATTTTATATTTTTAAAAAAATACTTTTTAGTCTTAGATTTCTTTAAAAAAAAATTATTCGCTTGCGTTAAAGGTTAGATTTTTCAACAATTTTCAGTGTGATAATGTGTATAAACACATATTTCTTTTTGTTGTCAGCGTCTTGTGTAAATAAAACAATATATAAAATAATATTTAGATACTTTCTACGCGGCGGCACGGTGGTGTAGTGGTTAGCACTGTCGCCTTGCACCTCCAGGGTCTGGGTTCGATTCCCTGGCCAGGCTCGATTCCCCTCTCTGTGTGCATGGAGTTTGCATGTTCTCCCCGTGCTTGGTGGGTTTCCTCCGGGTACTCCGGTTTCCTCCCACAGTCCAAAGATATGCAGGTTAGGCTAATTGGCGTTCCCAAAATTGCCCGTAGTGTGTGATTGGGTGTGTGAGTATGTGTATGTCTGTGTGCCCTGCGATGGATTGGCACCCTGTCCAGGGTGTACCCCGCCTAGTGCCCGAAGTCTCCTGGGATAGGCTCCAGGTCCCCGCGACCCTGAACACAGGATTAAGCGGTATAGAGAATGAATGAATGAATGAATACTTTCTACGCTTTGTTTGTACAGAAGTCGCTGAAAAAAAATAAGACGAATTTGCCAGAATTTGCAAGCATAGCCGATTATCAACAGAAAACCTCCACGGTATAATAGACGGTTTACATTGGGGCCGCTTTCGAAACCGAATCATCTCTGCGAATAGTTCTAGTATCCAAGGCTACTTCCTTTGAACCAGCTCTCCGAATTTAGAACTGTCCTCACAACAGTTTCGGTTTGCGCATCTATTGTACGGCTTTGTCCAATCGAACGCTCCAGAAGAAATAAATGCGCATGCACATGCGCAGTGACGGGGAAACAGGGCGAACCGGATTCTCAGCACGAGGTGGCTTTTTCACTCTGAAATCTGCAGTTTTCTGCATAGTGACAGCGTTTTCAAGCGCGCGCCTTAGGGTGGTGCTCACGAGCACAGGCAGGCGCTATGTGACCGTGACGTAAGCGGGCCTGAAGGCGGAAGTCAAATCATCAACAACCCCTCCGTCAGTGAGGACTCTTTTTTGGGAGACGGACACGAACGTTGTTGAGGTGCGTTTGTGTGTTTTGAACAGAAAAGAAACCCCTTTAGCAAACATGTCTTTGTTTGGGAAGTTGTTCGGGAGCGGGGGGAAAGGGGAAAAAGCCCCGAGTCCTCAGGAGGCGATCCAGAAACTCCGCGAGACCGAGGAGATGTTGACGAAGAAACAGGATTTTTTGGAAAAGAAGATTGAGGCGGAACTGCTAACGGCGAAGAAGAACGGCACGAAAAACAAACGAGGTACGCATTGAACCGTAATTAAAGATGATTGTTTCGATAATTACCTGAGCTCTAAGCTCTTAATAATTGTTGTTGGTCGTCAGTAGTTAGGCGTCAGGTTGGACACCTGCCTAATAACCTGTACAGACTCCAGCAACAAGGCCGGTCCCAAAAGGAAATGTTATTACTCAGCACTTACAGCGGGGTATATGTGTGAATGTATGTGTTTGTATGCGCCATTGACAATATTAACCGGTCTTTTAAAACCTCTTCAAACCCTCTCACTTTGTTCTGTCACGTTTAATTTTCTAGGGAATCCCCCCGTGTCTCATGTCCTCATTGAAATATTAATCTTTACGAGCAAGACGTCATCATTAGTAACGTTCACGTGATCATTTGTGACGACCAAGATTCTCCCCGCCTTTATTTGTTCATTCAGAGTTATATCAGTATATTAAGATTAGGATGACAACAATATGTGGAGAAATAATAGTAATAAAGTGGTACAACAGTTATAAAGTGTATAAAAGGGTCATAAGTTATGACAAATGTTTATAGTTCTAATGGCTTTCTTGTGTTTGTTCTTAAAATGCTTCAAAGTCTCATCTCATCCTCGTGGGTTTACTTTGAGAACTTTTACAATTATAGAGATGAAAGTTGATGTTCTTGTTGATGTAACTGTTTGAAATAAGAAGATATATATAATAAAAACTTGTTTGTTTTATTTTGTGAAATTTTTATTTTGTACTGATACTGAGGTAGTTTTTTCATATGTTACCCACAGTGCTGTTCTGTGTGGTTTCCTACGTACCCCACAATGCGATACAGACTGTTGTTGCAATGCATGTAAGAAGTATACCTCACTTCCACCCTAATTAAAAGTGCTTGATGCAGCAGTGCTTCAATCCTCAGACTTACCTCTGTATTACTTTTCCAGCTTTATTTCTATCAAACCCAGCATTATCTTATCTTTTCATAATTGCAGTCTGGAACTTCTAGTTCAACATTAGTTTTTTTCTGCTACGGCTGGATTTATCATTATCGTGACAGTAAACATAATTTTCTCACTAATATTACAACAATCAAATTTTTTTATGTTATGTGACCAGTCAGTTTTGTTCTTTATTAATCCTCATTGTATTAGGACTAGCAGTGCTTACCTGTGATATCGACATGGCAGGCAACTACCAACTTCTCAAACATAGAACAGAAATGTGGCATGAGCACACAATTATCACCCCAATTGTTGACAGTCATTACAAACAAAGGTTGAAGTTAATGAACTGGCATGTTAAGTGTTTAACAATGCCTCTCTGTTTAAAGTCAAGTAAAAAAATTTCGTTTGCTCAGTATAACAGAAAGCGTATGAGGAACGGAATATATGGAAAGCACGCAGGCGATTAAACAAAATGCAATAAAATGACCGATTGCTGTGTTTGTCTACTTCCTCAAGCTGCACTCCAGGCCCTGAAGAGGAAGAAGCGTTATGAAAAGCAGCTGGGTCAGATTGATGGCACTCTGTCCACCATTGAGTATCAACGAGAAGCTTTGGAGAATGCCAACACGAACACAGAAGTGCTTAAGAACATGGGCCTTGCCGCCAAGGCCATGAAGAATGCTCACCAGAACATGTACGTTATTTTCCGTGCGATCAGACACCCTTTTCAATCCCAGCTGTGCATAAACTGGAGCTAAATTATATTAAGTAAATCACCTTTTTATATAATAGGAATATTATTATTAGTAAATTAACTGCTCTTGTGTTGTTATTTTAGGGATATAGACAAAGTGGATGAGCTCATGCAGGACATCACAGAACAGCAGGAGCTGGCACAGGAGATATCTGATGCTATTTCGAAACCAGTCGGCTTTGGAGAAGAGTTTGACGAGGTACCGAGATTCCTCTTTTTTTTTTTTTTTTTTTAACTGTAATTGTTGTGAGTGCAAAATGTGAACCCTTGTAAATTCCCAAGGTTTTGCAATAATGCTGTGAAATTCCTAACCGCATTCCTGATGAATGACACTTTTCTAAATTAAGAACATTTTCTACAAGTAAGAGTAAAGTGTAAACATGTAGAGTTCCACATGTTTACACTTTAATCTTACTTGTAGAAAATGTTCTTAATTTAGAAAAGTGTCATAACTCTTAACTCATAACTCTTATCCTGTTATGGACAAATAGGCTAGAGTGGAAATGTATTTCTTTTTCTTTCAAGGAAGTAATTACTTAAGGAAAAGAATTGTCAAATTTGCCCTAAAATCAGCACTGAATTATTTATATGGTGTTTTCCGTTTTCTAGGATGAATTGCTCGCTGAACTTGAGGAGCTAGAACAGGAGGAACTGGACAATACCCTGCTGGAAATCAGTGGCCCAGAGAACGTCCCACTGCCCAGCGTGCCTTCGAGTTCATTACCTACCAAACCAGGTAACGCAAACACCAGCAGGAATACCGTATTCATAAACTGATTGTCGACTTGATGTACAGTACGTCTTGTCAAAGTCAAAAAGTCTTGCACATGCAAAAAACTGCTGTAGAGCAAGGATGTTTTAAAAAAAACTTTGTACATTACATAAATACTATAAAAACAGTAAAAAGTTTAATTAATTAAACAAAGTGAATAATTGGGCAGCACTGTTGTGTAGTGTTTAGCACTGTGACCTCACATCCCCAGGATTGAGGGTTCGATTCCTGCCTCCAAGGACATGGAGATTAGTCTAATTGGCATTCCCAAATTGTGTGTTTCTCTTTCTGCTTAAAATTTAGTCTTGGATACAGTTTGTGCTATAAAAAATTTGTGTAGGAAAATAGCTGCTTAGCTTTCCTGAACATCCTACAGAACCAACAGCAGTTCATCACACCTGCTTCTTTTTTCATGCGTGCAAAACCCAGAAGCTTTCTTTCTTTCTATCGTTCTTTTTTGTCTCAAAGGTGGTCTTTTACGTAATATGCTCCTTTCTTTTCTGGCCTACAGATATTTTCCTGTAAGATTTTTTTTTGCCCGAATACTAGTGTTTGGAAATCAGAATTGTTTTTTCCACGTAATAAAGTCATAACATATAAAAATTTATAAAATTGTTTTACAAAAAACTTTTGCACAATACTGTAGTTATTCGACTTTGCATAGTCAGGCAGCGTATTGAATAATGTGTTTTCTCAAGATCTCATTTCTCATATCATTATCGGATCAGAATTTAAATAGTAACTATTTATATTTCGAGTGGCTTAATGTAAATTACAGGAAAAGTTATAAATTATAAGTGAAATCGCATGTTTAGGAGTCTTCTAACCATCCCTCTCCTGTTCTTCTACCTACAGCCAAGACTAGAAAGGAGGAGGATGATGATGAAATGGAGGAGCTGAAAGCTTGGGCATTGTGAACCAAGCCCACACATCCGGACTGTCTAATCACTCGTGTGGTGGACTGATGTTCAGAGTTGATTTGGACACCTTTAGAGGGTTAACGTTGCAAAACCAATTGTCTAGGAAACTGTAGCTCAAATGAATGGCTTAGGTATTTCCCCATCTTCTCCCCCAATTAATAAATGAATAAATAATAAAAGTCAACTGTCCAAATTGATGTAAAAGAAGCTACGAAAGCAAAACAATGAATTTGATGCAAACCCAAGTCAACCAATGTTTGCTTACAGATATTTTGATGTTCTTCTCTTGCCATTGCTCATTATTTCTCCACTTGAATTTGGAATGTAATTGTACAACACCCCACTTCAAGACATCTACCTCTATCTGTTTATTAAACACCGAAAAACAAGTGGGAATCATGTCGTCCCTGTAGCCTGTCTGTGTGGGGATGTATCAGGATTACACCAATCCACTCATAGCTTTATGTTCTCATGGTGATGACAATAATTGTTTATATAAAAGAATTATGTCTTCTGCATGCTTGATTTAAGAGCCACCGTTCTGAAGTTTCTTCACTGACTGTTAAGATGCAGAGAATAGATTCGGGTATGATTATATTCCAAGGTCGATCTGGAAGTGTGTTCATTTTAAGGACTGATATTACATCTAGGAGCATCACAAATACTTTATTCTTTATTGAGGTCTCAACAAAATGCTGTTCCTTACCTGGATCTATCCTGCTGAAATCTCCAAGCATGTCAGTCTAATTCATGTATTACTCTTGATTAGGGTGGAAGGGTTATAAAGTCGCAAACAAACTCTAAAGCATTTTTTTTTTGCCTATTTGAAAAGATCCCACAAGCTTACTATATCTTTTGTAAAGAACCTGGGATTGTACGAGCAAGGTGTGTAACGTGTA
Source organism: Channallabes apus (assembly GCA_030522415.1). Classification (NCBI taxonomy): domain Eukaryota; kingdom Metazoa; phylum Chordata; class Actinopteri; order Siluriformes; family Clariidae; genus Channallabes; species Channallabes apus. The sequence goes on from CM060111.1 coordinate 36,458,967, forward strand.
CATTTGTATGTTTGAGTTTATTCAGATGAAACTTTTATTTGAAAGATCATTAAACTGTTCGATTCTTCGTTGCTGGTGTTTTTGTTCGTGTTAAGGGTTGGGTGGGCTGCTCCTGTCTTAAGCAGGCTCTGTGATACATTTTGCACTGTAAGCATATGGAAATGTATGTGTGCTGCTATGTGCCTTAATAATTGGCATGCTTATGCAACATACGACAGTGACATGACATGTCTTAACATGAATATACTAATGTGTAATACCAGACGCCAAAGGTGCAAGATGCATGTTGCGTTAAATAAATTTGTAGATCCTGCTTTTGTCTGAAATCTGTCCTAAGAGTACTTTAGTTTGAATGTATAAGTGTGTAAGTGTGCTTCGGATCAATCCCCAAAAAATGGTCATGGTTTTCTGCAATAAAGAGAATCAGTAAATGTGATGGCCTCTTGAATGGAAATAGACAATCACAATACTGCATTGTTTTATTTATGAAGTCAGCCTGGACAAATGTCCATTCATGGTTTAGGAATTATCCCTATATCATGGTGATGAAAATGTAATCACTATAAAAACGTGTAATTTCACACACTATCTCGAATAAAGGCTTGGCAGTGGTGAAACTACGCCGGAATAAACCCACCCGCATTCTGATCGTTTAGGCCAGAAGGGCGGTGACGGAGGAATTTATCGGAATGCAGGTAGGAATAAAACACGCTGCCAACCACGTTTTGCGTCGCTGCGCATTTTTGCGTCATAGGCACCCGTCGAAAGTACGCATGCGCAGTCGCGCTCCGCTAGCTGATGCAAGACACTTATGGTGAAAAGGTTCAGTGCTGCTTAGCTGTTTCTTCTCATTAAGGCTCTTTTGAAGACACCGGTTTAATACAGCGACCATGTCAGAAGACGAGGTGAGTTGAAACGACACAGTTTGACATTTTAATCTCCCAGGTTTTCAGTTAAACCAAAATGAACGTGTTAAAGCATGACTTTGGGCCTTGTCAGATAGCTAACTAGCAGTAGCTCTGCTAACGCACAGTGAGGTGCGTTTATTAGCTCTAAGCTGTTACACTGACCTCTTTTTCTCGAACTTTCTCTTTGCTGAATGAGGGTTTGGGTAAAATATGACGTTTAGATCGCTGACGATCTGTGGACCTGTTTTTTTGTATTATTGTTTCCTCTCATGAAACACGTGCTTCATCATTTTTTTTTCAAGTGCTATGGAAGCTAATTTTCAGTTAGCAACCTCGCTGTCTGTAAAAAAAAAAAAAAAAAAAAAGCACTGAAAGCATCCTCCACATATACATACACACACTATACAAATAGAAGCACATGCACATTCAGAATCCTGTTTTGAGTAAGACTGACCATATCTTAATTGCTCTACTCCTGATGTCTCATGTCTCCTTATGCATTATGTAGTGCACTGTATAATGTCTGTAGGTACATACAATATCCAAGCAGTACAGTTACCACCACCATCATTAAATGCAGAAATTAATTTGCACATCTTTTTAGAAAGGCATGTAACCATGATCATCCTCAAGATGTTTAAATTGAGTGTGAATCCTTTCGCAGATCTTATTCGACCCCAGCACGACCAAGAAAAAAAAGAAGAAGAAGAAGCCTTTTATGCTTGATGAGGAAGCCGATGGAGTCAGCGAGGAGACGCAGCAGGCCGAGCCACGGGAGATCGAGCCTGAGGCCGGAGAGGAGCGTGAGGTCGAGCCTGAGGAAGAGGAAGGAAAGAAAAAAGGTGCCTAAATATTATAACCTGTGTCATGGAGCAACATTTTATATTCCTAGTATATTCGTACAAGGAATCAGCAATCACAATTGCACTGTTTCTCCTGCTGACACAAACATCATTTCATCATGCACACAGCACTTCATACTTCATGTTTCAATCAAACTGCTGCTGTCCTATCCACTCACCATATTTTTATCATTTTATATTCTTGTACCTCAATTCTTATAACACAATCTTGTGTTTATATTACATTCCGTGTTACATTAACCTCTTAGTCTTCTGGCTGCTTCCGTCGAGGGGTCGCCACGGCGGATCATATACATGTACATAATTTTATACATGCTTCAACAGTTATCTATGCCCTTTTTAAAACTTAAATTGAAAATTGGTAGCAATGTGTAGTATAATGTTTTCCTTTAAGATGTAATTAGTTGCATTATCGTTGATGCTATCATGTGACTGTGAGAGGCATCATATGCATGTGTATATGTAACTGTTTTTAAGTTATTCTATTTAATATTTTTAATTTGTGCATTTCTAGACTAAATTCTTAAATTTTTATTAGCTCCCAAGCTCTGTGATGTCATCGCTCTGATAATGCATTTTAATAGTGTTGGTGTTATAATGTGCAAAGGCCCGCTTGTTCTTTAAGATATTATTGTTTTCATTTACGCACACACACTACACATTCAACCTACACAACCTACACAAAAGATGATCGGCTCAAGCATTTGCGCCATTACTGCCGGGCCCACCAGAAAAACACGTCCAGCAGCGTCGGGGGATTTTTTTAGGTGTGTTCAAAAGGCACACCGATTTTCTTGACTCGGGCAACAATGTTTTTTAAAGAGGTGTTGGCATGCTCAGAAAGCACACAAGTGTTTTATTGCAAATTCTTCAGTTTAATCTAGTGTCTTTGACGGTGAACAGAATAAGGATTGCTGTTTTGCTTTTTCACAGAGATCACAGATGACCTAGACGATTTAAATTTCTTTAATCAGAAGAAAAAGAAAAAGAAGCCCAAGAAAGTGTTTGACAATGACATCGAAGAAGGCATGAAGGTCTGTAGCCATTTTTTTGGGGTTCCCAACAATTAATTAGTTTTTCATGCAAATAACCCACTTTCTATTGACCATTTTTATGACATAAGGATTGTAGTTTACTCACTTAGTGGCATCCTAAACTGGATTGAATCAACTGGATTAAAATGTATAGTAAATAAGCAGAGGAAACATATACACACACAATCTGCATGTTTAAGTATAAGTGTGATTTATTGGTTCGGTTGACTAGGAGCTGAAGATTGAAGGCGAGCAACCTGAAGCAATGGAAGATGACGACTTGGACTTGATGTTGCCAGCAAAGAAGAAAAAGCCGAAGAAGGTGGAGTTTGTCGAGGAAGGTGATACAGCTGAGAAGGACGACGGTGAGCGAACATTTTTTTCTTTTTTTTTTTTTGTAGTTTAGTTCTCTTAGTGAAATATCTTCATGTCTGTGAACTGTAGATGTATCCAGTTTATTTCTTGATCAGTTTTCCCTTCAGAGTGTTTTTTACTGTTGCTACTTGCTACACTGCACCTAGCAATAAAAAGGACCCTGTGTTTTTAAATTGCATAAATTTTTATCATCATTTAAAAACCACCAAGAATAAGATTTCTTATGTGAAATGTTTTTATTTTGTGATTCATGATCCTTTTTTATTTTATTATTTTCTTTACAGCTCTGGAGGATGATGAAAGTAAAATTTCCGATGGCATCACGTTCAGCTCTCAGACTGGCCCGGCTTGGGCAGGCTCCGAGAGAGACTACACATACGATGAGGTACGTCTGCACACACTGTTTAAATATCCCAGTCTAAGAGACATGCGGCATGTAGGCAATTTTCTAGATTTAGTTTTTCTGTAAACATGATGATAAGAGAACCTTTGTTTGTCAACAGCTGCTAAGTCGCGTATTTAACATTATGAGGGAAAAGAATCCTGACATGGTGGCGGGCGAGAAGAGGAAATTTGTCATGAAGCCACCTCAAGTGGTGCGAGTCGGAACAAAGAAAACATCTTTCGTCAACTTCACGGACATCTGCAAACTGTGAGTGGGAATTACTTGCATGCATTTACCATGTTAGTATTACAGCGAATAGGAAAGACTAACAATTTGCATTTTTGTCTCTGTGCAGGTTGCATCGACAGCCTAAACATCTTTTGGCTTTCTTACTGGCTGAGTTGGGAACAAGGTAAACCCTAGAATTCATTGCATTGCCATGCTGCATGTTTTTATGTCCCACTGTCGTTCTTTGTATTAATGTAAGTGATGTATTTTCTTTCTTTTTCGCAGCGGTTCTATAGATGGAAATAATCAGCTGGTGATCAAAGGCCGATTTCAGCAAAAACAAATAGAGAACGTCTTGAGAAGATACATTAGTAAGTCCCCCAAAATAAAAAAAATAGCCCTTAAGTGTCAGTTTTTTTCACTGTAACGTTCAAATGTCTGAAAATCCTGTGGGGATTTTCTAACATCTAGAGATTATGAACCTTTTTAAAACAAGCCTGAATGCCAGCGTGTGCTGGGCTTTTTGCGCTGTTGTGATACACACTCGCTCAGTCCTTACTTATAACAAACCTGAGGTCTGTGCCGTTTGATTGTACTGTCTAACTAATCAATTTAGCTAGCTGTCTAGATAAATTCATAATTATTCTTATTTTAGTGTTAACAGTGCGTGAATTTCTGACCAGTTTACATTTAAGTGGTAGAACAAACCAGCCCACAACTTTGTCATTGTTGTTTTCACTTCCCCCTGTGACTGAGTCATTATAATTGTGTCCACTCAGAGGCTGCCATAGCAACGTTCCTCTGCATTTTTTTTTTTCCCTTTCCCCCAGGTCAGCTCCAGTTTACTTAAATGTAGAAAGCACAATAAAATGGAAACTACTCATCAAGTTGATTAAGGTTAATTCAGATGAAAATGGCATATTTGTGCTCTTTCGCTTCATTTTCTCTTGTTATATTATACATACAACCCTTTCTGTCTAACAATATGTGCCAAACATGGGTGGCTGTTTCTATGATGGCGTGAATTGTAAAAGGTTTGTCTACCTGCATAGGCAAGATTTAACAGGTGTTGCCACAACAACAGATAAAGGAATGGTTGTCTTTTAATAGAACTGTTAGGTTTTCATTTCATGGAGCTGTGTGCAATAAATGATATGGCTTCGATGTGCAAGTCGATTTGATTGTTGCTATATAAAAGTCTAAATTCCAGGTCTTATAGGCAACTTTGTGTTCTGGTCAAAACATTTAGAATTTATCATAAGTGCTATCTAATACCCTTTTGTTCTCCATTTTAATTTTACAGAGGAATACGTGACCTGTCACACGTGCCGCTCTCCAGAGACCATCCTGCAGAAGGACACTCGGCTGTACTTCCTTCAGTGCGAGACGTGTCATTCGCGATGCTCTGTGGCCAGCATTAAAACAGGTTTCCAGGCTGTCACGGGCAAGAGAGCGCAGCTCCGTGCCAAAGCCAACTAACCAGGCGACCTCTACTCTTTCTGATTCTCCTCTCCATTCCCAAACCCTGCGCTGCCCCATCTGGCCACTTGACCTGCTCAGTTCTAGTTTATTCTCAGTCATGGACTTTTTGGGGTGAACTGATAAAAAGGTTTAGAGTGGTATTTTTTTTTTTGTTGTTGTAATCTAAAAGAAAACATTAAAGTACAATAAGCAGGAGGGCTGGACAGCTTGAGCTACTGGTTTAATGAATTGCATCATCTCTTTTTTTCAGAACGATAACAGCTTTTGATTTAAGAACATGGTGTGAAAAGGCAGGGGGGGGGGCGGCAGAGCATTTCAGACTCGTTTTAAATACACATTGGTAGCAGATTTCGTTCAACTGTTTTGATTTTTTTTGCAGGAATGGTGTAGGTGGAAATCTGACAGTAGCCTGTCTGCTTCTGCTTTTTAAACCAGAACCACATCACAAACCTTTCTAATGACTGATTTAGTTAGCACCCTATTAAAGAAACCTGTTAATGATAAATATTTTTCTGAAGCAGGTTTTGAATAGTTTACATTGTGTGCTTTGATTCAGGCTTGAGGATTTGGACAGCTCTGCTACCTCTGTGACAACCCCATTAGAGTCATAGGCTCTTCTGATTGCTGGGCTTAGGATTTTGTTGATTGTCAGTTATCACACACTATTGAAGGTGACAGCCCCATACTAGTTTTGAACATCTCTACAGAGCAGCCCTGCATAATGCGGAAAAAAACAGAGTTGTATGATTGTGTAGGCTGTAAGAAAAAGAAAAAAATGGGGCAGAAGTTATGACAGTGTTTCAGATGAAAGTAAGATGGGTGTCATTGTTTAAAACTGATTTTTTAATAAAAATGTACTCTATAACAACAGTATGTCTGTCTGTGTGTATTGTACCCGACTAGTTCTCTATAATACTTGTAGCTACTACAAGTCTTGGGTATGATTCTAGACACTAAAGATTAAAATCTAGTATTAGACAGAACGAGGAGTTAACTTGGCGGTATAACTTTTCCATGTAAGTTTCAACATGCACCCAGTTTAAACATGTGCTATTTGTAGACTTTCTCCAGACAACCCTCTGTTTATTGAGCCCTTATATCAGCAGCATAGGGTCATCACTGAAGACTTTATTTTAATAGTATAAAGCTAAATACCTCAAATGTGATAAAGTTTAGCAATATGCCCCCAGAATAGTGTGCATGGGACTGTTTTTAATGATTCTGAGCCATCCCGCCTAGTCCTGCACACCCTCTCGATCGATGGAAAGAAATTAAATAAATTATACCTCCATGATTCTAACCAGTACAAAGCAGTAGTAAAATACTTGAACTTTTTGGTTGGATTTAACAATTGCATGTTTCCAAGCTGAAGGAAGGTACCCTTCTGGGTACCTTTAACATTTCATCTGAAGATGTCAAGTACTGTGCTGAACTTTTAGGCAGGTGTGAAAAAATGCCGTAATGTGTATATATTTTTATTGCCAAAAAATGCAAAGTGAGCAAACAAGAAAAATTTATTTGGTGTGACTACCCTTTGGCTACAAACCAGCATTAATTCTTACATTTAAACAAAGTCAAAGATTTTGTATGATCGGAGTCAGGTTAATGATTAACCAGTTACAGCCTGTTGGGTGCTAATGATCGTCAGTTTCATATGTAAGTTAAAATAGTCATTAACTGAAACAGCTGTGTAGGGGACTTAGGTGAGGATATACCAAGGTGAGTTTATGGAAGACAGTTTCAGGTTCAGGGTTTGACATTGGCAACCGCCAAATGGGGGTAAAATTCGGCTGTTACGGGTAATAACTTTAGTCTCACTGGCCACTTTGGCGGGTAGTTTATTCTTTGGTATGACGACATATTTTTGTTGTAGTTTTCTCTAAAGTCATCCGGTATAATAAACGTAATATTACGCGCATGAATGTAATGAGGACATTTAATGCCTCTCTCTACACAAGTTCACACATGCATTGCGCGCGCGCACACACTTTTACTTCCTGTTTGGTGTGTGTGCATCATTTCCTTAAAGGGCTATTGCTTCTCAACAGGATGACAATGTTTGCCCCTTTCGCATAAGTTATTACTGATTATTTAAAAAAATGTAATCACTATTAAAATCTATTTAGATTTCATGTTGATTGATAGAATATTCATCAATTGATTGAATTACATCACACTATAAAGAGTCAACACAACAAGATAGACCAGAGTCCATTGTCCTAACTCAGAATTCTGATATAATAATACATAACGAATAATAATACCTGATAATAGTACACAACACACTAAAATGATAAATGTTCTGAGATGCTGTATTTTTAATATCAGAATGAGTTCAGTTGTACTGAATGTTATTTTTCAATTTCATGTGGTAAAAGGCTTGAATTTAAGTTCAATAAGCAGAATATACTGTTCATATTTGCATGTTTTTATATTGGGAGTCTTAACAGTACTGAATACTTTACTACTATAGTGATACAGTGGATGCTGTCATTTATAAGTAAATCTACTGTAGATATAACAAACATTAACGTATCATGGTGAAGGAAAAAAAATTGATTTTCTGGTAACAAAATTGTGGCTAGTAAAAAGGCTGAATGGCGAGTGACTCCGGAAATCCACTAGCCACTGAGCAAAAAAGTTAATGTCAAACCCTGCACAGGTTATACACCATGGCAAGTCTGAGCTCAGCAGCAAGATACAAGGTATCTGTAACAGCGAGGTATCTCCCAGATGTCAAAGCAGATTAGGGGTTCAAGATGGACTGTTCAAGCTATTCTGAAGAAGCACAAAAAACAGTCAATATTAAGGCCCATAGACATAGTAGTCAGCCAATGAAACGTAAAGCAGCAGATGAAAGACACATCATGCTTGCTTCCCTTCGACATCAGAGAATGTCCAGCAATTCCATCAGCACAGAACTGATTTAAAAAAAAAAAAAAACACCACCGGGACCCAGGTACACTTATTGACTATCCGGGGAAGAGTGGTATTCATGGTAGAATTGTGGCCCAAAAGCCATACCTCTGCTAATCAACTGTACAAGAAAACAGCAACTGAGGTACACAATAAATAAATGAGGGCATGGTGAAAAAAAAGTTGTATTGTTCGTCTTTGGTTGTATTTGCCTAATAATGATACCTGCTTAGACCAGATAATTATGATTTTTATACACAAAAAAATGAAAGAGGGGTTGCTAACTCTTGAATATAACCTTGACAAACCTCAAGATGTGTACAGGGGAATTGCCATGCTGGATGGAACAGATTTGGGATAGGTCACAATGTTCGAGTAAAGGAAAAACATTGCAAGCAATTCTGTGAGGATGGCATCCATATGGCTGTTAAAAGTCTGATATCAACAGATTTTGGGCCATATTGTAAGTATAATGACAATTAAAAAAAAAGATTAAATATATACTTGCTGGCCAAAAAATTTCATTATTTTGAAAGGGCCAAATTACAAGGCTGCATCAAGCAAAGAAAACAACTACAGGAATTTGACATTACTGGAACTGGGTTAAGAACCCTTCAACACATTATCAAATCCTGAAAGGATTGTCCTGAACTGTCAACTTTGTGATTCAAAAAAATGAATCAAGATTACTTAAACACTTGAAGTTGCATGGTAAAAAAAAAATCAACAATATAAATCTTAGCTATGTTTAAATAAGTGCATTTCTATACATAGTGTAATGAGATCTTACAGAATTGGCACTAAACAGGTTTGGCAATAAAAAAATTGTGAGACTAATAGAGAAGCTTAAATATGCTATGGAGGATAAAGATTGGACATTTGGTTAGAGGTTACGTTGTCTGATGACTCCAGATTGACACTGTTCCAGAGTAATGCACCCATCGTGAGTTTTACATAGTGCCCAATGTCAAGCCTTTTGAGGCAGTGTTATGATCTGGGGTTGCTTCAGTTGGTCATATCTAGACTCAGCAACGTTATGTGGCAAAAAATGAAGTCAGATAATGACCAGGTTATGGTCAATGGAGTTTTTCTTCCCTGATGACACGGGTATATTCCATGACTAAAATTGTGAAAGAGTGGTCCAGAGAGAATAAGGAATCATTTTGACAAATGAACTGGCCACCATATTGTGTGCTATAATCAAAACTAATGGTAATTAAAAAAATTATTTTTTTTGCCTGGCAGTGATTCTCATAATACTTCTATCCACCTATCATGAACGAATTTAAATTAAGAAGAAGAAAAAATACAGGGCATTAATGGCTGAGTGGTAGGTTTTTTTGTTTTGTTTTTTTGTTTGCCTACCATGTAGAAGGCCCAGGTTCAATTCCCACTCAATGCGCAAACCACAGCCAGTGTATGCACTGCCGGCCCCAAGCCTACATAAAATGGGAGGGTTGCATCATGAAGGACATCAAGTGTGCCAAGGTGTTTGCGGATTGGATGGTCCACAGTGATGGCCCATTGACAGGAGCAGCCGAAAGACTTAAATTAAGCTTTAATGGTGTCAAGAGTGAACTAACCTCGGGGACCAGAAGACGTAGCTTTAGCGGTTAGCCCAATGTAGCATGGATGGTAAACCCAAACGCGGAGAGAAGCGAGTAGGCAGGATAACCATGCGGCTTTAATCTAAGGACTCTCACAAAATCGGAGCAAGGGAAAAACACAAATTTAACCCGCGTCCTATAAACACACACGCAATAGCAGAAAGCAGATAAACCAAATTGTGAGTACTCACGGTTTGCTGAAACGACCACCGAAACTGACATGGGCCGAACTCAATGACTGAGCGGTAAGCCATCGTTTGTTTACCTCTTTTATACTTCCTGGTTTGGCGCCCGTCTTACTTCCGGGTCCTAGTGCCGGGCGCAGATTGAGTGTGCATGACAGTACCCCCCTGTCCAGGACTGGCTCCTGACGGTCCTGGGGTGGAGGATACCCTGTGACGGTAGTCCCAAATTAGCTCGGGGTCGAGAATGAACCGGGCCGGGATCCAAGATCGCTCCTTGGGGCCGTAGCCCTCCCAGTCCACCAGGTATTGAGTACCTTTGCCCCGAGGGCGCGAGTCGAGGATTCGGCGCACGGTATAGGCGGGACCGCCATCGATGATCCGGGGGGGAGGAGCTGGGGGGGTGGGTGTAATCATGGGTGAGGTGATGAAGGGCTTGAACTGGGATAGATGGAATACTGGGTGGATCCGGACCGCCGCAGGCAGCTGGAGCCGGTAGGTGACAGGGTTAATCCTGTGGGTGATGTGGTATGATCCGATGAATCTGGGTGAAAGTTTTTTTGCCTCGGTGTGGAGGTGGAGGTTTCTGGTGGAAAGCCATACCTTGTCACCTACATGGTATAGTCGTCCCGGAGGATGTCGGCGGCGGTGTTGGTGGGTATAGCGGGCATTGGCACGTTGGATGGCCCAGTTGGTCGTAATCCAAAGCCGCCGACATCTGCGGACCAAGTGTTGGGCAGACGGTACATCAACCTCCGGCTCTGGGTGGTTGAACACGGAAGGGTTGGAAACCGTAGCATACCTCAAATGGGCTTAGGTTGGTGGCAGAGGAGGTGTGGAGGTTGTGTGACAGCTCAGCCCAGATGAGGTAGCGTGCCCAGCCGCGCTGACGGTCCGCTACGAAACATCTCAGATAGCGCTCCAGTTGTTGGTTGGTCCGCTCCGTCTGACAATTAGTCTGTGGGTGGTATCCGGAGGACAGACTGCAGGTGGAGTCGATCAGACGGCAGAAGGCCTTCCAGAACCGGGCTGTGAACTGGGGCCCTCTGTCCGAGACGATGTCCTTGGGGAACCCATGCAGACGGACTACGTGCTCTAATATCAGTTCTGCTGTCTCCTTTGCTGACGGGAGTCCGGCGAGAGCCACCAGATGCACGATCTTAGAGAACCGATCCACGATCGTGAGGATGGTGTCCTTTCCTTCGGAGGCCGGCAGGCCCGTGATGAAGTCGACGGCAATGTGCGTCCAGGGCCGTCGAGGGACTGGGAGCTGTTGCAGTTCCCCTGGGGCTGGTTGGTTGGTGTTTTTGGCCCTGGCGCACACTGGGCATGCCTGAACGAACTCTTGGACGTCCCTCGTCATGGACGGCCACCAGAAGTCCCGCTGGAGAAATTGGAGGGATCGTCGTGTGCCCGGATGTCCTGAAATCGGTGATGAGTGTCCCCATTGGAGGACCTCGGGTCTCATCACCTCGGGCACGAAGAGTCGTCCAGGTGGCACACCTGCCGATTCGGTCTCTGTGCCTGGCGAACTCTCGTTTCCAGGTCCAGTTGAAGGGGGGCGATGATCCTGGAAGAGGGAAGAACAGACGCGGGGTCCGCCCAGGGAAGGTCCACCTCTAGCTGCCGGGAGAGGGCGTCCGCTTTGGTGTTCTTGGACCCCGGGCGGTATGAGAGGTGAAAGTTGTAATTTTCAAAAAATAGAGCCCACCGCGCCTGTCGTGGGTTTAGCTGTTTGATGGTCTTGATGGTGATGAGATTTTGGTGGTCTGCCCAGATTATGAATGGCTCGCTGACGCCCTGGAGCCAGTGACGCCATTCCTCCAGAGCCCACTTTATGGCCAGCAGTTCGCGGTCCCCTACCCTGTATCGCTGCTGAGTGGAATCAAACTTTCTGGAGAAAAAGCTACATGGGTGTAGCTTTTGATCTGGACCTCGTTGCGAGAGGATAGCTCCAGCGCCCACATCTGAAGCATCCACCTCTACAATGAATGATTTACTGGCATCTGGGTGGTGGAGAATCGGAGCAGTGGTGAAGCGGTGACAAAGTGACCGGAAAGCGGAGACGGCTGCAGGGTTGAGGTGAAAAGGGAGAGATGAAGGACGGGTCAGAGCGGTTAGGGGGGCGGCAACTGTACTGTAGTCCCGGATAAAGCGATGATAAAAGTTCGCAAACCCGAGAAACCGTTGAAGCTGCTTGAGGGTCTTGGGTAGGTGCCAATGACGCACAACTTCTAGTTTCTGCGGGTCCATGGCCACACCCTGGGGCGAGATGACAAAACCCAGGAACGTGGTGGAGCGCTCGTGAAAAGCGCACTTTTCCAACTTACAGTACAGTTGGTGGGCGAGTAATCTCTTTAGAACCGCCCTGATGTGCTGGGTATGTTCTTCCATGGTGCGTGAATATATAAGAATATCGTCCAGGTAAGCGAATGCCCACCGACCGAGCATGTCACGAAGGACATCGTTGATGAGATGTTGAAAGGCGGCGGGGGCATTGCACAGTCCAAACGGGATGACGAGGGTTTCATAGTGTCCGGTGGGGGTGATGAATGCCGTCTTCCACTCATCGCCCTCCCTGATGCGCACCAAGTTGTAGGCGCTCTGGAGGTCCAACTTCGTAAAGACGGTGGCACCAGAGAGGGCGTCCAGGGCTGAGTTGGTAAGAGGCAGTGGATGTCGGTTTTTGATGGTGATGTTGTTAAGCCCCCGATAGTCGACACAAGGGCGAAGTTCACCGCCTCTCTTCTTTACGAAGAAGAACCCCGCGGCAGCAGGTGAGGAGGAGGGCCTGATGGTGCCTTGGCGCAGGGCGTTGGTCACATATTCCTCCATCACCTGCGTCTCTGTGGATGTGAGCGAATAAAGGTGGCTGCGGGGTGGGACCGTACCGGGTTGGAGGTCAATGGCGAGATCGTAGGGACGATGCGGAGGAAGATGGGTGGCTCGCCGTTTGCAGAAGACCTCCGCCAGGTCCCGATACGGCTCTGGGATGGAGTTGGTGTCGACGTCGGGGGCCTCGGACTCCCTAGAGCACGTCCCAGCCGCTGCCCGTAGGCATAGTTCGTTGCAGGTCGCGTCCCACTGGAGGATCCGATTCTGGGTCCAGGAGATGAGAGGGTCATGCTGTAGCAGCCAGGGATGCCCAAGGATGATGGGAGGTGACGAGATGGATGTGACGTAAAAGTTTAACTGTTCATGGTATTGGTTGATGGACACGGTGATGGGTTCGGTTCGGGTGCTGATTGGGCTGGTGGAAAGGCGGCGACCGTCGACAGATGTGATACGAACGGGCTGGGATAACGCCTCGAGTTTTACCCCCAGTTTTTTGGCGTATGAGGAGTCAATGAAGTTACCTGCTGCCCCGGAGTCGATGAACGCAGCGCTTCGGACTCGTTTGTGGCCAACCTGGAGGTGTACCTGAACCGTGAGACGGGAGGAGTTGGTGGTGATGGCGGAGAGACGAAGGTGACCCGGCGAGTGTCTCTCCCTTCTCACCGGGCCTGTGCGTTTCCCGGCCTGAGGGGGCAGGCTGCCCGGTGATGTGTGGCTGACCCGCAATAGGCGCAGAGTCCTTCGCGGAAGCGTCTCTCCCGTTCTGCAGCGGTCAAGGAGGCGCGTCCTAATTGCATGGGTTCCCCGGCTCCTGTGTCAACCACGGCAGGAGGTGGAGAACCGACATGTCCAGGGGTGGTGTAGGTGGCGGAGTCTGCGGGTCGTGGAGTGGTGACGGTGAAGGTGGGTGCAGGCGGCAGGGTGCGAGGGGCTGGCCTCGGGCGAGAGAGAAGGCGCTGGTCGATCCGGAGAGCGAGTTGGATCAAGTCCTCCAAGGTCGCAGGAAGCTCTCGCCCGGCTAGTTCGTCCTTGATCCGAGAAGCCAGACCCTCGTAGTAGGACGTCCGGAGCGCTGCATCGCCCCACGTGGTCTGTACGGCGAGGGTGCGAAACTCCGCTGTGTAGCGGCTCACGGCCGATCCTCCCTGCCTCAGGTGGTAGAGTCTGGTGTCGGTCTCCACCTCGCCCGCTGGGTGGTCGAAGGTGAGTCTGAGTTGGTGGGTGAACTCATTGTATGAGTGGGCGGTGTCCGTGTCTGCTTGGAGAACTGCCGTGGCCCACTCAGCTGGCTGCCCTTTGAGCAATGAGACGAGAAGATCAATGCGTAGCCAATCGGTGGAGTACTTGGTGGAATTGAACTCAAACACCAGATCGAGCGCTGTCAGAAACACACTGCACTTCCCATCCGTGCCGTTCCACTTTTCTGGTAACGATAAGAATACATCAGTGGAGGGGGGGGGGGGTGCGGCACGGCAGCCGCCGCGACGGGAGGCCTGCTCTCCGCGCCAGCAACAGGCTTGGAGGCCCAGGCGCAGAGTAGCGATCTCCCCGGTTAGCTTGTCGATTAGCACGGCATGCTGATCTACCACATCGCAGAGGTGCGCATGATCCGCTGGGTTTACCGCGGAAGGCTCAGTCATTCTGTCAAGAGTGAACTAACCTCGGGGACCAGAAGACGTAGCTTTAGCGGTTAGCCCAATGTAGCGTGGATGGTAAACCCAAACGCGGAGAGAAGCGAGTAGGCAGGATAACCACGCGGCTTTAATCTAAGGACTCTCACAGAATCGGAGCAAGGGAAAAACACAAATTTAACCCGCGTCCTATAAACACACACGCAATAGCAGAAAGCAGATAAACCAAATTGTGAGTACTCACGGTTTGCTGAAACGACCACCGAAACCGACATGGGTCGAACTCAATGACTGAGCGGTAAGCCATCGTTTGTTTATTTCTTTTATACTTCCTGGTTTGGCGCCCGTCTTACTTCCGGGTCCTAGTGCCGGGCGCAGATTGAGTGTGCATGACAAATGGTTGACTATAGGTCAAAGATACAAAATGTATATGCTTGTGATCACCATGCCAGGTCTAGGGAAAGGTACGGATTAGGCTAAGCCCGCTTTCTCTGAGAGGTCATGACTTCAAATCTCAGCAGTAGGGTTACCACTTTTAATACAAAAAAATAAGGGACGCATATTGCAGCGGGGGCCACATCCCTTGGGGGCCAAGACCACAGTGATCACAGGCCCAATGGCATGCCAATGGTGGTAAATGACAACTTAAAATATGTTTTCAGGAAAGTATGAACGATTGGACATTCAAATAACCTGTCTTTTATTGAAATGCAGTCAGTCTTTCTCTTTTACAACTCAACAGACTTAGTAAAGTTTTTATTAAGACTATTTCTAATGTTAAAATATGGAAAGTTGCAATTTACTAGTTTATTTTCTTTACATGGGCATTATGTTGTTTATTAATGTATTAAATGTAATGTTTCATGTAATAAATTAATGCTTATGTGTCTGACTTAACCTTAACAAACAATCATAATATTACATTGGAATGTGATCCACTTACATTGAATTTACAAAATTTTTACAAATTACAATTTTTGACCCAGTGTCTGAAAACCAGGCTAAATCTAATTCTGAAGTTTGATTTTAGCCATTAATTTCACTGTGATTTCAGTTGTTGACATGGTTTTACTCAGTTAATATTAAATCGATAGATGTTTATTATTTTCACAGACTGTTCTTTATTTCATGTAGAAAACAGTAAATTACAAAACAAATGACTCCAGCTAGGTTTTCACAGACTGGGTCACATTTTTAACATGAATGATTATTAATTAATTATTAAATATAATTCGGCCCATGCGCCCCGCCTCCGTTTTAAACTCCTAAAATCTTACCTACTAGTTAAAACATCTCTGTAATTTTACTTCTCTTAAACGTCCGAATCTGTGGGAAAAAACAGCTGAGACGATGAGAGAGCGCTCGACTGCTGGTTTAAAACGGAGGCGGGGGCGCATGCACCGAATCGATTCATCTTCCCTCGGATACTAATGCCTGTGCATGTGGCCTTGATGACGTATTTTTGACAGTGTTTTCACGCACAGCATTCGTAGCCGTAATTTCGCAATTCGTCCGTGAAACAGAGGAGTTGTAAAAACGAGATTTGTATCTGTAAACGGTCAGAGTCCTATATTTCAGAGTTGTATTGTAACAAACACACAAACTCTCGTATCTGTAAGCTGTCGTGGCCGTAGATTTTGGGATTCAACTCAGACAAAAGACAGAATTACACACAAATCTTTTTTTTTTATGCACGAATATTTTTGACAGTGATTTTATTCCATACAAATCCCGTCCCGTATTGATTCAAAACGGGATGCGCAATTTCATTCTCAAATACGGGACGATTCCGTATTTTAAAGGACGGGTGGCAAGCCTACTCAGCAGTGCCATGCTGCTGCTCCTACTGAACCCTTGATCAAGGCCCTTGACCTTCTAATGCTCAGTTGTATAAATGAGATAAATGTTTGATTGTCATGGATTCTCCCTTATGCTATAATGTAAATCTCTACAACAGTCCCATCTTTTTTTTCTTCTTCTTCTTAGAAATCAGTCTCAGCCCAGGACATGCGGACAATCTCGCACCAGCACTGGCGCACGTCATCCACTTCAATGCACGTACGACACCGCGTGCGATTCCGCCATGAAGCCGTCGTGTGGAACGCGCATGCGCGTTTCTGCCTACACTGGTCAATGTTGGAGCAGAAATGGCGGCGCTCCGGGTGTGTGTGTGGCGGTCCACCGGCAGAGCTTTACTCCACTCAAAACCTCCAGTTCAGTTCTCTCGAGTGAGTTAAATAACTTAAAAACGCGGATAACAATTTAGAGGAGTTACATGGTGTTAGCTTTAGCCGTAGCTTTAATAATAAGCTCTCACAGAGCACACAAGGTCAAATTAGCCTTTGGACATGTTCTCCTCACCATGACATGTCGCTGTGACAAAATATGGGTTTATTTTGCATGCAGTGTTGAAGATAAATGTGATTTAGTTACCTCATACGTTTTATTTAGTTAGTTTGATTTGTCATTGATGTGTGCAGTCGTTATGTCTGCCCCCTTTCATTGGAGACGCTGACATATTGTTTTGCTTTCTTCATGTCTATATATAATGTATTAACTGATGTGAATTGTATTAAGCTTATTTCAGTGCTTAAGCAGTCTTCCTAAAAACATAGCAAATGCTTAAGATTACACACTAATCTATATAGCTCCTTAGTGCAGCAGGACAAATAACATCCAGGTAATTAAGTTGAGTTAAACCTAACCTTCAGTCTAACCTTCAGTTCAAACCCAGGTGCTGAAGGATTACACAAACTCACTATTATAATCACATGCAAGTATATGAACTTTCATGCTTCTAAAGTTTATATACTATGTAGACATCAAGGGAAGCTATGTGGTCTCTGCTCTAAGCTCTGCTTTTCAGGCTTTGACCTTGATTTCAAACTTTACATTTCCAAATAAGTTTGGTATTAGTGAAAAGAGATTGGAAAGAGCTTTCCAGTTATGCCTGGATCACTTCAGTGAACCCATCAACAAAAATGAGGCTGAGGGCAAGCTTAACAAAACTTTGCTTTAAAGCCTGCTGTTGGATTTTGTCTCAGCAGCCAAGTGTTGAATGAATATAGACGCTTCTGTTCATCAATATTCAACCATCACGTGTGTAAATTCTGTCATATCAAAATAAAATGTTGCAGCATCAGGGTTCTCTCTCTAATTGGAACCTTGAGTTTAGTTCAGCCTTTATTCGTCACATGTACATTACTGCACGGTGGGATTCTTTATTCTTCGCATATTCCAGTTTTGTTAGTAGGCTTGGGTCATAGTGCAGCGTCAGCCATTATACTGCAACTTTGGAGCAGAAGGGATTAAGGGCCTTGCTCAATTGCCTATCTGCGGCAACTTGGTGGAGCTGGGACTCGAACTGTCGACCTTCCGATAAGTAACTCAGAGACTTAACACTGAACTGAGCCACCAACGTTCGCTAAAGTTTGGGTCACAGCCTGTTTTTTGCACGTTCTCTGTATAAATTCGAACAAGTAGATGTGCTTGCTATTCCAAATTGCTCCTAGATGTGAATGCATGCAAGCACACACACACAATGCTTTGTGATGAACGTATCCAACGTTCCCCAGATAAGCTTGAGATCCAACAGGAATCTGACCAGTGTAAAGCAGCAACATAAAATGAATGACTAATTTCTGAATGCCATGCTTTCTTTTTATTATTTTTAGGCAAATCTTTCCTTTGCCAGTCTATCCAAGGGCAGAAAAGCAGCGATCTCTACCCTGGGTGTGTTGACAGCGGGGGGAGCCGGCCTCGCACTGATTTTACATCAGTCAGTGAAAGCCTCTGACCTGGAGCTACATGCGCCATCTTATCCATGGAGCCATAATGGCATGCTGTCTGCTTTAGATCATGCCAGGTACACTTTGGTTTTCTCTAACATGCAACACAGTTTTCATGGCGGCCATCTTTGCTGTTTTACATACCATATGAGCTCAGTTTCTGCATCTTTACAGCATCCGACGTGGTTATCAGGTGTATAAGCAGGTGTGTGCAGCCTGTCATAGTATGGAGTATCTGGCCTTCCGAAATCTTGTTGGTGTCTCACACACAGAGGAAGAAGTCAAGGCCCTTGCTGAAGAGGTGCGTTGAAGGGGTGTTTGAGATTTATATTTAACAGAAGTTGGTTTGGGGTTTTCTGTAATTGGTATGTGCATTTCTAAAAAAAATTATGTAAAAAGTGGCGCACAGGCATGACCTCAGAGATGCCGTTGTGGATACGGGTTCAGGAATTTCCTATTACGAGTGATAGACAGAGGACATGCCTACATAATCTGACATACAGGAAGTTAATCCCCTGACCCATTTTAGCATTTACTAGCACTGTGGTGTAAATAGTTTTGAACCAATTTAGCAGTGTGACTCATTAAATGTAATCATATCTACCATATAAACTGTTTCTTCTTTTTAAGAGACATCCATACATATTTTGAGCATCTTTCTCTCCCTCTCTCTTCTCATAGGTTGAGGTAGTAGATGGACCAGACGAATCGGGAGAGATGTTCACTCGTCCTGGGAAACTGTCTGATTACTTCCCAAAGCCGTACTCCAACCCAGAAGCTGCTCGTGCCGCTAACAGCGGAGCTCTTCCCCCTGACCTCAGCTATATAGTCAATGCCAGGTAAAACTGGTGCTTAATCTGCTCAGAGCTCAAATGTCACACCTTTGCATTAACAGTACATGAGCATGTCTTTAACTTGCTATGTGGGAATAATTCAAGTTATAATCGACAAAAATAACTTGAAAAATGTAGCGGGGCCTGTACAATCTCTGTCCCATCAGTAGCATGTCCTATGCTTGAACTCTGTTCTCAAACCTCTGTCACATTTAGCTGTTTGACCCACTGACCTATTACATGGTTGAGCTCTACCGCTGTATCATATGGTGAAAAATAACTGACTTTGTCCTTACATGGAAAACTAAGTTCATTTTTAACATCATCTAATGTGTTCCCCATGTCTCTGACTCCTACACAGATGCAATATGTGGTAGCAAAAATCAGTACTAATTAACCAGTCAAACTAATTCTGTGTTAATCACAGAATTGAAAAGAAAACGTCATATGCTCGGACATTTCATTTGCTTGGACAGTGTGTGTCTTTTTCTTCTGTGTACTACAATTAGTCCTGTGTATGTTTTGTTCACTGCAGGCATGGTGAAGAGGACTATGTTTTCTCACTGTTGACTGGTTACTGTGATCCCCCTGCTGGTGTGACTTTGAGAGAGGGACTCTACTACAACCCCTACTTTCCTGGCCAGGCCATTGCCATGGCTCCGCCCATCTATAATGAGGTCTTGGAGTACGACGATGGTGAGTTTTCTACGTGCAGGAACGAACGAATGCTTTCACATGATGCTCAGAGTGAATACCTGGTCAAAGAAATTTTGGCAGTACTTTCATTGTTTCCTTCATCATATTAGTGTCATACATGTACAGTATAGCAGGTGAATGGAAGTCTACAAAGTATAGACGATGTATTTATCAAGATCATTAAACAAGAATTAAAAAGGCTTTTGTTTTGTTGCAGGCACTCCAGCCACAATGAGCCAGGTGGCAAAGGACGTGTGCACTTTCTTGCGCTGGGCAGCCGAACCAGAACACGACCAGCGGAAAAAAATGGGTCTAAAGGTAGTACATAGTCTCCTAAAACCATACTGTCCAAAAAAAGGATGCAAGAGGATTAGAGACACCATGAGGAATGAGTTCTGATTTTAAGATAAAACCTTCTAAGATTAAAGGCAAAATTCTAACGACAAAAGGGGAAAAGGCAGAATTCTGAAGGAAGTGAAGTCAGAATTTAAATATTTTTGTTGTGGCACTCATCCTTTACATTAAAAGAGGAGATTTAATACTATTTTTAAACTGACTTCCAACATTTCTTTGAAGAATCTATACGGACAACTCCAGAATTATAATTAATATATTATTTTATTTGATCTATATTTTTAAGCTCCTCTATGTATGTTACTTGAGCAGGTTTATAATAAAAGCTATTTGATGTTCACCATGATGGTGACCAACTTAATAAAGATGCTTCAGAGAAAAAGAGCATGCATCCAGGCTGCTGAAATAGTATTTTATTGCTATATGTTGTGTTGTCCGTAATAAGTTATTTTTAAATTTTGGTTTTGTGAAAAGAATGGAGTGTCCAACATTTCCATCACTTGGTTGCAATTTAATTGTTTATAATCTTTTGTAGGGTACAACACATTTAGAAATTCTCAGTTTTTAGAGTAACAAATAATATATTAATCTGAACTTTGTCGAATTGGGCTTTCTTTTAAAACCGCATTTCTTTCGATTCCAGCTGCTTATGGGCTCAGCGATCCTTCTGCCGCTGGTGTACTACCTGAAGAGGCACCGTTGGTCTGTACTTAAGAGCAGGAAGATTGCCTACAGGCCACCAAAGTAAACCTGAACCAGGATCAAGTCTGAGAAGAATTTTGCATCCGGTCCATCATCATGCCTTGTGTATAAGGGGAGGATTTCTGACATTTCGAACCACTCCAAGGGTGAAAACCATCAACACCTACCTATAATCCATGGACCAGGATGACCAGTTATGTTCGACACACGTTCGTGTTAATATGTAATATCTTGGTGTGATTCTAATAAACTGTATTTTACAAAGTGTCCAAGTGTGTATGGGTTTTATTTTGTGTCACGCCTGACCTCTTCCTGTGTTTTTAACACAATGAGGCGTTATGGCTGTTGTTCCTGCTCATAAACTGCGTTATCTGGGAGTGTGTGTGGTGAATGCAAATGTTCTCTCTAGCTATGGAAAGTGAGAGTGCACGACGTCCACACCTCATAAACCATACACTATTGAATATATTCGCTGGGAATCATGTACAGTTAGACATTTTGTGAATTAATCAATAATAAAATATAGACGAGTTTGCTTTTTTTTTTTTAAGGGAAAAAAAAAACAGAAGGCTTGAGTAAAGCAGGGCTGGCCCAGTTTATAGGAAGCGGATGTGTCAACTTTAGCGGAAGTGGTACAGCCCAGAGACAGAAGAACGAGAGGAGGACGGACACTCCAAGCGGAGCTTTCATAGAGAAAAAAGCGGGACTAAATCCTATTTAAATCGTGAGTTTTCTTGCTTGTAAATTATAATAGCAATGAATTTATGTCTGGCGTTGTTCGTTGTCGGAATTGGAAAAAGCACTGAATGGCGGAGCTTAGCATCAGCTAGCGAAACGCGCTAAATGACTAGCTAGCTTCCTTTGCTAGCGAAAAGACAAAACGAGGGCTGAATACAAAATGGCTTCCTGCTCGGCGTATACACGCCTTACACAGAGTAGTACGATTTATATATATATATAAAATATATTTAGATATATATATATATATATATATATATATAATGCGTCACATTTGTTAGTACATACATTGAAAAGGGAACTATCCGGGGTTTAGCCCAGGTTTCGCCTAGCTCGCTAGCTTATTAGGATAACCAGTGCTCGTCGAAAGCGAGGCCTCTTTCTGTCTGTCGCTCTCAAAGATCAGTCAAAGACCGCAATGGAAAAATTTCGCCATTACCAAAAAATAAATAAATAAATCAGAAATGGTATAAATGACAAAAAAAATGACACGGTACACATATATCTCCATATTAACACAAAGCAATGCGGCATTTTTGTATGTAAATACTTTAATTAAACCCGGTTGAATTGCTAGCGGCGATTAGCCCGCTAACGTCATTGCAGCTAACTAGACTGTGGATCTGGTGCATCAGTGAGAGTCGGGCCTTTGGGATTAACGTCACGACTCAACCAAGTCGTTTTGTGCTCTTGAAACCCGAGCGCATACAGAACGATCGCAGCACGAAGCCCTGATGGGGGGGTAATAGCGCGTTAGGAAGGGCAAATGAAATCTTTTGTGAAGGATTTTTTTCTGCTCATGTCATGTCACAAGATGCTTCCATCCTGTAAGGTGCGCATGGGGCTGCATCCTGTTCCTGCTAGCGAGACGTGAACAAAATGGATCACGGATTTAAGTGGGTCGTGTCCTAATTAGTCCATGTTCATATTTGCTTTAGGTAATAACTGATTAACTAACAGCCCGAATCAGATTGTCCTCTTTTTTATTATTTGCTTTCACGCATATACAAAAAAAATAAAATCATAGTTGGGGAAAATGTTATTCTTCGCATTCTTTTTATTTCCGCAAAATATGATCTATGACGAAGTCTCTTAGAAAGCAAGAACATCCCACAATTGCTCCCCGGTTTTGTTGTGATCAATATTGGTCCTTGTCATTCATCTTCTGGGAAAGGTCTAAAAATCAGACTTGAAATGTAAAACTGATGTCGTTTTCACTACACTACCACTAGATGGCGCTCGTCAGACATCCTGGGGAAAGCTCTATAACCTCTCTTATGATCAGATTAATTCTGTTAAATTTGGCAAGAAGCAGACATCTTAATTCCTGTTCTTTCTCCATACTCACAGTCTGACAATGGACAAGAGCGACTTGGTGCAGAGAGCCAAGCTGGCCGAACAGGCAGAGCGCTACGATGACATGGCTTCCGCCATGAAGGCCGTGACTGAGGGTGGAGTCGAGCTGTCCAATGAAGAGCGCAACCTGCTGTCCGTGGCCTACAAGAATGTGGTCGGGGCACGCCGTTCTTCCTGGCGTGTCATCTCCAGCATCGAGCAAAAGACTGAGTCTAACGAGAAGAAGCAGCAGATGTCGCGCGAGTACCGCGAGAAGATCGAGACCGAGCTGCAAGATATCTGCAAAGATGTCCTGGTAATACTGGTCATCATTCACTCTCTATTGTGCTGTGATTGGGGTATTAAAATTAAATTTTAACATGACATTTGTAACATGCTTCTAATTGAGCACATGTTCTTTTTAGGCTCTTCTGGAGAAGTTTCTCATTCCAAATGCCTCTCAGGCTGAGAGCAAGGTGTTCTATCTGAAGATGAAAGGCGATTATTATAGATACCTGTCCGAGGTTGCATCTGGAGACAACAAGAGCAGTAAGACTTGTTTATAATCAAAAACACTCAAAGTAGCCTCCAATTGCTTAGTATATATATTTTCTTCATGCAGCTACAGTGGAAAACTCTCAGAAGGCTTACCAAGAAGCATTTGAGATCAGCAAGAAAGACATGCAGCCCACGCACCCCATCAGGCTTGGTCTGGCTCTCAACTTCTCCGTCTTCTACTATGAGATTCAGAACTCGCCCGAGAAGGCCTGTAACCTCGCCAAGACGGTTAGATTTCATTCCGCTCGTATTTCTTTCCTTACAACACCAAAACAAGTGTCTTGTCTTAAGAATAAAAGAACAACAGAATTTCTTATTTTTTTATTTTATTTTAGGCCTTCGATGAAGCCATTGCTGAGCTTGACACCTTAAATGAGGATTCCTACAAAGACAGCACCTTGATCATGCAGTTACTAAGGGACAATCTTACTGTAAGTTATTTCATATTTTCTGTAATCCCTCTTCAGATCACTGTTTTGCAGAGGTTTCTTTAATTAAATTTTTTGTGGTTTGTTATTTCTGTAGCTGTGGACGTCGGAAAACCAGGGTGATGAGGCAGATGCAGGCGAGGGAGAGAACTAGAGGAGCCGCGCTGATCTCCAAACACCCGCACACACCTTCCTCCCCCCATATTACTTAAAAAAAAAAATACACACATGGCTTCCTCCAAACCCACCTCCTTACCCCTGTTATCCATTTTCTTACCTTTTTCCATCAGCAGCCTGCTCCTTGTACCTACCCTCCCATCCGGTCATCATGAAACGCACCCAAAGCAAGACACACTGACGCCTCTTGCACAGGCTCCGGCGGCAGGGATTTGAGGGAGGGGGGCTTGCAGGGTGACATGCCATTTTCAACAGGTCCACTCATTTTGTTTGTGAAATTTATTATGGTTGTACTGAATATTGGATCCATATTTGTTGTGTGTGTGTGAGAGAGAGACTGAGTGTGTGAGTGATTGTGTGACTTGTGAGTTGTTAATGTGTGCGTGTGTTTTGGAGTCGGGGGTTAGTAACTCTAAATGTCCTTCCTAATGATTCCTTTTTCACCTCCTTATTTTTCTTTCACCATTAGCTGGTTGTGCATTTTCATCCTTTTTTTTTTGTTACAGATTTTTTTTAGTGTAATTTGTCATGGTATTTGCAGGTTTTATTGTATGGTTATTAAACTGGCAGTTTATTTTCACCAAGCACTGTAATTTCTTGAGTTTTGTATGGGGTAATTTCTTTGGTTTCTTTTTCTTTTTTTCTTCTTTTCTTTTGGGACCTGTGATGCTCTGCCTCTCAGCTTGAATTCCTGGTTTCAGTGCTGCGGTTATTCACTGAACGCCCTGTTCAGACACATGGTCAGTGGGCCATTTCATAAAGTAAATGTCTGAAAACCGAGTATCAGTAGAACATGTGTATTTATTTATATGATCTCTTTCTCTCTCTCTCTCACTCACACAAACATATAAGCAGAGAATTTCTCAAACAAATGACTGATTATGATAACTCATTCTATGGCCTATATTGTTTCGTCAAATAGCTGCTTAAAATAAGGATGAAGTAACTAAATACATTAACGAATTTATAATATAAAATCCGGAACTCAGTCTCACATGCATACACGTGCATATATAAATAAAATGAATGAGATTTTTAGTTATGACGTAATGCCCTCTACATGCTAGGTTGTCAGATAGAGCCTGTTGGGATACAGCCTGCATTTCCCATTGTGCGCTGTTGATAGTCTCCCCTCTAGTGGCCAATTATTATACCGTTAATATCTCAGACACTACATTTTTGCAGTTCAAGGTACAAAAAACTCACTTTGTATAACTTGTCAATTTTTCTTAGTTAATCTTTAAATTTTAAGTTCCTTTTCACGCCTAAGTCTATAGTCTAAGACTATTTAACGTCGCGGAAGGTTACTCTAAATTATGCCGAAGCTCAGCGAACGGGTGGCGGTTTTAATTAGTGGTGCCGTGCACGCGCATTGATTTGGCAGGTGTTTGAAGCCGATAATCAGACAGAAACTTTTCCTCCCTTGAATCTCCGCTGCTTTCAGGACGAGCACCTTCACTACCATCTGTGTTTCTCTCACCGGAGAAGGTGATTTTTTTTTAAACACGCACCTTTAACATAAAGTATCAGCTAAACATAACCCAAAACTGGTCATGTTTTCGGTTATAGCGTGGCTAATCACGTTAGCTTAACATACTTCAGAAGATGGCTTTAGTCCGTTTATTATTTTTTTTATTAATTAGTCACCATTTTAAATGTTTTGCAATAAATTGTTTAACTTAACTATTTTTAATTATTACTTCAAGCTATATCGCAATCATTATCACTGTATTTGCTTTAGTTGTGCGGCAAGAGACCGTGCTCTCGATCTAATGGCTAACGGCTGCCTTAGATTAGCTGGTCACGCGAACTAGCTACAAATGATTATATCGTAATTAGCCAATTAATTTTAACAATTTTATTAAACAAAGAGGTGAGTCCGAATTGGAGTGAAATTGGTAGTTAATTTGTTGATGGTTTGGTTATGAACATTTAAATGTTTCCTGATTAATGATCGAAATGTTTCTCTCTCCTGTAATTCTTGCTTCATGTTTTCAGACTAGTGATGGGAAGTTTGAATCATTTGTGACTCGGTTCTTTGAATCTCGTTCATCAATATGAACAAGTCATTTAGTTCATTTCGTTCTTTTGATAAGAAGTAAAATAAAATGTTGAATTTAAAACAGACCTCTCAGTACGTCTACATACAGAAAAAGTGGCTATAGTTTCAGTAATGAAAATATTACAATGCAGCAAAGGACATATTATAATAAACAGAATGAGTAGCTCACCTCTACTCATCTGAGTCGTTCGTTCTTTTGAATCTATTGCACTGCATAGCGTCTATGGGAGTCACATGACAAGAACGAACGATTTGGAGTAGAAGAATCATTGAGAAAGAATCGCTCAATTCTGTATCCTGTACATATCCTATGGTGGGTTTTGCGCATGCGCGCCGGGATTACTCGTTCTTCTGGGTCACGTTAAAGATTCGTTCAAAACGAACAATCACTATTTCAGACTAGGATTCCTCTATAAGACAAGTGAACACTAATTAATTTAGGTATTCCTCATTTTGTTATGATGTGATCTCTCACTCACACACACATAAGCAGAGAATTTCTCAAACAAATGACTGATTATGATAACTCATTCTATGGCCTGTATA
Organism: Channallabes apus; assembly: GCA_030522415.1. Classification (NCBI taxonomy): domain Eukaryota; kingdom Metazoa; phylum Chordata; class Actinopteri; order Siluriformes; family Clariidae; genus Channallabes; species Channallabes apus. The sequence goes on from CM060111.1 coordinate 36,485,630, forward strand.
GTTTTGTCAAATAGCCGCTTAAAATAAGGATGAAGTAACTAAATACATTAACAAATTTATAGTATAAAATCCGGAACTCAGTCTCACGTGTGTGTGTGTGTGTGTGTATATATATATATATATATATATATATATATATATATATATATGAGATTTTTAGTTATGACGTAATTATCTCTACATGCTATTTAGTACGCTAGGTTGTCAGATAAAGAGCCTGTTGGGATACAGCCTGCATTTCCCATTGTGCGCAGATAGACATCCAAGTACTGCAAACGTTTTTGTGATTGAGATGTTGTCTGACTGGAAAGACAGAATACTTTTTAATTTACGTAAATGCTGGTCCTTTTTGAGTTTTATTGTTCTGACATCTATATACAGTAAATGAGAGGTGGTGTTTCTTTCTTTTAGTTCTTTTAATGATATTTTTTATGTTTCATACATTGGAGGACCTGAAACAAAAGATTTTCTGTCCTGATGTATGTCTGTCCAGCCAGATTTTGTCACAGCATCACGCAAAACTGCTGGTCAGAATTTACTTAACCTTTTGCCATACTTGGGTATTTGCCTGAAGTTAAACTTGCACCTTAAAAGGAAACAAAATATTTATTAAAAGCGATGTTATGGACAGTTAAGTGCTGGATTTTATAACCTACTTTAAAATAAGCTACTTGCTCAATATAAACGAACACCTACACAAATGCATATCAATTAGAAAAGCTAAAGTAAATTTTTACTGTTATTATGTAATATTTTGATTGGTGAAATAATAGCGCTGAAGTGGTATAGTCAAATTTTAACATGCTGGAGTGGTTTTAAGACGAAATTTGATCTGTCTGATCTACTTTTCCGATTTCTCTTCTGTGATTCACTCTCCAATTACCAAACATGCAGTGTGTTTGGCCGATGACGAAAGTAGTACAACTTGGCGTCAACAAGGTTTAAGATACTCTGCCTTACAAAATATTATTTCTTTGTTGGGAAGAGAGTTCTGCCATACATAGACAGACATGTACATGGGCTTCCAGCTGAAATATCACTGATTACATTAAAGTTGATCAGCATATTTTTCGCTTTAACCTTCTAACTATTTTTATAAGCTCTTTGCCTGTCAATGATGGTATTTCACCTAGTTGATTTATAAACACCTTTAATTTCTAGGACATCAGGACACCATCATTAGACTAACTAATCTTTTTGTGTTCATCACTTGTTTGGTATTAAATGCAGCTTGCATTCAACTTGCATTCAGCCAATTAACAGGACAAATATTAAACTTGTTTTTAAACTTGTGTAAACCATGGAAGAGCTTGCAGGATGAACAGTAGTGGGCCGGTGTACCCTTTGGCCTCACTCTACGTAGGTGACCTGCATCCTGATGTCACGGAGGCCATGCTATATCAAAAGTTCTCCCCTGCGGGGCCCATCATGTCCATCCGAGTATGCCGGGACATCATCACCCGCAGGTCCCTCGGCTATGCCTACATCAATTACCAGCAGCCTGCTGACGGTGAGTGTTAACACCTCCTGCTTGATCTGTGTCTCTATGTGTAAAGGGATCTTTTTTTTTTTTTTTTTTTTTAATTTTTTTTTTTTTTATAATTATCTTCATATAGCAGGGCTGTTGTAAGCAGTATGACTAGCTGGTCTAAATATCTTGGTTTCATGTAACAACACTTTTTGGGTTTTAATAATTGAAATGTCTGCCAAGTCCTATAGTCACTTAGATAGACTCGTTAGAATACTTGATATAATGAGTTGTAAAGATGAGTTAATTGATCGGGTACAAATGTCCCGTTGTGCTGCAGCGGAATGTGCACTTGACACGATGAACTATGAAGTGATTAAGGGTCGGCCGATCAGGATAATGTGGTCGCAGCGGGACCCTTGTCTGAGGAAGTCAGGAGTGGGGAACATCTTCATCAAGAATATGGATGAATCGATCGACAACAAGGCACTTTACGACACCTTTTCAGCTTTTGGCAACATTTTGTCATGTAAGGTCAGCATCAAACAAGCTTCTGTTTATATTCCCCTCAGTTCTAGTAAAAGATGTTTTGCTTTCCTGTTTGGGTTTTTGCGTGCATGGTGTTTGACTTATCTCGCTGAAGTCAATAACACAGAGCTTCCCTGGATAGTGTGTGCTTTTTCTTCTATATTTGTGTGCAGAACTAAGATTGTTTCCTTTCCATTTCCATAACCGGGCTGTAACTTAGCACCTCGCAAATGGTAAGCTCTTGAATGAATGTGTTTAGTTGTATAAACCAGTGGTCCCCAGACACCAGGCCATGGATGATTTGGTATTGGGCCGCACAAAAAATTTAAAATATATATTTCATGGACAAGACCAGATTTTCAACCTCTGTCACTTTACATTAAATCATTAGAAGCATAAACATCCAGCCCCCATTAACTGCTTTTTTTAGGGCTTTAAATGTAATTATATACAATACCAGTCAAAAGTTGCATAATTTGTTTTATTTTTCTATTTTAGAACAATGTTCTATATTTATTTCACAATGTGAAATAAAACATCCTGTTAATTACTTAAATAAAGTAAATTAGCTATTATTTTAGGACATGAAGGTCGACTGTTCTGGAGCAGTTTTGCAAGAACAATATTTTGCAAAACCCATCAAACTCCATGATGAAACCTGGTGGTCATGTAGACCATCTCAGGAAAGGAAGACCAAACTTACCTCTGCTGCAGAGAAGTTCATGTAGAGTTTTAGAGCCTCAAAAATTGTCTAACAAACAGCACCAGATTAGAGCCTTTTATGAAGGCTTTACAGTAATGGCAGACACATCTCAAAAGAGGAAAAAGAAAAAACATTTCTTTATGCAATGTAAAAGAGAAATCAAGAAAGACAATTGATTTTGAATCTATGTGCAAATTTTTTGACAAGTACTGTATATCAGGGTTTAAAACTTGAGTGATATTGCGGTGTAATGTCGATTTAAATGTGGTTTTTTTTTTTTTTTTTTTTTTTTTTTTTTTTAATATGCTGTTTGTCGCAATATTCTTTGATAGGTCGTATGTGACGAAAATGGCTCAAAAGGTTACGGGTTTGTGCACTTTGAGACGCAAGAGGCAGCAAAGCGAGCTATCGAAACCATGAATGGCATGCTCCTGAATGATCGCAAAGTGTAAGTGCAAAGTCTTTATGCACTTATTTACTTGTACATCAGGCCACTTCTTAAACCAGGTTTCGTACAGATGTGCAAAGACACCTGATTTTGGGTTTCAAACAAGCCTCAACATTCAGTTTAATAAATTAAATGCTTATTTTTTTATATAAGCAGATTAAGAGGCATTTTGAAGTAACTTATGTTATGGAGGGTGCAAGCCATGGTTACAACGAGGTAATGTTAATACACATTAGGTTCTACAAGAACAAAAAGATTATCTTGACATTTATATTTTTTGCCACATAGCCTCTGAAGTAATCTCTGACAGCAACTGCATTGTGATTAAGTAGGTCCTAGTTGTAGATGCATTTACCTTGGAGACTTGTATACAGCTTATTCTTTAAGCCAGGTCAGTAATTTAAATTGCACCTGAATATCTGTATCTGCATAGGTTGTATGAACCCAGTTTAAATTCTTTTAAGCACACAACAGAAAACAAGAACTATATTACAAAAAACAAACGCAACAAAAGAAGCAGGAATGCCGGTCTCCTTATAAGCATATCTTGACCTTTCTTTGCTCAGAGAAGTAGCAGGTAAAGAGCTGGGAAGCTCTCCAGGTCCAGTCTGTACTTTGGGGAAACTGTGTCAGCTGTCCATGTTTAGGTCAGTGCATGTGAGAATGAGTTTTGGGAGTAAGTCAGTGACTCAGGATGAGTTTCAGAATTTCAGCAGGTCTGTGAAGTGAATTTAGCATGAAGTTCCCATGTCCCTGCCTTTAGGGCTTCTGCATGAAATTTTCTTAATGTTCTTTCTTAATGTTCTCTATTTGTTTCTATATTGCAAATTGTAATCTGTTTGAAATTATCCATATAAACTAATCTTGAATTAGAATTTTTTTTTTCCTGGCATATTTCTGGATTCTGTATGAAGTTTTGTTGGACATTTTAAATCTCGTAAAGAGCGAGAGGCAGAGTTTGGTGCAAAGGCAATGGAGTTTACCAACGTGTACATCAAGAACTTTGGAGATGATTTTGACAACGAGAAATTGCGCAGTATCTTTTCTGTGTTTGGTAAGAAAACCCTAATACCATTTCTAATATGATTTGGCAAATATGTTCAAGATTTTATTTAGTCACAATAAATTAAATGGTTTAGTTGTCATTTCCATGCATGTAGCTGGTGACCTGAGAAGTGGCGCACACAATTTATGTGCTCTAAACGTAATGGTTGTGTGACAGGTAAGACCCTGAGTGTGCGTGTGATGACTGATGAAAAAGGGCGTTCTCGTGGCTTTGGCTTTGTAAACTATGAAAACCATGAGGATGCACAGAAAGTAAGGAGTGTGACATGCTTTCATGCTTTAAAATTGAGCATATTAAAAGCTAAAATCCATCATATAGAAGAGTGTCTAATCTGTTTGCAGGCAGTAGCTGAGATGAACGGAAAGGAGCTGAATGGACAAGTTCTGTATGTTGGCCGGGCTCAGAAGAGGTTGGAGAGACAGTCTGAACTCAAACGCAAGTTTGAGCAAATCAAGCAAGAACGCTTAAACAGATACCAGGTAAACACATGACAACATAAGACATGCCATCTCATTTTTGATATGTGATGTTGAATCGTTCGAAATTACTTTAAACATTTTTTATGTTTGCCTGCAGGGTGTAAATCTGTATGTAAAGAATCTGGATGATGGTATTGATGATGACAAGCTGAGAAAAGAGTTTGCCCCCTATGGCATGATCACCAGTGCTAAGGTATCATGTTTGTATTAGATGAAATCAGTGCTTCAGAAAAATGCAAAATTCTCACATTTCCTAACACTAAAAACAAATGTTGGAAATGAACAGCATTTTTTTTTCCCCCCCAGTCATCTATAAAGGTTGACACCTTTCTATTCTTTTATTTATTTTTTGCTGGGGGGTAGGTGATGACAGAGGGAGGGCACAGTAAAGGTTTCGGCTTTGTTTGCTTCTCCTCTCCTGAGGAGGCCACTAAAGCTGTGACTGAGATGAATGGCCGAATTGTCAGCACTAAGCCTCTGTATGTTGCCCTGGCCCAAAGAAAAGAGGAGCGCAAGGCCATACTCACCAACCAGTACATGCAGAGACTGGCCAGTGTGAGAACCATTCCCAGCCCTGCCATGCCTGCTTACCAGCAAAATTCTGGCTACTACCTCCCTTCCATACCTCAGGTGGGAGTTAGAAGTTGGTGTTTGAGGGTCCTAGTACTTTCCTAAAATAAAAATCTTTTTTTTTTTTTTTCTTAACAGCCTCAGGGACGTGCCTTCTACAATGCTGTACCAAATCTACGACCGGCACCACGCTTTACTACTCAAGTCCCAAGACCACAGGGTAGGCACATACTAAAAATAAAGTGCATTTCATGCTTGTTGCATGTACTGTAAGTTGGATGTGCTGGATTTATTTATTAATTTTGGCCAGGGCTAAGCGGATATTTTATGTTGTGGTAATAATTATTACGTTTGCTTTATGATTGGCCGTGCTAGCTCCTTACTCAGCTCAGACACTGAGACCGGTGATGCAACGCAGAACTTCCACCCCCATCAGCACTGTGCGCCAGGCGTCCACCCAGGTTCCAGGTTTGAACACTCAGAGAATGGGTAAGAAGCTGGGTTTGGGGTTGGTATAGACAAGTATAGTATGGGTCTGCCTGCGCATTGGGTTTTTTAAATGTTATGAATAAAGTGAATGGTTTCTGTGACTAGAAGAGTCTTGCCAGTTTAATATTGGCTGTTTTTTGCATGATATACATCGCCTATTTCACATATTTGTTACACCTAAATGTCAATCTTTTAATGTAGAACACCTCAGTAATCCTATAGAGATCATACATATTGTTCTATAAAACATCACTCATGTTCTGTAAAGTGTCACTGCTTCGTTTTGTCCTTGAAGTGCACGTTTGAGAGCAGAATACAGAATTTTTATTTTGATGATCTGCATCACATTTTTTTCTTTACTTGTTTAATGCATTGGTCTATATTGTACTTTGTACTGAAAAATATGAAGTGTTACTCTGTCCAGTGCACATCGGGACTCAGACTGCAGGTGGGCGAACTGTAGGAGGGCCGATGATGAGGGGCGTCAATCAGTACAAATACTCAAGTGGTGTTCGAAATGTTCAGCAAGTCATCACTGTACCAGCTCCCGTTCCACAACAAGTAATGCACATTGCATAAAAATGTAAAACCAGGCCAGTTGAATTTAAATGCCATGAAATATTAATAGCATGTTGCTAGAATAGTAATATTTTTAGTCTGTATTGATAGGGTTCATAATTGTTTGTTTATTTAATTTGTTCATGATGTGCATGCCCTACATCTTTTTAATGATTTACATTAACAGTCACCTTATTAAAAGTGGTCACTGTTTTTTACTGAGTCAAAGTCCAGTGAGGTGGTAATTACTTTTAAAAGTTCTGATCAATTCAACTAGTTTTGGCTGGTCTGTAGCACTGAGTGTTATGGCTGAAAAAAAATCACATTAGGGTTTAGGTTTATCTGGTATTTCAGTGTAATGTGATATTAAGACACACAAGTGTAATAGTGTGAGTCAGATGTTTGTCCCAGAGTGGACAAGGTCATTCATCGCTGTGGCGGTTCCTTACTTTCCTTGCCTTTTTCTGAGAAAATCTTATTTTGCAGATGGTGCCTTCTCCGGTTATGGAGCCTGCAGTTCATGTAAAAGGTCAAGAGCCTCTTACTCCATCAATGTTGGCAGCCGCACCCCTTTTGGAACAGAAACAGCTACTAGGTACTTGTGTGTCTGTTTACAAATTTAACAAGTGACACAGAAAGTAAAATCTAAAAATGAGTTGAGCTTTCTCTGAAATTCAGCATCCTTTTCAAATTGCCTATGTGCCAGAATTGGCTACACGTGAGGAAGATCAGCCAATCACCAGGTCATTGGCCAATTAATCGGCACATACTTGCTTAGTGGTTTAAGAATCATGGCTGTGCTTGGGATTAAAGGAGGGGTTTGGTCAGATCCAGTTCCACTTTTTAAACTTTTGTTCCTATAGTAGTAACTGTTTTGGTGATGTCATATAATAACAAACATAATGTTGAAATATGCATGCATTTTATATAGCTAGTGGTTGCGGCACGGTGGCTTAATGGTTAGCACTCGCGCCTTGCACCTCCAAGGTCCAGGTCGCATTCTGAGTATATGGAGTTTGCATGTTCCCTCTGTGCTTGGTAGGTCTTCTCCCATAGTCCAAAGACCTGCAGATTAGGCTAATTGGTGTCTCCAAATTAGGGCTGGGCGATTTGGGCTAAAATCAGAATCTTGATTAATTGAACATTTTAATTCGATTTCGATTAATAAACGTTTTTTGTTTTGTTTTTTTGCCCTCATAGTTCACTGACAAGTTTTGTACAGTAAATATGCTCACAAGTGAGAGATTTTTGAATGAAGGCTGCATTACTTGATTGATTAATTGAAGGCAACACACACTGTCTACTATCTATGATTATTTATTGAACATCAATGTTGAACAACTTAAATTAAACTGAAGCCACAAAAATTAAAGGGTTCATTAAATTACATTTTAAAGTATAGTTTATTAACAAAAACAGATGACAGTTTTGGCCTTAAAAATTAAGATACTATAGGCACATGCTCCGAATCTTTACAAGGCAAAGATTTTTATTAAAAAATATATATACTTGTTTGCGATGATAAAAAGTATCTTTTGATATATTAATGTTTTGAGATTTTTAAACAATAATGAGAAACAAACATTTACACCACACACACTAGCGCTGTCTTTTTATCCCACAATTCAGAGTTAAATGAAGGCTATTTCACACGGCCCCAATAAACTGACATAATGGCTTAAGCATGCAATGACAACAAACATGGAATGAATGATGCAGCTATCAATCTGGACCAGGACAATTTCACTTTTACTATATAGTTGGGCACCTGCTAGGTGTTGTATAGTTCATATTTGCTTGGCCAGAATGGTTTAAGCCACCAAAATAATGTTTTATTGATAAACTGCGCAGCATTCGCCAATGTGAACACTCCCGTTAGTAACGAGGCGAATAAGGAGCTAAACTTCAGCCGCAGAATGAGACGCTGCACAATAAGGAGCCAAACAAACCGGAAGCTGCGAATAAGGAGCTAACTTCAGCCTCGTGTGCTTAGGGGAATCATGTCTTTCACTAGAAAGTTAGAAACGGCCCTGGTTATATCCTTGCTCCTTTTGGAACACCTTTCATAAGGTGTAATGGCCATGAAAGACGACACGATCGGTATCTGCTTTGGTACAGCCCCACTGCTAGCCCTGCTAGTTGACGGAGTAGCATCGGCCCGCATTTTCATGCTCTGTGCGGTCGTGTGGGTGATGCGTTCATATAACAGAGTTTGTGCTACCTTTTTTGTCGACAATTTCAACATCTTTGGATAATAACTCGAGGTTAGATTCACTTTCGTCGCTGCTTCCACTCTTATGGTCCAGGCCTTATAGTCTATGGCATTCGGGAAACACCCTTATTGACAGCAGGCATGATTCGATCTCATGACGTTCTCTATAAATATATGCTTTCTCATACTTGTTCTCTAGGTATTGTTCATGTAGGATTACAAAATAAACAAACCCAAAAAAACACATTAAGACACTTTTTTTTTTTGTGGGTCTTAAAGCTTCAGACATATGTTTGTAAACAGACATTAAATAGCATCCACTCTGATAGGCAGTTATGTAACATGTACCTTTATGGTGCAGGTGAACGTCTGTATCCGCTGATCCAGGCCATTCATTCTAACCTCGCTGGTAAGATCACTGGCATGCTGCTCGAAATAGACAACTCTGAACTTCTACACATGCTCGAGTCTCCAGAGTCACTACATGCCAAGGTACTCTTAACTACGTTTGCTTTCTATTTGGCCATGCTAGCTCCTTACTCAGCTCAGACACTGAGACCGAAATGAGCCATTTGTTGCCAATGTCCCTTTTTTCTGTAATCCTAAACTTTTTCTTTCCTTTTGATCCCCAACACCTTAAGGTTGATGAGGCAGTGGCTGTTCTTCAAGCTCATCAAGCGAAGGAAGCCTCGCCTAAGAAATAGGGAATGTTTTCGCAGGTAAAAATGTTTTCGCAGCATAAGAATATTTAATATACTGAAATATATACGCAACATAATGTTATAATTAGCTTGCAATGCAAAACATCTGAACAGGACACTTTGGCCAAAATCTACACTTTTAACTATTCATAAAGCTGTTGGAAACACAGCTACCCTCGATCTTACAGTGATGATGCAGTGTATCAAGATTTTCCTGTTGCAGTACTGCACAAATCTTTTCCAGGTTACTTTGAGGTGTATGCTAAATTTTTAAAGCAATTATGGATGTTTTGGTGGTAGGGAAATAGTGAGAGGAGGCGGAGGAAATGGGGTGCTGTGATCACTAGGTAACAGTATGTTCAAGGAACAGAGTTATGCTTCCACGTTGTCATACAACTATACATTTTGGCATAATGTACAGACTGCATTTGCAGAAGAGCAACATGTTGCGGTGATCATTACTTAAATAACACACTGGTTAAATAATGATCACCACCTTATGTATGCAGTTAACCAATCAGCAAACCCGGAGGCCGCAGCACAAACTATATCATGCAGAAACATGTCAAGACCTTCTGTTAATGTCTAGAGAGACTGAGACTGTCTTGCTTGGATATCAGTATATAGTTAGTTTGAGTATTTCAGATACTCCTGATCTTTGATTTTCACATACGAGTTCATACAGAATGGTGCTTTGAAGGGGTGGAAGGGACATCCTGTGAGAAGAGGGTATGCCGGTAGAAACACCATGTTGATAAGAGGTGTCTGAGAAGGAAGCATTTAACTCACAAAATTGCTATTTGCATCTCAGCACATCGGACACATTGGGTTGCATTCCTGTCAAACAAGGAGTATATATTTGTGATCATTTATATGAACCATGACAGAAGCTCTTGACTTATACCTGCTTGATTTTATGCCTTGTGGAGCTGCCACTTGATTAAATAATATAATGAATGAGCATAGAAACAGAGTTTATACTAGCAGGCCTAAATTAATTTCCCTCATGTGTCTTCCTGCTTACAACTTCACTGTTTGTGGGCAAAGTTGCACGTTTTCTGATCTAAAGGCTGGGGCCACCGAGGTCCTGTTAAAACAAAAGCTATACATTTATTTGAGATGAAAGTTAAAACAACTAAATGTCCATTTTATAGGCAAGTTCTCAGGAAGAATGTTCTCACTGGTTGAATTGTTCTAAATTCGACTAAGAAACCTGGACCAGAATAATTCCTTCACTTTAACAATTCAAGAACAAAATCACTCGATTCCGATGTTTATAGCTCTTGCCATGTTTGCACCGGCATACTTCCTGGAATGATGTCACTGAGGTACACAGTTGAGGCTTGATCCATATTGCATTCTGGGATTTGTATCTTTTGAGTGAGAATATACTGTTTTTTTTTAATTATTTTTTTATTTGATTTTATTTTTTATTTATTAAAATTGCGAAATGACATGCAATTAATGTTGCAGTCTAATGTAGCAGATATTTTCATACCATTAGAGATGGTTCTGTTATCTGCCAAAACACCTTTATACTAAGATGTATTGACATTTTAATTGGGATCAATAATGTACCTATATACGTATAATATTTAAACAGTGAAAACTTGTCAATTATGTACAAATGAGTTCTTTTGTGACTTTTTTTTTTCCTTGTCTTCTGCACATACTCTTGGCTAAATATGGTTTGTCCGTATGCAGGGATGTTTACACACGAACTATGAACTAGAATCCATACTTACAGTAAATGTGTATGTAATGCTTTATTTAACATGCATGTTTCATTATGGTAGATTTTTATGAATTTTATTTAACTTTTTTAATTAAAACAGTGTTTTATCTGGTATGTACCCTGTTAAAGGTAGGATATGCGGAATGCTGTGACCTTTTACTCATTTCTTTATTTCTTCATTTCAGGCATGAACATGGAAGGTCCATTGGTTTTGCAGAAGGAGAATTAAAAAGAATTTGTAATAAGTTAATAAATAGAAGTAATGGTGAGGGGAGAATAATCTAAACACTTCAAAGACAATGACACGAGCTTTTACTCGTCCGTACTGTTCTGCACTGTTTTGTTAATTGAGTTTTGTTCTAGAAATTGAGTGGGGAGGAAAGAAAAATGGAAAAAAAAAATTAAAAAAGGAAAAATGTGCATTAAAAATATTTTGGCTTACCCACAACCAATTTCATTTTGTTCATTATCATATTCTAATCAGGTTTTGAGTGTTTCTGGTAATTGAACCTGTGTAGAGAAAAATGGAAAAACTAATCCTAATGTATGCAAGTGTGGTTTAATTTTGAGATTTAAGGGTGTTTTTATAGATGAGGAATACAGTTTCATGGTTGTTTCCAGAGGTGTCAAGTAACGAAGTACAAATACTTCGTTACCTTACTTAAGTAGAAATTTTGGGTATCTATACTTTACTGGAGTAATTATTTTTCAGCCGACTTTTTACTTCTACTCCTTACATTTTTAAGCAATTATCTGTACTTTCTACTCCTTAAATTTAAAAAATAGCCTCGTTACTCTATTTTTATGATCAGAACGCGCAACCCCTCCCCGCCCCGGTCGCATAAGAACGCGCACAACGCCCGCCCAAGGGTCGCATGGTAAGAACGTGCACAACGCACCCCCCCCCCCCCGTCGCATGATCTTTTATACTTTAAGTAGTTTTGAAACCAGTACTTTTAAACTTTTACTTAAGTTTTTCATAAACCGGTAATGGTTTTTTGTTTGTTTACATGCTTCATACTTATTTCATCACATTATCTGAAGAGAAAGCTAAGAAGCAAGGCCCATAATCCCTTTTCTTTACTTGAGTAAAATCCAAGAAGTGGTAGATAACAAAATTAGTACTTTTTTTTTAACATTTTTTTTTTTAATGTTTATTCAAGAATTATTCAGTCTTTTGAACACAGTACTGTGTGCTTTACAACTCACTGGTGCTTTTTGAAAAAACAGCATTACATTGCATCATCCCAGTGTGACACAGGTCTCACTTCCTTGAACAAGAAAATGAGTTGAGCAAGAAAAGAAACCAAGTATGTCAGAGTTGAGCACTCTATGGGAGTTCACATGACTTGTCCACGTGTTAAAACTTGTTCAAATATGACTGTTCTAGAAAGTTCCCATGAGTGTGTGTGTGTGTATATAAATTTTTTTTTCCCTCAAATATATTCAAAGATTTATGCATATAGTTTAGAATCATGCATTACTTGTCAGTACTTTAAACAAGTTATATTTATGCCATTCGCATAACTATTAATGTATTAGCCCTTAAAGTAAGACATGGACTAGTTTACAGTCACATTGCCTGCATGATGTCAGCATGGTGTTGGTTTATGTCATGCCTATAGGTTGATGCTTGTGGCTTTGCGCAGGCAGAGCAGAGCTTCAGGGGGCACATCCTGAGGGTTGATCTTGTTCGCCTCCAGCCGCAAAACACGCAGGTCGGAATAGCTGGCTGCGTTTATAACTCGACAGAAACTGCTGACCGTGAACTCTAAGAAAGGGGAAGAAAAACAGTATTTTAGATGTTTGTAATTGTAACCAAATAGCTTTTGTGATTTAAACCCTTTACATTTTACACTAAATATGTATTGTTTGGTGAACAACTAAACAGTCTTGAACAAGATTTAATTTCTTTCCACACTGACAAAGGAGTTACTGGGGTTGAAGGCAGTGTTTTTTTTTTTTTTTTTTTTTTTTTTTTTAAAGAATTATTTTTCCACATACGAAAAGCTTTTTAAAGGATGTTTTTGGTGTGAAATACAAAAGGCGTCCTAGATGTTTTGCCAATAGTTTGTAGTGCCATCTTTACAGTAAAATGTATGTCTGGGAATATTTTTCTACTTAAACTTTGCCTGATGAAAGTAAAATGTGCAGGAAATTCCCTTCCCACCTCATTTACTAATATTGAAGACATAGTTTCTAACTACCTTTCATCTCTCATGTTGCTCCCCTCAACCTGGGAGGCTGAATGTATTAAAAGGTAATTATTATTATAAAAAAAATACACATTCAGGCCAGGGCTGATGAACTAATAGGCTTGCTTGCTATTAGTTTTTTGTTTACCTTTCATGGCGTCAAATAAGGAGATACTCTAAGCTAGTTGCTCTGTTATAGGCAGAGGTGGAAAGTAACGAATTACATTTACTTGCGTTACTGTAATTGAGTAGTTTTTTTTGTGTATTTCTACTTTTTAAAGTAGTTTTTAAAATCTGTAATTTTACTTTTATTTAAGTACGTTTTGTTTGAAGTATTGTAATTCGCTACATTTTAAATCATATTCGCTACTGAGTAAAAAATAAATGAAAATGCTAAAATAATAAAAATAATATGCTTTTGCGCTCGCGTGTGTGTATCATGTCCTGGTCGCACGCCGCTCCAGACTCCACTCCAGGTTTTCTGACATCGGCATCTTCCTGACCTTCCACACGGTCGCTTCCGCCCTGAGAGTGACGTCATCGACTAGCGCGACCATATACAGTATATAAATCGGAGAGAGACGCGGGAAAGAGGAAAGATTGTGATTTTGGCGTTTTGATATTTGGTTGTGTATTCCGGTTTTGACTTTTTGCCTCCCATTGACTTTGATTATTGCTTTGTCGCTTTGGTTTGGTTGGTCTTTGTATATATTTGTAGATAATTTCACTGTTTTTGGTTTAGGGAGTCCGGGAAGGTACCTGTATTTTTGTTTGTGTTTTTTTTTTTTTTTTTTTTTTTTTTTTTGCAGGTAATATAACTACTAAATATAAATACCATTTTGTTTATTATTTTGGCCTGGGTCCATCCTGAATCTGATCCGCCTCCTCCTGGTGTGTGTGTGTACAAACCTCATTATTTCATCAGTTAATGATTGGATCTAGTTCTTTCTGCCATATACCACCATTTCCATACAGTTTAAAATAGAACCCTGAACCAGTCTTTTGCTGTATGGCCCTAGACTGGGACGTAACACCATATTTAAGTGACCACTTTGATTTTCAAGCACAAGAAAGACAACAGCTTTATTATGCAAAGGTGTTCTTTCAGTTAAAAACAACTAGTTTGAGATTTATATCTGCTCATCTTTTTTTAACTACGCTAGAATGCCTCACCCCACCCCCGCTGTTAAAAAAAATTAAAAAGTAACTCGGTAACTTTTACTCTGAGTAAATTTTTTAATGAGCTACTTTTTACTTTTACTTGAGTAGATTTTTATAATGGTAACTTTACTTGTACTTAAGTAAAATTTCACTGAAGTAACAGTACTTGTACTTGAGTACAACATTTTATTACTTTTTCCACCTCTGGTTATAGTATGGCTCAGCAGGAGCTCATTTACTAAAACCGTGAATTTGGAGGAGGAGTGAAATAAAGTTTGATGTATGGGGGGGGGGGGAGGGAGGGAGTATTATCTGATCAGCTACAGCATTTTATCGGACATCTGAGACCTATGATTACAGGACCTTTTATAAAGTTACCATGAAGTCTTGATTGGGTTGTCGGGCTATATCCTTGCGGTTGATTCGCTTTAAGGAAATTGCTGTCTGCCATGTTCTGCTGATTGATGCCTTACTTCGGTGTAGCTATGATCAACAGGAAAGACATTCCATGGTGTCTGTGGGATTCATACTTGTTCTTTATATGACTGAGTTTAGTGACACAATTACTATTGTTTATCATGACGTCTGCTTGCATTAGGCCAAAAGTTGATGCTTTACCACACATTTAATACATACAATACTTTTGCACCTAATGTTTCTTAACATAGTATGGAGCCCCTCTGATGAAATTGGGAGGATAAATATTCTGTGGTCAGGATTTACCATGGCGTGGGCACAACATACTGTACTATGTTGTTGCCATGACCTACTCAGGTGTGGGAATAAAATGCATCGTACAATGCGTCAGCAAGGTACTGTTATGGCCACAACTTCTTAACCTCATAGCATTTAGCCTCTTGTAAACTACAGAGAAATTAAAATAGATTATTTTTAGTAACTGTTAACTGTATAGATTAATGATTACCTTTATTTACTCAATGGCACAACATCTCAGACATGAATGATCTCATTACCTCGCGTTCTAAAGTCAAGGTCATCACTGTAGTATCTCATAGACACGAGATGGATTATTTTGTTCCCACATCATCGTAAGTCATGGCCACCATGTTCCACACCCCCCAGTGTCACCAGAGTTGTTTTGTAACATGGCCTTTTTAGAGGGTTGTTTTTTTTTTTTGTACCTGTGATGCGGTTGGCATGAAGGTAGAGGTTCTGCAGACTTGTACTGATGGCCGGAATCTTCTCCAGCTTGTTGTGGGACAGGTCCAGCTCCACGAGGGTGCTCACATTAAAAGCGTTGTGTGGGATTCCAGCGTCCGTGAGACGGTTGTGCGAGAGGCGCATGAAGTGCAGCTCAGGCCACTTCTTCAGTAAGTCCACGGGGATGGAAGAGATGTGGTTGTGGTCGAGGTACAGCTGACTCAGCTTGGGTGGAAGGCGCTCAGGAATCATCGAAAGCTGATTTCCACGCAGATCCAGAAAGCTGAGTGACCCCAGTGGCTCTACGGCGCCACCGACGTCCAGAATGTTGTTAGAACTGAGGCGCAGAGAAGTCAAATTGTTCATCCCACGCAAGGACCCGGGAGGCACAGACGCGATAGTGTTGTGGTCCAAGCGCAGGTCCTGAAGGGACTGAGGAAGACCTTCTGGGATGTGTTCAAGTTTGTTGTGCTGTAAGAACAAACGCTCCAGTTTGGACAGCTTGATGAAAACCTAATTAGAGTTTAGAGAAAGAAAAGTATTACTGTTTGTAGATCTTTGCGTCTGTGTTGTTTTAAAGAGTGACAATTTTTTAAAATTATTTTACCACATGTTTTTTTTCCACCTTAAAACTTTAAGCTTGTTTGTTTGGTGTTGGTTGCTTGTTTTTATGCTTAAAATAAAAATTAATTTCCAGTGTAAATTTCAGCTTGTATTTCTTGGAATCTTTAGACTATTGGTCCAAATGTAAATGTTTTTTTTATTTTTTATAATGAACAAGGAAAATGATTACAATTATTGTCTCATTTGTGCCTGAATGTTCTTCTGTACTGACCTTGCTGCTAATCTTGTCAGATCTCAGTTGGTTCATATGCAGGATGATCCAGACGAGCTCGGTGGCATTGTCAAATACTCCGTCAGTGATCCCGCTGATGCGGTTGTTTTGGAGGTACACATACTTCATGCGCGAGGGCACAAAGGGCACGTGCTGGAGGTTGCGGCTGTGGCAGTACATAGCATTAGGGTAGGCAGGAGGGCATTCGCACTCCAGGGGGCAGTCTAGTGCTTCGGAGGCATCTTGTGCATGAAGGGAAGCGTAGTAATTGTCATGGTTTGGCCTGTGCTGTCTGTAGCTGTAGCCTCGATTGCGCAGATAGTTCAGCCAGGTGATGTCGGTCTGTGCGATAGAGAAGTGCACAAGCCCCGCCCACAGCAAAAACGTACTCCACATGATCAAGATGGATCTCGGGTTCGGTCTGTATCAAATTGGGGGGAAATCACTGTTTGCATTCAGTATCATCAAATCAATAAAAAAAAAATATACCAGGTACATCTGCTTAACACAAACAACTAATCAGATGGCAGCCACTCAATTCATTGAGGAAAGGAGAACATTTACTGATGTTGGGGTGGGGGTGTGATGGGGCCAGGGGTAGCTCAGTGGTTAAGGCATTGGACTACGGTTCGGAAGATCCCAGGTTCAAACCCCACAACCACCAAGTTGCCACTGTTGGGCCCTTGAGCAAGGCCCTTAACCCTCAACTGCTCAGATGTGTAATGAAATAAATAAAAAAAATGTAAGTCGCTCTGGATAAGAGCGTCTGCCAAATGCCTAAATGTAAATGTACTGATGTTCAAGCCAAGCATAAGAAGGGTGATTTAAGTGACTTTTAGCATGGCATGGATGTTGGTGCCAGGTGGGCTGGTCTGAGGATTTCCAAAACTGCTGATCTGGGATTTTTATGCACAACCACAACAGTTTACAGAGAATGGTGTGAAAAAAGAAAAATATTGTTTCAGTTCTCTAGGCAAAAACGTATTGTTGATGTCAGAGGCTGTGGCGATACCGGTTTGAGCTACAGTACAGTGGCTCAAATAAGATCTCGTTACACCTGAGGTATGCCGAAGAGCATATCTGAATACACGACACATTGAACTCTGAAGCAGATGGGTTACAGCAGCAGCAGATCACCAGCTAAGAACAGGGAACTTGAGGGTACAGATCTCGTGTGTGTGTGTGTGTGCCAAAATTGTACAGTAGAAGATTAAATGTTGCCTGGCCTGATTTAAAAGGGGTTGAACCCAGTACAAGCATAGTGTACCTAAAAAATGGCTGATGAGTGTAAATGTAAAGATGAACAAGTATAAGAGAGAATTCTGATCATTTTTATTTTATTTTATTTTTTTAACAGTTTTTTCTATATTTTAATCTGCACAGTCTGGAGTTGACGCAATCGCATTTCACTACTTTCTTATTAATGTGAAATAGTAAATTTTCTGTGATTCTGCTGATAAAGGAAATGAAAAATTCTTTAGGCTAATCAAAGTTCGGAATTCTATAAAGCTTATAAATCATAACCTGAAAAGCCAAAATGAAAAGATTTGTTTCCCAAATTGTAAAATGTAATAGGAAATTTAGATTTCAAATCCTAGCACAAATTAAGTTTACAGTGAATTTTGCTATGCAATTTAGCACCAGTTTAAAATCAGCCACGCACACCTATACATGAGGATGAATAATCCACTACACTGAAACTGATTTCATATCTATTCAACAATATTTTAAGTAGTAAAGCTACACACATACCTCTGATTGCAGTGTGATATCTGCTTCGGTCACCCCTCGAGTGACTTAACCAGAGAGACGAAGCTGAGAGGTGGAGAACGAAAGGGGGGTGTAGGGGCATGGCATCTCTAAACACCTCTTTCTAACTGCACATTATGAGAGAGTCTTACACACATACTGCTTACACATGGTGTTTTAATGCAGATACACTGCATGGGCAAAAAAAAAAAACTCATTTCTGAAGGGTCAAATTATTTGGCTGCATCAAGCAAAAAAAAAAAAAAAAACCTCTTCCAAGTTGTGTTGGACTAATCAATGGCACTTCGTTATTAACCTAGTTAACCCATGTAAGTTGTATGTATACAGTGATGTAAACTTTAAAGCACTTTTTGTAAATCGGCTCTGGATAAAAGCGTCTGCCAAATGCCTAAATGTAAAAAAATAAATAAAAAAGAACTAAGATTTTATCTAAGATTTGATAGAATATCTTAACACAAACAATATTATAAAATTTAGAATTGACTATATATACATACTACGAATAGTGCGGCATGTCATGGTGCTCATCTCTCTACTTGTGAGTTTTTGGACAGTTTCTGCTTGAATTTCTTTGCAGGATGTCGTGTCCCTACTCTAGAACTGCCCCTGAGTAAAGGTTGCATCAGGGACATGAATAAGGGAAGCGCATGAAGCGATGCACCCATCATGCATAGTGCCCACAGTACAAGACTCTGGAGGCAGTCTTATGATCTGGGGTTGCTTCAGTTGGTTAGGTCTAGGTTCAGCAATGACATCAGCTGATGACCTGAATGTACTGAATGACCAGATTATCACATCTATGGAGTTTTTTTCTTCCCTGGTCCCTGCACAGGCATATTCAAATTGTGAAAAAGTGGTTCTGGGAGCATAAGGAGTCGTTTTCACACATGAATTGGCCACCACATTGTGCGCTGTAATCCAAGCTAAAGGTGATTAAAAGAAATCGTAGATTGTGCAACTTTTTTCTTGGCCAGGAAGTGTACGACAGAGTTGAAAAGACTGAGATGATATTGAGTTAATCGTAGTGTATTATACAAGCATGCATTATATGTTGCATCAATTGGGGAAAATCTAAAGAGTTGTTTAGATATTTTAAATATTATGGTACTTTGCAAACCTTAGCTACTGTACCTAGGCTAGTCAAAATCTTATTTATAAAAACTAAGCATAAGAATGTGCAAGAATATATAATATATAGACCTTGGATCCTGGAAGTGATTACTGAACGTAGATGTAATGCTATTTGTGAAAGAAAACCAACCTACATTTCTTTGTTTTTTTCTGTTCTTTGCACAGTGATCGCACACACCACGTGTCCCACACACTCCTGAGCGTCATTAATCATACCGTATCTATCAGCACGCACAATGAATTTGGAAGCAGTTTGACTCTCTTTGGACGAAATAGCTGGTTTGTGTGTCCTGAAGCCATCCGAATATCAAAGCCATGTGTGTCTGAAGGCAATACATCTGCTCTTTTAACAACCTTCCTTTCCAGACTGTCAGGATGAAGACACAGACCTTATCATTAGCCTGCCGCTCGTGCGTTTGTGTTTCTGAGGAATTTGGCCAGGATCTGTGGCGATGTGTACACGCGTGACTACATGCTGCTGAACACTAGTAACCGCACATGCTTCCAATCTGCTTTTAATCCGGCATCAGCAGTAAATTCCACTGAAAAACAGGCTACAGTAGCATGGAAAACGAATGGGTACTTGGGCGGTGGTTTGTTGCCTCGCTCTGTTTCTCTTGACTTGTTGGATTTTTTGTTCATTTTTAGTAATTTTGTTAATTCTTGTCTTTCTCTCGAGGAAATCAAGGAATGAAAATTGCTGACTTGAAGCTGAAAGCAGCGCTTTGTGTACATTGTGATTCGCAGAGGCCTAATGGCTAACAGACAAACCCCAGACGTCTTAGTGGGGGAACATTATTTTCCATTTACGTTCACGCTTTATCAATGGCCTTGCATTTTCTAACCACATTGTAAAAAAAGAAAAAAGAGAAGAACTAAAAGACCAACTAAACGTTATACCACAGCGCTGTTGATTTCTCAGTTCTGATTGGTCTATAGGTGTTTATTCGGGTTTTTTCTTATAACAGCAGCTCTGTCTGTAACAGACTATTGCAGCTATGAGAGGCATTCGAGTCAAAGCAGGACTTTTGAATGTACAGAATAACAAAACACACTCATTTCAGCCTTTGGATATCATCATGGTAGAAACATTTCTCAGTACACCAGAGAAATGATCGAACTGCCTGCTGCAAGCCTGAAACGCTGGCCTCCCAAGAACTCCTTTAACAGACCAAACACTTAGAGTGAGGCCAGGACTGTATGAGGGGATGTGGCAATAACTCCCAGACGAGTTCCTGGAATGCACAAGGGCTGTTTGTGAATGATTGTGCGTACAGTTGCCAGTTGTACAATTATCTGTCGATTATCAAGGATCAAGAGTTCCACTTGCTGAATGTTCACTGCGGGTGGGATCCTCGGCTAGGTTAGTCGTTCACAGACATACAGCTTTCTTTTAAATGTTTGCACCATTCAAATGTTTCACTGCACCGAAAAGTCTTATCATCATACTGTATTTGAAGTCTTCTGTAAATGACAACGATTTTATGCCTTTGTCGATGAGAAATCACGAGTCCTGGTTTGACTAGAAAATCACTTTTAAATGCTATGAATGTAAATCACAGCTGAATACAGACCGTCATGTATGAGCCACCACTGAATACATTAGATCTCTTGGACCAGAACTATAAAGAATTACTGTGATTTTTGTCAGAATTCTTAATCGTTATACTAATGATTATATTCAGAATCCTGATTGTATCTGAATTCCGATGAAGCAGAGAAACATTGCTCACGTAAACATCTCCCTTTTTTTTTGGTATCCATCCATGTGTCATCCAGCATATTGGGCGGCAGATCTTCCCCTGTCGTTTCTGTGGCAGTTACTAAGGGTCGGGTTGCCAGCTCAATTACCATTCACACACTAAGGGCAATTTGGGAACCCCAATTAGCCTTATCTGCATGTCTTTGGACTATGGAAGGAAACTGAAGTATCTGGAGGGAACTCACCAAACACAGGGAGACTATGCAACCTCCATGCCCACAGAACCCGGACCCTGGGGGTGCAAGGAGAGCTAACCACTAGGCCATAGTGCTGCCAAACGTCTCCCTGCACTATTTTAATTCAATAAGGAAATTTCATAGCTTCTACACGGAGGTTGATGCCGCAACAATGAGAGAGAAATATCTCATGTCTCAGTATAAATTATGTATCACTATAAATACCTGCTTCAGTTTTCTTCTATTTACAAGTAGACTATGTATTATTTATTATTTAAATATCAGTGCCAAAAATGTAACAGAAGTTACGACAGGCAGTGTTCACCCAAATGGGGATGTGTTCCCTCTCCAAATTTCTTCCTATTACCATTTCAAATAGTATTTCCTTCAGTCTCGGCTCGCTCATCACAGGAAAACTGAAAATTATAATTTATACATATTTGACCTATTTTTCAATTCTGTAAAGCTGCGTTGTAGCAATGATGATTGTTTAAAGTGCTACTTAAATAAAACTGAATTTAATTGAAGTGAGTTGTAAATAAATAGCTTATATACAGTACATGTTTCATGCACAAACATTCAGAAATCATTATTACATCATTATTCTCTATCTCCGGTCAAACTTTGAAGATTCTGGTTTAGTGTTTATAGCCAATGGGGAATTTATAATCTGAATAAAAAGTTAAGCAGCGACACAAAGAACCTATTGATGAGAAAGATCACGTATGAATTAACATTTTCAACGCTTCAGGCTAACAGGAAAAGTAACTCAAGTAACCACTATTTACAACCGTGATGAGCAGAAAAGCATCTCAGAACTTCAATTTCAATTCAATTAAATTTTATTTATATAGCGCTTTTAACAATGGTCATTGTCTCAAAGCAGCTTCACAAAAATTTAAGAAATTTAACAAAAAAATAATAATAATAATAAAAAATAAATTAATTAATAAAAAGAATAATAATAATAATTATAGAAAATAAAATAATTGGAAGTGTGGATGTGTGGGAAAAATGTGTCTAGATAATAATGAGATGAATGAATGAAATGTCTCTGATGAGCAAGCCAAGGGTGACCGCGGAGGTGGCAAGGAAAAACTCCCTGAGATGGCATTAGGAAGAAACCTTGAGAGGAACCAGACTCAACAGGGAACCCATTATCATTTGGGCGATAACAGATAGAAATGATATAACATCTTGTGTGTTGTGCAGGTGAAAATTCAATATGACAGAAATTATTTAAATTGACATGAAGACCAGTTCAGCATAGGGACGAGTCAGTAGGTGCAGAGGGCAGATGAGGTCTGGATCACTGGAAGCACAGGAGCAGCATGTGTAGCTCCAACCATCATAAAGCTGAATCCAGCTGGAGCTGGTCCTTCTCTGGACGCCTCAGGAACCTCGCAGGGTCGGCCTTTGTCTACTGAAGCTGGCAAAATCTCCCGATGCCTCGGGATGGGTAGAGAAATACAGAACAGATGGGGAGAATTAGCGTAGTTGCCATTCGGGATAGGTGTACTGGAGTATGAGGTTATGGGATGAGTTATGTGTATGCCAGATTAAAAAGATGCGTCTTGAGTCTACTTTTGAACTGAGAAACCGTGTCTGCTCCCCGAACACTGTCTGGAAGGCTATTCCAAAGCTTTGGAGCTAAATATGAAAAAGCCCTACCCCCTTTTGTAGATTTTGAAATTCTGGGAACTACCAGAAGTCCGGAGCTTTGTGATCTTAAGGCGCGTGGTGGATTGTAGCGTATCAGAAGACTGGTTAGGTATGTGGGAGCTAAACCATTTAAGGCCTTGTATGTAAGTAATACTATTTTGTAATTTATTCTAAACTGAACAGGTAGCCAGTGCAGGGATGATAATATTGGGGTTATATGATCATATTTTCTGGATCTAGTGAGAACCCTGGCAGCTGCATTTTGGATTAACTGAAGCTTGTTTATTGAGGATGCAGGACAACCACCTAGTAATGCATTACAATAGTCCAGTCTGGAGGTCATGAATGCATGAACTAGTTTTTCTGCATCAGATACGGATAAGATGTTCCTAAGTTTAGCAATATTTCGAAGATGGAAAAAGGCTGTTTTTGTGATATTTGAAATGTGATTTTCAAAAGACAAGTTACTGTCTAATATTACGCCGAGGTCTTTTACTGCTGAGCTGGTAGTAACAGTACATTCTTCTAAGCGCAGTCTGAATTGTGAAAGCTGTTGTGTGCTGGTTTTTGGGCCAATAAGTAATATCTCTGTCTTATCTGAATTTAATAAAAGAAAGTTATTGGTCATCCAATCTTTTATGTCCTGGACACACTCAGTTAATCTAGACAACTTAGGTATTTCGTCTGGTTTAGTTGAGATATATAATTGGGTATCATCAGCATAACAATGGAAACTAATCCCATGTCTTCTAATGATGTTACCCAAGGGAAGCATGTATATTGAGAACAACAGAGGTCCTAAAACTGACCCTTGTGGGACCCCATATTTCACTGGCATTACACCAGACGGTTCTCCATTTAGATCTACAAAATGGTAGCGATCAGACAGGTAAGATCGAAACCATTTTAATGCCTGTCCCTGAATACCTATATAATTTTGTAAGCGATCTATGAGAATATTATGATCTATAGTGTCGAATGCAGCACTAAGATCGAGCAGGACTAGCAATGAGATGCAGCCTTGGTCTGAAGCTAAAAACAAGTCGTTTGTAATCTTAACTAGTGCAGTTTCTGTGCTATGATGGGCCTGAAACCTGACTGAAATTCTTCAAGGATGTTGTTATCCTGCAAGAATGTGCAAATTTGAGCTGAAACTACTTTTTCTAGTATTTTTTATATGAACGGAAGGTTTGAAATCGGTTGAACTCATTGAACACATTGAACCTTCAGTGCAGATGGGCAGCAGACAGCATCAGCTTGCAGTCCAAAAAAACCTGAGGCTACAGTTAGCATGAGCCCACCAAAACTGAACATTTCAAATAATTTTTTTTAAAAAAACCTTTCCAGTCTTCAACTATTCAGTTTCAGTGAGATTGAGCGTGCTGTTTTCTCAGATTTTTGGCTTTGATGTAAACTTGACTGTCTTTAAAAGCTCATAAAACATGACATACTTTTAAATTAATACACAATATTTTAATAGGTATTGATAACTTTTAATACTATTAATAATATTATTAAAATTTGGCATTGGGTCATTGAAACATCACATGACTGACAGCACTATATTTCAGCATTTTTAATACGAGGTGGTATCAAGAGGTTTTGAGAATAGTTTTGTAACACGCCAACAGATGGGAGCACAAAGCCAGATGCACAGGCACAGGGAGCACTGATGTTCATAAGTTAGTGTGCCAAAAGACATCGTTGTTAGCAAGTTCGTCACAAGGTTGCTGAAGGAACATTGTGAAGTTCGTCTGCATGCTGTGTATGATATGTCCTTCATGTCGAGGATTATTACTGTTGACGAAACTTGGGTGTATGGGTAAGTCTCTGAGACGAAGCAGTCTCCACAATGGAAGAGCTCATCATCTCCACGACCAAAAAGCCATTCGCGGAAATATGCATCAAGAATTTGTCCCTACAGACCAGACCGTCAACAGCAAATTCTGCCACCAGGGTTTAAGGTGTCTGAAGGAGGATGTACGATGAAAGCAACCGGAACTGTATCGCGCAAAACTTGAAACTTTTTGATAAAACTTCATTAAAAGAGGACACTTGTCCACAATGTCCTCAGCTGTGAATATAATAATAATCATAATAATAATAATAATAATAATTATTATTATAAATTACTGACGTTTTATAGTCTGACCATCAAAGAATTTGGGAAAGTGTGTTTCAAATATGCATTCAAACACAAAAATAAATGTGTTTAATAAATCGGAGCTTTATACAGTATGCCCGTGCGGCCAGTTTCAACGCTGGTTGATGTTTCCACCCGGAGGTATTTTGTATTGCAACCAAGCGGTTATGCTCACTGAAGTTAGCTAATGACGGGCGTATTTCTTTGACTGGTTATATATTTACAAATAAAACATACATCAGGATGTTTACAAAAGCGTTTCGAGTGAAGTCCAATACCGTTATCAAAGGATCCGACAGGTTTGTAACTAATTAGTACAGCGCGTGCGGGTTAGCGAAGGCTGCCTGATTGCTTGGGTCGGATTCGAGTCGCTGTACACTACATAGGTGTACTACAGAGGGAACGAGATATGTGTTGTGTAGCAAGGCGTGTAGTGTGCTAGGAGGTGATTTGGGATTCGGCTTGTGAGCGTGCCATTAGTTTAGCGTGTAGTACATTTACTGTGTGATTCAGACGGGTTTGATTGATGTTTGTATGTAAAAATTGTATGTTTAAACGTTACTGAGTCTTGCTGACGTGACGAGTGAGAGATTTGTTTATTTATTATTATTATTATTTTTTTTTTTTAGAAAGCAGGGATATGAATCACCAGGCACCTTCCCATAGGATATTATCACGATACCGTGTTGCCGATTTGATTAAAATTCTAATTTTTATAAGTATCACGATTATATAACTATCCCGGTTTAATATTTAATTTCCCCCAGTTTTTGTTAGAATTTTAAACATTTAACAAGTTTAAACAAACTTGGCAAATAATTCACTCCTAACAATGTGTATATACAAGAATTTGTATATACCTGACTTACGAACATTTGTAGTCCCCGACTTACGAACATTCAAGTTACGAATTTATGGTCTGTTGACCACGATTCTACGAACATCCGTATAGGGGTGGGCGATATAACCAAAATCTTCTATCACGGTAGAAGCAATTTTCTACCTCGATAACGAAATATAACGATATTTGTATCTGAAAATGCATAAATAAAAATTCAAACACAAAGAAACTGTTTTACATAATGTAATTTTATTTAAACTGGGAATTGCTGAGGTTTGCCGCATTGTTTTTTTTTTTACTTTGGCCATATTCGATTGGATGTGTAACAGGCCTAATTAGATTTTGTTATATTGTGCTAATGTTAGATGCACAGGCGCTCGTGACGAGCATGTGTGTGTGTGAGGTTTTTATCCCCTTGGGGCTTGCCGTAGAAGGGCAAAAGGCGCATGCGCACTTCCTGCTCTAGAGTGTCACGTGTGTTGGAGTTTCAGTTTGTTTTTGTGAATAAAGGAGAATAAACAGTTGATAAGGATTTTGTGTGCTCTCGTTTTTATTGTTTTTACACCCGATTGAACCAAATATCTGCGCGGCCATGTGGACAGCGCAGCGCGACTATCTGGATAGCGCAGAGATGATCTGATTTATTCGCGCAACGTGGCTCGAATCACAAACCTGCGCGACCCACTGTTTTTTATTTAAAAACAATTGATTTAAAATGTCAGGACTGTTTAATATTGTTTCCGCCTTGCCATGCCTGGTTTGTACGTGCGCATCCCAGCGGGGTAAAATGTATCTTGATGGTCGGCGCCGTCTATTTCTATCAGCGTCGTGCAGGTTTGTGATTCGAGCAGCGCTGCTCAAGTTGGTCCGCGGTGCGCGATCCACCGTGTCTGGATATTTGGTCTGCCCACGCCGGCTCAATCGGGTGCCACGGTTTCGTCCCACTTTAGATGTGTTTGGCTTCCCATAGAAGTGAATGTGTATTGCGTGGTTACGTAACGTGCAACGTCACGTGATCTCAACCGCGATTAAGACGATAGACCAAAATCTCTATCGGTTGACAAATTTCTACCGGTTAACCGTGTTTACCGGTATATCGCCCACCCCTACATCCGTAGATGCGTACCAATCAAACAAGTCGATTATGTATATTGTACAAAAAATAGACACTTCAGTACACCAGATACCAATATTTTTACAATTATATACAATATTTTCAGTAGGTAACTGAATGTATAAACTTTCCAAAGTCTGGTATATTGTGTGGCCGTGCCGGAGAAATGAGTCAGCCTCACCAGTTCCAATGAATCAGTCCGGGAGTGCAATGATTAAAAAAAAAAAAAAAAAAAGGCTGTCCTGTAAAACTGTCATGATGGGAAATACTATAATCCTAATTTCGCAAAATCCGCAGTGAGACAGAGAGTTCACAGTCTAATACAGCTCTAAGACAAAATGATGTCCATTCAAGCATGCAGTAAACACCATGTAGCATTATTCTCCCCCGATGTTGTCCTGGTTTCCCTTTAAATCAGGTCAGCTGACCCTGCTGCGTCACTTTTTTAAATTTATTTATTTATTTTTATTAATGAATGCTTTACGTTGTAGGTCAAAGCAGCACTTGTAGGATTATAAAGAAACAGCGATGTTTAAGCACCTCAAATGCCTCCAAAGTGAAACTTTGAGCAAATTATAGAACACACTCAAAAAAATAATTGCGCCTTCAGTGTGTCAACTAATTCACCATTACAAATAATGCAGAATTTGAAGAAAGTGCTATTAAAACTGCAATGTTACTTATTATTGTATGTAATATAAAATAAAAGTTTGAAGACCTGCTGGTAAGTAACCAATCAATGATGGGTTGGTGATGTGCCCCAGTGTGAAGTGGAGTTATTCTTACTGCCCCCAAGATTATTGTTTTTTTGGTAAAGGAGGAGTTAGTGATTCTAATCAGTTACACTGTTTGCCCAGTTCAGCAAATATCTCTTCACGGTGTGTTCATTGTCTATTCTGTGTGTGGACTAAAAAAAGTCTGGTGTTCATACACAGTCCTGTTTTTTTTAAATCCAATCAAAGAAACAATGTGCAGAATGTGTCACACATCACTGTTTGCTTTCTGCCCAAGATGGCGTTGCCTGATTTCCAGTTTGAACGTAGTACCACTTTCCTGCCCCCGTCAGTTCATACATGACAAAATGGCTTTCTAATTAGTTTAATGACATTGACCATCCTAGCACTGTGGCCTTGCACTGGAGACTCCTTTCCTTAATGTTAAATAAACGTCTCCTTACATAAAGCATCAGTATATCGAAGATGAAGTTAAAGTTAATCCACAGTCTCTGACTGCATTGTAGTATGATTACCTTTAACAGCAAGTATCATGTATAATAATTCTAAATATATAGGGGAAAAAAGAGAGTACATGATGTAATGCTTTCAGAAAGCACCGACTGTATTTTGATTCGTTGAACAATCACGTTTCGTCTACTGTCTGTCCAACAGGAGGAAGCTGAAGGCGGACGTCTCGGCTGCCTTTCCGTCTCTGTCTGCTGACGACCTCAACGAGCTGGTGCCGAACAAAGAAGAACTGAACGTTGTCAAGATCTACGCGCATAAAGGAGACGCTGTCACTCTGTACGTGCTGCACAGGAACCCGATGTTCTTCCAGCTGGAGAAACAGCTGTATCCTACAGGTTCACACAATAGATTTTTATTATTATGATTACTGCTGAAATTTAGCCATATTTTTATTTATTATTTATTTTTATGTTTTTTTCGCCAGTGTACACGCTTTGGCGATATCCTGACCTGTTACCTGCGTTCACAACATGGTCTCCAGTGGTGCAGAAATTATCTGGTGGAGCAGGTGAGCTTTTCTGGTTCCGTGTGTTTCTGAGTATGTGTGTGTTCATGGTTACATGCTTTCACTTCACTCCGAACAGACCTGATGCTGCCAGGAGTAGTGGTCTCGTCTACCGGCCTACCCGACGTAAATCAAGGAGACTGCTGTGCTGTTAATGTCGTGTCAAACAGGTAAACACTGGCTCTTTTACTCCGGCTTACAAATCACACACATCGATACACACACATCGACATGAAGCAGTCATGTTCTTATTGTGGTGATACGCCAGGTTATGCGTTAGTTTTTATTTTTTCTTGCAAGACTGACCAGTTGAGATGTTTATTTAACATGTTGACGTTTTCGATTATGTAATCTTATTCTGTTCATCGAATTTATAAACTCATTGACATTGTCCTGTTCGTATGGTTGTCAATAGCACAAATCAGGCAGGAGGTGTAGATGGGGTAGTGTCCTGATTTGAGTGTTGACCGTTTTGTTCGCTTGGTTCCACAGAGCTCCGGTTGCTGTGGGGACAGCGGCCATGTCGAGCAGAGAGATGAGGACCAGTGGGATGAAGGGAAAAGGAGTAAATGTCTTACACACCTACATGGACCAGCTGTGGTACGAATCTTAGAAAGACAAAAATTCCAATCAGAGTTAAAAATCGTACAGAATTGAGGGAGTCTCTCTTCTACACTGCATCTCTCTCTCTCTTTCTCTTTCTGTCTGTCTGTCTCATCTGCCTCTGTGTCTCTTTTGGCACCTTTTCTTTTTCGTCTCTGTCTGTGTGTGTTATTGCTTGTTTCTTCCCTTTCTGTGTCTGTTTGCTTCTCTTTCAGTCCATCTCTGTTTTTATTGGTCTCTGTATCTGTATCGGTCTCTATGATTCCTCTGTGTTCACGTTTGGCTCTGTCTTTCTGTGTCTCTATGTGTATTTTTGTCAATTCATTGTCAATGTGAGGGTCTGTGTCTCTGACAGACAGTCTGTTGGCCTCTTCTTAGTCGTTTATCTCTTTGTCTGTCTCTGGTGTTTCTATATCTTTATTTGCCTCTGTTTCTGTTGGTGTCTGCCCTGTGTCTGCCACTGTTTTTGTTCGTCTCTCTCTCTCTCTCTGCCTGTGCTTCTGTCTCTCTCCTGCCAGTGTCTCTGTGTCTCACTCTGCTGAACCATGCCAGTGTCCTTCTCATGTATTCTGTGTGTATGTCTGTGAATGTAGCTTTCTCTGAGTCTTACTGTGTCTCTCTCTATTCGTGTCTTTGTCCAAATCGGTACTGTTAATGCTGGGTTGGTCTCTCAGATATTCTTTAAGTCCCTTCATTTCACAATTTGACAAATTATGAACGATTTATTTCTTCACAAATCTTATTTCGCATTACGCTAAAGATGTGTAGGTTTACGAGTCTTTGCTACGTGTTGTGATTTGATACATATTGCCTCCAACGAGTCCCACTCTTTTTGTACCAAAGGGCTTTCGGAGATAAGACGGCGCCTCCTGTCATCCCAATCACCGATCCCGCGCTCCATGCAGAGGCAGACGTGGACGGAGGGGAAAGTGGCGACGAGGGAACGGAAGACTTCTCCCAGGAGGGTGAAGGACAGAATGACTCCGAGACGGCTGCAGTGGAAGAGACTTGTCAGAATGTTCAGGAGCTCAACCTCCAAGACGGGGAGAAAGAGGAGGAGACGAAGGAGGTGCAGGGAGACGAGGAGGATTCGAGATCCCCACAAGGCGAGAGTGCCTCTCAGTCTAGCTAGATCGTTGAACCTCTCCTTCTCGCTTGATTCATTAATCAGAATTTACTGTTTATGTTCTGTAAATATTATCCCTTTCTATTCTACAGAACAGATGGATGCCCTGCTGTTTCAGTGCTTCCTCCATGCCCTGAAGAGTAAAGTGAAGAAATCGGAGCTCCCCCTGCTGACGGGAACCTTTCTGCGCAAGCATATGGCTTCATGCTGGTAATGTAAAAAAAAAAAAAAATATATATATATATATATATATATATAAAATCTTCAAATCATCTGCATAATTCAGTCTTGTACATGTTAGCAAAGTCATTCTGACTGCAGAGAGACTACACAAGTCAGAATGATTCTTAACAGTAGGAGATGACGGGCCTTAATGACCAACGTATAGAAAGTTGATATGAATATGACTCGATATATGATATGATATAAACATACATACAAGTTTCTTAAATGTGATAAAGAATTGACTTTTTTTTTACTCTAACCTTCCACTTTTCCTTTTACTCTAACTAGAGTACTATTTACACCTGAGAATTACACATGATACTCAGTTTATATTACTATTATTATTATTAATTATGATTTTTTTAAACAGATTTAACCATTTTTTCCAACGTCCTTAACACAACCTGCTGTTCTCATAGTCTTTTGTGTAACAAATAAATATTTGCATTGTAGATCTATTTGCATGAGCACATTTCCAAACAACCAACCCAGTGCTGTTTTTCTTTTGTTCCAACCTGAATGTTTGTTTTAAATATTAAAGCTCATGTGTCATGTTCCATTTTTTTATAATTTTTTTTGGAATGTATGTGTCTGTTAATTTTCCAGTTTGAAAATCAGAATGCAGAGACTGGAACTGGTTCAGGATATTATTAGGCATTTCCAACCCAGCGATCAGAAACTTAAAACACACCTAAAATCTAAAGAGGTTATCTGTTAAAACTGACTCACTCATCGTCTATACCGCTTTTATACTGTATTCAGGGTCGCGGGGGGCCGGGTGCCTATCCCAGGAGACTTGGGGCACGAGGTGGGGTACACCCTAGACAGGGTGCCAATCCATCATAGGACATGCATAGGGCCATTTGGGAACACCAATTATCCAAATCTGCATGTTTTTGGACTGTGGGAGGAAACCGGAGCACCCGGAGGAAACCCACCAAACACGGAGATAACACGCAAACTTCATACATAGAGGCCCTGAGACAGGAATCCAACCCGGTCCAAATAAAATGAAGACTCTTATTATTTTCCACATCTGGAATATCATACACATCACAAATAACAGTCAAATCTGAAGACGTGTTTATAAAGGAAGAATTAGAATTCTAAAGAGGAATAAAGGAAAGGGATGTGTATGTCGCATTTTTCTGTTTGCATGCGCACACACTTTGAGACACATTTTCATAGTACAGTAGGTCGTCACCTTTAAGAGGTACCTTGTGTATGTGTAAACCCGTGTTTTTATCAGTGTCTTCACTTTATATTCCTTGCATAACTTCTTTCACGTTTGGTTTCACAGCCCTAAAGGAAAAAATCTCGACATCAAGAAATCCAGCTATAAAAAGGTTAGTAAATGTTACTGTATAAAATAAAGTTATTCTGGAATCAGTGTCTTTATCTTGTTCTTATTCTGTCTATCTGTCTGGCCCTCTGTCTGTCTATCTATTTATTTCACTCCCTAGCTCTCAAAGTTCCTGCAGTCGATGCAGAAGGAGCGCAGTCTGGTTCGGGTGAAGGAGTTGAGTAAAGGCGTGGACAGCATTGTAGAGGTCGACTGGAAGAACCCTGAGTATGTACACTTAGTACACTTTAATAGTAAACACACACACACACACACACACATCATGCTTTAAATCAGTCGTGCCATGTTTGTATTTGTTATAAGGCAATGTGCAGCATTATAATTGGTGTAATGTCCAAAGAAGATTTGTTACGTGCATGAAGTATTTAGGATAGGGATGCTCATATTAACCGTTAACCGAAAGAATGAATTTTTACCGATTATTACTATCAGTTAAACGGTTTAAAATGTTTATATATATATATATATATATATATATATATATATATATATATATAAAATTTTTTTTTTTTTTTTTTTTTTTTTTTTTTTTTTTTTATTAAATGTGCCTAGGCGCACTTATTACTCTTCCCCCAGAAATTCCCCCGAAATCCAATTATTCTTCTTCCGCCTAAAATTTTCGACCGTTTCTCGCCCCGCAGCTTTGAGATGACACTCACGTATGTTGCACCGTTTCGTGCGGCTCAATCGGGAATGGTGTGCTATCACTTTTGGTGGGGATTTTTTAAAAATAAAAACTAGACAGTTTGTGGTTTGAGGCAGGCCTGCTATTTTTTTAATCGAAAAAACTTAGTAGCCAATGTATGAAAAAATTTGCCTACCTGAGGCAAGCTTCAAAGGTATTTCAGCGTGTTTTCGTTTTGTAATCTTAATTTGTTATTTAAGTAAAAAATATTTTGTGCAGGCCTATTTATTTTATTCTTTTTATTAGGCTTGGGCGATAAAACGATAACGATATGTTTCGCGATAGACACGTGATCGATACCAATAAAAAATGTGTTCGATAGAACGTTCGATATTTTTTATTCTTTGTCGGAAGAAATCAGAGGTCGCGAAGCTAGTTTGGTTGCTGTCATGCGCACTCGCTCCGCGACCGGCACTAGGACCCGGAAGTAGTACGGTCGTGATTCAGGAAGCATAAACGGAGACAAGATGGCGTTGAAAATTCGGCTGTGGCGGGTAATAACTTTAGTCTCACTAGCCACATTGGCGGGTAGTTTATTCTTTGGTGTGACAATTATGTTTGCATCAATATGCACAACTAACATCTATAATATTACTTGCTTTTTGTGTGAGAAACGGAGGCATGGAGAAAAACGGTATTCTTCTTTTACTGCATTCAGTGCACACGACATATATAGTATACAGCGCTGTATTGTCCCCTGGTGGCCCGCCAGTGAATTAACATCAAACTCACATATTTTACAACAATATATTTTTGTTGTAGTTTTCTCTAAAGGCATCTGATATAATAAACGCATTTCACTATTTTTACACTTTATTAAGGATTTCTTACATTTTCTTTTAATTTTGCACCTTAAATGTTAAGAGATAATTGTTAAGTGTTCATTGTGACTTTAGACTTATGTTTACATTTTAATTATTAGATTTTTCCATGGTTGTTGACACTTCTGTCTTAATAACTGAGGGGACTATGATCATAGGAAGGTTAAGTTTAAAATAGAAATGTTTAAATATAATATATTCTTCTCCTGGTCCTTATTTTAAATGAGTCATAAAAAATATCAATAATTATCGATATCGACCGATATGAAACACTGATATCGTGATACAGTTTTCAGCCATATCGCCCAGCCCTACTTTTTATTCATATTACTTTGTTTTTCTGTGTTGTCGGAAACACTGCAGGTGCGTGAAAATTTGACGATGTGTGAATCCAGATTCTGTTCTAGATATGTTCTGTGTGCTGTTGTTCGCACATGTTAAAATAAAAACCTAAACATTTTTTTTGTATATTTAATCAGACACTCCTCAGTTCTATTTTCATTTAATTCTAATTTAATATTCTAATCGGATCAGTTAACGGTTAATGTTTGGATAACGAACGCTGGTTGTCGGTTGGGAAAATGAATCGAATTGAGCATCCCTAATTTAGGACAAGTAGTTTAAGCCCATAAGGGTAAGTTGTTTTTTTCTTCTGTACTTGTCCACTTGAGTAACTATGGCTTATGTTATGCAAAATGATTTTTTTTAAAAACATTTTTGGACATTTCAGACATTATCCGCACTTCAGTTATATTGAAACTTTTGTTGGGCTTATTGGTGCGTTTCATTCAAGGCTACTGTCTCCCAGTCACTGCTGTGCTGGTGTGAACGTGTTACATGTGTTGATTTGTAACTGCGGTGCGAGCAAAAATGGATGCCCCACTTGTGATTCGCGTGAAAGAGGCCTCCATATACCCCTTATCTTGTTTCATCAGACTTTCACCTGTTTGGTGTCCTGAAGTGTTGTTTTGTGAGGATGGAGATTCACTTCTGAAGATTATGTTGACACATTATGTATATGTATTTTCAAAAACTTAAATTAAAATGAATTCTACATCCAGAGTGCGGATAATTTTTGACTCACTCTCACATTTTTTTTTGTTTCTTTTTTTGTCCATAACTATGCAAAAATTTTCTGCTTTGTAAAAAATAAATGTGGCTTACAAATGTATTCGGCCCCCTTGAACTTTTCCACATTTTGTCACATTACAGCCACAAACATGAATCAATTTTATTGGAATTCCACGTGAAAGACCAATACAAAGTGGTGTACACAGGAGAAGTGGAACGAAAATCATACATGATTCCAAACATTTTTTAAAAATAAATAACTGCAAAGTGGGGTGTGCGTAATTGTTCAGTCTGCGTGCAGTCAGTTGCCCATAGACATTGCCTGATGAGTGCTAATGACTAAATAGAGTGCACCTGTGTGTAATCTAATGTCAGTACAAATACAGTTGCTCTGTGACGGCCTCAGAGGTTGTCTAAGAGAATATTGGGAGCAACAACACCATGAAGTCCAAAGAACACACGAGACAGGTCAGGGATAAAGTTATTGAGAAATTTAAAGCAGACTTAGGCTACAAAAAGATTTCCACAGCCTTGAACATCCCACGGAGCCACTGTTCAAGCGATCATTCAGAAATGGAAGGAGTATGGCACAACTGTAAACCTACCAAGACAAGGCCGTCCACCTAAACTCACAGGCCGAACAAGGAGAGTGCTGATCAGAAATGCAGCCAAGAGGCCCATGGTGACTCTGGACGAGCTGCAGAGATCTACAGCTCAGGTGGGGGAATCTGTCCATAGGACAACTATTAGTCGTGCACTGCACAAAGTCGAACTTTATGGAAGAGTGGCAAGAAGAAAGCCATTGTTAACAGAAAACCATAAGAAGTCCCGTTTGCACAGCAAACATGTGGAAGATGGTGCTCTGGTAAGATGAGACTAAAATGGAACTTTTTGGCCAAAATGTAAAAAAACGCTATGTGTGAAAACTAACACTGCACATCACTCTGAACACACCATCCCCACTGTCAAATATGGTGGTGGCAGCATCATGCTCTGGGGGTGCTTCTCTTCAGCAGGGACAGGGAAGCTGGTCAGAGTTGATGGGAAGATGGATGGAGCCAAATACAGGGCGATCTTGGAAGAAAACCTCTTGGAGTCTGCAAAAGACTTGAGACTGGGGCGGTGCTTCACCTTCCAGCAGGACAACGACCCTAAACATAAAGCCAGGGCAACAATGGAATGGTTTAAAACAAAACATATCCATGTGTTAGAATGGCCCAGTCAAAGTCCAGATCTAAATCCAATCGAGAATCTGTGGCAAGATCTGAAAACTGCTGTTCACAAACGCTGTCCATCTAATCTGACTGAGCTGGAGCTGTTTTGCAAAGAAGAATGCGCAAGGATTTCAGTCTCTAGATGTGCAAAGCTGGTAGAGACTCAGGGGGCTGAATAATTATGCACACCCCACTTTTCAGTTATTTATTTGTAAAAAAATGTTTGGAATCATGTATGATTTTCGTTCCACTTCCCCTGTGTACACCACTTTGTATTGGTCTTTCACATGGAATTCCAATAAAATTGATTCATGTTTGTGGCTGTAATGTGACAAAATGTGGAAAAGTTCAAGCCACTATATATATATATTGTATTTTAAAGCCATGAATGTCACATGTCATCATTACAGCACACACTCGCTAACGTTCCCTCGCTCTAATACCTACGGATGTCATTTCAGATTGTGTTCTTTTTGCGTGCCGGAAGACTGGGAGCCGGCAGAGGAGTCCTCTGGGGATAGAGAGAGCTGTGCGGAGGTCTACAAGCCACCTGAAATCACAGCACTTTACGGGGTCACAGCACGCCTAGAGCCACTGTTCCAGGACGCGCAGAAAAAGTGAGCGTGTGAAATGAATGGGTCTGACGATCGCTATTAACCTTTCTTATGACCGCCCTGAAATTGTATGTGATTTCAATCGCCCCAAAGCAAAAATGTCCCAGATTTAAAAATCACAGCTTTTTCTGTACAAATTATACTAAGGATTAGCATGGTATGTTAGAATATCGAATTAAGCGTTCTTTAGTATTTCCCTTGTATATTTCGGGTATCATCCATACAGCAGGTTTCAACGTGACTTGATTATTGAGAATCATCTCAGACATTAAGTGTCATTAGAAGTTGTTTGTCTTGGTGTTCTTTTGTCTATACGTGTGTGACTCAGATTCTGTGTTTCAGAAAGGGTGCGGTGCTACAGGCTACTGAGGTCAGGAGTATCATCGGTGATTACGTGAAAAGAAATGAGCTCGTCCATGAAAACAAAAGGTATACGAGTGTTAACGTATCCATTTTCCAAAACCAGCTTCTTTAAAATTTTTTTGAGTTTATTTTTATTTTTTTTGCTTGCAATTTTTAAGTTGTATTCAATTGATTGTTATTAATGTTATTAATAATAATAAATTGAATCACACATATTTGTTGGTACCTTTTTGTTAAAGAAAGTAAAACCCACAATGTTTGCTAAAATAACTTGGAACTGACAAAGGTATTAATAAATAATAATTTAATAAACGTTGACTAATGACAATCAGATGTCGCTTTTAAATTGAGATTCAGCGAAATTATTATTCATTCGTTTATCTTCTGTACTACTATGTATGTACTACTTATGCCTGTCCCAGGAAACTTGGGGCTTGAAGCAGGAAAGATGCATACTGCCAATCATCCCAGGGCACACATTTGGGAATGCCAATTAACCTAATGTGCATGTCACTATGTACAGGGTTGTGGGGGCTCGGAGCCAGGAGCTCCCAGGACACAAGATGGTGTCCACCCTGGACAGAATGCCAATACATTGCAGGGCCCCATAGTGACATGTTAATCTCTTTTCAATCTTGCAACCAGTCAGTCAGATTATTTAAATGGCGAAAAGTAGTCACTCTGATGCTATGGCCCACAATCAACACTGACCAGAGAAGACGAAGGAGAAATTTGTCTGAGGAGATCAGAAAGAACATTACTCACAAGCAAGCTAAAGAAAAGAAACTATAAGACCATCTTCAATGTGCTTAATATTCCTGTGACTAAGGTTGCAAATATTATTAGAAGTATATGGGACTGTAGGCAAAATCCATTGGCATCAACACAAGGAATATTGACATCAGATTGAAGAGAAGAGTAATATGAATGGTAACCAAAGGGGACAACTTCTGCAGAGATATAGGGTGAACCCCAAGGTCAAGGTACATCAGAGTCGGACTGCATCATCCGTCACTGTTGGAGCAAAAGTGGATTTAATGGAAGACGACCAAGGAGGGGATTCCATTGTTGAAAGCAAATCATTAAAAAGCCAGACTGGAATTTGCCAAAATGCACGCTGATAAGCCTCTGATAGTGCTTCTGGGAGAATGTCCTTGGTATAGATGAGACAAAAATTTGTCCATGGTACAGTTAAATCTCAAGGGTTTCAATCCATTGGGGAGTGAAACATACTGCCACACATATCACAGTTCTTTTCATGTAAAGATCTTTTCATGTTCTTATCAGTTCATGTATCACCACACTGGTGAAAAATAACTCTTTTTGTAGATATTTGTTTTTAAAGTGTTAAAATGTTGCAGTTCCTGTAAAATCCTACAGGTGGTGCACTCTAAACTATACTCACATTGGCAGGCAGCACATCATCGTGTCTGGTAGCAGCAAAATATTTAAAATCATTGAAAGCTACAGAAATCACTCCGATTCAAAAGGGTGTGCGACAGAATGTTAGATATGGGTTCCGTCATTTTTGTGAAGGACATTTTTATTAGTTTGTTTTTTATTATTCTTTTGAATCACCATTTAAAAGCAATCTGATTATTATTAGTCATTGGTCATTGAATTATTCTTTATTACCACCTTTGGCAGTTTCACTAACAAATTGCATGAGAAGTGCACATATGATGTATTTTGTATACATCATATGTATGATGTAATTTACGCTCTCATGCTCTCATTATCTGTAATCATTTCACATTAAAGCTGACTGCATCCTGTGTTCTGTGAGAATACCAAGAAGAACTAATAACATCTCTTGATAAAAGTAACCTGATAAAGGATCAGCATGATGTGTATAATACTAGCAGCAAACTCTGCCTGAATGAGAATAAATGTCTGTCAATGTGTGAGCAAAAATATCAGCTTTTCAGTCAAGGGAATGTCATGCAATGTATAAAATAAATTACATTTTAGTTGTTATTATTTGATTATTGTTATTATTAAAAAGTATATAGAAATGCAGACCTGGTAGTCTTATGCCTCATTTTATTTTATGGCGTTCTCTTTCTTTGACAGTTATGTAAAAATCAACCCTGTGCTCTGTGACTGCTTGCTGGACAAATCAGAGTATCAGGAGGTCGAGGTGTTAAAATGGGACGACCTCTTCAGCCGGTAACACTATTCTTTCTTTCTTTTTTATTTTGCGTGGAATAGCTAGTGTGACTCTGATTTTATTAGTGCATTTAGCTGTTAAACTTATCTTAAATAAAACAAGTCTAACATACGAGTCTGTTTATTGACTAATCTTGTATTGTGGTGAGTTTTGAGTTATGAGATCATTTACAAAGGAATGAAGTTAGAGGATTTGCATGGAGTGCATCACTCTAAACATAATTGTAATACCCAGCGGGAGTGGTACTTAATGTAATGAGACTAACTTCAGTGTAAAAAATTGATGAGTGTGTGTTAGAAAACACTTGATTGTGTTTGCAGGACTCTGAGCAGGATGCAGTTGTGCCATCAGATGCAGTTTCCAGGCCAGGCTCCTGTGGTGCGTAAAGGCCAGGCGGAGCCCATCGATATCTCTGTAGCCTCGAGAGGCTCTAACAAGAAGGTATGGGTCAGACTGATTAACGGCTTCAGCCATGTTCAGCCGCTTATGACGGAGGGCAACCAGTTGTATGCTTTCTTTGTTTCTGGATTCATACCGTACGATGGGTGTCCAGATTAAAATGGTACTTTTGATTGTACAGAACACAGTTATGAGAGAAAAAAAATACATTTATTTCTCTATATAATCCCAGTTACACTAATTCACCTATCCGAGCGTGTCACTAATGCTTGGATACCAGCAAGGTAGAACATTTTCTCAGTACGCCAGAGCCTTAATTGTGGCCTGGTTCATGTCTGAAACACTGGCCTCCCAGGAACTCCTTTAATGGCTCAAACATGTGGAAATGGCTTGGCATAAGGTCAGGGTTCCGCCTGAGTTCCTGTATCATGCAAGTGATTCTGCAAGTTGGTGAAAAGTTATTTGTCGATTTTCAATAATCCATGAATAAACGCATGCAGTGGGGTCCGAGCCAGGATCTCGGCCATCATTCACACACATGCAAACCTCCTTTAAAACGTTTGCGCCATTCCAATGTTTTACTTCAGCATCTCATAACCGTACTGCGATTAAAGCTTCTTTGACAAGTCCTTGAAATTCCCTCACAAGTGCTTGTTTGACTGGAATACCCCTCGTAATTCAACTTGTAGCATCATTGTAGAACTTGTTTCAGCTGTATATAAGTCAGTGGGTTAATAGGTTAATGGTTGCTCTTAATTAATGACTAATAATAGACTATTATTTGGCTGGTTCTGCATGCTGTAATTATTACAAATAAA
Organism: Channallabes apus; assembly: GCA_030522415.1. Classification (NCBI taxonomy): domain Eukaryota; kingdom Metazoa; phylum Chordata; class Actinopteri; order Siluriformes; family Clariidae; genus Channallabes; species Channallabes apus. Next base: position 36,525,759 of record CM060111.1, read on the forward strand.
CGTCTTTTAATGAAGAATGGTTATAAAGTAATTATGTTTCAACTGACAACATTAAGCTAGATTACTGTAGTGGAATTGGACCATTTGAGGTGTAGTGTGGAAGTCTATGTGTGAGTATTTAAAGTGCATGTTTCCTGCCTCGGTTCTGCTGCTGTGATCAGGTTACGATAATAAAAAACCTGGAGATGTTTGGAATAGATCCTGCGGCAGTAGCAGACACACTACAACATCTAGTCCAGGCCAGTTCCGTCCTCCATGATGTCCCCGGGGCCAAAGAGCGGCAGCTGGTGCAGATCCAGGGCAACCAGGTGCATCACGTCGGCAAACTGCTACTAGGTAAAGCTTACTTTAACAAATCAGATCAGATCATCATCAGATCTGTTCATTTACTCTTGTTCATCCTCGTCATTTGTTCTCTTTTTTTGTTTTGTTTCCTTATAGAGCAATACCAGATCCCTCGCAAATACATCCAGGGTTTGGATAAAGCTCCAAAACCAGGCAAGAAGAAATAGCACAGGTCCCACCCTAGCGAATGTACATTGTTGTAACATGGACATAAACTACTGGCCTCATTCATTGTTTGTGTGGTAACTACTCCACAAGCATGATGTTCAAACAACAGAGTTGAGAGAGTCATGGATTAAGAAATAAACACATTGGAGAGCTTTCTATGTTGTTTTGTTGTACAGAAACATTCAAGTATATAATACACATGCCTTTCAATAGGGTTGTCATGGTAACCATAATGCTATGAATCCGTATATAGTAAATTTATCAAGTACTGTTTTTTTACTGTTTTTTTTCACGCATCAGGTTCCAATAGTGTCCACATAGAACACGAGTCTTAGACCATAGTGGACCCAGACTGGACAGTTGTCATCTTTCTTCAAGTTTGGTTGCATTAAAAAAAAAAAACATCAAGGTGAACAGTGACATACACCTATCAGCCTTAATATTACCACCACCACTAGATAAATTGAATAGGATTGAGGATCATTGGCACTCAAAGCTCATTAATGTTTTAAGGACCAAATGCCATCACGTCTGGCTCGATCCTACAGAAAAGCCAATGTAGTACAAATGCCTGAAAAATGTTAATGCTGGCTAAAGGTATTAGAACACTCAGTGCATCACAGCTTGCTGTGTGTAGGTCTTAGTGCAGGCAAAAGGTTGTTGAATAGGCAGCGAATTCTGATTGAGCATCCATGGAAGTCACCGTACAAACAATTCTGGTCCTTGGAGACCCCACCTTGCATCTTACAGCATTTAAATGTTCTGCTGGAGATGCTAGATAACACAGCACACCTTCAAAGGCCTTGTAATGTCCTGCCTTGAGGTGTCAGCTGTTTTGGTGGCACAAGGGGAAACTACAAAATATTGAGCTTAATCTTTTGGGTTTTAATGCTATGGCTGTTCAGTGTACAGGAACATGACAAAAATGTACAAGCAAAGCAGGGTGATGTGTTCTATAGGACATAAACCCTGTAAATGCTTGGTGGTGTAGATATTATTTAGCACAGAAAGCTTTGTCTGGATAGCTTTTTAAAAGGTCTATAAAGAAATATCTAATAAAAAAAAGTATTGGGTCGAAGTGACAAATGACGAAGTTCAACACTTCATTATGGCTGAAGTCATTCCTCTTTATATGACAGGAGACAGTACTCAATTATTTGTCAGAGTACCTTACAGCACAGTGAAATTATCTTTCTCATATCCCAGTTAGGAAGCTGGGGTCAGAGCACAAGGTCAGCGAGGATGCAGCACACCTGGAACAGATAGAGTTAAGGGCCTTGGTCAAGGACTCAAACTCCTGACCTTCTGAACAGTGACGCACAACCTTAACCTATTGAGCCACCACCTCCCTGTAGCTACAATGACCAAGGAAACCTTGACATCATTACATTTCTGTTATACAAGAAATAAAGGAGGTGTAGAGAAAAGACTTGATCAATACATAAAAAATATTCGTCCACTTTAAGACCTATTATTGACTGGTCATTCATATAGCTTTGATTCACACCGGCCTGCTTTCACTCTTAACTACTACCTTAAACTAATAATTACAGCCCATCACTCCTGACTATAAAAAGTGTTCAATCAATACGTCTGAAAGTACAAATGTCCTAAAATAACTACAGCATGTACAACACCTAAGCAGGTGGTCTTGGTTGCTTTTGGCAGTGCAGAGCAAAATGCACACACTATATAAAGGGATTTCAAAATCTCTTAACTAATTAACTTATTCCATAAACATGCTGGAAAAAAGATCTCAAAGTGTTTGAGGAGATTCCAGTTCAGGGGAAACATTATAATGGTTTATTATAATGTTTTACAAAGCAACCTTTATTATTTGGCAGTGCACAGTGGAAACTAAATGTCTATTTGCTTCGCTTTGTTGTCAAGTCTATTGGCTGGACTTTGTTTGAAGCACATATCTGTGTTTTGAAAGGAAATTAAATTTCAATGCAAACATAGCAACACTCCCAAACAATATGAAAGTCTCACAGACAGCTTATTTATGTAAAGGCGAAGCATTAAAGCAAATGAATGGAATTGAGATACTGGCTTGTATCTATGAAGCTGCTGATTAAAGGTATAAATGTATGAAAAAGTGTGGCCGATTGACTAAGTAAATATTTTATACACTCCCCTGTCAAAGGGTCAAATAATTGTCCCGCATCAATCAAGGAAAACAACTAGGGAGACTGAAAATGACTGAGTTAAAAACCGCCTAAGACATTATTAGGAAAGGATAGTGCGGAAATGTCAACTTTGAGGAAGAAATTATGGAAATTCTATGAAGTTGCATTGTAAAATAAATCAGTAGCAGAAATTACCGCAATGCTTAGTGTAAGTAAGCATTTCCATATGCACACGATGGGATGAGAAGATTTTGTTGCCTTAAGAAAACCTCTTGTTGGTGAGACTAATCAGAAAATAGTAGCAATGCCATACAGTCATGTGGGCCAGAGTGATGGGCACATCAGGGTAAGAAGGGAAGCGCATAAATCGATGCATCCATCATGCATAGTGGCCACTGTACAAGCCTCTGGATGTATATGTGTTATGATCTGAGGTTGCTTCAGGTGCTCAGGTCTAGGCTCAACAATGAAGTCAGCTGATGACCTGAATCACATATATGGAGTTAAAACTTTTCCATGGCCTGTATTCACAAAGTATATTATAATTCTCTTAGAGAGCTCCTATCTTAGCTTAAAAAGTCCTTTATGAAACGTCTCAGAGCAACTCTGAGTAAGAAAAGTACAAAAACCCCAAAACTTTTATCTTAGTGAGGAGGTGTGGTTGAACCTGTTGCTAGGGCTGCTGCAGCAATTCAAGGAACTCCAGCTGTGAAAGAGGTTCTGGGAGCATAAGGAATCATTTCCCCACATGAACTAGGCACCACATTGTGTGCTGTAATCAAATGTAAATGCAGTTAAACAAAATTAGTTTTAGTATGTGCAACTTTTTATACCACTGAGCAGCTACACAACTGGCTATATTTAATACTAGTTTCTTTAATAATGGTCCAGGCAAATAGATTTTTTTTCATTTCTCAGTTGAGACTAGTGCTTTTGTCAGATTTTGAATGATTTTGAGTAAAAAAAAACAAAAAAGCAAATAATGCTTTATTTTTATTCCATTAATTTGTGCGGTATACGATACTCATTAATAAAATAACACAATACGGAATGATGACCCATGGAACTTACATTAATATGCAAATTGAGTAAATACAGATTTACAGATTGATCTGAAAATGTACGTCAAAATTAAATAAAAATGTAAACATCAAGTTCTACAAGTTATTCATTCTAAACATTGCATCGATGCTTGAAATAACAGGTTGATGAACAAATACAGTCACATATTTGACTATACATCACATTGCATTTCTCTGTAAAAACTGTACAAGCTATTAATACACATTGCAGTTTTAACTTTTGAACCTTTATATAGGTGTTTTCATATCAGACAGGAATACGGGCATTCTATTAGTGATTTTAAATGAGTACCTCATTTCATTCCTTGTCGTTTCTGTTCAAGTAGCGTCTCCACAGAGAATATTTGAAACATTTTATAACTTCCTGTCGAAATTTGGTCTGCGTGCACGCATACAAGTACATATTTATGGCGGCATTGCTAAGGCTGAACATGGTGCCGATGTCCGCTGCGACATTGATGCTCAGGCTGTAGTCATCACGATTCAATGCCCAGCCCTTAGTGCACTGGATAATGAGAGTGATAGAGCGTGTGATGTTCAGCAGCACAAAAGTTATGGACAGGGTCACTAAAAGTACCACAGATTTCCTCTTTCGTGAACGTAGGAGCGATGTCACCTTTTGGCCTGAGTTATGTATTACGTGCACTCGATTAATGAGAGAGATCTGGCGCAGGGTCAGGCCATTCAAGACAGCAATAATGACAAAGGGCAAAATGTAAGAGACGACTGTCTGCATGCTCAATATGGTAAGTGTGTACTGAATAGTGGCATTTGGTTTATGCATGCAGACCCAGCGCTGAAGATCCTGGTTGTACACAGACACATAGGCCCAGTAGTATGGCAACGCCATCAAGTGACCAAACGCAAAGATAATGCAGATAGTCCATATTGTACCATAAGGGATGCCAAAATGCTTCCTGAGACAGAAGGTAGTAATGGAGAGGTAACGATCCGCAGTGAAAGCCACCAGCAGCCATGTAGAAGTGTTGGAGGCGCCATATGTGAAGATGTCTCGCAGGCTGCACCATGGTTCCAGAGACCAGAAGGGCTCCACTGTGAGGTATTTAATGGAGAGCCCCAACACCACCATGAAGACCAGGATAGCTGTATCGGCTATGAAAATAGACATCAGGTAGAGGGTGCTCGATTTGGAGAACATGCACTTGCGTCTCCAGAAGATCAGGAAAGACATAATGTTAGCTACAGGGCAAAGCAAAACATCAGATTTCATCTCTTGCATTGCACTTAGTCATCCTTACATCATGTATAATATAGAATTAACGTCCCATTGTTCTTCCCTAGTTTCCTGTTAATCAGTCGAATAAAACTTTCAAGCACACCTGGCCGAATCCAAATTTAAGTTTTGCATTTAACAGTTTCTAAAAGGAAGCAATCACCACCATTCATTTCTGCATTCTGGTAATATTTCAGATGCATGCTGTATTTGCAAATGAGTATGAAGGTAAATACTCACAGGGGATTCCAATGGCTGCGAGGATAGGGTAGTAGACCCTCTGCAGGCGTATCATCCAGTGCTCCCGAGCTTCCATTTCTGGAGCAAATCTGTCTCAGCTTTAGCTTGAATAACACTCCATAGGTGGAGGAAGAAAATGGTTGGGCATCTTTATCCTGCCTACATTACTGTGGCCATAGAAACATATTGTATGCTGTTTATCAGTTCTGTTAATATTGACAGTGCTGGGCATAATTTGAACTTAAATTGAAAGGGTTATTTGTGTTTCACACTAGATTAGCTAGAATAGATTAGCTGTTTAGTAGTTGATAATTCCATAAACAAGAGCCTGACAATACAAAGAAATAATATACAGTACTGTGCAAAAGTCTTGAGTCACCCCTCATTCATTCCAAAGACCCAGACCTTCTTGTTTTTATTAATTTTTTTATGTAGTCTCGAAGAATAGCTCTCCAGGCTTTTTTTGCTCTTATTTTCACGCCAGTCCCTGTATCTAAGCAGTTTCAGAGGAATGTTTTTTGTTTGTTAAGCCACAAAGTGACCCATGGTGCAGATAATACAGATGGTGCAGATGATCAGGCTGGTGATTAGTATACTGGTGATGCTGAATACTGAGTTGTTGGAACAGACGAGAGGGGAAATGATGTCGCTGCTGAGGTTCTTACGTAGGATCCAATGTTTAAATTGTATTTTTATATGTAATTAACCATTTGTTCCGATTTCTTTAATTTAATCTACATAATTTAATTTGATATTAAGAAACGGAGCGGGGTGAGGGGGGGTACATGCAGATTTATTCTAGTAACCTCTGCAGTACAGTACATACAGACAGAGGTGGAAAGTAACGAATTACATTTACTCGCGTTACTGTAATTGAGTAGTTTTTTTTTGTGTATTTCTACTTTTTAAAGTAGTTTTTAAAATCTGTAATTTTACTTTTATTTAAGTACGTTTTGTTTGAAGTATTGTAATTCGCTACATTTTAAATCATATTCGCTACTGAGTAAAAAATAAATGAATGAAAATGCTAAAATAATACAAATATTATGCTTTTGCGCTCGCGTGTGTGTATCATGTCCTGGTCGCACGCCGCTCCAGACTCCACTCCAGGTTTTCTGACATCGGCATCTTCCTGACCTTCCACACGGTCGCTTCCGCCCTGAGAGTGACGTCATCGACTAGCGCGACCATATACAGTATATAAACCGGAGAGAGACGCGGGAAAGAGGAAAGATTGTGATTTTGGCGTTTTGATATTTGGTTGTGTATTCCGGTTTTGACTTTTTGCCTCCCATTGACTTTGATTATTGCTTTGTCGCTTTGGTTTGGTTGGTCTTTGTATATATTTGTAGATAATTTCACTGTTTTTGGTTTAGGGAGTCCGGGAAGGTACCTGTATTTTTGTTTGTGTTTTTTTTTTTTTTTTTTGCAGGTAATATAACCACTAAATATTGCTAAACTTAGGAACATCTTATCCGTATCTGATGCAGAAAAACTAGTTCATGCATTCATGACCTCCAGACTGGACTATTGTAATGCATTACTAGGTGGTTGTCCTGCATCCTCAATAAACAAGCTTCAGTTAATCCAAAATGCAGCTGCCAGGGTTCTCACTAGATCCAGAAAATATGATCATATAACCCCAATATTATCATCCCTGCACTGGCTACCTGTTCAGTTTAGAATAAATTACAAAATAGTATTACTTACATACAAGGCCTTAAATGGTTTAGCTCCCACATACCTAACCAGTCTTCTGATACGCTACAATCCACCACGCGCCTTAAGATCACAAAGCTCCGGACTTCTGGTAGTTCCCAGAATTTCAAAATCTACAAAAGGGGGTAGGGCTTTTTCATATTTAGCTCCAAAGCTTTGGAATAGCCTTCCAGACAGTGTTCGGGGAGCAGACACGGTTTCTCAGTTCAAAAGTAGACTCAAGACGCATCTTTTTAATCTGGCATACACATAACTCATCTCAGTACTCATACTCCAGTACACCTATACCGAATGGCAACTACGCTAATTCTCCCCATCTGTTCTGTATTTCTCTACCCATCCAGAGGCATCGGGAGATTTTGCCAGCTTCAGTAGACAAAGGCCGACCCTGCGAGGTTCCTGAGGCGTCCAGAGAAGGACCAGCTCCAGCTGGATTCAGCTTTATGATGGTTGGAGCTACACATGCTGCTCCTGTGCTTCCAGTGATCCAGACCTCATCTGCCCTCTGCACCTACTGACTCGTCCCTATGCTGAACTGGTCTTCATGTCAATTTAAATAATTTCTGTCATATAGAATTTTCACCTGCACAATTATTTTCTTTTCTATAATTATTATTACTATTTGTTTTTATTTATTTATTTTCTATTATTATTTTATTTATTTATTTATTATTATTATTAATTATTATTATTATTATTATTTTATTTTTTATTTTTTGTTAAATTTCTTTAATTTTTGTGAAGCTGCTTTGAGACAATGACCATTGTTAAAAGCGCTATATAAATAAAATTGAATTGAATTGAATTTAATTAAATATAAATACCATTTTGTTTGTTATTTTGGCCTGGGTCCAACCTGAATCTGATCCTCCTCCTCCTCCTGTTGTGTGTGTGTGTATACAAACCTCATTATTTCATCAGTTAATGATTGGATCTAGTTCTTTCTGCCATATACCACCATTTCCATACAGTTTAAAATAGAACCCTGAACCAGTCTTTTGCTGTTTGGCCCTAGACTGGGACGTAACACCATATTTAAGTGACCACTTTGATTTTCAAGCACAAGAAAGACAACAGCTTTATTATGCAAAGGTGTTCCTTCAGTTAAAAACCACTAGTTTGAGATTTATATCTGCTCATCTTTTTTTAACTACGCTAGAATGCCTCATCCCACCCCGCTGTTAAAAAAAAATAAAAAAGTAACTCTGTAACTTTTACTCTGAGTAAATTTTTTAATGAGCTACTTTTTACTTTTACTTGAGTAGATTTTTATAATGGTAACTTTACTTGTACTTAAGTAAAATTTCACTGAAGTAACAGTACTTGTACTTGAGTACAACATTTTATTACTTTTTCCACCTCTGCATACAGACATACTGTATTCTAGAAACATCTGCAGTACATATAGATATACTGAATTCTAGAAACATCTGCAGTACATATAGATATACTGTATTCTAGAAACATCTGCAGTACATATAGATAATACTGTATTCTAGAAACATCTGAATATATTTTATGGCCTTTCCATGATATGCATTCATAGAAACTTTGAGAGGGTGACTCATGACTATAAGGGGGTTTTGAATGCTTTGGTATTCAGGTATAAAAAATAAAAAAACAAAGCAAAACAAAATACATAATATTTAAATTACAGGTCAGTACAAAGGTATTTAAATTATATAAATTTTTGGAAAGTGCAAAATAAGTTACCATTATTTACATTACTTCATATAACGAAGTGAGACACAATTGTTAAAAACATTTACGTCTCAATGGTGTCAATGTGATCATTCAGTGTGTGATATAAATTTGAAAAACTGCTCACGGTTTCAGAAAGTTCAATAGCTCATGGTCCTCTTATTTCTGGTGTATTAAACACACTTATCTCAGCCTGTGTAACAAGTCAGATACAATATACGGCTTTGTTCATTCAGCAAGCCTTTAATATTGTTGATGAATGTGGCCAGAAGATGGCAATATTAGAACTCATATAGTGGCCGAGGCATGCATAATCAATCTTTAAAAAGTAGGTCTGCGAACATCCTGACATCGTGTGGTGCAGGACTCAGGTTACTGATGAACCTCCGACAGGATCTGTGTGAGTTTCATGCTGGTTTAGCCAACACATAGTAGGCAGGCACTTCATCTCCTTAATTACCCTTCACTATAAATAATCTGTAATTATTCACTGATTACATAAAATAAATGTGATTACTTTTTAATCTATCTGCATTTTTCAACTACATCTTAGTGTACTAAATAATATGTCAAAATTCTATTTACTACAGATGGGAATCACCAGGGCGGATTAGATTTGTATTGCGATTCTGTATCACGATTTTATAAATATCTTGATTCGATAATAAACTTTTGTTACAATTCTAAACAAACTTAGCAAGTTTGCCCTGTGAATAGGTTAGAGTATATAACCTGCAGGATTATAGAAGAACAGCAACATTTTAACACCTCAAATCTTTATATAAATAAACAAATGTACAATAAAAAACAATATATAATACTTTTGAAGTCTGTGTGAAAATACAAGAATTACTATATGAAAAGATCATTATATGTAACAGAATAAAATTCTACTACTATTTAGTATACCCTATCAGGAGGAAATGGTGAGATTTAAATTTTCTACTTTACATTTAGCAATATGGTAGTTGCTTCAGAAGCAGACATGGCATACAATGTAATACAGTAAGCCAAATTATTTATCTTATTACGTGAATATTATTATGTACTTTTTCATACAAACATGTTCATTCTCAGACTCACAGTTACACCTTAACTGTTTATAAATAAATAAATAATTAAATAAATAAATTACTGTCTTACTGTTGTTGTATCTCAGGTCACCTCATAAATGCTTTTATGACTGTTGAACGAGCTGAGTTGACTGTTTTCCAGCTGGATAAGCTGAACAAGGAGTAAAACAAGGGATAAACAGTTTCTGCCACTTACGTAGAAGGCTACCAAGTCTCATCGTCCCATCTAATTGTCTATTATAATTATTGCACGAGGTGGGGTACGCCCTAGACGGGGTACCAAACCATCGCAGGGCACACAAACATACACATCCTCATACTCATTAACTAACACTGTGGTTCTCAAACTGTGGGGTGCGCCCCTCTAGTGGGGAATACAGACATGACAGGTGGGGCGCAATGAACGGGAGGAAAAACAGGAAAGTACCTATTCTAATTCATGCTTTTCTTTAAAAGCTCAACTCTGACAGAAATAAACTGCGCCGACCATCAAAATACATTTTACCCCGCTGGGATGCGCACGTACAAACCAGGCATGGCAAGGCGGAAACAATATTAAACAGTCCTGACATTTTAAATTAATTGTTTTTAAATAAAACACAGTGGGTCGCGCAGGTTTGTGATTCGAGCGGCGCTGCGCGATCCACCGGGCTGCGCGAATGAACCAGATCATCACTGCGCTATCCAGATAGTCGCGCTGCGCTGTATTTGCGCAGATATTTGGTTCAATCGGGTGCCGCGGTTTCGTCCCACTTTTGATGTGTTTGGCTTCAAATACACTTCGACAATGGAAGAAGACGCTGCAGCAGCAGTGAGTTTGCTTACATGTGACGAAACCAACAACGAGGAGATTGTAAAGAAAAAATGTGCATCGTCTGTGGTGTGGAATTGGTTTGGGGATAAGAAAAGTGATACGAAGCCCCAAAATTATGGAATAGTCTTCCAAATAGTGTTCGGGACTCAGACACAGTATCAGTGTTTAAGTCTAGGCTAAAAACCTATTTATTTAGCCAAGCATTTTTATAAATAGATTTGCCATAAGGTAAAGGAGCAGATCTGGGGGACTCATGGACGTAGAGTATTATGGTGAACTGGTATGTTTAGATGCTGTCTTCCTCACTCTCATTGATCACTCAGGTTTGTTGACGGTGAGGTGATTGTTTGCTTTACATCTCAGGGAGCCCTCATGTTTGTGTTTCCTTCTGGCTCTCCCTTTTAGTTATGCTGTCATAGTTAGTCCTGCCGGAGTCCCTGCTTGCACTCTACAGTAAATATACATTCACATTAGACATTGTGACTGTGACCATACCTAATTGCAATCTCTCCTCCTCTTCTCTTCCTCCCCCTCTTTCTCTTTCCTCTCTCCCCCTGTCTCCCCCTTTCACTCTTTCTCTCTCTCTCTCTGTCGAGCTACACATGTCATTCCTGAGCTGCCAGTGATCCAGACTCCCTCTGCCCTCCGGACCTGTCTGATCCATCCTGGTGCCCGGTTTCTGGTTGGAGGTCTCGTCGCATGGATGCCCCGTGTGTGTCTTTGGGATGCGTCTGGTGTCTGGGGATGATTCTCTATACTTAGAAGATGGTTCTGGCCTCGACTGGTGTGGTCAGCTGTTTCTCTGAGGACTTGACAATTCGATAGTTCAGGACTGGAACTTTCTACAAGTCTATCTGAGTCTCCAATAACTACTGGACTCCATTTTACATCAACTATTATAACATCAATTAACATCAACTATTATAGCTGAACCTAACACTTAACACTGTATAAATGCAGATAATTTCCTGCTATCTGTTTCACCCAGATGAGGATGGGTTCCCTGTTGAGTCTGGTTCCTCTCAAGGTTTCTTCCTATTACCATCTCAGGGAGTTTTTCCTTGCCACTGTCGCCCTCGGCTTGCTCACCAGGGACAATCTGAACATTTTGATTCATACACATTCACATTCCATACAAACTTAAATAATTCTTTTGATTGTGTAAAGCTGTTTTGAGACAATGTCAATTGTTAAAAGCGCTATACAAATAAAATTGAATTGAATTGAATTGAATACGAATGAGACGAACGTGATTTGCAGTACACTGTTTTAACAAGGGGTGGAAACACATCAAACCTTTTCTATCATCTGAAATACAAATCGAATATGGCCAAAGTAAAAAAAATGCGGCAAACCTCAGCAATTCACAGTTTAAATAAAATTACATAAAAAAATGAAATTATGTAAAACAATTTCTTTGTGTTTTCATTTTTATTTATGCATTTTCAGATACAAATTGCTATATTGTGATATATATCGTTATTGAGTTAGAAAGTTGTTTCTACCGTGTTAGAACATTTTGGTTATATCACCCACCCCTAATGAAGCCTATCTTCAGCTTGGATTCATGGTGGGGATGGTGGGGGCAGAAGAGAGAACCGTGTGTGTTTTGTGTCTTATACCGCTGGCAGCAGACCGCATGAGACCCAACAAATTAGGAAGACACTTAGAGACAACACACTCCAGTCACGTTAATAAACCACTGGACATCTTTGAAAGAAAGCTGGCAGAATACAGACAGCAGGAGAATCGCATGGTAAAATCTGAATCAGTGGACAGCAAAGCACAAATGGCTTCATTCAAAGTTGCATACAGAATTGGCCAGTGCAAAAAAAAACTACAAACGATTGCTGAGCAGCTAATAAACATGGGGTCAAATATGCAAAGATAAGTGACAACGTAAGCCTTGTAACAATTGCACGTGTATTTTATCTGTTTTTAACTTGGTGGTGTTTGATCGTATTGGTTTAGAAATTGATATTTCAATAAACAGTAAACTTGGCCGATTTCGTTATTATTTTGTTGACAAGTGGGGCTTGAAAATTTGCTCACCCCCTTAAGTGGGGAATGACAGAAAAAGTTTGAGAACCACTGAACTAACGCAATGCATGCTAAAAAAAAAAAAAAAAAAAAATAAATAAATAAACAAACAAACAATTGATATTAAAAACAAGTCGTGAAAACTAGCCTAATGTTTATTAAAACCAAGCACAGATTTATTTGATGGCTAATAAAACCAGGCTCAATCTAGAACCAATGATTATTACTAAATTTAGCCCAGTGGCCAATACAACCAGCCCAAAAAAGTAGCTCAAGGATAAATTTTTTTTTCCAAATTTTAACAAAAGCCCCAAAACTGGCTTCATAAATCCTGTGAATCAAACCAATGAGCCGAATAGTAAATAAAATCTTCATCAGTAAGGTCAGGCCAAATGCTAGCCCAATGTTTTATAAGACTAGACAAAAGGTAGTTCAATTGTAAAACATCAACCACCGTTTTACACCAAACACATCTTTTTTTTAAATCATAGATACAGTACATGTATGTGTATGTAGTATTAGTGTAGTGTAGTGTAGATTGTAGTCTAGGTGTGGGTGTCGGACCAGAGCTTAAATTTGTCTCTGAACTTCTGTTCTCCCTGAGGGCGAAATGAATTCAATTTGATTTCAAGGGTCATCTCCCTCAAAACAAGATTCTCTTTTAAGGCATTTTGTGCTATTTTCTGTGAATGACTTATTCGAGTTGCATGATAGACTCATCCTTAAAAGTGGGCAGATCATATCTGGGGATCATCGATTTACAGTGGCAGTTGTTGATAGATGAAAACCACACACATACTGTATAGACATGGAGATAACGTTATTACCGGACCTTCAAAAATGTTGACATACATGTATGCCTAAAATCCCTTTAGCAAAAATTTTCAATAGTTTATCTTTCATATGCTTATCTCTTCCATAATGCTTTATATCATCTTTCATTCTCATTTGTTCAGATGACATAAAGTTACAAAAAGGTCAGAAGGATTGAAAACATCATTTACAAAATAATAAAGTATACAGGGTGGCACAAAAAAAATCTGACTCTGTATTTACCTTCCCTTACTGTATATAAAATTTTTATTTTTTAAAAATATTGTTCCACATCCAATATGGCTTTAAAACTAACAATAGAAGATACACGAAATAGGATTTAGAGAAGCTAAAATAGAGAAGCTGTTGGTCATCCTTTAGATCAGGGGTCTTCAAATCCAGTCCTGGAGGGCCAGTGACCATGCATTCACCAACACCTAAACACACCCACTGAACCTAGTAATTAACAGATTAGGTAAATCAGCTGTGTTTGAGAAGAAGAATCACTAAACTGTGTTGGCCCTTCAGGACTGGATCTGAAGACCCCTGCTTTAGATCATCTAGGAATTTTTCATATTTTTCAAAGTCTTGCAAATTTCAATTATTAGAAGTTTCGATGATGATGATGATGATGATGATGATTCTTCGTCTTCTTCTTCTTCTTATTAGTAGTAGTAGGGTCCAGATATGTTGATACTTTGTTTACTGTTATCTGTTATTTACCAACAGCGTGATCATGAAGATTTAAGACCTCACAGTTATCCACTCCTGTTTGAATAATGTATAGCTTCTAGACCACATTAAATATTCAATGTGCCAGCCGAATGAATGTCTTTCATGTTATTAAACTCAAGTGGCTATCAGTTTTACAACAGTCGGACTGTTACGAAGCAATAATGTACACTTTATTATTTTTTTAATATCGCAGAGTGGACAATGGGGTCATGTGATTTTGGGTGCTTGGTGTAAAGTTGAGTGGTGAAGATGCAGATACAGACCTTCAGTGTGACACCGTGCAGGCGAACGATACAAACTACATGAACATGATCTATGAAACGAGGCAAAAGACGTGATCAGGGGCAGGAAGCATGCTGGGGCTGGTGGGAATTTTTGTCCAGCACCTCCATGTTGCTATCACGACACGAAGATAATGTAATAAACTAAGAAGTCTTGATTGGTCTTTGAGAAAAATGGTCATCAGTGATTTGTCCAAAACAAAAACAAGTTTGTTTCTCTGATGAACAACTGCTCCTCCACCAGGTGCTCTTTTTCCTTACATAAATTTAATAAGGCAAATAAATGAATGTCTGGTTATTACACAAATCTGACATGTGACAAATCCAGTATATTTCAAATCTAAATGAAGAGATTAAAGAGTCAAAGCTCTTCTGTCTGATCCTGAGTATATTTAAAGGCATTAACATGTGTGACAGGCTCGGTCCTGCACTGCTCCAGTGACTAATGAGTTTCCCTGTTGCTCTCGCACATGATGGATGCGGTTCACCTTTATAAAGACACATGACCCTGCTCTGTATGCATGATCTCACCTTCTTTCTTTCTCTCTCATGATGCATGAATTAAGATGAAAGCATTTGAATATGTTTCTCTATCAAAGTATATACAGTACAGTGTATATGTGTATGTGTGTGTGTGCGTTTTGGGATGGGATATTTTTGCCACTGTTGACCATCATTTGTCACTGATTCAAAAAAGTATTCATCTCAACTAACACTGAAGGGATGTTTTTAAATTAAACTGCTTCCTTTTACAACAACCATTCTTAATATTAAATCACTTGAGTTTTATAGTACAGGACATCATCATAGGTGTAAATTTAATAAATCTATAATGCATGCAGGAAAACACCTACTGAAAAACAGAGAGTCAGCACGGTTTATGCTATTGTTTTAAGTAAAGTGTAGTAAAGTATTTTTTTTTTTTTTGCAAAGGAGGCCTTAGTCCTGCTGGTCGATTTCTAGCAGCAAGCTTTGAAAATACAATTGATGGTAATTATAATAATATAAGAAATGTACACTTGCATGCCTGATATTAATGCTTTATTAATTGTGCAATTTACAGTAAGTCGGTCACTTAAATTATTTGTCAGTAGGGAATCACCAGGGACCACATGATATGGTTTGTTACAATTGTATATTTGTTACAATTAAAAGAAAACTCAGCAACGTAGCAAAATAGACCCCCCCCCATCTCTACTAGTCAGTATCATTAGTTGCTTAATTTATTTATTGGCCAGTCAACTCCCATGACTTAAACCCTACAGAAGTTCACATATGGAGTATTGTCAAGAGCAAGATGAATAACATCTGTCTTAACAATACAGATGAGCTGAAGACCAACAATCACACAACCCCATACATGTATATAGCTATTGAATCGGAAGCTTGGAACAGTGGTGAACTTTCCCAGGAGTGGCCTACCAAAATTACTCCAAGAGCACAATGTCAAATCATCCAGGAGCTCATAAAAGAACCCAGAGCATCTTCTAAAGAACTGCAGGCTGCACTTGTCTCAATTAAGGTCAGTGTTCATGATTCAACAGTAAGAAGATGACTGGGCAAAAATGGCCTCCATTGGGGAGTTCTAGGGCAAAAGCCAGTGCTGACCAAAAACAATCTCACATTTGCTAAAAAAAATATCTCAATTATCCCCAAGAGTTTTGGGCAAATATTCTATGGGCTGATGATACAAATGTCTAACTTTTTGGAAGGTGTGCATCTTGTTACATCTGATGTAAAACGAGCACAGTGTTTCAAGGCAAGGCAAGGCAAGTTTATTTGTATAGCACATTTCGTACACAATGGTAATTCAAAGTGCTTTACATAGAAGAAAAGAAAATAACCATAAAATGAAATAAAAGATAATATAAAAAAAAAACTTTTTAACGAAAACTTAATAAAAATAAAAAACAGTTAGCAATAAAACTTTAAATTAATTTAAATTTCATTTAAAACAAAAATAGAAAACTAATTAAAACTAATGAAAACATCATTTAAAATAGAAAAAAAAATTTAATTAAATAATGCAATCGGTTAAAAAAAACTAAGTAAATATAAAATTATGCAGTTGGTTCGGACGTAGCTCAGTGCTCATTCGATAAATGCGCAGCTAAACAGATTTGTTTTAAGTCTTGATTTAAATGTGACTAATGTTTCAGCACATCTGATCTCTTCTGGAAGCTGGTTCCAACTGCGGGCAGCATAATGGCTAAAGGCGGACTCCCCATGTTTTATGTGAACCCCTGGTATTTCTAACTGACTCGATCCTAACGACCTGAGTGGTCTGTTAGGTTTATATTCAGTGAGCATATCTGTAATGTATTTAGGTCCTAGGTCATTAAGTGATTTATAAACAAGTAAAAGTACTTTAAAATCTATCCTAAATGTTACAGGAAGCCAGTGTAAGGACCTGAGGACTGGTGTGATGTGCTCAGATTTTCTGGTTCTAGTTAGAATCCTGGCAGCAGCATTCTGGATGAGCTGCAGTTGTCTAATGGTCTTCTTGGGAAGGCCGGTGAGGAGACCATTACAATAATCCACCCTGCTGGTGATAAAGGCATGGACAAGTTTCTCCAAATCTTGATTGGAAACAAAACATCTAATTCTTGCAATGTTTTTGAGATGATAATATGCTGATTTATTGCTTTGACATGACTACTGAAACTAAGGTCTGTCTCCAGAATCACCCCAAGATTCTTGACTTGATTTTTTAGTTATCTGACCCCTAGAGTGAAGGTGTGCATTCACCTTCAGACCTTCATCTTTATTTCCAAATGCAATGACCTCAGTTTCCTCCTTGCTTAACTGAAGAAAGTTTTGGCACATCCAACTGTTAATTTCATCAAGGCATTGGCAGAGGGAGTCTATGGGGCTGTAGTCATTTGGAGATAAGGCTAGGTAAATCTGGGTATCATCAGCATAGCTGTGATAGGCAATTTGGTTCTTTCTCATCATCTGACTTAGTGGGAGCATATACAGTACAGGCTAAACAGGAGGGGTGCAAGAATTGAGCCTTGTGGGACTCCGCATGTCATGGACGTCCACTTAGACTTGTGCTCTCCTATACTCACATAATAACCTCTCCCTTTTAAGTATGACCTGAACCATTTGAGTACCATCCCAGAAAGCCCGACCTAGTTTTCCAGTCTTTCGAATAGTATGTTATGATCGTTTCATACAAAGAACATCATACCAACAGTGACATGGTGTCGGTAGTGAGACCTGGAGGACTTGCCATAATTGCTGGAACCTTGAAATTTGTGCTCTAGCATAAAATCCTGAAGGAAAACGTCTGTCCATCAGTTCATGACCTCAAGTTCAAGTACACTTGGATTATGCAGCAGCACACTGATTCGAAACATATCAGCAATAGCTCAAAAAACAAAACAAAATTACGGTTTTGGAAGGGCCTTGTCCAAGTCCGGACTTAAATGTGATTGAGATCCTTAAACACGCGGTTCATGCTTGAAAAGCCTCCAATGTGGCTACACAATTCTGCATAGAAGAGTGGGCCAAAATTCCTCCACAGCGATTTGAAAGACTCATTGCCAGTTATAGCAAACTTCTGATTGCAGTTTTGCCGTCAAGGGATGCACAAGCAGTTACTAGGTTTAGGGGTAGAATTATTTTTATGCCAGGCAGGTTTGGACAGCTTTTTTCTCTTAATAAATGAAACCATTGTTTAAAAACTGTATTTTATATTTACTTGGGGTATCTTTGTGATCTGAATCATTTAAGTGTGACAAATAGGCAAAAAATGTAAAAAAAAAAAATTTTAAATGAGGAAGGCAAATACTTTTTCATGGCACTGTACTTTTTTTTTTTTTTTTCAATGCAGTTGCAATGAACCTGGCAAACAGCAGATGGCTCTAAAAGTGACGAAACATTGCTTTTTAATTCTACGCTTTTGGTAGCTGTCAGCAACTAAGCTGCAGGTTTACTTTGCTGTGGATATGTTCATTCTATTTATTTTTGTGTTTGCATGTGTGAGAAGTTTGAATGGCTGCCAGGATATACTGAAGCGCAGCAGCATTGATGGCAAATACTTAATGGCAAATACCATGCACACTGGCAGGATGTTATATGAATGGTGATGAAAAAGCTTAGTGCTGAATAATGGATGTCTGCTGGGAGATGTTTGGGCTGAAGAGATAGAGCGTCCTCTCCTCTCCTCTCCTCTTCTGGCTGGCTCATCAAGCCTTGCCCACACACAAACACGCACTTTTTCAGTATTGCTATCATTTCTTCCATTGTCAGGAGACTCCATTAGCTGGTGACTAATAAGTTCTACCTATGATCTTATGCAGTATTGATTGCTGCAAGATCCTAAATGAAGCACCCAGGACTCTTAAAACATCTCGATATAATAGTACTAATCTAGACATTTTTTAAACTTTTAATTTATTATTTTAAAAAATTTCAGATCTTTATCGGTGTATCATAGTTGGAACTGACCCAAGGATATCATTATTAGATAAAGATACAGTACCGTGTATCTTTATCTAATAAAGATACAGTGAGTAACCAGAGAATATTAAAAAAGAAAATTAAAAGTTTCAAAAATGTCTAGTTCAGTACTGTTATATCAAGATGTTTTAAAAGTTTTTCATTTTGGCTCTTGCAGTAATCAATACTGCATGAGATAATTTGTACAACAAGCAAAAATTCACTCGAAAGTTCAGCTGAGACTCACTTGAAGCTTCTGCAGTTCCACTGAGCCAAATTCAGTTGTTATCTTGGTTGGTAAGTTCAAATACATCTCTTTCCTCCCTTAAAATAGCGTATAGTAGTATACTTATTTTCAGTTAGTTCCAATGAAAAGAATACAATTTCTACTAAAATCACTATACCTTTCAAATTCACCATCTTGAGCTTCATACGAGTCTCAGCTAAACTTTAGAATGTATTTTTGCATGGAAAAGGGGTTGTGGAATTTGGCCCTGCTTACTTACATTGTACTCTTCTAAAAGTGCCAATTTCCCTGAAGTGGTGGTACTGTATGCCCTGTATAATATTGTACAGTAATATATTTGTATGGAATGGAATGGAAGTAACGAGCGTTTTTGTTTTTGTTTTTCTACAAACATAGAAACCATTGGATGTGATTCTAGTAGATTATGATTTCGTCCACTGTAACAAAATAAGAAACTTCACTTCTTGAGTAGGAGCTTCTCGGACATCACTTTGAAAGCCGTACATAACTGAGTGGTAAGTCACATGCTCTGAATTACACGCATGTGCACTTCCTTCTGTCGATCCATCAAGTGTGCTGTAGACCTCTTTTTAGTGAACGTTCGTGCTTTGCATTCCCCCGGGGACTTGAGATGTGGGGATGCATTTTTCATGTTTAATGCAATTCATAGTCTCATTCTTTTTTTGCCTAATAAATGCAACATACACATTCCACAACTGTGGCTCTCTGATCAATAACCTCATTTGAAACATCAATTGGGTTAGCTTGGAGTATATAATTGCCAATATCTCCTGCCACAATTACTTAAAGATATTATTAGTCTGCATTTTGCATGCAGTTATTGCACCACTTTATTTGCTATCCGACGGGATGTCTGTTTTTTCTTTCATTCTTTTTTTTGGAAACCATACTGTAGGTGTTAGTTTAAAGATGTGCCACATTGCTCATGCGCTCAAATGAAGATCAATATATGAAACCTCATCTTGACAGTCCATTGATTTTCCATTCAGTTCGAGTCACTCAGTAACTAAAGCAGCGGTCACTCCAAATTAAAACATAGATTTATGTGGTGTTCATTTTGTAGCTTTTGTGATGTATTTTGGCAAATATGCATGACCTCTTCATCTACCAATACCCCAAGCCATTGTATATCACTAGGTCCCTCATTAGCAGTGATAGCCCAATCTCTGAGTTGAATAAATGTTAAAAATAATTTTCAGGAAGCTTAACTGGAACAGCTAAATCTACAGAGCAGTGTACAAGAGAGAATTGTTTTTTTTTACGTAGAGGGTCCAATTATTCATTCGTAGTAAGTGCTTCGTTCTTGTATTCCAACACTCTTAGACACAGAGTCTATCCCAAGGAGCATTGGTTGTATGTTGGGAATGCTCCCAGGGAATTATCAGACACTTTATCACACCCAGGGTCAATTTGGCCCCCATTGTTCTCCATCCCTTGAGGGATGGAGGACATTAGAGAACCCGGAGGAAATCCACTTTAGGACAAAGCTCAGAATGAAACCAAGGACCTTATAGTTCTCTATAAGGTCACCCTGTATGTCATGCCACCCTCATTTGTTCGATTTCAGTGTGCCAGAAAATCAAGAAGACTTATATCATAAATGAAATGCAGTCGTGCTTTGGATTTCTCAGGTTAATTTGGGCTAATTTGGCTAAATAGGAATTTTAAAAGCCTGTATCGTTTTATTATACCCAAGTAAAGAATTTGTGATTCAGTTAGCCAAGGCCAGTTGATCATGCCTGTACAGTACAAAAATAAAAAAACTTTCATTTTTACTGCTGCCCTCCAGTGTTAGAAAGTTCAACTCTTAGCAAGGAAATTAGATTAGACATTCTCTCATATCTCTCAGATGTGAAAAATGCATGCGCTGACGAGACTTGACAGGTACACTTAAGCTTTTAAGGTTTTTTTACACCCGCAATCTTATCTCAATACAGGAAAATGCATGAAAACAGGCCAATGTGTTGAAATTACTGTTTGTGTGATCATTAGGTTGAAATTACACAAGATTTATCATTTAAGGGTAATTCAAGCAGATGTACATACAGCGCAATAAATGCTGTGTATTCGCCTGCTGTTTACGTAATCGCCTACCTAAATAAATCCTGCTGCATAATTTATCTGCTAGGATGCCTTTCCTCTTTCCTCAGCTATTTAATAATGCCAATCTCCATTCATTATACTGCCTTCCCTCTCTCGTTGACCTTTAACTCCTCATCAGTCTGTGCGCTTTCTTTCTTTAGCCGTAGTTCCAGTTACATTCCATCAACAGGAATTAAGAAGCTCACCGCCCACATTTAATGGGATGCTACAAACCAGAGAAAAATACATCGACACGAGGACCGCATGCACATGAACCAGGCTAAAAAGAGCTTCCTGTATCAAGAGAGCCATTGCTTATAGAATATCGCAAAATTATTTCTCTCCCTTTTTGCTTTTTTGCTGTTTTTCTCTCATCATATCCCAGTGCCCTCTAGGTGAGCCTGCTGTCTGGTTTTTCTATGTGTGTGTGTGTGTGTGTGTGTGTGTGTGTGTGTGTGTGTGTGTGTGTGCGCGTGCGTGTGTACTTCTTTCTAAATATGAAATCTATTTGCAGTGGGTTTAAGTTCCGCTGTGAGGTTCACTGGTGAGAAAGCTTTATTCCCTCCACCTCCATGATTTATAAACGAATCCCTTTACTAATATATTACACCCACGCAAAAACAACAACAAAAAAACCCTCTGTTAAAACACTCTGAGACCTCCACGCTGCCCATGACAGCCGTTCTCTGCTTCCCTTTAATCATGACACATAAAACCTTCCAGAACCCTTCCAATAAATGATGCAGTGGTTTATGTCAAGAACAGCTGTTCCGTTACAAATCTTTTTCCTTCCTAATACTAGACTCTCCTTACAGGATACAATAAAGTCCATTTTCTACAAACTGACTTTCCAATAAAATGTGTACCAAGGCTTTACGCCATTTCATTCCATTAGACGGGCCATTCTCAGGTCCGTATTATCTGCGATGATGACTCATATTCTGGCATTATTATTATTATACTGCATTAAATACACTGACATCATACTTAAAATGGTTCTTGTGTTAATACGTGACTCAAGTGGGAACAGGCAGGTCTACAGGGAAAACGATCTCATCTCTATATTTTCAGCGTGCCTAACCATTTAAATTGTCACTAATTTCTCATGTGCAATATTACAGCTCTCTCAACTGTGTAAATCATATGCTTACATTACTGATATATGGGTATGATATTATAGAGTACTTCCAGCCTGATTCAGATTAATTCATCATGACAAATGATATAATGGCAAGAATGTGACATCTCAAGCAGGTTTTATTTATTCTTTTTTTTATTTAAAAGTATATCAACACTTAAATCTGTCATAAAGTTATTCAGAGACTTATACAACAGTCAGTAATATGATTGGATGAGAGGTTTTCCACGAGTGCTGATAATGGACAGTAACAGCACTGGGATGTTTAACTATCTGTTACGTAACCCTCTGCATCCCAGGTGTTCTGATAACCGTTAATTACACTAAACGCGTCAGCAGGTGTGAAAGTAGATTAGTACATTCCACATCTGCGGAGGAGTGAGAAGTGAGAAGTGAGCAGCTGCCTGCCAGAACCCACATTCAAAAATCAGTCACGGAAGCACTTTCAGCAGGAAAACACCTCTGATAATGTTAAACAGCAATGCATCTCTTTAATAATTCCAAGTTGCCTATGTGTTGTTTTATTTACAAAGCTATCAAGCTTCTAACACAAGGCTGAATCCCAAATCCCTCTCTAAATCCCTAATTAAGGGCACTACTTGATGTGTGGAACAAAGCACAATACCTAGCACAATATCTTCCATTTAATGCTTTTGGGATCTAACCTCATTTAACCATACCTAATATTATTATAAATTACCTAATTATTATAAATTAAAGTGGAATTAAAAAGAGTAATTTATGAGATTTACAGGACTGTCCACCACCTCCATGGTTTATTCTCCTCACCTTTAGGCTGCATCGTACCAGTAATAATTTAAAACTACTTTCACCGCTGTTAATTGCACTAACTATCTGTCGCCAGCAAAATAGCTGTTTACATAAACAAACAAATCATAATCAGTTGATAAAAAAAGGTGTTTGTGGAACTGTTGTATAAAAACAATATCACATTCGATGTAATAAATAAAGTTAAATAATTTTATTGCAGCATTAAGTATAAGTATTAGATATGATTAATTACAATCAATTTATTGAGGAAAAAGCTGTTGTTACTGTCATGATTTTCAAGATAATAACCTTCTTTAAACCTCAAAGTGTTTTTTTTCCAGCTGCATGGTTTATTATATTGCACTTGTTATATTACGTACTATTTTATTTTGTGAACATGTATACCTAGACCTACAGTATATGGCAGGTGCCTTATTTACTGTAAGCATGTGTGTAAGAGAGGGTGGCATGGTGGCGTAATGGTTAGCACTATCGCCTTGCCCCATAGCAAAGGAACTCCAAGATGAGATCTCATGTCATGAAGGCGATGTCCGATGAAGTAGTATGCTCTGGTCCCATCCCAATGAGACGTGGCGACATAGCTTACAGCAGGATATGGTCGCTGAACCGCTGGATGTCCAGGTGGTGCTCCGAAAATAATGTGGGCTACATAGACAATTGGAAGACCTTTGAGGGCAAAGCTGGCCTGTTAGGGCGGGACGGTGTCCATCCCACTCGGGAAGGTGCTGCTCTCATTTCCTGTAGTATAGCTCATAGTCTCAGTAGAGGTCTAGTTAATCGGTGACAATCCAGAGCCCAGGCCAGGGAGCAGACAGACAGGCTAAACCAACCGTCTGCTAGCTGCATAGAGTCGTCACTCAGGGTTCACCATATTGAGACTGTGTCTGTTCCCCGATCTAAGCAAAAATGTAGAAAGACCCAGAAAGTCTGTTTCAATAATCTAATTAACATAAAGTCCACAAACTCCGATCATACTGAATGCGCAGCCGGCACCTCTGATCTGAAGCTAGGATTGTTAAATATTAGATCTCTCGCATCTAAAGCAGTTATTGTTAATGAAATTATCACAGATCAGGCGTTTGATATACTCTGTTTAACTGAAACATGGGTTAAACAGGACGAGTATGTAGCTCTAAATGAAGCTAGTCCTCCTGGATACAGCTACATACACCAGCCTCGGTTAACTGGTAGAGGAGGAGGCGTCGCAGTTATTCATAATGATAATCTGTCTATCGTACAAAAACACCGACACAAATTTAACTCATTTGAAATCCTCTATAGTAACATAAGTGTATTTAAGTATATTAAATCAGCTCAGTCGATTCCACTAATTATAATTTACAGACCTCCAGGGCCGTATTCTGAATTTCTTAGTGAATTTGCAGATTTTATCTCAGACCTGGTCATTTCTGTAGACAAAGTGTTAATTGCTGGAGATTTTAACATTCATTTTGAGAATCCAGAAGACCCTCTGAGAACAGCATTTATATCCATACTGGACTCCGTAGGTGTAAATCAGTGTGTAGTAGGACCCACTCATAAAGCAGGTCACACTTTAGATTTAGTAATATTCTTCGGATTAATTATAAGAAATGTATTCACAATTCCACTGTCTGAAATTATCTCAGATCACTATCTTGTCTCCATTCAAGTGTGTCACAGTGATAATGTACACACAGCACCGCGCTACCGTATTAAACGTACATTCACATCGACTACCACACAGAGTTTTATCAGTAATCTCCCAGAGTTACCAACTTCGATTAGGCCACCGTCTGACCCCACAGAACTTGATCAGGCGACTGAATATTTAGAGTCGACACTTCGTTGTACCTTAGATAATGTAGCTCCAGCTAAAAGAAAAATTATTAGAGATAAGAAACTCGCTCCCTGGTATAACGATCACACGCGCACTTTAAAACAGACTGCTCGGAAATTAGAGCGTAAATGGCGTCAAACTAAATTGTTGGTATTTCAAATAGCATGGAAAGAGAGCATCCTGAACTATAGGAAAGCTCTTAGTGTAGCTAGATCAACGTATCTCCACTCTTATAGAAGAAAATAAAAATAATCCTAGATTTTTATTTAATACCGTAGCCAAATTAACCAGAAATAAGACCACTACAGAAATCTCCACAACAACATCATGCAATAGTGAGGACTTCATGAACTTTTTTAATAATAAAATTGTAAATATCAGGCATAAAATTGAGGCTTTGAAACCAAACAATGTAATTGATACTGATGTTAACCTAGCCATGTCAGATTCAAACCTAGAATACTTTACTCCTCTTGAAGAGAATGAACTAATTTCACTCATCTCTTCTGCAAATTCATCAACCTGTATATTAGATCCTATACCGACACATTTTCTTAAACAGATAGTACCAGTAATAACAGAACCGATGTTGAGAATAATTAATTCCTCACTCAGCATTGGTTATATTCCAAAATCTTTTAAAGTAGCAGTTATTAAACCAATAATTAAGAAACCTGACCTCGACCCCTGTCAGCTGTCCAATTACAGGCCAATATCAAACCTCCCCTTTATCTCTAAGATTCTGGAAAAGATAGTAGCGGAGCAGCTATGCTCATATCTACATAGAAATGGCATACATGAACTGTATCAGTCAGGATTTAGGCCTCATCACAGCACAGAAACAGCACTCGTTAAAGTAGTAAATGACCTCCTATTGGCCTCTGATCAGGGTTGTGTAACTATGCTTGTATTACTCGACCTCAGTGCAGCTTTTGACACTATTGATCATGCTATTCTTCTTCACAGATTAGAAAATTTTGTAGGAATTAAGGGTACAACCCTCTCCTGGCTCAGATCCTATTTGACCGATCGTTATCAGTATGTAGACTTAAATGGTGATTATTCTGCATGTTCTCTAGTGGAGTTTGGCGTTCCGCAGGGTTCAGTTTTAGGCCCACTGCTTTTTTCCCTTTACATGCTTCCTCTGGGCAACATAATCCGTAAGCATGGTATTAGTTTTCATTGTTATGCTGACGACACACAGCTATACGTCTCAACAAAACCTGATGAGAAAAACCATCTTACTAAAGTTGAGCAATGTGTTCAGGACATAAGAAATTGGATGCTAATTAACTTCCTTCTGCTTAATCCGGATAAGACAGAAGTTCTAGTCATAGGACCGCATACAGCTAGAAGTAAAATCTTAGATCACACCGTAACTTTAGATGGCCTTTCTGTTCCGTCAAATGCAACAGTAAAAGACCTCGGCGTGATTATAGATTCCAGCCTTTCATTTGAAGCTCATGTAGATAATATCACCAGGATAGCATTCTTTCACCTTAGAAATATCGCCAAAATAAGAAATATATTGTCGCTAAATGATGCAGAAAAACTAGTTCATGCTTTTATCACTTCTAGGTTGGACTATTGTAATGCCTTACTGTCTGGTTGTTCAGTTAGGTGCATAAACAAGCTTCAGCTAGTCCAGAATGCAGCAGCGAGTGTCCTCACTAGAACCAGAAGATATGAGCACATCACCCCTATCCTATCTTCACTGCATTGGCTCCCTGTGAAATTTCGCATTGATTTTAAAATACTACTCTTGACATATAAGGCATTAAATGGTCTCGCGCCGCAGTATCTGAGCGAACTGCTAGTGTCTTACGATCCGCCACGCCTACTTCGGTCAAAGGATGCAGGCTGCTTATCAGTACCGCGTATTATGAAAACTACAGCTGGGGGCAGAGCTTTTTCTTACAAAGCCCCAAAATTATGGAATAGTCTTCCAAATAGTGTTCGGGACTCAGACACAGTCTCAGTGTTTAAGTCTAGGCTAAAAACCTATTTATTTAACCAAGCATTTTATAAATAGATTTGCCATAAGGTAAAGGAGCAGATCTGGGGGACTCATGGACGTAGAGTATTATGGTGAACTGGTATGTTTAGATGCTGTCTTCCTCAGTCTCATTTGATCACTCAGGTTTGTTGACGGTGAGGTGATTGTTTGCTTTACATCTCAGGGAGCCCTCATGTTTGTGTTTCCTTCTGGCTCTCCCTTTTAGTTATGCTGTCATAGTTAGTCCTGCCGGAGTCCCTGCTTGCACTCTACAGTAAATATACATTCACATTAGACATTGTGACTGTGACCATACCTAATTGCAATCTCTCCTCCTCTTCTCTTCCTCCCCCTCTTTCTCTTTCCTCTCTCCCCCTGTCTCCCCCTTTCACTCTTTCTCTCTCTCTCTGTCGAGCTACACATGTGGTTCCTGAGCTGCCAGTGATCCAGACTCCCTCTTCCCTCCGGACCTGTCTGATCCATCCTGGTGCCCGGTTTCTGGTTGGAGGTCTCATCGCATGGATGCCCCGTGTGTCTCTTTAGGATGCGTCTGGTGTCTGGGGATGATTCTCTATACTTAGAAGATGGTTCTGGCCTCGACTGGTGTGGTCAGCTGTTTCTCTGAGGACTTGACAATTCGATAGTTCAGGACTGGAACTTTCTACAAGTCTATCTGAGTCTCGAATAACTACTGGACTCCATTTTAACATCAAGTATTATAACATCAATTAACATCAAATATTATAGCTGAACCTAACACTTAACACTGTATAAATGCAGATCATTTCCTGCTATCTGTTTCACCCAGATGAGGATGGGTTCCCTGTCGAGTCTGGTTCCTCTCAAGGTTTCTTCCTATTACCGTCTCAGGGAGTTTTTCCTTGCCACTGTCGCCCTCGGGCTTGCTCGCCAGGGAATATCTGAACATTTTGATTCATACACATTCACATTCCATACAAACTTAAATAATTCTTTTGATTGTGTAAAGCTGTTTTGAGACAATGTCAATTGTTAAAAGCGCTATACAAATAAAACTGAATTGAATTGAATTGAATGTTAATCTCTTCTTTGTCTCCTAGACAGAAATGAGCCGTCTTTGAGACTTGAATGAGATTTAGGCATTTTCTGCATCTTCTCAGGTGTCTCAAATGTGTCTCATTACCTTAAAATCTCAGAGATAGATGATATTTGTCTTGTGTGCGACTCACATATGCAGAAATGGGCCGTCTTTGAGACTTGAATGAGATTTTTGCCGTTTTCTCAATCTTCTCAAATGTGTCTCAAATATGGCTCATTACCTCTAAATCTCAGAGATAGTTCATATTTGCCTTGGGTTCGACTCACATATTTTTTGTTTCCCCAAAGCAGTGTTTCCCACAAATAAAGTATACAATACTTGTAAACTGTGCATTTGGGTTTTCTGATATGTTCTGATATGATCCTTTAAAATTTTTTGTTTAGTCATGTGTGTATACAGTAGTTAGTTAAAATGAAATAAAATTGAGTTCTTTGTATTGAAGAATATATTCTGCTGAAAATATTTCACTCTATATTGCACAATCCTGACTCATATACAGTATATTTATTAAAACATAATGCAAAGAATGGCTAAAAATGCTTTGGGGTTTAAGGCCTAGGGTTCTTTGACAAACAGTGCCATTTACTAAATATACTTTATATAATTTTTTATATACTTCACCTTACTCTTCACATACAGGTAGATGGAGGGGAAGGTTAGTAGCTTGGATCTCTAAAATGAAGATATGTGGATATGTAGGTTGGTAACAACTAAAGTCAATTACAAAATTGCTTTGTAATAGATACATTTTTTATTTTGAAATCTTACTTGTTTATTAAAAAAAAAAATCCAACCACCAGTTATATTATCATACATTACACCCAGATAAAAAAAATGAAGAAAAGACCAAGAAGACAAAGCGGACTTTTTTTTTTATTGACAAGGAGTTAAAATGTAAGTTAAAACAAAAGAGTCTGTGGTAAAATAAAATGGTAAAAATCAGTCAGCTGGTTACAGTATTATTATTAGGCTGGTCCTAAATTAACCAGTGTAGTTTGACACTTGTAGTTGACTTTTTACTTCTTATATATGGCTCACTTGCTTCTCCTTCAAATGCAGTTCTGTTTCTCATGTTCATCTCAGATTTCTCAAATCTTTCTCAAAAGCTTATCTCGCTTTGTGTCTCAGTTATGTCTCTTTGTTTCTCCTAAGTGGGGTTTAGGAGAAATAGAAAAGACAAAGTCGAACTTGTAAAGAGACAGCTCAATTCAGTCTCATGAGTCAAGAAAAAACTCATTCTGAGCAACAAAATTTTGCTATGAGGCACGTCCGGGGTTGAGAGTTCGATTCCTGCTTTGGCTCTGTGTGCATTTCTCCCTGTGCTTGGTTAGTTTCCTCCCACAGTCCAAAAAAACTAAAACATGCTGATTAGGCTAACTGGGGTTTCACAAATTGCCTGCAATATGGGTGTGTGTGTTAAAAATTTAACATAGGTTCTAATATGCATATTTTTCTATCTATATCTACTGTACACAAACACACATATGGGGACCTTTAAATGGATGTGATAGGATGCATGTGACTTTATTTAGCCTAGGATTTTTTTTTATTTTATTTTTAAATGCTGCATCACTTGGTCAGCGTCTGAGGTTCGTTCTGGGCTTTCTACTCCTGAGAGACAGTTAGAAACCCAGAGAGAATGAGAGACATGGATTGTCCCTGACTTTATCCCAGGGAGCCCTTATGAGAGGACCAATTTCTCCCACTTTTTAAAAATTGTTTCCACAGTGCTCCTCTTCCTCTTTCCGTCCTTCTGACTGTCATAAATTTCAAGCATTGCAAACTGAGGTGCCAATAAAGGGTCACCATTGGAGGTTAGAAAACATCAATATGTTTAGCTCGGTCGCTCTTATGCTACAAGCAAAATTCTAAAATGAGCACAAGAAAAACATGCAAACAAATACTGCTTTGACTTTACTTACAGAGTTCAGCCAAAATTGGTATTTTCAGCAAGAAATAGATTTAAGGCAAATCATGTACTAAAATGAAGAATGATAGATTTACAATGGCATTTTAACAGTGATTAATTATATTCTATAATTTTTTTAGAATGTGTTCCTGTTCTTGGTGGTTGTTTCTTCCCAGATACTTACCGCACTCTTTCCCTGCACAATACACAACCCCAGAGACACAAGCAAGGTTATGCAACTGCCAATGTCAAACACTGCATCTCAAAAGTATTACAGCGGTGTAGCTGCGGTGAAGAAAATAAAGAAGCCCAAAAAAGAGAGAGACGTGCAGGACACTACTTAAAAGTAAGCCATGTAAATAAAATGCATTCAAACTGAATATTGTGGATAAAATAGGGTGTGTTGGGGTCTTGGACATTAAAAAGGGTTCAGATTGACACCAATAGTTAAAATCCCTTTGTTAAAAGACAAACCGTCTTAATACAACATATAACATCGTGTATATGTGCATAAACATGCTGAGATCTGCTATAAACCTAGCATGGGAATATGAGAACATGAATATTTTAGGGCGGGATTTACAACCTGAAACACCGTATAGGGCAGGGGTACTCAAATATAAATTTGAAAAGTCCACTTACCAAATTTCTATTCAGCCTGAGGTCCAAATAGAGAACTACAAAAAAAAGTCAAACCCAAAATTTTCGAACAATACCCAAAAATGACATGGTAGTCCTTTTAGTGTGAATGGTGACATCATCTTTGTGCCACCAGTTGTTTGAACTTGGGCATAAAAGGTGTGAGGACCAGGTGGAGGCACTGATGTAAATGTTCATTGGTGATGGTGCTGCAATATGTGTTTTTCACCATGCTCATAGTCGAAACGACAGATTCACAACAGTACGTTGAGGACAACGTACTCAAACAGTAATTTGAAGGGTTAGGGTTAACGCCTGCTGCAGTAACCATCTTTGTCCAGAAGGTGAGAAGGTGACCACTTTTGATTGCTAGATTAAGCACATTGGTTTTCTGCTTCCCACGGGGAGCACAAATGTGTATTTTTCTGTCCACTCACTCTTAAATTCGCTGTTTTCAAAATGAACTTATATCAATGGCCAGCTTTGAGCACACCATTAGGACATTAAGGACATATTATAATAAACCGAATGAGTAGCTCACCTCTTATATCCTCCACGAGTCGTTCGTTCTTTTGAATCTACTGCACCGCTTAGCGCCTATGGTAGTCACATGGTAAAGGACCGAACAATCCGGCATAGATATACAGGTCCTTCTCAAAAAATTAGCATATTGTGATAAAGTTCATTATTTTCTGTAATGTACTGATAAACATTAGACTTTCATATATTTTAGATTCATTACACACAACTGAAGTAGTTCAAGCCTTTTATTGTTTTAATATTGATGATTGTGGCATACAGCTCATGAAAACCCAAAATCCCTATCTCAAAAAATTTGCATATCATGAAAAGGTTCTCTAAACGAGCTATTAACCTAATCATCTGAATCAACTAATTAACTCTAAACACCTGCAAAAGATTCCTGAGGCTTTTAAAAACTCCCAGCCTGGTTCATTACTCAAAACCGCAATCATGGGTAAGACTGCCGACCTGACTGCTGTCCAGAAGGCCATCATTGACACCCTCAAGCAACCCTCAAATGGGCTACAGGTTGCAAATTTTGCATGTCATTCGGAAATCAAGTTGCCAGAGTCTGGAGGAAGACTGGGGAGAGGGAAATGCCAAAATGCCTGAAGTCCAGTGTAAAGTACCCACAGTCAGTGATGGTCTGGGGTGCCATGTCAGCTGCTGGTGTTGGTCCACTGTGTTTTATCAAGGGCAGGGTCAATGCAGCTAGCTATCAGGAGATTTTGGAGCACTTCATGCTTCCATCTGCTGAAAAGCTTTATGGAGATGAAGATTTCATTTTTCAGCACGACCTGGCACCTGCTCACAGTGCCAAAACCACTGGTAAATGGTTTACTGACCATGGTATTGCTGTGCTCAATTGGCCTGTCAACTCTCCTGACCTGAACCCCATAGAGAATCTGTGGGATATTGTGAAAAGAAAGTTGAGAGACACAAGACACAAGAATCTGCAAAAAGGATTCCCGACCAAGTATTGAGTGCAGAACTGAACATAATTATTTGAAGGTTGACTTTTTTTGTATTCAAAACACTTTTCTTTTATTGGTCGGATGAAATATGCTATTTTTTTTGAGATAGGGATTTTGGGTTTTCATGAGCTGTATGCCACAATCATCAATATTAAAACAATAAAAGGCTTGAACTACTTCAGTTGTGTGTAATGAATCTAAAATATATGAAAGTCTAATGTTTATCAGTACATTACAGAAAATAATGAACTTCATCACAATATGCTAATGTTTTGAGAAGGACCTGTATCTACCTATGACAACTCGGGAATTGACGATTCGTTGAGAACCGTTCAATACATAGCCTACGGAGGTTTTGCGATGATTTGCGCACGCGCGCCCAGTAGAAAACAAACGAATCACACTCGGAGACAACTTGTTCTTCTGAGTCACGTTAAAGATGCGTTTAAAAAGAACGAATCGTTCATGAACGACCCATCACTAGAAGACTCAAAGATATATCGCGCGGAAACACAGTTGCGCACTTCATTGAGAACTCATTTGGATTATGATTAAATTAGCATGTTTGTTTTGGCGTCGGTCCAGATGTAACCGCCTATTGAGTACCCCGGATATAGGGTTTTTAGTTTCTAACATGATGTCAGGGACTCTAACCATGATAGTGGCTGGGCTGGTTTGATTATTTCAAAAACTGCCCCAAAACATACGCATCCAAAGAGAAAGGTCATAGCAAAAGGTTATCTGCTTTGAGCTGACAGGAAAGGTTACGGTATCTCAAATGACTATGCTATGTTGTGACCATGAATTACTAAGGCATGCGAATGAGATACCATGTTGTTTCTATGACTCATTTGAACAAGGTACTATGTTATGGCTATTATTCACTAAGGCAGTGGTTCTCAAACTTTTTCTGTCATTCCCCACTTAAGGGGGTGAGCGAATTTTCAAGCCCCACTTGTCAACAAAATAATAACCAAATCGGTCAAGTTTACTGTTTATTGAAATATCAATTCCTAAACCAATACGATCAAACAACACCAAGTTAAAAAAAGATAAAATACACGTGCAATTGTTATAAAAGGCTTACGTTGTCACTTATCTTTGCATAATTGACCCCATGTTTATTAGCTGCTCAGCAATCGTTTGTAGCTTTTTTTGCACTGGCCAATTCTGTATGCAACTTTGAATGCATTTGTGCTTTGCTGTCCACTGATTCAGATGTTACCATGCGATTATCCTGCTGTCTGTATTCTGCCAGCTTTCTTTCAAAGATGTCCAGTGGCTTATTAACGTGACTGGAGTGTGTTGTCTCTAAGTGTCTTCCTAATTTGTTGTGTCTCATGCGGTCTGCTGCCAGCGGTATAAGACACAAAACACACACGGTTCTCTCTTCTGCCCCCACCATCCCCACCATGAATCCAAGCTGAAGATAGGCTTCATTAGGGGGGGGCGATATAACCAAAATCTTCTATCACGGTAGAAGATATTTTCTACCTCAATAACGATATATATCACAATATAGCAATTTGTATCTGAAAATGCATAAATAAAAATGAAAACACAAAGAAATTGTTTTACATAATGTAATTTTTTATGTAATTTTATTTAAACTGTGAATTGCTGAGGTTTGCCGCATTTTTTTACTTTGGCCATATTCGATTTGTATTTCAGATGATAGAAAAGGTTTGACGTGTTTCCACCACTTGTTAAAACAGTGCACTTGTGTACCTTCCAAATCACGTTCATCTCATTCGTATCACTTTTCTTATACCCAAACCAATTCCACACCACAGACGATGCAGCTTTTTTCTTTACAATCTCCTCATTGTTGGTTTCGTCACATGTAAGTAAACTCGCTGCTGCTGCACCGTCTTCTTCCATTGTCGAAGTGGATGTGAAGCCAAACACGTCTAAAGTGGGACGAAACCGCGGCACCCGATTGAACCGAATATCTGCGCAAATACAGCGCAGCGCGACTATCTGGATAGCGCAGTGATGATCTGGTTTATTTGTGCAGCCCGGTGGATAGCGCAGCGCCGCTCGAGTCACAAACCTGCGCGACCCACTGTGTTTTATTTTAAAACAATTTATTTAAAATGTCAGGACTGTTTAATATTGTTTCCGCCTTGCTATGCCTGGTTTGTACGTGCGCATCCCAGCGGGGTAAAATGTCATTTGATGGTCGGCGCGGTTTATTTCTGTCAGAGTCGCGCAGCGCTGCCCAGTGGCTCGCGCAGGTTTGTGATTCGAGCAGCTCCTTGTTCTCACTGGATTTATTTCCCATTTTGTTTACTGATCATATAGCTCATTATGTTGTCACTTGTCACTTTCTTTTCAACTAAAATAAGCACACTTGCACTATTCCAATTGCACTGTACCGTTTCTCTCCATAACTGCCTTCTGTGTTGTTAACTGTCCCTTTTTGCAGGATAGTAACTAAATTACCTCACCTCTGTTGCCTTTCTAAGTTTGTGTTATTTAAGTCTTTTTTTTTTTTTTTTTTTTTTTTTTAACCTCTTCAGTGTTATTTGTAAATAGGGCGAGAGTAACGTAATTTCGATTCTCTATATGTATGCACTGTACATGTAGCAGAATTGACAATAAAGTTGACTTTGACTTTGACTCAAGTTTGTTCGACGTTAAAGCGTTATTGTTCCACTATGGTTCCACTTTTTCTCCCGGCCCACAACTGATGTTATTTTAAATTTACTTGTATTAATGATCCATTTATTTGTGTGTGGTTGTTTAGATTTGAGTGTACGCTCTTCATTATCAATAAAGAAAAGCATGAATTAGAATAGGTACTTTCCTGTTTTTCCTCCCGTTCATTGCGCCCCACCTGTCATGTCTATATTCCCCACTAGTGGAGCGCGCCCCACAGTTTGAGAACCACTGCACTAACGCATGGGAACAAGATACTATGTTGTGCCTACTGTATGACTTACCTAGGCATCTAAACAAGATACAGTACTATGTTGTGACCACTAAGGAATGGGAATAAGATACTACAGTATGTTTTGACTATGACTTATTAAGGTGTGAGATCAAGCTACTATGTTATGGCTATGACTAACCATACTAAGACATGAGAATGAGATACTATGTTGTTGTCATAACTAAGGTATGGGAACAAAAAAGTATTTTGTGGCTAAAGCTTTAAGATTTGCATAGTCTCATGTAGTTATGTGTCATTTTGAGTGGGACCATAGTCATAATCATGGAGGATGTCTTGCTTTTCTTTCAATGTGTCCTCAAGATACAATGTTATGGCCATGAATTACTACAGTAAGGCCTTGCAAATGAGATCCTATGTTGTGGGCAATGGGATTAAAATACAATGTTGTGGCCACAACTTACTAAGGCATGAGAACAAGAATAAGACACTTTGTAGTTATGATTTATTATATCATGAGAATGAGATGGCTCTAGATGAGTATGTTGTGGATGTGACTTACTAAGTCATGCAAATAAAATCCTATGTCGTGGCCATGACTAGTGCATGAGAACGAGATACTAGCTTGAGGTTAAGACTTAAGTCATAAGTCTTAAACAAAATACTATGTTGTGTCCATGACTTACTAAGGTGTGGCCACAAGATACAATGCTGTGGCCATTACTTAATATTGTGTGATAATGAGATCATTTACTGTATGTCCCAGATGTGACAGGATGATTGTTTATTATTATGTGTGCCAGTTAATAAATAAAAGTAAACATACTTTAAAAGTATACTAAAGCTTATAAATGAAATCAGTTACAGTAAAATGTTCCCATAGTTTACAACAGGCTAAATGCTGAGAGGTTATTAAATTATACATTATACCTTTTTGTTCCCATATTACCTTAGTAATATTTTACGCAAATGTCACGAAAGGGCCTCAGTAGTTGTTGAAGCCACAAATGTTGAAAAAAAGTAATATTATAAAAATTCTTTTTTAAATCAGCCCAGGAGACTCACGTAGTCTTTAGATTGCAAAAACTTTCCTTTAATGATTGTCTAAATTCTTTTCTGCCATTAATTTGCTAAAAATGTGTGACATCCTCCTTTATCATTCCATCACTGTTCAGATGGCCGTCATCATTGGGACAGCAGAGGAAGCCAAGCCAAAGTCCAGTTGTTTGCTCCTGACTAACATCTCCTAAATTACAAACAAATGCACTCTTTGGTGTCACAATGTGAAACTTTTTACTTTTCAATGGCTCGAATAAGAAAACCATGGAATATATGCCACATCTCGCTGGACTTAATCTGTGGATTAGGCCATTAGTAGAACCCAGTAATGCTTGTGTGTGTGTGTGTGTGTGTGTGTGTGTGTGTGTGTGTGTGTGTGTGTGTGTGTGTGAGGAGAGATGTAACCCTAATCTCGAGTAAAGCTGCTTGGCTAAGCTAAAAATTTTATTCAGAAAGTCTGCCAATCACAACAGACCTCAGCTGTCACTAGTAGAGATCAGGGATGGCCAGATGTGGGCTGCACCTCATGTATTTGTATATTAGCGGACATGTGTGTGCATACTGTACCGCTCAGATCAGTTCCACTAAAATCCTTATTATAATACTTGAAGCAGCCTTTTGATCTATACAAGTCTTGAGAATCTATATAATCCATTATTTAAAGAAATAAAAGTCTTCAGCGTCTCAGTGTTTGTTATTACTAAGCATTTCCTGTATAACACTCAAATATACCATACACACTCACCTGGACGCATGCTTACTCTAGGAATTATTCAATTATGTAACAGTAGTGCAATACATAAAATCATGCAGATGCAGACATCAAATATCAGAATTGGAAAGAAAGTGATTACACTGACTTTCATCACAGCGCTGTGCTTGGGACTATAAGTATATCTGTAGACTGTTGATCTCTTAGGATTTTCATAAACTACACTCTCTAGAGTTTTCGTAGAATGATGCAAAAAATACTAACAAAA
Source organism: Channallabes apus (assembly GCA_030522415.1). Taxonomy (NCBI): domain Eukaryota; kingdom Metazoa; phylum Chordata; class Actinopteri; order Siluriformes; family Clariidae; genus Channallabes; species Channallabes apus. Next base: position 36,562,728 of record CM060111.1, read on the forward strand.
GAAAAGCCGGAGTTGCAGTTCTGCAGGAGTAAACATCTTGCGGATGAGAAAAGTCAAAGGATAAAGTCAACCATAATGAGCAGTAAAAAATCTCAGAATGCACAAGCTTTAGATGGATGGGCTACAACAGCAACAAAACACACTGTTTCCCCTTTCGGCCCACACATCCAGAGCATGTAACAGTTTCTTCCCACAAGCCATAAGACATTTATCAAACTGGACTGACACACACACTATGCACATATTTATATTCTTATTCACATTTATTCTTAATATATTGCAATATAAGGTGGCACGGTGGTGTAGTGGTTAGCACTGTCGCCTTGCACCTCCAGGGTCTGGGTTCGATTCCCGTCTCTGTGTGCATGGAGTTTGCATGTTCTCCCCGTGCTTGGTGGGTTTCCTCCGGGTACTCCAGTTTCCTATTACAGTCCAAAGATATGCAGGTTAGGCTAATTGGCGTTCCAAAATTGCCCGTAGTGTGTGATTGGGTGTGTGAGTGTGTGTATGTGTGTGTGCCCTGCGATGGATTGGCACCCTGTCCAGGGTGTACCCCGCCTAGTGCCCGAAGTCTCCTGGGATAGGCTCCAGGTCCCCCGCAACCCTGAACACAGGATTAAGCGGTATAGAAAATGAATGAATGAATGAATAATTCCGGAACAGTATTGAAATGTCCCTTTAGAAAACATCCAAATGAATCAGTTATCTTAACAATATACACGATCATTGTTTACATAGTGGAATTTGTAATTATTACATTAATTAAAAGAAAATGTGGTTTAATAAAAGAAATTGGCTGAAACATCATCATTATAAATAATTATTAATAATTATTTTTATTAATATTAATATTATTATTATTATTATTATTATTTATTTATTTTTATCAGTCTGTAATCATGCTGTCTTCTGACAATCTGCTGTTTCTCTTACTGTCATTTATAGTTTGAAAAAAAAAAATATGATTATTAAATTTACAATCTTCTTAGAAGTACAGTATATAGACCAAGAAACATCTGTATAACAGAAACAGCAGATTTAAAATTTGAGAATTTAACAACAACAACAACAACAACAACAATAATAATAATAATAATAATAATAATAATAATAATGAGTGTCAACAAAACAAGCTTTAAAATATCCACACTTTAGGCTTGACTTTCTTTTTGCTGCAGTTTCTACTTCATATTGTTGCATGCATTTTATAAGTGATATTGGCTTCAGTCTTAAACAAGCCTGTTATATACAGTACACACACCGTGCTTTGTGCTATGGTTCAGTAAACAGATAATGCAATATAGTTGTTTTTACGTCAATATTCTTTCAGTGCCTAATAACTGCCTTATGAGAATTGGCATTCTGGATTTTCCTGAGAGGATCATTTTAGCCAGTTTCAATTCTCAAGTGGCCTCAAGTGCTAATAACCGAAGGATAAGCTCAACATTACCTGCAGGGCTTCTATATAGGTGAGAACCAGTTTTGAGATATTGGCCTTTAATTTTTCTTGAGCTGGCGTACACAGGTAGTGCTCTCCACAGGTATAGTTATTTAGGGCATGAAAAAAAAAAATACAGAGAGGTACAGTGGGTTGCTTCATTCCTCACAGCTCCAGCATCAGCAGTTTGGTCCTGAGTTCAGCTTACTGACTGGTTTTCCATCCAGGGTGTAATTTCTGCCTCACTCACAAGTGTTCTTGTGATTAATGAAAAAAAATAAAATTAAATAAAAAAAAAGAGTATCTTACTTGGATATTATATTGAATTTGTGGATGGGGTTAACTTTGATTAAGCATAACAGAGGATCAGTTATTAATGCAAAAAAGAAAACATAGGAAATAGAATTTAATTAATCTAAGCTTGTTTGATCCGCTATTCATCTAGAGACGCAGAATATTCCGATAACAACATTAAAGCTTGCAAGACACCATGAACACACCTTCACAGACTCACACATTTGCATAAAGCAATTTAGCATAGACAATCCACCCACTAGTAAATCTCTAGGCAATGGGAGGAAACTGAAGAATGCTGAGGAAACATACAGGCACAATGAGAATGTATAAAACATCAAAGTTACCAGAGCTCAGTTTTAAGAACCCAGTTTTAAGAAACTAATGTATTTCATGAAACATTTAAGACCGATCTGATTACAGCATAATATGAGTAATCAGCTTTTCAACTTTTATAATGTGTTTATAAAGATAACGGTGGTGGCGCAGTTGCTTAGAGAAGAAGAAGAAGAAGAATATTCAATTATTGTCACATGTACTTTTTACAGCACAGCGAAATTTCTTCTTCGCATATCCCAATTAGGAAACTGGGGTCAGAGCGCAGGGTCAGCCAGCTTACAGCGCCCCTGGAGCAGATAGGGTTAAGGGCCTTGCTCAAGGGCTCAACAGTGGCAACTTGCCAATGCTGGGGTTCGAACCCACGACCTTCCGATCAGTGACTCAGAAACCCACAGCCTTAACCGATTGAGCCACCACTGCCCTTTTAGGGCCCTGCTTAGTGGTTAACATTGTCGCCTTGCACCTCCAGGTCCTTGGTTCGATTCCCATGTCAGGAGTTTGTATGTTCTCCCTGTGCTTGGTGGGTTTCCTCCAGCTACTCTGGTTTCCTCCCACAGTCCAAAGACATGCAGATTAGTCTAACTGGCATCCCCAAAAATTGCATATTGTGTGCGAGTGTATTTCCATGTACGCGTGCCCTGCGATGAAATGGCATCCCATCCAGTGCCCTAAGTCTCTTGGGATAGGGTCCAGACCCCCCACAACCTGGTACGCAGGATAAAGTGGTAGAGATGATGAGTGCGAGATTGACTACAGACCTAGAAGTCACCTTTATTTGAAAGACTGCATCACAGCTCTGCTTTCTGCCCACCATCTTGCCCTCTGCACCCCAATTCCCACTTGTCTTTTTTTCACATCCTCATTCTATCCCTATAACATTCCAAGTGCATTCTATTTACGGATTTCTGGGACTTTAGTTTCTGGGCTTTTTACTTTTCTGACAACTAATCCCCCCCCCCAATGCCCCACACCCCACATTCACACACACACACACAAAATGCAATGTGCTTGTTTTCCCCTTATGCTCCATGCTATATTCACAGAAGGCTTTTAGTTACCTTTAGAATCACGTGGGGCAGATCTTCATTGAAGACAGACAGAGTGGACTACAGCATTCCCTAAAATCCAGCATCACTCCAATCATCATAAAGCAAGTTGTAGTTTAAAACGTTAAGATGCATCATGCACCACTCGGATGGGTGAATGGCCTAAAGGATGGTGCTATGAGGCTTGCAAATGCATATGGATGAATTTGACTGTTACCTAATTAATTACTTGAATGAGATAAGGCAAATTGGGCATTCGCAGTTAAAACCTCATTGAGCATGTAAACATAGATAAAATAAATGGGAAACCTTGCAGTCTCAGTCGATGCTCAGTTTTGATTAACAATGAGAAAATGCACATTCCCGCAGCAAAATGTAGAAGCATTATGCAATCTAGTAGTTCTTTAAGTCTGCTGACAATATGATTTGTGCAAAAACAAGTCATGTCATGTTGTGTGTATGAATGATAACAATGGGCTTTGTGTTAAAAAGAAGATCTTTGGCTCTGTCTAAAAAAAAAAATGAAGCCACGTACTATCCTGACTGTCATGGAGACAGTGAACCAAGGCCATCCTTCCCACCCAGAGAGCAGACATGGTCAATGCTCTTTTTGACTTTCAGTCACAGATATAATTAGAAAAGGCCTTGGAAAGAGTAAACCTATGGTAATTTTGCCACTCTGGAAACTGTGTTCTGTGGACAGCAGCAGTACATCAGGACAGGGTGGATGGCTGGAGGATGTTACAGAATTAATAGATGTACAGTAGGATACTCAGGAAGGAAAATGAGGATGTGTATTTAATTAAAGTTTAAATTAAAGTTGCCTAAGAAAGATGACTGTTGGAGGGTGACCAGAATGGAATAAGGGATGATTCCAGAAATGATGAATTGATGAATGGATGGAGGGTTGATTGGAAGGATTGATGGATAGATGAACAGCAGTGCGGTAAATGAATGGCTGGAGGATATTCATGATAGACAGATGCATATTCAGTCAATGAAGGTGACTCAGAATGGGCAATTCATAGGGTGGATGAGGAGGTAAATGAATGCAGAATAGACAAAGCATGTTCAAGGTGAATATAAAATAGATAGATGTTTAGGATTTATGGGGAAATAGCAGGTGCTTTTGAATGAATAGAATGAAAGCCATGAAGAGATGTCTAGATAGATGGATGTCATATGGATGGATGGATGGATGGATGCTTAGGCTGAATGGATAAAAAAAGCATATGGCAAGGAGGAATGATGCATGTGTATGTGGGATGTTGGAGATGGAAAGAAGACTAGCAGATGCTCAGTGAAGAGTAAAGATGCAATTGTAAAGATAGCGGATAAAAGATGTCAAAGGAAGCTACAGGATGAGTTTTCAGAATGGAAGGAAGTATAGCAAATAAACATGAAGGATGGCTAGATGGATGGCTAAATGTGTGGATGAATAAAGGAATAGTACATCCTCAGGGGATGGATGAATATTCAGGATTGTTGGGAAAATAGGAAATGGTAAAGATGTATAGATGGATCAGGCTGAGAATAAAGAGATTGGCAGAAGTATGGATGGATGGGTGGGTGGATTTGTGGAGGAATGGATGGATTAGTTAATACTCAGAACATTTAGATAGATAAGGTTAACTGTTCACAATGGGTGGAGGAAGAGCAAATATTCAGATGCAAGGTACATGGTCGGAAAAATGGAATGGGTGGATAGATAGATGCTCATGATGGATTGATCAAAAAAGGTATTTAGCCAGAGGGGTAAAGTGGGAATGATGCTCAGAATAAATAGACGGTTGGACATCAGTGCTTATGAAGCACAGTGTGGATAGAATATACTGTAAATGGGTGTAACATTTTCAGTAAGGATAGAGGACTTGCAGATGCTCAGGACAGATACAGTAGATGCCCAGAATAGATGAAGAGAACCATACTCAGGATGGATAAAAGAAATCAGTATATAGTATATAACAAATAAATGAATAGATGGTGGATAATTGGATGAAGACATGGCAGGTGTTCAGAATGAATAGGTGGATGTTTAGTATGACTCAAGGAATAGCAGATGGCGATGGTGTATAAATTGAACAATGTTCAGCATGGATAAAGGGATAGAAGAGAATAGGCCTGCAGAGAAAGAGGGATTGATAGTGACTGGATTAATGGATGGATACAGTAGATGGATTGAGTAGTTGAAGGTGCTCTGGATAAATGTTCTGGTTGAATGACTCATAGACTCATATAATCTCTGGATGGATGGACAGATGGGTGGGGGACGAAGGACTGGCATATTCTTAGGCTGGACAGATGAATTCATATTTAGGATGACTATGGATGGAATGAGTGGATGTTAAATGGATGAAGTAATAGCAGACGTTTAGGAAAGACTGATGAATGGATGAGTAGATAATGCTTGGTATAAAAGGATAGATGAGTGGATGAATGGATAGATGTTCAGCATAGACTTATGCTGTATGTATGTAGCAGAGGATGAATAGATGGATGGACAGATTCTCCTCAGAATAAAAGGATTAATGGATGTGTGAGTATATGGATGTATCGATTAAGGCATGTTGTTCATGGATGAAAGAATAGCAGATGCCTAGGGTGGATGGATGAATAGATGGTTAAAGTTGGATTGATTAAGGGACTGAAGAGGATGGATGGATGGATGGATGTCTGGATGGATGGAGGAATAGCAGATGCTCAGGATGGAAATTTAACTACCTGAAGCTCAGAATAGAAGGATGGGTGGAGCACGATGTTCAAGACAGACAGAAATAGCAGATGAATGGATGATTAGCTGTTGCTCAGAATCAAGGCATAGGTAGATGGACAAATGTTCAGGGTGGAGGATGTAGGATACGCAGGATGTATTCATGACAAATGAATGAATGGATATTACATAGATGAAGGATGGATAAAGAAACGAAATACATGGATAAACATTAAATAAATGGGTGGAGGATGGATACATTTTTGGATGATGCTTCAATGCTTTCATTGTATTGTTCCTCTCTCCATGATCAGTAACTACAGGTCACATGGCTGCCGTAACATCATTCGTGTCTCATTAATATGGGAATTAAATGTCTGCAAAATAGTCGACACACTGAAACGCTTTATTTCTTCGCATGAAGAGGAGCTTTTCATAATTTCTTATGCATCAAGGAACCTGCGTTCCAGATTCTTTCTTCAAGATTTCCACTGTGTGCATTAAAACTGGGATGTCAGATGGAAAGATAAAAGCAGTGGCAATTTGGCATTTATGAATAATGCATTTATTTTAAGGATGGAGACTGACTTTTTCAGGGAGATGTGTATGAGAAAAGCCATGCTTGTAGGCATTCCATCATGTTCTCCCCTGCAGGATCTCTCTTTTACACAGACACCCCTCCTCCTTTTGAGAGAGAGAGAGAGGTGCAACATGCAAAGCAACATCAAGAAGGCTGCTTTATTGCTCTTTTTCTTTAGGAGAGAGTGAGAGAGTTAATGCTGTACGCCTTTTCTCCTCCTCCTCCTCCTCTTCCTTGCTCTCTCTCTCTCTCTCTCTCTCTCTCTCTCTCTCTCTCTGCTGTGTGTGGGTTTTTTCTCCTTGCTGGACAGAGCAGCAGCAGCAGAGGAGGCAGCGGCGGTGCACCAGCAGTGATAGTGGGAGCTCTGGTCCTCTCTCTCCCAGAAGATGCTCAACAACCTAACTGACTGCGAGGAGGGGGATGGGGGCATGAACAGCCAGGGTGAGCGGCAACTGCGTGGATGTGTGTATTCGTGTCTGAGATTTTGGGAAACAGCTGACAAGCATGCTGACAAGCAGACGAGCGTGTTCGGTATTTGATAAAGCCTGAAATGAATGTGCATCCTGCAGTGATCCCTGGTGCTGGTGCAAAAGTGCGAGTGTGTGACGCTGTTAGTGATACCTGTCCAGTGACCTGGTACCTGTACAGTAAGCGTCTATACTGTATGTGTGTGTCTGTGTGTGTGTGTGCATGAAGTAACCAGGGCTACGGTGACATATTAAAATAGATATGGGAAAGGAATGAGTGTGTATATATGTGTCACATGAGAGAGTGAGGGAGAGGGAGAGAGAGAGGTGAGAGAGTTTTGGCACAAGCCTGCGCTGCAAGGTTGCTGTGAGGAGAATGATAATGTTTTCTGCCTCTGACTGAGGAAGGACGGGCGCTTCTAGTGCATGATGCGCTATGGATGGACGTGTGACAGAAGTCCCACACAGGCATAGTCTCAAGAACATGCATCAATCTTCTTTCTCTTTCCCATCTTTACTCAGCCATCATGTTGCTCTTTGAATCCAACATTTCATATTAAGGTGACTGAGTGTGATGCTGCGAGCCTTCGCTGCAGCGTGTTCGGTATATCTGCTGCGGAATGTGTTGTGTCTGGAGCTCCAAGCTTGTTCCTGACATGCATCTGTCTCACATGCAGGAGGCTTAATGTGAGGCTTAAAAGATGGATGATACTACGTATGTCATCCTGCTAGATTTCAGTCCAGGCTCACGGACCTTTGATGCACCCTCTGCAGTGGAGCAGGAGCAGGAACCTGTCTCCGTGCAGCTCTGATGATTAGAAGATGAGGAGATGATAGGTAGAGACAGATTTCGAGCGGTTGACGATCAGAAGTTCAGATGGGAGGGAAAAAAAAAGAGCTGTATAAAATGATGAAGGAGATTGTTCTTCGCAAAATATTTATATGACAAATTTACAGATTCTGGGATGCATACGCATATGAAGCACTATAATGAATTTCTTTGATGTGTATATACAGTAATTTGTGTGATGTATTTGAATATGAGAATAAAAGAAAAATATTGCTGCCTCATCGAAATTAGCATATTTGTCATCAAAGAACCTATTTTTTCAATCTTGTTCCGAATATTAAATTGAATTAAATAGTATTCTTCGACTCTCAAGGTCTGGTCTGCTTTAGAGAAGCACTGCAGGTCTGCTCTGTCTCGATCTGTCCGGAGCTAAAAGTGCTGCAGTGCTTAAGCTTAATCTTCCTTTTATCTTCATACTGTATAAAACAGCTCACTTAGTCTAATATACAATATTAATGCACAGAGAATTAAATGGTCTTGGTATTAAATATTTCAGTGTATCTAATATATACCAATACTAATAATAGTACTGCAATCACATCATTTATTTACTAAACCATTTTCAGATTTCATGATCTATAGAACTTCATACATTTCATTTAAGAATCTCTTCTTTATTATTTTAAGCCCTGAGGATGATTTCCCTTTCGCTCCAGAGACCAGTGACGACTGGCTTTTAGATCTCACTGGCTGTCGCTCCCTCGTTTTTTTTATTTATTTATTTTTTTTATGGGGAATTGGGACAGTGCTGCAGTGCTGCTACCCATTTGGCCACCAAGCTTAGGGATTTGTTCCCTAAAGCTGTGTCTAAACTGTCGCTATGTTATCTCTTTAATTCTCTATCAGACGACATTAACATTGGGTGATGAGGTCATAATATACCAAAGAGCCCAAAGATATCCGCTCAAAAGCTTCTTCACATGTTTAATCTAACATCTTTGCCATCATGTAGAGTAACACAAAAAGACAATATTTAAAAGAAATCCTACCCACAGTCATGAAGGCTAAGTGAATTACAGCATGCTAATGTCACAGTTCAAGACAGACAGACAGGATGGATGGGTGAATAGACAGATGGATCAATGAAGACATGTTGTGCATGGATGAAGGAATAGCAGATGCTTATGATGGACGGATGAATAGATGGGTAAAGGGGTCTATGATTATGAGAAATAGTAGAATGGGTGGATGGATGGATGGATGGATGGAATTAATAGAGGGATTGGTGCAGAAATAGCAGATGAATGGATGAATAGCTGCTCAGAATAAAGGTAAGGGTAGTTGGATGAATATTCAGGGTGGAGGATGTAGGATACCCAGGATGTGTCCGTGCCAGATAAATGAATGGATGTTGCATCGATGGAGGATTCTCAAAATGGATGGATAAACATTGAATAAATGGGTGGACGATGGATACATTTTTGGATGATGCTTCGGTGTGATCATGCTAAAGTTTCTCTCTTCATTATCAGCAAGAACTTTCCAGTTTATTCTCATCCAGAAAGATGTTCAAGTCTTTCCAAGCAAATAAAAGTCTAAATCAGGACACCCTTACTATATTATAATGCTCTGTAGGTGTCTGAGTTAGGGTTTCCTTAAAAAAAAAAAAAAAATAATAATCAAACATCTGGACAAACAAATTAGATGTGTAGAAAGATATATGATTATACTGAGTAGCAACAGATTTTTCCCCCTAAGAAGTGATTTTAAAAGAAATTAGAAATTAGGAGTGCCGCTAACTGCTTATTGCTTTAAATAGCCATACTGTATACACTCAGCAAAAAAAGAAACGTCCCCTTTTCAGAACTGTGTATTTCAACAATAATGTTGTAAAAATCCAAATAACTTTACAGATCTTCATTGTAAAGGGTTTAAACAATGTTTTCCATACATGTTCAATTAACCATAATCAATTAATTAACATGCACCTGTGGAATGGTCGTTGAGACCTTAACAGCTTACAGAAAGTAGGCATTTAAGGTCACAGTTCTAAAAACGCAGGAGACTAAAGAGACTTGTCTACCGACTGTGAAAAACACCCAAAGAAAGATGCCCAGGGTCCCTGCTCATCTGCGTGAACGTGCATTAGGCATGCTGCAGGGAGGCATGAGGACTGCTGATGTGGCTAGGGCAATAAATCACCATGTCCGCACTGTGAGACGCCTAAGACGGCGCTACAGGGAGACAGGAAGGACAGCTGATCATCCTCGCGGTGGAAGACCATGTGTAACAACACCTGCACAGGATGGGTACATCCGAATATCACACCTGCGTGACAGGTACAGGACGGCCACAACAACTGCCCGAGTCACACCAGGAACACACAATCCCTCCATCTCACAGCAAGAACTGACAAATCTGGTCCAGTCCATGAGGAGGAGATGCACTGCAGTACTTCAAGCAGCTGGTGGCCACCAGATACTGACTGGTACTGACTGATTTTGAGCCTCCCTTCATTCAGGGACACATTGTGAAACATTTTTAGTTCATGTCTTATGGTGTCGACTCTTTTAGTGTTCATACAAATATTTACACATTAAGTTTACTGAAAGTAAAAACAGTTGAAAGTCAGAGGACGTTTCTTTTTTTGCTGAGTATATGTGTTTACAGTAGTCCAACCATCCATCCATCCATCCAACATTTATAAAACCTACTGTATACTGTGTTGGGTAACAGGGAACCTGGAGCTTATACCACTGTAGGAGAAAGCCGAAGTATCAAAAGGAAACCTACCAAGCACAGGGAGAACATGCACTCCAACTCCTCAGAGGCAAAATTCAACCCTAAGCCCTCCATACCACCTGTATTCATGCTTAAAACTGAATTGAGTGTGGCTTAAATCCCAAAGGTGTTAAACACCTAATTGAACTCTTCCCACTATGGTCCAGAAACACACACATACACAAAAAAATCCAATTCAAACTCTGACACTTTTTCACTTAAAAGCATAAGTGGCCTCACATTAGAGATGTGTGCAGGTCCGGATCCTTTAAATCCCGCTCAAGCATTTACGTTTTTCTTCGTACCTGCCTGCGATATTTCCGAATCAATTACAAACAAACTAGTAGCATGACCCTGGCCAGGCTGTGGTTAAGGATTAATGAATGAAGCTGTAATTACCAATCTGACCACTCAGTCATGCCTGCTTGAATATAAAAAACATCCACTCTTGCATCTCTTCTGTTGCATCCCATGGGATCACGATTCCAATGCACACCTTAAGTCACAACCAGATGTCCTACTGTATGAATCTTTCTGGTAAGTGTGTTTGTATTTGTATTTGTAGTCTGTCGCATCTGTGTTAGCGATAATGATGGGACTGGACCGCAGAGATCTTGCAGTCAAATTTTATGCTAATTTTTGGGATTGCGCATCAATTAAAAGCAGTGAGAACCTGGGAATGTATTAAGCAACGTCACATGATTTAGGAACATTAACATTACAAATCAATGAGCGGAGTGTGAGCAGTCGCAGACTAAAATAACAAGCACGCACATATTATAGCACATGCTTCAAACTGTCTGACACTCGAGCATGCCAAATGTGGCCTCTGCCAAATTGTTTTTTGGCGGAAGGTTCTCCTCCTCCTGCTGGGATGGACATCTTTGTGATTGCTTTACCACCTCTTGACATTTATCTGTAGATGAGGTTCTGGATTAGGTAGAATATTAAATGGTGGGAAAGTGATGATTGAGTTTAGAAGTAGAGCAATGACCTATTGCCATTTTACCCTTGAATGAGATAATAGAGCAGTACCACGCCACAGACTAGACACTGACATACTCTGGCCGGAGCAGGCACACATAAACGCTCAATCATTCTCCTGGTGCTTTGGTACAGTACATACTGTATCGACGTTTATGTGCAGGAAATTACTAATTAATAGTACTCTTGCTCAGAGTTCAGTCCCTCCTAGATTTGAACTGATAACCGTAACACATGAGTCACTACAAGTACAGTCTTTGTACTTTCTCTTCTAAACTCTCTTAAAGAAAAGTAATCCAGACGATCCCAGTGAAATTAGATCCAGGGCAGTGCCTCCAAAATGAGAAAACTTTCAGAAGCATGTTTCTTGGCCCAGTGTGTGTATACCCACCATTGCAGGGGAAAGGGGGAAAAAAAAAACTTCTTAATCAGTAATGGCCTAATGGTTTCTATTATGTATTTAATGATCTACAAAGTCATTAGGTCAAATGCAATGGACCATGTTGCAAAGAACTTTCATTTTCTGTGACTACTTTACCCTGAGCAGGATCCAGCAGAGCCTTACCCAGAAACACTAGTTATCCCGGAAGCACCAAGATGTCACCGTTAGTAAAGACCTTTAATCTTCATTTGGTCGGCTCAGTTGTAAGACTTCAGATAAAACCATGCACAGAGGAATAAACGTTAGTGCAAATGTACTGTAGATGCAAATTGAAATGCACCGTAAATGGGACACTATTTTCTCGCAGAGTAACATTCATACACCTGTTCTCAATTTAGAGTTGCTGGACCATTTACGAGGGGCGTTCAAGTCAAACCGAGAACACAGTTATGAGAGTAAAAACTACGTAAAAAATACCATAGAAGGTAGAAAGTTTCCTTACTGCTTTGGAGCCATGCCTTCTTCACATCTGATACCCTGGCCTCCCAGGAACTCCCTTAATGGCCCAAACATGTGAAAATGGCTTATAAGGAGATCAGGACTGTACATAACTTGACCTGTTCCTGTAATGCGAAAGTGGTTTTTGTGAAACATTGTGTGTACAGTTTCCACAGACATACAGTATGCGTCTCTTCCGCAAGTTGTTGAAAGTTATCCATCAATTCTCAAAGAATAGGCGTTCCACTTCATCTCGGCTGTGACTGTAATTCACGGATGTATGACCTTCTTTAAACCATTTGCACCATTCAAATACAAACCGGATTCCAAAAAAGTTGGGACACTAAACAAATTGTGAATAAAAATTGAATGCAATGATGTGGAGATGGCAAATGTCAATATTTTATTCAGAATAGAAAATAAATCACGGAACAAAAGTTTAAACTGAGAAAATGTATCATTTTAAGGGAAAAATATGGTGAATCAAAATGCATCATAAAGAGGAAGGTGCGACAAAGAAGGCCCAAGACGATTGAACAGTTAGAGGCCTGTATTAGATAAGAATGGGAGAGCATTCCTATTTCTAAACTTGAGAAACTGGTCTCCTCGGTCCCCAGACGTCTGTTGAGTGTTGTAAGAAGAAGGGGAGATGCCACACAGTGGTGAAAATGGCCTTGTCCCAACTTTTTTGGGATTTGTTGACACCATGACATTTTGATTCACCATATTTTTCCCTTAAAATGATACATTTTCTCAGTTTAAACTTGTTCCGTGATTTATGTTCTATTCTGAATAAAATATTGACATTTGCCATCTCCACATCATTGCATTCAGTTTTTATTCACAATTTGTTTAGTGTCCCAACTTTTTTGGAATCCGGTTTGTACTTTACTCTAACTAAGAGTCTCATCCCCATCCTGTGCAGATGACTCCAGCGAATTCTACCAGCTCTCTCTGCTGATGGGGGTGTAGTCAGGGAACAGCAACAGTAAATCTCTTTGATCTATGCAACACTAGAAGTCTACCCAACCAGCTTTAACAAATGATGACTCCCACGACTGTCATTTTGATGCCCACATGAGGTTAGCTTCTCCTGACAAGCATGACGTGCCCAGGTTTCCAACTACAGTGCTCTCCGCACTACTCCTCTCAACAAATCAAGTTTGATAAAGTCAGCGTACCCTGGCTCATCTCACGGCTCACTGGGAAAGCATTTGAACCATCCACAACTGTCTGGGTAAATGTGGGAGACATTGTGCAGTCATATGACAGGCTTGATGACCTTTTTTCCTATGTGTTTCATCACCCACCTGACAAAAAAGAAAAAAAAGCGAACGCCTTTTAGCTGCTGGAAGCAGGGCGTCCCAGCTTTCAGTCATGCCTGTATTTCTTCATGGGACTAAAATTATGATCTTGTTGACTTGACCAGGGATCATAGTGCACTGTATATGAACTTCATGTTTTTAGTATTTATTTGTTCAATTGCTTTTGGAATGATTTAAATAGTGATGCAGTTTTTATGTATGACCAATGATACGCTATAATGTATGACCAATGATAAGCTTCCAAAAGCTACTACACCTGTACTACATTCATTCATTCATTCATTCATTTTCTATACTGCTTAATCCTGTGTTCAGGGTTGCGGGGGACCTGGAGCCTATCCCAGGAGACTTCGGGCACTACCAAGCACGGGGAGAACATGCAAACTCCATGCACACAGAGACGGGAATCGAGCCTGGCCGGGGAACCTGTACTACATCATTAATACAATCATTAATAATAATTTTTATATATGTTTTGGAATGTTTCCTGATTTTCTCCCTAATTTAGTCATATCTAAGTCCGATCATCATTAGGCTACCAGTCTGGGAGGGCTGAAGACTATCATGTGTTTCCTCTGAACGAAGTGACACCAGCCATCTGTATGATTGGCTTAGAGCCACGATTGATTTGAGATAGCAAGAGTGCGTCCTCCTCTCTGAGAAAGCTCAGCCAATCAGCTCTCTCCACGCACCTGGCTACAAGAGGCTAAGACATCACCCTCGCTATCTCCAGAAGATACAGTATAACTACAGTACAGTACAACTTGCTCTCTCCAGATGATAGGGTGATCACTGTTCCTGCTGTGCCACTCAGGGCCCCCTGGTTGATAATACTGTACTTAAATACTTAAACATGCCATCTTTAACATGAAATCCCATTCAAACCTAAATCTTATCCTGACAAAGTGTGTCACTGTGTCAAGAACTATCTGTATGATATTTAAAAATGGGTTCAGAATTAAAAGAAATGTTTCTTGCTGAAATTCTGCGCCATGCTATGATCCCGAATGCACCGTCATTCACCCCAAGCTGATGAAGGATTTGGCATGTTTGATTTGCCCTGACTTGTTATGGCTTGTTCATGTTGTGCTTCATCTTAATACTAAGACCTAATATATTTTTGTCCACCATTCCTAGTCATTTTTGCAATATAGATAATAGGCCTAATGACTAATAGGGCTATATTCTAGGTTCTCTACATTCAACTCAGTGGCAGATTTTAATCTTTATTTATTTATATATTTTAAGATTTGCATTCTCATACTGCAGTGTGTATGACCTTCTCCTCACTGAGATAACACTGATTCAGAACATCTTTCCTAGTCTTGAACACAGTACAAGGCTCTGGCAAGGGCATATATCATCAGGATGGCAAACGTCTGGCTCTTGAGACATTTTTTTTCAAAGATAAATCTTATGAAAGATTGCCTCCATTGCACCATACATTTATTCATACTTATTCATCTTCAGTGGTCAAAGGATTATGATGGTTATGATGCTTGTCTCAGGAACAGATGGAAATACATCCTGAACGGGATGACAGTCTGTTTTTTCAAGGGAACATTTACAATCAGAAACACATCCATTTTTACCTACAGTACCACCATTTCAACTACCGATATTTATTCTTTTTACTTTGGGAGACGAGTGGAGATCAGAGACTCCAGAAGAAGCTCAGGATCGAACCAGAGACCCTGGACTTGCAGGGCAGCGATGCTAGTCTCTGCACCACCTTGACACCCACCACAAGCGTGCTGAGTAATACTTTTCAATGCTGTGGTGCACAGATTTCCATTTGTTGTAGGTTTGTCCTCCGTCAACCAATCCTCTGGATTCACACGCAGTTGGTTGTTTATCTTACATCAGACTTGCACCATCCTTTAAGACTTCTTAAAAATGAAAGAATACATTTGACAATCCTTTTTTTTTGTTAGAGCAGTGAATGCTGCTTCTTGTTCAGAGCTGATGCGAGTGTTGCCTCTTGGGGTATCTTGTCAACACAACAAGTGTTGAAGGCAACTGTGAATAGTTCACAGGGACCTTGAAATCATCTGGCTTTAACACACCAGTATTAAGGCCAGGTTTATATTTGACACATTACAGTCCATGCAACAGCTCAAGCAGCACCTAGACAAGAAATTGCCATACAGGTATATAACATGTACAACTGGAAATTACAATGCTGAAAGGGGGACAGGGTTAGCTCAGTGGTTAAGGCATTGGACTATGGTTCGGAAGATCCCAGGTTCAAACCCCACAACCACCAAGTTGCCACTGTTGGGCCCTTGAGCAAGGCCCTTAACCCTCAACTGCTCAGATGTATAATGAGATAAAAAATTTAAGTCGCTCTGGATAAGAGCGTCTGCCAAATGCCTAAATGTAATGTAAATGAAAGCATCCCTGACCATCAGCTTTCCTCATTGCAACATCTAGAGAGATCATGCACTGTAATGTTAAACAAGCCAGCAAAAAAAAAAAAAAAAAAAAAATCTGGCTATCTTTGCTACAGAACAGATCAAATTGAAATCTAGATCCAGAAAACTTGTGCATAAGTTATATGTTAAGGTATATTTGAAGGCTAAATGGGCAGAAAATGTGCCACATGGTGCTACACAGCCCCACTATTTATGCTTTTATTCCACCACGCAGATCATTCCTAAGGACCTGCACATACAGTGTTGTAACCATTGCTTCGAACACACTCTCAGTACATATATCGCATGCAAGGACAATCCAGTCTTAATAATGTGACTTAACACATGCAGTTCCTTTCCCTCATCAAGTACAGGTATTTACACCCTGCTTTTGGCTAAGCTTATTAATATTTTCTTGGGAATTTCATCATCATCTGTTTTGGAGGACACAGCAATAGTGTCAGCAAAATGTAAAAATTTTTATATCTGTAGGATCTAGGGAGATCTTGCATAATTTTTAACAACATATTTTTTTTTTAGTACTTGTCGTAGGGCTTTGCGGAAATAAATTGATAAAGAAAAAAATCATCATCAGTTCATTCCTAATGAGGAAGCCGGAGGCAATGATGGGAAGGAAAATCTCCCGGAGATGACATGAAGAAGAAACCTCAAGGGGAACCAGACTTAAAAGGGAACCCATCATCATTTGAGTGAAACTGGATAGTGTGACTATTAATAAATCTCTCATTTTGCAAGATCACTGAGTTTCTTTTATATCATTATGACATGCATATGGGACTCCTGAACCTCTGTAAATCTATCCATCCATCCATCCATCCATCCATGCTAGGCACTTGGCCAGAAATTCCAGCGACTTGCCTTCGATTAATGGAGCAGGAATCAATGAGATCTAACCTCACACATGGCTGTTTGCCCAACAGGGATGTATCAGATTACAAAGCATTCCCAGTTTGCTTGTTTGTGTTCAGTATGTGCATGTACTGTAGCATCACTATTTTCTGTAGCTTAATGCAAGCATCTCCAGGACTCTATCTTTCTTTTGATTTCCTGGAGGCTCATTTAATGTGAATCAGCGTGTTGGCTACAGATCCAGTGTCCATTTTAAAGTTCACTATCTCAGCCCCTATGGACATGTTTCTCCGCCAGACAATGTTGGTGTTAATTGGAGCAAAACCTATTTTAGATCTGCACATCACTGACAAGGATGTTTTTTTTTCTTGGCACAGGTTTTACAGGGTGCATTATAAGCAGGACTTAAACTTTGATAACCAGCCAATTCCCACTCACTATCCAGCTTTCCCCAATCATACTGTACAACAGCTTAAAACCAGTAAGGGTGTAGGCTATCCTCCAAGCCATGTGAACCTAGCCATACTGTACATTGCATTCCTGCATACATGACCTCACATGTTGGCGAGTGATAAATACTGTAGGTAAACCTGGGCAATATCAGCAACGCTAAAACCATGGCATGTAACTAGAGACATTACCCATTTTTTATGCCTCTTATTCTGTGCAAGGATGCAGATGGCCTGGAGCCTCCACCAGGGCACAAGGGTAGACCCTACTATAGGTGAGATGCCATAACAGGGCACAGACACACACTCAATCATACACCCTTCAGGCTATAATGCATGCCTTTGGAATGTGGGAAGATACAAACTCACAAAGACTTACAAACAGGTCAGAGATCAGAAGCAAGATTTAAACGCTGAACTCTGGACGTGTGAAGTGACAATGTTAACCACCAAGCCACTAATTTAATTGGTGATCCCAAATAGCTTAAAGTGAGAGATTTTGTGCATGTGTGCCCTGCGATGGATTGGAGCCTTGTCCGAGGCGTAACACAGCTCGTGTCCAACGTCTCCGGGGATAGGCTTCAGGCTTCCTGTGACTCTCTACCTTAATAAGCGGTATAGGAAATAAATGAATGAATAACAGTACAGTATATCCAAAAAATTAGAAAGCATCGCTGAAAAAAACTTTAAGGATGATGCTGTGTGACACCACTGGAAAAAAAACTCCTCTCCTTAATCAGAAATGGCATAATGGTTTCTATTAAGTGATTACATTGTTAATGGAAGTCATGAGGTCAAAAACAATTAGAAAGGATTTTTTTTTTCACGAGGGACCGCAATAGAATGAATATTAATAGTCTGTAACTGCTTTATTCTGATTAGGGTCATTGTGTCTATCCCGGGAACACTAGGGACCAAGAACTGCCACGCTGTCACTGTTGGGCCTTGAGCAACACTTTTAACTTTCATCTTCTCAGCAGAACTCAAAGTTGTTTTGATTAAAAATATCTGCTAAATGAATAAATCTTTACTGAGATTTAAACCTGCAGTCTTTTAACAATAAGGTGTACATGGTTCTGTTGTCCCACTTGGGACATTTGCTCAGCTAGTGCAGTAACCTACATTTCCACATGCATTGGTCGTCCCACTGGGTGAAGAAGGTGCATCTGTTGTCTAGCATGCTCTACATTGCCTTTTTATCTTCACAGCCTGCATAGCAGTCGTAGTACAAGAGTTTATCTCGGTATGTGTTACAGTACTTTGATAGTCTTCAGTCTCTGCCCCCATTTTTTGCCTTTTTTTTGTTGTAAAATTCAAGTGTAATGTAATGATAATACAATTTTCACAGTCTTGTTCACTTATGTTCACTTACCATGTTTATTATATGCAATATACTATCTAAAGAACACATGATATATGTTATAGGCGGCACGGCAGCTTAGTGGTTAACATTGTCACCTTGCAGGACTCTAAGTCCAAGTCCTGGGGTCAATTTCTGCATCAGGTCTGTGTGCTTGGAGTTTGCATGTTTTCCCCATGCGTGGTGTACTCTGGGTGTTACTGGTTTCCTCCCATAGTCCAAAAACTTGCAGATTAGGCTAATTGGCGTATCCGAATTGCCTATAATGTGTGGATGTTGACCAAAGGTCCTTCCTTTTTGAGCCTCGGTTGTACAAGTGGGAATACATACAATGGTCACCATTGGACTACAGAGGTACCTAGATAGATGGATGGAATATACATTATACACTACCTGTCCCAAAAACAAAACAAGTAAGAAGACTTAAAATTACTGAAACTTAGTTAAGAACTGTCCAACTCATTATTAAAGCATGGTATTGTAAGATAGTGCTGAATCGTCAACATAGTGGAAGAAGTGTGGTCACAAAAAAAACTAATGAACTTCACGCTTTGTGAAGTTGGATTGTAATAATCAACACTAGAAAAAAAAGAAAGTAAAAGCATTTTCACACACCATATGACAACATCTCAGGATTGGGACTGAAAAGCTGCGTCGCCATAAGAAAATCACTTGGCAGTGAAACGAACCGGGAAAATGCTTCAGTTTGGTAGGGATCATAATTATTGGTCTTTCCAGCTATGAAAAATGGTCATGTGGTCTAATGAGTTCAGTCCAGAGTGGTGGGTGCATCAGGGTAAGAAGGGAAGCACATGAAGCCATATATCTATCATGATTAATGGCCACTGTACAAGTCTCTGGAGGCAGTGTTATAATCTGGGCTTGCTTAATTTGTTCAGGTCTATGCTCATCAGTGTTATGTGGCAATGAAGTCAGCTAATGACCTGAATGTACTGAATGACCAGGTTATCACATCAATAGAGTTTTTCTTCCCTGATGGCACAGGCACCAGATGGCTCCAGGGCTCAAATGGTAAAAGAGTGGTTCTGAGAGCATGAGGATTCTATTTAAAGGACATCTTACAATTTTACAATTAGCTCTAATGCCAAAAGTTCTGCTTTATTAAGCATTATTTATTAGAAACAAATATAGATCATAAGCCAATCCATTACAGAAAGAGCTGTAGGAGGCACATGCTGGGTTAATGACAGCTTCTGCTAGAAACCACTGTTTAGCTGCATAATTTGTGTGTGTGTCATCAGCGAAACACTAGCAGCACACATCCATTACATGAGCCCAAACCCAAACAAATGTTTTCTGATAGATGTTATTGCTTCGGTAGCTCGCTGTTGAAGTCGGCATCGCGATCTGGAACTGTTTCTGTGTTTATGTGTGAGACAGTCGGAGAGGGAACGAGACACAAACTGCAAACGGTTTGTTGGGTAAATTTACACTGGCTTTGGCAGTCAGAATGCTATCTGTGAGAGGGAAAGACTTACTGCATGCCTCTGTGTGTGAATTAATATCTATTGCGGACGAAGCCAGATAACAACGGCTAGTGCGATAGCAAGAAAGCCGGTTCAAGTCGATGAATATCAGACTTAATTAGAGCAATCCATCACTGCTCTGGATCTAGGATTATGCCGTGTGCATGTGTGTGTGTGTGTGTGTACAGTATATGGTGTGTCAGGCTGCCATGGTTGGTGTGTGCCTGATTCCCCTGTGTGTGTGTTTCACTATACAGTAATTACTTTTCTGTTATTATTCTGTAACACACACACGCCTAAACCGTAACGATTTGTCCTAACCATAACATGTTTTGACTTTAACCTGGTCTCATTTAACAGATGTATTATAATCTCTTTAAACACTTATATTTAACTTCTTTATTCTGGAAACATTACAAAACAATAAAAGGAATAGACGGTAACGTGAATCGAAGAGAATAATACGCTTGTATATAATAGGCCTCCATGTTAATGACTTAATGGCATTCTTATAGCTATTACACTATAATGTTATAATTATACCGCATCGAGTAGAAATCTATAATTAACTGTGTACACTCGAATCCTTTTCTCTCTGCTCAATTCATTTCACCTTATTTGTGTTAGTTTTTAAAACACAACCTGTCAGTACAGTACAGTAATACTCACCAGCAGGGGGATTGAAGAGTGTTATAGTTACACTGCTACAGTATAAGGACAAGTTTATATGACATGTTTTAGAATTTTAATACACAGTCACATTAAGATCATGTAAATATACAGCCGTGCCCAAAAGTTTGAGAATGATACAAATTAATTTTTTTTACAAAATCTGCTGCTTCATTGTTTTTAGATCCTTTTGTCAGATGTTACTCTGGTATACTGAAGTATAATTACAAGCAGTTCAAAAGTGTCTAAGACTTGTATTGCCAATTACATTAAGTTTATGCAAAGAATGCATAAAAATGCAAATCCGTATTTGCAGGGTTGACCCTGCTTTTTCAAGCCCTCTGCAATTCACCCCATCATGCTGTCAATCAACATCTGGACTACATCCTGACTTATTGCAGCCCATTCTTGCATAATCAAAGCTTGGAGTTTGTCGGAATTTGTGTTTTTTTATTTGTCTTCCCACGAGTTCTCAATGGGATTAAGGTCTGGGGATTTTCCTGGCCATAGACCTAAAAATCCAGGGCCACTCACTGTAGTTAACTTTTGCCCTATAGCAAGGTGGAATCCATCATGCTGGAAATACCATCGTTCCACAACAAACTGTTCAGTTGGGAGAAATTCTTTATTCATGGCTGTGTTCTTAGGTAAAATTGTGAGTAAGCCCACTGTCTTGGCTGAGAAGCATCCCTTCACATGGTCTCTGGATGCTTTTCTGTTAGCATGACACAGGACTGATGGTCACCTTTTCTTCGCCAGACAAGCTTTTTCATGGATGACCCAAACAATCGATAAGGGGATTCATTCGATAATATGGCTTTACTCCAGTCCTCAGCAGTCCAATCCCAGTACCTGTAACCCTGTACTGATGTTTTTGCTGAAGAGTAATGTTTTTTTTGTTGCCCTTCCTGAAATGCATGAAGGTGAGCGCTACCATCAGTCCTGTGTCATTGCAGCAGACTTTGTGAAAAATAATGTTTGTGTCATTCTCAAAACTTTTGGCCACAGCTGTATGTGTTTTTTTCAAATAAAAAAAAAAGAAAGATATTTGACTTCACCCACAGGCAGCACGGTGGTGTAGTGGTTAGCACTATCGCCTTGCACCTTCAGGATCTGGGTTCGATTCCTGGCCAGGCTCGATTCCCGTCTCTGTGTGCATGGAGTTTGCATGTTCTCCCCGTGTCCAGGGTGTACCCTGCCTCGTGCCCTAAGTCTCCTGGTCATCGTGACTCTGAATACAGGTTTAAGTGATATCGAAGATGAGTGAGTGAGTAAGTAAGAATTCACCCACACAATATTTTTTGAAAATTTAGTCATTTATGAAGGTGGAAAGGTCCTAATATTGAGTCAGTGCATTGGTAGTGGATGTTAATGGAGACAAATGGACAGTGCTATGAAGCAAATGCATGACTTTTCTCAAGAATTTACAACTCTTTCATAGATTGTTCAGGAATACCTGGGGAAAACATGTTTTTTTTTCTTTCATGCAACAGGTTGCAAGCTGATTGAATTTGAAGATGGAATTCATTTCCCACCAGCTTGCTTGACAAAGAGGTCATGACATTTTTACAGTATGCCAATGTGTTGAATGAGTCAGTGTTGGTGTGAATGTTAGATAGAGCAGGCTTTTTGCTATTAGTCACAGACAGGAAGAGGAATGACCGCGGATGCTAGCGATATAGCAAACATACACTGATTTTACCAACATGATGCCATAACTTATCCTCTTATAACAATCACATAATTTTTATTGTTTATGTAATATTCACTGTTTTATCAGGTTTTTTAAATTTATTTTATTTAAAATGGTTTATAGGTACAAAAGAAAAAAAGAAGAACGAGAAGAAGAAGAATACAAAGCAAAGAGCCAGTATACAGACTAGGCAAACAGGGATCATTTAAAACCAGGAAATAGCCCACAGGGAAAATACTGTTTCATATTCTAGGCCTAATGCATGACAAGGATGTTGCAACAAGACAAGCGAGTAAAATTAAATGAAGAAAGTAATCAGGAAAAACACAGGAGCCGTGAAAACAATCTACATAATGAAAAACTGAGAAACACAAGGATGGAGGCAAGACCGAAATTGAAAATAAAAGCACCTGCCGATGTTGCCATGGGAACCATGATGTGATGCATGGAGTGTGAGATTTTGACAATAGGGCTGGTGAAGGAGCAAAAAAGTGACACAGGCAGTTGCAAGGGCTGGAGTACCGTACTGTAAGTGCTACTGCTCAGCTGTGCTACACTTGCTATAAAACAGGCATTATTACTAATACATGGTCCTCCCTGAGCATAATGATGGCCATTCAAGTACATTTTGTCCAGGGTTAGTCAACGGTAGAAATCACTGCAATATTTAAGATCAAAAGTATGCTTAATAGTGAAAAAAGGCTTGAATGTGTTGGGGAACATTAGGGTTTGACTTTTGGTGCAAGAGAAAAAGGTCATGCGGTGAATCCAGATAGACCCATGATCGGCATGTCAGGGTAAAAACTGAAGTGCATGAAGTGATGCATCGATCATAGTACCCACAGTACAAGCTTCTGGTGGCAGTGTTATGATCTGGCGTTGCTTCAGTTGGTCAGATCTAGGCTCAGTAAGGTTATGCGACAATAAAATGAAGTCAGCTGACAAGCTGAATGTAATGCCCAGGGTATCACACCAATCTTTCCCTGATGGCACAGGCATATTTCAGGACTGAGGTTCTTGGAGTATGAGAAATCATTTTCACACATGAACTGGCCACCACATTATGTGCTGCAATCCAAGCTAATGCCAGTCAAGGAAAATAGGGGCAGGGCGTAGCTCAGTGGTTAAGTTGTTGGCCCTACTGATTGAAAGGTTCAAACCTGATTTCCACTAATTGCCACTGTTGGGGCCTTGAGCAAAGCTTTTACCTGCTCAGGTTTATAATGAGATAAAAATGTAAGTCACTCTGGATAAGGGTGTCTGCCAAACCCTCACTCACTTGCTTATCATCTGTACCACTTAATCATGTATACAGGGTCTCCTATCCCAGGACACTTAGGGCAGTAGGCGGGTACACCCTGGATGGGGTGCCAATTCATCTCAGGGCACACACACATACACACTCACACACTAGAGCAATTTCATCCTAATCTGCATGTCTTTGAACTGTGGGAGAAAACCAGAGAGAACCTGTGAATGTAAAATATTACAGTGTACATTTTTAACTGTTATTCCGTCTCTGGCTTCTCTCTCTTTTTCCACACGTGCCATGAATTGGACAAAAAAAAGCTGGTCTTGTTACTGAGATCCCATAAAGAACAAAGTTTTCCCCAGGTTCATTCCTTAAACTTTATTTAAATTACCATAATTATAATTTTTTCTATATCAATGATTAGGGATTTTATTTTTTATCTCTAAACTTGCAAATGCTGTTTCTAAATAAGAGGTCAATTATTCAGCATGTGAGTTGCTACTTGTATTGCAGCTGTCACTGTTGTCAGAGTTTCCATTTTAGAAAATTACTCAATGTCTTTTGACCCACAATGCTTTAGATTTCAAGAGCACTGGGGTATAAAAATACTTCAGGCCTGTGGGATGCATTGTGATATAGTCCAGGTACCCATGAACAGCACAAGCCATCGATCACCTCAACACGTAACAACTCAGCAAGAGGGACACACACACACACACACACACACACACACACACACACACACACACACACACACACACACTATATTTTGCTCTACTATATATAAGACCTTTAATATATTTGATAAAGTATTTACAGTGACTTGGAATTTTTTTAATAACCCACTTTGTTACTTGTGTGAAGCACTTTTAGAGGGGTCTGGCCCCCGATTTATAGGATCACGATGAAATTCTGCAGGAGCAGCCATTAAATATACTTTGTTGGCTTTAGCAGTTTTTGCCTGTTAGTAAAAGCAGGGGAAAGATCAAATCAGAAAGTAATACCTGCTTAGATTTTTTTTTGTGGTCTGTCATAGGTCAAATGAACATTGGGGCCAGATGGTACAAACCAGTTTTAGATGCTTCACATGCTGGGGGATTAAAGCAGCACTTTCCTTGAATTAGATTGGCCTGGAGGTCATCCACTCCCTAAAACACACATGCGCACACGTGGGTAGCGTTGTGTCTAAAAGCATCATGTACCATTCTAAACATTATACAGTGAGTTAAGCTGTGTGTGGCTGTTGATGATCAGTGCGCAATCGTTTTCATCGTCAAGCTCATCAACATCCACTCCAGCACCTGACAAAAGTTGAACCCTTGAAATCAGCGGGTCCAGAATTATTTTCTCATTTCTCATAGCACCATCTCATACTTTTCCTATTCAGAACTAATATTGAACCAGTCGCCGTTCGTAGTAGACGCTTATTGATGTTTTGTCTCTACATAGATCTAATTAAAAACTTTCATTTAGAATTTATAATTGTTTCATCACATAGACACTTCGGAGCCGTTAATATACACTGTGTAATAAAAAATAATGAGAACATTAAGGAATGTAGATGTTGATCAGTTGAGAGGGTCAGAAGCAATATATATTTATAGACCAGAGAGATATTCTGACAAGGAGGTGCCCAAACCTCAGCGCTGGGAGCTTCCTAGATAAGAATGGCTAAAAATTGATTCAGTAATGTATTCTGTTGTGGGGCAATTCATGTATCACTACAGTGACTCGAATCGATTCAAGTCGATTTTCATTTATGCATTTGAGGTGGTATAATGTAGCTGTTCCTCTATAATCCTATACAGATGGTGCTCTCTAAACTATTCATATATCACAGATTTTAATACCCCGTGTGGTAGGAGCAAGTTATTTGCTGTTTGTTTAGAACTGCATGTTTTGTTTAACATGCAACAACAAAAAAAAAGATCTAAACAGTGTACAGTTGTAATTCAAATTACATGTTTATTTTATCACACTAATCAGTAATTGTTTCTATAGTAATGATGTATTTACAGGGATGTACAGTATACTGGACGTATACATATATTGATTTTCATTTCATACTTTTGCATATTTTTCATATTCTGGCTTAATATATATATATATATATATATATATATATATATATATATATATATATATATATATATATATATACAGTGGTGTGAAAAACTATTTGCCCCCTTCCTGATTTCTTATTCTTTTGCATGTTTGTCACACTTAAATGTTTCTGCTCATCAAAAACCGTTAACTATTAGTCAAAGATAACATAATTGAACACAAAATGCAGTTTTTAAATAAAGGTTTACGTTATTAAGGGAGAAAAAAAACCTCCAAATCTACATTGCCCTGTGTGAAAAAGTGATTGCCCCCCTTGTTAAAAAATAACTTAACTGTGGTTTATCACACCTGAGTTTAATTTCTGTAGTTACCCCCAGGCCTGATTACTGCCACACCTGTTTCAATCAAGAAATCACTTAAATAGGAGCTACCTGACACAGAGAAGTAGACCAAAAAAAAAAGCACCTCAAAAGCTAGACATCATGCCAAGATCCAAAGAAATTCAGGAACAAATGAGAACAAAAGTAATTGAGATCTATCAGTCTGGTAAAGGTTATAAAGCCATTTCTAAAGCTTTGGGACTCCAGCGAACCACAGTGAGAGCCATTATCCACAAATGGCAAAAACATGGAACAGTGGTGAACCTTCCCAGGAGTGGCCGGCCGACCAAAATTACCCCAAGAGCGTAGAGACAACTAATCCGAGAGGCCACAAAAGACCCCAGGACAACATCTAAAGAACTGCAGGCCTCACTTGCCTCAATTAAGGTCAGTGTTCACGACTCCACCATAAGAAAGAGACTGGGCAAAAACGGCCTGCATGGCAGATTTCCAAGGCGCAAACCACTTTTAAGCAAAAAGAACATTAAGGCTCGTCTCAATTTTGCTAAAAAAAACATCTCAATGATTGCCAAGACTTTTGGGGAAATACCTTGTTGACCGACGAGACAAAAGTTAAACTTTTTGGAAGGTGCGTGTCCCGTTACATCTGGTGTAAAAGTAACACAGCATTTCAGAAAAAGAACATCATACCAACAGTAAAATATGGTGGTGGTAGTGTGATGGTCTGGGGTTGTTTTGCTGCTTCAGGACCTGGAAGGCTTGCTGTGATAGATGGAACCATGAATTCTACTGTCTACCAAAAAATCCTGAAGGAGAATGTCCGACCATCTGTTCGTCAACTCAAGCAGAAGCGATCTTGGGTGTTGCAGCAGGACAATGACCCAAAACACACCAGCAAATCCACCTCTGAATGGCTGAAGAAAAACAAGATGAAGACTTTGGAGTGGCCTAGTCAAAGTCCTGACCTGAATCCTATTGAGATGTTGTGGCATGGCCTTAAAAAGGCGGTTCATGCTAGAAAACCCTCAAATAAAGCTGAATTACAACAATTCTGCAAAGATGAGTGGGCCAAAATTCCTCCAGAGCGCTGTAAAAGACTCGTTGCAAGTTATCGCAAACGCTTGATTGCAGTTATTGCTGCTAAGGGTGGCCCAACCAGTTATTAGGTTCAGGGGGCAATTACTTTTTCACACAGGGCCATGTAGGTTTGGATTTTTTTTCTCCCTAAATAATAAAACCCCTCATTTAAAAACTGCATTTTGTGTTTACTTGTGTTATCTTTGATTAATAGTTAAATGTGTTTGATGATCAGAAACATTTTGTGTGACAAACATGCAAAGAATAAGAAATCAGGATGGGGGGCAAATAGTTTTTCACACCACTGTATATATATATATATATATATATATATATGTTTCTTTACAGTGCATAAGACAATAAAACTTGAAACCAAGCTTAATAATAAATGAATGATAAAATATCTATATTATCATTAAGCTTTCTGTAAGGAGATGTTTATTTGCAATTCTTGTAAGTTTCTAACCAAAGGAAAATCTTCACAGTGAAGAGTTGAGCTTTTTGGTTTCTTTGTAATATTCTTTGTAATTAAAAATTTTTTTGTCATAGCTCCAGGAGATGAACAATAAAAGCTGGCGAGGCAAACACTGTTAATAGCTACTATGATGTAGGCAATAACTGGAAAGTGTTCAGAGGACACCATTGAATATACAATATAAACAGATAATAAAAGCATTTCACTCTTTTATAACTGAAAGAAGAACAATATCAGGCAATTCGCTGTGTTATATAAAAGAAATAAAACAAGAAAATAATCACCCGCTGGGTGGTCACAATAATTCAGGTCCAATGTAAAAGCATGGTGTATGTAGTAGTAAATACTTGTATGTTATGTGAGACATGGGTACAGTGGAACCTCGGATTGCGAGTAACGCGGTTTGGCGAGTGTTCCCACAAGACGAGCACAGATTTTTAATAAATTTCTACTTGGAAAATGAACAATCCTTGGTTTACGAGCACCGAGTATCATGTATCATGCATGCGCTTCTTGTTTTGACACCGAGCGTCACATGAACTGTCATGCGCACTCAGCCGCGGCCGGCAGTAGGACCCGGAAGTAAGACGGTCGCGAACCTGAAAGCATAAAAGGATACAAGATGGCGCCGCACATCGCTCTGTCATTGAATTTTGCCCATGCTGCCTCGGTATCGTTTGACTTCATGTGAGTACTCACTTTCTTGGGTTCGCTTTCAGACTGAGTGTGTGTTTATAGGACGCGGGTTAGATTGTGTCTTTCCTTTGCTCATTTGTTTTGAGAGTCCTTATAGCAAATCGCGTGATTATCCTGCCCGCTCGTGTTCATCCGCGTTTGGGTTTACCATTCACGCTACAGGGCTAACTGCTAAAGCTACTTCTTTCTGGTCGTCATTGGGTTAGTTCATGACAGAATGACAGAGCCCACACCAGTAAACCCAGCGGATCACGTGCGCCTTTGCGATGTGGTTGACCAGCATGCTATGCTCATCAATAAGCTAACCGGGGACCTCGATACTCTGCGCCGGAGTGTCCAAGACGTCTCGGCCTTGTGCCGCGAGGTTGCGGAGCTTAAGCGTGAAAACGCGAGCCTCCGGGCGGCTGTTGATGGGCTGGCTAGCGGTCCGCCCGCTGCAGCGGCTGCGGCGCCGCACCAACCCCCCGCCCCCTTCTGATGTTTTTCTAGCACTCCTGGATAAATGGGATGGCACGGATGGGAAATGCAGTGTGTTCTTAACATCGCTGGACCTGGTGTTTGAGTTTAATGCCACCAAATACTCCACTGACCGGCTGCGCATTGCACTACTCGTCTCGTTGCTATCAAGGCAGGCAGCGGAGTGGGCCACGGCAATCCTGCGCGCTGACACTGACACCGCTCACTCGTACAACGAGTTCACCCGCCAGTTTAAATTGACTTTTGAACATCCCGCGGGCGAGGTGGAGACCGACACGAAGCTCTACCACCTGCGGCAGGGAGGATTGTCCGTGAGCAGGTATACCGCGGACTTCCGCACCCTCGCCATCCAGACCTCATGGGGAGACACAGCTCTCCGGACATCCTATTTCGAGGGACTGGCTAACCGCATTAAGGACGAGCTAGCCAGACGAGAGCTCCCAGCCACACTGGAGGGGCTGATCCAGTTAGCCCTCCCCATTGACCAGCGCCTCCTCTCCCGTCCGAAGCCAGCACCTCGAACCCTGCCGCCAGCTCCCACTTACTCCTACATTGCTCCCAGACCACCACCCACCACCACTGCTGCCTTCTCCGGACGTGTCGGATCTCCACCCCCTGCCATGGTTGACACCGGAGCCGGGGAACCCATGCAACTAGGGCGCACCTCCCTAACCGTGGCGGAACGCAAGAGGCGTTACCGTGAGGGACTGTGCACCTACTGTGGCTCAGCAACGCACCACCGGGCGACCTGCCCATCCCGTCCGGGAAACGCCCAACCCCGGTGAATGATAGGAGAGACTCACCGGGCACCATCCACCTCTCTGCCACCACCAAACCAACCATGTCTCGACTCACGGTTCAGGTAACCCTCCACCTTGGCCACAAGCGGGTCAGAAGTACCGCGTTCATCGATTCTGGTGCCGCGGGTAACTTCATTGACTCTACATACGCCAGAGAGCAGGGGGTAAAAATCGAGGCGTTATCCCAGCCGATGAAGATCACCTCTGTCGATGGGCAGCCCCTCTCATCTAGCCCCATCACCATCATCAGCAGACCCAACCCGTCACTCTCACCCTCGGTCAGCACCAAGAACTCATTCAATTTCACCTCACTCCCATTTCTTCTCCACCGCTCATCCTTGGATACCCCTGGCTACTTCAACACGACTCTCTGATTTCCTGGACACAAAACCGGATCCTTCAGTGGGGGCCGACCTGCACTGACCTCTGCCTACGGGCCCAGGCTGGGACGTGCTCCAGGGAGTCCGAGGCCCCCGACGTCGACATCCACGCCATTCCTCCACCTTATCGGGACCTGGCGGAAGTGTTCTGTAAACGCCGGGCCAACCACCTGCCACCTCACCGTCCATATGACCTGGCCATTGAGCCAGGTTCCAACCCCCCCTGCGGCCATCTCTACTCCCTTTCCAGCAGCGAGACCCAGGCGATGGAGGAATATGTCGCCAGCGCCCTTCGCAATGGCACCATCCGGCCATCCTCTTCGCCGGCAGCCACGGGGTTCTTCTTCGTGAAGAAGAAAGGGGGCGAACTTCGTCCGTGTGTCGACTATCGGGGTCTAAATAAGATCACCATCAGGAACCGTCATCCACTGCCTCTTACCAACTCAGCCCTGGACGCCTTCTCTGGTGCCACCGTGTTCACGAAGTTGGACCTCCGGAGCGCCTACAACTTGGTGCGCATCAGAGAGGGTGATGAGTGGAAGACGGCTTTTATCACCCCCACGGGACATTACGAGAGCCTCATTATAGGACGCGGGTTAGATTGTGTCTTTCCTTTGCTCATTTGTTTTGAGAGTCCTTATAGCAAATCGCGTGATTATCCTGCCCGCTTGTGTTCATCCGCGTTTGGGTTTACCATTCACGCTACAGGGCTAACTGCTAAAGCTACTTCTTTCTGGTCGTCATTGGGTTAGTTCATGACATGAATACAACTCAGCCAACGGTTTTTCTCTCTCTTGCGCTGCGGAATTGTGTGCAATCGTCTCCCCTGCTGGGTCTTAATGCGCGTACTGGTATAATTAATACTCTTACTGACATAATCCACATCAGTGCACGTGTGTACTGTTTACTATAACACTGTGACCTTTTGTGTCTGTATGCGTGTGTGTACAGCTCGCGTGTAACGTAAAAGCAAGTCTCATTAGATACAGTAGGTAAAAGATCCATTTTCTCTGATTATTTTTTATATATTAATTTTTTTTAGGCTGTGGAATGAATATTTTGAGTTTCTATTATTTCTTATGGGAAATACGATTCGGTTTAAGAGTGTTTTGGAATACAAGCCTGCTTCCGGAACAAACTATGCTCATAATCCAAGGTTCCACTTTATTAAGAAAATACCACTTTAAGACATCCAGGACAAATTTTGTCTAAGGGTCGGAGCAGTATTTCTTATATAACTGGTCAAGTATTGCGTCATTGCAGCAGAGAATGTGGAGTTATATAAGCTCTGTCTCGTAATGCCACATCCAGGATTTTAATACAGTGTCCTGCTGTAATCCCACTGATGTGTTCTGAGTGATTGATGGCTTTGCTAAATTGCGAGTGCCAGCTGTTCCTGCTAGGCACATCGGTATCAACGGAGGCCTTTTATTCTAGAGGAGGGAGAGTTTAAGATTTTTACAGCTGAAATCAATTTTAAAAAGCAATAATGAGTATGAATCACATTTTGTGCAACATTTTGTGTAAATAAAAGAGATAAAGTTACATATAAGGAGCAAGTGAACTAGGAACTAGTGATCTACTGTATGGCATGCTCACAGGAAGCAAACACAGACACACAGACACACACACACACACACACACAAATAAAATGTCACAGTTTGTCTGCACTGGCCCCTGGAGAATAGAAGTCAATGCACTGCATACATGCTGTAATGAGTACCTGTTTCAATTTCCTGTTTGTGGACTTAAGCATCCTTCAGGTTTTATTTGTTACAAAACAAATTCTAATGACAGCACAATTATAATTTATAATTATTATTATTTTTTTTATTATTATTATTATTATTATTATTATTATTATTATTATTATTATTATTATTATTATTATGTCATTACTTTAAACTGGGAATCTTGTATGGTTGTATGTTTTGCATGTGTTTTTTTATTTCCATCAAGATTGGGAATATTGGTGATTTTTAATGGTGGTTGGATACCCCTAGTGCCATCCAGAGTGATATTCTGTAATTATTACAAGTAGATTTAGCTTTTTGCTTTAAAAAGGCCAAGTTCTCTGAAACACCATATCCAGGTTTTAATTCTGTTATAGCTAGTATATAATCTCACGTAATGAGAGTATAATTCTAGTTTTCTATATACTGTATAAGTCCATTACCTAATAATTTGATCATATTCCTAGGTGTTACTTAAACCCGAAATCATATACACCCAGAGGTGAGTGATTTATCATGGATATATCTTTAGAATAGGTATTAAGTGTGCACTTTTTGAACCATATCTTATTTGTCCTTTAGACTGCTACAGTATGTGAGAATTCATAATTCAGGGCTTTGAAACACAGGGCCTGTCACAAAGCAGCTTTACAAAAATAAAAATTTCGGCTATAATATTTTTTTTTAATGCATCCACAAAGCGTCACTGTGTAACCAGGAAATTCATTATAGTTCTAACATGACAGTGATTTAGTTTTTAAACTGTTCAAAACTGTTTGTGGCAAATGTAGAGTTAAAGACTTCGTAGCAAAAAATTTTCAAATCAGTTGTGGTCAAAAGCCTTCTTCATGGTTTTCCAGGGTTATCCTTAAAATGTCCCTGTAGGGGCATCCTCAAAAGCAGGGAGTAGTTTCCAAGTGATCGAGAGCAGACAGGGGAAAGATTACTGGTCTCTGAGGCAGAGGTGACATTAGAGCTTATGGACCCCTTGAACATATAATATACTGTGCCCCAACTCTTTTCAATTGCAACACAAAGCCAACCGTTTTCAATGGCCAATACATTTCTAATGTCCATTATATTTTCGGGGGCCTTTAAAATTCCTTATGAGAAAGGGGAAGGGAAAGAAAGGGAAACACAGAAGATATTTTGAAGTACATTGAAGATATTTGCGAAAAATATATATTTTATGGGGGGGGGGAGTAAAATGAGTAATACAGTAGGAC
Source organism: Channallabes apus (assembly GCA_030522415.1). NCBI lineage: Eukaryota > Metazoa > Chordata > Actinopteri > Siluriformes > Clariidae > Channallabes > Channallabes apus. The sequence continues at coordinate 36,595,825 of CM060111.1, forward strand.
ACATCAAGATCAAGATTTTTTTTTGTTTGTTTGTGCATGCATCATGTAGAAATGCTAATGCTAGAACTATGGAATGAATGGTGTTTTCCACCAGAAGAAAAGATAAGTTGAAATTTTAATGAAAATGCCCATATATATTAAAAAAGGCAACCTTGTAAATCAGGGTAAATCATCAGTAAACCTTGTAAATCATCAGTTCATCTCAAAATTCAACAGATTGCGCTGTACATTTTTATATTTTTTAATATGCGCTCATGAATGTGCAATTAAATTAAAGTCATAAGCATATCTACAGTATATCTACTTAGTTATTAATTACTGCCACTGTTATTAATTCCAAGGTCTCAAGTTCATTTACAATATATAAAAAAAAAAATATATATATATAAAATATATATATATATATATATATATATATATATATATATATATCTTATCTTTTTTTTTTTTTTTTTTTTAGATTTTCTTGCTACTGTATATCAAGTATTTACTGTAAGAAGTAAGTGTACCTACTGTAATGTAATGTATTTTAACAGCAGCTTAATCTTTATTGGAATACAGTGTATGACAGAAGAAAAACTGAGTTTTACAGCTTTAGGACAGCATGTAACTGTTAGTTTACAAAGAGCAATGCAATCTGCTTTTGCACTGAATTCCTATTGACAGGAACAATGGACGAGACAGGACAGATGAGTCAGCACAGATGTCCTGACTCAGGACAGGCTAAATGAAAGATGAAGATTGGGGGGGGGGGGGGTGAGGATGACAAACCGAGGACACACACAAAAAAACTAAAAACTGAAACAATATGACAGATGAAACTAAATAAAAAACATCTGTGACCAAATGTTGAGATGCAGTCATGCAGGAAACCAACAGAGAACATTAAACGTCAAAATAGAAATCCAACAATGTGGAGTCAGCCCTCTCTGACACCTGGGAATCTTTGACATTACACATTCAATAAAATATTGCTGTAGTTTTTTTTTTTTAATGAATCTTCAATCATTTGTACATCTGACTTTGTAAGATTTAAAAAAACATTTAGGACCTTTATTTTACAATACAGTAGTAATAGCTATTGCTTTATCATCTTTTGAAAAACTGTCTCCAGTAAAACCCAGTCTTTTTATTAATATGACTGATCTCATTAATTCATAAGGTGAATTAAAATAGCATCAACCACAATTTAGCAAATTAACCTAACATTGCAAAACCACAGTATCATCCAGTTAAAGTTAACAAACTAGCCTATGTTATGAACTGATTAGTGACTTTAAGGTTTTTTAATAAATTTTTTTATTTATATCCAAATAACAAAATAATAATGGCACACACAGCCTATACACACAAACAATAACTAAACAATTACCATATTTGCTAAATTATTTAATAAGATGGCTGTTGTTAATAGGCTAGCCTACAGTACATTTCAGAGAAATATTTAAACTAGATAAAATAAATAATCAAAAAGATGATTTTAAGCAAACTTTACAAAGGCCCGAAACAAGACCTACAGTAAATGTGGCTGTTTAACAGGCTGGGCAAGATCGAGCTTATAGTATATGGTATTGTGTCACAGTGTTATTACAGTATTTGTACTGTAGAAATAGACTACAGTAAATTGCTACAGTTTATTACTGTGATATTGTACTGTTTACTGTATTTTAGTGGTAAATAATTATTCGGACAACTTGTATTTTTAACAGCATTAAAAAAAAAAAAATTTCAGTCCTGCCCAATTCTTTCCCCCCAATTTTCTCCTCAATCTAGTCGTGTCCAATTGAACATCACCCGGGGTTCGAACCTGCGATCTCCGGATGATACAGTAGGGCAAGCGCTTTAACCTACTGCGCCACTCAGAGGCCCACAAAATCAGCAAAAGTACTTGCACTTACTGAAGTTTTCATTAAAGTGTGTTGATTATCTAATTTACAGTTAAATACTGTATACTGTAGTGTATTAAACTGTAAATACAATATTTACAGTTAAATATTGTAAATTACAGTAATGCTGTTTCTTTTACAGTAATGTGCAGTATTTCGAAAAAACTGTCGGAAACTGTAAAAAAAAGTCCTGTAAATTTACATCAATTTGTTACAGTGTACCACTTAATCCTATATACAGGGTCGCAGGGGCCTGGAGCCTATCCCAGGAGACAAGGCAGGGTACATCCTGGACTGGGTGCCAATCCATTGCAGGGCACACAAATACACACACCTATTTACACACTACGGGCAATTTGGGTACGTCAGTTAACCTAATCTGCCTGTCTTTGGGCTGGGAGGAAACCAGAGCCCCCCCCCCCCCCCCCCCAAAAAAAACCCCAACACTTTACACTGTTCATTCTGGGAGATAAGTGCCTCCTTGTTTGAACTTTGCTTGGACTGGAGCAGTGATTTATTTATTTAAATTTGGCATAATACATTGGGAGCATGTGTTCACTTACAGTAGAGAACAGAAAATTGAAAAACAAGGCACGGTAATATACACTGAGGCTGTGCAGTCAGTGGGACCAATTGGCTACGATAAAAATAGTAACTTTAGCAGCCACAGTTCATGACCCCTACACCTTGTTCTACACTTGGATGGTAGTTTATAACTATTGAGCAGATAATACTTCTGTCACAGAGAAATTAGAAGACACTGTTCCTGTCAGGGGTACAGTGTGTTCCTGTCAGTGCTAAATTACTTTTCTCAATCGTTTTTTTTTCTTCTTCTCTATCTTGCCCCCTCACCTTCTTTTTGTTAGGTAGTAGCACTTATGTCAGTCCATGAAGAGCTTGATAATTACGTGCTGTGCATGAGTATTTGTGTTGCAGTAGGGAATACACAAGAAGGCAAAACTAATCATTCTAAGGACTCTAAAGATTTGGATTGATGGCCTCAGCTATTGTATTTTATTTATAGTATTTATATAAATTGTATTTATTTCTATTTTTTATAACTGTAACTTTTTTATAACCTCCCGTCAACATTCACACACACATACACATACTACTGGAAATTTCTGAATGCCAATTATCCCAATCTACATGTCTTTGGACTGTAGAAGGAAACCAGAGTACCCAGAGGAAACCCACCAAGCATTGGCAGAAAATGCAAACTCCAGGCCCGAAGAAGTAGCGCAGTGGTAAAGTGCTCTCGCACAGTTTTTAGAGGAACTTGGCAGCAAGGTTGTTCCAAACATCTTAGAGAACTAACCATCTTCTGTGGATGTAGGCTGAATTAAATCCATCTGTCCCTTCATGTAATCCCAATGTTTAAATCATGGCTCTGTGGGGACCAAACCATTACTTACATGACTCTTTGTTCTTCCCTACCCTGAAGATAGTTCTTAACGACAATGGCTGTATGTATAAGGTTTAAGGTTGTTATCCTGCTCAATCAATTTGGGGCCAATCATGCAAATCAATGCTGGAATTGCATGCTGGGTAAGTATCTGTATATTTTTCTCAGCACTGAGGAACCCATTAATACTGACCAAATCTATTCCAACTCCATTTGCAGAATTGCAGCCCCAAACCTGCCAGGAACCTCCACCATGCTTCACTGTTGCCTACAGACATTCATTATGCACCGCTCTCCAGCCCGTTGGCTAACAACCTGCCTCCTGCTAAAGCCAAACATTTAAAATTTCAGCCAAGAACACCTGCTGCCATTTTTTCTCCACCCCAGCTCCCTGTTTTCACTCATAGTTGAGTGCCTTAGCCATGTTTCCGCGTTGGAGTTATGGCTTTTCGGCAGCAATTCATCCATGAAGACCATTTCTAGCCAGACTTCTCCAAACAGTTGATGGGTATACCTGGCTCCCAATAGTTTCTGCCTATTGTTTTGATGATGTCATTGCCGGACATTTTCTGATATGGAAGAAAAATAAGTATGATGTGTACTTCATCTGATACATTACATTACGTATCCTTGGCTGACCGCTGCACAAATTGGTCCTCTTATTGGTCCTCAACATTGGTCATTTCTTTGTGCTTCTTGAAGATAGCTTTAACAGCATGCATTGAAACCCTTTAAAAATTGTTCCCTGGGAGAAACCTTGCTGATGCAGCATGACTACCTGTATCTTGTTACTGTGCAAACTGTCTTCCACAACCTCACTTTAGTAGCAGACTTTGGCTGTTTCTCACCCAGTTTTAAGCCTCCTACACAGCTGTTTCAGTTTCAAATGACGACTGCATTTCAAACTACATATGAAATTGATGATCATTAACACCTGCTTGGTGTAACAGCTTAATTATACCCCTGACTCTAATCCTACAAAATACATCACTTTGTGGAAGTGTAAGAACTAATGCTGGTTTGAAACCAAAGGTAGTCACACCAAATATCTATTTGATTTACAGTAGATTTTTCTTTTTTTTTCACTCAATTTGCATTTTGTAAATTGATAAAAAATAAGCTGTTTTTGAAAGCATTCTTAGTTTACAGCATTCTTCACACCTGCCTAAAACTTTTGCACAGTACTGTACATATAAACATATATACAATATGTCTCCTTGCAAAAGTATTTGGCCCCCTTGAACTTTTCCACATTTTGTCACATTACAGCCACAAACATGAATCAATTTTATTGGAATTCCACCAGAAAGACCAATACAAAGTGGTGTACACCTGAGAAGTGGAATGAAAATCATACATGATTCCAAACACTTTTTTACAAATAAATAACTGCAGTGTGGGGTGCGGATCGGCCGTGGCCCGGGTTAACAACGACCGCCACCGGTGCTGTTGACCTACAGTACAGGGTGCCGGTGGAAATTGGGCTACTGTTGGTCAAAAAAGGAGAGGAGGAAGGCGTGTTCGAAAGCAGAGAGAGAAAAGGAAAGGCAAGAGTTTAGGAGTGATAGTAGGGACTTTGAATGTTGGGACTATGACAGGGAAGGCAAGAGAGTTGGTTGATATGATGAAGAGAAGGAAGATGGATATACTGTGCGTCCAGGAGACCAGGTGGAAAGGTAGCAAGGCTAGAAGCTTAGGATTAGGGTTCAAATTGTTTTACCATGGTGTGGATAGGAAAAGAAATGGAGTAGGAGTTATCCTGAAAGCGGAGTTTGTTAGGAATGTTCTAGAGGTGAAAAGAGTATCAGACAGGTTGATGAGAATGAAGCTGGAAATTGAAGGGATACTGTTCAATGTTGTTAGTGGCTATGCCCCACAGGTAGGATGTGAGTTAGAAGAGAAGGAGAAATTCTGGAGTGAGTTCGGTGAAGTGATGCAGAGCATCCCCAGAGGTGAGAGAGTTGTGATTGGTGCAGACTTCAATGGACATGTTGGGGAAGGGAACAGAGGTGATGAAAATGTGATGGTCAGGTTTGATTTTCAGGACAGGAATGTAGAAGGACAGATGGTGGTAGACTTTGCAAAAAGGATGGAAATGGCAGTAGTAAATACTTTCTTCCAGAAGAGGCAGGAACATAGGGTGACATATAAGAGTGGAGACAGAAGCACTCAGGTGGACTACTGTACATATTGTGTCGACGTTGTAATCTGGAAGAGATCAGTGACTGCAAAGTGTTGATATGGTAGAGTGTAGCCAGACAACACAGAATGGTGGTGTGTAAAATAACCCTGGTGGTGACGAAGGTGAAGAGGACAAAGGCAGAGCAGAGGACAAAGTAGTGGAAGCTGAGAAAGGAAGAATGTTGTGTAGTCTTTAGGGAGGAGTTGAGACAGGCTATGGATGGTCAGGAGGTTGCTTTCTGTTGACTGGGCAACTACAGCCAATGTGATCAGGGTGACAGGTAGGAGGGTACTTGGTGTATCATCAGGTAAGGCAAAGATGGACAAGGAGACTTGGTAGTGGAAAAAGGAAGTCCAGGATTGTATACAGGGAAAGAGGATAGCTAAGAAGAAGTGGGACTCTGAGAGGACTGAAGAGAGTAGACAGGAGTACAGGGAGATGCACCGTAAGGTGAAGGTAGATGTGGCAAAGGCCAAACAAAGAGCATATGAGGACTTGTATGCTAGACTGGATAGTAAGGAGGGTGAGGTGGATCTGTACAGGTTGGTGAGGCAGAAAGATAGAGATGGGAAGGATGTGCAGCAGGTTAGAGTGATAAAAGATAGAGATGGAAATGTACTGACAGATGCCAGGAGGGTGATAGGAAGATGGAAGGAGTACTTTGAGGAGTTGATGAATGAGGAAAACAAAAGAGAACAAAGAGTAGAAGAGGTGACTGTTGTGGAACAGGAAGTAGCAATTATTAGTAAAAGTGAGGTGAGATGGGCGTTGAAGAGGATGAAGAGTGGAAAGGCTGTTGGTCCTGATGACATACCTGTGGAGGTATGGAAGTGCTTAGAATAGGTGGCAGTAGACTTTCTAACTAGTTTGTTTAACAAGATCTTGGAGAGTGAAAGGATTCCAGAAGAATGGAGGAGAAGTGTATTGGTGCCGATTTTGAAGCTGTGGGAAAGAGTAGTGGAAGCTAGGTTAAGGGCAGAGGTGAGCATTTGTGAGCAGCAATATGGTTTCATGCCTAGAAAGAGTACATCAGATGCAGTATTTGCTTTGAGGATGCTGGTGGAGAAGTACAGAGAAGGTAATAAAGAGTTGCATTATGTCTTTATTACCTTCTCTGTGTCTTTGTAGATTTAGAGAAGGCGTACGACAGAGTGCCAAGAGAGGAGCTGTGGAGTTATATGAGGAAGTCTGGAGTGGCAGAGAAGTATGTTAGAGTGGTGCAGGACATGTATGAGAGCTGTAAGACAGTGGAGAGATGTGCTGTACTGTAGGTGTGACAGAAGAGTTCAAGGGGGAGGTGGGTCTGCATCAAGGATCGGCTCTAAGCCCCTTTTTGTTTGCTCTGGTGATGGACAGGATGACAGATGAGGTTAGACAGGAGTCTCCATGGACTATGATGTTTGCAGATGACATTGTGCTTTGTAGAGCAGGGAACAGGTGGAAGAAAATTTGGAGAGGTGGAGGTACGCTCAGGAAAGCAGAGGAATTAAGGTTAGCCGCAGCAAGACGGAATACTTGTGTGTGAATGAGAGGGCTCCAAGAGGAACGGTGAGGCTACAGGGAGCAGAGGTAAAGAAGGTGCAGGACTTTAAGTACTTAGGGTCAACGGTCCAGAGCAATGGAGAGTGTGGAAAGGATGCGAAGAGGCAGGTTGGAATGGGTGGAGAAAAGTTTCAGGTGTATTGTGTGATAACAGCGAGAATGAAAGGAAAGGTGTACAGGACAATGGTGAGACCAGCGATGCTCTACGGCTTAGAGACAGTGGCACTGAAGAAAAGACAGGAGGCAGAGTTGGAGGTAGCAGAGCTGAAGATGTTGAGATTCTCCTTGGGAGTGACAAGGATGGATAGGATCAAGAATGAATTTATCAGAGGGACAACCCATGTTAGATGTTTTGGAGATAAAGTCAGAGAGGCCAGATTGAGGTGGTTTGGACATGTTCAGAGGAGAAAATGGTGAATACAGTATATCGGTAGAAGGATGCTGAGATTGGAACTGCCAGGCAGGAGGTCTAGAGGAAGACCAAAGAGGAGATGTATAGATGCAGTGAGAGAGGACATGTGGTGTGGCAACCCTTGAAAAGGAACAGCCGAAAGACAAAGAAGAAGTTTTTAGGGTATGTCTCTACCAGCTTTGCACATCTAGAGACTGAAATCCTTGCCCATTCTTCTTTGCAAAACAGCTCCAGCTCCGTCAGATTAGATGGACAGCATTTGTGAACAGCAGTTTTCAGATCTTGCCACAGATTCTCGATTGGATTTAGATCTGGACTTTCACTGGGCCATTCTAACACATGGATATTCGTTGTTTTAAACCATTCCATTGTTGCCCTGGCTTTATATTTAGGGTCGTTGTCCTGCTGGAAGGTGAACCTCCGCCGAAGTCGTTTGCAGAATCCAAGAGGTTTTCTTCCAAGATTGCCCTGTATTTGGCTCCATCCATCTTCCCATCAACTCTGACCAGCTTCCCTGTCCCTGCTGAAGAGAAGCACCCCCAGAGCATGATGCTGCCACCACCATATTTGACAGTGGGGATGGTGTGTTCAGAGTGATGTGCAGTGTTAGTTTTCCGCCACACATAGCGTTTTGCATTTTGGCCAAAAAGTTCCATTTTGGTCTCATCTTATCAGAGCACCTTCTTCCACATGTTTGCTGTGCAAACGGGACTTTTCTGTTAACAATGGCTCTCTTCTTGCCACTCTTCCATAAATGCCAACTTTGTGCAGTGCTCAACTAATAGTTGTCCTATGGACAGATTCCCCCACCCGAGCTGTAGATCTCTGCACCTCGTCCAGAGTCACCATGGGCCTCTTGGCTGCATTTCTGATCAGCGCTCTCCTTGTTTGGCCTGTGAGTTTAGGTGGATGGCCTTGTCTTGGTAGGTTTACAATTGTGCCATACTCCTTCCATTTCTGAGTGATCGCTTGAACAGTGCTCCGTAAGATGTTCAAGGCTTTGGAAATCTTTTTGTAGCCTAAGCCTGCTTTAAATTTCTCAATAACTTTATCCCTGACCTGTCTGGTGTGTTCTTTGGACTTCATGGTGTTGTTGCTCCCAATATTCTCTTAGACAACCTCTGAGGCCGTCACAGAGCAGCTGTATTTGTACTGACATTAGATTTTGATTCATACACATTCACATTCCATACAAACTTAAATAATTCTTTTGATTGTGTAAAGCTGTTTTGAGACAATGTCAATTGTTAAAAGTGCTATACAAATAAAACTGAATTGAATTGAATTGAATTACACACAGGTGCACTCTATTTGGTCATTAACACTCATCAGGCAATGTCTATGGGCAACTGACTGCACTCAGACCAAAGGGGGCTGAATAATTACGCACACCCCACTTTGCAGTTATTTATTTGTAAAAAAATGCTTGGAATCATGTATGATTTTCGTTCCACTTCTCACGTGTCCAACACTTTGTATTGGTCTTTCACGTGGAATTGCAATAAAATTGATTCATGTTTGTGGCTTTAATGTGACAAAATGTGGAAAAGTTCAAGGGGGCCGAATAATTTTGCAAGCCACTGTATTTATTGGTTGGTTACATATTTTTCTCATTTGTTCCTTTGAGACTGACATATTTGTTCAAATCAAAGTTCAAATCAAAGTCAAATGTGGTAGGATTTTTACAAAATCAAGGTCAACGTCCATCAACACACAAGCAGGGTTTCATAAGCTATTAAAAAAATTTATCCAAATTACTTCAATGGCAGAAAATCCAAAAGAATTGCATGGGGAAAATAGTCCTGTTTTCCAATTTCCTTTTCCAATTTCCCACTCCTCCTTGAGGGAATTCTTGCCACCATCTTAATGGTCATTTCTATACCTCATTAACTCAAATGAAGTTCATTAGATTGTAGATGGTGGCCCATCAGGTCAGCATCAGTGTAGAGTAAAGGAGAAGAATTTACCCTGAATCCATAGTTATTTGATGCAAACCCATTCTCAGAACTACAAAAATTATGATATTTAGGCTGTAAGTGTAAATAAAGAATAATAAAATAAATATAACAATTTGGCAAAAATTGGTTAGTATAATATAAACTAAATTGTCGATAAACCAAAATATGTTTGGTGTTGATAAGCTACTCAGTTTAAATTATAAAATTTTGGTGCATTAAAATATGAAAAACTTTAAGTCTTTGTTTGACATTACACTATACTGTATAAGTATGTACCAGTGTTAATAATGCACTCATTTGTACAAGATGTCAGGTCAGTGGAAATCCTGATAGTACAGTACATTAATAATACAATCCTAATGTAATGATGGATGAGAAATGTAATGTCTACACTGATCTCTAAAGTAAAGAGTTTTTCTACACTGTACTGTACAGTATATATACAGTATATATGAGTGATATATATCACTCATATACAGTATACAGTTCTATCACGCAGTGCTAGACATAATGAATTTCACCTTGCCATATTTTATTACATTGCAATTAATATAGTCTTAAAAATCAAGACAAGAAGTAATTGTATGTGGGAATTCTTTGGGAGTGGGAGGATTTTAAAAAAATAGTCATGAGTACACCTCTTTACATCATGGCCAGTAATATAATGTTTTTTATCCATTAATGGTAAATTTGTTTTTAAAAAGTCTGTTGAAGTCTTAAAATATTTTCTGACTAACAACGTACACTTAGTCTGCTTTTTTCCATTTGCCTTATTATATTTTCCGCCTCCAGGCTAGTGAATGTCCTCTCTGCACTGTGACTACAGAATGTTTTAGTTGACCAATTAACCAGAAACCCCTAATAGCTGTCATGATGCCCATGATGTAAAAAGCCATTATGCAAGGGTTTTTCTATCAGCTCCAGTATAACTGACACATTCTTCAACAGTGCCTTTTTCTTTTTCTGCCAAAGTCTGCATTGTATTGTGTCTGGGTTGAGATGTGCTGAGCAAAATCTTAGGCTTGGAATGAAATCCTCAAGCGTGTCATGAAAAAAATAACTTCAGCTTCTGATTACTGATGTCTAAATCTTTTGAAAGGCTACACGAACAGGAAATAAAAAACCCAGAAACAGCACAACATTCTTTCAGTTCCAGGAATAGACTTTATTATATCAACATGATCTCCTGAGGACTGAACAGGCGATATTTATGTATGTGTGTGTAAAGTTATGGAGTCATACAGTATGTAAATGTGTTCAGTATACCAACTTCAGAAGAATGAGGAATATTAAGGACATTAAATGTCCTGGGGGAAAAACAATCATTGTTTTGCAAAACAAGAATTTTTTTCTTGGGGTTGCCACATGAGTTACACAGGCACAGGTTTTAGGCTGGATACCTTTCATGCAGCAACCCAAAAATTTCTCCAGATTTAGGACTGGAACTGAGAATGCCGTGTATCTCCAATGGCTAGATGTCCTATATAAGTGTACGTAGAGTTGACCAAAGACCAAACAGTGGCAACCTGTCACGAACTAACCGGGATGACCAGAATGATGATCGTGCTATCTGTCACGAACAAACCGGGATGAGCAGATAGCTTTAGCAGTTAGCCCTGTAGCGTGAATGGTAAACCCAAACGCAGATAAACACGAGCGGGCAGGATAATCACGCGATTTGTTATAAGGACTCTCACACTCAATGAGCAAAGGAAAGACACAATCTAACCCTAGTCCTATAAACACACACTCAGTCTGAAAAGATAGCCAAGAAAGTGAGTATTCACAGATACGGGAACGATTCCGAAAAGACCTGGGCATAACTCAATGACAGAGCGAGGTGCGGCGCCATCTTGTTTACCTTTATGCTTTCAGGTTCGCGACCGTCTTACTTCCGGGTCCTAGTGCCGGTCGCGGCTGAGTGTGCATGACAGTACCCCCCCGTCCAGGACCGACTCCGGACGGTCCAGGGGTGGAGGATACCCGGTGACGGTAGTCCCTAATGAGCCCGGAGTCGAGGATGAAGCGAGCTGGAACCCAGGACCGCTCCTCGGGGCCGTAGCCCTCCCAGTCGACCAGATACTGGGTGCCCCTGCCCCGAGGGCGCGAGTCGAGGATCCGTCGCACGGTGTAGGCGGGACCGCCGTCAATGATTCGGGGAGGAGGAGCAGGGGGGGTGGGTGGAACCATGGGTGAGGTGGTGAATGGTTTCAGCTGTGAAGTATGGAAGACAGGATGGATCCGGAGCGCCGCAGGCAGCTGGAGCCGGTAGGTGACAGGGTTGATCCTGAGAGTAATGCGGTATGGCCCGATGAACCTTGGTGATAACTTTTTTGACTCTGTGTGCAGGTGGAGGTTTTTGGATGATAGCCACACTTTGTCACCTACGTGGTACAATCGTCCCGGAGGGTACCGACGGCAGTGTTGGGCCACATAGTTGGCGTTGGTGCGTCGGATGGCGAGATTGGCTTGGTGCCATAGCCGGCGGCACCGACGAACCAACTGATGGGCCGATGGTACATCAACCTCCGTTTCCTGGTGGGTGAACATCGGAGGCTGGAAACCATAGCACACCTCAAATGGGCTCAGGTTGGTGGCTGAGGAGACGTGAAGGTTGTGTGATAATTCGGCCCACTTGAGGTAGCGGGCCCAGGAGCGCTGGCGATCCGACACAAAACATCTTAGGTAGCGCTCCAGCTGTTGGTTGGTTCGCTCCGTCTGACCGTTCGTCTGGGGGTGGTAGCCAGAGGACAAACTGCAGGACGAATCGATCAGACGGCAGAAGGCCTTCCAGAACCGGGCGGTGAACTGGGGACCTCTGTCCGAGACGATGTCCTTAGGGAACCCATGCAATTGGACTACGTGTTCCAATATCAGCTCGGCTGTGGTTTTGGCTGACGGGAGTCCGGTGAGGGCCACCAGGTGCACTGCCTTGGAGAAGCGGTCCACGATGGTAAGGATGACGTCTTTTCCCTCGGAGATCGGCAGGCCCGTGATGAAGTCGACGGCAATGTGCGACCAGGGCCGACGAGGAACTGGAAGTGGTTGGAGCCCGGTGTTGGTTGGTTGGAGTCTTTGGCCCTGGCGCACACTGGGCACGCCCGGACGAACTCAGTAGTCTCCCTCCTCATCGAAGGCCACCAAAAGGCCCGTCCCATGAAGGTGAGGGTTCTCCGGGTTCCCTGGTGTCCCGCGACGGGCGAAGAATGGCCCCACCGGAGGACCTCGGGCCGGAGTTGAGTGGGAACTGTTATTTTTTGAGTAGGCGGCACACCTGCCGGTGCGGGTTCGCTGGCCAGTGCCTGGCGGACCCTCGTTTCCATATCCCAGTGCAGGGGTGCGATGATCCGGGTGGGTGGAAGGACAGGCACGGGCTCCGCCCGGGGCGCATCTCGCTCGTATTGACGGGAGAGGGCGTCGGCCTTGGTGTTCTTTGACCCCGGGCGGTATGAAAGATGGAAATCGTACTGTTCGAAGAATAGGGCCCACCGTGCCTGTCGTGGGTTTAGCTGCTTGAGGTTGCGGATGGTGATGAGGTTCTGATGATCCGTCCAGACAATGAATGGCTCACTGGCACCCTGGAGCCAGTGACGCCACTCCTCCAAGGCCCACTTTATGCCCAACAGTTCACGGTCCCCTACTCCGTATCGCTGCTGAGTGGGGTTAAATTTTTTGGAGTAAAAGCCACAGGGGTGTAGCTTCTGGTCTGGACCTCGTTGTGAGAGAACAGCGCCGGCGTCCACTTCCGACGCGTCCACCTCCACAACGAACGGTTGACTGGCATCTGGATGGAGGAGAATCGGGGCGGTGGTGAACAGGTGACAGAGTCGGTGGAAAGCTGAGATGGCGGTAGGGTTGAGTTGGAAGGAATGGTTGGAGAGCCTGGTAAGTGCAGTGAGTGGTGCTGCAACTGTACTGTAGCCCCGGATAAAGCGACGATAAAAGTTCGCAAACCCGAGAAAGCGTTGGAGCTGTTTGAGTGTCCTGGGTAGGGGCCAGTGACGTACAACCTCCAGCTTCTGCGGGTCCATGGCCACACCCTGGGGCGAGATAACAAAACCCAGGAACGTGGTGGAGTGCTCGTGAAAAGCACACTTCTCCAACTTACAGTACAGCTGGTGGGCAAGCAATCTCTTAAGGACAGCCCGAACGTGTTTTGTGTGTTCCTCGGGGGTGCGTGAGTACAGTGGTGTGAAAAACTATTTGCCCCCATCCTGATTTCTTATTCTTTTGCATGTTTGTCACATAAAATGTTTCTGATAATCAAACACATTTAACTATTACTCAAAGATAACACAAGTAAACACAAAATGCAGTTTTTAAATGAGGGGTTTTATTATTTAGGGAGAAAAAAAAAATCCAAACCTACATGGCCCTGTGTGAAAAAGTAATTGCCCCCTGAACCTAATAACTGGTTGGGCCACCCTTAGCAGCAATAACTGCAATCAAGCATTTGCGATAACTTGCAACGAGTCTTTTACAGCGCTCTGGAGGAATTTTGGCCCACTCATCTTTGCAGAATTGTTGTAATTCAGCTTTATTTGAGGGTTTTCTAGCATGACCCACCTTTTTAAGGTCATGCCACAACATCTCAATAGGATTCAGGTCAGGACTTTGACTAGGCCACTCCAAAGTCTTCATTTTGTTTTTCTTCAGCCATTCAGAGGTGGATTTGCTGGTGTGTTTTGGGTCATTGTCCTGCTGCAGCACCCAAGATCGCTTCAGCTTGAGTTGACGAACAGATGGCCGGACATTCTCCTTCAGGATTTTTTGGTAGACAGTAGAATTCATGGTTCCATCTATCACAGCAAGCCTTCCAGGTCCTGAAGCAGCAAAACAACCCCAGACCATCACACTACCACCACCATATTTTACTGTTGGTATGATGTTCTTTTTCTGAAATGCTGTGTTACTTTTACGCCAGATGTAACGGGACACGCACCTTCCAAAAAGTTAAACTTTTGTCTCGTCGGTCCACAAGGTATTTTCCCAAAAGTCTTGGCAATCATTGAGATGTTTTTTTAGCGAAATTGAGACGAGCCTTAATGTTCTTTTTGCTTAAAAGTGGTTTGCGCCTTGGAAATCTGCCATGCAGGCCGTTTTTGCCCAGTCTCTTTCTTATGGTGGACTCGTGAACACTGACCTTAATTGAGGCAAGTGAGGCCTGCAGTTCTTTAGATGTTGTCCTGGGGTCTTTTGTGGCCTCTCGGATGAGTTGTCTCTCCGCTCTTGGGGTAATTTTGGTCGGCCGGCCACTCCTGGGGAGGTTCATCACTGTTCCATGTTTTTGCCATTTGTGGATAATGGCTCTCACTGTGGTTCGCTGGAGTCCCAACGCTTTAGAAATGGCTTTATAACCTTTACCAGACTGATAGATCTCAATTACTTTTGTTCTCATTTGTTCCTGAATTTCTTTGGATCTTGGCATGATGTCTAGCTTTTGAGGTGCTTTTGGTCTACTTCTCTGTGTCAGGTAGCTCCTATTTAAGTGATTTCTTGATTGAAACAGGTGTGGCAGTAATCAGGCCTGGGGGTGACTACAGAAATTGAACTCAGGTGTGATAAACCACAGTTAAGTTATTTTTTAACAAGGGGGGCAATCACTTTTTCACACAGGGCCATGTAGATTTGGAGTTTTTTTTCTCCCTTAATAAAGTAAACCTTCATTTAAAAACTGCATTTTGTGTTCAATTATGTTATCTTTGACTAATAGTTAACGGTTTTTGATGAGCAGAAACATTTAAGTGTGACAAACATGCAGAAGAATAAGAAATCAGGAAGGGGGCAAATAGTTTTTCACACCACTGTATATCAAAATGTCATCTAGGTAGACGAACACCCATCGGCCTAGCATGTCCCTGAGGACATCGTTGATGAAACACTGGAAGGCCGAGGGTGCGTTGCAGAGACCAAATGGAATGACCAGGCTCTCATAGTGTCCAGTGGGGGTGATGAAGGCCGTCTTCCACTCATCACCCTCTCTGATGCGCACCAAGTTGTAGGCGCTCCGGAGGTCCAACTTAGTGAACATGGTGGCACCAGAGAGGGCGTCCAGGACTGAGTTGGTAAGAGGCAAAGGATGACGATTTCTGATGGTAATCTTGTTAAGCCCCCGATAGTCGACACACGGACGAAGTTCGCCCCCTTTTTTCTTTACAAAGAAGAACCCCGCGGCAGCCGGCGAGGAGGAGGGTCTGATGGTGCCATTTCGCAGGGCGCTGGCGACATACTCCTCCATAGCCTGGGTCTTGCTGGTAGAAAGGGAGTAGAGGTGGCTGCGGGGGGGGGCTGGAGCCTGGCTGGAGTTCGATGGCTAGGTCGTAAGGTCGGTGAGGTGGTAGATGGCTGGCCCGGCGTTTGCAGATCACCTCAGCCAGGTCTCGATATGGTGGCGGGATGATTTTCACTGGCTGGGATAACGCCTCAATCTTTACCCCCAATCCTCTGGCATACGTTGAGTCAATGAAGTTATCCGCGGCACCAGAATCAATGAACGCGGTACTTCTGACACATCTGTGGCCAAGATGGAGGGTTACCTGGACCGTGAGTCGAGTCTCGGTGTTGTCGGTGGTCGCGGAGAGATGGATGATACCCGGGGAGTCTCTCCTCTCTCTCACCGGGTTTGGGCGTTTCCCGGACGGGACGGGCAGGTCGCTCGATGGTGCGCGGCTGAGCCGCAGTAAGTGCACAGTCCCTCGCGGTAACGTCTCTCGCGTTCCGCCACGGTCAGGGAGGCGCGCCCTAGCTGCATGGGTTCCCCGGCTCCGGTGTCATCCACGGCAGGGGGTGGAGATCCGACACGTCCAGGGAGAGTGGTGGTGACGGTGGTTGGTGGTCTTGGTGCAATGTAGGCGTATGTGGATGGTGGCGGCAGGGTTCGAGGTGCTGGCCTCGGACGGGATAGGAGGCGCTGGTCGATCCGGAGGGCTAGCTGGATTAGCCCCTCCAGTGTGGCTGGGAGCTCTCGTCCGGCTAGCTCGTCTTTGATTCGATTAGCCAGCCCCTCGAAGTAGGACGTCCGGAGGGCTGCGTCTCCCCAGGAGGTCTGGATGGCGAGGGTCCGGAACTCGGCGGTGTATTTACTCACAGACAGTCCTCCCTGCCGCAGGTGGTAGAGCTTTGTGTCGGTCTCCACCTCGCCCGCGGGATGTTCAAAGGTTAGCTTGAGCTGACAGGTGAATTCATTGTAAGAGTGCGCGGTGTCGGTGTCTGCGCGCAGGACTGCCGTGGCCCACTCTGCTGCCTGCCCTGATAGCAACGAGACGAGGAGTGCAATGCGCAGCCGGTCGGTGAAGTACTTGGTGGCATTGAACTCAAACACCAGTTCCAGCGATGTTAAAAACACACTGCATTTCCCATCCGTGCCATCCCATTTATCTGGAAGAGCTAAAAAAACGTCAGAAGGGGGGGGGGGGGGTGCGGCGCCGCGGCGGGCGGGCAGCTAGCCAGCCCACCAACCGCCTCCCGGAGGCTCGCGTTCTCCTGCCTAAGCTCCGCGACCTCGCGGCGCAAGGCCGCGATGTCTTGGACACTCCGGCACAGAGAATCGAGCCCCGCGGTTAGCGCATTGATGAGCAAAGGATGCTGGTCAACCACATCGCGGAGGCGGGCGTGATCCGCTGGGTTTACTGCTGGCTCTGTCATTCTGTCACGAACTAACCAGGATGACCAGAATGATGATCGTGCTATCTGTCACGAACAAACCGGGATGAGCAGATAGCTTTAGCAGTTAGCCCTGTAGCGTGAATGGTAAACCCAAACGCGGATAAACACGAGCGGGCAGGATAATCACGCGATTTGTTATAAGGACTCTCACACTCAATGAGCAAAGGAAAGACACAATCTAACCCTAGTCCTATAAACACACACTCAGTCTGAAAAGATAGCCAAGAAAGTGAGTACTCACAGATACGGGAACGATTCCGAAAAGACCTGGGCATAACTCAATGACTCATCTTGTTTACCTTTATGCTTTCAGGTTCGCGACCGTCTTACTTCCGGGTCCTAGTGCCGGTCGCGGCTGAGCGTGCATGACACAACCTGGCGGTGGTCAAACCCTGCCCCATACTATCAGCAACCCAGGGCCTCAGCAGCTTGAACCACTACTGCCCCTGCAAAGACTCTAATTAGAGAAACATATTGCAGCATTGTACCATGTGTTCGTGATCACAGTAAAAATAACTAAACGAACAGTATTGTGCTCATAGATCTTAGTTACCTACATATGGCAGTTCTGATGGATTCCCTTTTACTGTGTCCATGCATCTGTTCCAGAAACTACATGTGAATATGATTGAATTGGAGTGTGGCAGCTGCTTGCACAGTCCAGCAGCATCATTCAACTATGTAGGTCAGACAAAAAAGAGAGAAAACCATCCATGCTTTAAACCTAAGTATATTATTACTTCAAAGAATTTGTCGCATTAAATTTCATAAGAGAAATAGCACGTCTTTACATTTACATTAATGTTGACAAATTGTCTGTATTAAACATCTGGATTCATTACTTCAACAAATGTTTAGTTTTCCTGAATGTACCAAAGATTTTATATACGGATTGATGTTTCCATAATAAGCTGCCTTATTTTATATACTTTCCATTGAAAACTTGTATGCTAGATGTAGGTGTAGTTTAGCTTCATTCCTACAGTTTAATCCTTATTTAAAGATCATTTCCCATCGCTATTTTTGAGGATAAAAGCTACGCCATGCCTTCTCTGAGTAACTACTTTTGCTAACCAACATGCCCTTCAAGAGCTAGCCTTGCATCTTGAGTCAGTTTTTGCTATTGAAGCTGTTTGCATTGGACATGAAATTCTACAGATAACTACATACATGGTACTACAAACCCATTAAACATTTGTAACAACAATCTACTAATAGATTTTCACTCCTGCTGAGCCACCTTATCCTGCTATCTCTATCACTTTATCAGCTCAGAAACAAATCAGTAATTAATATCACTAAGAAAAACAGAATGCATCGCACAGCATTAATAATGTATGAAACTTTAATGTAATAACATTAACATAGATTTTTTTATGATGCTTATAAGATATATACGGCATACTGTGGACAGAATAGAAGTCAACACATGCATCGTTTATAAATTCACTATCAAGTGATGCAAAAACATTTTCATAGTTATCTGTTAATTGACTATGAAAAAGTTAAAACAAAATATTACACCATTATATGCATTTATTTTTATTTTTATTTGTATAAATAATCCATGGTCAGATGTTAAAATGAGTCCCAGTCTTAAAGTATTTTATTAAAGGGGAAAGTCAGCTACTTTATTTTACCCTGCATCAGCTGTCAGTGAGCAGCTCAGGTTCTTTAAAAAGGAAAGAAAAAGCAATACGGACCCCCAACAGCAAACCAATCTGAACAACATGTTGTCAGTGCATGTATCTGTCAATCTTGCTGCCTGTTAAATTAATAAATCTTACCCTCTTGCACTATATTCGTAGGTATCTCAAAGGAACTTTTGTATAATTATAAGATTTCGCCTTGTGTTGTAACAAGAAATCAAAGAATCCTTAATGGAGCTAGATGGAGGCGTGGAGCATTCACAGTGGGAATGTTTCAAAGGAAACTTGAAGGAATAGGCTTTTGATTTTGTTTTTTTCATCCAGCTACCATGTTGCATAATGACTACTACATTTGAAATTTCATACAATGCATTATTGTTTTGGGAGATTTTCTTTCTTGGTGCATACCCCCCTCCCGCACCCAGTTTGTTTAAACTGTGATCACAGCTTTTACTCATAATAATGAAAAAATATATTGTAGTTGCCATGTAGTTTAATCATTTGCCGACGATCCTGTCCACAGTGTCCTAGATCCAGATCATAGTGGAGTCCAGGAGGCATAGCCAAGGGATTCACTATTTTCTATTTTTGTTACAGTAATGCATGCCAAAACCCAGTGTTATCAAATGTACAATTTTTATTTGTATTGTATTTATAAGTCCTTACTAGGTGGTTGTCCTGCATCCTTACTAGGTGGTTGTCCTGCATCCTCAAAGCTCCGGACTTCTGGTAGTTCCCAGAATTTCAAAATCTACAAAAGGGGGTAGGGATTTTTCATATTTAGCTCCAAAGCTTTGGAATAGCCTTCCAGACAGTGTTCGGGGAGCAGACACGGTTTCTCAGTTCAAAAGTAGACTCAAGACGCATCTTTTTAATCTGGGATTCACATAACTCATCCCATAATCTCATACTCCAGTACACCTATCCCGAATGGCAACTACGCTAATTCTCCCCATCTGTTCTGTATTTCTCTACCCATCTCGAGGCATCGGGAGATTTTGCCAGCTTCAGTAGACAAAGGCCGACCCTGCGAGGTTCCTGAGGCATCCAGAGAAGGACCAGCTCCAGCTGGATTCAGCTTTATGATGGTTGGAGCTACACATGCTGCTCCTGTGCTTCCAGTGATCCAGACCTCATCTGCCCTCTGCACCTACTGACTCGTCCCTATGCTGAACTGGTCTTCATGTCAATTTAAATAATTTCAGTCATATTGAATTTTCACCTGCACAACACACAATATGTTATATAATTTCTATCTGTTATCACCCAAATGAGGATGGGTTCCCTGTTGAGTCTGGTTCCTCTCAAGGTTTCTTCCTACTGCCATCTCAGGGAGTTTTTCCTTGCCACCGCCGCCGTCACCCTTGGCTTGCTCATCAGAGAAATTTCATTAATTCGTCTCATTATTATTATCTGCACATTTTTCTCACACACCCACACTTCCAATTATTTTCTTTTCTATAAGTATTATTATTATTTTCATTCATTCATTCATTCATTCATTTTCTGTACCGCTTTATCCTTATATACAGGGTCACGGGGGCCTGGAGCCTATCCCAGGAAACTTAGGGCACAAGGCAGGGTACACCCTGGACAGGGTGCCAATCCATCGCAGGGCACACACACATACTCACATACACACACTCATTCACACACTACGGGCAATTTGGAATGTCAATTAACCTAACCTACATGTCTTAGGATTGTGGGAGGAAACCGGAGTACCCGGAGGAAACCCACCAAGCACGGGGAGAACATGCAAACTCCATGCACACAGAGACGGGAATCGAGCCTGGCCGGAGAATCGAACCCAGACCCTGGAGGTGCAAGGCGACAGTGCTAACCATTACACCACCGCCTTATTACACCATTACACCATTACGCCTTATTATTATTATTTTTTTTATTTATTTATTTATTTATTTTTATTTATTTTATTTTATTTTTTGTTAAATTTCTTTCATTTTTGTGAAGCTGCTTTGAGACAATGACCATTGTTAAAAGCGCTATATAAATAAAATTGAATTGAATTAAATTGAATATCAACAAAAATTCACATGGCAGTAGTTTCCCTCCTAGGAGCAAGAAAGGAGAAGAAGGTAATAATAAGAACAGGATGGAAGTAATCAGCGCTGGATTTGAGCAGGTTGCTGTGTGAATGTTGTGAGTGTCCTTTACCGGTTGGCTAGATGACAATTTCCCTTGGAGAGAGTGTAGGTCAGAATTAGTGTATTTGGCTTTGAACAATAGACATATTATCTCCATGCTTTTCTCCAGCATTCAGCTCTTCTGTCTGGTCTTGATGTGAGTTGGCAGCTGGGAATTGTTATTATGTTTTACATTTATTTATTTATTTATTTTATTATATATATTTTTTTGCACTAGGCAATTGGATGTGGTGTTGCTTCTGCATTATTGTTGCGGTGTCTCCAGGGTTGCTGTCCATGGTGCTGATCCTTTACCAACTGCACTCTGGATCTGTAGCTACACAGGTATTCTAAACTGCCTGGCTCTGTGTATGATGCACATAAGTGTGTAAATGAATTAGAAATTATATTTTTACAACTTCTCACGGGATGCGCATAAGCAGATGTGAGGATATCCCGGGAGTGAGAAGGGAAGTGTTTGTGTGTGCGTGTGTGTGTTCTCAAACAGCTGCAGGTATATGGATGGTACAGGTCAGGGATGAATTCCTAAAGGAGGTCGTCCTTAAAAGCAATTGCATTGTTTTGGAACAGTGCTCCTTGCTATGTTCACTCATTAGATGGCTGTATAGAGTAGAAATGCTACATCATGGTTTTCCAGCCTGAGACAGAGAAGTCACGATTTTTACCTCAGGCGATGGATTATGGGAGAAGCAGCTCTCTGTCTTTCTCATTCTGCCGTCTTTATCTAGGTCATAACACAACACAGCCTGTTTTAGTACATTAAAAAAAAAAGAGGACTCTGTCTATCTCCTTACTGAAGAGCTTTTTTTTTGGGTTTTTAAGCAAATATAGTTGGAGTACAGTGACTTTACGAAAAGGAATAGGGAAGAAATTATTTTAAAGATGGAAGATAAGGTTTATATATCTTTATACAGTGAAGTGACATCTAATGTATGATTCGCTTAGGGAAACCTCTTACTCTATGTGGTTATATTACATACAGTACATTACATATTTACATACTGTACATAATTATACTACACACTGTACTCCCTCCATATAATTATATTACTCATTGTACTCTCTGTGCATAATTATAGAACTCACTATACTCCCTCTATTAGTTATATTATTTACTATACTCCCTTTTTCAAAATTATATTAAACACTGTACTCCCTCTATATAATTATATAATTTACTGTATTCCCTCTACATAATTATATTATTTACTGTATTCCCTACAAGAGGCAAAATTTTTCTATAGGTATTAGATATACACAATGTAATGGCTGTGGTTTTGGCAGGCGATACAGCACTCAAGGCTGTCCAGAAACAGGGCAGCTCCTTCACTGTGCTCCAGTGAAGGGCCATCAGCAAACAATGGGAGTCTATGGTCACACCAACATGGCAGCTCTCAGCTCCATGCTCTAGTGGAAGGTTTCATATCTCAACAACCCATGGAATCTAGGGTGAAGCAGCTCCCCACTGGAAGAATGACAGCACATAGTTCTGCTATAAGTCAAACTTCCTGCACAGCACACTGTGGAGGTCAAGAGTACCATAATCTCCATAGTAGCACTGCCAGTCCCACTGCATGTAGAGGTCAAACCTGTGATCTCCTCTGTTCAGCACCCCACAGAGGTCGACAAGGCAGCCTCCACTGCCAGGTTTCAGTCATGCCATGACCTGTCCCACCAATGCCAAGATCTGACCCAACAATGCCATGACCCTTCGCAACAATATCAGGCTCAACCTGATATCAGTGCTTAACCACCAATATGCCATGAGTTGATCCAGTGCAATTCCCAAATCAGCCTCAGCCAGTCCCTGTCATGCCAACTAGTTTTGATCATGCTCTGTCCTTGTCAGGTTTATGCCAGTGGGGCATGAGATGGCCTCTCCTCACCCAAGGCCTAACCCTGTCCTAAACATGTTCCCATCATGTTTTTGATGGAGTATGAAGAGGGGAGAGGCTGCCGTCCCTGGCATGAGCTCATTATGTTGTGCAATTATGAGCTCCAGTAGTATGCCAGTCTGTTACTGTAAGTCTATGAATCTGTGTAGAAGCCAAATGACTTTGAAAAGTAGGTTTGAAGGTTTTTAAAGTTTCTGTGCTGTCTGCCAGCAGAAAGAAATAGATTAGTGACTCCACAAGAGTTACTGACACAGAGGAACGATAAGTTAAAGACAAAGAGATAGAACCGAGCGAATGGCAGTAGGAGTTGGAAGACATGGTGTATGAAATGCAGCAGTCAGCCTCAGAGATGGAGTGCCACCTTTGCTGCTATGCTACCAAAGTGTGTGAGCACAGACTTGCATTTACAATTCATTTCAGACATCAGGACCTCTTTGACTGTGTATACTTCTGGTTTGTGTGCAAGAGCAGTTCTTTTGTTCCTCAGTCCTGGGAAATTAAATTGGATACTGGGCAGAAGTATCACCTTTAAACCCTGGACCCTGGAGGTGTGAGCCATTAAAGATATATTTTTCATAATGGCATTATTTCAATTAAATTTTATTTGCATAGCGTTTTTAACAATTGACATTGTTGCAAAGCAGCTTTATACAATCAAAAGAAATGTTTAAGTTTGTATGAAATGTGAACGTGCATCATCAAAATGATAAGATTGTCCCAGATGAGCAAGCCGAGGACAACGGCGACAGTGGCAAGGGAAAACTCCCTTGAGAGAAACCATGAGAGGAGCCAGACTCAACAGGGAACCCATCCCCACTTGGATGAAACAGATATCAGGGATTGATCTGCATCATACTGTGTGAGACTGGGAGAGAGTGGGAGAGAGAGAGGAGAAGAGAGAGAAGAGGAGAGAGCAGAAGAGAAGGAGAGATGGCAGTTAGGAACGGTCACAGTCAAACAATGTATAATGTGAATGTATATTTACTGTAGAGTGCAAGCAGGGACTCCGGCAGGACTAACTATGACAGCATAACTAAAAGGGAGAGCCAGAAGGAAACACAATCATGAGGGCTCCCTGAGATGTATAAAGCGACCAATCACTTCCCCATTACCAAACCTGAGTGATCAAATGAGAGTGAGGAAGAGATCTAAACATACCAGTTCACCGTATCACTCTACGTCCATGAGTCCCCCAGATCTGCTCCTTTACCTAAGGCAAATGTAATTATAAAAATGTTTGGCTAAATAAATAGGTTTTTAGCCTAGACTTAAACACTGTGACTGTGTCTGAGTCCTGAACATTAATTGGAAGACTTTAAAGTATGTGTGTGGTCGTTATATCAGGGAGCGAATTTCTTATCTCTAATCATTTTTCTTTTAACTGGAGCTACATTATCTAAGGTACAACGAAATGTCGACTCTAAATATTCAGTCGCCTGATCGAGTTCTGTGGAGTCCGTTGACGATCCAATCAAAGTTGATAACTCTGGTAGATTATTGATAAAGCTCTGCGTACATTATTATTATAACACACTTTAATTGAGACAATATCAGTGATCTGATATAACTTCAGACAGTGGAATTGTGGTTATATTTCTTATACTTAATCCAAAGGATAATATAAAATCTAAAGTGTGACCTCCTTTATGAGTGGGTCCTACCACACAATGATTTACTCCTACTGAGTCCAGTATGGACATAAATGCTGTTCTCAGATGGCCTTCTGGATTCTCAAAATGAATATTAAAGTCTCCAGCAATTAACACTTTGTCTATAGAGACGACTAGGTTTGAGAGGAAATCTGCAAATTCATAGAGAAATTCAGAATACGGCCCTGGAGGTCTGTAAATGATAATTATTGAGATCGACTGAGCTGACTTCATACTGTATTTGTAGCTACTCTTTTTTATGTATTAACTTCACTTTTATGCATTAACTTCAAATGCATTAAATTGGTGTCCGTGTTTTTGTACGATAGACAGATTATCATTGTAAATAACTGCGACGCCTCCTCCTCTACCAGTTAACCGAGGCTGGTGTATGTAGCTGTATCCAGGAGGACTAGGTTCATTAAGAGCTACATATTCGTCCTGTTTAATCCAGGTTTCTGTTAAACATAATATATCAAACTCCTGATCTGTGATAATTTCATTAACAATAACTGCTTTTGATGCGAGAGATCTAATATTTAACAATCCTAGCTTCAGATCAGAGGTGCCGGCTGCACATTCAGTGTGATCCGAGTTTGTGGTCTTTATGTTAATTAAATTATTAAAACAGACTTTCTGAGTCTTTCTATATTTTTGCTTAGATCGGGGAACAGACACAGTCTCAATATGGTGAACCCTGAGTGACGACTCTATGCAGCTAGCAGACGATTGGTTTAGCCTGTCTGTCTGCTCCCTGGCCTGGGCTCTAGATTGTCACCGATTAACTAGACCTCTACTGAGCTACTGTATACTACAGGAAATGAGAGCAGCACCTTCCCGAGTGGGATGGACACCGTCTCGCCCTAATAAGCCAGTTTTGCCCTCAAAGGTCTTCCAATTGTCTACACCGTGTTCTACAGCCTACCAGATCTCTCCCCATGGTTCCGGCCCAAAACAAGACCTCACCACCTCCTTGTTGATGTCGCAGCCTTGTTGGGACATGGTGGCCATCCACCAACCATCCACTACTCCATCCACCTGGACCATCCTGGGTTGCACGACACTCATCAGTAAACAAGACTAGTTTTCATGTATGCCCGGGCCCACTGCAACCATTTCTGCTTGTGAGCATTGATTAGGGGTGGCGGAATAGTAGGTTAATGCACAACTGCAAGTCTCTAAAGGATCCTACACCTCGAGGTTCGCAGGACTCCAGAGACACCAGCAGCTTCAAATACCTGTTTGCTGCTTTGTAATGGCATTTCAGCAGCTGCTCTCTTAATCCGATGAATTTGTCTGACAGAAACCTTCTTCATTCTGCCTTTATCTGCACGAACCTGTCTGTGCTTTGAATCAGCCACAAATGTCTTCACAGTCTGATGATGACGCTTACGTTTTCATGAAATATCTAATGTTTTCATACCTTGTCCAAGGCATTGCAATATTTGACGCTTTTCGGCAGCAGAGATCCTTTTTCTTTCCCATATTGCTTGAAACCTGTCGCCTGCTTAATAATGTGGAACAACCTTCTTCAGTACTTTTCCTTTAATTGGGCTCATCTGCACACGTGTCTGAGATTCATTTCAGTGATCCAAAGAGCTCTGAGACACAACACCATCCATGAGTTTAATTTAAAAACCAAACATTTAATATTTATGACACTTACATCCAATTTGCATAATAATTTGGAACGCTGTGTATGAAGCCCACATTATTTTCGAGGGACAGCCTGAACATCCAGCGGTTCAGCGACCATAACCTGCTGTAAGCTATGTCCCCACGTCGCATTGGGATAGGACCAGAGCATATTACTTCATCGTACTTTGCCTTTGCTAATTTAAACACCTCTGAAAAGTTATCCTTATTAACCTCTGACTTACGAAGGCGTATATCGTTAGCTCCAGCATGTACTACTATCTTAGAGAACCTGTGCTGTCCTAGAGCCCTAAGATTACCTGCTATGTCCGGTGCTCTGGCTCCCGGGACACACCTGACCACTGCCGCTGGCGCCCCTAAAGGTCTAGCTAATTTCACTAATTTAATGTCTCCTATAACCAGAGATCTTTCAGGTTTCTCATAGGATGCATCACTGAGGAGAGCTAACCTGTTGGACACATGAAGCGCAGAGGAGGCGTGCTCTGGTGGACTAGCCTTAGCGTTAGATTTGGCTGAACGAGTATGCCGCTGAGTCATCACCCACCCACTCGCCCCGCTGCGAGGGCTCTAATGCCGGAGTCGGGGGTACCCAGGTGGAAATACTGTAACACTGCTCTCACGCTCTCTATCTCTCTCTAAAGTCTGGATGCGCTCCTCTAACCCTAAAAATGCCTTTTGAAAGTTTTTGAGAGTAGTGGATATTGTGCAAATTTAATTTTAAGATGAATATAATCAATATGTTCTTTGCTCGAGAGGCACGGTAGTGTAGTGGTTAGCACTGTCGCCTTGCAAATCTAGGGTCGGGTTCGACTCCCGTCTCTTTGTGCATGGAGTTTGCATGTTCTCCCTGTGCTTGGTGGCTTTTCTCTGGGTACTCTGGTTTCCTCCTACAGTCCAAAAACATGCAGATTAGGTTAACTGGCGTTCCCAAATTACCTGTAGTTTGAGAATGAGTGTTTGAGCGTGTGTCTGTCTGTGCCCTGCGATGGATTGGCACCCTATTCAGGGTGTACCTCGCCTTGTGCCCTAAGTCTCCTGGAATAGGCTCCAGGCCCCTAAGCAGAATAGATAATGAATGAGAGAGTGTTCTTTGCTCAAGCCAATAAACTGAATAAAGTTCAATGACAGAAACACACATAGTGAATAGTCAGTACAGTATGTCTGTACTTATGTCTGAGGTCTGAATACCAGAATTAGTTAAACTAAACTCTGCTATATCAGCTTATAATAGTCCTAATGCCATTATCTCCAAAGTTGGCATTTGACTCCTTGGCAAAGTTGGCAACGTTCTAAATTTACCTGACAATTCCACATCCCACGTGACAAGTAACAAGGCTCACTTTTGCAGTAGACAACTTCACTTTTCAGACTGCTGATCATGCTGTGTCGCAGGGAAGCAGAAAAATGCTACCTGCCCTCTTTTCCATACATGAACTCACAGAAATCTGTGATTCACTAGTGTCATTGGGATTGATGGGGGAGAGAGAGTTTGTTGTCATTCTTACCCAGAAATCATGAACAGTTTTTGTTACCTAGGTTCTTTTGCTACCTTTGGTATTCAACTGTACTGTATAATCTTGTGCTTTAAAACAAACTCTAATACAACATTGTTACATAGGTTTTTACATTTTTGAGTGTAAAGGTATAAATGTTGTCATATGTCAGTGTAAATGTTCTTACAGATCTAAGATTCTACACTAGTCACCAAAAGGTTGATTTCAAATACCCTTAAGTCAGTGCCTGAACCCTCAATTGCTCTGCTTTATCGATCATATTCTACTCTTACTTGTAAGCAGCTTTGGTCTGTAAGGTTAAAAATGTTGCAAAGCTCAATATTTGTCCAAGTTTTTTTTTGTCCTACTCATTCTCATTATTTCTCTTCTTCTCACACATTCTACTCATCTGTCTCTTTTTTTAGACTATTACATCAAGAGTGCTTGAGTTCTGGTCAAGTGACATTTTCCCCCCCAACCACTGAATTATGTCATTTCAGAACACTCTGTAGAAGGATAGATGTAATGTATGTAAAGTTTTAGCCATGAGTGTGTCAAACTGTTCAGCTGCATTATCCACTTTTTACACCATCTATCTATACAGTAGGTACTGTAGATAGATAGATAGATAGATAGATAGATAGATAGATAGATAGATAGATAGATAGATAGATAGATAGATAGATAGATAGATAGATAGATAGATAGATAGATAGATAGATAGATAGATAGATAGATAGATAGATAGAGGCTTGTGACACCTACAGTTATGCAGTTACCACAGGTTCTCAAGGGTTTCACCTCACCTCAATTTGCTCCGGTAACAAAGGTCAATAATGCTGCATTGAGTTCTGTGTGTGAGAAAGATGGTGTTAAAGATTGTCGTGGCCAAAGGGACATGAAGAATAGCAGCACAATGTCACACTATGCAATTCACTCCAGATGGAACCCCGCATTTTAAATGTGCTGCGTCACTTCTTATATAAGACAACTGGAGGAGGGTGTATAAAGCGTGGAGTAGCTTACCCAAGTGTGTCGCTAGAAAATGAGAACCACTTTAAAGTCAGTGCTGCAGTAATCAAAGTGATCATTGGGCCTTTACTTTTTTCTGATTAAACTATTTGTACAATCGCTTTATATACTGTTTAGGCCCACAATCAAATTCAAATGCAGTTCAGCACCTCAGAAAATCTTCTGCTGAATCAGGCAGTTAATTTTGAAAATTCGATAAAGCTGCAGCCTCGTGGAAGCTGTATGAAGAGCAGAGGCTGAAGCTGAGACTGAAGTAAATGTAATCTCTTGAGAGCATTCATGTCAAGTGTATTTTGAGGAGTGGAGATTGGTGCTGGTGAAAAAAAAGAAAAAGGGAGAAAACAAGATCAGCCTTTTCCCATATTGATCAGTAAAAACAAAATGTGGTTAATTTGGTTGCAAATGTAAAAATGATAAATGATGTATTTTTCATGTTCATATTTTCTATATTATTTTGGAAAATGTATAATTAATAACAAAAACCTGCTACACCGATGCAGTGACAATCATTTTATGTCTGACTACCACAAAAGAGAAATGTAAAGGCAAAGGCAGCCCATTGACCTTAATTACTATTTAAATGAAAGTATTAGTTGTATTTTTTTTTTCATCAACATCAATCTGCTCAGTGCAGGCTGTGAAGCTCTACAAGGCTCAGTGCTTGGTCCATTCTTTTTCTCTCTTCTATACACACAGTACAGTACCTTCCTTTGTTAGGTTAAATGCTAAAATATCCTTAATTATTATTTAATTGCTGTTTTCCCTCTGCTAACTTCCCGCATCAGCTTTAAAATACCGATGCTCGCGTACATGGATCTAATCCTGCTCTGTTCCACAATCTTGCATCAATATTGCATGTCCTCAGATTTTTTTTTTTCCAACTGAGTAATCATATTCCCCTCAACTAATATCCAGCAAATAGGCATTTTCCACAATCCAATCAAATATTAATGGATTTTAAATAATCCTGTTTCTGATATAAAGATATAAGACCATGGAAGAAAGATGTTTGTTTCTATTTGATGTTCTTTTAAGGCCACCTACTGCTCTGAATGCATCATTTCTTATATACTAGAGAACAGAGCAGTTCATAAATCATGGACGACAATGTGTATTATTGGGGCAACAAGCACTGTATCTGCAAAACACACAAATGCAAGAGCCCGAAGAGGAAAAGAATATATTAGAACATAAATAATTCAAAAGCAGATTACTTGTACAAGCAGATTACTTCGACAACAAAGTGTGTCTTGAGCTATAAAATCAAATTTAAGTACTGTAACGCAAAACCCTCAGGTAACTTGAAAACTTGTAAATAAAATATATCTGTTTTTTCAGTCATATTTTCAGTCCAGTCCCTCTAAATGACCAGTTTGAGAGTAATGTTTTTGTTTGTTAAGATACACAGTGACCTATGAATCATTCAATCATAAAAAACATCTAACACTGGTGATTAGTATACTGGTGACGCTGAATGCTAAGTAGTTGGAACAGATGAGAGGGGAAATGAGGTTGCTGCTGAGTGTGTTACGTAAACAACCAATGTTAAAATTGTATCTTTAGGAACTTGAATGATGTAGGAATATGTACAGTCCTATGCCAAATTTATAGGAACATGTAAATAAATACTGTAGAGCAAGAATGTCTTTCAAAAGGGAAAAAAATTATAAAGCTTAATGAACAGTATTTAAGTCAGTATAAGATGTGATGCTTTAGACTCAGGTACAATTTATGCAGTTTTAAAAGGAACTTTTAAGCGTGCTGCTTTCTTTTCCGGCATACCAGTATTTTTTAATCTTTGGTGGAATACTGTTGTTTGAAAATCAGAAATGTTTTTTGTAGTAAAGTTCTAAAATAATAATAATAATAATAATAATAATAATAATAATAATAATAATAAAAATCCACAGGAAAGTTTGCACACAAATGAATAAAAAAAAAAATCAGGGTGTCTATATAATAGGATTTTGCAGATAGTTTAATGATAAAATGTTTGCAACCATATTTATTGCTGTTATTACAGTACTATTTATTTCCTTCTTTCAAACTGAAATAAACTCATCTTTAAGCCTGCAAAAAAAAAATCCAAAATGCATAAAGGAATTCACAGGGACAAATAGCTAAAAATCTTAAAATACCCATTTCTACCATTAATGAAAATAGCCTAATTATAAAAAGGGCTAATGCATCAATGAAGTCATGACCAGATCAACCTTGACTTCCTAAACTTCCGTCTTCATGCTGTTTGAAGATCTACTGAGAACAACCTCCTTAAGCAAGTTGTTCTTCTTAAGGACAGCATTTATAATCTATTAACAGTTTAATCTTACTTGCTTGAGCTGTAATAAATCCACTGTAACACATCATAAAACACTGCAGGATTTACTGCTAATGTTACACTTTCCAGCTTAGTCATGGCTTTATAGAATGTCATTACTGTACCATAATTTTGTTTCCAGGAAAGAACAGAAAGTGCCTGTAACTTTTCCTGCTGTTTCTGGGTGTGTATGCAAATTGTGAAAAGAGTCTGGAGTGTTCAGATTCAAGTAGAGAAAAGGTGGGGAAAAGAGATTTAATTATATGAAAAAGCTAAAATTATTATGTTTTTTTTTCTGGTTGTGTGATTAAAATATTGGAGTATTACATTGCTTGCTGCTTGCTTTGAGCTATTAGCCCTTCTTACCATTAAATCATTACATCGCTCTCTCTCTCTCTCTCTCTCTCTCAGCTCCCAGCATTCATTATTTATTATTCTATAATGAATAAGCACTGACCCTAAAGGTCATTTATTTCATTTGCTTAAAGGTCTGTTTTTACAAATCGTGGCTTGTTAGCCAAATTCAATTTTTTATTTCTTAGGTGAAGAATAAATAAGCAAGTTAAACTCTTTCATTCAAGCTTGGTTAATCTGCATGTTTGAAAGTCAGCGGGTCATAACTGAAACACTATGGAAATTAAATCGTGCACCACTCGGTCAATCAGTTGGTCATTAATTAAACATGAATGCATTCAATTAAACCGAGCTTATAATGCGACTAGCCACTCTATATGGACATAGTCTTATATGCGAATTAAGAGGCAGGGGTAGCTCAGTGGTTAAGGCATTGGACTACGGTTCGGAAGATCCCAGGTTCAAATCCCACAACCACCAAGTTGCCACTGTTGGGCCCTTGAGCAAGGCCCTTAACCCTCAACTGCTCAGATGTATAATGAGATAAAAATGTAAGTCGCTCTGGATAAGAGCGTCTGCCAAATGCTTAAATGTAAATGTAAATGTAAATTACATTAATGTAATTGCACATTTTAGAAAAACCAAGCACCATTTTTTTTAACTACTGGTTTTAGATGCATGGCTTAAATTGAAGGTCCATGTTGTCTATAAGGCACTACTGTACACGTTTTCAAGTTCAGTATACTGTATGTACTGTATCTCCTTCTCTTTCACTAAACTAGCACCTTACTATTAGAAAAGATCTTAGCAGACAGCGAATCCCCTAAAGGTAAAATTTTTTTTTTTTTTTTTTATCTAATTGGCTGAGCCATGGTTACCCTTCATATTAGCACATATGTGATTAGATGAGATAATTTAATTATTTTTTAAGGAAAAAATGCTTACACTACTGTCATCGTTCTGCTCATACAATAGAATCCACTGATCTTTTTTTCTAATATGTTGCTTAGCAACCAAAGATTACGGTTAACAGATTTTATTGTGTAGTGCAAGAATTGTAAAATATCATTTATTTAATGCTGGATGTTATCATATTGTTTTGGTCACCGATGTTTAAAAGCAATAAGCCACTCAAGGATGTGCATTACTGTGATGTGACTTTAGGACGGGCATAGTGGTTTTAGACTTTAGAGAACAGATTTTCCAATGATTCTATCAAGGACAGACTCTCAAAGCGGCTTATTGATGTGATATCTTGAAGTAAAATCATAAATCATTGGATGCATTTCTTTTACAGGATTTTCCATAGACGCAACCTATAAATACAATTTGGTTCAAATGATATTGTTTATACAGGAGTATCCCTAATGTAATACCTATTTTAGGTTACTGTTATTATAGCAAACAGTCATATCAATAATTTACTGTATATGCTTGTGGATGGTTTTAATGTCTTTGAGTTGTATCCATTGCATGTCCTCATTAAGACACCCTATTACATGGTGAAAGATCTGATTAAGATATTTATTAATATACGGTTATTGTGCCTGTGTGTGTGTGTGTGTGTGTGTGTTGGTCGTATAGTGCTGGGGGATTTAATAGGACACCAGTTGTAATCATCACCACCATCCCTTTTGTTTTCAGTCTCCTTGACCTTCTCAGGATTTATAGATTCATAACTGTGTAGCGCTACAGCCAGTTGACTGTAACAGAGAGAAGCTGTTGGGAATGAGAGGCTGTGATAACATTAAGCCTGTGTGGGATTGCAACATTTATTTAATAAACCAACGAAAGCACCTTTGGAGGAAGCACAACTGCACAGGTAAATATGCTGTTATATGTATTGGTGAGGAGGCGGCGCGGTGGTGTAGTGGTTAGCACTGTCGCCTTGCACCTCCAGGGTCCGGGTTCGATTCCCGGCCAGGCTCGATTCCCGCCTCTGTGTGCATGGAGTTTGCATGTTCTCCCCGTGCTTGGTGGGTTTCCTCCGGGTACTCCGGTTTCCTCCCACAGTCCAAAGACATGCAGATTAGGCTGATTGGCGTTCCCAAGTTGACCGTGGTGTGTGGATGGGTGTGTGTGTGTGCTCTGTGATGGATTGGCACGCTGTCCAGGGTGTACCCTGCCTCGTGTCCTAGGATAGGCTCCAGGCCCCCTGCAACCCAAAGGATAAAGCGGTATAGACGATGAGTGAGTGAGACACCAAGCATTCACTTTATTAGAAACATCTGTCCTCCTGATCATTCATGCAGTTTTATCATAACTAAACATGTGGCAGACGTGCAATGTCATGTACTGTACAAGGCCGTTCAGGTCAAACCGGGACTGCTGATTGTAAAAAAAAAAAAAAAAAAACTCCCTTTATTTCTCTCTGTATAATCCCATGCTACACTAATGCAGCTATCCCAGAGTTTCACTAGTGCTTGGATACCCTCTAGGTACTGTAGAAAGTTTTCTCATTCATGATCGGACTGCCTGCTTTACTTCTGAAACACTGGCCTCCCAGGAACATCCAAACATGTAGAAATGGCTTGAAGTGAGGTCAGGACCGTAAGGGGGGTGTACGAATAACTCCCAGCTGATTTTCTGTAATGTGAAAGAGGTTATTGTAAACGATTTAGTGGTCAGCTCCCACAGACAGATGTTGTGTCCAGATGTGTATCTTCCACAATTCCACTTGCTGAATGTTTACAGGAATTCTGCAGTGGACTCCAGAATCGTCATCCACTGTTGTGAACTATTCAAACGTTTGACAGCTTATAAGAGCCTCGTCGTTATATTGTGCTTGAAGTCTTCTGTAAATTTCAATCGGTTTTACACCTATATTCACAAGAAGTTTCATCACAAGTCCTGGTTTGACTTGAACGCCCCTCGTTGATAGTGATTAAGAGCTTTTTTAATGTCCACAGCAAATATACTGTAAGCTCAGAGACACTGACCATAGCATGATCACTGATGCAAGATGGGCTGGTTCGAGGCTTTTAGAACCCACCTGTGCTCAGTGTTACCTTATATTCCTTGTCTTAGAAGAATGAAACCTGATGTTCTCTTTTTGTTCTGTGAGCAAGAACCAGAAGAAGCTATTGATCGGAATGATTTTATTTTATTCCATTAAGCTTCTGCCACGTGATTGGCTGATTGAATAATTGCAAGAATCATCAGGTGGACATACGGTCCTAATGAAGTGGTGTATACTGCTCATATATACTGTAATATATAATGTAATACCCAATGTGTACAGCATATGCAAGACACAGCAACATACATAACGTTAATAACATCTTTTGCACTTCTTGCATTGCTAGTGCCATTTATTTTTTACTTTAACTGTATAATTTTCTGCAGAAAATCAGGTCATTGTATAAAGAAGCAGAATTTTAAGGCTGAGAACAAGTCAGGGTTTCCTACAGGTTTAATCAATTTACTCAAATACGTAAGGTCATCTTAAACTGTGGGATGGAAATAGGTTCGGTATTGGGTTGTTGCTATGGAGAAGGCTGCTGATAATAAGATAGTAAACACACACACACACATATACACAGACACACACACACACACACATGCAGTGATGTTCAGCTTTTTTGAGTGTGTTCTCTTTTCTAAGTGCTGTTCTCCATTTTAGCACTCGTTTAATCTCAGTCTATTTATTTCTCTCGCCCTACCTCTGCCATGCTGAACACGATCCAGCATATAAAACTACACATGCTAACACTGTGTGTCTGTGTGAAGCTCACTGACATCCGTTGGGCTGATGTGCAGAGTAGCAGCAGCCATATGTGCAGCTGAAATATACTGTATATGTGTAAACTGCTTTAACTGGGGTGTTTTGTCTGACAGAAATAATGAGACTCATCAAAATATAAACACTATATAAATAAAAAAAAAAATCATTAATATGTTAAAGAATGCAGATTAACATTTATGGAAAGGAGTCTCCAGTTTCAGTGTTTTAACCTATGGAAAAAAGATTACGCACTTTTTGGTTTCATAATAATATGATAAGCTAAGTTTTTTTTTTGTCTTATTGATTTCAAGACAGAGAGAGAGAAAGAAAAATCTGGAGGTAAAAACAGAAATCTACACTGCCTGGCCAAAAAGAAGAATAGACGTATTACCCTCCATCAAGCAAAGAAAACAACTAAGGAGATTTTAATTACTGGAATTGGGTTGAGAACTGCCTAAAATTAGAATAAACATGGAAGTATAGCGCTGAACTGACAGCTTCATTATTGTAATGTGGTTGAAAAAATATATAGCTGGTGATCACTTAAACGCTTGGTGAATTAGCATCATAAAAACTAGACAATAGAAATCACAACTATATTTAATAGTGAGCATAAGAGTATTTCCACACACAGTGTGGAACTCATGAGAACTCACAGGACAGGGACTAAAAAGCTGTGTGACCATAAGAAAAAAAAACTTTAGCTTGCCAAGAAGCCTAAAGATTTCCGTATGCTTCACCGGTAAAAGGTCATGTGATCTGATGAGTTAAGATTGATCCTATTCCAGAGTGTTGGGTGCATCAGGGTAAGAAGGCAAGTGCATCCATCATGAATGGCAGCCAGTGTTAAGATCTGCTTCATTACATTAGAGCCTTTAGCAGACACCTTTATCCAGAGCGACATACATTTTAACTTATTATACATCTTGCTCAAGGACCCAACAGTGGCAACTTGGTGGTCATGTGGTTTGATCCTGGGACCTTCCGAAACCGTAGTCCAAGGACCAGATAGAGGCTTTCCTTCACTGAAGGCACGTGCACATTCCTGGACTCATATTGTGAAAGAGTTGTTCTGGATTATGAGGAATTGTTTTCACACGTGAACTGGCCAACACATTGTGCTCCATAATCAAGGCTAAAAGTAACAAAAGCGTAATTTGTGTGACCTTTCAAAATGTATAGTATACTACAAAGTAGTAATGTATACTACAAAACCAGTGTAGTAATGAAACTTTTCAGGATGTGTTTCAATATAAAAGCACTGTGTCTTTACATACACACACCTACCGTTTCGATCCTAGCTCATGATGTACTGTATTTATGAAGTGACTCAAATTTTATCACTGGTGTGAACCTTCAGCTTCAGTGGCTGAGTGATTAGCACCATCGCCACAAACCTCCAATATTCCTGCCTCCAATCTGCATCCGTCGAGTTTGCTTGTTCTCCTCATGCTTGGTGGGTTTCATCCAGATGCTCAGGTTTCTTCCTACAGACCAACAATATGATGTAGACTGATTGGTGTTGCCTGTAGTGTATGTCTAGTTGCTTGCTTCATCTTAATTATGACCTGAACAATTATGAACAATTACTGTATGAAATAAAGCAAAATGATTGTCTTTGCTGGTTGTATTCATCACTTCCGCATCACTTTTGTAAACTAACTGGAGCAAAATCCTCGCCAGAGCTTATACAAGTGTATCATTAGAGATTGATGGAAATATACTGTATATCAGTAGAGCTTCTTTCTCAATCTCAATCGTACCGGAAGAATGTCTGAGAAATGGGATGGATCCGCACAAAATATGTTAAATGCAAGTTGTTTGCTGATTAAGTGAGTGAATGCTAAAATCCTGATGATGCTGCAGCTTCATTAGTGGGTCTTTATGTATATTCACAGGAGATGGAAACCCCAAAGAGAGCAGTCCTTTTATCAACAGCAGTAGCAGCATTGATGTTGAGAAGAGCCAGCAGTATGATGGGAAGCACATGGCCGCCCTGTTTGAGGTACAGATTTTTATTATATATATATATATAGTACATATATATCCCCCCCAGATATATTATTAGGAAAATCACTGCTTTCCTGCTTTCCATGGCCTTGGTGTCCTCTACTGGAGTAAGCTTTTAGAAGCTTGAAGCTCTCCTAACAGATGATTCTGATGTGTGTGTTGTAGGATGAGATGGACACCAGTCCTATGGTTTCCTCTTTGCTTAGCAGCCTCGCCAACTACTCTAACCTGCCGCAGGGCAGCAAGGAGCATGAGGAGGCTGAGAATAATGAAGAGGCCCGCAAGAAGACAGTGCAGGTACAGTAAATGCACATTGTGTCTCGAACGTCAGTACATTGTAAGGATTTCGGACATCGTCGTTTTTTTTTCTTTTTCTTTTTTGTCTTATTAGTGACACAAATTGGTACAAAAGTTCCCAAGACGTGGTAGTGGTGAAAGAATGATTGTTGCTGCTATAACGTAAGATACAACCAAAACTACCTCGTTGTGCAGATTTTGAAACTTTAAACATAATATTAATGACATAAGTGGTTAAAATACATGACGTCTTTTAGTAACAAATAAAAAATGGTAGTCTTTGGTTAATTGCTGTTTTGTA
Source organism: Channallabes apus (assembly GCA_030522415.1). Taxonomy (NCBI): domain Eukaryota; kingdom Metazoa; phylum Chordata; class Actinopteri; order Siluriformes; family Clariidae; genus Channallabes; species Channallabes apus. The sequence goes on from CM060111.1 coordinate 36,633,420, forward strand.
AACAGAATAACACATTGTTATGGGTAAATAATCAACCTCTGGGTGGTGATAATAACCCTGCTTAAGTTCTCCTCTAACAGCATATCCCAAAAATGTGGTAGTTCTTTAATTATACTTTTAGAAAGAGTAGCTAACTCAAGCAACAGTCCTGTACATGTCACCTAAAAACAAATAAAACTTTAAACCTTTAATCAAAAAAAAAAAAAAAAAATTGGTAAAGGATAAGTCATTCTGAATTAATGATATAAAATGGTCATAGAATGCTGCTCTAGTTTTCTAAACATGACCTCTTCAGTAATGCTGGCCACTTTATTAGGTATTAAGGTCAACTGCTCATTACTGAAAATATTTTATCATCCAATCACATGGCAGCAGAGGTGGAAAGTAATGAATTACATTTCCTCGCATTATTGTAATTGAGTAGATTTTTTTGTGTATTTCTACTTTTTAATGTAGTTTTTAAAATCTGTAATTTTACTTTTACTTACGTATGTTCTGTTTAAAGTATTGTACTTCACTACATTTTAAATCATATTCGATACTGAGTAAAAAGTAAATGAATGAAAATGAAAAATAATACAAATAATACAACGAGGAAGGAAAAAAAATTGCACCCCGGAAACAACTGCACTGATTGATTGATGGAGAACAAACACGTTAAATTCACAAGAACGATGGAGACGAACAAAACAGATGCCAGTGATGCAGACACAGCTGAAAGTGAAATGCCAACAAATTCTTATGAAGCAAAGTCCTGGTTATATTTAAGTGACCACTTTGATTTCAAGCACAACAAAGGGAACAGATTTATTATGTAAGTGTGTTCCATCGCCCATCCCACCCCTACTGTTAAAAAAAAGTAACTCAGTAACTTTTACTCTGAGTACATTTTTAATGAGCTACTTTTTACTTTTACTTGAGTAGATTTGTATAAGAGTAACTTTACTTGTACTTCAGTAAAAGTTCACTAAAGTAACAATACTTTTACTTAAGTACAAAATTTTATTACTCTTTCCACCTCTGCATGGCTGCAACTCAATCGATTTAGGAATGTAGACATGGCCAAGACGTTGTCTTGTAGACAAGGCTGGTCTGAGTATTTCTAAAACTGCTGATATACTGGGATTTTATGCACAACCATATCTAGAGTTGAATGCTGTGAAAAAGAGAAAATATCCAGTGTGCAGCAGTTCTCTGGGCTAAAGAGAAATGCCTTGTTGCTGCCAGAGGTCAGAGGAGAATAGCCAGTCTGGTTCGATCTAGACCCCACCGGGTGTCACTCCTTTGACAGGAAACTGAGGCTACAAATAGCATGGGCTAGCAACAATTGGACAATAGAAGATTAGAAACACATTGTGTGGTTTGATGAGTCTTGATATCTGCTGCGACATTTAGACAGTAGGATCAGAATTTGCTGCATTTATAATAAAATAGTTTCTCTGAAAAAAAAAAAAAAAAAACAGAGGACCAGAGACTAACTACAGGCCTTAAGACATTAGCTTAGAAAGGGATGTTTTTTATAGAGGTTTATTTATTCACATTTTTATTTATTGTCTTTGGGCTGATGTGCCTCATCTGTTCAGAGTCTACTAGTGGCAGTAGTCAAAGTTCTAACACTACTATGAAAGATGCTTAACCACTTCCAATTGCCAAATTTATAACCACAGATTAATTACTCAGAGTTAAGCATTAAAAAGTGAAAACTAAAACCTTTTAAATAAAAAAAGACAGTGCCAGTTGCTTATGTGGACCTTTCACTTATATAAAATTATAAAATCTTCTAATCTTATACATGCCTATAATGGGATTTAACCTGACCTAGAGTACCTCTTCACATCGATAATTTCTTCTATGTGATTTAGCATGGATAATGATCTTTGATTTTTGAAAAACTGTCTGCATTCATTATTAACCCACACATTGATCAATTTGTTAATCTTTGCATTGAATTGCTGTTTCCATTGATGTTTCTGATTATTGGTAATTGATCTGGGTTTGTCAGGCTCCTCGTATGGGCACGGTGATGGGTGTCTATCTGCCGTGCATGCAAAACATCCTGGGGGTGATCCTCTTCCTTAGGATGACGTGGCTGGTGGGGGTCGGAGGCGTCCTGGGAACCTTCCTCATCGTCTTCATGTGCTGTTCAACGGTGTGTCTTTTACTTTTCTCTTGATCACTGACAAATGCACGCACTCACAGGATGTCTCATATTGTTCCTTTTTTAATTAAAAACTGTTTATAGTTTTATTTTTTTAAATATATATGAATTAAACTAAAATATATCTGTCATTAAATTTTAAGGTGTAATAAAGGGTTAAATAAATAATTTTTAGAGTCTCCTATTGCCTGAGAGATCAAATTTTTTAAATGTAGTTAAAAGAATAACATTTCTTCCTTTACCATTTTTTTTATTATTATTATTTTTTGGATCTGGATTTTTCCAGACTTTCTGCCTAATTCAGTCATAGCCATTTCCCATCCGTCATTAGAGCCACTCCCTCATCAAGGCTACAACTACCAGCCAGGAAGGGGCCGAAGTGACCCAGGCAACTGCATGTTTTTGATCTGCTAGTTCATACACCATTGAGAGCGACGCAACACACTTAGAGGACAGCGCTATCCGCTCCTTCCACTTGCGTGGGCTTTCAGATGCACGTATTTGAACTAGAGCCACAACTGATGTAAACGCGTTAGACTGCGTCCCATCCCTCTCCTCTGAGAGAGCTCGGCCAATAATATCAATTATACTATAATAGCATTAGTATAATGCTAATACTAACTAATACTTAGGATATGACATGAGAGGGAGTGCTGTTGTTCTGAATATCAGAATATCATTTCTGGCTTCCAGGGTTGAATTCCAAATCGTGTAAGAAGGAAAGCAATCTACAATCCCTTGGGATTCCGCCCCCTTGATCAGGGGTTAGAGAGCGATTTGAGATTCAGCCTTGTGTTTGAAGCTGTAGTTTCCTTTATAGCTTGCGTTGGCCATAAACAGACCAACATGGATGGCGACTTATTATGTGGACAAAATGTTGTTTAAGATGACATACAGTTATCAGATGTGTTTTCTTGTTGCAAGTGTTTCTGTGACTGGTTTTGAATACGGGTTTTGGCAGGCAGCTGCTCCCACCTCTTTCCAGTACTGCGGGCCGTACCGACCTACTTTCACCCATGCTGGCGACCGACAGTTAATGTAATTAATGACTGTTAGAATACTTGTGATGCAGAGTGATGCATATAATTAAACATCCCAGATTACTTGGATGGAACTAACTGTTGTATAATGCTGTTTAATATTCCAAACAAGCTTCCAGTGTTAATCCAGCCATCAGGTGGGCCATGGTATGGCTGCTGATCCTGTGGGATTTTCACACACACTCTCTCTGGAGATTACATGAAATGTTGAGGGGGGAAAAAAGCCACCAGCGAGCGGTGGATCTGTGGGCGGAAACGCCTTGTTAACAGAGGAGAATGGCCCGACTGGTTCAACCTGACAAGAATATGTTACCTCAAATAACTACTGTTCGCAACTGGGGTGAACAAAACAACATCTCAGAATGCACAAATTGAACCATTGCAGAGAAACGCATAGCATTCTGCTCCTGTCAACTCCTGAACCAGGATCTGAGGCTACAAGGGGGAACAGGTTTACAGATGAAAAACGAGGCCATGTATTCCAATTTTTCTGTGCTGTTTCAGTGAGCCTAGTCCTTTATCTGTGTCCTTTCTGGTTTTAAGCAGTGTGTGTATAAAACCTGCAGTCCGCTCCACCCTCCTAATCCCCCATCTCTGTCTCAAGGCCATGCTCCCACAGCTCAGCTACAGCTCTATGCACTAGTGGTGTGTCTGAATGTGTCTAGTGTGCATTAGGGATGGATAATGAATTATACTTTCATTACGTTCATGATTACAAATTATCTTCATGTGACTTGGATTTTGCTATTTTTGGGGTTTTTTTTTTGCAAGGTTAGCTAATGAAGTAATGGTAGGTAATGGAGTAAGGTTAAACATTGCTTACCAATGTTTTAGCCAACTCTGACAATTTTCTGCTTTCCCTAAGAAAGCATTAAGAGAACGTGAGGTTTTTTGTTCTTTTGCCCAGTCGTGTCAGTTATACAGTATGCATGTTTCCTAATATGAAAAAAATCACATTGTAGGCATTTTTAGACATTCAGTTAATTTCCCCTATAGTTCATTCATTCATTCATTCATCTTCTATACCGCTTAATCCTGTGTTCAGGGTCGCGGGAGACCTGGAGCCTATTTTCCCCTATAGTGACATCATATATTGTATGGGGGGGGGGGGCATCTGTGTAACTGTTAAGAAATAGTGCAATTTGAAAACTTTTATTTGGAATTATATTTAAATTGCTTTATCATTTAAGGGATCCCATTAATTAAGTTACATTAATATTGGGAGTCAAAGATTTATCATTTGAAGACATATAGTTTTATTTATTGGGAATGGTGAAAGAAACAAGAATTTCAGGAATATACTATAACTAGCTAATAGGGATTCATTAAAGATTACTAAATGCATTGCTTTAAATGCATCATTTTTGTTTCACACACATGCATTTGGCCATTATTTTACTGGCAGATATATGGATGAGGTGGTATCAAAAAGCTTCAAGATTACACCTCCTGATACACCTCTCCCAGCATTAAAACCACTTCTGGAATATGTCCTGGAACTCTTCTTTTCCTGGAAGTGCTTGTCAAGCGCCCAATCTCCCAATGGTGTTAAAATGGCAACCTTTGTGCTGGATTTCCATCTTCAGAAAGAGGACAAAGTTTGGAGGAGCCAAATCTAGCGAGTAGGGTTGGTGTGAAAGTGAGATTACGTAGTTTCCAATGAGAATCTCACGAGTGAGGAGGGCTCAGTGACAGGATGCATTGTCGTTATGGAGCATCCAGTCTTTCGTGTGCAATAGATCCGGTCTGATCTGTCATCATCTTTCAGCGATGTTCTTCCGCTCTTGAAGCCAGTTGCACAGCTCCCGATGTACATGGAACGATGTCTTTCGCACACTGACTTATGACTGTTATAAAACTAGCCTCGAAACTCAAAAAGTTTATAGTGATGCTGCAATGAGTCATTCAAGGTGTTTTGAGAGGCACATCACTGGAAGTCAACAAGAGATCAGAAAAACCTTCAATAAGCTTAACCCCTGAAAATGTCAAAACCATACGGCAACATTGCTGCCATTGTTGGTGTGTCATACGGAACAGTCCAGGCAATCCTCACGTGTCATTTAAAAATGCGCTGTGTTGCACATTCCCAGGCTGCTGACCCAGGGGCGAAGGAGCATCACGTCTGCCAAGAACTCGTGCTGTGGATGACCCGTCCTTCATGTCGGGGATCACTACCAATGACAAAACTTGCACTGTTGCCTTGCACCTCCAGAGTCTGGGTTTGATTCCCGCCTCTGTGTGCATGGAGTTTGCATGTTCTACCAGGTACTCCGGTTTCCTCCCACAGTACAAGGACATGCAGATTAGGCTAATTGACATTCCCCAAATTGCCCGTATTGTGTCAATGAGTGTGTATGTGCGTATGCTCTGCGATGGATTGGCACCCTGTTTCTGTGTACCATGTCTCCTGCCCTAAGTCTTCTGGTATAGGCTTAAGGCCCACTATGACCCTGTATGCAGGATAAAGCGTTGTAGAAGATAAATACGAGTGAGTGAGTGAATAGCCCATCATCTCCATGACCGAAAAAAGCAAGGCAGGTCTCCAGCTCGACCAAGTGAATGCTCATTGTCTTTTTCGACATTCGTGGCGTTGTGCATTCAGAATTCGTCTCCAGGGGCCTAACCACCAATAACAAATTTTACTGCGAGGTTTAAAGGCATCTGATGGAGGACATATGGCGAAAAACCAGAGTTTGTAAACAGAGCTAATCTCAAAACCTTTTGATACCCCTTTATAGTAATACCCTAGGAACCTGGAAATAATCAAAAGGATTTTTTAAATTCTGAGTTGACTTAGATGATACTCAGAAGGTTGCACTTTTGACATATTTATTAGTAGTGTCAGTAAATCTGCCTCGTGTTCTTTGAAAGAAAATGTTATCGTACTGTCAGTTAAAAATGCCAGCAATTCAAGAACTGATATATAGGTATTTAAGTCTGTTTATGTCTGTTTGCAGACTATGCTGACTGCCATTTCAATGAGTGCAATTGCTACAAATGGAGTAGTGCCAGGTAAGCAAAATGCAATGGCCCCTGTCTGTGTGTGTGGGTGTGTGTTTATATATATATATATATTTATATATATATACAGCCAGAGGATGGTTGTCCTCGTGTTCTTTATGGGCAGTTAGTCACAGTACACGGCACAGATCCCCGGTGAGCTGAGTCTAGCTCCCGTCCTTTAGCGATGCATATTTGTACCATGGCGGGTCTGCTAGGGTTAGGAAGGTGAATGAGGGAAAGACTGAGATAAATATAAACACTTAAAAAGTTTAGCACAGTCAAGGATAAAGTGTAAGTGTAAATGTAAGTGTAAGTAAGTAATTACTGTGCATCTGTTTCAGCTGGTGGTTCGTACTATATGATCTCCCGCTCTCTGGGGCCTGAGTTTGGCGGCGCAGTAGGCATCTGTTTCTACCTGGGAACCACTTTCGCTGGAGCCATGTATATACTCGGCTGCATTGAGATTCTCCTGGTATGAGCAAACGTTATAGGCTGAATGGATTTTGTTCATTATTTATAGTCAATAATGAACAAAAGTAACACATAGCACAGCACAGCAGCTTTGAACATAAAATCCTTTACTTTATTTTTCCCCTCGTTTCTGTGCTGCAGATCTACATAGTTCCAAAGGCAGCTGTATTTCAAATCGAAGGTCTGGAGGGACCTGAAGCAGAAGCTGCAATGCTCAACAACATGCGTGTGTATGGCAGCATCGTTCTCTCCTTCATGGCCGTGGTGGTGTTTGTCGGTGTGAAGTATGTCAACAAGCTGGCGCTGGTTTTCCTCGCCTGCGTCATCCTCTCCATTCTGGCTGTTTATGCTGGAGTGATCAAAAGCGCCTTCGACCCGCCAGATTTCCCGTAAGCTTGTGTTCACTGTACTTCATGAACTCTGTATTACCAGTTACTGTAAAAGTAAAAAAAAGATTTTAAAAAACATGATAAAACAATATTTCTCAAGCAGATCAAATGGATTAGATATGATATAGATCAGATTTGATTTATTAGAATATAACTTACTAAAACACATCTAATCAATCATTGACAATGATTGAGAGATTTGGATATTTTAGATGTGATAAATATTTGACCTTACTCAGTATGCTCCTTGCATTGTGTAGGATTTGCGTGCTTGGTAATCGAACTCTGATGTCTAAGGGCTTGGATATCTGCGCAAAAACCATCCAGTCGGGCAACGGAACAGTTACCACCAAACTCTGGAGAATGTTCTGTGACTCTGAGTTCCTCAATGCCACATGTGATGAATATTTCACCAACAACAACATTTCTCAGGTGCAGGGCATTCCCGGCATCACCAGCGGCATCCTGGCAGGTAAGAGAGCTGTGTGAAGCTGCTGCTGAAGTACTGAAAGCAGAACCAAGGCGGGTGAGCTATAGACGCGGGCAGAACGGTTCCTCTCATGGACTGGCCAACTGGACCCTCTCAGGTCTCCTTGAGTGCGGACAAAAACTGGAGTCCATGGTCACGTCCAGTGCCTGTTTTTTTGCAGTTTTCCTGACTGGGAAGACATTTACATTTAGTCATTTGGCAGACGCTCTTATCCAGAGCGACTTACATTTTCATCTCATTATACATCTGAGCAGTTGAGGGTTAAGGGCCTTGCTCAAGGGCCCAACAGTGGCAACTTGGTGGTTGTGGGGTTTTGAACCTGGGACCTTCCGAACCGTAGTCCAATGCCTTAACCACTGAGCTACCCCAGGCCCAGGAAGAGAGGCCTTAGTGAGAAGCACCCAGTGGCCTTTTCCTCTTCGGGAGCAGGGTCGTGAAAGCTGGCTCTTAGCGAGAGCAAAGAGTTTGCGAGAATTTGTGCAGCTCGCTTGCAGCCGTCCCTATTGTTTCGATCAAAGGCAACATTCTATTTGCGACTTTGAAGTTCCTGGAGCGCATGACATCACCAACAATTATATACTACTGGTGGCAAGATCATGGGCAACCAAGGCCTCTAAATGCTTTATGTCATCTATCGTACCATAGTTAGCAAAAAATAAGCATTTATCATTTCATCCTCACTATTAAAGTGCACTACTAGTACTGTTGAGGAAAATATCTAGTGGACTACATGACACTTAACTATCGCTGTAGCAATTATGAATCATCACTCCTAGGATTTCGATGATTATTTTTGTTCATTATTATTATTATTATTATTTAATCTTTTGAAGATGGAGGGCTTAGCAAGGGCACCACATTTATTCCTGTATATAAGATATAGTTGTAAAAAGCACTCTGTATAATTCTGTATGTCATGGCTTAGTTGCTTGGACAAATGAATATGGAGTTAAGAAATGTACTGAAAATAAAATTCTTTCTGTTTGATAGAGAATCTCTTTAGCAGCTTTATGAAGAAGAATGACATCTTAGCCAAGCAAGGTCTTGCTGCAGTGGTTGACCCCGAGGCTCCAATAACCAACTCTAACCGCTATGTGCTAGCAGACATCACCAGCTTCTTCACCCTGCTGGTGGGCATCTATTTTCCCTCCGTCACAGGTCAGTGCTGCTTCATCACTATTTTAGAAATGGTTTCTTTCTTAGTGAAGAGTGGGATTTTATTGATCTATTGATCTATTGTTTATTAGAAAAAGACTTTGGGTGTAATTTGGGATTTGGTTTCATCACATGTTTAGATGTTCTCACTGACAGAACCAATAACCTACTTCTATTAGCAAACTGCCATGTGAATAGAGATGAAGAAAAAAAAAGTAAACTATTTAATTTCTTTAATAAATAATGAGTAACTAATAGTTTACCTTACTTCCAGGTGCCTAGTTCAGTCTTAATGCATTTTTTTGGATCATTTATAGAGTAACAGTTTAGGTCTGAATTTAAATCCTTTGATCCTGGTGTTTTGCTTTACAGCCAATCAGAGTGTTTGATGTAAAAGTGTATGTTATTGTGCATAAGTGTACATCAGTGTGTGTGTGTGTGTGTGTGTGTGTGTGTGTGTGTGTGTGCACGCCTGGGTGTTTGTGCGTGTGTGTTGACAGCAGTAAATGATCCATGCAGCACTGTATCAGCACAATTTGACAAGATTACAGTGGTTTTCATGACCTCTGTCAATCCCTCTCGCTCACACACAGTGCCAGGAAAAAGTATTTGCCCCCTTCCTGTTTTTTTGTTGTTGTTGCACATTTGTCACATTTACATGATTCAGATCATCAAACAAATGTTAACGTTACACAAAGATGACAATACAAAATGCAGTCTTTAAATGACAATTTCATTTATTAAAGGACAAACGTTTTTCCAACCCTGCCTGGCTCTATGTGAAAAAATGATTGCCCCCTTAATCCTAATAACTGGTTTTGCTGCTCTTGCCGGCAATAACTGCAATCAAGCGTTTGTGTTAACTTGCAATGAGTCTTTCACAATGCTGTGGAGGAATTTTGGGCCACTCTTCTTTTCAAAGTCATTGCATAGCATCTCACTTGGAAGCAGTTCCATTATTTATGGCAAATCATTCAGATCCCGAAACTGCAAAGCAGCCCCAGACCATCACACTACCACCACCATGTTTTACTGTTGGTATGAAATACTATGTTCATTTTATGTTCATTTCATCCACAGAATATTAGCTTAAAAGTCTTGGGGATAATCAAGATGTTGTTTTGGCAGATGTGAGATGAGCCTTTGTGTTCTTTTTGGTCGGCAGTGGCCTTTGCCTTGGAACTCTCCCATGGATGCCTTTTTTACGCAGTCTCTTTCTTATTGTTAAAGCATGACCACTGACATTAAATGAGACAAGTGAGACCTGCAGTTCTTTAGATGTTGTTCTGGGTTCTTTTTTGTTGTTGTTGTTCTGGGTTATCCTGGATGAGTCAGTGTTGTGTTCTTGGAGTAATTTTAGGTAGAACCGCCAATCCTGGAAACGTTTACCACTGTTCAACTCAATTCAATTCAATTTTATTTATATAGCGCTTTTAACAATGGTCATTGTCTCAAAGCAGCTTCACAAAAATTAAAGAAAATTTACAAAAAATTTTAAAAATTTTAAAAATTTTAGAACAGAAAATAATTGGAAGTGTGTATGTGTGAGAAAAATGATTCATTCCAAGTTCCAAGTTTTTTCCATTAAGTTTCTTTCCCTTAATAAAGGACATCATGATTTACAGACTGCATTTTGTAATATTCCAATTGTGTAATATTAAAATTAGTTTGATGATCTAAATCAATTAAGAGTGACAAACATGTAAACAATTAAGAAGGGGCACTTTACTGTACATGTATGTAACACCTGTTGTTCAAATCACAGGTTTTCTCTAATGTAGTAGTTGCAGTATGCTATCATTTCTATAGCAACAACTCATGCATTCACAAGGACTGGCATGTTTAACACTACCATACCCTAAACCTTGATTAAAGAAATCATGTCAATTGACATTAAAATTGACATGATGAAAATGTCTGTTAGTAGTTTTTTGCCCCCTACATTTATAGGAGTCTCCAGTAAATGTAGGGGGGCAAAAAATCGGACTCTAAAGTAAAATTTCAGCTGCGGGAACGTATTCAGTTTAGTAGAGTTTTCTCTTTTCTCATTATAGGTATCATGGCTGGCTCTAACCGCTCTGGTGACCTGCAGGACGCCCAGAAATCCATCCCCATTGGCACCATCCTGGCCATCACCACCACCTCCATCATATGTATCCTTCACTAGCCTAAGATCCTGCATTTGTAGAACTGAAAAGTGTGTGTGTGTTTTGAAATGGCTGTTAAATCTGCTTTTGTGATGGTATTTTGGGTGTCAGATTTGTTCTCCTGACCTCTGACCCTGTCAGACATGTCCTCTGTAATTCTGTTTGGAGCCTGTGTAGAGGGTGTGGTGCTGAGAGACAAGTGAGGAACTTATTACTGCATACCATACAATATTATATAATGTATATACACTGTTCACTTTTTCTAACCTTTTTCATAATAGAGACTTTTTCTAGAATCAGTTGGATGTATATCAGGTTCAGGCTCATCTTGTAATTATGCTACGCACAGGTTTGGTGAGGGTGTCAGTGGAAACCTGGTCATTGGTACACTGGCATGGCCCTCTCCTTGGGTCATCGTATTTGGTTCGTTCTTCTCCACATGTGGGGCGGGGCTTCAGAGTTTGACAGGAGCGCCTCGTCTCTTACAGGCCATTGCTCGAGACGGGATTATCCCCTTCCTCAGAGTGAGTGTCAGAAACATGAACATACAATGAAAAAGTGTTTCTTTTACATAGAATCTTACTTACTGGTCCTCTCTTTCTCTCTCTCTCTCTCCCTCTCTCTCTCACGCTGTTTGTCAGGTGTTCGGTCATGGCAAGGCCAACGGTGAGCCCACATGGGCTCTACTTCTCACAGCCACCATATGTGAGATTGGTATCCTTATTGCCTCCCTGGATGCTGTCGCTCCTATCCTGTCTATGTACGTAATGCTAATACCTTTAATTACCTCATTATGCATAACCATTTCATCTGACCCTAATGACCTTGACCATGACACTTTTCATCTGATTAGAATAATTGTCGTACATTTCGCATTATTTAATATTCACTTTCACTTTTATTTGGTAAGTACAGACTACGTACTCAAATACACGATATAAAGAGTGATTTTATTGTGCTATAAAATCTTTGGACTGGAGCGCAGAGTTGATTATTCCTCTACTGCCAAAGGAAACCCAGTTACATTGATATGTATGCTGTATTGTGCGCATCTTTCCAAGGTCAAACATGTTGTTTTTGTTCTTGGAAGAAGCATAAAGGAATCCATTTATAGACCTTTTTAAGGTTAATCACAGAATGAGCATGGAAGTTTTGGGATGAGATAAGAGGGCACTGACTGATAAGCTTTTCATCTGATGCATCATTTATCCAGCCAGACAATAACACGTCTAGGACAAACTTTCTTTTAAGTTTTTGCATCTGATGCATTTGGGATTTTTAGGCACAAACTTCAAATACCTCATTTCAGTGGGGAATACATGATTACGAGGACTCAGTTATCTCTGTTCCAAGTCAGAAAGGTGGATTAATGGTTAGCACTGTTGCCTCACACCAGCACCAACCCCCTTTCCCACCAAAGTGAACCAAATGCTACTTCATGTCTGGTGCTAGTGCCAGTTCAGAGCTGGGTCCTAAACGCCGGATTCGTTTTCCCATGGACTAGAGAATCACTTCATCCTACATGGCTTTGCGAGCTGTTCTATCTTCATTGCTAGAACGCATTTGTGCTACCCATCGCATAGTCCATTAAAAAAAAGGCTGACACAAACTTTCAGTTGGTCGCAATAATCCCGCCGCAGCCCCTGACATAAGCAGTTCTTTGTTCTGGCCTAGCACAGAGTTGAGGCTGCCGTAGAACCATTTTATCTATCTGAGGGCTGGAGCTTTGGCTGTCTGAAAACAAAGAACTGGTTGGAAATTGAGCACCGGTTCCGAACTAGCTCCAGGTCCGCCTTGGTGGAAAAGGGGTAACAGTTCCAGGGCTGGGGTTTAAATCTCACCTCCATTATGTGTGTGTGTGTGTGTGTGTGTGTGTGTGCGTGTGTGTGTGTGTGTGTGTGTGTGTGGAGTATTTATGTTATATAGGTTTCCTCTGGGTACTCTAGTTTCCTCCTGCAGTCCAACTACATTCAGTGTACGCTTTGCCCATAGTTACCTTTTTCCAATTTGCTCTTAGTATATGATTGAGTGGCATGTTCTCCCCGTGCTTGGTGGGTTTCCTCCGGGTACTCCGGTTTCCTCCCACAGTCCAAAGATATGCAGATTAGGCTAATTGGTGTTCCCAAATTGACCATAGTGTGTGAATGAGTGTTTGTGTGTGTGTGTGTGTGTGTGTGCTCTGCGATGGATTGGCACGCTGTCCAGGGTGTACCCTGCCTCGTGCCCTGAGTCTCCTGGGATAGGCTCCAGGTCCCCGCGACCCTAAATACAGGATAAAGCGGTATAGAAAATGAATGAATGAATGAATATATGATTGAGTGTGTGAGGTCGTGTGCTTGTGCCTTAAGTGGGTTGGCACTGCGTCCATGTCGCCTATCTTCTGCCTGGGACAGGCTTCAGGCCCCTGTGACCCTACACAGGATAGGTGGTATAGACAATGGATGGATCTAATGGAGGAATGGACATCTCAGTTCATTTTTTCATTATCGCTGTGTCTATGTCCTATAATCTCATGTTGTTCCTTTTGCACAGGTTTTTCCTCATGTGCTACATGTTCGTGAACTTGGCCTGTGCGCTGCAGACTCTCCTCAGAACACCAAACTGGAGGCCCCGCTTCAAATTCTATCACTGGTTGGTTTCAAGTCATACAAAGAGATAGCAGTAAAAAAATCTATATAATACGGCTAAAGAAAATGGCGTGAACAGCCTGCGCATAATAATAGTGTGATTTGTATCTTATTTTTTATATAAACTCAATAGCCATACTTTATGGTTTCTCAAAGTGGGCACTGAGGAGACACAAGGGCTCAGTGTGTGTGTGTGTATGTGTGTGTGTGTATGTGTGTGTGATTCTAATAAATGAAGGCATGAGTGAATTAATGAAAGACTTTTGACACCATTTGTCAGTGCTAATGCTTCATAAATACAATGAATTGGAGTAATCGTTTAAATGTGAGCTGTATATCATTACTGGGTTTAACAGTTTAACAGTTTTTCCCCAAATGTGCTGTTATAACATATCACTGAGCGAATGAAGACAATTAAAATGATCTATGACAGTCACATTCATAAAGTTTTACACTCAGCGATGTAATCTAACTTTATTTATTTATTTATTTATTGTTATTAAGGCTATAGGCCACTGTGCCAGGAATAAAACACTAAGGGGGTAAAACAGGGTGGTGCAAAATCACCAGACATGAAATGGAGTTACTGTTATTATGCCAAAGTTTATAAAATTCCCTATAACGGCACACCCTGAACCATGAGTTTTGTCCGTATAATCAATTTGTCAAAAATTATAATTTGTTGCACTACAGTGATATGAGTTATTTCTATCTATTTATAGTTACATGTAAAGTTGTGCAATGTCCATCAAACAAGTATAAACCTTGATCACAAATATTCTTACGAATGACAAGTTCATATATACGAATCTTCATGTTCCTCCATGCGTCTGCAGTTCGTTGACATTTGAGGCGGGGGTCATAGTTTTCTACAGCCTCCTTAAGGCTGCCGTTTAGTTCTTAAGAACAAATTAAGGCATTCTTGAGAAAAAAGTTGACTTTTCTATTGTACGGTGGCTGTAGAGTTCTTACATTCACCTTAAGGTTGAAGCAGGACCTTCGTACAGCCTACATAAGACAATCTTATGAAATTTGTTGTCTTAAAGTACGGCACTTGTACAGTATGTGCAACTTTTGGCAATTTCAAGTAGTTGGTAGGAACATATGCTTAATGTGTTCTTGCGGCAGACCTACAGCCACCGGAAGGATATGGGCTTGTGGAAATGTCTTCTGGATCTAAATAATCCACGAACATTGTACATTGTTGTTAAGTTGGCAGTACGAAGAGTGAATTGCGTGCCACGTTCTGGGAAAAAACCTTGGGCAAGACCATCAACCTGGCCAGGAAATGGTTCGGACAGTGTTAGCAGTCGTTCGTATGAGTATTTGCGACCGGTACTTTAGGAATTTAATAAATATAAATATTTATATCCTGTAAGAGCAACTATAAAGAGTCATTGCAACAGCAAGCCTTTTATCTCTCTCTCTCTCTCAGTGGTAATAAGACATTAAAAGCCAGTTTGTTAAGCTACTGAGAAAAGCCTTAAAGTCCGGAAACTTTCCTGTAGCAGAAATCCTACAAACTGTTACAAAGTTCTGACACTGGAGACCGTGTGTGTGTGTGTGTGTGTGTGTGTGTGTGTGTGTGTGCGTGCTCTGGGATGAATTGGCACCTTGTCCAGGGTGTACCGTGCCCCGAGTCCCCTGGGATAGGCTCAGCGAGATGGAGAATGAGTGAAAGAGAGAGAGAGAGAAAGAAAGAGTGAATTACAACAGCATTATTGTCAGGAATTATGTTACAGAAATCTAATCAACAAATTTGACCAATCAAATTCGAGAATTTAGCTCGAGGTTGTACACATTTGGCCAAAGCTCAGCAATGTTTTGTGATTTTCCAATCAAGGCCTTTACTCTACTGTATCTCCTTCTATCCAGGGCTCTGTCCTTCCTGGGTATGAGTTTATGCCTCTCGCTGATGTTCATCTGCTCCTGGTACTATGCCATCGTGGCCATGGTCATTGCTGGCTGCATCTACAAGTACATCGAGTTCTGCGGGTAAGCGACTGTTAAAACCTCTGGGAATACAAGCAGACACGTAGCCTGAAGCATCGTCACACACCAGATAAGCCTCTTACTTGGCAAAATGCTATTATTAGCCCCTCTTTTGGACCAGGTTGGCAGTTTTGCTTCTGTCTTTGTTTTAAAAGCCGCTGGATCAATATGCTGCACTGTTATTTAATGCAATTTACTGTGGTGTAAAATCACTGCAGCGTATACAGCATGCACTGCCATTAAGACACTGGATAAGGACAAAGGAATTAGGGGTGTCCTAGTCGGTGTCGAAGTGCTACTAATGAAGCCACCTTGACTCCTGAGGGCTTTTTGTCGTTCTCAGGGCAGAGAAGGAGTGGGGTGACGGGATACGAGGAATCTCTCTCAGCGCTGCCCGTTTCGCTCTGATGAGACTGGAGGAGGGACCGCCGCACACCAAAAACTGGAGGTTAATAGCACAACTTAGCTTAGTAATAGCCAATGTACTCATTCACTCATTCAGCTATGCCTTAGGTTCACGAGATATGCACCTACTGTAGACCTCATTTGCAAGTGGTGCTCTCAGAATTTGATTTATGACATCTCTCTTAAATTAGATCTTTAGATTTTGTCCCTTTAAGTCTGTTTTTGGTTTATGTATTTTTTTTTCCACTTCTGTCTGTCTCAGGCCTCAGATCTTAGTGCTGGCTGGTTTGGATGGCGAGCAGAATGTGGAGCAGCCACGCCTCCTCTCACTGACCAATCAACTGAAAGCAGGCAAAGGCTTGACCATTGTGGGTGCTTGTGTCGAGGGCTCGTACCTCAACAACCACACAGAATCACAGAAAGCAGAACAGGTCAGCTTTTAAATGCATACACACACACACAGACACATCCATGAGTACACAGTAATTTAAGAAAACATCACTCAAGTGTCTCTGCTTGTGGCTCTCAGTCGCTGAGGAAGCTGATGGAGACAGAGAGGGTGAAGGGCTTCAGTCAGGTGGTGGTCTCATCCAACCTACGTGATGCCACATCTCATCTGATTCAAGCGGGAGGACTGGGCGGTTTACGCCATAACACTGTGGTCGTCAACTTCCCGAAGAACTGGAAGCAACACGAGGACAACCGGCATCTTAGGAATTTCATTGGTACGACACCGAGCCACTTTTTATTATTCAAATTTTATAATGTGTTATCTGACAAAATCAAATGACGGACAAACGCATTGGTGTGTTGGGTTTTTCCTCCGTTTTAGAGGTCGTGAGGGAAACCACAGCGGCTCACTTGGCTCTTCTGGTGCCGAAGAACATTGCTGCATATCCATCCAACGGCGAGCGCTTCACTGAGGGCCACATCGACGTCTGGTGGATTGTTCATGATGGAGGAATGCTTATGCTCTTGCCTTTCTTGCTGCGACAGCACAAGGTACTCATGCAGCCTGCCACATGACGTCACTTTACCACATGACGTCTGTGCAACTCCTTGTTATTAGATCATTTCAAAGTCCAGATATTAAAAAAAACATTTTGCTTATGAAATTAATTTAGAATGATGGTGTTATTTCTGATTTTCATTTGTAGAAGCATTTCTCATCAGTACAGTGAGGCATTTCTGAATAAGAATTTTTGCTTAATGATAGCTGGGATAAAGGGAGAGTATGGTACAACATGACATGAGATTGTTTATTGTTTTATGTTATTTTCTTTTCCTGCCCAAATGTATATGAGGATGTAAAAAAAATTGTGTGCAGAGTCCTGTTCATAAACTAACAAGGTCACTGTATAAATAAACATCTAGCGATTAATAAAAAGGGTCATGTTTAATAAAAACCTACTGTAGGGTCATGCTGCTGCAGGAAACATACGATACAGTGCAAATGTCTCGAGTGACCCCTCACTTCTTTATATACAGTGGCTTGCAAAAGTATTCGGCCCCCTTGAACTTTTCCACATTTTGTCACATTACAGCCACAAACATGAATCAATTTTATTGGAATTCCACGTGAAAGACCAATACAAAGTGGTGTACATGTGAGAAGTGGAACGAAAATCATACATGATTCCAAACATTTTTTACAAATAAATAACTGCAAAGTGGGGTGTGCGTAATTATTCAGCCCCCTGAGTCAATACTTTGTAGAACCACCTTTTGCTGCAATTACAGCTGCCAGTCTTTTAGGGTATGTCTCTACCAGCTTTGCACATCTAGAGACTGAAATCCTTGCCCATTCTTCTTTGCAAAACAGCTCCAGCTCAGTCAGATTAGATGGACAGCATTTGTGAACAGCAGTTTTCTTCCAAGATTGCCCTGTATTTGGCTCCATACATCTTCCCATCAACTCTGACCAGCTTCCCTGTCCCTGCGAAGAGAAGCACCACCAGAGCATGATGCTGCCACCACCATATTTGACAGTGGGGATGGTGTGTTCAGAGTGATGTGCAGTGTTAGTTTTCCGCTACACATAGCATTTTGCATTTTGGCCAAAAAGTTCCATTTTGGTCTCATCTGACCAGAGCACCTTCTTCCACATGTTTGCTGTGCAAACGGGACTTCTTATTGTTTTCTGTTAACAATGGCTTTCTTCTTGCCACTCTTCCATAAAGGCCAACTTTGTGCAGTGCACGACTAATAGTTGTCCTATGGACAGATTCCCCCACCTGAGCTGTAGATCTCTGCAGCTCGTCCAGAGTCACCATGGGCCTCTCGGCTGCATTTCTGATCAGCGCTCTCCTTATTCGGCCTGTGAGTTTAGGTGGACGGCCTTGTCTTGGTAGGTTTACAGTTGTGCCATACTCCTTCCATTTCTGAATGATCGCTTGAACAGTGGCTCCGTGGGATGTTCAAGGCTTTGGAAATCTTTTTGTAGCCTAAACCTGCTTTAAATTTCTCAATAACTTTATCCCTGACCTGTCTTGTGTGTTCTTTGGACTTCATGTTGTTGTTGTCTCCCAATATTCTCTTAGACAACCTTTGAGGCCGTCGCAGAGCAGCTGTATTTGTACTGACATTAGATTACACACAGGTGCACTCGATTTAGTCATTAGCACTCATCAGGCAATGTCTATGGGCAACTGACTGCAGTCAGACCAAAGGGGGCTGAATAATTACGCACACCCCACTTTGCAGTTATTTATTTGTAAAAAATGTTTGGAATCATGTATGATTTTCGTTCCACTTCTCACGTGTACACCACTTTGTATTGGTCTTTCACGTGGAACTCCAATAAAATTGATTCATGTTTGTGGCTGTAATGTGACAAAAAGTGGAAAAGTTCAAGGGGGCCGAATACTTTGCAAGCCACTGTAAGTTAAATAATCAATGTCTGTCTGTCTGTCTAGCCAGAATATGCCTGACAAGGTTTTGCATCATGCAAAACTGGCAGGGCAGAATATGTACTTTTGAAAAAGTCTTGTTTGTACAAAAGTACTTCAGGCAATGTTTTGCCTGAAGTTTAACCAGTGCCATACAGTAAATTAAATCAACATGTTGAGTAAAAGTGATTTTACGAACAGATCTGTTCCGATTTATTAGTCTTATTTTAAAATAAGATACTAATAAGCTTCTTGCTTAATGTAAACAAACATATGCACCAATCAATATTAATTTGAAAATCTAAACTGGATATTTTTACTTAATAACTGAAAAACTGAAATAACAGCACTGAACTTGTATAAGTGACTTTTAACATTTTAAGACAAATCTCTGTCTGATCAACTTTTTCAATTTCTCATCTGTGATTCACTCTTCAATAACCAAACAGAGAGTATAATTGGCTGATGACATAAGAAGTACAAAAGAAGTACATCATTTTATTTCTTAGACAGAGAGTTCTGCTGTACAGAACGACAGACAGACATGTACGTGGGCTTCAACCTAAAATGATAATATATATTAAAACTGATCAGCTTATTGTTAGCTTCAAACTTATTTTAAACCTTTAACTTTCTACAGACTTTTTCCCCATTAAAAATGGATACTTCAGCCAGTGTTGAATAAATTATAGAAATTGGAGCAAATGTTTTACTGTGACAGGCTGCAAAGTGTTTAAAGATCCAATTCAAATCTTAGTTGATATTAGTAACAACTTCAGCAGCAGCCTCATTTCCCCTCTCGTCTGTTCCAACCACTCAGCATTCAGCATCACCACTATACTATAATCACCGGCCTGATCATCTGTCATCATCTGCACCTGGTTCTCACTGGTTCATGCCTTAAGCTAGATGCTTTTTTATGTTTGAATGATTCATAGCACACTGTGCGGCTTAACAAACAAAAAACCTTTCTCTGAATCTGCTCAGGTACAGGGTCTGGACTGAAAATGACAGTCAAAAACCTGAGAAAAACAAGAGCAAAAAAGATCTTACAGGAAGCCTGGAGAAACATAGTTCAATATTCCTCATTAAAAATACACCAAAAAAAGTCTTGTTTGGCTCTTTGGAAGCAAAATATGCAGAAATGAGGGGTGACTCAATATTTGTGAACAGTATTGCATGTATTAAAGTTCATAACAGCCTTAAACAATCATTTTCTTTTTTATCTAATTAATAAAATAAAACTGTTATTGTAAAAAAAAAAAGAAGTTCCTGAGAAGCTGAATCGTGAAGATTTTTTTAATTCTCTGTAAAGTTGAATTTTTAATCTGTCACAGCTGCTGTTTTACTGTTTTAGACAATTAATCAACTACTTCTGACCAATCAGAATTGAGAATTCACCAGCGCTGAGGTTTAATGGTCCTTAATGGTGTGTGTGTGTGTGTGTGTGTGTGTGTGTGTGTGTGTGTGTGTGTGTGTGTGTGTGTGTGTGTGTTTAGGTTTGGAGAAAGTGCAAAATGCGCATCTTTACCGTGGCTCAAATAGATGATAACAGCATTCAGATGAAGAAGGACCTGATGACTTTCCTCTATCACCTGCGACTCGATGCTGAGGTGGAGGTGGTGGAGATGGTGAGTTCTCCATCTCTGCACATCTTCACAACTCAACCACATAGAGATACAAACTGACCTCTTCTCCCTCTGTGCCCAAAGCATGAGAGTGACATCTCAGCCTACACCTACGAGAAGACACTGGTAATGGAACAGAGGTCTCAGATCCTCAAAGAAATGCACCTTACCAAGAACGAGTGGGAGAGAGAGGTGCGGTGTTAAATATCAAACAGATCAAATATCAAGTACTTGGTTAGTTTCTAAACAGCTGGGAGGATGTATGATAATCCATGAAGAATGAAAAGCTTGTCATTCTGTAATATAGAGATGTATGTAATGTAATACTTTGACAGGAGCAGGAAATATAATGGAATATAACAGAGAAAAAATATAGAAGAGATGAGATAAGAACAATGGGGGGAAAACAAAGAATAGATAAAAAAAAAACAGAATCATAAAGGATAAAATAAAAACATATAATGGAATCATATATTGCATTATTAAGACTTATTTTATATTAGAACATAATTGTTGTGTAATTTTTGTTGTCCAAAAGCAGCTTTATGGCATCTGTGCCCTTTTATTAGCACATATGAGTATAATGTAGTTCTGCTTCTTGTAAAACAAAAAGTAAATGTTTCAAATCTTAAAGTTCAATTGTAAAACGTAAATCTTTCCACTAACGCACATTTTTCCACTTCAGATTCAGAGTATCACAGACGTGTCCCGCGGCTCCATCCGCCGGAAGAACCCATCTAACCTGCATCCCCCGAAGAACATTAGTGAGGAGCCTGCAGGGGGCAGTACTGAGGAGAAACCAGAGGAGGAGGTAGCTCTGTTTATTAGTACTTGTTCACACGGGCGTTAAAATCGAGCATTTTTCGGCCGTTCGTAGTGTCCGGTGAGCTCGGATGAAGTGCCGAGGGTTTTCTACACATAGGAGTCAGTGAGAGAGTTCACACGGGCTTTGGTGACGCGCGTTTGTCCGGCTGCGCGTTTATACGGCGTTCAAATCCCAACGAACGCAAGGAAAACACTTCTAGTTCGTTTTCTCCGCGTCCATTTTACACTTTAGAGGACCGGATATATCCCATCATCCTACATGCTATACAGAGGGAAATGCGGAAAAAAGGCAAAAATAAAATGCTTAAAAAATAAAACTTGCGCGGAAATGTTCGCATTTCTTCATAAACCACAAAAAACTTCCTTTAATCCGACGTTGTGCAGTCAGAGGGTGAACCCAGGAGCAGCGGCGATTTTTTTTTCTCCCTACGTCGCCGTATAATTTTTTTCAATATTTTTTATATAGAATATAATAATTTAATTAGAATTTTTAAAACAAGAAGATTAATGTCTAATATAGCAAAATGATCCATATTTAAAGGAGGCACCTCAAATAAAACGACAAGGGCTTTCATATATCCACTTCCCGACACACTGCCCCCCACAGGTTAACACACAAACTACAATTTGGGCTGCAGGTTGGCGTTAGACAGAGACAAAGGAACGCCTGTGTAGAAGTCAACCGAGTGGCACTACAAAACGCAACATCAATGTACAGGACGTTCAGAGCTCGTTCGTTTATCCAAAAATTTAACGCCCGTGTGAACAAGACCTTAAACTGCTTTTTCCACCAAGTTAGCGCTCATAGCACTGGTTCTGAAACTGCATCTATCTAAACTCTGGAAGCCAGCACTGATGATAACTATTCAAATAACTACCATTAATATAACATTTTGATGAACATTTTGATATGTTTTGTATGTCAGTAGGAAAATTGAGTAAAATCGGCATTGCAATGATGAATACATGGTATACAAACTTTTGGTATAGAAACCATTTTACTTGCAGTTATAACAAATAGAAATATTTAACAGCACTTCTATTAAACAGCTACAAACTCAGAATTAATAGATGCAGCTGATTTCTTTCCCGCCCAGACCATACAGTAGACTCTATCCAGTTACAAATGCTTGAGAAGGCATACAGTATGTACTGTAATGCACATGAAGGAGGTGGGTTGTATTCTTGATCATTGAGATGATTACGTACGTGTTTTTTACGTGTGTATCTATGTGTATAAATATTAGTTTTATCTCTATGATGAAATACATGATAATATAATCAACCATAATGTTTCTACAACAACAATATGGAGTAGCTAATAAGTAGCAGAATTTTCACCTTTGTGACCATGCTTCATTTTTTATTTTTTTTAAATCTGGATTTTATTTTCCTGCACCGAACCCTTCCTCGCTTGTTGTTCCCCTCTCTCAGTCTGTCAGTGTCTCCCATTCCCAACAGGTACAGCTCATCCAAGGTAAGAATACCACTCCCACCCCAACAAGCCCCGTCTCCCTGACCCCTACGGACAAAGGGGCCATGAGCCCCAGTGAGGAGGTGCAAATGACCTGGAGCGACGACTTAGACAAGTCCAAGAATCCATCCGTGGCTAATCCAGAGACTAATAAAGACATGTTTAACATTAAACCGTGAGTTGCTCTCTCACCCCAAAATGATTTTGGTAAATATCTCCCTTAAAGCATGAAATGACGCAGGGATTTTCTGATGCACTTTAGGATGAGAATGAATTATTGTTATGTATTGCGCAGCCATCTTGAACACCAGAAAAATGCCTGACAATCTGTCCATAACAAATCAGGGGAAAGATGGCTGGAATGTTTTATGTAAATCTGATATTATAAAATATACAAGTGTTTGTGAATTTTTGTATGTTATTTTAGCATTGTTTATTAAAAATCATGTAATGAGCTCTAAACACAATGTTGTTCTCTTTTGGTCATGCTTCAGGGAATGGGAAAACCTGTGAGTACCCTTTCAATTTAACATTACACACCCCTTTTCTATATGCTATGTGAGATTCAGCATTACAGGGATGAGAACTGTAATAATCGGCCAGGGTTAGCTCAGTGGTTAAGGCATTGGACTATGGTTCAGAAGATCCCAGGTTCAAACCCCACAACCACCAAGTTACCACTGTTGGGCCCTTGAGCAAGTCCCTTAACCCTCAACTGCTCAGATGTATAATGAGATAAAAATGTAAGTCGCTCTGGATAAGAGCGTCTGCTAAATGCCTAAATGTAATAAATAGTAACATTTATTACAGGAGCTGTCTGCTTTCATGGCACTTCCGAAGACTTTTATGGTTAACATACAGTACTGTGCAAGTACTGACTTGAGCCACTGATCAGTTCCAAAGAGCCAAACTTTCTTGTATTTTTATTATGTAGTCTTGAGAACGACTTTTTTGGCACTCATTTTCAGTCCAGTCCCTGTATCTGATCAATTTCAGAGAAACCCCGGGACCTATCAATCATTCATGCATCTAACTTAAGGCATGAGAAACAGATGCAGATGATGACAGATGATCAGGCCGGTGATTAGTGTACTGGTGATGATTGGAGCAGACAAGCGAAGAAATGAGGTTGCTGCTGATGTTGTTAAACAATTAATAAAAGTGAAAGGATAAAGTATTTTTTTTACTGAACAACCAATACATAAACAACTGATATTTAAATTAGATCTTTGGACACTTTGCATCCTGTTGTAGTAAAACATCTGTTCCAATTATTTAACTAATTAATTTATATTTATTTGAAGGGGGGGCTAGAACATTTGCACAGCATTGTATAAGAAAAAAAATAACTCAATCAGACATAATTCCTTTCAAGCAATCTGGCATGATTCTTAGTAAAAATATAATAAGCATGCTTTGGATATCTTTTTGGACATTCAGTTTTATTTTTCTTCTGTGTCTATTTCGACCTTTAAAGGTCCCATACATTGTTATTTCTTTCACAAGTAAACACAGATCTTATGGTCCCTTGAAGTGTGTTTGTTAATGATCCAGCTGAAACATACCTAATCATTTTTTTTTACCTGTTCTAGTAATGTTTTAGTTTCTACAGTATGTACTGAGAGCTGAGCAACAAGCTGGGGGAGGGACTCTTCTTATATGAGGTCATAATGGGGGACAAAATCTAACTTGCTTGTTTAAACCCTGGCCAATACTTTAAAAACATTTAAATATAACAAAATGTTTTTTCTCCTCACAAATTTCTTTGTTTTTATTTGTTTGTTTTTACATGTATACTGACTCATTTCAATATCTAGAAGTGACTTAAAGTAGATTATGCGATACGTTCCCCTTTTAGAGCTCACAATTTCATATCAGCATTCTTGCACATATTCTCTCATATTTTATATTAATATACTTTGTTTTTCTCTGAGTCATTTCTGTTGAAGCATGGGTCATCTCCCACAAGTACTGTTTAATATATATTTTTTTGACTTTATGTTCTACACCAGTGGTTCCCAAACTGGGGGTCGCGAACCCTCTGGGGGTCGCGGAATAACTTCAAGGGGTCGCGATAGGGATTTAAAAAAAAAATTTTGTGATTATAATACACACTTTTCAGTATTACAAGTAAATGCTATAAATAAATATTTTCTGATTTGTAAAGATATTACTGATTGAGTGTGAGTGTTTAAATTGAGTGTTAAAAAAAAATTGCGACTCATAGGTATGACATCACTGTGCAGCGACTGGCTCACTAGTTATTGCTACAGCGCACAACTGCACGTGAAAACCGCAACTGCCTAAAATCTAAAAATGTTAAGGAAATTGTTTGTCTGAGTCATCGGAACCATGTACATCGACCAAGCAAAAGAGCAAGACCCCGTCAGACCAAAGTAGGAAACGTCGGAAATATGAGGAAGAATTCATAAAGTGCAGTATCAGTATTCAGTAAGTTGCGGTAGCAACAGAATACACGAGTTGTCCCGTGCAGCAGTGGATGTACTGCTTCAATGTGGATCTACATATTTGTGTGAGCAGTATTTTTCCGCTGTTACATATATAAAAATGAAATACATCTCATGTTATGATGTCGGAGATGATATGCGGGTAGCTGTATCCACCATCAGGCCACGAATGAAGCTTTTGTGCTGCCAAAAACAAGTACAGCCTTCCCATTGAAAGGTAAGCCGAAATTATTTTGATGTATAGTAAATGTAGTCAAAATACTGTGAACAGCTTATGTTTATTGCTTGTTTTTGATAGTGGGGGTCGCGAAATCTTGTCGATCTTCAATTAGGGGTCGCGGGCTTGAAAGTTTGGGAACCACTGTTCTACACGATTGATGATTTGCAATTAAGACTACATGTCTTTTGTGTTACTATATTTGCTACTAGATGTTTCAAATTTCTTTTGGTATCAATAAGTGGTCTGTCTATCTATCTATCTATCTATCTATCTATCTATCTATTTATCTATCTATCTCCCCATCATGTCATTTTTTTGCAGGAACCAGTTCAACGTGAGGCGTATGCACCATGCGCAAAAGCTCAATGAAGTTATTGTGAGAAAATCGCAAGACGCAAAGCTAGTCCTGCTGAACATGCCTGGGCCTCCCAAAAACCGCAAAGGAGAAGAGAACTGTATCCTTCCTCTTATGTTTCCTTCTCTTATGGTTATTACGAAAACTCTGTTGAAAGTCAAGTGCGTTTTTAATTAATGAAATGTCCTTTTTGTTTCAACCTGTACACAAAACTGCATGAAGTGCAACTACACAAGTGGGTGGGTGCGCAGTGCAGCAACATTATGACAGTGCTGTGAAAGAAAGAAGAAAAGATTTAACGAGGTTCCTTTTTCTAACTTTAGCATCAGGGTATAACATGAGTTTTTAAATCCAGTTACGGTAAAATCCCAATGCACTGAGGACACTACTCATGTGGTTTACGGAGAGATCACTTTTCCTGAGCGGATTACAGATGTCCTCTGGTGACATTATATAATCCACATATTAAATATCTCTCTATTAAAAAGCAACTTAAACAGTTACAAGTTACACAAGTTACACAGTTCAAGCACTTTGACTCAGTGGAAAGACATGGTTAGAATATTTTTGTCTTATGCTGAAAGATATAATCTTTGATATAGGCCTTCAACAGACATGGAATTCCTTGAGGTCCTGACTGAGGGTCTCAACCGAGTTCTCCTGGTGCGTGGAGGTGGACGTGAGGTCATCACCATCTACTCTTAATGGACAAACACATCCTCTCTCTGAAGTCTTTCTCATGCCATGTTACTCGTTCATAGACTGAACATCCTAGCATTCCCAGACTGTGCCATGAGCAATAGAGCCCCAGCACATATCAGACTACTTTGCACTACATAATCAGAGACCTCCTTAGTACACCAGCTTAACCACCACTCTAGCTCAGCATTATTCTCTCTATTCGTTCCTTTTTTTTCTCTCATCTTAACTTAACAAACTGCAAACTCTCAGAAGGTTTTGCTGGAAAGTGCATACATTGCACAGATAGGTAGTTGACTCTCCGAAGACTGATATCCCAAAGGTAGACTCAGCCAAACATCCTGATACTGACACTGTAAAGCTGAGGAAAAGCAGGTTTAATTATCAGTTTATGAAAATGTCTTCCAGTGTTTTGTCTTATGGCCTGAGAAGCACTTTGAATCAAAACTACAGAATGCGTGTGTGTGCGTGCGTGTGTGAGTGTTCGCTCGGCTTGACCGCGAGGAAAGCCGAATCTTGTAGCTGTCCATGTTCTCATGCCATGGACGTGTCTGAATATAAAAACATGATGATGGTGAGATGCATATGTGTGTATGTGCGTGTAACGAGTATTCGCTTTTCATTTATTGAACCTAAAAAAAAAAACAGGGCTGTTAGCTTCTTGGAAACTTGATACAGTAAATAAGACCATGAAGGCAGTTTTATATTTTTAACAAACAAATCTCGAAAATTGTCCGTTTTTAGTTGAGTATTTATGAGAGTTTGAGATGATATGTGAACGATACTGATACGCATCAGCATAACACACAGAGATGTGTACACATTGTAGTATATATATATTATACATATTACTGCTAAAAAAGAAAGTACTATGTGAAAGCTTTATCGATGAAAATTATATACAGCATACAGTATTTAAAAAAAATATTTTAAAGGAATACAAAATGTTCGACTATATGTATATTGTGAATATTTATCTACACAAAAAATATGACATCATCAGCAATTTTGAATGACCTACCATGATGATCACCAGCTTCTGCCAAACACTGAAATGTGCAATGTGTGCCATATGGACAAAAATAAATATATAAATAAAATCATTTAAAAAAAAAACTAAATAAATACATTTAAATAGGACCTTTCTCTTTAAATGTGAGAAACAACACTGATTATATTCCTATAATAAGCTAACAAGGCTCTTTCCCTGGCCTTCATCCATTTTGTAATGTTTAAATAATGCACCAAACATATGCTCATGAAAACTTAATCACACTGTACAGTGACACTCTCTATTTTTAAAAGCATTATGTTATATTAGACAAATATCCTATATGTAAGACCGACAGATATTCTAAAGCATTGTTCTATGTTTGCTTAGAGTAGAAGTAGATTATATAATATATATACAGTATATATATCCAAAATCCTCAGATTTTTGTTTTTGTAAAATTACAAAAGAGAAAATGTTTACCTAGTAGACTAGTTTAAAAAAATTATAATTATCATCAAGATTCTACTGTCTTGTATAATTGTGGCGGTGAAGGACAAACTAGAACCAGATTGCACTGAAGATTCTGCTTTTCTCAATCACACAAACTGCAGGCTACATAAATGAACCAGGAAGCTGGTTAACATTAAGTGCGCTGTCATGACTGTGCTTTTTCACGTAAGCTCACTTTTGTCTAGTGTACTAATTAAAGAAATTTATTAATAGTGTGAGTAAGTCTCACTTATCAGCCCTTACTGAAAAATCACACACATTTCACAGGTGATCAAATTTTTCCTTCACGTACAATTAAGTGAGTAATATGCGATCATCTTAATTTTACTCAGAAATTTACTCAGGTAAATCAGTGTGACGTATGACGTAAATAATAATGTGATTTTACTTCACATGCTAGAAATATTAAAATTAATCAGTCAAGAGAGAAAATGATAAATTTATATTAAAAATTTTATGGATTGTGGGAAAAACTCCTCAAAATAAATGATCTTTTTGGGGGAAAAAATCTGAATTAAACTACTGTAAATACATTTGGGGAAACATCAGCTGTGAAAATATTTTTAGGAAATCTTTGAAGGGAAAGCACATTTCAATATAAACTTTTTGTGAAATCTAGAAAAATACACATACAGAACATATTAGACATACAAAATGTGGAAAAATATCATATGTTATTTCTGGTAAATAACATCATGTGCAAATGATTTACTCATAAAGAAATAAAGTTTGAAAATAAATGAATTTTGAAACAAATAT
Source organism: Channallabes apus (assembly GCA_030522415.1). Classification (NCBI taxonomy): domain Eukaryota; kingdom Metazoa; phylum Chordata; class Actinopteri; order Siluriformes; family Clariidae; genus Channallabes; species Channallabes apus. The sequence goes on from CM060111.1 coordinate 36,662,117, forward strand.
GTAAAATTACTTAATTATGAAAAACCAATTGCAAATAATAAAATTCTTGTGCTGGAAAATAATCACACATGAAAAAAAAATTGTGTGTCAGGGGAATGTAGAATGAGTTTAATTGTAAAGAAAAAAATTAACATAGACCAACCATGTAAGAAAATTCAACGTGATTACCCTGTGAAAAAATTTATCATGAAAAAATAATGGTATTAAGGAAAAAAAATTATCAATGTCTTATGAAAAACGTAAACATATAAGAGACTCACCATGTACAAAAAGTCAAAAGTCAATGAAAACAAATTAATCATGAAAAATCAAATCCTAAAAATTAATATGAAAATTACTTAAACGGGGGATAATCAAATCTGAAACTATGAAAATCCTGGAAAATTAGGAAAAGCTTGAAAAAAATCAACATTGAAAATAAAAATAATGTGGGAAATTAAAATGTAAAAAATCTATTATAAAATATCATGAAAAACTTACATGTATAAAAACAAAGTTATTGAATTCTTGTGAGTAGAAAAAATCACATTTTAAATTCTATTGTCTGAAAAATTTATCATAAAACAATTATTCATGAATCATGAAAAACATACATGTAAAATAGACTTGCTACATAAAAAATATGAAATCAAATTAATACTTGTGGAAAAAATGCATGTGATAATAAAAACAATTGTGTATTTACTGTGATAAGGTGCAAAGTGTTTAAAAACACAAATGTGCAAAGTGAAATTCATGTGACTTTTCTGTAAGGGTGGGAAATCTCTCGGTGTGGATATACAGGGTTTCTGGCACTTTGGTCATATTACACTTACAGGTGATTTCTTCATGAAACAGCACTAAACGTACATGTTACTAGCAGACTACCTATCATGTACAGTTGTAATACAGGAAAAACTTGGACGCCATTTCAGATCAATCTCCCTCAAGATTTTCTTTCTTTTTATGTATAAGTTAAACACTGTTGTGTAGTAGCTTGTCATTTCTATGTAAAATTTCAACAAATTCATCCTTTTTATTTGCTTGTTCTGTATTTTTTTAATAGTTTCTTACATAGCAACAAAACACCTGTTACTTCAGGTCTAAAGCCGAATCACCACTTCGAAAATAGAAATATTTTGGTAACACTTTCTATGATGCTCATAAACATAAATGATTACAACAGTTTCTTTGTAGGTTGACAATGATCCTCCTAATACTTTAATAATGCTTCGTAAGGCCCTAATAATGTATGATAAAGAATTCATATTGTAATGCCAGTGTCACTATTGGTTATAATGATATGTTCTCTCTTTAATAATAATATGAATAATTATAAAGAAACTACAACATTTATAAACACTTATTTATTTTATAAAGTTAGAAACTTTCAATAACCAAGTGTAGTTAAGTTGTAAGACACTATTAACTGTACTTTTATAATGTAATTTGGAATGACTTACCAAAGTTAGGTATAAAATATTTGGAAATCATTTCAATTCACAGTGATGTTAAGGGCTCTCTGATATCATTTCATGCTAATCTGTTATTTACTAGGATTTATACAGGGCTAGACAGAAGTCAAGATTAGTTTTGGACTAAAAAACTAAATTGTTAATATTAACCATGTCATTAATATTTTTTTCCTTTAATGAAATCCTTCATTCTGTAATGTTAGCATTGTGAGATAACAGTCAAATATTATAAGTTCTTTATTTTGGTGCCTTTTTAGAGGTGGATATTTACCCCCAATTCTTTTCCCCTTATGCTCATCTTGTGCAGTGAAGTTGCCTTTAGGAAGCAAAATATTCTAAATATATACAGAAACTTACAGCTCGAATCTCAGCTCATGTTAATTATGCAATGTTGACTTGTAGCCTTCTTGCGACAAGAACGTGAAGTTTTCTCCAGGTAGTCCAGCAAGGTCAAAAAAGAGACCGGTTAATTGGTTATTTAAACTGCAGGTTTTTTTTTTCTGAAGGTGCTAACAACTTATGCATGATGTGTTGTGAAAATTGTGAGACTATTATTTAAAACAGCAAAGTTACAGTATAGGGATTAGGATAGAGATAGTTATTGGTAAAGGAAGATGTAGCCTAACAAATGCATGGTGTGTGGCTCAGAAGTCGCAAATACTTACAAATGCAATAACAAGTATAATAAAGACCCATGGCTTCCTCTTAGAGGATAGTTTTTCAGAAAGATCTGATTTGGAGCATCAATTTGAAGTCACTGTAACTTTATTTACTCGGGTTAGAACCTCGACATTAACTGCAGTTCTCTACATCAGTTTAATCTGTTCAAAATGGTCCACTGACCCTAAAACTAAATTTTTTTTATTATCTCTTGTTCTAATTCAAATAAATAGTATAAATAAAAAAGTTTTTTTTTATGTGGCCATGAACCACAATGCTAAAATTATAGACTAATAATTAATTAGTTATTTAAACAATTTCAATATTTCAATCTCTGTTTGAGCATTGGGTTGGTGTTTACAGCAGGCTTCTAGCAGGACCTGGTCATCTGGAGCTTACTCAATGTGATTAGCTTTTAGTTTCATAAACACAATGGAATAAAAGATTATGTCCTCACCCAAAAAAAAAAAACAGTCAAAATTTTTTCATTTCTATACAACTGGAATTTGTATTCTATTCTTAGAAGAATAGTGATATGTTTTGTATAGTATTCTAATGCACACATGAATTAGGTTCGATGTTCTAGGTGTTTTATGTTCTCTGATACAATTCTCTATCATTTAAGCGAGGACTCACTTATTGCGTGTGATTGTGTATGTGAGAAAAATGGATAGAGAAAGAAAGGGCATGAAGAACTGCGTGTGTGCGTGTGTGTGTTTGACTTGTACTTATATAAGAACTAAGGAAAGTTGGTGTTTAATTTTTTTTTGTAAATACAAATATTAAAGAGTTATATCATATTGTGGCTGTTTTATTTCCATGTCCATGCAAGACTAATAGGTTAAAGAAAATATAAAACTGTGTATTCTCTATTGTGTTTGATGATAACATGATAACATGTTTTAAAAGAAATATCTGAGATTATTGTTTTATCTTGTCAAATGCTTCTATTACATGGCTAATGGTTTCTCTGGACCATTTTATGTCTGCACAAATGCAATAAATTGTCATTTTATTACACATATTCTTGTGGGCTGCCTTTTGTTGAAAAGAATCTCATTTGCTTTCTTACAATGTTAGCGAGAAATGAGAAATATGAAACAATACCATACTGCAATACCAACCTGCCCCGGGAGAATCGGAGCAGTGGGAACGGTATTGCAGTTGCTTTCCGCAATGTTGTGACGAAAAGTGAGCTCTCAATCATCATTCCTATCCTCACCTATGATCATGAGCGCCAAGTCATGAGCGGAAGGACAAGTGACCGAAACGGGTTTTCTCAGGAGGGTAGCTGCTTTTCGCTTAGAGTGAGAAGTGAGAAGGTGAGAAGCTCCATCATCCATGAGTAGAACCGCTGCTCCTTTGCATGGAAAAGAGGAGACCTGTGAGGAGGACACGTGGAAAACCAAGGACTAGGTGGAGAGATTACATCTCCACACTGGCTTGGGAACGCCGCATGATCCCCTAATCAGAGTAAGCTGAGATGGCTGGGGAAAGGGAAATTTGGTAACTGCTTAAAGATAAAGTGGAATTACTGTTTAAAATTACAACATTTCAGTATTTCAAACAAAGAAACAATTTGCCCGCAAAACACAAGAAACACCATTTTTGGACTTTTACAGATTTTAGCAAATTATTATTCTCAGACACACAAGGTAATCTATAAAAAATTGTTTTGAGCAAAGCGTGACATGAAGCCCACAGATGTTTTTTTTTTTAGCAAGAGCTGATGCATCATGGGGAGCCAGTAACATCACTCCTTATATGAGCAGTAAACGGTTAAGGCTACTACGTAGGTTTCTGATCGGAAGGTTGGGGGTTTGAGTCCCAGAATTGCCAAGTTGCTACTGTTGAGCCCTTGAGCAATGTATCATGGCTGACTCTGTGCTCTGATCCCAGCTTCCTAACTGAGAGATGTGAAAAAAACAATTGTCATTTATGATTAATAAAGTTTATAAATTAATTAAAGTAAAAAAAATACCTCAAAGAAATTTTAAACGTCCTGTGCACCAAAGCAACTGTTGTGTGTTCAAATTAAAGGAAGTGGTTTGAATGTGTTCAAATGTTTTTTAGAGAATGTTGAAGCCAAGAAAAAGATGTTTACACACTGCTACAAACTTTGCAAGCACTCCAGCAGTAATAAATCAGAAATTTCTATCCCTTGTAAGTCCCCCAGTATGTGAAATAGGACAACAAATTCAATGTTGTTCTGACACCATGTTATATGCTTAACAAAACTATGTGGGACACTGTAGTGTAAGCACTGTTTGCAGGTTTTGCGTCTAGTAGAAGATTTACAAAATAGCTTTACAAGACTTTAAATATGCATCAGCAATTTAAGCACAAGAAACATGCTTTGTGTTGTAAACTGTTGCATTCCCTTGGACTGGTTCTGTGCACAACTAATGTAACATTATGAACCTAATGTAATTAGGGGATTACTGATGGACACTCATCTTCTATACCGCTTTATCCTTTCGTGGGGGGCCTGATGCCTATCCCAGCAGAAGGCGGCGTACACCCGGAATGGGGTGCCAATCCATCGCAGGGCACACAAACATACACACACTCTTATTCACACACTACAGGGAAATGTGAACGCCAATTAATCTAATCTACATGTCAGAGGAAACCCTGTCAAACGGTCCGCATTTACAAAAACATGCACAAAATTAACCTGTTTCTACTAAATATAGTCAATCATGTCTGACATTAAGGGAGATTAAACTTACATTTGTAGTATGTTTGTGGAAAGAAAAGCATGGATAGCTTTGACGATCAAGGTTCATTCATTTGATCGTTCTTCTTTAGTGACCCAGCTTTAGTTTCTTTATTTTTTTCAGCATTGTGGTACAAAATTGTCTCTCCCCAATCAATCATTGTGACACAAGCCAATTGTGGCTGTCTGTGTGTTCATGTATTTGAAAGATGCAGTCCTTCATAAACCATTTATAAATCATACTCATGAGAATGTGTGTTATCAATATATATATTTTTTAATTCATGCACACATTGCATAAATTAGGACATCTAAATATACACATGAATTTAAATTATACTCAAATGATGAGTGTATGTTGATATATGTTAATGTGGAATTTTAAACTCCAGAGCAGATACATAGCACTATATTTATATTTTCACCACCTAGAAAGCACTAACCTAAGGTGGAGGAACCAATTAACAGAAAATGTCTTGTTGTTATTCAGTTTTTATCAGATGTAGACACAATCATTTCTTTCATCAGAACATAATGTTCTTGCAAGTTCATCAGTCTCATGTATTCTTCGCAAAGTTAAAGAAAACCTGTATTACTGTAAGTATACCCTGGTCAGGCTAAAAAGCAAATATGTGGCTTCATATTATGATGACTTACAATTTTTATGTCAGGTAATAGATGGTTGATATTATGCATTCAATGTCAAAGAATAGCTATTTTACCCCTTGTCCCCATCTCCATATCTTAACCATGTAGTAAAATCAATATTGCACATGTAAGTACAGTATGTGTTACTGCCTATTCTGGTGCTTAAATGCTGCTGAGTGGTTATAACCTTTGTTACAGGAGCCAAAGTTCAGGTGCCCATCGCTGGACCGTAGAGACAGCAGGAATACGCTCTGTTCTCAGCCAATAGCCACTGCATTTCTTATCAGTCTAAAGGATATAAAAAGAGTAGCATGCACACTAGGATAGACAGTAACTCATTAAGGTTCGAGGACAGCAAGTAAAGGGAGTTATCTCAGAAACTAACAAAATGAAGAGAGATTCTAACAATTTGAAAATACGGCTTCCTGTCCTCATATTTGCCCTAGAGGTGTTGATTGTGATCGTATATGCTGTCTTTGTGACTTATGATGATGACACTCATGCACTACTGCAGAACAATATGACAATTCATAGTGAGAATGCCGTATACAAAGACTATACCTTTTTTGCTGATATTCAAGTGATGATCTTCATCGGATTTGGCTGCCTTCTAGCCTTCTTTAGGCGCTATGGATTTGGTGGAATGGCTTTTAATTTCCTGACTGCTACATTTTCTATTCAGTGGGCTATTTTGGTACAAGGTTTTTTCCATTACTACCATGATGGAAAGATTCATCTTGGAGTGATAAATCTGATCAACGCGGAGTTTGCTTGTGCTTGTGTACTGATCTCATTCGGAGCAGTGCTGGGGAAGACCAGTCCTGTCCAGCTATTAGTAAGTTTGATTTCTTTCCTTTAACCCATGTTTGTAATTACATACGTTTTCATTTTGGAGTCATTACTAACAGCTAATGTGTCATTTGTAGATCATGGCCTTGCTGGAGGTTCCCATCTTTGGTATTACAGAATGGATAGTTATTACATACCTGAAGATTAATGATGCCGGGGGTTCCATTCTGATCCATCTGTTTGCCTGCTACTTTGGGCTGGGTGTCACCTACATCCTGTATAGACCAGATCTAAATAATGGGCATCCCAATGAGGTTACCAGCTATCATTCTGACCTGCTTTCAGTGCTAGGTACCCTGTTCCTTTGGGTATTCTGGCCTTCCTTTAATTGTGCAATGACCCTGAGGGGGGATGACCAGCATCGTGCCATTCTTCATACATTCATAGGGTTGAGTGCCTCCACACTAACTGCCTTTGCCCTCTCTCCCTTGCTCAACAAAAATGGCAAATTCAGCATGGCTGACATACAGAACGTTACCCTGGCTGGTGGAGTCACTGTTGGTGCTTCTGTTGACATGATGGTCTCACCTGTTGCCGCTTATGTGCTAGGGATGCTGGGTGGCATGGCTTGCATGCTTGGTTATAAGTACCTTAGCCCTTTCCTGGCACGAAAACTGCATGTGCAAGACCAGTGTGGCATTCACAATCTCCATGGTCTAACGGGGCTTATCTCAACCCTAGCTGCTATTTGTGCCATTCTTTTGGCCAGTGAGGAAACATATGGCCCCAGCCTCTACCAGACCTTTTCATATCGTGCACCCCAGGATGGAGACCCTCAGTTACAGGAGCTGCAAAAACTGATTCCAGGATTAAAGGGAGGTCTGGGACGCACTGCACAAGAACAAGCGTTGTACCAAGTGGCTGCACTAGCGAGCACTATTGCAATAGCCATAGTAGGTGGTGTGCTTACAGGACTCGTGCTCAGGCTACCGTATCTAGCCTCCCCGACTGATGTGTTATGCTTTGATGATGAGCCTTTCTTTAATATTCCACCAGATCAGGCATATATAACTGAGACTGAGAAAGATATATCACTAGAGCTTGCAAAGTAGCAAATATATTGTGATGTCTCAATAATATCTACAATTTCATTTTGACTCTAGCACATCTTTGCTTTCCCTATAAAGCAATAACTAAATAAAGTTATCTTTAAGTTGTGTAATTTGATTGCTAACACTAATTGAATCACTTACGGTCTTGCTGATATATATTGCCACAGTTTAAGATTTTGGTTCTTGTTTTTAGGTTTTTGGTTGTTGGTTTATATGTTACATAATAAAAAATTTACACTGCTCTACAGTTCCTGACAGTATGGAGCTTTATAGTTTAACTACAGCCATAAAAAGGAATTGTTTGGTTTCAAGCAATATGGTACAATATCTGATATAGATACTGAGTAAGATAAATGGAATAATATTTAATAATTGACTGCTATATTACAAGTATTACAGACTCGATATCTCTATGTATAATCTGTATAAACAAGCTCTGTATGTCTTGTCTCTTTTACTGTCCAAAGTTGTGCACAAAACATATACATAGAAAAGGTTGGTTCTTCCTTTAGTGAAAGACTTCTTTTAGTGGGACGTTATCAAATACAGTACAGATTTGTGTTATTTATGATAACATTCAGATAATAATATTAATAGTAATACCTAGAGTATTATTGATGGAGTGAACTGTAACTGACGTCTCTTTCCCCAAGTGTGGGGAAAAAAAACATTAACAGTTGGATTTTCTTCAGCATTGACTAGAGAGCGCATTTGCCATGGCATTGTTTCAACAACCCTTGCACCATCATTTCATCTTTTATTGACATTTATTTCCAGCCACCATTACATTATTTTTTGGCTGAGATCTTGTATTGATCATTAGAAAGCCAAATCATTAATGAAAGTTTTCTCCAGCACATCCCAAAGATTCTTAATAGGGATAAGGTCAGGAGAACATTGTGATGGCCAAGTCATGTGTGAAAACGAATTCTTCAAGCTGTCAAAACCACTCTTTCTCAATTTGAGCCCAACGAATCTTGACCTTTCTTTTGGTGAGGGTTTAAATAATGCCTCAAACTGTTCATAACATGATTCCTAGCAATCTATTTAGTTATTTTCTATGCTTCATGCATTTACACCTTTACCCCTCTCATCCTGATTAAAAATTAATTCTGATCACATCAGGCTATTTAAATGGTGTTTACATGACAGGTGTTTACATGACCCCTTTGGGCTATTATTCCCATTATTGGTGGAAAATTTGGGACCATGGGTCCCCTAATGAGTGTACACAAATATATAAGTGATCATAAATGCTTGTTCAAGGTTCCCTGCCAAGAAATAGAAGATTCCTGCTTCACAGTGAGCCTAATCAAGATAAAGTGGTTACTAAATTTTCTTTGGGAAGAAAGCTAAGTACCCAGAGGAAACCCACCGAGCACATGCATGCAGACCCGGAGGCAGGAATCGAACTGGGATCGTAGAGGTATTGTAACTGTAGAAGGCGACAGTGCTAACCACTAAGCCACTGCGCCACCAAAACCCACACAACCTCCTGGAATATCATGTTTAGGGTTTACTGTACTGTAGAAATTATGAAACTTATGAAAGCATATCTGAAATTATAAAACCTGGTGATGTTTATTTGGTATTACAAATATTCTGTAAACATTGCAGATTTTGCAGGCCTTCTGAAGGAATGTTTTTAGGATTCATGCATGATATGTTACACACCTGTTAGAATTATATACAACAGGGTTGAAAGTTTTCCAAACTCATGTACAATTCCCTATGACACTTTCACAATCTTTCCCAAGGACTCAACTCACTGATGGACTTTTTTTCTTTTTCATTTAAAAAACAGAGTTGATAGACAGGACATCTGATAAACCAAATCCCAGGTTAAAAGCTACCAAACTCGATCTGTAAATAAAATTATTTTATGACCCTGACATATGACACAAATGTTTAACAAATATACAGTAAGCTTCCCAAAGATTGGTTAGCTGCACAAGTTTTGACAAAAAAAAAACTTAATTAGTATATTAATCTGTGGTCACTTTATTAGATAATAACCACAATGTCATCTCAGTGGTTTGGTAAATAATAGCCTTTGCTAACACAATTAAACTCAATGGCCATTGATGTGTGAAGTAGGGCCGTGCAATTTATGACTAGGAAACCCCGTTTGACCGCCATTTTGTAAGACATCCCGGAAGTGGTATACAGAATGCGAACTTATAAACAAGTCTAGCTAGCAAACTACCTCGGATAGCTAGCGTAATTTTTGTTGTAAATGGTGAAGGATAACAAGAGTATTTTTTTTCTTTATTTGTATCTACGGTGCTTAATAGCTACACTTTAATACCACGTTGCCGGAATTTAAAGATCATAGCTGAAGCAAAACCATAGCTAGTTAGATAGCTAGCATTATTTGTCTTGTATGTAACTAGCGAGCTAGCTTGCATCGATACCGTATCGACGATTTCCACAGATACAACAGCAAGCGTGCAGGTAATTAAATTCTCTGTTTTGTATATGAATATATTTATTATGAGCTTAGTAGATGTTTAGCACAGTGAAATATTTACCATAGTGTAAAGTTAAAAGGTAATGTAACGTCTGGGTTGCTAGCTATGTACAGGGTTTCCTGTCGAAGGCCTGTGTTGCTAATGCGTTCTAATCCAAACCACATCGTGAGTTAAATAATTTAGCGTGTGAAAACATTTCCCGTGTTTATATTGAGTTTTGTATTCTTGCTTGTGAATTATTTATTTAATTTTCTTGTTTGCTTATTTATTTGTTATCCGTCTTATATAACTGGCGCCAGTCGACAGAGACATGCGTAGTTCGTTACCTTAAATCTTTATTAATCCCTTGTTCTTTTCTGGACACGCTTTTAATGCAACACTTCTACTGATCCAGTAATAAAAGAAAACACGACACAATTATTGTTAACTCTTAAAAACCGAGGAATATGGGGGCATATTTTTCTGATATCTAATAAACAAATGAGGTGAGACAACGAGACGGTATAAAGCTGCTGCATTGATTAATTTAGCTACAGATGAGTAGACAGTGTCATCGAAAGTGATTTAAAGCTTAAAAGGTTGACTCGGTTTAATTTTGCGTGATAGTGTGAGGGGTGTTCTGATCAGGGTTTTCGGTTCGGATCAGTGAAATCATAATCGCCAGATACTGATCGTAACTATTTGTAGCAGTAGAGAAAAAGTATGTATATATTTATTTTAAGCCAACATGTTCTATTTTCGTGTCATTTCATACTTACAAAAAACTGAAACCATTAGGATAGCCTATGCTCGACTATAGCGCAAAAGATTACCGTTCCTTAACGAGAAGCGTCTCTGACATGACTCATTGAAACTACACCACATGTAACAAACCTGCGTCAATTAATAACATAAAAACTCTGCGCAAGCGTCGGTCACTTTGTATCTGGTGAACCAGCCATGGCTACTCATTAGTAAGCAGCAGGGGGGAGACATTTTTAAATATCAGGATTTCTGCCTTTTTAAGACTTTCTATCCCTGTCATCATCCAGAATGTGTGATGTCGTGCTGAATTGTCATTTACTGTCAGCCCCCATGCATTGGGTGGTAAGATGAACCATTCCATGCATGTAAGGCGCAAGTTTTTGAGAGCTTTTGCTATAGGTGATTGATTGTGGGTCAACTTGCAAGAATTAATTGCTGCCTTTGCGGATAATTTTTCATACTCAAATTATTCTCAGTAATTGTTGGTTAGTTGTATTTGAGACGTATTTGGTATTATGTATTTGGTTTTGCTTTAGAAAAAACTGCATATTGCAAATTTTAAAGAAAGGTATTTTAAAGAGACTTGTTAACATTCCCAGTCTGTCTATGGCATGTTGGTGTTTGTCAACTATCGTATATTTTGCATCATCACAATGGTATTGGTTCATGTGAGCGGCCAGTAAGAATAAGTGTGTTAAGTGAGGATTGTCTTTCGTCGTCTTTCTTATTTTAATAATCCTTATTTCTGCGCAGGTCTCCAATGGCAGATGACTTTGATATCGAGGCGATGCTTGAGGCTCCTTACAGAAAGGTGGGTGACAGAAGGAGGCTGTTTCACTTAACATGAATTGACTCTTTTGCACTTGCCTGAGTAGCTGTTGCGATAAAGCATCTCAGAAGACGAGTATTTGCTTAAAAATGTCTCACAAGTCTGTCTCACTGGTAGAGAGAATGATGTTTTGTGTGATACTTCAGCAAATGACTTGAATTACAAATAAATGCCCGTCTATCTCTCTTTATAGACTTGCCTAATGATATCTCATCTCTACTTCCCTGAATACACCTTTGATTCCAGTGTGAAGTGTGAAAAAAGTAAGGTCGTCATTGCGGCATATATTGATGTACTGTGTTCCCTCAGGTCAAATACTAAAAGGCTCACATCCTGTCACCTGTCTGGTGTCAACAAGATGAATGAAAGTGGGTGAAACAGGGATAGAACCTCACATGAATTGGAGACAGTATTCACATTTTTACTACACACATGGCTGATCTTTGTACCCGCGAAAGCCGGCATCATAAGCAGTAGCTTTTAGTAAGATTATGCTACCTGGCAGATCATCTAAGTTACAAAGAACATGCAGTTGTTCATAAAGTCGTGAATGTATAGTTTTTATGAAGAAAAGTATTGTTCTGTACTTCTGGCTTGTTGTTACAATATTTCATGGATTGTTCCAGAATATGAATACTGTCTCCCAAGCCATTCTCTAGAGAAGGTCTCAGATAAGTCAACATCTTGATTTTTTTGCATGCCCCTCATTTTTAAGCTTCTTCTTAATCCATTTTATTTTGCTATTTGCTTTTAGGAATCTTTTGTGGTACATCAACATAATCAAGAACCCTACATTTATTTGTCCTTAACACATATCCAGTAAACCTCTCAAGTTGGCTTTGTTGTAGGTATTTAAAAGGAGACTGATATTAAAAAAAGGGGGTGAGGTTTTTTTTTTTTTTTTTTTTTTGCTTTATACTAATTTGATGCCATGTCACATGGGAACCGTTCTGACTAAGCCGTGTAAATCCCTGTGTGCTTCAGGACGAGATGTAAGAAAGAGCTGGCATCGTGTGCTCACACAGTCCAACCGCACAAATGGGCGAAGATCTCACCAAATGACCACCTCCACTGTGGAAACCGGTTTAGACACCTTGTCCTTAGCAGCAAGCTTTAGATTTAAAATAGCAGGGTACTGTCAGATTCTAGAGCTGTGTCTCCATTAAGCATCATGGTCCTTCTGCTAGCATGCAAACTGTTGCTCCTTTTTGGCGAGGGCAATATGATATGATTTTACGTGGCACAGCACAAAGGGCAGAGCAGACAAGAAGAATTGTAACAGTTTTTCTAAATCAGTATATTCTGTATTTTCTCTTGTCCCCTCCCCCATTCCTTTGACGACTTGCTATGTATCCTGTCCATCCTCACGATGTTCTTCTATCAACCCTGCTTAGGGTGACAGCAAGTCCTATAGTGCAAACGGCTATGAAGAACACGGCAGAAAGTGAGTATTTGTCCTCTTGGTTTAAATAATCATTTTGCACACAGCCCACATGCGTTAAGCTTCTCTCCCACAATAACCTCTACATAGGAAAAGGCACAGCCGGAGTCGCAGCCCAAGTGCAGACCGCCGCAGGAGTAGGAGCAAAGAGCGCAAGAAAGGCAAAGACAAACGCAGGAGCCGCAGCAAAGAGAAGAAGCGATCTCGTAGCAAAGAGCGGCGTTCTCGAAGTCATGAAAGACATGGACGTTATCGGGGTCATAAAAGTCCTCAGTGAGTATTGTCTGTTGTAGTACAAGATATGGATCTGAAGTTTAAAACCGTATAAACTGCCCAAGACATTTTTCAGTCCCAAGACATAACCTCTAAATTGCCCACCACAACTGTCCTATTATTTGCAACAACTTTTGGTAGATGCAACCTTCTTTTTTTTTTTTTTTTTTTTTTTTTTTTTTTGTCATATCATCTCAGTTTATGTGAGGCAGAGAAATGTTCACTATAGGTAAACTTGCCCCACTCATGCACACTTCCAATAACTATAAATAAAACTTTTTGTTTAACAGCCGCAGACGCTCTCGAAGCAAGAGCCCAGTAAAGAAAGAGAAAAGTCCAATCAGGTAACATACCTGCTGTTTTTCTTTTTGATTGTTGATGGTAGTAGGAGTTATATTTATGGCTATTTATATAATTTTATTAGAGAAATGTTTATAGTAATCGCTAAATCTCAGTGTTGAGCCTCAGTGAAGAAACATGTTTGCTGTTTTCATCCACAGAAAACCTATCGATAATCTGAGTGCAGAGGAAAGAGATGCCCGCACAGTATTCTGCATGCAGCTGGCTGCCAGGGTCAGACCCAGAGACCTTGAGGAATTCTTCTCTGCTGTGGGCAAAGTTAGTACTTTTGATTTCTATTATTATTATTGTTATTAATAATATTATTGCTGCTACTATGGTTTTTGACGTTATTTCTTCCTTTCCACATAAAGGTGCGTGATGTGAGGATGATTTCAGACAGAAACTCTCGCAGGTCTAAGGGTATTGCATATATTGAGTTTGTGGATTCCACCTCTGTGCCCCTTGCTATTGGACTAACAGGACAGAGGCTACTGGGAGTGCCACTCATCGTCCAAGCCTCGCAGGTAAAAACAAATATACAAAAATATTAACAGTTCTCCTGTTTTGCTTTCTCGTGTGATGACCAAGTCTGTATCACTTGCTTATCTAGGCTGAGAAAAACAGAGCAGCAGCGGCAGCAGCAGCCCTTAACCTGCAGAAAGGCAGTGCAGGGCCAATGAGGCTCTATGTGGGCTCCCTACACTTCAACATCACAGAGGAAATGCTCCGAGGCATATTCGAGCCCTTTGGGAGGGTAAGCCTGCTTTATTCCGGTGCTTACATTTATGTAGATGTATGAGACATCACATGAACTTTGAAGTTCACAGCCCTGTTCTTACCTAGATTGAAAGCATCCAGCTGATCATGGACAGCGAGACTGGCAGGTCAAAAGGTTATGGTTTTATATCGGTAAGAGTATTTTTTTTATTTATTTTTTCCCCTCGCTCCTTTTTTAAACAATTCAAGTAAAAGCACATTGACTGAATTGCATTGTGTAGCTGTACGTGTCTGATTGCCCATAGCAACCATATCTTTGCGGAGGAAATGGGTTCTTTCATTTTATGCTGTACAGTGTTTAAATAACAATGTTTATCTTGTTTTGCTGCATTACAACTTAAAATAATTAAAATGGATTTTTGGGAGGGTTGTACTAATTTATTTACATAACATGCTTCAGGCTTTGAGGGTGCAAAATGTTTTTTTTGTTTGTTTTTTTTTGACACGGGCAATAATTAAGACAAACCCAAATCTGGAAGGTGCACAAGTTTCTACACCCTTCGTTATGAAACTCATAGGATGACAAATACAGTGGGGGAAATTTATTACTAATCACAAATGTCAAGAGCAAAAAACTGACAAGAGCATTGTCACATGATTTTTTATATATATATATATATATATATATATATATATATATATATATATATATATATATATATAAATAAACTTTTGGTATATATATATGTGTGTGTGTGTGCGCGCACACACACACAGTCGTGGCCAAAAGTTTTGAGAATTATTGCTACTAATTCTGACAAACTCCAAGAAGTGATTATAAAAAA
Organism: Channallabes apus; assembly: GCA_030522415.1. Taxonomy (NCBI): domain Eukaryota; kingdom Metazoa; phylum Chordata; class Actinopteri; order Siluriformes; family Clariidae; genus Channallabes; species Channallabes apus. The sequence continues at coordinate 36,677,161 of CM060111.1, forward strand.
ATGGGTTGCTATCAGTCAGGATTTGGCCCAGAAGTTGGTTGAGAGACCAGTCAAATTGCAGCGGTCCTGAAAAAGAAGGTCCAACACTGCAAATACTGACTCTCTGCATAAATGTCATGTAATTGTCGATAAAAGCCTTTGAAACGTATGAAGTGCTTGTAATTATATTATTTCAGTGCATCACTGAAACAAAGATCTAAAAGCAGTTTAGCAGCAAACTTTGTGAAAACTAATATTTGTGTCATTGTCAACTTTTGGCCATGACTATATATAATATATCCAGAAAAGCTTCCTTATTATTTTTTTATGTAATTATTATTATATGCTGTTGATTTAGTTCCAGAATTGTATTTAAAATATTTGAACCTACCTTTTTAACCTAATAGGAAACGTGCTCTGTTGATTTGTAGTTTGCTGATGCTGAATGTGCCAAGAGAGCTCTAGAGCAGCTAAACGGTTTTGAGCTGGCTGGCCGGCCCATGAAGGTTGGCCATGTGACCGAGCGCTCAGATGGCTCATCAGCCAGCTCTTTTTTGGACAACGATGAGTTGGAGAGAACAGGCATAGACCTAGGAACCACGGGCCGTTTGCAGCTGATGGCCCGACTTGCTGAAGGTAAGGATCGGTGTATTTCAAAATAAAATGTTTTCTTTTGTAATCCTGCTGGTATTCATTGTATTCATTAAAAATGATATTCTGCCTTTTTTCCATTAGGTACAGGGCTACAGATTCCTCCAGCTGCAAAACAGGCTCTGCAGATGAGCGGCTCTATCCCATTTGGTAACCTTCCTGCAGGTGAGGATTTTTGGTTGTCTTCACATCTTTGCCTCTCTGTTAAAATGTATTTTTCAGCAATGATGGGATGCCATGTGACTGAATTCATGCTCAACTAAAAAAAAATAAAGATTTCTGTTCACTTGTACTAAATTGCCTTGTATAAGAAACTTCTTATTCAAGGCTTCACTGGTCAGGTGCTTTACATAAGAGGATGGTACAGTGTGCAAAGTTGTGCAATCAGAGATAAGGTGATGGGTAATAAAATATCAGATCTTTCACAGAGGGTTTCATAAGTGTTGCATCACCCCTTTTTTCCCCCGCATGTCAGGGCTTTTCTGCATTCTTATTTCTCTGGTTAAAGGCAGTTCATGCTTTATAGTGCACTGTGCTGTGCAGTTTTTGTGACTATTGTATTTAACATTACAGTTACATTTAAATCTGGTCTAAAAGGATTCATTTGTTTATAGGGGTTTAACTTTTATTGTGTTTTATGGCTTGCAGGCTACAATCAGAATGTCTGTCCGGCTTAACATAAGGCTTGATATCAGATGTTAATGATTATTGCAGTATTCTTCTTTGTATTGATGACACTGCAGAATGTTGGACTTTTGCACAAATTACATAGATTTGGTATGTTGTTTGAGTATACTGATGAGTCATCACATAACAAAGACAAATATTTTGTTAACTTAATGTATGCCAGTTTTTTTTCTTTTTGCAACATGTAAACTACAAACTGTAATGCACTTCAGTGTGCAATTTTGGAACACTATACAGCAGCCCAGACGAAATCAAAATTTACTGAAAATAAAATGTGTGCACAATGTGTTAAAGATGAATTACGATTGAAATATGACTGACTTATTTATTTACTCACTTATTCTCTTGCTTGCTTACAGTGATCCCTGCACCAAGCATGAACCAGGCCATGAATCTCCCAACCCAACCCCTGGCCACACACTGCCTACAGCTCTCCAACATGTTCAGCCCACAGTCGTGAGTCTTTTCAACATTCCTCTTCTCTCTAATTGTATATGGGCTTGTTTTAAGCAATGATTGTTTATGATTGACTTTTTTTTTCTTCTTCCATTTAATTTTTTTCCCCATCAGAGAAAATGAGCCAGGCTGGGATATAGAGATTCAGGATGATGTCATTGAAGAGTGTAATAAACATGGAGGCATTGTTCATATCTATGTAGACAAGAATTCTACTCAAGTAAGTTTTGCAGCCTTTGAGATTTCTTTTCAAGCTTGAGATTTCTGGATTTATTGTTATCTTCCCACGTGACCCCTGTTTTCAGCGGATTTCTCTCTCTCTCTCTCTCTCTCTCTCTCTCTCCCTCTCCCTCTCCCCCCCCCTCATGTAGGGTAACGTGTATGTGAAGTGTCCGTCTATCCCAACAGCGATGGCTGCGGTCAGTGCCCTTCATGGACGCTGGTTTGCAGGTAAGCTTTTGGTCTAATAAGCATCCCATGTGTTACATACTATATACTAGACTTGTCAGAATGAATCTCGTTTAAATCCTGATGTATTGGAAACATTTTGATAGCAGTTTTATTGAATCAGGTGTATATTTAGACTTAGTAGGCACTAACATGTCGTATTGTTTTTGTTCTGACAGGCAAAATGATCACCGCTGCGTATGTGCCCCTCCCAACCTACCACAATCTGTTTCCTGACTCCGTCACAGCCATACAGCTGTTGAGACCCACGCGTCGCTGATCCACCCCTGCTGCGCAGTCCAATTCTTCTGACTTTTTCTGTCTCTCTGCATAGCCCGGAGATGCAAACGCCACCTTGCCCTTTTTAGGACAGTTGCTGTCTGTCCCTGGAGGTCCATAGCACATTCTAGATCTCAAAGGTACACGGTTGCCCAAGGGTGTAACTGAAAGTTGGCTGGACTAGGTTAGCGCAAAAAAAAAAAAAAAACAAGAAGACCCCAATTCAGTCAACCTGGATATATTCAGCTGTTTGGGATCACTTTACGTTTTTAGCTTTTTGTAATCACACTTTCATTTTGTAAAAAACTCTGCAATTAAAATGGCTTTGAAAATCAGTAGTCTGGGTTTTGTCATTTCTGGTGTTATGAAATGCAGTTTTAACTGTAAGATGAACACATCTTAGCCTGTCCACTGAAACAAGGAAGTAGTTTTTCTTCATTCAGCTTTGTTACTTTACATATGCTGCGTTCATGTTAACTTAATTGCATAATTTATTACCTTTTATGCTCGTTAGCAAAAAAATGCACATGTCTATGAAAGCGTCGTTGGCTAGTAACCACATCTTTTATTTTAAGTAGAGCAGTCCTGGACAAAGTACTTGGTCTGTGTTTGAGTAAAAATAGAAGTCCTCCATTTACATGCAGTGTCATTTAATGTGATGCCCTGCGGAAATATAATGAAGTGCAGATCTATAAGATGTAGTTGAGTAAAAGTAATAAGTATCTTCTAATAAAACTACTTGAGTTAAGTACAGATATGTGAAATATGTATCTAAGCAACAAAGTAAGTTTACTTGGTTACCTTCCACCTCTAGAAGTGATATTGTATGTTTGTCACTTTAGTAAAATGCGGCATTAGGGCAATCTATAAGAATGAGCATCATCTTGTATACCTTTTATGAGGAATTTTGACAACCTTTCTCATAGCAGCAGCACTTTATTTTTCCATGATAGAACACATTTTAAAACCAACGTAACACGTGTTCTATTCACAACCTGCCAACTAATATTATTGGATAAGCATCAAGTAACTCGTGTCCTGAACACAGATGATATCCTGTCATGTAAACTAAAACAGGATATGGGGTCACTCATGTGACCTTTGTCTTGTCTCATAATGAATGCGCTGCACGAATTACCCTTTGCAATATTTCATTTTGAAACAAAGTGGACATTGTTTAAAAAAAAAAAAAAGTGAGGTTAGCGTCTTCTGTCTGTAGTAGGTTGTTTGTCAGCAAAATGTTGGGCATTTCTTATAACCTTAAGGCTATTCGTCAGAATGCCGTACAGGGCATTATCTCTGGGATGAGTATTTTTTAGAAGGAAATCGAAATCTTTGTGAAAGCAGGTTTATTTTTTACATTCCTTTTTCTGGGAGTGTCAGATCAAGCCTTTGTGAAAGATGTTGCGGCAAGGTTGCCGTTAATAAATATGGAAGTTCTTTAGAAACAAGTACAACATGCATATGTTTTTGAGTACAAACATTTCTACATTATAATGTGGATATGAATGTAATATTCATAAATACATGTGCAAGTTACTGTGAATATTTACATGTGTACAATGACTGTTGATTATGCGAAAGAAACACATTGTTAAAGACATGGCAGTAATTCACAAGGTGCGATGTGTAGTTTGCAGTTGACCGAATCAGATTATCAGATCCAGTCGATTAAAGGATGTTGAGCAGAAGCCTATGTGACTGTCATCTGACCTGGCCCTAGAGAGGAGGAAGATGGAGAGATGTATGAATAATCAGAGCATTTACTGCTGTTCACAACATTCTTCCTGTGCTTAACCATTAGCCATTTAAACAGAAGTGTAACATAATTACAATTAATAACTTTTTAAGATCTGTCACTTGGTGGACATTGAAAATCTTTTAAAAAATGACACGCTGTCATTCACATACAGGCAATTTAGGAACAGCAATCATCCTAATCTGTCGTTCAAAATGAGTTGTTCCTATAGAAACCAGTGCATTACAGTATAAGCCTGTCCTGGGATTTGGCCATCGCTGAAAATATTGTAAGAGATCATGTGATCAAAAAAAAATGAAGGTAAGAAATACCATGCGTCTAAATCCACGGCTTGTCTTTGAAGGTGATGAAATCTCTGTTGGAAAAGAAAAAATGTCGTGGGATTTAACTATAAGATGGACAGAACACAACTGCAAAAAGAACGTTCTTATAATGACTTGGATTATATATTTATTTAATGGATTGCTGACACATTTCTACACATTGTCTTACCTTTTTGTGTACAAAGCAAGAGATGGTGATTAACAGGAATATTCCGCCGCTCACTGCTAACACGATGAAGCCCAGTTTATAGAAACTTGAATTAGCTGATTCTTGCTCATTGTGTCCCAGCATCAAAAGTTCGGCGTCTGAATAATCAAATACACACATCACTTTGATCAAACCGTTTTCTTCTTCTTACTGTGTGAAACGACAACGTTGCCAAAACATCCCGTGTGTATACCTGTGCTGTGTGTAGTGGGCGGCTCAGTAATGACCGCAGTTGTGTAGTTGCTGTATTCCACTGAGCAGCTCCAGTCCACAGGTGTGTGTGTTTGTGTGATGAGCTGTAGGTAGATATCCAGCACCTCCTTGGCTCTCTGTAAGGCTTGAACATGGAAGTCTGTGAACTGCTTCAGAAACACCACTGGGTCCTCCTGGAGGAAAAGGAATGCTTTTGTATTTCTAAGGATTTGACACTTATGAAGGAAATCTTTTAATTTGCTGAACGTTTTATAACTAGATAAAGAAAATCCCTATGTGGTTAAGCTGATCTGATAGTCAGCACTTTTTCAAATTGTATATCTGCCTGAGATTTAGTCTCTACGAAGGGGGGTGTTCAAGTCAAACTGGGACTTGTGATGGAATTTTTTGGATTAGGGACGGCATTTACAGAACTTTCAACAACACTACGATGAGGAGACTTTTAGCCCCAGTAAATGTATATATAGTCAATTATTTGTCACATGTACCTTACAGCACAGTGAAATTATTGTTTTTTTCCGCATATCCCAGTTAGGAAGCTGGGGTTAGAGCGCAAGGTGAGCCAGGTTACAGTGCCACTGGAGCAGATAGGATTAAATGCCTTGGTCAAAGCCTCAACAGTGACAACATATTGGCCATCCTTGGCGGCACAGTGGTGTAGTGGTTAGCACTGTCGCCTTGCACCTCCAGGGTCTGAGTTCGATTCCCCAGCCAGGCTCGATTCCCGTCTCTGTGTGCATGGAGTTTGCATGTTCTCCCCGTGCTTGGTGGGTTTCCTCCGGGTACTCCGGTTTCCTCCCACAGTCCAAAGATATGCAGATTAGGCTAATTGGCGTTCCTAAATTGCCCGTAGTGTGTGATTGGGTGTGTGAGTGTGTGCCCTGTGATGGATTGGCACCCTGTCCAGGGTGTACCCCGCCTAGTGCCCGAAGTCTCCTGGGATAGGCTCCAGGTCCCCCGCGACCCTGAACACAGGATTAAGCGGTATAGAAGATGAATGAATTGAAAGTCGCCAATTTGCGGATGAGAAATCTGTTTGAGTCATTGACGTAGTTCTAGGTCAGCATTTTAAACGTGAAGTAGGCAGTTCGATCATGGTGTAAGAAAACGTTCTACCTTGATGGAAACCGAGCATTAGTGTAGTTCATTATATAGAAAGGTAGTTTTCACGCTTGTCTGTTATTCTGCACAATCAAAATCCCAGGTTGATTTAAACGCCCCTTACATTCATTCATTCATTTTCTATACCGCTTAATCCTGTGTTCAGGGTCTCGGGGAACCTGGAGCCTATCCCAGGAGACTTCGGGCACTAGGCGGGGTACACCCTGGACAGGGTGCCAATCCATCGCAGGGCACACAGTCATACACACACTCACACACCCCTTACATATGAACCCTTTTTTATGTAAAACCAGGCCATTAAGCTACCCAAACATCTTCCCTTGTGGTCGCCCTACAAGCCCCGCCCCCAATAACCCCATCCCCCCTCCCCCCTAACAACATCCATGAGGAATCACAAATAACTTTTAATTTTCTGCAATGGAAAACTACTCGAACTAGTTACTGATTACTTTATAAAGACAGTAATTTTGTAATGTAATTAGTTAACATCCCTCAACACTGGTAATGACTTTTTGTTTCTCAGAGTGAGTTCATTACTTTGGTGCAACTATGCCTTCATGCATGATGTAACTATAGCAAAACTCATTTCGATTGTCACAGCCTGCACAACACATTAGTTTTTATTAGTCATCTTAATTAGTGCTTCAAGATAACTAACATCTCACACGAATGTGACCAATTTACTTGATATTAACTTAAGCTGATTTTTGAAAACATACCAACAAACTGGTTTAAGGTAATCTTTTATAGTATATGCATTTGAATGCCTTTATTGTTCACACACAGATTTCCAACATGTTTTGCTTGAGCTTAAAAGTGGCACTTTTTTATTGATTTATTTTCATAAATATGTCAAACTTGTTGAGATTTTGGTGCTCAGGAGACAATAGTGGATAGAGCAACGGTAAACACGAGATGAAACTCAGATTACACCATGACTCTTTGAGGTCATTTTTTAGTTTGGAGTGAAGCCATTTAATTGTGTGGCTGTTGTAGGTGGTGAACCAGTGCATCGGTGGTTCGGGGACAGTTTTTGGGAACACGATGCAATCTGTACATGTTTATGCATTCCTGTTACAGCATCCGTTTCTCCTCTGTTGAAAGTTGGAAATAAAAATGTTATTCTGTATTTTAAGAGCATACAAACCGGATTCCAAAAAAGTTGGGACACTAAACAAATTGTGAATAAAAACTGAATGCAATGATGTGGAGATGGCAAATGTCAATATTTTATTCAGAATAGAACATAGATGACAGATCAAAAGTTTAATCCGAGAAAATGTATCATTTTAAAGGAAAAATATGTTGATTCCAAATTTCACGGTGTCAACAAATCCCAAAAAAGTTGGGACAAGTAGCAATAAGAGGCTGGAAAAAGTAAATTTGAGCATAACGAAGAGCTGGAAGACCAATTAACAGTAATTAGATTAATTGGCAACATGATTGGGTATAAAAAGAGCTTCTCAGAGTGGCAGTGTCTCTCAGAAGCCAAGATGGGTAGAGGATCACCAATTCCCACAATGTTGCACAGAAAGATAGTGGAGCAATATCAGAAAGGTGTTACCCAGCGAAAAATTGCAAAGACTTTGCAGTTATCATCATCAACTGTGCATAATATCATCCGAAGATTCAGAGAATCTGGAACAATCTCTGTGCGTAAGGGTCAAGGGCGTAAAACCATACTGGATGCCCGTGATCTCCGGGCCCTTAAACGACACGGCACCACAAACAGGAATGCTACTGTAAAGGAAATCACAGAATGGGCTCAGGAATACTTCCAGAAACCATCGTCAGTGAACACAATCCACCGTGCCATCCGCCATTGCCAGCTGAAACTCTACAGTGCAAAGAAGAAGCCATTTCTAAGCAAGATCCACAAGCACAGGCATTTTCATTGGGCCAGGGATCATTTAAAATGGAGTGTGGCAAAATGGAAGACTGTTCTGTGGTCAGACGAGTCACGATTCGAAGTTCTTGTTGGAAATGTGGGACGCCATGTCATCCGGACCAAAGAGGACAAGGACAACCCAAGTTGTTATCAACGCTCAGTTCAGAAGCCTGCATCTCTGATGGTATGGGGTTGCATGAGTGCGTGTGGCATGGGCAGCTTGCATGTCTGGAAAGGCACCATCAATGCAGAAAAATATATTCAGGTTCTAGAACAACATCTAGTCATCTCTTTCAGGGAAGACCCTGCATTGTTCAACAAGATAATGCCAGACCACATTCTGCATCAATCACAACATCATGGCTGCGTAGGAGAAGGATCCGGGTACTGAAATGGCCAGTCTGCAGTCCAGATCTTTCCCCTATAGAGTACATTTGGCGCATCATAAAGAGGAAGGTGCGACAAAGAAGGCCCAAGACGATTGAACAGTTAGAGGCCTGTATTAGACAAGAATGGGAGAGCATTCCTATTTCTAAACTTGAGAAACTGGTCTCCTCGGTCCCCAGACGTCTGTTGAGTGTTGTAAGAAGAAGGGGAGATGCCACACAGTGGTGAAAATGGCCTTGTCCCAACTTTTTTGGGATTTGTTGACACCATGACATTTTGATTCACCATATTTTTCCCTTAAAATGATACATTTTCTCAGTTTAAACTTTTGTTCCGTGATTTATGTTCTATTCTGAATAAAATATTGACATTTGCCATCTCCACATCAGTGCATTCAGTTTTTATTCACAATTTGTTTAGTGTCCCAACTTTTTTGGAATCCGGTTTGTAGTATTACTTCTAAGACTTAAAAGTCTCTACTAGATGATTATGAATCTCTTCCCTTCATTTCAATTATTTCCTTTTACAAACAAAACTCCTCGAGCCACAGCATTCGACACTACTGATGATTTGACTGATCTGCCAAAACATTTAAAGATCATTTAAACAAAGTTAAATTCAAATGTTCTATATTCCCTTTAACCAGAGGTTGTTTTTTTTATTATTATTTGATTCGATTATGATGAATGTCCATAATTTCTTAGCTGTTTATTCCCACGCTGCTTATGTAATTATGTCAGTAAAACATTTTGAATAACAGTTTTGGTTATGGTTTGGATTTAAACAATTATTTGTATAACAGTTTTGATTGGTGCCGACTTCTATGAGAACCACATTTTGCCCTAAGCTAAACCTTTGCATTCATCTGCATGTAAACAGTCGCATGAACAAACCTCGATTTCTTCGTTAAGAGGTGGCACACAGCGCTGCGAGTAGATGTTGTGGATCAGGTTCTGCAGAGAGCGGACTGACAGATCGTTCTCCGAGTCTGAGGCGTATCTGAAGTGGACACTTAACAAGTCCAGCACACGTGGCAGAGCCGCCTTTACATAACATTCTGAGCTCTGAAAGACAGACAGGCATGTTTAGTCCATACCTAAATACTGTACATTTGTAGCTAAGAACTGCAATAACCAGAAACACTCTCATGTGCGCATTCTAGGACCCTTATTCACATTATGACCACGAACACAGTTAAAGTTATTAAAGCCTTCTTTACCCAAGAATCATAGAGCTTTTGAGGCTGATACCTTTTAAGATTTCCTCATGTCATATCACAGAGTTGCTCATTTCCACACTGGTACTGTAACTCCTGTCAAGCTGTGTAAGGGATTTTTTCTCTTTGTCTCTTCCTCATAGATCTGATATTAACGTGTCGAGCCAGCACCTCATGATCATCTCTGGACGAGATCAACACCTCGTTGATGAACAGTGGTTCATGTTCTTTATAGTAACAGATGTCGATGGCACAGGTGTTTGGTCAAACCTTCCTGACAACGTGTTCAGTTGGTAAGGCATTGGACTACGGTTCGGAAGATCCCAGGTTCAAACCCCACAACCACCAAGTTGCCACTGTTGGGCCCTTGAGCAAGGCCCTTAACCCTCAACTGCTCAGATGTATAATGAGATAAAAATGTAAGTCGCTCTGGATAAGAGCGTCTGCCCAATGTCTAAATGTAAATGTACTGCTTGGGATCTGATCATGAAATTGGCCCACAATAATATTTCATCCTTTACATGAGCAAAACAAACTGATCATTTCAAACTTCTGAACATGCTGCACCACATGGCAGCACCCTCTGAGGAGGGGGTGTCTACCCTTCTGCATAATCACAGGTGCCTATTTAGGCAGATGCCCCATCCTCCCAGAACTACTGTTTCTCAGTCTGAATCCTGGATCAATGAAGAAAAACTCAATGAAGATAACCTGGTCATTCAGTAGATTCAGGTCGTCAACTGACTTCATTTTATTGCCACATAACATTTCTAATCATAGACGTGACCAATTAATGCACCCCCAAATCATACCACTGCCTCCAAACTCTTGTACAGTGGCCACTATGCATGATGGCTACAGTGTGACCTTCAGAAACTATTATACCAGTTTTGATAATGCATTTTAACATAATTCCAGTAATTTCACGTTTTCTTAGTTGTTTTCTTTGCTTGATGCAGAGGCCAATAATTGAAACTGTGAATTTTTAAAACCCTGGCAGTGTATAATTCCCTAATCAGAACAAAAAATCTGTTTAATGTGTACAGTCGTACCAGATGTTTCTTCTCGATGAATATGTAGGATATTGAGCAGCCATTCCTCAATTGATTATTGATCTGAAAAACAGTGAAAATATTTGCTGACATCAGCATTTCTTAATTGCTTTGTGCAGATTTCTTGAATAACCCTTTATTCCTTTATAGTAAATGCTGTAGATTAAAAAAAGCTTTAAATTGTAACAAACATGGGAACAAATGGCTTATTGTGACAGGCTACAAATGTCTAAAGATAGGACTTTATGTAACAACCTCAGCAGCAGCCTCATTTCCCCTCTCATCTGTTCTAACCACTCAGGGTTCAGCATCACCACTATACTGATCATCTGTCATCATCTGCACCTGTTTCTCACTGGTTCATGCCTTAAGTTAGCTTTTGATGCTTGTATGATTCATCAGGTCACTGCATGGCTTAACAAACAAAAAACATTCCCCTGAAAATGAGAGTCAAGAAAGTCCTTCAGGAAGTCTGGAGAACTATTCCTCAAGACTACATACAAATATAAGGACCTCTGGTTCTTTTGAAGCAAAATATAAAGAAATGTTGGGTGGCTCAATACTTTTGCATGAGGATGAATATTTTCACATATAGCAATACATGTAAATGCAAAATAAGGTCCACTCACTAGATGATTCATCTGGACCTGGTGGTCTTTGGTGATGGAGTGCCTGCATGGTCCAGGGATTTCCATCATAGACAAAGGAATATACAGTAGCACCAGGACGCACACACTCTTCACCTAGACATATGCAACAAAGCAATCACTTATTGAAATTAATTTCATTTTAGTATGCAGTAAAACAAAAACTTGCTTCACTTTTAAGAGAACTACAGTATAATGCATGATTATCTTCTCGTTAAAGAAGTCAAGGTAAGTTTATTTGTATAGCACATTTCATACACAATGGTAATTCAAAGTGCTTTACATAAAAGAGAAAATGAAATACAAAATAATAGCAATAATACTTGATTTAAAATTAAAATAAAAGCAGTTTGCAATGAAACTTTTAAAGTATTTAAAGAATGGGAATTACTACTGTTTGTCTAATTTCAAATCATTCCTGTGACAGATGTTTTGTCAGAACATTTTCCAATTTTAATGTGCTATAGTAACCAACAAATTGAAAGTGCAAAACCACGTAATTAATACTTTTACCTGTAGTACAGCATTCAGTCTTTTTGGGTAAGGGTCTACTGTCTTATCCCCATCTTAATGATGCAATTTCCTTCCATTCATCTTTGCAAATGCTCAATATGTATTAAATTGCATGTGAACGTCCTTTGTGTAGAATAACAAAACACAGCTTTATTTCTCTATATAATCCCCGGCTATACTAATTCAATTATCCATCAAGGTAGAAAGTTTTCTCAGTATGCCGAAGCCACGATTGAGCTGCCTATTTCATATCTGAAACGCTGGCCTCCCAGGAACTCCTTAATGGACCAAACATGGAATCCAAATGTGGAAACGGCTTGGACTGCAGCAATAACTTCCAGCCGAATCCTTGTAATGTGCAAGTTAGGTTGATGAATGATTGTGTGTACTGTTCCCACAGACAGATATGTCTCTTCCGCTCTTATTCCTGGATCTTTTTAAAGATCAGCTAAACATTCAGGAGAACGACCTCAGTGGACTTCAAGCCACCTCTTCCAGGATCATCATTCACAGACATACTGTACAGCCTTCTTTAGAACGTTTGCACCATTCAAACGCTTCACTGATCCAAAGGGTCTCATCATCATATTGTGTTTAAAGTTTTTTATAAAGGTCAGTTGGTTTCCAAGAGAAAGTCCCAGTTTGACTTGAATGCCCTCATAGAATGATATTTGGAGCTCTAGTCTCAGCTGAAGAGAAGAAGTTGACCATTGTGTTGGCACACGGATGAAAATTCTTCAGCAGCAGCCAACCTTTATTTTTAGGTAAATCAGGATCAGGATCAGACTTTTTAAAAATAAGTTCGAAACTTATCATAAACCCCCATCATAAACGAATATGCATTCTTACATAACCTGCTTTTTTTCTTTTTTACGTCAGACAATACAAAAATACACAATTTTGTGTGTACTGTAAGTTTTATATCCCCTGTAACTTACCAGCTGGTCACGTTGATCTAGCGGCTTGACCAGCTCAAACTGTGTTTTTGCAGCTGGTAGCTGGTCAGTTCAAGCTTGATTTCTTTAGTGGGTCATGGGGGTACAATACAATGTAAGCAGATAACTGTGGGTTGAACAAAAACCACAAGTTTCCACCACTGACCAGAAACAAGTGTAAGAGAGTTGCAACAGTAACAGAGCTTGTGCTTGTGTGTCATTCCAAAACCACAAGCTAAAACAGTCCAACAGTGATGGTTCTCCCAGATCCGATTTATTTGCAGATGATGGATTTCTACGCGGATTTGGTAAAAGTACTAAAACCTTTACTCGAAGCGTCATCATTTATCTAAATAAATACTCAAATAAAGGGAAATATTAGCTAAGGCAAATATCCATCATTCTTCTGATGATATACAAAATCCATTCTAAATTCTAAAATCCAGCTGTTATAATAAGAATGACATCAATAAATGCTTGTAACATGTATGTAACAACAAATTACGAGTATTATGTGTGATTTTTCAATTACATTATATCCCAGAGTGCTTTCTTCCACTTCCACAAAGCTGTTTACCATCCAATGTAATTACTGTACTTTATTTAGTAATGTATGATGTGTCATACTTTTTAAAATTTGTTTATGTTATAATACACTCAATATAATTAATACATTAATATTATATTAATATTAATTTCAACTAAAGATACATGCATTTTACTGCAGATATAATAATTGGGGAATTTAGTTCCGTCACCTGCCTCTCCTTTTCTCTCTATTGCAGTTAATAAGACAACTGTGTGACATGTCCTGTGTGACATGTCTTTAAGAAGTCACGTGGCAGAGCACTACATCTTGGTATTACAAAGCGATAGCCTTGGGGACTGCATCAAAAATTGTTAATTAAATAATAATTTAATAATAATAATAATAATAATAATAATAATAATAATAATAATAATAATAAAAGATCTGAATTTGTTGTTTCTATACATAATGATAATGTCTAAGAACAAGCGTGCTGATATACAGTACACATATCTCATAGAAATTTCCATGTCATCTAAATTTTAAACACTGAGTTACTCCATTCTTACGCCTCGTTTCGCAGTTTTTAGGTCATCAGTAAACTCTGATCTCTATGAGGTCCTCTCTACACGTACCTGGCTTTGGTGGAGAATGTGAGCAGAGGTGTGACGGCTCATCCGGCTCATGGATCCAGCAGGTGAAAGTTACGTTCTTCACTAAGATACATTTGAGCACATTGAAGGCGTGTTGAGTTTCAGGTCAAATAAGAAACAAGTGTTTAATTTCTTAAGGCTCAGAGTAGTTAATTGGTAAAGTTTTAGTCCATATGAGCAGAGCAGGGCAGAGTTACAATCCCGAGATGCAGAACAACAATTTCTGTCACTTCACTTCTCTCCTCCTTGTTTTGTGCCCCCTTTCTCCTCTCTCTCTCTCTCTCTCTCTCTCTCTCTCTCTCTCTCTCTCTCTTGGTCTGTGCCCCTTCAAAACTCCTATCATGGACATTCTAGAAATTGTTGGAAGAAATTTTTGTCGTTCACTTCATATAATGATAAATAATGTAAGTAGTAAACATAATTGATTATATAATGACACTTGGAAAGATTTGTTTAACATTTATGAATGCTGAGCAGTGTAACACTGCATATGAGTGTTCATTGTCAAGTGCTTAACAGTACAAATTAAGGAACAATGGATTGTTCCTTGAATACCAAATTTTGTATTTCCATTAGGAAAGCATCTATTAGGTTTTTACCGACCATGAGTAGGTATAATATAATGCTTTCTTTGCTATTATTAACCTCAAAAGACATAGATATAAAGAAAGAATTTCTTGAAATTCTTTACTAAATAAAATAATGTAAAAGTTGACCAATATGTGTAATAGAAGAATAAAACACTTAAAATGTACCGTTATTAGAAATATATTAACCTCAGGGTGATAAAATGATCTTTTTGTGTCACCTGCCTGTGAAGCATAGGCAACACATACTGTACTGTAGGGATCATTACTGTATTTGTCATCTCAATTCACAATTCCTCCTAAACCGGCCATGAGAATTTGACTAAATTATCTTCATTAGAAAGCATTGATGTGCATTAACTATTTCCTATTTTTGTTATATCTAGTACCATCCAATGTACTATAATCAGAAGTCATGTATCTATATTGTAATGCACTTTTTTGTTGTTGAAGTAGACTACAACTGAATGTGTGTTTCGAGCAAGATCCTTTTAACTAATTCTTCTCAGTGTAAAAAAAAGAAATCACAGTTATGCTTAATAGTGAAACGAATGGTGTATTTCCATACACAATGTGTCAAGAACAGATTGAGAAAGAACAGATGTGTGGGAATAAGAACAACTAGTACAAAAAAAAAATACAAAAAGGGAGAGTAAAGACTTTGGACTTTTGGAGCAATGGAAAGGGTTCATGTGGTCTAATGATTCCAGATCGACCCTATACAAGAGTGATGGGCAGATCAGGGTGGCACATCTAGAGGCAGTGTTATGATCTGAGGTTGCTTCAGTTGGTCAGGTCTAGGGTCAGCAATGTTATGTGGCAATAAAATAAAGTCAGCTGATGACCTGAATGTACTGAATGACCAGGTTATCACAAGATAACACATCAGTGAAGTTTTTCTTCAGGTGGCACAGGGATATTCCAGGGCTCAATCTGTAAAAGAATGGTTCTGCAAGAATGAGGAATCATTTTTATACATCAAATTGGTCACCACATTATTGACTTGTCTTTAGCTTTTTTTGTATGTGTGCCATAATGAAAGCTAAAGTCATCTTCGTCAAATCTTACCTTATGATGTTTTTTGGCCAGACATTGTCAGCATGTTAGATTGCGTGCATTAATACAGTATAAAGAAATCAGTACGTTCCCGCAATTTTTTATTTTTTTTTAGAAAGCTGACATGCTAAATTAAATTGACATAATTCTGTCCTGAGATATATGATATGTAAGAACATTGGATGAACAATGTCTAAGATATATTCACAAGCTAAATATAACTAAACCTCCATTCTGTGGGCAATTTCCTGGAAATGTAGTAGTATAATTTTTTTTGCAATCTCATTCCAAAGATCCAAATATCTGTTTTGACCTTTTATAGTGTTTATGCCGAAGTACAACTGAGAGGACAATGGAAGGATGTGTTGAAATATCTGCTGATGCATGTAAAAGGCAACCGCATTACAAGGTGCTGTTTTCAATACTTATACCAGCTGCCCATTTCAGTGGATTTTCCCAACCAAACAGAACAACCACATTCACAATGTTTTTTTTATGGCTTTGCTGAGTTTGTCACTGAAACCACTGGAACAAAAAAAAAAAAAAAAAAAGACATACTGTACATGCAGTGCAAATCTCTGGCATGTTGTACTATAGAGATGAACTCGACCTCTTCTGGATGTGGTTTCGGTTTTCATTTGTGATTAAGAGAGGACATTATGTGTGTCTTCATGGAAGAGGGTGTCTTTCCTGTCATTGTTCATGATGAGAAGACCTTTAACATTTGTTATCGTATCTCATACTGCAAGAGTAGAGGAAGACCTTTGCAACTTTTAACAGATGTAATAAATATGAGAAATTGAAAGACAGGTAAAATAAACCTCTTCTTGGTCATCTCTTTCACCTTTTAGACTCGATATTGCTTTGATTTTGATTATGCATGCGCTGTCATTTTGTACGTTGTAAAAATGCTCAAGAAATCATGTTATTACCATAATAAATTTTCTTTTGCTCTTTAATTTGCACTTTAAGTATTTATTGAAATGAAACATTTGTACTTTTACTTGCCTACTTAAGTAATTTCAAAATTGTTTAATAAATACATTTTTAGTCCTGCAAAGTTCTTGTTAAAAAACTCAAAGGTGTCTGCATTCTATACTGCATACAATGCTATACATCAAATCAATGGGCTTGATTTAACGATCAATCATTTCAGTTCAATATCAATAAAAAAAAAACTAATAAGAAATAAGAAACATGCCACATCATTATATGCTGTGAAATTCCCATGCTATACATCTGAGTTATTTGTGTGTAACTGAATATGTATACGATGCTGAACTGCAGTAAAAGTGTTTTAATGTGCTGGAGTAAGCAACGATGTGTGTTCTTTGCCTCCCTAGAAGGCACAAACTTCATCTAATTTTAAAAGGCATCTTTACTAATTTGCTACCATTAACTTTCTAAATCTAACTAAGCCTGTTTTCTTTGCTAATGCGAGTTAGACTAGCATTCATTCCAGGCTTAAAATTTGATTAGGAAGCAATTTAAGCTCTAGCTAATGTTAATTATTCGTTATTTACATGATGTTTTCCTCCTGATGGATTCTGTAGCAACCTGTAAAATGTTACTCATGTAAATTTAAAGAGATTTATAATTACTTTTTTTTTTTTTTTTACTCCTGAGACACACCTAGCACTTTTTAAAGCAGAATCAACCACTATGGTACTACAGCATATACAGGATAAACTAGCAACCTCTTGAGCATCAATAAAAACAGAAAATGGTAAACTATTCTGTATTGAATTATAGTGAGCATCTCTCAAGTCAGGTACACTTGGAGTCACAACGAAGTACTGAAATCAGTAGGCTAATCTGAGGCTAAAAGAACAGCCAAAGATGCCACTCCTCCTTAGAACATATGGAGCTCAGACAATTTCATTTGTCCATGAAGGGGAACAAGGACAGCAAAAATCCTCTTCACTGACCTGGGTTGGAATTTTGGAAGGAGCACTAGACTGGGAAATGTGAGCAGATTTTGGCCATACCATTAGAAATATCCACCTCAACCGTAAGACCAGACCTGGTACTATGGTCCAAATTTCATTTGGAGCCGCCAGTGCCATGGGAGGATGCCACAGATGAGGCAAATGAGAGAAATGTTTGTCACATGTACTTTTTACAGCACAGCGAAATTTCTTCTTCGCATATCCCAATTAGGAAACTGGGGTCAGGGAGCTTACAGCGCCCCTGGAGCAGATAGGGTTAAGGGCCTTGCTCAAGGGCTCAACAGTGGCAACTTGGCGATGCTGGGGTTCAAACCCCCGACCTTCCGATCAGTAAACCAGTAACCCACAGCCTTAACCGACTGAGCCACCACTGCCCCTAAAGAGGCTGTGAAATGCAAAACAACGGGGCTGGGGAGCAACAGTCGACCCGGTGGAGGTTTGCTGCCATGGTTTTATTGCAACATCCACTACTAGACTCCTTGAAGAAATGGGGATCCGTGGCAAAGCTCTGCACCACACCATCAAAGAGACAACCCGAAGCCGCTGAGCTCCGTAGTCAATGGCTGTGGATTGGGAGGAAAGATTACAGCAATATATTTGACTGAAAAACACATACTTTGATTGGTTTATAGAATAGTTATTGTGGATGAGAATCCATGAAACATGTTACTTTCATTATAAACTTATGTTATAGAAGTGCAAGTCCCTTTTCTCTCTTTTGGAGCTAATAAGACAAAAAATGCCATGTTACAGTATTATTCAGAAAAATATAGTTTTAGCTTACGTTAACTCAGTGGTTCTCAAACTTTTTCTGTCATTCCCCACTTAAGGGGGTGAGCGAATTTTCAAGCCCCACTTGTCAACAAAATAATAACGAAATCGGCCAAGTTTACTGTTTATTGAAATATCAATTCTTAAACCAATACGATCAAACAACACCAAGTTAAAAAAAAAGATAAAATACAAGTGCAATTGTTATAAAAGGCTTACGTTGTCACTTATCTTTGCATAATTGACCCCATGTTTATTAGCTGCTCAGCAATCGTTTGCAGTTTTTTTTGCACTGGCCAATTCTGTATGTAACTTTGAATGAAGCCATTTGTGCTTTGCTGTCCACTGATTCAGATGTTACCATGCGATTCTCCTGCTGTCTGTATTCTGCCAGCTTTCTTTCAAAGAAGTCGAGTGGCTTATTAACGTGACTGGAGTGTGTTGTCTCTAAGTGTCTTCCTAATTTGTTGGGTCTCATGCGGTCTGCTGCCAGCAGTTTAAGACACAAAACACACACGGGTCTCTCTTCTGCCCCCACCATCACCACCATGAATCCAAGCTGAAGATAGGCTTCATTAGGGGTGGGTGATATAACCAAAATCTTCTATCACGGTAGAAGCAATTTTCTAACTCAATAACAATATATATCACAATATAGCAATTTGTATCTGAAAATGCATAAATAAAAATGAAAACACAAAGAAATTGTTTTACATAATTTCATTTTTTTATGTAATTTTATTTAAACTGTGAATTGCTGAGGTTTGCCGCATTTTTTTTTTCTTTGGCCATATTCGATTTGTATTTCAGATGATAGAAAAGGTTTGATGTGTTTCCACCCCTTGTTAAAACAGTGCACTGCAAATCACGTTCATCTCATTCCTATCACTTTTCTTATACCCAAACCAATTCCACACCACAGACGAGGCACTTTTTTTCTTTACAATCTCCTCATTGTTGGTTTTGTCACATGTAAGAAAACTCAGTGCTGCTGCAGCGTCTTCTTCCGTTGTCGAAGTGTATGTGAAGTCAAACACATCAAAAGTGGGACGAAACCGCGGCACCCGATTGAACCAAATATCTGCGCAAATACAGCGCAGCGCGACTATCTGGATAGCGCAGTGATGATCTGGTTTATTTGCGCAGCCCGGTGGATCACGCAGCGCCGCTCGAATCACAAACCTGCGCGACCCACTGTGTTTTATTTAAAAACTATTTATTTAAAATGCCAGGACTGTTTAATATTGTTTCCGCCTTGCCATGCCTGGATTGTACATGCGCATCCCAGCGGGGTAAAGTGTATTTTGATGGTCGGCGCGGTTTATTTCTGTCAGAGTTGCGCAAACTTGAGCAAAGTTTGTCCGACGTTAAACCGTTATTGTTCCACTATGGTTCCACTTTTTCTCCCGGCCCACAACTGATGTTATTTTAAATTTACTTGTATTAATGATCCATTTATTTGTGTGTGATTGTTTAGTTTTGAGCGTACGCTCTTCATTATCAATAAAGAAAAGCATGAATTAGAATAGGTACTTTCCTGTTTTTCCTCCCGTTCATTGCGCCCCACCTGTCATGTCTGTATTCCCCACTAGTGGGGCGCGCCCCACAGTTTGAGAACCACTGCGTTAACTGTTATAAAGCAGTGTCACTGGAGACTCCTTTAGAAGTCCAACATAATGAGAAGCAATAATGGTGTTAATTAGTCTCTTTATAGAAAGCTCTGTTCAATTAAATCACAATGAAATGACTCAGGTTCTCTCTTTATTAATTCAGTAAAGAACATAAAACAGAGTATAACACAATATTCAACTGATTGAGCTGATTAAATACACTTAAATGAATAAAGCAGAAGGACGTATGATAACAAAAGAGATGGAGCAATGGAGTAGAAAAAAACAAGAACAAAATGTAACATAAGGAGCATATAAAAAGCAATACCAAAAAGCCTGTGCTAGGGTGAGCCGAAGTTTATAGTGATGTGTGGCCTCCTTTAAAAGGCCAACCAGCAATGGAAAGGAACTTATTAAAATAAGATGCTCACAGATATATGAGCGGTCTGTAAAGGTCCTGTATTGTGTTCACTAGCTTCTGCCAGAAATGGAAAAGTGTTTGAATTGAATTTATGCTTTATAAAGTCACCTAGATTGGATTCGTTGGATTGCAGTGGTTGTATATTACTGTATAAACTCAAAGATTAGGTTTTACAACTTGATTAGAATCGCTCAAAGGTTTTTGGCTCAGTTACTTGGCAAAGTGTTAACTAACCTGTCTGAAAAAAGTATCCATTTGTGTAAGACAAGTTGGTTGGACTTTCATTTTGACACTTTACAAATGAGTTTTAATACAATGTCTGGCAAAAACACTCACAAATAAACACAACTATATGTTCAATTCTAGATGCAGTCCCAGACACTGTCATGTGGTGAGAACAAGAAAATGCTGACAAGCAACTGCTACCAAAAATAGGCTGAAAGGTTTTTTATTTAGTTTCTGAGTGCTCAGTTTGGGCCAAAACTGATTGTGAGACTTTCTTTCGCAGCACTACACTGTCTATAAAAAAGAAGAGTTTTAGTGGACATGTCATGACTAGAACAAAGACATCCGAAGTCATTTTCATGCTTTAATGGACCTATTGTATCTACTTGTATCCATTGTTCCTTAAATATTCCGTCACTTGGCATGGGGTTTTAATTCGGAGGAAACCTATAGTATTTATATTTAATCATTTGGCACTTTTGTCCAAGCCTGATTACAGGAAAAGAATTTTCCAATTACAAAGTTTTCTGTCCCAAAGGATTCCTATGTTTAAAGACTTTACAGCTTTGCTTGTCAAATGCTTTGATTAAGCGACGTGCCTTATACAGGTCTCTGTGAATTAATTGTTAAAATGAATGCATTAATAGAAGCATGTGATTTGAATTATGATTAGTACTACTGTGTTATACTTTTTTTAAGACCTTCAGACAAAGTGTAGTTGAGAAATCTTAGCTCTGTGGTATAAAACCAATAAAACGTGTCAAGTAAAAACGTGGTATGCTACTGTATGGTGGGATGTAGTATTGTGTAGTATAATATAGTACAGTATGGTATGGCTTGTTAAGTTCTAATGATGTGGTATGGTGTGATATAGTATGGTGTGGTATAGTAAGATGTGGTAGAAATGTATAATATTGTGTGGTTGAGTATGGTGTGTATGGTGTCAGAGGGTAGATTATGGTATAATATTGTGTGGTTTAATATGGTGTGGTATGGTATGGTGTAGCGTCATAATGTGGAGTGTGGTGTGGTATGATATTGTGTGGTTTAGGATGGTGTAATATGGTGTGGTGTGGTATAGTGCCATATGCTGGAATATTGTATTATATGGTGTGGTGTGGTATGGTGTCATATCATGGAGTGATTTTTATGGTGTGGTTTAGTATTGTGACGTGTGATATGGTGTGATATACCGAATTGTTGTATGGTGTGTGGTATGGCATAGTGTTATATGGTGGACTGTGGTATGTTCTGGTATGGTGTGGTATGACATGGAAAGGTATGGTATAGTATGATATGTTGGTGTGTGTTTTGTTGTGGTATGGTATGGTATGGTATGGTATGGTATGGTATGGTATGGTATGGATGGTATGGATGGTATGGTATGGATGGTATGGATGGTATGGTATGGTATGGTATGGTATGGTATGGTATGGTATGGTATGGTATGGTATAGTGTCATATTGTGGAGTATGGTATAATATGGTGTGCTTTAGGATGGTGTAATATGGAGTGGTGTGCTATAATGTCATATGGTGGAATGTTGTATGATATGGTGTAGTGTGGTGTGGTGTGGTATGGTGTCATATGGTGGAGTGTAGTTTTATAAGGTGTGGTTTAATATGGTGTTGTGTGGTGACGTGTGATATGGTGTGATATACCGAAAGGTATGGTATAGTATGGTATGTTGGTGTGTGTTGTGGTATGGTATGGTATGGTATGGTATGATATGGTATGTTATGGTGTGGTGTAATATAGTGATATGGTGTGAAATATTGAAGTGTTGTATGGTGGAGTGTGGTTTGGTGAGATGTGGTATGGCTTAGTAATATCTGGAAGGGCCTGGAGAACCTCAAACTGCTTGTGCAAAGCCAATGCGGTTGTGTTTTCGATCAAACACTGTGTAATATCGGGCAATGAATTTAGCCCCCAGTATCCAGACAGGACCAGCAGGAGGTGGAAGGTCTAGCTCTCTGAATGTCACAGTGCAGATGTCCTCCCCAAACTGTGATTGCTGTAGATGGGAAACGAAAGGGAAGAGAGACGAGAAAGGAAGTAGATAATGGACATATCAAAATATTAACAGTAGCATTCCATTTACCTAATCCTCTCCACTGGTAAGTGTGGGTAAACAAAGATAATGAAAATGGAGTTTCTTTACATTTAAGAGCAGAGTCGAGTTTTGTGTCAACATTTATTCATTCATTCTCTATACCGCTTAATCCAGTGTTCAGGGTCGCGGGGGACCTGGAGCCTATCCCAGGAGACTTCGGGCACTAGGCGGGGTACACCCTGGACAGGGTGCCAATCCATCGCAGGGCACACAGACATACACACACTCACACACCCAATCACACACTACGGGCAATTTAGGAACGCCAATTAGCCTAACCTGCATATCTTTGGCCTGTGGGAGGAAACCGGAGTACCCGGAGGAAACCCACCAAGCACGGGGAGAACATGCAAACTCCATGCACACAGAGACGGGAATCGAGCCTGGCCGGGGAATCGAACCCAGACCCTGGAGGTGCAAGGCGACAGTGCTAACCACTACACCACCGCGCCGCCTTGTCAACATTTAATCATCTTTCAATACAGTGTCTAATAATATCTTGTACCACAGTGGGCTTGATATTATGCCAGTTGTTGATCATGTCCTATAATAGTATGTCCTGCTATACAGTGGCTTAGTGGTTAGCAAAAGCACCTCCAGGTTCGATTCCAGGCCAGGGTTGATTTCCACCTCTGTGTGCATGGAGTTTGCATGTTCTCCCCATGCTTGGTGGGTTTCCTCCAGGTACCCCAGTTTCCTCCCACAGTCCAAAGACATGCAGATTAGGCTAATTGGCGTTCCCAAATTGCTTACAGTGTGTGTAATTAAGGCCACCTTACCCAGAGAACATAGTCTTTCTGCGTCAGAGGATACTCCTGATCACCAAGGTGAAAGGTCACACTGGGTAAGGACATCACCAGATTACAGTTCACGGTATACTAAACAGAGAAAGACAGAGACAAGGACAATCTTTACACAACATCTGTCTATGTAGCATCTTACTTTCAAACTTCATTTTAACAAAACATGCTAGCAAATATTAGTAAAAGTGAGGTGAGAGGGGCGTTGAAGAGGATGAAGAGTGGAAAGGCTGTTGGTCCTGATGACATACCTGTGGAGGTATGGAAGTGCTTAGGAGAGGTGGCAGTAGAGTTTCTGACTAGTTTGTTTAACGAGATCTTGGAGAGTGAGAGGATTCCAGAGGAATGGAGGAGAAGTGTATTGGTGCCGATTTTTAAGAACAAGGGAGATGTGCAGAGCTGTGGCAATTACAGAGGTATAAAGCTAATGAGCCATACAATGAAGCTGTGGGAAAGGGTAGTGGAAGCTAGGTTAAGGGCAGAGGTGAGAATTTGTGAGCAGCAATATGGTTTTATGCCTAGAAAGAATACATCAGATGCAGTATTTGCTTTGAGGATGCTGGTGGAGAAGTACAGAGAAGGTAATAAAGAGTTGCATTGTGTCTTTGTAGATTTAGAGAAAGCGTACGACGGGGTGCCGAGAGAGGAGCTGTGGTGTTGTATGAGGAAGTCTGGAGTGGCAGAGAAGTATGTTAGAGTGGTGCAGGACATGTATGAGAGTTGTAAGACAGTGATGAGATGTGCTGTAGGTGTGACAGAAGAGTTCAAGGTGGAGGTGGGTCTGCATCAAGGATCGGCTCTAAGCCCCTTTTTGTTTGCTCTAGTGATGGACGGGATGACAGATGAAGTTAGACAGGAGTCTCCATGGTCTATGATGTTTGCAGATGACATTGTGCTTTGTAGCGAGAGCAGGGAACAGGTAGAGGAAAATTTGGAGAGGTGGAGGTACGCTCTGGAAAGCAGAGGAATGAAGGTTAGCCGCAGCAAGACGGAATACATGTGTGTGAATGAGAGGGACCCAAGAGGAACAGTGAGGCTACAGGGAGCAGAGGTAAAGAAGGTGCAGGATTTTAAGTACTTAGGGTCAACTGTCGAGAGCAACGGAGAGTGTTCAAAGGAGGTGAAGAGACGAGTACAGGCAGCTTGGAATGGGTGGAGAAAAGTGTCAGGTGTGTTGTGCGATAAAAGAGCATCAGCGAGAATGAAAGGAAAGGTGTACAGGACAGTGGTGAGACCAGCGATGCTCTACGGCTTAGAGACAGTGGCACTGAAGAAAAGACAGGAGGCAGAGCTAGAGGTAGCAGAGCTGAAGATGTTGAGGTTCTCTTTGGGAGTGACAAGGATGGATAGGATCAAGAATCAGTTCATCAGAGGGACAACCCATGTTAGATGTTTTGGAGATAAAGTCAGAGAGGCCAGATTGAGGTGGTTTGGACATGTTCAGAGGAGAGATTGTGAATATATTGGTAGAAGGATGCTGAGGTTGGAACTGCCAGGCAGGAGGTCTAGAGGAAGACCAAAGAGGAGATTCATGGATGCAGTGAGGGAGGACATGAAGTTAGTTGGTGTGAGAGAAGAGGATGCAGAGGATAGGGTTAGATGGAGGCAGATGATTCGCTGTGGCGACCCCTGAAAGGGAACAGCCGAAAGACGAAGAAGAAGAAGATGCTTAAGTTTAATAAGCTGGTTGAAACTAGTCTGATTTTAATAAACTCTCATGACATTGCATATTAAGTGTTTTCATGAACAGCTACCAAATGCAAACCCCGAATCAACTCCAATTATCTCTTCATGAAATAACGAGGAAACAGATCTGGCCATAAAACTCCTTATTAGTCAGTTGTTCCATTACTTTTGAGCATGTGGAAATCAGGTGGAATGCTTCTAAAAATGGCTGCATTTCTTAAAACATTTAAAACCCATGGTTGTGGTTAAAAAGGCTAAATGTAAAATAAATAAATAAATAAATAAATAAATAAAAAGCTTGATGGATCATAAATTAATATAGACCTCTCATTGGTTATCTTAACAGTTTTAACTAGATGACATCAATTCAATGCTTTCAAGGAATCCCTGGAGATATAGAGAACATTATACTATTGCAAAAACCCATTCAAACCCACTGAGGAATTTAAAATTGACAAATTCAATAGCTTTATTTCATATTTGATCTTTACCACAGTCTGTGCAACATAATGGTCTATTTGAAGAATGTAGAGGTTTTACAAAAATTCATATATTCATCATTTGTTCTTAGAGCAGCAGCTATTATTTCATGTAATCCATATTTTGTAATAATGTCTAGGGAAAGTTGACTTGAAGAACAAAGCCACAGAGCTGGAAACAGACAATCTATATAAAGGAAACAATGGTTTGGTGTGTACATTGGTCAGTACTTGCGTTGTCAATGATATCTTTATGTTTCATATACTAGAGGACACAAAACCAGTCTCAGAAAAATTTCTCCGTCTGTCTCTCAGTCTGTCTGTCCAGCCAGATTATGTTATAGAATCTAACCTCTTATGGTTGAATATGCGTACAGCACAAACAGTTACACACTACAGCAACCTTGCTGCCAATATTACCAGTGTTCTGCTTTTGTGTCAGGCTTTGTAGGGAAAAGCTAGTTACAGTACTATGATAGTTTCATGACAGAACTTACTCCTCCCTCTGCCAGCTCGACAGCACCGATCGTCTTCATCAGAATGGAGATGGAAGAGGCGGGGCCAGTGATGTAGGAGGAGCCTGTGTCAATCATGGTATTACAGCCTTCTGTACAAAACAATGTCTCTTCACCCACGGATACACTGTAAGGAAGACAGTTTAACATTAGTAATAAAAAAGAAAACTATTATTTTGCTTGTTTAAGTAAATGTTTCTACATAATATAGTACAGTGGAACCTCGGATTACGAGCATAATTCGTTACTCGTAATCCGAGGTTCCACTGTATAAAGTTTCGATATATGAGGGGTGTTCAAGTCAAACTGGGACTTTTGATTGTGCAGAATAACACAACAGTTATGAGGGTAAAAACTAATTTAATTTCTCTATATAATCCCCTGCTACACTGATGCACTCATCCCAGGACACCTGAGTCATGTTCGGACAACCTGATTCGATTCTGAAATCCTGCTTACCCGGATTAGGATCACGCATTCTGATTACTCAGTGTTCTAGGGAATGACTGTAGTGGTGCTGAGCTACCTCGGCACTATCGTCATTCATTGATATACTATCTTTCGTAAAACGTTTGCACCATTCAAATGTTTTATTTGCAGCTAAGAGTCTCATCACCATCTTGTGTAAATGTCAGCTGATTTTATGCCATCATTTATAAAAAAAAATAATTCATCACAAGCCTCGGTTTGAGTTTTAACACTCCTCCTTATTCTTTAGATGTTGTTTCCCATTGTTAAAAAAAGATAGAGTAGAAATACTGCTATGACCCATTTATTAAATACATGGTAATATAATTTGTACATGAGATGCTGTTATGCATGGGTTAGAAATTGCAGGTGGCAAAAAAAATAATAACTTATGAGACAAGATATTAATACATTTTATATGATTGTAAGTTAATTAGATATATAATTTTTTGATCCTTTAGATTTTTAAATGGGCGGCACGGTGGTGTAGTGGTTAGCACAGCTGCCTTGCACCTCCAGGATCTGGGTTCGATTGCCGTCTCTGTGTGCATGGAGTTTGCATGTTCTCCTCGTGATTGGTGGGTTTTTCCTGAATACAGGATTAAGCGGTATAGACGATGAGTGAGTGTGTGTGAATGAGATGTTTAAATGGAGTTGTATAAATGTGTCTCAATATTTGAACAGCCCAGACTCATCAGAAATAATTATTATTCCATGGTGTTTAGGGTACTGTCCATCAAGGTCTATTTATGGTACTCATGTGATTTTTTTTTAACTATTATTATTTTGCTAACTATTTTCGTTGTTTTCCATCAGAACCATACAAGAAAATGTATAAAGTATTAAAATTAATTAAATGTTGCTTACTTATTGTCTTGTTCATTTATAGCTCAACTCTTTTGGTAAATTTAAATATATTTGTAGTTAACTGTATAAATGCCATCAGTGCTTCGTAAGAACAGATTATAAAGGTACAACTGATTCAATAGTATTGCTGAAATACTCACGCCTTCATAATGACCTCCCACTTCCCCTCTCCCTTGGTGCTGACGTAGTGGAAGGATCCCTTATAGTAATTCGGATCGATGCCGCCCAACACTAGTTCTCCTCCTGGGTTGCGTTCTGGGTCTCTGGTCCAAAAAAGGTATAAATGCTTTTTGTTTACACAATGAACATGTTAAGCTTGGTAAGAAAATACGTATACAGGACAGTTTTTTTCCTTTGACCAAGATAGAGGTATTTCCTGGGCTTAACAGAAAAAAAAAAAACTTTGGGGGCATAAACCTGCTTTGTACTGCTCACCTGCTATAGTACACAGAGAAAATGTTCTCTTTCAACACACCCAGGGACACAATCTGATCAAACACTGGTGTGATGCCATCGATAGCTGCCCCTGGGTAGCCCATTCCCAGTACACCATCAAACTTTGCAAAGATGAACGGGATAGCTGGGAGAGCTGTGGCCTCTGCAAATACTTGCACCACTGGAATACCACTCACCTATGGATGGCAAGGTCAAAGGTCAAATCATATCATAGTTGGAAAAAAAAAACAATGGGTGTGCTGTTATAGGAAAATAATCAAGGACAGGGTTGTATGATGAAGTCTTGTTGTTACTGCGTTGATGAAGTTGATTATTATCACATCACGACATTTTATTCCTCTTCTGGCATTGCATTACATCTACCCATTTATGCTTTTATTTAATATTATGGACTAACCCTGCAGCTAATTAATTCCTTTTATCAGTTACCTTATAAAAGCTTTAAACAATCATTTTCTCACCAGCTTTACTTTGCTACTAAGATGCAGCTTGTAACTTTTATGAGACATTGCCAAAAACTATTCCTTATAGGTATAAGACACAGTTATAACTTTTTAAACAGTCTGGACTGTTTCAACCCACTAACACTGGAGACTCCTTCCATAAATGTTGCATTAACATCTTACAAATCTTACTGTACATCATAAAAACAGAAAACATCATAAGATAAGCGATTGTAAATGTATTAATTTAATATTTTACAACTATATAAAAAATTAATATTTTTTTTAATCTAGTCTTTTCCATTAGCAATGGAAAGTTTATAACACGTGTAATGTTTGAAATGCTGCCCTTTCATCCTTACCACAACTATATCCTCACTCAGAAATCCCCGCACATTTCCAGAAGCATACTGGATGGAGAATCCTGTTCCATTTTCAATATACGTATGAGATTTCGATGAATCATATCTGTTATGAGTAACTGGTTGAAAAAAAGAGTGATAAAAAGAAAGTTAAAGACAGGCAGAACCTTAAATGCATACATGCTTACATACATATACGTGTGTGTATATGGGTGTGCGTGATAATTGAGCCAAGACTTTATTAGTCACATATACAGTACATTACTTGAACAGCAATTATTTATTTATTTTTGTTAGGATGCTGGGGTCAGATTGCAGGGTCGGTCATTATACAGTGCCAGTGCCAATAGAGGCTGCGTTCCAGTCAGATTTAAGTTCCTTGTGAAGTATATTGTCCAGGGTATTCAGCCATGTTAAGTGTGGTTTCACTTAACTGTGCCAGAAGTAGACATGGAGCTCAAAAAGAGCTATATCTATTATCATTATCATCATGGCTAATGTAATATCAATTATATAATCAATAAATCCTTACTATTATATAAAGTAGGCTATTAATGTTAAAATGAAACCTGCACAATAATAATTTCTCTGGACATTATGTAAATGAAAAACTAAAGTTATAAGCATTTCAATGCTCTAGGGTTTTTAATGATATTAGGTTTTGTCTTAATACATATTCAATATTTAATTCCTGTATTGCCAGGGTAACGCAAGGAACACAGCCAGGGTTACAGTGGCAAGCTGGAGGAGCTGGGGCCCGTGACTAAAACTCCTGTCGTGACCTGGATTCGAACCAGGGTTGCTGCAGCCACAACGCAGAGTACAGTACTAACCACTATACGTTCACGGCTTGCCAGCAGGAGCTGAAGTACTCACAGCATGCTGTATATAGTGGAGAACAGCTCTGGGAAGGAACCCAAAGATTGGCAGACCCGGTATCAAATACCACGTTGAACATCTGGGCCGGTGTACCAATACTAATCTCCCCAAAGTACTGAGTCTGCAGAGACAGAAGGAGAGACAGAGAATGTGAGAATATTACAGACGATCTGTAAGATTTTCAGGGATCCAGATGTGATATTTGAATATTTTTGATGATGTTTCACAACTCATATATAGAATTTATATACAGTATTTTACATAAATAGATTTCTATTTATGTAAAAGATTAAATGTCTTAAGATTTTTTCATCAAAATGTGATGCTACGATGCTACCGTCTCCATGCTTTACTGTAGGGATTGTGTTCTCAGGTCAACCTTTTCCCAAATTTTTGCCTCTGTCTCAATATGGCTTTATTCGCTCAATCCATCCATATTGATCATATAGTTATATCTTGTCTGCTGCTGTGATTGAGATGCCCTTGTTAGAAGTTCACTAACATAATCTTCTATTCTCCCAATAAACTCTAGGGCCTACATTTATATTGTGTCCCTGTAAAACTGTAGAACACTGAAGCACACAGGTCAACTCCATCCAACAAATTATAGTGTTTCCCAGTGACTAATTTAGAATATCACAACAATGAGGTTTAAACCTCATGGAATTACAACTTATATATTTTTGATTTACAAACCATTTGTTAATAGGTAGAATGTAACTAAACACAATAAGATCAAAATAATTACTGTACTTACAGTAAGTGCATATTTCACATACCTGTACTTAACTTGAGTTTTTTTTATTAGTGGATACTTTTTACTTTTACTAGGCTACAGGACATCCAACAAATATTTGTACTTCCTACTTCACTACATTTCTGCATGGTGTTGCACTACATAACCAGAGTGGTGCCTAGTGTTTGTAGAATGCTGGTTACTATGCAGAAACTTTCCAATGTGTTTGAAATCAGAAGTGGAGAGAGATTCTTTTACAATGACTTTAAGACTACTGTAATCTAATAGAACTTCTGTAATGTTTGATACTTCTGCATAATCCCAATTAAGTTAAAATGTATCATTTCAGACTGTAAGAATACAAATGTGGAAAAGTTCAGATGAGTGTTATTCACTCGTGTCAGATTTTTTTTTTCTCTTAGGTTTCAGCTTTAAAATGATATAAATGACAGTTTTGGCTCTCACATCCAGATAGTTGGTTAGAGGTGTTGGGGCTGTGCCATTGTGAAGTGAAGGACTGGCATCCAACTTTGGTGCAAGTACTGCCAACACTTCCTCTTGTCTGAGGCCTGTCTCCTTAAGAGTCTCTCGAATGGACGGCATTTTCTTCAGAGTGATCCTAAATAGCGGACAAAGGATTAATAAAAAGATGTAATGTTATAGCTTTAATTCTGTATGTTACAAATTCCTGACACTAAGGTTTTTTTTTTACATAATTATCAAATAAACCTTTCCTTAAAGAAGATTTCACAATATGAAAAAATATATATATTGAGCATTTTTGCTCTTTGTAATGATCAAAGGGTAAGCTGTACCTTACAGGAATGAGGGCTTTGCCGTTTCAACTTAACATCACAAGTTATGTTTTTTAGTCTTTTTAACTTCAAGAGAAACAGAGAGACTGATAGCAAAATTAATGTTTAATGCCCTTAAAGGCGGCGCGGTGGTGTAGTGGTTAGCACTGTCGCCTTGCACCTCCAGGGGTCTGGGTTCGATTCCCCAGCCAGGTTCGATTCCCGTCTCTGTGTGCATGGAGTTTGCATGTTCTCCCCGTGCTTGGTGGGTTTCCTCCCACAGTCCAAAGATATGCAGATTAGGCTAATTGGCGTTCCCAAATTGCCCGTAGTGTGTGATTGCGTGTGTGAGTGTGTGTGCCCTGCGATGGATTGGCACCCTGTCCAGGGTGTACCCCGCCTAGTGCCCGAAGTCTCCTGGGATAGGCTCCAGGCCCCCGTTACCCTGAACACAGGATTAAGCGGTATAGAATATAATGAATATATAATGAATGCCCTTAAAATTCCAGCGGCACACTTCTGTTTCAGCAACACAGCATTGGTTAATGAATGATAAAAAAAATAAAAAAACTAACTGCTTATACAGAAGTAAGATTTTCAGATATGTCAGGTAAAACTGAAGGTATCATTAGTTTTAAATTGCAGAAAAATTGTGCGAATGAAAGCAACATCACAAAAACGTTGGACTCACAAAATGCTTGTCTTCTTTTTATTTTTGGTCACGGAAAGAAATGAAAACAACCATAAAATCACATGGTCACAGTTCTTTGGTTTTTTTTTTATTATGTTAAATTATGCTCAGTCATGCTTGTGTAGCATATTAAATTGGAATACAATTCAATTCAGTTTTTCATATTGACTAAGCTGTGCTGAAAAAAAGGGTATGTCAGTCTATATTGCACAATCCTGACCCCTATATATGTGTATTAAAACACAAAAAGCATGATGTCATTCTTTATTAAGTGATTCTAATGTAGAAACGCAATGGGATGTGCCGTTACTGAAAATTAATCAAGTTTGTTCATTATTTTCTTTTTAACAGAAGGCTCATGATCAAAACAGAATAAAGATTCTGAAAATGAACTACACTTCACATTATTTTCTGTACCGAATCATAAATCATTTATCCATGTCATTAAACCATCTGCACAATTGATATTTGCCTGGGATAAATGCATGGATATAAGTTCCACGTTCAGTGTCGCATTTGCTTAGTCCGGCTTAAAAGCCTTTAATTATATCATAAAAACATTAAATATAATAGATTTTAGAAATTCAACATTAGTGTAGAAAGTAGTAATAGTGTATTAGTAGGGTAATATTTCAAGACCGCAGGGTCTCAAGGCTTAATTTTGACAACATATGCATACATTTTCTTTATTCATTTTAGATCTGCCCAAGAACCCCATAAATCCCTTTCAGAATTATATTAGTATTTAGGTTTATTATTAGGAACTTGTAGAAACATACCTCCGTAATGCCTGTGCAGCCACACACAGCAACACCAGAACTGCCCACACTTTCATTGCTCCAGATGTACTTTAAAACCTGAGACCCTGATGACTTCTGTAGTCTACAGCGTTGAACTAAAAACTGTCTTTCCTTAATGGTTACAATAACTTCTTCCTGCAATTCCTCTCTATTTATCTCTTTATCTTCATCTCTCTCTCTCTCTGCCATCCTGATTAAGTGCTCCCTCGATGAGTGACCTATTGCCCTTCACAAGGTTGTGCAAATTTCTGTAAACCACTCACCAGTTCAGGCCAGATAATCCTCAACTGCACAATATTATAATACAACATTCAGCATATAGAAACCCTCTTTGGGAAATATTGGGTATAGTGTAATTAAACGCAATCTAATTCTAATGCTGATCATGAAAATTTGAGAAATCTCTGTGGCTATCTTAAAGCTAGTTTACACTAGTTGTTGGAAACTTTAATTGTTGGAAACATTATAAATAAAACTGCCCTATTAATTACTGAGTTCATACAAAGCTTATGGTTTATAGGTTTATAACCTTAGGTGGCATACAGCCAGGTCCATAAATGTTGGAATAAAGATAAGGTTTTTGGCATTTGTCCTCTGTAAAGAGATTAGAGTTAACTTTATTGTCATTGTGCAAGGTACACGTACAGAGCCAATGAAATGTAGTACGCCACCATTAAATGCTCTACAATAACAAATAAAAATTTTATTCAATCCCTCAAGAGCTGTAATTCAAGGGGATTGACAATAGTGTGGCAGCAACCATTCAAGCTATTTTCACACACACACACATGCGCTGTATATATATTTATTTATTTTTATAAATTTTTTTTCAGCCTAAAATCATGGCCTTCTTCACTCTTCTAGATACGTCTTTGGACCTTATGTGGAGAGTTTATGTGAACAGGGCTTCCTGAATGGGTGATGCCACACTTTTGTCAAAGTCCTTGAATTAAAGCAGAAAGTCAAGTGGCGTACAGAGGACTAATAGAAAAAAACATTTGTTAAATTAGTTAGTGGTTTGGATCACCTTATTTTATGTCAAGTTCAGTGTCGCTTCGTTTTCTGTAATCCTACAAAAAAATAAGCAGTATAGATAAAAAATCTTTTTTATGAAAATAAACCTGATGCACTGTAATTCCACTGACAGCATGCTTATTCATCAGTTTCAAACACCTATGAATGTGCGAAAAATCTAGATGTAAATATGTAACATTTAAACAAATTACTTTTTAAAAAGCAATATCTCTATCTTCAGGCAAGTATAACAAGCAGGCAACAGTACATAGACAATACAAATGAACAAATTATGTCTCATATACAGTTATTTGTTAAGGCTAATCAGAAGACTTAGAGACATGGATCTTTATCAGCATATTAGTCCTCCAGTGTAATAGTTTAAAGAAAACCAGATCATGCAAGACAAGACTTTACTTGGTTTATTAACTTTTTTTGTGTGTGTGTGTGTTTTGTGTGAACTTTCTGTAAATAGGGATTATGGGATTTTCACAAGCTTATATAAACCGGTTTGATTTTATATTGAAAAGTCTGATAAAAGATTACTTATACCAGCATGTCAGATGGGAGCATAATTGTTCCCATCAGCATCCCTGTAGTGGAATCGGATCGCACTGCTAACGTCAGTCTCAGATTAAAGGTTACTGCTTAATTCATTCCCAGGCTTTGATAGTGGGCAGCAAAATAATTCAGATAAAGTTTCACTATTCAATGACTTCACCGGGACTATCCTATTTGCTTACGATATTACGTAAATTGCTGAGACTGTGTCACCACATGTTATTGGAGCCTCCTGGAATGACATGAATTCTTTATATTTTGGTTGCATCATTGAAGTGCACTGACGCTCTTGACCTAACCATGACGGCAGGCAGTTCCATCTGACCTCTGACCTTTAAACTTGGGAGGTTGTGTGGATGCCTGACACTGAGTTTCCCACACCAGAGGAAGGTCTTGATCTCCCTTCATCTTCCTGCTCGCTGTTTTCTTGGCTTTAATGGGCATGGGAACTCCACATATGACTTCTGATGTCATAATAATTTATATTCTCCATTTGATTTGGCGGCTTTGCTTTATGTGGCCCTTGTTTTTTACTACAGCGGCTCCGTGCATAAAACTTTCAGCTGATGGGAACGTTTTTGGGAAGATGTTGAGCAGGCTGAGTGCACTTACTTTAAGTGACCACATGGTGGTGAGATCTACAAAATTTATGATCTGAATTACTGAAATGTGTTCATCTAGCCATATTTTCCTTTCTTCTCTTTCTTTCTTTCTTTCTTTTCAATTGGCTCATTGGTTGTGAACCTAGAGGAACAGCAAAGATGATTCAATTTTACGATGATGATGATTATTAGTATTACTATTAGGATTAGTAGTAGTAGTGGTAGATAAATTACATCTATAACATGATTTATTCATCTTCTATACTGCTGATCCTATACAGTGTCACATGAGGTCTGAAGCCTATCCCAGGAGACTTTGGGCACAAGGCAGGGTACACCCTGGACAAGGTGCCAATCCGTCACAGAGTGCTCTCACTCACACACACACACACATTACAGGCAATTTTTACCAGTTAAACTAATCTGCATGTCTTTGGACTGTGTTCCCTCCATGCATGATACGTTTCCACCCACACTCCAAAGGCATGCAGATTATGCTAATCGGGGTTCCCAAATTGCCAATAGTGTGTAAATGAATGTGTGAGTGTGTGTATGGGTGTTTGTGTGTCTCGCGACGGATTGGCAGGGTGTACCACGCCTCATGCCCTAAGACTATTGGGGTAGGCTCCAGGTCTCCCATGACCCGGTCGGTATCCAAGATTAAGTTCAAGTTCAAGTAGGCTTTATTGTCACTTCAACCATATACAGTTAGTACACAGTGAAACGAAATAACGTTCCTCCAGGACCAAGGTGCTACATGCAACATAAAATTACAACATAAATTAACAGAAAGACTAAACTAGCTAACTAAGAGGCCAAATTAGCTGGCTAGCAGAGACAAGGCAGATTGACCTAACAGAAATTACAACATAAATTAACAAAAACTAACTAGCTAAGGAAGACTATCTACAGGGCTTTTACAGACAACAGACAACATAAAGTGCACGTGCAAATGTGCAAACAAAAGCAACAAAGTGAAGGTGACAACATAACATAATAATAAGGTGTTGTGGTGATGAGTTGAGGTAGTGGAGAAACAGTAAACATTCCTTAACTTAATGTAGCAGCAAGATTTAAGAAGTTAAGAAGTTAGTGCAAAAAGTAGTCCAGTAGTGAATATTGTGCAAAGAGCATTTACAGGGTATAGCGGTATAGATGATGAGCGAGCAAGTGAGCATCTTCACAGTAAAACACCGATTTGTGCATGTGGGTGTTTATAAATATGAAAACCTGTGCATATTTAATTCATTTTGAAAAGCGTACAGAAGTGGCATGGTGGCTTATTGGTTAGGTGTGTGTGCCTGGAGTTTGCATGCTCTCCTCGTGCTTGGTGGGCATCCACTGGGTGCTTTGGCTTTTGGGGTGTGTGTGTGTGTGTGTGTGTGTGTGTGTGTGTGTGTGTGTGTGTGTGTGTGTGTGTGTGTGTGTGTGTGTGTGTGTGTGTGTGTGTGTGTGTGTGTGTAGTTTGAATGTTCTCTCTGTGCTTAGTGGGTTTCCTCTGGGTACTGGGGTTTCCTCCCACAGTCCAAAGACATGAATGTTCCCAAACAGCCTGTAGTGTGTGTGTGTGTGTGTGTGTGTGTGTGTGTGTGTGTGTGTGTGTGTGTGTGTGAGAGTGTGTGTGAGTGTATGCTATGCTGCCTTGTGATTAAAGTCTTTACTTGACCCTGTACAGAATAAAGCTGTATAGAGGATGAATTAATGAATGAATGAATGAATGAATGAATGAATGAATACATGTCCATGTTTATTTATTTATTTATTTATTTACAGAGGGAGGGGGGTTATGATTCATGACGGTTTGTTTTAGATTTCCTGAATAAATAAGATGCCCTGCATGACTAACTCATCATTCCAGCTAAAATGCGGCACTTGACGTTGTCTTTCCACAGAACAGGACGCGCTGCTCTGGTTTGTTCTCATATCACTCCGTGCTTTCTCGATAGGTGCACTATGTAGGGTGAAAGATAAAGGCTCTTGTGTACTACCTAGTGCACTGCGTGTGCGTCAGGATTGGCTTAGGGCAGTGACGTTGTCAAGGAAGCGCTGAAGAAAGGAAGAAAGAGCCGGTCATTCGCGGCGCGCGCACAGGACGAGGAGGAGAGAGCAGCGCCTGAATGCGGATTTAATCGGAAGATTCCTCATCCTTCGGTTCACTTGAGACCGGATTTTATTGTGGATAGCTTTGGACAAAAGAAATTGCAGCGTGTCACATTTACAGACGGCGAATAAATTGGTGAGGACGTATTTGAAAGGGGTAAGAATGCCTTTAACTAGGTCAGGGATAAATTATACATTGTAGCTACAGTAACTAGCTGGTTGAGAGTCGCATCCAGTGCTGCGGTTTAGATGTAACGTTAGCTATCTGGCTAACTCTGTGAGGGAGCGTTTTACGTGAAAATGTTAAACATGGAACATAGTGGTTATGCAGCAGTTAGCGTTTATTTGATAATTAGCTGCAGCTTATTTAAGCGGGTTCAGCTCGACTAATTAACACAGTGAACACCACCAGACTGTTCTTTCATCTTGCTAACATCTGTTATCTCGAAACAGTTCGTTACGAAGCTAGCGTGCTAACTGCTACCACCAGCCGTACGCCTGTGTGTATATTGATTAGCCTCCTTGCTAAGGGGGAGTCCGCGGTGTGACATGGCTAACACCCAGGTGATGCTAGGGGTCTTAGCCGACATACAGTAATTATTAAAATCTTATGTGTTTTATCAGGTTTATACTAGTTCAGGTTATATATTTGTTCTTTGTCTTATATTAGGAGAGTGTATACATTTGACCTAAGGCTTAGCCACCTGACTAAAAGCTGTAAGTAACACTGCTTAGCTTGTTTAATTAGTAAACTGTCATTATGTTTACTTAAGGTCTTATTTATGGTGTCAGGTTTAAAGCGCCTAGTCAGGAAAATGACAGGAGGACCATTTTAACATTACAGAGCTTGAGAGAACAATAGGAACAAAATAATAATAATAATATATTTTTATGATAAAAATAATAGTGGTAGTTTAGTATTGTCTTTCAAGTTTAATTGAAACAACAGTGAATGTCTTGTTGGTTGTATTGTTTTTCCTTTTTTCACTAAGGGTGCACAAACTTTTGCACTGCACATCCATTTGGCTGTTCGTTGAAAACTAGAAATTCCAGGAAATATTATTGTTTAGCAAAATTCATACAGCCCTGATAGAAAAGGGAACATGATAAAATGTTCTGGATGCCCTCAAGTCAGAGTCCTCTGGTGTACTGTATAATGTCCTTGTAAGGTGATTACACGAGCCGCGTGCATGCAGCCGAGTCTTACAGTAAACCCTCTGTCGCATTATCAGGGCCATGAGGAGGCAGGCGTGACTGGCGTGTCCCGGAGCGCAGCGTGAGGAGGAGGAGGATGCTGGAGGAGGAGGAGGACATGGAGGCGACAGGAGGAGTGAGCCTCCACGCTGAAGTGGAGCGGCTCTCTGCCGAGCTCCAGGAGGCCAACGAGGAGAAGCTTCAGGCGGCACGGTACGGCCTGGCCGTGTTGGAGGAGAGCGCCGCTCTCAAGACCAAACACACCCAGCTGGAGGAGGAGCACGAGGCACTCAAACTGGAGGTGCAGCAGCTCCGTGAGGTCAGTTCACATGCCCTAACAAATGGCTTGAGTGATAACATGATCTGTAAAAATGGGAAAGAGCCAGACAGATGGTGTTTGTGGCTTCAGGGAGGGGTTTTGCACAGAGGGTGTGGGTCTAAAGGAGGGGGAAGCAGGTGGACGCCTTCAGTGTGGCCGGATTATTTTTACAGATTGCCAAGATTATTTACAGTAGCTTTAACATGTGAGAATGACCTGTTTGCATGCTGCTTATTAGAGATGGGAGGAAAAATCGGTTCAGTGATGCATCATGAATATTTTTGTGTGGCGAGTCATGTATCACCTCCATGACCATTTTATTTCATTGGTTTTTAATTTGTAATAATTTTAACTCTAAGCTAGTCAAGCATAGTTATGCACTGGTGTGCTAGAAGCCAATTATTTGCTAATATTTTTAATTGTGATACTTACTGAATTTCAATACAAAATCTAATTGGCAAAGGGTATCATGATATCATATCGGGGCTTGGTGAAGGGTATCATGATATCATATCGGGGCTTGGTGATTCCCATCTCTACTCTTAATGTTTTTATTCAATTATTTATTGCGCTATACTCATCAATATGATGACAATTACACTGCTGATAATGAAGTTTAATGCAGTTTTAAAACATGACCAATATGAGATTAGTAATCTAATAAACCTCATACAATACTGGTACTGATTGGTTAAATCATATGTTTCTAACAATGCCCTTGTTCTAATATGTTAATGTTTCTATAATGGATGCTTATCAATAAACCTAAATCACCTATGCATCACATATTTGGACATTTCCTTTGGGATAAATTAACTATCTATCTATCTATTAGGGCTGCACGATATATTGAAAAAATATCGTTATCGCGATAATGGCATGCGCGATAACCATATCGTAAGGAGTTGCGATAAATACTTTATTTGCCAAGCATTTGTGTGTCCAAATTTGACCAATCAGATGGGCCCTTACTATGTTTATACCCGCTTATATCTTTATTATATATATATATATATATATATATATATATATATATATATATATATATATATATATATACATACATACATACATACATCATTCTGTCGCGAACTAACCCCGGATGATCAGAAGACTTAGCGATTAGCCGTTAGCCGCGATTAGCCGTTAGCCCTTTATAGACGGTAAACCCAAACGCGGAAGCAAGGGAGTAGACAGGATAACTACGCAAATTAGTTTAAGGACTCTCACAGAAGGGAAAAACACACATTTAACCTGCGTCCTATAAACACACTCGAATCAGAAAGTAAACAATCTGAACCGACATGGCGAACTCAGTGACTAAGCTGTATGCGGTTTGTTTACTCCTCTTATACTTCCGGGTTCGCGCCCGCATTACTTCCAGGTCCTAGTGCCGGTCGCGGAGCGAGTGTGTGTCTGTGTGTGACAAATAGTATTTTATTTTATTTTTTTTAACAATATTTATTTTTATTTAAAAAAACAGGCAAGTCAAAGAGAATATTTTGTTTAAAAGATGCTCTTGTTTTAAGGCACTTGATGAGTGTATGGTTACATGTAAATAAACAGTAATGTTTGAAAGTAATTCATATTGTGTTGGCAGGTTTATAGTAACAGCAAACCAGAAGTCAGAATATCTGCTGAGGGTTTTAAGTCATTCATAGTGTTTTGAAGTCTAAATATTTGCAACTTCCTTGACATATAGTTTCTTTTTAGCCTGAATTAGATTTAATTACATCAGATGAATATCTATTACCTGTTTATTTTAGTATCATCATTACATATAAATAAAGAATATAAAAAGGCAATAATAATAAAAAAATTCATTTCTCTGGGGAAATGTTATATCGCAAGAAATATCGTTATCGCAGTATTCAACAATATCGCATATTTTCCTAATATCGTGCAGCCCTACTATCTCTATCTATCTATCTATCTATCTATCTATCTAAAGACTGTGTGAACAAAGGCTGTGTACATTCGGATATTCATGCATTTATTCATAATGAAGTAATCTTTATTAGTCTTGAAGCAATCTTTAATATTTAACACAAGTCCTCCATCATCCAGACTTTAGTTTCAGGGTATGGTCTATCTTCTCAAACGTGGACATTTTTATTGTATAACCAGCTCAACTGGCATACATGTAAATCAAAGTGATGTGCTGTCTCACTGTACGAGGGTGGAATTGGACGTTTGTCAAAGGAAGAGGTGTCCTAGACAGCCTTTTCTGTGATTTTATTAATCTGCAGATGGACATAGATCATGAT
Source organism: Channallabes apus (assembly GCA_030522415.1). Lineage (NCBI taxonomy): Eukaryota > Metazoa > Chordata > Actinopteri > Siluriformes > Clariidae > Channallabes > Channallabes apus. Next base: position 36,717,870 of record CM060111.1, read on the forward strand.
CCAGGTCCTATTTGGGTTCTCTCTTTTTTTTTTTTTTTTTTTTTTTTTTTTAACCAAACTGCAGCAATTACAGTACTGCAGCAAGCTTGCTTTTTCATCCTGTTCTCACTTTCATAAACATCTAAATTATTTATAAATTGCCAGGGGTATAGAGATTAATGATGTTTAATTTTAATAAATGTTTAAAAAAGTCGACATCGTAAAGTTTGTAGCCGGCAGGAGGATCTTCTTGTATGATGTTCTAACTTGTGCATTCAGCCACACTTGTGATATCAGAGAACAATTTGTCGCATTGAATTCATAACCTTGCTAAAATTAGCCAAAATGCCATTCATAGGGTTTGGCAAGGCTTGGAGATTTCTCTGGTCACCTCCCTCACAGAGAATGAAATGAAAATGAACTGCATTTCATATGTGATCCTAAGCCCAATTTAACAATGAGTCATTAGCTTTGCCTTTTTATAAAATTTATATCTATTTGTTGAGTTGTCAAATCTCATCGGTCAAAAGCTGTTGATTAATTTTCTCTAACAGCAGCTTTAACTGTAGTTCCAGCTGCCAAACAAATCCTAGGTTTATATTATTTATCTGTTTTAGACTTGTTTGGTAGACACTCCAGATAAACAGATCTTTTAAAAACTATAATTGTTTAATATAGTGATGTAAGGGAATGTATTTCTAGATTTATTAAGTATTTTCAACATAGACAGCTTTACTATAGTGGTAAAACTAAGTTTTATGTAACAGGAGAGTTTTAAAAGATTTTTGCTGCTTCCTGCTCACGTGACATGTTACATTTGAGTTGATTTGTGAACGTTTTGTGAGGCTGCTAAAAATGACTCTTAAAGAAAAGTATGAAAATAAAGTAAAAAACTGTAGCCTAATTACTGGTATAGAGCAGGCATCATTAAATGACGGACCGCGGCTCAGATTCGGACCGAGTGACGGTTCTATCCGACCCTGATGCTTTTCTGATAAATAGGAATAATTAATATAAGAATAATCTAGGACTTTTGTAAAGTGTGTAAAAGAAACAGAAATGGGTTCACAACACAGCAATGTTCCAAGATAAGTAAACACTGAAAACTGAACTTTAAAGATGAATGAATAGATCAGTGTATATATTTATGCTTCCTGCGGGATGTTTAAAGACAGTTTGTCGCATATGTTCCAAAATCTTGACGATAAGTAAAAAGCTGTAATGTGAGGTGCCACTATGAGACAAAGCATTTGTCGTTAGTGCAAACATATCTGCAGCACTCAGTGTTGAGGACTTGTAAAATACCCAAACTGAGGATCATGCAAATAATGATTCACAAAAAATTGCGTAAAGATTGTTGCTTGTATTCCATACAAGACAAGAAAAAAAAAAACAAGACCGTCAAAGTTCAATTTGTCCACATGGTTAACATAGTTACTGGAAATTGACAGTAAATATTATTGAAATGCTGTGGAAATTATAAATTGCTTGTTTTTATAAACTTACAATGACTGCATTATGGAGAGATCATAACACAAACATGAAATTCAGACCTCAGCTCAAAAAAACTTTATTGACTGAACCTTCTTAAATTTAAATTCAGTACCCATTTGTTAGGGGAATAAAACACTTTAGTACTGGCTGTTGTAGGAAGATAAGCAACTTGTGACTGTGAATTATATCAACTGGATAGGTGGGGAGATTGCGGCGTGATTACCAGAGCATGAAATCCACAAAGTGGTACAGCGAGATGTGCCCTTAAGTGCTCTCCGTGCAGTGGAACATGGCAGGAAGGCATGCCTATGTTAAATAACTTGGAATGTTAAGCCGTGAAGAAGAGACACCAGATCGGCTGAGCTTTTTCCTCCTTTCTACTTATTTTAATGTCTCATTCATCCTAAAGGCGCCACACTTAACCTGTTTTTACCACAAGTCTCTCCCTCAATGTTTGTCCTGCATGTTCACAAAAGAACGGCACATGGTTTATAAAGGTTGACCTATTCAGACTCGATTCAGTCCATAGTAATTCATCACATAGGGTTGTGGCGTAAATTTGCAAAAGAGCTCTTGTTGTTGTCTTGTCATGTGATCCTGAAAGTGCAGTGCCTCGGTTGCCAGCAGGTTGAGAATGCGAGGTCGTAAGAGTTGCAGGGAGACTCGGCTTGCTTCAGCGACTCAGAACGCATGGTCATGTATACTTTGCTTCCCCCAAAATAACTAAGAGTAGTTCGTCCTAGTCTTGTTGTTTGGGTTCTCACAGCTGATGACACAATTTGATTGCTGTAGAGAAACCAGTCATATCATGCAATTAGTTATTCATGCTTATAAATGTAAATGTACTCATCATATACTGGCATATAACAATGTGTGTTTGTGCATACATGTGCAGGCGCTGGCAGACACTGTGAGCAGCCACAAGCGTGCAAAAGCAGATGGGCAGTGTCGAGAGGAGTGTCTGCTACAGGAGACGGCTAGTAAGGAGGCTGCCATGGCAACGCGGATGGAAGAGCTGCAGGCAGAGTTAAAGCAGTCTCGGCTGGCTCTGGCCAACAGCATGGCTGAGAATGAGAGGTTAAGCGGACTCTCCACTCAGCTCAAGAAGGTATTACACATCCATCTGATAACTAGTTTTTCCTAGGTATGTCACTTTAGGGTCACACTTTTTTATATATATACATATACAGTGGAACCTTGGGTTACAAGCATAATTTGTTCGTATTACAAAACACTCATAAACCAAATCGAATAATGAAAACTCACATTATTCGTTCCACAGCCCAAAAAAATAAATACATGAAAATAATTAACACAAAATATAACATAAAAATAAAACAAATTAATTTGCACTTTACCTTTAAAAAAAAAAAAAGTTCAAATAGTTCAAGTAGTTTTTTGTTGCTGTGCGTGTGAAGCTAAAGTAAGGAGCCCCTCCCCCTTCTCGTCTTACACGGTTACCCCTCCTCCACTCTTTTCACACACACAACAGAAACACTGTTTTATCTGAAAAATAAACAAGAAATCTCTCTAAAGACACTCAATTGAGCGACACTAACGGAATCACTGCTGTAAAGTAAAAATAAAACAAATTAACCTGCACTTTACCTTTGAAACGAATCGCAACAGAGCAGTGTTTCTGTGTAGAGCAGAGAGAAAGGTGTGCGTGTGTTTGTGTAAGGGCAAAAGTAGGATGGGTCTGTGTGCGCATCACAAAGAGCAGGCTGAGTCTTGATCCGAGAGAGAAAATGGATCTTTAACCTCTCTAATGAGACTTGCTTTTGCTTTACACGCGCGCTGTACACACACATACAGACACAAAATAAAATGTTTTACGCGTACACACACGTCGTCAGTGTTATAGTAAACAGTACACAGATGCACGGATGTTGATTATACCAGTAAGAGACGCGCACTAAGACCCAGCTGGGGAGACGAAACCCATAGCGCAAGAGAAAGAAAAACCGCTGGCTCAGTTGTGATCACGTGACGCTTAGCATCAAAACAAGAATGCGGTATTCGTAAACCAAGACAATGCTCATTTTTCAAGTCAAATTCATTAAAAATCTTTGCTCGTCTTGTGGAACACTAACAAAATCACGTTACTCGTAATCCGAGGTTGTACGGTGTATATATAAATAAATAATTAACAATAGTGCTCTCAGGTCAGTCTAAACTAGCTTTTTAGATGTTCAGGTGTACAAAGAGGAGCAGTAGTGCTTATAACGGTGCCTCTGTGGATATTATGGAAACAGAGCAAAGCAAAATAGGGAAAGAGATCTGATCATAGGTGCGTCTCTTACAGGTATTGTAATTCAAGCCAAGGCTTGGTTTCAGTTTCTGATGGAATAAGAGATCACGGTCAGTTACAGCTGACTGGCTGGTGTTAAGAGAACAGTTTTTTTGCACAAATGGTGTTGGTTCCATACGGTAGAACACACACTCTACCACTTAAACCTCTGGTGGGGAACATAAGGTGTGTGACAGCATATGTGTATTGATGTGGGGAAATCCCACACATTCTGAAAGTTTACATTTTTATGTTTTCATCTATGTATGTTCTGAAATCTGTTTCTCTTTAATACGCATCTCGAAAAGTAGTCAAGCATTTACATTATTAAAGCAGTTAATTCCTGAATATGACACGGAACAAAAAACATTTTATAGCATGGACATAATATTTTTATACATTCCTCTGTAATAAATAACATGTGCAGAGTAGCATTCATGAACATCCATGACAAGAAAACAACTGTTTTTGTTTTTTTTTATTAATTTGTAGCAATGATGGGGAATCGCAGTAATTTTCACAGATAAAATCTGATTGGAACCAGCAGCTACTTCTTTCGGCTGCCCCCATTAGGGGTCGCAACACGGATCATTTGTCTCCATTGAGCACTCCAACCTTCTTCACGTCCTCCATCACCACATCCATAAATCTCGGCTTGGGCCTTCCTCTTTTCTTCCAGCTTCATCTCTAACATTCTCCTCCTGATATCCCCCCATACCTTTCTGTGCACTGTCCAAACCATCTTAATCTGACCTCTCGAACTTTGTCTCCAAACCATCCTACCTGCACTGTCCCTTTTAATATACTCGTTCCTCATCCTGTCAATTCTTGTCACTCTCAAAGCAAATCACAGCATCTTCTCAGATCTTTTACCACACTTCAAATTATAAATATTTAAACTCCTCTACCTTCCACTACCTCTGCTCCTTGCAGCTGAACCTTTGTCCCACCGTCTCTCTCTCTCTCATTTACACTCATGTAATCGGTCTTGCTCCTACTGATTTGCATCTTCTCTCCAGTGCATCCCTCCAGACCCATTTCAACCTGCTCCCTGCTCTCTCTGCTGGTCACAATATTAATGGCAAGCATCATAATCCATGGGCAATCTTGTCGAGCCTCATCCGTCAATCTGTCCATCACCACTGCAAACAGGAAGGGGCTAAGAGCCGATCCCTGGGGCAGTCCCACCTCCACCATAAACCACTCAGTCGTTCCTACGACACACCTCGCTACTGTAATGCTGTTCTTGTACATACCTTGCACTACCTTCACATTCTTCTCTGCCACACCTGACTTCCTCAAGCAATACCACACTTCATCATCTGAATAGAAACTTAATACGTGCATTTCAGTATGGTGTATCTGTTTAACAGCTTAATCAAAGCATGAGGTTTATTACGTATATGGCAAAATCATACTTTAAGAGATCCTTAAACAGGGTCTTTTAATCAGCGCTGGGTTAAAGTGGCCCAGTGTCCTCTGGAGGCAAAGGTGTCATGGTGAAATACATTTATGGCTAAAGTAGAGTTGTCAAATTATAGGTAGAAATACCTCATTTAGGTCACAGTGCTAAAACAGCAAGAGACAAATATGCGAGAGGTTACTATACAGTATGGAGAAAATAAATACAAGGTCTTGAGGGGCTAATAATTGAAGAAAGTCATTTCGCTTTGGCCCTCTCCGTTATCTTTTATTGTTTGTTGATTTAACCCCTCTCACATAGGATGTATATGAATATGCATAAATGTATAAATGTTTAAACTGTATATACTACACTGCCGTAATATGGTGTATAACATTATTTTAAGGGACCAGTAGTCTTTATAACAATAATCTCTTTTTTTGTGTGTGTCTTGTTTTTTTGCTGTAGGAGTGTGATGGTTTAGAGGGTGAGAAGGCCCGTGTCAGAGAGGAGATGAAGGAATTTAAGGTTCGCGAACTGCAGCAGCTTCAGGACAACACAGAACTGGAGGAAGAGAACATCTCCCTGCAGAAACAAGTCTCTGTGCTCAAAGAGAACCAGGTGTGTGTGTGTTTGTGGGTGGTGTTGTGGATGTTACGACACTTCCCCTGATTTGTGGCTGTCGCCTAATGCGTGATGCGCGAAAGACTTGAACCTGGAAAGTTGCTGTGTAACTGTGGGCAGTGCCGCGTGTCGCCTCCTAATCTTTGCTACATGAAGTCAGCCTTTGTTTAGAGGGATTGGTGAGAGGTTGTGTGTGTGTGTGTGTGTGTGTGTGTGGTCCTTACTGTTATCGGTACAACACAACTGCTCCTATTGTAGTACAGTATCTGTGTTCTCAGCTCTTTCTCGACAATAGACCTCTACTTAGTTTGACCGCATAACGGAAAGGCTTTCACAAATGACCTCTTCTGAAACTCTCTTCACATTAGCACATCTCTGGTTTAGAGCACTCACTGCCAAACTGGTTTGACTAGAAAAACAATCTAGAACAGTACAATCAGACCAGAAATTCAGGGTGGTACAAAAGGGGTTAAATCCTTACTTTACATGCACTTGTTGTTTGTTAAACATGAAGCTCTGACTCTAAATAAGGATTATTAATCCTGACAAGCAAAGTGGTTTCAAGCAGGGCTTTATACTGTTAGTTAAAAATAAAACTATAATTACAGTTATCTGTCTCGCTGTTGGAACCACAATTATTCAGTCAGTTTCGATACAAAGGCATTTTATTTTTATCAGTAAACTGAACAAACAATCATAACCCTACATTTCTTTAGCTGTTTAAAGCATTAAATCTTACAACAGTTCATTAAATATGTTTATTGACTCTTTTAAATGTTAAATATAAATCAATCGATGCATAAATAAATAAGCAAGCCTCTTCGACATGCAAGCCTTCAAGGAACTATCGCACTTTTGATTTTTATTAATCTTTTTATAAGATGATAGAAGGACATTAGTCCGCAGTCTGTGTATTTGTGTCGGATCTTTCTGAAGATTGTCAGAAATTGTTCAACTTTGAATAGGAAGTTTGATGCCGTGTCATCAGACAGAATAGTTATTTTTTTGAGCCAGGGTAGATTTACACACATGCTGAATTTTGTACATGCTAGTCAGTCCATAGTATTTAGATTGTTTTCCCACAATCAGAATGCAACGCTTTAAGCCAGAAACATGTGTAAAAGACGCCATAGGCAGAGCAACTGAGACTGTGACTGATCAGTGATTTTAATCATTTAAAATTTTCCTTTGCTCTTCTAAGTAAGCATACACAGCGACTTGATCTAGTTCTCCTCATCTGCCTCGCCCTCAGGTGGAGTTTGAGGCGCTGAAGGTGGAGGTCTCGCAGAAGGATGAGGAACAGGAGCTGCTGCGAGCACAGCTGGAGGAGTCCGGCCAGTTGCGGGAGATCGCTGAGAGACAGCTGGACGAGGCCCTCGAGGCCCTAAAGGATGAACGCGAGCAAAAGAACAGTTTAAAACGGGAGCTCGCTGCTCACACGGTCAACCCGTTCGATTCGGTGGTGCACCTGGACCTGCAGTTGGACGACAGTCTGGATGGCGATAGGGCTGCGGAGGAGAAGGATCGGGGGGATAAAGAGGGAGAGGAGCAGGACAGCGGCTACAACCACTCGAAGGCAAGCGAGAAGCAGCACTGCTCTACTCCGAGGAACACCGGCGTGTACCTGAGGCCTCAGGCTCCCGGACTGGTGGCTGACCTGCTGAGCGAACTCCATCTGTCCGACAGTCAGAAACTCAAACAGCAGCTGTTGCAGGTGGGCCACACATTAAAATTTCACAAAGAAGGATATGAAACCACTTTCCTTAAGCTCCTTAACTGGACGCCAGTATGCTGAATGTACACTCATGCATTGTTGTTTTATAAAGCTGGATTCCTGCGTTAGCTGGTAATGAACCAAACTGTCAAAAGGAGTAAAGAACCCTCCTCTATATATATATTTATACACACACACACAAAAACACATGCGCACTTTAAAATGTTTCGGTTGTGACATAAACATAGAAGATTGATGCAGCAAAAAAGTATTGTTAAATTATAAACTCTTAATTGTAAGTTGTTTGTATGAAGGTACCTGCTGCTCCTAACCAAATCTAATTTCTCTCAGATCAAACCAAAAGTGATTTAAAGGTCTTCAGCTGTTAAGCCGCTTGCCTTTTATGACTTTATGATGCTTGAAATCTGCTTCCCGTCTTTAAACCACATCCTGTTTGAGATCATGTAGACAGAAGCCTCTTAACAGGCGTTGAAAGTGTTTTGAAATGGTTTGTAACCATCTGCTCGTTTCAACAAATGGATGGATTAAGATGCATGATTTAGAAAGAAAAAAAAACAGCTTATATATACTACATATAATGTTGCTGAATCAATTTCTTCTATGTAGGACTATCATCTGCTTTGAATGTCATTTTCACAAAAAAATTGATACAAGAGGAGAGTTGTCTGCTACAAACTATTTAAATGAAAAATTGGCTTAAAAAGTTGGATAAAAATTTTAAGCCTCTTTTTAAAAAATAATTTAAATAACACAATTTTTTTTTTTACTGCATCACATCACACTAAACCAGTGGTTCTCAAAGTGTGGGGCGGCCCCACTAGTGGGGAATACAGACATGGTGGGGCGCAATGAACGAGAGGAAATTAGTGGAAAATATTAGGAAAAAACTAAACAATCACACACAAATAAATGGATCATTAATACAAGTAAATTTAAAATAACATCAGTTGTGGGCCGGGAGAAAAAGTGGAACCATAGTGGAACAATAATGGTTTAACGTCGGACAAGCTTGAGCAGCGCTGCGTGAATCACAAACCTGCGCGACGCACTGGGCAACACTGCGCAACTCTGACAGAAATAAACCGCGCCGACCATCAAAATACATTTTACCCCGCTGGGATGCGCACGTACAAACCAGGCATGACAAGGCGGAAACAATATTAAACAGTCCTGACATTTTAAATTGTTTTTAAATAAAAACACAGTGAGTCGCGCAGGTTTGTGATTCGAGCAGCGTTGTGCAGATATTCGGTTCAATCGGGTGCCGCGGTTTCGTCCCACTTTTGATGTGTTTGGCTTCACATACACTTCGACAATGGAAGAAGACGCTGCAGCAGCACTGAGTTTGCTTACATGTGACGAGGAGATTGTAAAGAAAAAAGGTGCATCGTCTGTGTTGTGGAATTGGTTTGGATGTAAGAAAAGTGATACGAATGAGATGAACGTGATTTGGAAGGTACGCAAGTACACTGTTTTAACAAGTGGTGGAAACACGTCAAACCTTTTCTATCATCTGAAATCGAAGCTTCCAAACGAATATGGCCAAAGTAAAAAAAATAAACCTCAGCAATTCACAGTTTAAATAAAATTACTTTATGTAAAATAGTTTCTTTGTGTTTGAATTTTTATTTATGCATTGTCAGATACAAATTGCTATATTGTGATATAGCAATTGTGATTGTGATCATTATCGAGGTAGAAAATAGCTTCTACCGTGATAGAAGATTTTGGTTATACCGCTCACGCCTAATGAAGTCTATCTTGAGCTTGGATTCATGGTGGGGATGGTGGGGGCAGAAGAGAGACCCGTGTGTGTTTTGTCTCTTAAACCGCTGGCAGCAGACCGCATGAGACCCAACAAATTAGGAAGACAACACACTCCAGTCATGTTAATAAGCCACTAGACTTCTTTCAAAGAAAGCTGGCAGAATACAGACAGCAGGAGAATCGCATGGTAAAATCTGAATCAGTGGACAGCAAAGCACAAATGGCTTTATGCCAGAGCAAAAAAACTACAAACGATTGCTGAGCAGCTAATAAACATGGGGTCAATTATGCAAAGATACAGTAAGTGCCAACGTAAGCCTTTTATAACAATTGCACGTGTATTTTATCTGTTTTGAACTTGGTGGTGTTTGATCTTATTGGTTTAGAAATTGATATATCAATAAACAGTAAACTTGGCCGATTTCGTTATTTTGTTGACAAGTGGAGCGAAAATTCGCTCACCCCCTTAAGTGTGGAATGACAGAAAAAGTTTGAGAACCACTGCACTAAACCAACCCTGAATACAGGTGACCAAAAATATTATTCCTAAACCCCCAACTTTTTTAAAAGAAAAGTTGAATGTCGATCTATGTTTTGTCTTTAGTCACTCTAATGTAATTTTTTTTTTTTTTTTTTTTTTTTTACCTGACTGTAGGTAGAGAGGGAGAAAGGAGCTTTGGCCAGTTCAGTCCAGGACCTCCAGGAGGCGCTGGCTCAGTCTAAAGTAGCTCTGGATGAGCAAAAAGTGAAGGTGGAGCAGCTCTCTCAGCGTCTGGAGGTCCTGCAGGGTTGTTCCACTTCCTCCATCTCCCAGTCCGGGACAAAAATCCAGGAGCAGAATGGAAAGAGGGAGCAGGAGAACGACGAAGATCTGGAGCTGGATGCCAAGAGTGCGGAGGTGCTGGAGAAGCGCATGCGTGCAGCCAACGCCGAGCTCATGCAGCTGCGTGACGAACTGAAAGAGGCAGGCGATCGCTGCCGAGGCCTGGAGGAGCGCCACCTGCAGGAGAAAGAGCGCTGGAGGGCTGAGGCTCAGGAGCTGGCTGACAAGATTCGGCAGTGCATCGCTGCCAGTCGCCATGACCAGGAGCGTATCGGGCAGCTAGAGCTCGAGATCGGAGCCACGCGTCGCGTCGCCACCGACTCCGAATGCCACCTAAGCGCCACACAGGAGGAGCTGCTGGCCTTCTCTGAAGAGCTGGCTAATCTCTACCACCACGTTTGCATGTGCAACAACCTCACACCGCGCCGTGTCACACTGGACTACTATCGCGATGGAGCACGAGGCGGGAGAAGGCACCACCACGGATCGTTCCGGAAGCAGAGAAGGTCAGGAGAAGCGCTGGGGAAGGTAGACTTGGACATCGCAACGGCAAATGGAGATTCCTCTACAAACTGTGGAAGTGGCCCCAGCTCTCCAACACTGGACTTCAGGGACCCCACTAACGTGCGCAACCTGGTGGCTGTCATTCGCTGCCAGATTAAACACCTCCAGGTAAAACTGACAAGATTGTGTTAAGAAGTAGCTTAGAAACAACGCTTATTGCATATTTCTGGTCATCACTTCTTCTTCCCAGAGTCAGCACTACTTCAACCTCCAAAATACACTAGTAAATTCATTCATCAGTCTGTCTGACAGGAGTTAAAGGGCATAACAGGATGCTGGCATATTGTACATGATCTCATAAACCTAGTTTATGTTGGCAACGAGATGGTTTCATTGTTTGTGTTTGGAGTAAGGTAGAGGAATGTATTGCTCGACTTCCTTTTTCCTGCGCAACTTTGAGCTCTCTACCATGTAGTTCACATGACATTGTACAATCTCGCGTGTTGTAAAAGCTCTAAGGTTAAATACAAAGTTATTTATGTTTTCACCACATGTTTAACCCACATATGTTCTGTTGTGAAAATACTGACGCTACAGTAGAATAGTTATCTACAGTAGAATCGCTAATGCAAATTTGTGTTGACTTTTCATTCAGTCCTATTTCTATACTCTTATATAACTTCTTGTTTGTGTTTGTTACCCATGTATGTGACCCAGTAATGACTAATTTAAACCATAGGCAAGATCCCGGTGAAAAGCTGTGTGATGTTGCCCTATTAAGAAAATAGCTTTTATTTAAATAGAAGATTTTGCAAACATTTACACAATGACATCCTGCCCCCAAACCTGTTTTTAACTGTAACAGGACTCAAGGAAACTGAATTTTTTTTCTTTTCAGGTGGCTGTTGACCTGTGCAGGCAACGTGGTGCCTTACCCTCATCTGCGTTAGGAGGCAGCTCTGAATCTGACCGTGAAGCTCTACTCGAGGAGGTGCTGAAGCTCAAGTCTCTTCTAAGCACCAAGAGAGAGCAGATCGCCACACTCAGGACTGTCCTAAAGGCAAACAAACAGGTACGCGTATCGGGTCTGGCTTTTTTTTTATATTGGCTTTCACTAAACACCATGAACTGTCGAATACAAGATTATTAATGTAAATTATTGTAGGGTTTTGAATTCAGTGGCATGTCACATGCAAAACATTAGGGCGGTTGTGGCACTGAGTTACTGCTAGGAAGGTCTGCGGTTCAAGCCCCAGCTTTACGAAACTACCTCTGGAGCCAAGTTCCTTAACCATATCTGCCTATAAAGCAGCATTGTATTATGGCTGATCCTGCACTCTGATCCCCTATGCAAAGAGAGAATTTCACTATGCAGTAATGTATATATGAGAAATAAAGGCTTGACTTAAATTGTGGGAGTAATCTGCTGTATTGTCTGTTTTTGTTAAGCAAAGAAACACTGAGTTCAGTTAAGGGCATGTGTGATGGAAGGAAGTGGGTACAGGTTTGGACACAGTCAACAATATTCCATCCAATTCAGTTTTATTTGCATAGCGCTTTTAACAATCGTCATTGTCGCAAAGCAGCTTTACACAATCAAAAGAATGATTTAAGTTTGTATGGAATGTGGATGTGTATGAATTACAATGGTCAGATTGTCCCTGGTGAGCAAGCCGAGGGCGACAGTGGCAAGGAAAAACTCCGAGATCCGAGTTTCAATAGGAAGAAACCTTGAGAGGAACCGGACTCAACATCCTCATTTGTGTGAAACAGAGAGCAGGAATTGATCTGCATTCATACTGTGTGTTAGGTGGCAGCCAGTTCAGTATAACAGTTGATGTTAATTTGGAGTCCAGGTAGTTATTGGAGGCTCCGGTAGACTTGTAGGAAATTCCAGTCCTGAACAATCGAGCAACTGCAGCCAAGTCCTCAGAGAAACAGCTGCCAACACCAGTCGAGGCCAGAACCGTCTTCATGGTAGAGTGAAACCGTCCTCATACACCGGACGCATCCCAAAGACACACGGGGCATCCATGTGACGAGATCTCCAACCAGAAGGCAGGGCACCAGGATGAATCAAACCGGTCCAGAGGACAGAGGGAGTCTGGATCACTGGCAGCTCAGACAGAGAGAGAACAGGAGAGGGGAGGGCAGAAGAAGAGAGATAACAATATTAAGAGTTCGCTTGTACTAATGATTAGAGGTTAAAATGTTGATACGCTCTTCCCCTGCTGATTTACCCAAGGGAGAAAAAGACTGCTCTTTCAGTGTATTTTTTTAGTGATCAGTATTAAATTGTGGAGTTTGTTTACTAATTGCAGACTAGTCAATGCAGTATAATCAGCTAAGACATAACGTATATTTTGGAAGCGTAAAATTGTTTAGCGGTGATGATCATTACAGTATATGACACAAGACTAGTTAGTACCAAAGACCTCTTTGACCCAGCGTATTAGGTCACGGTAGTATAAAGCAATAGATGCAATGCCTAGCACCTCTGACACTTTTAAAGCCAGGTGAGAGTATCTCACACGTTGATTATTTCTAGAAAACAATTGCTGGTTTGTGGGTGATCAGTAAACCTGTCAACTGAAACTCAATCTCATGTGAGGAGTTCGCACTCTGCCTTTCTCATAGATGCTGATTTTGGGAAAAATCGTGTGGCACATCGGATCCATTTGTTATTGAACTTGATTGTGTTTCCTGTTTTTCTTTCTTGTTTATATTATGGAAAGTGTTTTGTAAGCAGGCATTCACCTGCCAATGCCACCATGTTGAATTTTTAGTCTTCATTGAACTAAGATCTCGTTCTGCGAGTTTTATACACTGTGGTTGTCTTTGTTAGAATGTTCTGTCTAACCCTTTTCAGTCACTGATCTTTCCCTATTGTGGGCATGATCGTGTCTGGAAGAACACTTTGATTATTTATTGAACTTCAAGCATCAGTGTTCATTAACACACAATGCACAACTGTATTATGTAATAATCTGGACAGGGAATGCTCCAGGACCAGGATTGAGAACCACTGTTAAATAATTAAAGCTCACAGACTGTTATCCTGAATAAACCAGTTCGCTCACGGCACAGTTTTTCATTTCTCTTGGGATTTCATTATTGTTGATTGTATTAGCACTATTGCAACTGGCAGGAAATATATTGTTCTGCTCTAACACACCTACAGTGAGACTGAAACATGTGCAGCTATAATTTTTTATCTTATAACCCTATAATCTTAACAATTTTATTCTTTGACACCACCATTATATTTTACTGGTGTCTAATTTGCTATATTGCCTGGTATGTTTAATCATTAGTCATGGTTAATAAGTGTTACACAAGGAGAATTAAATGTAGAGGATGATATCGCAGTAGTTATATTTAAAGGTATAGGAATTGGACACCAAAACATTCAACCGGTGGGGATTGAAATAATATAACTCACTGAGATGACTATCCTACTTCACTTTACTGTAAAAATAGCAGAATTATATAGCAAATTACATTTCCTGACAGTCGAACATGGAATATTTACTGCCAGCATGGTTTGTGAACAGCACAGTGTCTGCAGGGCCTGCACCTCCATACGAACTTTTTGCAGAAAAGTTTTGTTTTGTTAAACACTTATTACTAAACGCATTTATTACAGTTGCAATAAATAATAAATTCACAACTTACTAGTCAAGCAGAAATACTGCAAAACTGAGGTTTGATAGAAATTTCTCCATGTGATCTAACAGTATGTAAAGCCTTGATCTTTTTTTTTTGTTTGTTTTTGTTTTTTTGCTTTTCTCGTTCTCTTGCTCGGTTTTATTTTTTACTCCGCTAATACCGAAATTAGCTGAAATTGTAAACCTCCACTGACGCCTCCGCCTAGCCTGTGCTGAAAAGAAGGGGGAAAAAATACTCACTCAGATAACAAGCGCAAATGATCAGTTCTAGAACACACACTGTAGCTCAGTTAACCTTAGACAGATAATTTTTTTTTCTAATCTGCACAACAGTTTGTTTATTTTTTTTTTTCAGCAGAAATGATTAAAAAGTATCCCAAATGAGTGGAAAAAACAACCAACCTGGCAAGACCGGAGTTGAAACTTCAAGTTTATTTGCATAGAAGCTTAAAGCTGCTACAGACTAGACTGGGGGAGTCTGTTGGTTGATTGATGGCTGTGTTTTTTTCTGTCATTCTCTGATTAGTTAGAAGAGAGAGCATTGCTCAGAAATGTTAACAAGGGAGTAACTCTGCACAGCTCCCAGGCTGGTTCATGAGTCTAGGTCACAAACATGTCATAGCACTTCTCCACATAAAAAAAAAAAAAAAGCTTTGGAGAGTATCTCTACAACAACAAAAATGTCACATGTTGTACGTTTATCTTGTACCATTTATCATTAAAATGTATACAAAAATACCAGACACTCTGTGGCACATTGTTTACATCACCTGAGACACAAGCTATATAATATCTAGCTCTTTATCAGTAACAAACATATTTTTGCATTTGTTTACTTGCTTGACTAAATTTGCTACATACTTGAAACTTCATGATCAATTTATTTTCTTTCAGACTGCCGAGTTAGCTCTAAGCAACTTGAAGACCAAGTACGAGACAGAGAAGACTGTCGTGTCTGAGACCATGCTGAAGCTGAGAAACGAGCTCAAGGCCCTGAAGGAGGACGCCGCTACATTCTCCTCGCTGAGGGTCATGTTTGCGAGCAGGTACAATGCACATGGCCACTCCGATTAAGGATTCAGACACTGTGTGACACCCGTGATGATGGGACAAGAGTGTAAAGCTGCAGAGGTTATAGTCCGTCTCTACTTTCAGTGTTTTGTCTGAAGAAGATAATCAGATTATAATCCTAACCTCTCATCTCCCATTGAGCTCTCCTCACATGCAGATTAACGTGCACGTTTCCGTTCTGCCTTGTAGCCACACGCGGTCATGTGGTTTAGACTGCAAGGAAACAGACGATGCAAGAGGTTTAATGTTTAATAACAATGGAATTGCTGTTAGTGCGGTTACATAGGAGCACTCGTAGTACTTTTTGCAAAGTATATGTATGGTGGAAATAAGACCTCTTCAAACATTTATGGGACATCTGGAAAGCTACTGCTATTTTTCCGGAGATTATATTAGATTATGTTACTTAACCAGCCATTTTAATCATATTTGGCTTGTATTATGTGGGCTGGTGTTTCAGTTGAAACGCACAACTGTCGTCAATGAGATTAGATTAAAGTACATTTTGCTTTTAGAGCCTTGTTTGTATTTTTTTTCTTAGTTCAATCTGAAAAAAAAAATTTAAGCAGTTGTAAGATGATCATGAAAATAGCTGTTTTAAGCAATTAGTAAAGAACTAAAAGTAATTTCCATTGATCAGTCTTTAGCAGTTCCCCCCTGTTACAAATGCAGTCTGTGTGCCTCTGTTTCCTTTGGGTAACATGTACTGTATTTTGACTTGTATTACTCATTAGCAACATAAGACGTCCTTGCACATGATTGCATAAGACACAACTTCATGTATGAAGATCTTATTGTACTTCCAAAAAACACATTTCAACTAAATCTGTATGAAGAATCCATATGTAGCAAATATGGATCCATTTTGTACAATTTTTTACAAATACCCTTGTTTATGACCGCTCCAAGTGGAGTGATCACAACTTCAGTGATTTCTAATGAGCCCTGATTTCTGCTGTGCCGTTTTTGTTGCTAATTGATTTTAGTAAAATATCTAATTGAAACTCTCTCACCCAGATGCGACCAGTACGTAACTCAGTTAGAAGAGATGCAGCGACAGCTTGCTGCTGCAGAGGATGAAAAGAAGACCCTCAATTCACTCCTGCGCATGGCCATCCAACAGAAGCTAGCACTGACTCAGAGGCTGGAGGACCTGGAGGCTCCACTGCATGCCCACAGTAATGGAGGCAGCCCACGTCGCTCCCGTGCCAAGCAGCTGGCCGCCAAATCGGGAAGAGCGCCACGGAGCCCCATGAGGAGCAGTCCACGTTCCAGCCCTGTGTTGGTGTCATCGTCCGGCAGCCTGAGCACGAGCGGCCATCTGAGGGTGCAATCACGCAGCCTCCACGGCAGCCCTGTAAGACCCGTGTCATCTTCCTCATCCTCTTCCTCTTTCGTCACTCAGCCTCTGCCATTCACCTCCACCCAAAGTCTGGTGTCTATGTGTGTCGCACGTGACGCTACATTCATTCGTAGTCGCGGAGCTAGTTTATCTCATTCGTTAGATGACACGAAAGGTGGCTTAGGGCCTTTCACTACACCCCCACTCAAGCCTAGGGCTACTGAAACACCTGCCAAAAGTGTTCAAGTCTCAGGGCCGTGTCGTGATAATACCTTCATCAAAGTGCGCCGGGCGTCTTTACCCGCCAGTAGGTCAAAAGCATCGCCGTCACGATCTGCAGAAAACCTCACCTCTAGACCCAGTGCCAACATTACCACCAGGTCAGAGCCAAGAGCTCGTGTGAAAGAGGATGCAAGATCCTATTCAAAATCTACTGCTGAGAGTAGTGTCGTTCCCAAAAAGCAATCCAGCATCTCCAAATCACGCTCCGTGGAAGCGACTAGTGTAAAGCGCTTTTCTAGTGCACGTGCACCGTCCACCAGCACATCCACGTCCCCACCAGCTCACAGACGCTTGAGTGTAGCATCCTCTAGTGGTCAAACTGCTCAGTGTGGTCAGTATAGTAAACCTCAAACGTCCTCAGTCACCAGCAGTAGTGGTGCGAGATCAACTTCTCGGGTCAAGAGCCGGTCAAACTCGCGTTGTAATAATGTAGAGGAGGCGTTTTCTGTCGCAAGCCAGGAAAACAAAAAGCAACCTGACGCAGTGAAAAGGCAGCACACGGGCACTGAGACAAACCGCAAGCCTGCACACAACAAACGAAGTTCAGAGTCAAATAGCCGCTCCAGTAGTCGTCAACATAAACACGCTAAATGATGACAAGAGCTAATGTCCACTAATGCTAGTATGGAAAATGGTACGGACCTCGTTTGATATATGAAGGCATTATGTAATATCTTATAAATCAGAGTATTTACCAGTGAAACATTTGTCACATTTTTAAAAGAATTTTTACATAAAATTTCTACAAGTGTAGACTTCTTTAGCCAGCTACTTTTTACAGACAATCTCAGAAAAAGCACATTTTTAAAATAATATCATCTAATGAAATTGAAGCACTTTAGAAATCTTGGCATCAGATCTACTGCTTTTACACCAAAATACAGAAATTAACCAGACCGGATAATAGTTGATGGTCATATATATGTATTAAACAATTAAAATCAAAATAATAAAATTTTTAATAATGTAAATTTGTGAGGGTAACTTGTAATATAATGGGTACATATATAACTTGCTCATCACGTGTACTGTGATGGTGTGTTTTTGTTTAGTTTTTTTCCCTTTCCTTTACAGTTACATGACCATGCAGAGCAAATTTCACATTAATGTGTCTGGCTAATAGAACTTTTGATTTTTCACATCTAGATCACCCCGAATTCTCTGAATGTACATTTTTGTCACTGTCATGCAATTGATTTTGTCTCTCGGCCTGTTTTTGCAGCGGTGAATGCTCCATTCCTCCTGTCCTGCTCCAGTGTGTGTGGACCGTGTTCATGCCCAGCTCAGAACCACCCTTAACACTCCAGACCCGACCCGACCCGCTCCGACATCCACCTCATCCCACTCCAATCCACATTGGGCTCCTCTTGTGCTTATTCTCGTCTCATTTAACTTTCCGTCTCTGTCTTGTCCGTTTTTTTTTTTTTTTTGTGTCCTCTACCTCACTTTTTCTATCTTTCCTCTTGCTCTGTCTGTCTGTTCGTCTGTCTGTCTGACTTGCTCGCTCATGTATTGTGCAGCTTCGAGGAACTGAAGGCTCCCTGGAGCTTCATTTAATTTCACCATGAGCTTTCTGAAGTAAGGCAAGTTATCAAACTTGCTTTCAGTCTCATGGGCATTTTACCACACCTGACCCACTTCAAAAGACCAATGTGTATGTTTAAAAAAATTATAATAACAAAAAAAAAACCCATCCTGTATTTAGCTGCTGTCTTCGGGGAGGGTTATGTAAGAAGGAATTTCTGGCCTGCATTATTGTAAATTGTTCTACTACCTAGATTGACTGACAGCCCGACAGTATTAGTGCACAGCTGAGGCATGTTCAGAATGTTTGTGAACTTTAATTTTTATTTCCTACTTCATCATAGTGTAATGCACTGCTTCCTAAACGTTGTCCATCAGACTGCTTGAAGTATAAACTAGATAGACCATCTTTTTTTTTCTTTTCTTCTTTTTCTTTTTTTTTTTAAAAGAAAAACAGACATTAATAGAGAACCTTTTATCTGCTGTACTTACATTCAGTAGGGTTGTTACTGTCTCATGGTATAAAATAACTTATTATTACTGACAGTGGTTTTTCTTTTGTTTGTTTGTTTGTTTTTAATCCTATCAAGTGGTTTCATCTTTTTTGGGTCCAGCTAGGTTGAATTTTTCATCCCTTCCCCCCCTTAAAGCCACCCAAACCTTAAAGCTTCGGTCTTTCAGTGCAGGTGACAGGGACTGCACTGAAAACTCTTCGGCTGTGTGTGTGTAATCTGTTACTGCTGTGACCATGTTGCATTGCTACCTCTGCTCCTGCTCTTAGTGACCCTAACATCATACACAATACATAGAAGAACATGACGCTGCTGAGCAGAGCTAAACGAATCTGCTCAGCGTACTGCCTTTCCTCACAGCCACCCTCTCTCAGCTGAGAAATGCTGACCGCATCAGAGATTTTAAGGAAAATTTGTTCTTATTAATATTTTTCTATCTGGATTCGATCTTGTGCACAATTTTATGTTTTTCTTTATTTTCTGTCCTTCTTTACCATGATCGATCAAGTTAATATACCATATCCGGTAACAGCCCTACTCAGCCTCTTAATGGATAGATGAAGTTCTGTGCAGAGATTGGGAGGTTTTGCTGCTAATGCTGAATAGAGCAAATGTTTAAAAAAAAAAAAAAAAAAAGAGTGTCATGTCCTGTCAGAACTACTGCGAGTTTTGTGATCTTTTACACAGGGTTCAACACAAAGCACTGTTACATCAATTATTACTCTCAGCTACAAGCAGAGCCATGTCTAGTTTATTTAAATTTTTATTATTATCATTAGAATTATTATTTATCAAATCAATAAGGCACCTGTGTTTTTGCTAAAGGGAACACATCATGGGAGAGAAACAAGATCTGAAACAGTGCCTTAATTACTTGGAGTCGACCGGTTTTTAGAAAATTTGTAGGTACTTGTACATAAATTATGTTTCTTAAATAGGGTCCTTTTTTTCTTTTTCTTTTTTTGCTGTGTCGTTACAAATTGTGTTATTTCCCCTGAAATTGTCCTTAACTGGAAGGACCTGGTAACATAAACACATCGCTGTTCTTATCAGAGCAGTGCTGTTGTTTATACGTGTATATAAAATGTTTCGTATTTGTTAGCTGATCAGCGCAGGTTGTTCAGCTTCATTCCATTGCATGTTCATAAACCATGTTAAACGATGTAGGATGCTTACACGGGCCATGGTGTGAGAAAATAACTGAATCATGGAGTAAAAATATTAAAAGTGATGAAGCTCCCAACTGAAGCAAAGCTCCAACTTTGCTTCAGCTTCACTGACTTGGAGGATTATTATTATGGTTTTATTATGTAAGCAGACTAATCAAATGTGATCTTTTAAAGATCATGTAACTAGCACATTCTGATTAAATGTATTTATTACAAATTTCCCACTATAACCATGATTCTGATATTTTCGCTCACACCTCTGGACCTGACTTGCATTATTATTGTGTGAATCAACAATATTGTGGCATATAAATATCTTTGCTTTTATCACAAATGGTAGTGAGATCTCAAAAAAGACAAAAGTAACAGTTGCTTGTTAAGGTTTATAACTGTGGTCTGAAAAATGTCTCTGTTCCGACCTTTTAAACTCCCTCGATCACAGTTTTAACCACTGCTTTACTGCTCTTTTTAGTTTCCTCTGAGCGTCCCATTTTAACAAGATGTAATTTTCATATGGCAGTCACACTGTTTTGTGCAACGTGTAGTGTAAAATAAAAATAAATTAAATGTCCTTGGTGTGATGGTTTATTACTGCTCGATGTCTGCCTAACGAGAAAAATTAAACATGTGGAATTTTTTTTTTTTTTTTTTTTTGTAAAAGTCTGTAAAAGAGTCTCTAAGTATAACATTATTTTATGAACCTGATACAACTTGAATACGAGGTTCATTATTAAAATGTACAGTCTGTTAATTTAGGCCATCTATAATATACATTTAATTAAAATTAAAAAAGCATTACATACAAGTAAACAGGGATATACACTCACCTAAAGGATTATTAGGAACACCTGTTCAATTTCTCATTAATGCAATTATGTAATCAACCAATCACATGACAGTTGCTTCAATGTATTTAGGGGTGTGGTCCTGGTCAAGACAATCTCCTGAACTCCAAACTAAATGTCAGAATGGGAAAGAAAGGTGATTTAAGCAATTTTGAGCGTGGCGTGGTTGTTGGTGCCAGACGGGCCGGTCTGAGTATTTCACAATCTGCTCAGTTACTGAGATTTTCACCCACAACCATTTCTAGGGTTTACAAAGAATGGTGTGAAAAGAGAAAAACATCCAGTATGCGATGATCTCAAGCCAATAGAGCATCTTTGGGATGTGGTGGAACGGGAGCTTCGTGCCCTGGATGTGCATCCCACAAATCTCCATCAACTGCAAGATGCTCTCTTATCAGTATGGGCCAACAATTCTAAAGAATGCTTTCAGCACCTTGTTGAATCAATGCCACGTAGAATTAAGGCAGTTCTGAAGGCGAAAGGGGGTATTAGTATGGTGTTCCTAATAATCCTATAGGTGAGTGTATATATATATATATATATATATATATATACTGTGTGTGTGTGTGTGTATATATATATATATATATTTAAGAACACCTGCCGTTCTGCCTCCTGATCCACATTTGTAAAGGAATCTTTGGTGGTAGTTTTATTGTTTAGGTTAGTGGTGCATCGAGCAACTGTCCCTAACACACACACACACATGCACGCTTACTCACAGATTGCAACTTGTTTATTCACATTTCATTTATATCCTGAAACATCTTTGCTTAATGGAGATAGAAGGATGGTATTAAATACATAAGTTTCATGGAGCTGTTTGACCAGTATTTCAAGCACTTAACCCAGGTCCTGGATTACAAACTGATAAACACATTTAGGATATTCAATGCACAAATGTAACTAATTGGCAGGATGGTCTGTTAGCGCCATGGTCTCACACCACCAGGGTTGAGGGTTTGAGTCCCGCCTTGGGTCTGTGTGTATGGACTTTGCATGTTCTCTCTGTTCTTGGGTGGGTTTTCCTCCCACAATTTAAAGAAATGCAGATTAGGTTAATCAGGGTTCCCAAATTACCTGTTTTGTGTGTGTGTGTAAGATGGATTGTCATCCTATCCAGGGTGTGTGCTGCCTTGTGCCTGGGGAGTTTACTGGGAAATGCTCCAGACCCCGTACAACCCTATACAAGATGAGCGGTATAGAATGTGAACGAATTAATAATTTAACAAATCAGCAGGTGGATTTGACCTTCTTGCTCAGATTAATGTATGTTCTTGCCTCATTATTCATTTCCACCTGCTTTCCCATTTAGATCGCATTCAGTAAGCAGCTAGACCTCTGCTTTCTCTGCTTTGGATATCTTGTTCTTGTCCAGTCAGGAGCTGACGGTTACGTTTTACACTCAATGGGTTTGTGTTTCTTTGTGAGACAGAGGAGCTTGTAGATGCACTCCAAAAAAAAAAAAAAACATCCTAATTACATTCACGTAAAAAGATCCCTGAACTCATTTGTGTCGGTTCTCCAGTTACACTGCTGGATCAGAGAGGTTTAGGAGACTGCGGATCTGTTTTGGACTCGGCTCCCTCCGTCCATCAGGGAAATCGAGCTGTTATCGCTGCTCCCTCGGCTGATTATAGTGTATAAATGTCTGAGACCACAAATAAAAATGCCTCTACTTTAGATACTTTTACGATTTGTTTTTGTGTATGTTTTTTTTCCAACAGTCCAAAAAAAACATGCATTCTAGGCTGATTGGTGTTTTCAAATTACCCACAGTGTATCATTTCAGTGTGCGTTGCCAGATGTTGGGTCTTCAGCAATCTAACATCTGGTGTGACATTATAGGACGTTGCAGCCAAGACTCACCTAGCGATGATAATAGATAGATTTTGCAAGAAACTGTGTATTTAACAATATGGACATATTAGTCTCCGTATTAGAGATTAAATAGTTTTGAGTGATGTCTGAACATGTGCCTCAGTGGAATAACTAGGGGTTAAAGGGAATCTGAGTGAATTATTTGAAGTGAAGTCTAAAAGATGCCTGTTCAACATGCTGAGTGATGTTCAAAATAATAGCAGTGTTGGAAAAAAAAGTGAGTAAAGCTCCATATCCATATAATAACTTTTAATTAACTTTCTATTCTGAAGAAATGTGCTAAATGTATTATTAGTTTAATGTAAGTGAAGAAAACCAAATATTAGCCTGTTCAAAAAAATAGCAGTGTCATCATTCATCTTTATAAAGTGATGAATTTACCATTTAAACAAAAATGCTTGAAGTTTAATCTTTCTTGTGCATCTCTGAACTAATATTTAGTTGTATAACCATGGTTTCTGTGACAATTGTACTACACACCACGAGTTTTCTATTGGATTAAGGTCTGGGGATCGGGCTGGACACTCCATAATGTTAGTCTTGTTGGTCTGGAACCAAGATGCTGCTCGCTTACTGGTGTGTTTGGGGTCGTTGTCTTGTTGAAACATCCATTTCAAGGGCATTTCCTCTTCGGCATAAGGCAACATGACCTCTTTAAGCATTCTGATGGACTCAAATTGATCCATGATCCCTGAAATGTGATAAATAGACCCGACACCATAGTACGAGAAGCTACATCCCCATATCATGATTCTTGTGCCTCCATGATTCACTGTCTTCACAGTGTACTGTGGCTTGAATTCAATGTCTAGACCCAAAAAGAACAATCTTGCTTTCAGTCCACAAAATACTGCACCATTTCTCTTTAGGCCAGTCAATGTGTTCTAGACAACCCATTTTACTCAGATTTTCAGAGAGAAATGCACAGGACAACCTTTTCTGTATTTATCCTTAATAAATTATCCTGTTTTCACAGAATAATTTACCTCTCTAATCGAACCTCTCCGCACTGCTATTTTCTTGAACAGACTAATATTTGGTTTTCTTCACTTACATTAAACTAATAATACATTTAGCACATTTTTCTTCATGTTGTGATTTAGAATAGAATGTGCAGGATGTCCAATGCATTTGTTTGATTTAAATTAAAAGTTATTATATGGACATGGAGCTTTACTCACTTTTTTTCAACACTGCTTATTGTACATTATTTTGAACACCACTGTAGAGGTAATATGTGTAGAGCAGCAGTTTTTAAATGTGAAAATCCTCTGCGACCCACCCAAGCCTTTAATCATGACTCTGATCAACACACGAGACTAAGATAAATGAAGAATATTACATTCATGGCTCAGTGGTAGGTGTTTCGCCTGCCATGCGGAAGGCCCGGGTTCGATTCCCAGCCAGTGCTCAAACCCCAGCCACTGGATGCAATGCCCAGATAGCCCGGATAAAATGGGAGGGTTGCGTCAGGAAGGGCATCCGGCGTAAAAACTGTGCCAAGTTGTAGTGCGGACTGGATAGTCCGCTGTGGCGACCCCTTGTTGGGAGCAGCCGAAAGACCAACAACAACAACATACAGCACTATAGCTTTGTTTTATTAGTTCGGTTCTCACTCATCTTCTATACCACCTTATCCTGTATACAGTACATTGTCACAGGTGTCTGGAGCCTATCCCAGGAAACTTAGGGCACAAGGTGGGGAACACCCAGGACGCGGTGCCAATCCATCGCACGGAATACACACATACATACATTCTTTGGGAAATTCACACACTGTGACCAATTAATTAATTAATATGCATGTTTTTGCTCTGTGGGAGGAAACCGGCGTACCCGGAGGAAACCCACCAAGCACAGGGAAAACATGCAAACTACACGCACATAGACCCAAGATGGGAATCAAACCCTCGACCATGGAGTTGAAAAGCAACAGCGCTAACCACTAAATTACAGAGCCGCCAAACCTACGTACAACACTGAAAATGTTTAACTTTTTATTTATTTATCAAATTGCCCGTGGTGTGTGAATGAGTCTGAGTGTGTGTTCGGTGGATTGGCAGCCCGTCCATGGTGTACCCCGACTTGTGCCCCAGATCTCCTCTAATGACCCTATAGACAGGATTAAGAGTGAGTGAGAGAGTGAATGTTATAAATGACACCACGCAGCCCACCTGCAGTACCCTTATGGCCCACCAGAGGGCACTCGGTGAAACGCGTAGGGCACTAGGGTGTGCGTGAAAGAAATAAATAATTAATACATTAACTATATGTAGTTTTACTTTTATTAGTTCCTCAATTTTAACTTGGAATTCTGAAAATTCAAAGCAAATCAGCGAGAAAGAAAGAAAGAAAGAAATACTGTTATTGCAGTAATTAGCCTGGATGCCAGTTCACCACGTTTTGTGTTTGCTAATTCTATGCTAAAAAAAAAAATCTAAATCAAAGCGCAACCTCATAATTAATTATATTATCAATATAATATTTCTATTTATATATCTGTATTTGAAAAATTGTACAGTTGTTAAATGCTAATTGTTGTAAAAGTGTTTTGTTAATAATAAAGTTTGATTTTTAGAAAGTTGCAAAAGGCTACATGAATCAACTCTATCACGGAGAAGTTCAGAAATATCATTAAAGGCTGGACCACCTCTTAAAGGAGAGAGATTTTACATCTGTGTACTGTAACTTGTTTGAGAAGAAGTGCTGTTTCTTGCTCCACACCTCCCTCTTGTGGCAGAAACCGGGATTACAGGTAAACACTTGATTTCCTGACCTGCTGAGCTGCTGCTGCTCAGTGAGGAGGACAGCTCACTCATGGAGTGACACACACGCACACACACACTTCAGGTGAGTTCATATTAACAACATCAATACTTTGAGTAATCTAAATGAGCAATGCTTTCAGGCAGGAATAACTTTAAGGTGAACATGTTGTTGAGTTGTTGTTGTTGTTGTTTTGAGTTTTAGTAAACCTGGTTGTACACAGGTGTGTGAGAGATGATCTGAAACACAGCTTTAGATTCTGTTTCCTCTGTACAGGTGTGATGTGTTGATGCTCATACGAAAGATGTCATGGCTTTCTAATGTCACATATATCGTATTTATTGTAGCAACTTGACAGATCGACAGTCTAGACGACACTTATGCTTGTGTTCTCATGTGCAGTGTTTATTCATATTAAATCCAGTGATTGATGAGTTTAATAATCAGGTTTATTTTGCATGTTGAATCAGATTTGCTGCGCATACTTACCTGAGATAAGACATGAATAATTAGCGCTAGATGAATTATGCATCTCTCACTTAGGTGAAACTCGATCCCTCCACTCTTCTCGCTCTCTCTTTTACATTCATTGGCAACCCCAAAACATTGCCACACACACACACACACACACCTGACCCCCTGCAGTTTCCCAGCATGCAGCAGGAGCTCTGGCTCCGGGCCAAATCTCAGGTTATCGCCTCCCTGAAAGCAGTGTGTGCAATGAGGGCAGCAGCCGCCTCGCACCCGCTTCCTCCACCGCCGTACGAACACGAGCTGAAGAACGCCCTGTCCTCCAGTGATGGCAGCTCACTGAGACCGACACACCTCAGGACACGGGTGACCAACGGCACGTTTATAAACAGTCACGGGTTTCCACATGGCCATACCAGAGGTCAGTGTGTGTCGTGTTTTCCATGTGAGATGAGTACACGCTCATCAGAACTCACTTTATACACATTTACATACAGAATGCTCAGATTATATTTCATCTCAATAAATATTTCACATTTTAATGGCAGAATTCATAGGAGTAATTAATGAGGGGATGTTGGGGGTTGTGAAGGGGAGGGGGTATATCCATAGCTTCTGTGGCAGTTACTGATGGGGTCAGGTTTACAGCTCAACACCCAATTGTATCTGAGCACTTGGAGGGTGCAGGACCTTGCTCAAGGGTCCAAGAGTGGCAACCCGGCAGCGAACCAGAGACCTTCTGTCCAACACTTTAACCACTGGGCCACCGCTGTCCCATGGGGGTCGTAACCCCCCACAATAACTGATACCACCAGTTTAGCACCTCAAATCTCATACTGTATCTTAATGATCAATTAAAATGACTAACTGCTATAAAACATGATGCAGTAGCCCGTTTTCTCAATACAATGTAATTTGCAAGCAAAGGAGTGTCCACCCCATAAGTTTTAAATTGTCAACAGAATTTTTTACAAATTTCTTCCCAACAGGAGGATGAACAAATTTCGCGCTTTTATACAAAGTGAATAATTTTATGCTCTCCGGCTGCACTATAGAGCGTGTTGTTTTGATATGCCTCTTCCTCGTTAATTTAAGGTGAAACCACCGACTGAAAAGAACTCAATGTCCTTGAACGCCCCTACATGGGTGGTGATCTCAAACCCCCACCCCCCAATGGTGACCCAAAAGTTACACCCTTGGCTGAAGGTTTAAATGATGATTAAACTTTTGATTTAATAAAAACATCTGTATAACATGAAAAATCCCCCACAAAATGGAGGTTATTTCCAAAGTGACTGACACGGCGTTCAAAAGAGAAGAAAGAGGTGCAAAGCAAACAGTAACAGAGAAATAAAGAAGAGAAATAAATCGGCACCTGAGCAGATTCTAATCAAAGTAGAGTTTACATTGGAAAGCAGTTTCAAAGACGGACGTCATGTGATTTTTACGCACTTTGAATAAATTTCCTTAAATGAAGCTTTAGCAATACTTCCAGTCTGATTATGCAATGCTGCAAGTCATATGCATTTGTTTTGTAAAAATTTTTTTTTATATATATCCACATCATGTTTATTTCATACTTTTACAGTTCCCAAAAAGTAGTTTATATTATTAAATTTGTATAAAAGTCTGTTTTATACAGTATTTTCAATACGTCATTAAAACACAACCGTCTTAAAGCAAGAGTTATAGGAATAGAAAATAGTTTTAAGAGCTGTTTTTTTTCTGCTGGCTGCAAGATAATGTGTAAGGAGAGTGAAAGATGACTAACATTACTATTAACCTTCTTCATCCCCATGCAACTGAACACACATCCTCGTGTGCCTGGGACTGGAGGTGCCTTGTGAGGTGTGTTTTAAGGAAAAAGGGGGCAGCTCTGTTTGCACTTGGGTCAGAGCTGGAATAATGAAAGCTTTAATTACATCTCTTTACTGCATGGTCATATTACAAACTGCAGTTTTAAAGATATTTTGAAATGACATATATATATATATATACAAACTGCTTCTTTAATGCAGCTCAAATAACTGGGAAATCATTTATACAAGGCTAAATATAATTTACTGAACAACTGAGTCATTTACGTTCTAATTCTAAAAGTTATAAATAAATACCTGCTAACTTCTAGATGAGAAGGTATTTATTCTCCCAGATTTACTGCAAAACTTTATTGCACCTTTAAAGATAAGCAATACAGATTGCATCTTTAATGTAGCACGGCATCCCATAATAAAGCGATATAATAAAAAGAAACAATATACCAGTGGATGGAGTTTATTAAAAGGAGCAGGATGACTCTCCGTAGTGGAGAGGTGCGTAAAAAAAAAATAATCGATGTATTTTATCTCATCACAGACACTGCAGATAAAACAAATACTACTGAGAGCCCAAGGAGTCTCAACAACCCGGTGAAAGCCTCGAGGAGCCACCAGGAGCTGCACAGAGAGCTGCTAATGGCCCACAGGAAGTAAGAGCAGTAATCTTCATCTCAGTTTGTTATCTCTACATGGAGGGATACTGTATAGCGAGCGACACTGATGCTGCCCCAAACAGGTCCATTAGAAAGGAACTGCTACCTTTTCATAAATCGCAGAAGCAGTGAATCGAGGTCGGTTAAAAATTGATGACTCTCTCTCTCTCTCTCTCTCTCGCTCGCTCTCTCTCTCGCGCTTGTCTTTTGTGTCACACAAACTACGCTCGGCCACACGGGCTGCAATCGTACACCGTCTCACATGAGCGCTGTGTCAGGCGCTGTAATGATAGACATGCACCTAGCTGGATAGCTCTTCTTTACAGCACTGAGCTATCATAGGGACGGCTGAGAAACATTAGACCGGTTTGGTTAAAACCAGTGCTCAGTTAAGTCTTGGCCACAGAATGGCGTAAGCAATTCAATTGTAACTGTCAGTTTGTACTGCAACATTAACAACTGACAAGTGCAGTAGTGGCAGCTGCATTACTAATCATATGTGTGTATTATACAACAGTTAGTTCGACCGAGTAATCTGATTGGACGAGAGGAATTAAACAAGTCTTGTTATAGGGCACATCAGTACTAGGAGGTTAAACTATACAGTATGTATTACTCCACATCACAGATGTTCTTTGGCAATTGTTAATCACACTAATTAATGGGAGAAAGTATGTCGGTTTGGTACTGGAAAGAGGTGAGAGCATCTGCCTGCCAAAAACCCCGGTCAAGACTATTCACAAGCACATTCAGCAAGAAAACACATTTGATAATGTTATGTCATCTTAAACAACACTTTGTCTGATTAGTAGATAGATATAGTCTGTACACACAGGGTAATGTGAGAACTGACCAGGAGTTATGAGCACAATGAAAATCTAAGAACAAACACTGCATGATATAGAAGGAGTGTATAGTTAAGCATATACAGTAAAAGGAAAGTTCCAGTTCAGTCACTCACTCATCTTCTATACCTCTTTATATCCCTACAGTATCTCGCCTATGCGGTTTGACTCACGGTGAAATGCGGCCACCGCGCGAAACCGCATAGGTGAGATAGGGGTATTATCCTGTATTCAGGGTCGCGGGGGCCTGGAGCCTATCCCAGGAGGTTTAGGGCATGAGGCAGGGTAAACGCTGAAGAGGGTGCCAATCCATAGCAGTGTACACACACAATCATTCACACACTACAGTTTGGGAACGGCATTTAGCCTAATCTGTAGGTCTCTAGGAAGGAAACCGGAGTACCCGGAGGAAACCCACCAAACATGGGGAGAACATGCAAACCCCATGCACACAGAGACAGGAATCGAGCCTGGATGGAAATTGAACCTGGACACTGGAGGTGCAAGGCGACAGCGCTACACCACTACACCACCGTGCCGCCATCAGTTCAGTCATGGTGTGCAAATTTATATGTTGCAAAATTACAATAGTAATCACTTACAAAAGTAATATTTTAGAGGATTTCCTATGAACCGCCCGTGTTGTTTTGTCCACAGTTGACGCAACACAAGGCTGAATCCTAAATCCCTCTCTAACATCTGATCAAGGGCCCAACTTGGTGTGTAAAACAAGGGATTTTCCACCCTAGCACACTAGCTTTCACAGTAGTTTGAGTCATGGCTTATTCCCCTCACCTACCTGTACATAATACTGGTAAAAATTGGTAAAGATATTGCTTAATTACTGCACTTGCTCTAATTTAGTTTTGTTTCTGTAGCAACAGTTCATTCTAAGGGGCATACAATACAGATACTCTATATGAATGGATTTTAAATATGGAAAAATATTCTATGAATAGACTTTTACTTAACATTTAGGGAAAAGAGTCTACAGTGTTTAATGGTATTTAATCGAAACACAAATTTTGGCCACAGAAGAGTCTGGAGCACTGTATGCTACTGTGTGTACAAATGGACATTGTCGCATTACAGAAATCAGAATTCTGGATATACTGTATTTTATAAAGATGGTTAAAAAAAAGGATAAATTTATAGCTTTATCAGATTGAGCAAGCTCGAGAGTTTCCTGAAATTACGTGAGGAAGAAACCCTGAGAGGAACCAGGTCAAAAGGGTCTCATCTCATCTTCTGTTTGGAGAATTAATTCCTATTAAAACTGTGTGCAATTGTAATTGTAAAAAGTGTTTATAGTTGAAGTCCGAGGTTTGTTGAGGGTACCAGTAATAGAGACTGTTCAGGGCCATTACAGTCCTAAAACCACTTAAGCGATTGCAGTCATAAGTCACCAGGGAAAAACAGCACTCCAAAGCTATCCTCAGGGTGATGAAGTGGAACCGTCCTCAATTATCACATCAGTGTCCTTAAGCAGTCCATATGGGGCCGTCCTCAGCAGCATGGAGGGCTCTTCATGTGAACACTGATCTTCAACAAGAAGTAGGACATCAGGATGAGTGAAGCAGGTCCGGGGGCAGAAGGGGAACATCAGGACAGAAGGAAAAGTTATTACTTTCTAAAAGAAATTATGGAGAATTTGATATCTATGTCAATGCTTAACCCTGTGGTTATGGATGCGAGCTACTGATGGAAAAGAAAATCCTTAATCTGCACCCTCTCAGATGTGTTTGGATTTTTTTTCCCCCCTCATGTTTTGGCTCCTTAATTGAGCTGGAGGATGCTGGCATGAAACGTTAACTATCTCTTTTTTGTTTCATTCTGTAATTCTTCTAGTATGCCTGGTTGTGTTTTTGTGCTTTGTCTCTTTTGGGGAGGACAGGGGTCTGGCAGTGTGCTGTAAACCTGAGCTGCAGATGGTTCTGGAGAGGAGGAAGAAGGAGCAGACCCAGAGAGAGGAAGGAGAACAGTGCAGGAGCCCTCTGGAGCAGGTCCTCCTCCAGCGACAACAGAAGCAGCAGGAAGTGATGGTCAGCACCACTTTAAATCCTAATTCGGAGTGATAACACGGAGACTTTTATGACAGATGTAATATTTAGACCAGTATGAGGTTATACACAGATAGAAGAATATCTAAAAAAAACATTGTAGTTGCACATTGTTACAGTACTGTACATACAGTACTGTGCAAACATATTAAACCCTTTGGTTTCTGGTACAGTTTGTGCAGTTTAATAAGGGTATTAGATACAGTAGTAAGTTTTACTGGGTATCTTGTAGAACCACCAACTGTTCTTCTTAGGACTTTGGTTGCTCCACCTCCGTCTGCCATACAAATATTTGTATATTTTATTAACTTAATTTTTTTGTGCTGGAACACTAATTTTCGGATGGTTTCCCATAATAGCAGCGAGATTACACTGCTGTGTGAGATAATAGCACAACAGTAAATTCTTGGATTATGATTAACTTTGTCTTTGCAAGACAAGCAACATTTTAAATAAATTTTAACTCAATAAAGGAGCGAAGTCTTGATATACAAGTACTGTAGTACATATACACTTTCTCTGCCAAGCGTCATGTGATCACAACTGAGCCAATGGTTCTTCTATCTCTTGTGCTGCAGGATTGTGGGTAATCATCTTCCATACTCGGTCTCAATGCACGTGCGTCACTTGTATATATAACATCCGTGTGAGCGTGTATTATTTACTATAACATTGTGACCACGTGTGTGCGCGCACGTTCAGTAAAGCATTTGTTTTGTTTTGTGTCCAAGTGTAGTGACTGTTCTTTAGTAACTATACTGCAATAATGGGCCTCTTGGGGAAAAAAAGGTTAAAAAGGCTTCATCCTCAAAAGGAGGCAAAAGTAAGTGACATTAGAGAGGTTCGTTGTTAAAGTCACACAAAAAGAAGAAGATTCCAGTGAACGGACAGAGACTCTCTGTCAGAAAGCAGTGATTCCTTTAGTCTGTGTGTGTGTGTAAGTGTACACAATAACCCACGCTCCTTCTCCTTCCCTGCTCTCCCTCACACCAGCCACGATTCTTTTCAAAGGTAAAATGCAGGTTAATTTGTTTTATTTTTGCTTTATATTTTGTATTAATCATTTTTATATGAACATTTCTGAGTTTCCGTTATTTCTTACGGGGAAATTCACATTGATATATGAGTGCTTTGGATTACAAGCATGCTTCCGGAAAAAATATATACTCGTAATCCAAGGTTTAACTGTATTACGTGGATAATACTTTGGATAAAACTTGAAAAAAGTTGTGTGCTTAAGCTACAGTAGCTTAGAGGGGAAATATTTTTTACAAGAATACATTAAAATGTATTTTATAGCAATTACTGGAGACCAATGGACATCTGTATCTGTTTCCTCTGACTATATTCCAACATTGGAACATTGGAGGTGGCAATATAGTTTCTGACTAGTCTGGTTAGCAAGATCTTGTAAATGAAGAAGTATATCTTTCCCGAAGAACAAGCGGGATGTGCAGAGCTGTGGCAACTACAAACAAATAAGGCTGATGAGCCATACAGTAAAGCTTTGGGAGTAAAGAGTAAAGAGTAGTGGAAGCTATGTTAAGAGCAGAGGTGAACATTTGTGAGCAGCAATATGGTTTCATGTCTAAAAAGAGTACAACTTTGAGGATGCTGATGGAGAAATAAAGATAAGGTAACAGGGAGTTGCATTGTGTCTTTGCAGATTTAGAGAAAGTATACAGTATGACAGGGTGCTGAGAGAGGAGCTGTGGTATTGTAGGAGGAAGTCTGGAGTGGCAGAGAAGTATGTTAGAGTGGTGCAGGACATGTATGAGAGTTGTAAGACAGTGGTGAGATGTGCTGTAGGTGTGACAGAACAATTTAAGATGGAGGTGGGTCTGCATCAAGGATCGGCTCTGAGCACCTTTTTTGCTCTGGTGATGGACAGGATGACAGATGAGGTTAGACGGGTGTCTCCATGGACAATGATGTTTGCAGATGATATTGTACTTTGTAGCGAGAGCAGGGAACAGGTGGAGGAAAATCTAGAGAGGTGCAGGTATGCTCTGGAAAGCGGAGGAATGAAGTTTAGTCATAGCTAGACAGAATACATGTGTGTGAATGAGAGGGACCCAAGTGGAACAGTGAGGCTACAGGGAGCAGAGGTAAAGAAGGTGCAGGATTTTAAGTACTTAGGGTCCACGTCCAGAGCAATGGAGAGTGTAGAAAGGAGGTGAAGAGACGAGTACAGGCAGGTTGGAATGGGTGGAGAAAAGTGTCAGGTGTGTTGTGTGATAAATGAGTATCAGCGAGAATGAAAGGAAAGGTGTACAGGACAGTGATGAGACCAGAGATGCTCTACGGCTTAGAGACAGTGGCACTGAAGAAAAGACAGGAGGCAGAGTTGGAGCTAGCAGAGATGAAGATGTTGAGGTTCTCTTTGGGAGTGACAAGGATGGATAGGATCAAGAATCAGTTCATTAGAGGGACAACCCATGTGAGATGTTTTGGAGATAAAGTCAGAGAGGCTTTGGACATGTTCAGAGGAGAGAGTGTGAATATATCGGTAGAAGGATGCTGAGGTTGGAACTGCCAAGCAGGAGGTCTAGAGGAAGACCAAAGAGGAGATTTATGGATGCAGTGAGAGAGGACATGAAGTTAGTTGGTGTGAGAGAAGAGGATGCATTTTAATTGATTAATCAAAGTCTATAATTATTTTTAATTGTGATTAACTAGATAAAAAAAAAATATTTTTTAAGTTTCTCAATAATCCTATCGATAGTTAAAGTTTCCTTAAAAAAGAAAAAGAACCCCATACGGTGCTAAATGGAGAATTACGAATGTAACATTAAGAGATACTAGCCAAAAACCAGGGTTATGATACTACTGTAGCTTCAAGGGAATTACATTTTTGGTTTCTGATCAGTTTCCTTTTTTTAGGAAAAAGATAAGTTAATCTCATATAAATGAAAATCACAACATGTGTGTGTGTGTGTCTGTCCATCTAACAGAGGGAAAAGGAACAGGAAGAGAAGTTACAGCACGAGATACAGCTTCTGGAGTTTGTCAGAGTGAGACAGAATTTGAAGAAAGTGCATTCAGCGCTAAACAAAAACACCAACTCCTGAAAATCAGCCAGGAAATAAAGCTGGCTTTGGCAAGGACCTCCCAAACCTCCCGGAATAACCTTCAGCAAGACTGAATGGGAGATTTGCATTTTAAATACCACAGTGTTTGTCTTTGTCCTTTTTGTCAAGATGAATGTTTTCAAAATCCATAATGCAACAAATTAATGTAGCTCTGACATAAAAGTGAAGGATTTTAGAGCAACACATGCTTTGTTTACAGGACAAATCCTGACGAGTTGCATGTTAATCTTCAGAATTGTGTACTTTTCATAAATTTAAACTTTTTTTCCTTGGAGTGATGGTCTATCTCCACTTTGGTTAAGATTTTCCTATGTTATCTACAATGACCTCCCACAGAAGGGCTCCATTGGGATGGTGCGTAATGTAACCTATATTTGACTAAGAAGTATTTTGCAGGATGGAATGATGTCATTTTCTCCCTCGTTGTCATGGAAATGCAAAGGGTAAAATTAGGCAGGTGTCTGCATGTTCATAAACAGGGAAGGAACGTCTAGTTGAGGAGACTACCCTGAGTTGATGAGCAGGAATTTTAGGATAAACTACCTTTTTTCTGGCTGTAACTTGGGAATTACAAGCTGCAACCATAAATCAAACCCGACATAACTCTAATGCTGAATTTAAGGTGAAGCTGTGCCTTGTACTATAGCTCCCTGTCTAAGGCTGATAAAAAACACAGTTTGTTGTTGCAACAGTATGGTGCAATTTCAGTTTAAGAGACATCACACCACAAATATAGAATAACTATTAATGTCATTTGTAACATCAGCACTGCATGCATCTGCTAATTTCTCACACGAATAACGCAAATACCTCACCAACCAACAACTTAGAACTAAACACACTATACATAGTTTAATATAAACATAATTCATTTGTTTCAAGGTGGAGTTTTCCTTTGATGTTCACCTTTGAGTATATTATTAATCTGTTTGCTTTTGTTCTTGTAAACTTTCGGGTGTTAATTGTGACTTATTTTATTTGCACCTGTATTTGAAATAAAGTGGAGAAAAAGACAATAATTAACATGAATTATGATTTATTTATTTATTTTTATTTACTTTCCTACTTAAGGGAGGGGCTTGTCTGGGGTTAGGGCAAATCTCAGAGAATTAAAGCAGCGCACAAAAACGAGTTAAGATCTCCAGCTAGATGGGGGGAACATATTTCCTTTTTTTTTTACCTGAAAAAAATTTATTATATGTTAATAATATACTCTCCACAGATGAAAAAGCCCATCTCTCTTTTTCATATGCAGGTTTTATCAGAAGCTAAATGTCCTTTCAATGCTGATAGCTGTTAAATTTTTTTTGGACGAAGAAAATCCTTCAATCCCAAAATTTCCAAAGACAATCTGAGAGCTCTGTGAAAGCATCAGTGAATAAAAAGTATGCCAAGTATACTAAATAAAAAAAAACTTCCTTTCAGCTGCACTCGTCAAGGGGTCGCCACAGCAGACCATCCGATCTGCACACAACTTGGCACAGGCTTTATGTCGGATGCCCTTCCTGACACGACACTACCATTTATCTAACCGGCCTTGGGACTGGCACTGCATGCAGTGACTGGGTGGTATGGGGTGTGGCAACCACCAACGACGGGTCACACCCAATAAGTCACACCAGGATCCTCAGATCCCCAAATCAAGAACCTAGAACCTTATGCCTCTTTTCCACTGCATAGTACGGCTCAGTACAGCTCACTTCAGTTCGGCTCGGTTTGCGCTTCCACTGCAGTTTAGTAACGCTTTAGAGTGGGCGGGATTATTCACGTGTCGTTATAGTCGCGGCGCCTCTACTGCCGTGACATCATCGTAAAAACGCGCCACAAACAAACACACAACAATGAAGCATATCGACGGCATGGTGTTCTTCATTCTCGGCATGTGGATGTTTTTAACAGCGAGACGAAGGAGTTTGTTTCAAAAGAGGCTGATGGCAGCCAAAGAAAATGTTTGGTTAATACAAAAAGGTGCGTGCGATCCTTCTCTGGCTGTTCTAAATATAGCGGTTCTGTTGTGTCTCGTGTCGCAAGTTCGGTGATGCAGTAATGACGATTTTCTCCGGCTAATCAGTGACCAGCGGAGTTTACACGTCACGTTTTGGTAACGGTTCGGCGCGCTTGGAACCTCGGCTGAGGTGGTACTAAAAAAGGGACCAGGTACCAGGTACTGTTCCCAGTGGAAAAGTGAGCTGAACTGAACCGTGTCGTGCCGTACTATGCAGTGGAAAAGCGCCATAAGATACCTGAGCCACCACTTCCTTATATTGTTGTTAATAATAATTATAAAAAATAAAACCTTGATTATATCATGCAGTACAGTACACACAGTCTTCTATGCTACTGTTTTGCAAGTGTGTTACCAGTATACTAAAGGGTTTTAGGACCTTTTACAACTGCTGAATGAATTTTCTACACTATAACATGTTTTTGGAACACATTGCATCAGTTACGACGAAGCCGATTTCATTTATGAGTTTAACAGATTTAATTTGCACAAGATTACAAAAAAATTTTATTATAATAATAATAACAAAAACAGTACCATAGTTTATTTATCTTCAACAAACTTCAGATTGTCTCACAAAGACAACTTTGTCTGAACAAAGACAGGCATTATTGTAATATACAGTATTACTTCAAACCTGGTGTGTTGATTCTAGCTGTTACACAGAGACAGGCAGAGCGCTTCGGAGCATTATACTAGAAGTGAAGTACATAAGACTTACATTCAGTAAGTACATAATTTATAACTACCTAACAAAAAACATGAAATGAAATAATAAAACAATGAAAATAAAATAACAATATGAACTAATGTACATTAAAACTAGAAGCGAAGAACATCGGAGCCAATCAGAAACAGGTGAGAGCATGTCCCCGCCTCCAGTTTCTGATTGGCTGGTATTGTGGCATTGTAGTTATAATGTTGAGCACACTTGAGAGAGTTCATGTGTGCGAGAGAGAGTAGTGCACTAAAAATGTGCATGAATAAGTACATTCAAATTTTATACTGAGACTACAGAATGTTACATTTTGTATTCTAATCAATGCTTTCTGTACATTATTACAATGATGATTTTGAACATATATCTTTTTTAATTCCAAAAATAAAATGAAAAACAAAGTTTAAATAAGTGGAAATTACACTGACCTTTCACTTAAAGTATATTTTCCTGTAAGATATTTTTGGAAAGTTACTATAATACAATTATTTTTCAAAAAGTAAAAGCATGATATTACTATACTTTTTATATATTAACTGATGCTACACTTTTTTGTTAGTATGTGCTAATTTTTTTTCACTAGTGAGTCCATTCACATTAGAAGAACTACAGTCCCTGGTTCAAACCCTGATCCAGATGGGATACGAATGTATATGTAATTTTCAGTGTTGTTGGATGTGAACTTATAGTGAACTCTATTATGAAGCAAAGTTAAATTTCTTTCATTCCAAACGCAAATAAAGGTCTATTATATCTTGACAATTGGTGCCCCATACAGAATGATTATGACTATAATCTCTGTTCCCTGAGGGAGAGGAACAAGATACAACACATATTGTATGGGATATCACGCCCTCTTGTGTCCTGGCAAAAACATTTTTTTCATGTCGTAAAGGCAGGCAAACCTATGGTGATGTACGCGTAGCCCCGCCTACAGTTGACTCTCAGTTTGATAGCTGCTGTTCACCGAGCTGAGCTGTAAGACGGGGCTGCAATTTGGTATACCTTGTTCCTTCCCTGGGGTCATAACCATTAATTCCCTTTCAGTCAATGCTTTCAAAACAGACTTTTTATTGGTTTGAATAAATAAACATTCACACAGTTTATGAAAGGCACCTCTCTTGGGGCCATCAGAAGGTAAACACTTGCTCTGGGCACTTGCTGTGATTCCCTGAGAAACTGTTTGGGACTGATTCCCTAAATAGAACATAGCAGCCTCTTGGGTGGCACTGAGAGAGGAGCAACAGTGACTCCCTGCTACCAGAGCTCCTCTCTCTTCAGGGTCTGACCGAAGAGGAGTGTGGATTTTTCCTCCTGGCCGCTAAATCTCTCTGGAGTGCCAATCCATTGCAAAGCATACACAATTATCCTAATCTGCATGTCTTTGGAATGTGAGAGGAAACTGGAGTAAGTAAGGAAACCCACCAAGCATGGGGAGAACATGCAAACTCCATGCACACAGACCTGGGCCAGGAATTGAACCTGGAGGTGCAAGGCGACAGTGCTAACCACTACGCCACAGTGACACACGTGTCTTCACTTTTTTTTGTATTTAATGCAACAGAATGTATTTCCCTCTTAAACGTTGAACGTTTAAATGTAAAAGGAATCATGATAGGTAGCAATATCGTAACAATATGCCAGCTGGCTAATGATATATGTTTATTCCTTCAAAATGTGTGCAGCTGTTGACTCTATTTAAATTCATTTGAAAGGTTAAATGTGAGTACATACAGTAGGAAATGCTCATTAGAGAATATACAGGGGTAGTTTCAATGTAATAGATTTTCAAGATATAAATGTTATATTTAAGCAATATCAAACAAGAGGGAATGTTGTTGTACTGAATATTAGAATAGTTGTGATGTAGTTGTAGATATTACAGCTGTGCTGATATTCACACAATGTGTTGTTTAAGATGAGATAACTTTATCAGATGTGTTTTCGGGCTGAATGTGCTTCCGCGACTGGTTTTGGACTGAGAGTTTTGACAGGCAGCTGCTCTCTCTCTATTACTGCAGATACAAAAAAATACCTCCAACCCATGCTGATACATACACTTATCTTATGGAATATCAACGTGTCACTTACAACAAGACTGTGTGTGTGTGTGTGTGTGTGTGTGTGTGTGTGTGTGTGTGTGTGTGTGTGTGTGTGTGTGTGTGTGTGTGTGTGTGAGAGAGAGAGAGAGAGAGAGAGAGAAATGGATGTGCTGGAAACAAAAAACATTTCATGCATGAATGCATTGTGTCATTAATGCTGTCTGCTGAACAAACCTGTAGTCAGGTTTTAACCAGGACTTTCTTAAATACTAGTGTTCCTAGTATTCCATAGGTCTAAAAGCATATTCACCAAATTGCTGTCTTTCATTAGGGGTTCACTACCATATGTCTCTTTCTTCCACAGTAACCCCTAGGATATGAATTGGTGGTAAGAATCTTAAAGGATGTTCTTGTAATAAACCTCATATGAGAAATGTTCTTGGTTCTATTCACAATCACTTTTGAAAAGCAACCTTCTCTGAAATTAAAAAAGCAACCTTCTCTGAAATTAACAAAAACAAATTTACTTTTTCATATTCATAAATTCATAAAATTAATACATTTATATTCATTAAATTAATAAACTTTTTATTTCCAGTAAGGTCAAAGAAGATCATATTAAATCTTACAGAGCATGTACTATACTTGCAATGAATGTATTCATAAATTTTGTCCAGACATTTCCCTTATATGTTCTTTGTGCAAGAAAGAAGTGGAAGTGTTGTTCCATTTTTTTTCAGCTGAGCTCACTCGTCACTTCTGGACACAGATTTTGAAAATTATATGGCAAAATCAAAAGATCCTGGTCTCTATTACTTGGGCAAATATCAAAAATATCACAAAACTAGGTTTCTCGGATTCTGACATTTTCTCATAATTTTAACCTCAGACTTCAGACATTTTTCATTACATCATCATCACATTCGTTAGAAATCATAAGGAAAATACTGTGGAGTGATGGAAGAAAATATAAAACCTTTTGAGATTGAATTAAGAAATCTGAGATTAAAGTCAGAATTCTGACATAAAAGTCAGAACTCCAATAATTAATTGTGGCTCAAATCCTCTTCTGGTTTCCTTGTAATGGGTCGGAAATTCAAATGCAAAAAAGAACTGCGATTGCCTTTGAGTTTTGGCAGGCTACATACGCGACACAGAGAAAGTGAAAAAGTAGACATGGTAATTGATTTAGCTATTTAAATATGACAGGCTCATAACTTGTAAGACATGGGAAATGCAAATAGAAATGGACTTTGCTTTTTCATTTGAAATTTGGCAGTCAGTGTGCGTTCGCGAAAGCAAAAAAGCAAACGGTAATGCAAAGTTTGCAATTGCATTTGAATTATGGCACACTTTATGCGTCCACATATGGAAAACATAACTGCAAATGCAATTTGAAAATCCTTTTGAAAAATGTCCGGAATTTCACTCCATAGTTTCCTGTGTAATCGGACTGCATAGTAGGGGTGGGCGTATCGATCCTTAATATCGATACTATCGATACTAGGGGTTGTATCGAAAATGATCGATCCAAAAGTCAAAATATCGATATTAAGGTCTTTTTTTTTAACCTCTGATTTTATTTATTTTGCATGAAATATAAAATTTAAAATGAGCTTGTATATAACGCTCTCTTATGCAGCTCCTTTCACACGCCACGCACATTGTTCACCCCTCCCCCCCTCCCCGCTCTGCCTTAACCATCACGTGACTCAGCAGCGCCTAAAACAAGTAGCTGCAGAGAGTGAGTGCGAGGTGCGTGTCTGCCTTGGTATCATGGAGCTGGCAGATAAAAAAAACGGAGCGCTGTGTGCAAATATTTTTCAAGATTCAAGATTCAAGATTCAAAGAACTTTATTGATCCCAAAGGGAAATTGCTTATGCTCGGTTACAGGTGCTCACAGCTGTTTAACTAAGGAAGGTAATAAAGGTAATAAATAATAATACCAAAAAAAAAAAAAAAAATGGGTAAGTATTAGTGTCCTGTTGTATACCAGTCAGTGAAAAAATCCACATACATGTCTGTATGAGTTACAGAGAAGAGTTGTAAAGTTTTATGGCCGTTGGGAGAAAGGATCTTCTGTGACGCTCGGTGGAACACTTGATAGTAATCAGTCTCTGGCTGAAACTGCTCCTCTGTTCAGCCAAAACACTGTATAGCGGGTGAGAAGGATTGTTCACAATGGATTGTACTTTGGACAGAATCCTCCTCTTCGCTACTACATCCACCGAGTCAAGCTCCATGCCTAGCACAGATCCGGCCTTTTTAATGGACTTGTCCAGTTTGTTCTTATCAGACACCTTAATGTTACCACCCCAACAGACCACAGCGTAAAAAATGACACTCGCCACAACGGTCTCATAGAACATCCGTAGAATGGTATTACAGACGTTAAAAGACCTGAGCCTTCGAAGAAAGTACAATCGACTGTGGCCTTTCTTGTAGAGTGCCGTTGTGTTGAGTGACCAGTCAAGTTTGTTGTCCAGATAAACTCCCAGATATTTGTAATCGGAGACAATGTCCACTATCTCCCCCTTGACAGATATAGGAGTCACAGGGGTCTTGCTTCTCCTAAAGTCTACCACCATCTCCTTTGTTTTCCTGATGTTGAGTTGTAGGTGATTACGCTCACACCAGGAAACGAAGTCATCCACAACAGACTGGTACTCCGAGGTGTCACCCTCCTCTATACACCCAACAACCACAGAGTCGTCAGAGAACTTCTGCAGGTGGCATGACTCTGAGTTATATCTAAAGTCGGATGTATAGAGGGTGAAAAGAAACGGAGATAGTACCGTCCCCTGTGGAGCTCCAGTGTTGCAGATCAAAGTGTCTGACACACAGTTCTGTAGTCGGACATACTGGGGGCGGCAGGTCAGGTAGTCCATGATCCAGGAAACCAAGCGGGTGTCAATGTTTATGTTCCTTAATTTCTCCCCCAGTACTGCTGGTTGGATGGTGTTGAAGGCACTGGAGAAGTCAAAGAACATCATCCTTACGGAGGTCCTAGGCTTGTCAAGGTGAGAGTAGGTGCGATGTAGCAGGTGAATTATGGCGTCATCAACACCCATGAACGGCTGATAGGCAAACTGAAGAGGGTCCAGAGAGGACTTCACCAGGGGACGAAGTGTATCCAGGATCAGTCTCTCAAACACCTTCATAATGTGCGATGTTAAAGCAACCGGCCTGTAGTCGTTCTGGGCACAGGGACGTGGTGTTTTGGGTACCGGCACAATGCATGATGTTTTCCACAGTGCAGGGACTTTCTGAAGAGACAGACTCAGGCTAAAGAGGTACTGGAGGACACCACATAGTTGGGGAGCACAGGATTTCAGGACTCTCGGATTGATCTTATCCGGACCTACAGCTTTTGTAGGGCTGATCTTACTCAGGCCATGTTTAACCTGATCCACTGAGATGTTGATTGCTGGGAGTGCAGGAGTAGTGACTGTGACTGTTCTCTTTGTAGGGGAGGACATAGGAGCAGGAATGTATGGATTTGGGTTGAAGTCGGGGGGAGTGTGAGACATAGGGACATCAAATCTATTGAAGAAAGTGTTGAGGTCGTTTGCACGTTCCCTATTCCCCTCAATAGCCTGGCCGCTTGCCTTATAGCCAGTGATGCTCCTCATGCCCCTCCACACCTCTCTCGTGTTATTTTGCTTCAGCCTTTGTTCTAGTTTTCTCCTGTATGCCTCTTTCCCCTCCTTAATTTTCCCGGTTAGCATTTTTTGAGCCTTCTTCACTGCTTCCTTATCACCAGACCTAAAGGCACTTTTTTTTTCATTTAAACACGCTTTAATGTCTTTGGTGACCCAGGGTTTGTTGTTGGGGAAACAGCGAATATCTCTCATCGGTACACAGGTGTCAACACAGAAGTTAATGTACTCCGTGATGCAGTCCGTCATTCCATCAATGTCCTCTCCATATGATGCACTGAGAACCTCCCAGTCTGTAGCCTCGAAACAATCCTGTAACGTAGCAGTGGCACCTTCTGACCATCTTCTTACACTCCTCACTATAGCAGGCTGTCTCTGAACCAGGGGTTTGTATATTGGCATGAGGTGGACTAGGTTGTGATCCGACCTCCCCAGGGGGGGAAGTGCTGCAGCACTGTAAGCACCTTTAACATTAGCATACAGCAGGTCTAGTGTCTTCTCCCCCCTAGTGTGACAATCCACGTACTGAGTGAAAGTGGGAATAGTCTTGTTCAGTGATGTGTGGTTGAAATCACCGGAGATCAGGAGAAAGGCATCAGGGTGTCGAGTCTGGAGTTTGGCAGTTACAGAGTGAATGACGTCACACGCGGCAGCGGCATTCGCGGATGGAGGAATGTACACAGCAGTTATTATCACATGTGAGAATTCTCTTGGTAAATAATATGGGCGAAGTCCGACAGCCAACAGTTCAATATCTGGACTACAAACGCGCTCCTTAACAGTCACATGACCGGGGTTACACCACATGTTATTGATGTAAACAACCAGCCCCCCTCCTTTCCTCTTACCGCTCTCTCTCCTCGTCCTGTCGCTCCGTATCGCGCTGAAGCCGTCCAGTGTAATATTAGAGTCTGGCACATCACTATGTAACCAAGTCTCTGTAAAACACATCAGACTGCACTCGCGGAAGATGTTTTCAGTCTTTAACAAAGCTGTCAACTCGTCCATCTTATTGTCCAGAGATCTCACGTTGCCCATGATAAGAGACGGGACATACGGCTTGTACTTTCTCATCCTTTCCTTATGCGCCGCGCGTTTCTCTTCCTCTTTGGCTCCTCTGCGCCGCTTCCTTCCACCTCTGCATCCCCTAATCGTCCTCCTCCGTATCTCATCCGGAATGTTTAAAGTCCTATACAGAATCGGATCTCTGATGCCGGCCGGCTTCAGTGCGATCAGCTGTTCCCTGTTGTAAACAAAGGAGCCGCCTCCTTGCTGTTGTGCGCTGATCACCCGGAGCGCCGAAAGTGTAATTAAAATTGCGTAACTAAGAACACTTTCAAAACGCATGGTTTGAAAGGGCGACCTTACTTGTTGAATAGAATAAAGTTATAAATAAATAATAGAAGGAAAGTATAATAAAAAGTAAAAAACACACAAGAATTCCGAGAGCAACTGCACCAAGCTGCTGCACGCTCGCGCATGCGCAAAAAAAAAAAAAAAAAAAAATGAAATGAAATGAATGAAAACACAGCA
Source organism: Channallabes apus (assembly GCA_030522415.1). Taxonomy (NCBI): domain Eukaryota; kingdom Metazoa; phylum Chordata; class Actinopteri; order Siluriformes; family Clariidae; genus Channallabes; species Channallabes apus. Next base: position 36,762,444 of record CM060111.1, read on the forward strand.
AATTGCGACGTCTGTAAAAAGGTCATTCGCTGTGGTAACAACTTACACAAACATGACATGACATGACAAAGAGAGCTCGGAACTACAAAGAGAAAGACAGGAGGCAAATCTTTGAGACAGAGCCCCGCCGGCAGCGAGACAGTAACCGTCAGCCTCAGTAATATCCAGGTAGCTAACACTGGGAAAAATATGTTTTTAGTCATATTGGATCTTCAGCATGAAGTGTCATCACCATAGTTGTTGTAACAAAATGTAACCATGGGTAATATAAACCACAAATTAACAATGCTTACCAATACAATTAATAACAATTAATTGTTAATTAACAATTAAACCATAGTTTAACTGTGGTATTTTTTGTAAAACTGTGGTTTTATATTAAAACTAAAGTGATTATTTTGCCGGTGTTGAAAAATGGTAACACTTTACAAATAACTGCACTGCGCCGGTGTGTATTCACGGTGTGTGTGTGTGTGTGTGTGTTTAATTTAACCATGGAAGGGACACTATAGGATTGTGGATAGGCTATAGACTAAAATTTATCATTTTGTAGATGTAATTTATATTGTGTGCTAAAAATAATCGGCGGTATCGGCCCTGTAAATATCGGTATCGGATCGATACAACATTTTGCAGTATCGCCCACCTCTACTGCGTAGCGTCGGTGAGAGTCACGTGACAAAAGAATGAACGATTCGGACCAGAAGTCTCGAGAAGTAACTAGAGTCAATACAGTTCGCTGTACAGACGGTTTTGCGATGCTTTACGCGCCCAGTAGGAAATGAACGAATCTGAATATCGTATGATTATTATTTTTGCTTACTTATCTACCTTTGTCAAAAGGAATAACTGGTATATTATTTGTGTACACGTACATGTGTGTCACGCTCTCCGCGTAACAATAGAACAATTGCAGCATTTTGCTCAGTCGAGACGTTTAGAAGACGCTTTAAAAAAGTGCGCTCACCTGATTGGCTAAAGCTCGACTCGCACTGGCCAATGAGAGCTGGAGGGCGTTGTCACGTGATCAGTTGCTGGCTCGGTCATATGATGTGCGCTGTATATGTCGCTGGTTCAGCCTGTGCGTTACTGTGCGCAGGGGAAAAGCGGACAGACTGAGAGGAACACGATCAGCAGGGGGAGGATTAAACAAAAACAAATAAAAAGAACGTGGTGTATCTCATCTGGACAGGTGAGTGTTTAGAAACGTAACATTAATGGTTAGGAAACTGTTACTGGTGTGAAGTGTAAGAAGGTAGGTTTCTGTAAAGTGTGACAGTGCACTATATATATATATATATATATATATACACACACACATGTGTGTGTGTGAGAAGTGAGTGATTCTCTGTAATGGAAGTAATGTGCTGGAAATAAACAACATTAGTGATTTATTTATTTATTTATTTATTTATTTATTTATTTATTTATTTTGCTACTGTAGAAAAAAAACATTTCATGCATGAATGCATTTAGTCATTAATGTTGTTTGCTGAACAAAACCTCCTCTGCTGCAGAAGTGAAGTTCATTTAGAGTCACCAGCCTCAGAAATCACCAAATAACAGACAGCACCTCAGATTAGAGGCGTTATAAAGCTTTACAGAGCAGACGTAGCAGAGACATCTCAACATCAACTGTTCAAAGGAGATTATTTACAGTTTAGAAAGAAATAAAAATCATGAAAGACCGTGGAATTAGAAGGCGTGTCCAAACTTTTGACTAGTACTGGACATAGTAATATCAGTTGCCCAAAAAAGCTTCCTCAACTCAACTCTCAACTCATATTTATTTGTATAGCACTTTAACAAACAAGAATGTCCCAAAGTGCTTCACATTAAAAAAAAAAAATAATAATAATAACAGTAATCTAATAAAATAAAAATAAATACAAGATAATACAAGATAAAAATAAATAAAACATTTTATAAAATAATAAAAGAGGAACATAATTAAAATCACATCACATTCCTAGGTTAAAGTGGTTCAGTATGATATTTAGTCATGGAGCTGAAGTGAACTTTGTTACATGAACCAACAAATAATATGATGTTTACCGCATTATTGGGAATTCCTGACTCATCCGAATAACTGACCTTTGTTACAGCTGTCCTCGTCATAACTAAGTCAAAATATTACTATTTGTAGACATTTACTTTAATTACAGATACAAAGAGTTTGATTGCACTTCTGAGTGGAAAAACAAATCTTCCAACACAAATAACTCCAGGAAGTGGAACAATATGGCAATCCAAATGTTCATGCAAATTCAGCAGAAAAGTAACTCAGCATTGAGTCAGCGATTTTATTCAGGAAATCAGGAAGTTAGACATGTAAAAGCTTTTGTTGTATGTATATCCACAATCAGATTAATTTTAACGTAACCTTTTACAACCTTTAAACATCCTCTTTTTAAATCCTGTTTCTCTCCTAAAGTATGCCTTTTATTAGGATCAATTGCTGGCCTTAAATATTAACGGTCTGCATGCGTGTTAATATCTTCGTAGTGACTTATAGGTAGTATAATGATTGTACAGGCCTGTGTACTGCTTTTTGTTTTTTTTCAGGCACGACAATGGCAGAGTTATTGAAGCAGTACCGTGAGAGAATACACACTGAGCTCGACAGAGTTGTGGATTTCTGGCTGAAATACTCTCATGATGAGCAATACGGGTGAAATGATGTGTTCATTGTTCTCAGTGCATTTTATATTTGATATATAAGTACAATGAAGTGTTCTTGGTATCTTACCCCTGGTGATCTGTTCAATAAATATCCATAAACATGGAAACACGGTGTTTGTGTTCGGTTCTACAGTGTAAAGTTCAACATTTTCCTTTGTAGTCAATTATGGTCAGATTAGGAACTCATTCTCTAGAAGCTAATATTGTTGGTGTCTGCTTTATCGTCTAAATCTTGTTTTTTAAATTCGACCAACCGTTACAGAAGCTGGTATTTAACAATTATCGAAGCTGAATGAATATATGCTCATTATTATTTATTAATTTATTATTACCTGTTTACCAAATTGATGATAATTAATAACCTTATCCTAATGGACTGTTTTTAATCTTTGCTTCTTCTTCTCTGACACAGTGGGTTTTTTACCTGTATTGGGAAGGATGGAAAGATCTATGACGAACTCAAGTATGTGTGGTTACAGGGCAGACAGGTGAGATTTTTTTTTTTATATTTCATATTCTTATGTATAATTGATAGTTACAGTAATAGGTTTCCTACTGGCTCTCTGGTTTACTTCAGCCTCCCTGAGTCAATGTGAGAGTTGGACATTTAATTAACAAAATGACCTTAAGTGAAAAAACTCGATCCAGCGAGTATTCCCGCCTCACACCCAGCACTCCCGGGATAAACCCCAGATCCACCATTAACCTGACCAGAACACATGGATAAATAAATGAAAGAGTTCAAGCACATCGATTTGTCTTGAAACAATACGATATCTTTTGATCTCCTACTTGTGTGTTATGCTAAACCTATGTAAATGCTGTTACAGGTGTGGATGTACTGCAGGCTGTACCGCACCATGCCGAGGTTTCACCGGCCAGACATTCTTCAAGCTGCCAAAGCAGGTGCAGTATTAAGTTGATCTATAGATCTATATATTGCGTGGGACTTCTGAAGTTTCATGTAAATGCATTCTGCATGGAACAAGGGTTGTTGAACTCGGCCCTGGTTACTCACATCGTACTCACATTCTGAGTGACAGAATTCATGGCTGGGGTGTAGAGGAGGAAAATTTATAACATCCAAGATCTATTGTAATTTACTTATATGCACGTCAACTTTGAAGTACGACAAACTTTTCTAAACCCCAACTTTGACTATGTCAGTTAGACCTGACCAAAAACATAAATAGGAGTTCCTACATCTTTTCACTTCATTAGACGCATATTAAAAGCAGGAGTTATTAGAAGGTTAAGTTGCTACAAGAAAGCTTGTGCTTTGTTATTCAGGCGGTGCATTTCTCCAGAAATTTGCTCGAGTGCAGGCCTCAGACGGTCCAGCAAAGTGCGCGTTCTGTCTGACGAGGGACGGCAAAGCAGTAAAGGTTCAACGGACAATCTTCAGCGAGTGTTTCTACATCATGGCCATGGATGAACTTTCCCGGGTCACAGGAGACAAAGAGATGCAGGTGGAAATGTGAATTTAAACTCATGCTTTGAATTGTACATAGTAGAAGTGAGTGAAAATATCGTGTCCTGATCCACAGTCTGCCCGTTATAAAAATTGGACTATTAGTTAAAGAGGTGCAACCAAACGTTCAGCTGGTCAGGTGTGTGATGCGCTACAATTCGTTCTTCACAGTCCGATGCTGAGAACATGATGGATCAGTTAGTGCACTGGGTCCGGGTTGACCCGTCAGGTCTGGGTCGTCCTCAGCTTCCTGGTGATCATCCTGTTAACAGCATGGCAGTCCCTATGATGCTCATGTGCCTGGTGGATCAGCTGACGGAGGGCAGGGTAACTCTTATGGAGAAATACAGTGAGCTGGGAGACTGGTGCGTCTCTCAGATACTGCAGCATGTACAGGTGTGTGAAGCATGCAGAGTACAATAATGACACTACATATACATGTTCTGTCTTGACAGTTAATGCATGAATATACAATATGTAAGATTCCTTTTGTTGCTGCTTTTGTGCTCGGTGAAACACCTCGTTCTTGCTACGTTTGCTTTTCAGAGAGATGGAAAGGCCATTCTTGAAAATGTATCAGTGGAGGGAAAGGAGCTGCCTGGCTGTCAGGGACGTTTGCAGAACCCAGGTAGAACACCAAGGACGTTTTGCAAATGCTTTTTTACATAAATGATATTAGCTAAGGGGCTATGCTACATCATTTTCACCATACGAAGTAAGTTTTGGCCTAAAAGAATTTTAACTTGAAGTCTGCAACCAAACACCAGTTTTATACTGTAGGCCTTTCAGGAATCAATGCATTTTCAATTAATTTATTTATTTTAAAAATTCTCCACCCCATATGTTTAACTTACACAAAGAATTTTGACACATTTACATGTATTGAGAAAATAATCTTCACTCTTCTAATCATACCAGAGGAGCAAATAAATAGAAATGTCTACCAAAGATTGTGAGAACTCCTTCCTCTTCAAAGCCGGGCTTTTTAAAAAATCTTTAGCCGTTCTCCTCCTATGAGCTGCCTTTGTGGCTTACATAGATATATACTATGATTGGATGAACTACGTACTACAGAAGCAGCACTGGTTGTTGAACATCAGTGGCATTGGTGGCTCAGTGGTGGGTTTCTCACCTGCCATGTGGGTTTGATTCCCAGCCATCGCCCAAACCACAGCCACTGCTCCCAAGCCCGGTTAAAATGGGAAGATTGCATCAGGAAGGGCATTCGGCGAAAAACCTCTACGAAGCTTGTTGACAAACAGCAACAGTTTCTCTCATGTTTTACAGTGTTTTCTAAAGATAGACAGTACCAGTCAAAGGTTCAGACACCTTCTTATTCAATGGGTTGTCTTTATTTTTTATTGTTTTCAACATTTATATATTAATACTGAAGACATTTAATTATGATAGAATATGCAATAATGTAGTCAACAAAATTATGTTAAACAAATCCGGAATATGTATTATATATTCCATTCTTCAAATCAGCCACCTTTTCTTCTAGTAAAGATCAATCAGTCTGCCCAAGAAAAAGACCAGTTCAAAGAAATGACTCAAAGCCCAATACTGCCATAACATTTACATCCATGATTTGTGTATGTAAACTTCAGACCACAGCGGTCCACTACTGATGTGGCTAATGTTAGGCTAAGAAACACCAGCATTTTCCTTTAAGGGAAGTTTGTGTTGGTTTACACAAACCAATTTAGGAGATACTTTCTTGTCTGCAAGGTTTTCTTTTTTTACTTGCATAAGACTAACCTATGAAACACGTAATGCCCATGTCATGCCCAGGTCATGCCTTGGAGGCTGGCTGGTTTCTGCTCCAGTATGCAAAGACACAAGGTGCAGCAGATCTGCAGACTACGGCTGTGCAGAAGTTCATGGAGGTTCCTTTCCTTACCGGCTGGGACAAAGAACATGGAGGACTCTTCTACTTCCTAGATGCTGATGGTCACTGTCCCACCCAGGTTTAAATCATAACTCAGTACAGTTGGTTTAGTTATTTCTATGCAGGATGTTTTCAGTATATTTGCAAACATAGCGGTGTTATTCATGACCTAGCTATAACTTATGTTGACTCTCAACATGTTAATGTGGCAAGTCTTTTATCAGCTATAATTTAAACGCTCTATAAGAGCTGCAATGATGGGTTATGTTGGTATTTATTAGATCAGATTACACTGATCAGAATATAGACCAGTTTTTGATATAAAAATGACGAGCCTCTTCAGTTTCACAAGTCAGACCACCTTCTTGTTCTTTTTGACTGCTTTCATTAGGGGTTTGGCACAGCGAATCATCAGATCCATACATTTATTTTGTCACAGTTTCTATGCATAGGATGCTCTTTGTGATGCAACCCTCCCATTTTTATCTGGGCTTGGACCAGCATTAAGGTACCTTGGTGTGGAGCCTTCCACATGGCAAGCAAGAATACCACTGAGACACCAGTGTCCAAACTGGTGAGGGCAGTGGTGGCTCAGTCGGTTAAGGCTTGCTGGGTTGCTGATCGGAAGGTCGGGGGCTCGAACCCCAGCATCGCCAAATTGCCACTGTTGAGCCCTTGAGCAAGGCCCTTAACTCTATCTGCTCCAGGGACGCTGTAAGCTGGCTGACCCTGCGCTCTGACCCCAATTTCCTAATTGGAATATGCAAAGAAGAAATTTCACTGTGCTGTAAAGTACATGTGACAAATAATTTAATATTCTTCTATTCTTCTTAAACTGGGATCCCTTCTTAATAAATCAAGTTACCTGGACTCCAATAACAAGGGTAATAACATACTGGCATAGAGGAGCAAAAAGTGGGCTTCAGTCAATTTCATAGGAACTCAAAACCTATGAATAATAAACCAGCAATCCTACCTGCATTTAAAAATAAAATTTTTTTTAAAGAAGGCCTGTTGGTCAGCTGTGCACCCTAATCCCTGGAGTTCCTCATTGGTGAAATCAATGCCTGGTCTTTGGTCACATTATACTAATGTAGAATTCATGATCATACTGTTCAGTAGCTAAAACACACGACTCCAGCTTGTCTGTTCTCTGATTTTGTTGTGTAGCTGGAGTGGAACATGAAGCTGTGGTGGCCTCATTGCGAAGCTCTCATCTCTTATCTAATGGCTTATGATCACTTCAGAGATCCTGCACTGCTGGGAAGATTCACACAAGTCTATGACTACACTTTTTCCCATGTGAGTAATCTAATCCAACATGCCATACCATCAGTCCAATAAGCTAATAAACTTAATATGTTTTGTAAATGTAGATATGAGACGTACAGTACTAGTCAAAAGTTTGGACACAGGTTTGGATTCTAAACAATACTAAATTTTTTAACATGGCAGCTCGGTGGCTTAGTAGTTAGCACTCGCCTTGCGGCTTCAAAGTCAGGGTTCGATTCCCACCTTGGGTCTGTGTACATGCAGTTTGCATGTTCTCCCCATGCTTGGTGGGTTTCCTTTGGGTACTCTGGTTTCCTCCGACAGTCCAAAGGCACACGCAGATTAGGCTAATTGGCGTGAGTGTGTGAACATAATGAGTACGAGTGTGTGCACCATGCAATAGATTGGTATCCCCCCCGCCACAAGTCTCCTGGTATAGGATTCAGGCATCCGAGACCCTGTATACAGAATAATGCAGTATAGACGATTGGGTGAGTGAGTGAAATAACACAATTTAAAAGTAATTTAAAAGACACGGAGGCCAGCTGTTCTGGAAGAGTTCTTGCATGAAACAATATTATCGATTCACTTGCAAAACCTATCAAGCATGATGGTTAAACTGGCTCTCATGAAGACTATACCAGGAAAACACGACCAAAACTCTAAATGAACTTCTCAGCAGCAGGGATAGTTACCAGCCTCAAAAATCACCAATTAACAAACAGCACCTCAAGTTAGAGCTGTTATAAGGGCTAGATGGAATTAGAAGGCGTGTCCAAACCTTTGACTGGTAGTGTAAGAAAGGTATAAACACAGCTAAATGTTTATTCCATCAATCCTGCTGATTGGTAAGCTGTTTCTCTCTCAGTTTTCTGATGAAGAGCATGGCGAGTGGTTCGGATATCTGAGTCAGCAGGGGGAAGTGGTGCTGGATTTTAAAGGGGGGCCTTTCAAAGGTGAGCATGTGATTTGATGCCCTCGTTCTGCTGATGTTCTGAACTTTTTTTGAAGCATATTTTGTGTATTTTATCCAGGGTTCTTCCATGTTCCTCGATGTCTCTACATGTGTGAGAAGATGCTGGATCATCTGCTCAAAACACTCAAGTCTTAAATGTAACCAAAAGCTGATGGTTGACATTTTTTTTTTTAAACCACTGTGACATTTATGCATGCTTACACACTCCATGTTAATACTGAGCATTTTTGGTCCATGTACGTACAGGTGCCAATGTTTTATATCTTGAAATTATAAAGGGAAGTTATCTGGACCCAAAGTCAAGCCAGTGAAAGTAGTTGGTTTCCAGGACACAAGCTAACATTATGTAGCATGTTCTAGTCATAATTATTTCTTACATCAATGAACTTGTGTGGAAGCAAAAGAATAGGTTAATTCCTTGATGTAATGTTAATAGCACTACATATTCTCTTTAAAGTATTCAAGGAAGCAACTCAGGGTTATGTATGCCTTATGATTTGGTTTTTATGTTTGTTTTTTATCTCAGTTGGACTCAACACATTTTAGAATTACCCTACACTAACCTTTTAATCACTGCTCTTACCCTCAGTGGTTCACTGGGCCAATGTAAGCTTTGCTTTCAGTGATGAGTTGAAAATGTTCAACTAAATTCAGATAACATGCCTAAAGTGTTGAAAGCGGATATTTTAGCGATAAGTACACAGCTATAATTAAGACATGGTGTGAGTTTGAACAATTTCTTAATATCTTCACAGGATTAGCAATGTTTAAGTTGATATTTCTAGCCCTGTAGTTAGTTTCTGGTCTGGTTAGGTGATTTCAGGTGAATATTTTACATAAGTGCAATTAAATCAACACTACACTATATTTTACATACTCAAAATGTATTGCTGAGTAGGCACTCTGATGGTGGTCCATTAGAACTGGATCATTCATAACAGTGTATACAAGGTGGTTTTGCAGACATACTGTATGGGGGGGTAAAACTCACTGTTTTAAGCAACTATCTAAACATTCAAGCTTGTACTTTACATTTTCTCATAACCAGTAGATTTCCCCATTTTTTTCCATGTTATGTTGTTCAGGAAATTGAACAACGCAAGATTTTGAAAGTCTCTTGTTAATCTGTTCCAAGAAAAAAAAAAAGAATTAAAGAAATCACCCAAGAATCTTATGACAGACTGGTGTTGGGCTCCGGGTTGTTCTTTACAGGCTGAGCTGAACTACAATGGAAATGACCTGGGTTTGTCTCTAGTAATGTTTAAACTGTTCTATCATTATATGCTAGCAAGACTGTTCATGATACTTCAGGAAATGCAATAGTTATTGTTACAGCATTCCTTCATCCTGAAGGCGTCCCTGTGCCAGAAAAGTCCATCTTACACAAAAGCACACATCCACAGCTTCCTAAAACAATTCTAAACTTTTATTCTCTAACAAAAGTGAAGAAACAAAGGCAACATGGAAATGAAAATGTTTATACACAAACTCACAAGTTGCTTGTCTGCAATACCAATAATAATAATAATAATAATGTATTAATTAGAAATGATGACAAAAAAACAAAATTAAACTAAGTGAGTTACACTTAGGTGTTTGTACAGTTCCTTGGACTTGGGGGATGGCAGCGAGAGAGAAGAAAAAAGGAGGAACAGAACAGTTAAAAAAAAAAAAAACCCCAAAAAAAACAATTTAAAGTCAGTAGACAGAAGAGGGTAAATGTACAGTGACCTATTTGGGGAAAGTAGCACCAAACTCAAATGCCGTTTCTTCCCCCACCCCGATCCATTTCTCTCCCCCCCCCTTTTTTTTTTTTTTTTTTTTTAACGAGTTCATCAAAACAGAGTCTCTCAACAGCCTCAACAAAACACGAGACTCGGTACATAAAAAATACAGGTCGTTTTCACGGCATCTGGGCCACAATCCTTTTCCTATGTCCAGCACTACCGGACCATCGTGTGTGCGAGTGTGGCTGAACTATGTCACATTATGTAGGTGAACAAGTTGGCGGTCAGGGAGTTCAGAACTGTGTGGAACAGTTTAATGCTACAGACAGACAGACAGCAGGGCTCAAGTGTAAGTTTTCAGTAATGGCCTGCTGTAAAGCAGAAACTGAGCGGAGTCGTCGTGAGCAGATCAGCACACAACATGACAATGGAGGAACACAAGTCGGAGTGAAAAAGGACAGACGTGATGCTAATGCCACACCATCCAGAAACAAGGCGGGGAGTGCAGCGCTCAACAACGGGCACCACTGACAGGGAGTGAGTGTGTGCAAATAGTATAAAGAAAAGAACGGTGTGTGAGCTTATTAAGTCAAACCTCCATGAAAACTCCTCTACTGTTTTTTTTTCCTGGCCCAGATGGTTTTACAACCGATACTCCGTGGATCACGTTCTCTGTGATTTTCACCTTTACATGTTCCAACACATCACAAGACCTGGAGAGGAAGAGAGAGAGAGAGAATACTCTCTTAAATAGTATAAATACTATACATCTTGTATAATATAATCAAGTAGAATTTCTTAACTAAAAATATTACACAGTGAAACCTCGGATTTCGAGTAATGCGGTTTGCGAGTGTTCAGCAAGACGAGCAGAGATTTTTAATACATTTTGACTTTAAAGACTAGCATTGTCTTGGTCTATGAGTACAGAGTACCATGTATCACGTACGCGCGACTTGTTCAGACGGCGATCACCACATGATCACAACTGAGCCAACGGTTTTTCTATCTTGCGCTGCGGAATTGTGGGTAATCGTCTCCCCTGCTGGGTCTTAGTGGTATAATCAACATACGTGCACCCGTGTACTGTTTACTATAACGTGTGTGTGTCTTATTTTGTCTGTATGCGAGTGTGTAAAACAAAAGCAAGTCGCATTAGAGAGGGTAAAGATCCATTTTCTCTCTCTGCTAAAGGCTCAGCCTGCTCTTTGTGTGTGTGCGGCGCGTCATTGGACACCATGTTTTGGAATACGAGCCTCTGCTTCCGGATCGAATTATGCTCGTAATCCAAGGTTCTATTCATTCATTTTCTGTACCGCTTTATCCTTCTATTCAGGGTCGCGGGGGACCTGGAGCCTATCCCAGGAGGCTTAGGGCACAAGGCAGGGTACACACTGGATAGGGTGCCAATCCATCGCAGGGCACACACTCATACGCACATTCACACACTCATTCACACACTATGGTCAATTTGGGAACGCCAATTAGCCTAACCTGCATGTCTTTGGACTGTGGGAGGAAACCGGAATACCCGGAGGAAACCCACCAAGCACGGGGAGAACATGCAAACTCCATGCACACAGAGACGGGAATCGAGCCTGGCCGGGGAATCGAACCCAGACCCTGGAGGTGCAAGGCGACAGTGCTAACCACTACACCACCGTGCCGCCTCCAAGGTTCTACTGTATTTAAAATTTAATGAGCACATTGTTTTACAATGCCACAGGGAGCACATTTCTTTTTAATTACTAGCATAAGCTTTAATTATTCTTCCTTTTATTTAACCCTCCAGCACCACTGACCAAACACCACTTGACCCTTTTTAATGTGCTCACTACATAGGGTATATTGTAACGGCATATTTGTACAGTAAAATTTTATTTTTACTACTATGTTATACGCATCAGGCAAAGGGCCATTTGAGTATTAATAAATAAATATGAATGGAAAGTGATCACCAATCTACAAAATCTACAGCACAAATCATAGCCATGTTTAACAGTGAAAATTTTAACAGAAGATTTTTGTATTTAACAGCTGTGTTTCCATAAGAAAACCACTTGGTGAGGCTAATCATGGGCATGTGGGCAAAGTGGTCATGTGGTTTGATGAGCTGACCATGCGATTGACCCTATCCCATTGTGATGGGTGCTATTTAAAAAGAACCATGCCTCTCTCTGTAGCTGTACAGGCATGTGGTTGACCGGTCGTGTCTTCTTTGACTCTGAGGCCTCTGTGGACTTTGATCCTCCTTCAGGTCTCTGACTTTTCCTTTTCCTCTTTGAGTCCTTTGTCCTACTGCCACGACCGGAGCGCTTCTGGTCCTGCAACTCGATCTGACAGATGAAGGTGGAAATCAGTTAAACCATTCTATTAAGCCAAAAAAATTCCACACCAACACATCACAATCATAAATCTGACCATTATAACTTTGCGGTTGGCTGTTGCATAAAACCCATTTGCGTTTTCTCTAACCTGTACAAGTGTGTGTAGAGCCTGGCGCGGTGGCGGAGATGCTGCTTGTAAGAGCCTGTAGATGGTGTGCGTCTGATCGAGAGTCACCTCCAACAGGTCACCTTCTAGCTGCAGCTCCTCTAATTGAGCTCTAGTTGAAGCGGCCAGTTCAATTACTGACCCTTTGAGATACGGGATCAATGGCACCAGAGACTCCACCCCTAATGAAGGCAAGTGAAAAGAAATTTGAAGGCTATGTTGCAAATGTTTTGAAAAATGTAAGAGACAACGTATTTACAGTACTAACCTGTTACATTGTCAATGTCTGGCTTCTTAATGCCACATTCACCACCAGACTGCGAAGAATAATCAAGTTACCATGTGGACATTTGTACAGTATATCTAATGGAAACTGTACTGGAAAGATGACAAACACTTTTTTTTTTTTTTAAGCAAAGCTAGCCCCTCACCTAGGCCGAGAAACCTCATCCTCACCTGGATTCCATTAGCAACTTTCTCTCTCTTGCTGTTGGCTGCATCGCTTTCTTCAGTCAGATCGATCACACCATCCTCTGGCTCCTCAGAGTCCGACAGTACAATAACATCCTCCGCTTTCCCTTTCTTGTCCTGCTTCTTCTTCTTCTCTTCCTTCTCGCTGCTCTTCGTTTCTTTCAGTTCCTGCAGCCTCTGTACCGCCCCCTGCAGCTCTGGGGAATCCAGGGCTTGTTTGGCTCGGCCTTGCCAGTTAATAGCTCTCTCTGTGAGACACTGCAAGGCTTCGCCCTCAGGCAGTCGAACGGGCAGTTTCTGTAATGCCACTAACAATGCTAGAATGATTTCTAGCCGTGGACGCCGTGTTCTCTGGCACCGTGGGCACAGGAATCGTGTGTCCCAGTCCCACCAACAGAGTGGGTTAACAAGTGGCACATCAACGGGGCCCAGAACAGAAGGGAAGGGCACGCAGCCTCCGTGAAACCAGTCTCTGCACAGATGGCAGCGGTGGAGCAGAGCGTGGGCCTGGCCACCACACACACACACAGACTGGTTGACTGTATGGGAGCCACCGTTCTGCTGCGAGCCGTTTTCTGAGGACAGAGGCTTGTCGGTGTCCTCCGATTTACTCCACCTCTGCTCACGTTTGACGTCTGTAGTCTGTGCATCCTTGGGTGCGTTTCCGAGGCCATGTTTGGCCAGGTTCAACTGTCGGACGCGCAGCAGAGTCTCTTTCTCATGCTGTTCTCCCTCTTTGAACGCCATTACCTAGACAAGTTTCAAGGTACGATAAATATTTTAAAAATAAATACTGCAACATTCGCAAGAGGCAATATGGAGCTATAGAGGTCAATGCATTGGACGAATCTTACTGGACAACAGACTTAATATATAATTTTAAAACCCTTTTGGGAGTCCCATTTGTTTAATTCGGTAATATTCTAGCAGAAAAAGCCGATAATATTTTTGACCCAGGGATATTTTAGTGCTCTTGCTTTTTTGGGGTCTGGTCAGCTTTGTACAAATCCAGATATTTTTTTTTTTTTTACGTTTCAGGAATCAAAAAAAGATTGTTAAGGAATAGTGGAACAATATGTAGTCGCCGTGTGTGATTTCGATTCGGTCTTCATAATCCATATACAACTTTATACCAGCTTCAATGGGGGATACGTAGCCTGACAGAATTGCCTATAACCATTGGAAGTTGTACTAGATAAAACTCTTCATACTTTTATATTTCAATTTAGATGAATGCGCACATTTGGGCTGCTTTCAAATGAGCTGGCACTGTGTGACACCTGACAAGTGACACCTAATTGCTTCATATAGCAGACCTCACACTGAGAACTTAACACCGTTTAAATTGCATGCAGTGTGCCTTAACTCACGATGGCTCCTGGGTCTCTGAGGTCCTGAGCAGTGAGCCCCAACACGTCAACATCAGAGTCTGCTTCTGAGCTCAGAGAGTCTTCCTCTCTCTTCTTCCTCTTCTCCACACATGGACATAATACCTGTAGTACAGAGTGAGACAGCGACACTCGCCATTATACCCTTCACAGTTCTATTTTATTTCAGTTTTAAAAAGTACTAATAAAATCCACAGAGGAGTCTCTTCTTCTCAAGCAGTCATGTGCATTTCCAACCTCACCATCTCGCGCATTTTCATCTCTGCGCTGTATTGGTTATCAGAGCTAGCCAGCACGTACCTCCAGCAGGCTGTGCTGGCTGTTCTTCTTCAGGAAGGTCTTGCTGGCCTTCTCCCTCCAGGAGTAGGCACTGGCCACCTGCAGCTCGAGTTGCCGCAGCTCCTCCATCCGTACGGGAAGGTCACGGCCAACTGCAACCAGACCCTCCAGGTCATCCAGACATGGGTAGTGCTCTCCATTCTGCTGTGAGATTATAGGGCAAAAAAAAAAAAGGAGAGAAAGGGAAAAAAAAAAAAAAAAGAGGAGAGGAGAGAAATGCACTGGGTAAGACTTTTAACTGGATAAAAGATGCTTTCACTGGTAAAAGTGGAATGGAGAAATTTAGTTCATATCAGTCATTCATTCATTCATATCTTGCACCAACGATATCTGGTGCAACGATATTTATGACATCCTTAAATAAAACTAATCTTGCCTGGATCTCCTCTAGGTCAGTGACCCAGGCACGGGCTCGACTCAGGCAGGCCTGAAGGGCCAAGATGTTGGGTAACTGCACAGGGATCAGCTGAGCCTCGTTCACTATGGCTTCCAGTGTTGAGAGAGGATGCTTCTGCCTGTTTCGATAAACATCACGGAGTTAATACTCAAGTGAGAGATGTTTGCGATTAAAGCTGAGAAAACTTGATTCGGTTTGGGTTATGCAAGCATGCATGTGTGTGTGTGTAAATCCCGGTTTACCGGTCTTCGAGGCAGATTTGGGCCTTCTCCTCCCAGCGCTCTGCGATGGTCAGAAGTTCCTGTAGTTCTGCCATGGCGGTCTCGACGCTGACGCTCTGCAGCACGTTGCAGCCAGCCTCCATCAAATTTCTCAGAACAGCCAGAGTCACTTCTCCACCCCCTGGTCCAATCGTCCTGCGCACCTGCTCCAGCCAGCGTCTCTGTTCCTGCAGGCCAGACAGGAGCCCGCAGGCTGGGACTACAGCCGGCAGTGCAGAACCCTCTTCTAAAAGAGCCTGCACGTCCTCTTCGGAGGGCTGCGAGGACTGTTTCCACTCACCACCACTGGTGCTACTTACAACAGCCTGGGCACGTGACTCAAACTCCTCCACCTTCTGTAGAACAACCTGAGAGAGTCGAGGAGGGGGAGGGGGTGTGAATGTGTGATCAGAAGATCATTCAGTAGTTTGATATTTCTCGACCTTGGTTACAGTGACAAAACAACATTTTAAAACAGAGGCTTTAAAGCACAGGTTTAAGGGAGGGGGAAAACCTCCTCGAACACACCTGCACCTCTGCCAGCTGCTCCATTACACAAGGAAGGTTTAGCATGGTGTCGACCAGAGCCCGGAGCTCCTGGAGGCTCATCTTACTGCTCTGCTTGCTGTTAAGGAGCTCTGTACTCCTGCTCTGGCACCTCTGGACATCATCCATTACAACTATAAGCCGCTGGAGCAGCTCGTTGTCTGGAAATTTACGTTCTGCCGCCTCCTCCTTCAGTGCCACCAGATTCTTAATGTCTTAAAGGATGGAAAAAGACAGACAGAGTTAAAAAAAAAAAAAAAAAAAAAAAACTGCACTTAAAAGCAGATCTACCCATCAACTTGCATTCTTAGAATTTGATATAAACTAGTTTAAAATAATAAAATAACAAGGAAATTTCCAGAATGGCTTAATAATTGATAGTTTTATTACTGAGCAAAATTATTTGTCATGTTAAGTCAGAATTAAGCTTGATTTTTAATAGGAATACATTATAACACAAGCTACCCAGCTGACCTATTTTGTTGCCCTCCTCCTGCTCAAGGGTTTCTTTTACTCGGTTAGCCCATGAGTCAAAGGACTCGGCTCGAACCTTTAACCGGTACAACATGGCCAATAGCTCATCCAGAGTATAGCGATACCTGAAAAGAAAGCAAGATAACAAAATTAAATTTAGGTCACCACATGACTGCAACCATGTCAGGACAATGCACCTGGTGTGTGTGTACCTGAGGTAGAGTTTGTCTGTGGGACAGGAGCAGAGGTCTTGTGTGTGGTAGAGGCAGACGAGGCGCTCAGTACAGTTTGTGCATGCCAGAGCCGACAGGAAGCAGGTCGTCTTACATTTATCACACTGCCTCTCGTCATCGGGCAACAACTCGAAAGCCTCTCGCTCCGCCTCCGTTATACCCTGGGAATATATGGATGTGGAATAATGACATGTGGAATATATTTTTGCATTAATAGCTTGTTGGCAGCACATTGATTATGTAATGTTGACCTACAGCTGTACTCTGTTTTAAACTTTTAGATTTTTACTGTACAGTAAAACCTCGGATTGCGAGTAACAGTTTGCGAGCGTTCCGCAAGATGAGCAAAGATTTTTAACAAATTTTAACTTGAAAAACGAACAAGTCTTGGTTTACGAGTACCGCGTATCACTCATCACCGAGGGTCACGTGATCACAACTTAGCCAATGGTTTTTCTCTTTCTTGCACTGCGGAATTGTGGGTAATCATCTCCCCTGCTGGGTCTTAATCGACATCCGTGCACGCGTGCACTGTTTACTATAACACTGACCACATGTGTGTTCGTAAAAGCGCATGTGAAGCAAAAGAAAGTCTCAGTTTTTAAAAATCCATTTTCTCCCTCTCTGTTTTAGCCCATTATTTGTGTGCGCGCATAATTTGACATTGTGCCACACACGCACACTCTCTCGCCTTTACATCCCCCCACCCCCACTGCTCTACACAGAATCACTGCTCTGTCGCGATTCTTTTCAAAAGTTCAGGTTAATTTGTTTTATTTTTACTTTATATTTTGTATTAATTATTTTATGTATTTATTTTTTTGGGCTGTGGAACGAATAATTTGAGTTTCCATTATTTCTTATGGGAAATTTTGCTTTGATTTACAGGTGTTTTGGAATGAGCCCACTTCCGGAACGAATTATGCGCGTAAGCCACGGTTCCACTGTACATCTGTGCAACTCTAGCAGCACTAGTCACCTTCTCCAGCAGGGCCTTGCGGAGTTGCCTCTCCTCTTGGACGATAATGAACATTTCCCTGTGGGTGGCTGCAGCCAGGTTCAGGTCCAGCTTATCCGGGCAGGCGGCCATTTTGCAGGTGAGCTCCTCATGAGAAAACACGCAGTAGCGTCTGAGGTGTCTGTAATGCTCGATACACGACCGGCCTAAGGGTAGCTGAATTGAGAGAAACAAAACCACATCAACTTGATATGCGTGAGCATTGTACAAAAAGGAGATCTTATCTGCATCAGACACTAGTTTTATGGGAATTAGAAAAAAGGGCAGAGTTTGGATGAAAGAAAACTTCCACCTTGTTGAGGTACGTGGAGACTTTTTTTTTTTTTTAGCTTACCCAATCCGCAGTGCAGAAGTTGACGGCTTCAGCAAAATTATATCCCTGATTGAAGCCACTGTGATAGGCTCGAGGGAAAGTGATGACAAATTCTCCAGCACACTGATTCGTACGGACCACCTGCCAGTTACAGAGAGCCTAATTACGAACCTAAAACTTTATATGAAATCCAAAATAATCTTGCATGCAAGGAGCAACCTTTACAGAATAAACAGACAGTGAGAGCAACACGTTTGCCAAATATTAAATTGCTCACACCGAACACATGCTGTGACAAAAATCTGCGCAAATACCGAGCCTGGTGTGCGTGTGTGTTACTGACCGGCACACCATGGGCCATGAGTATATTAGGGTTCATGATCGTGACGAGTTGATGGAGTAGATCTGGCTGGAACTCAAAGAGTTCAGGAGTGAGTTTCTTCATCACTTCCTCCAGGTGTTCTGCTGCTGATGCAGGAACACCATACCACGTCTTGGGCTCTCCCCTAAATTAGACATTATTTTATAATGTAATCATTTTCCTCAGGATCTTTGTATTAATCATTTTATTTTTAACATGCATTTAATATGCATATATTAAACATGTTAAAATGTAGGTCACCCCAAAGGAGGTGTAATGACCTGAGAAAGCAGGGGCAGAAGTTTATCAAGTGGAATGGAACAACAGTGCATGCTTAACATGGCATCGTTTATGAATTATGAAGAGAATAAGATAAAGCATTTACACTGTGGTTAATGTAATTTACCAGTGTAAGTAGTTGATGGAATAGCTCCAGTGGTCCTCGATGTGCCAGCAGAAGGCAGAAAACACCATGCCCACATACAGCCACGGCACCTTCATGCCCGAGATGTCAGCATTGATGTGGCACAATACTGATTGCTCCAACACTGGCATCACGTTCAGGTTCCAGCCACAACGTGCGTACGCCTGAAACAGGATCAATTGTTTACTTTAATATAGTTCACCAGATGCGTACAAATAAAGAGAGACTCAAGTATAACTTACATTTGAATGTGAAACAAACAGGAACTGAAATGAACTGAATGTGAAAAGGGCAACAGCGAGAGCAAGAGAGAGAGAGAGAGGGAAAGCAGGAACAAGAGAAACTAAGAGAAAGGATAACAGTCATAAGGAACGAACAGTGAAGCAAGATAAAAGTTTGTGAGGGGAAAACAATGCAAACCTCCTCTTCTTCAGTTAAATGTCGCTTGCCATTGTTGACCGGAAAACCGCTCCCAAACTCTTTGGAGTGAATGTCGGCACCGTATTCGACAGTCACGTCCTCTTCAATACTGCTGACCAATCGCCAAAACTCTCTCTCAACCAGCTCTGTTGGGACCATCTAATAACATTCATACATGCAGGATTTAGAGGTGACTCCTGAAAAAGTCTCTGAGGTTTCCCGATCAGATTATTTAGTTTATTTACATTTTTTTATTAATATACACATACTCCTGATTTGTGAAGACATTTGAGAATATGCTGGATTACCCAAATAATTTACTAGTAGTAATAGTTCTTTAGTACATTCACGGAAAAGCACTCACGTGGACAGGCATGTTGAAGTAATCAGCCTTGAACGTGTCCGCCATCTCACCGAAACTCTGTAACGTATATTCTCGCGTAGCTTGCTCGAAACCGAACGCTTCTGTGGGTTTCTTACATTCCTACAAAAACACACAAATATCTGCTGTCGCATTTCAACTGATAAAATCCTCTTTAAACGCATCCGTTGATGATTAAACCCGTACGTATATATTTTAGCACTTTTCATACGTCATTTTAACTCAAAGCTATAAAATGCTCTTGGGTCATGCTGAATGTAACCGGGCCATTTCCCACGCGTCACCTCACCTCTGCTACACATTTGGGACAGTGCCAGTTGCCCTTGGGAGGGTCTGTGAGGGGAGGCAGAAGGCAGAAAGTATGGTAATTATCATCGCAACCATCACACAGCAGCAGCTTCTCGTCCTCGTCCCCACGGCCACACATTCGGCACACAAATGAGTCCACCTGGGAAAACGGATCGTTCTGGTTTAGTACATTAAAACACAGAGTTGTGCAACTCTTCCGCCAGCATGAATTAACTAGAAAAATGGCTCGTCATTATTCAAGCAACTGAAGCTTGTACTGATATCTCGGTCAAAATGCAGTACCTGCTTACAATACAAAAACAAAACAGGAACCATGACTGTTGTTGTACTTCTAGTTGAAGGGCCCATGAAATCGCTTGATACCAGACATTTTCTTTTAAAACAGGAAGTCAGTATTTCGACATGTTAAGGTTGACTGCATACTAAAATAGCCAGTAACTGCCTAGATACACCATACCTACCACCAAATCTAAACAAACCTGGCGAAATCCATGCGAGATCGCCAGCTTGCCTACTGCAAATCTGCCTTTCCAGTATCCTAGAGCAAAGGTTTTATTTTATGGCTTGCTCATCATTTCTAATAAGATTTTTTTTTTTAGTATATTCAAGACACTTGCTGAGATATTATACATTTTACAGTGTAAAGCATGATGCAACGACTAGAGATGCAACATTACTGATCCAATACTACGCTAATCTCTCGTGTCAAAGAGGGGTGTCATTCTTTTACTTTCTGGTTTATCTTTCTGGTTTCCGACAGAAAGTGAACTGTGGCACCAATAATCAGGTCACTTTAGTTTTTCTGTTTAATGTCAGCAAGAAAAGTAAGATTAATTTGATGTCCTAGTTTGCAATGCTACTCAAGAACATACTTAAGAGCACACCTCTTAGTTTATCTTCATCTTTTTTTTTTTGTTCGTGTTTTTTTTTAATGTATAGAAATGGGAAGCTACATTATTAAATTTAGGTTGGAGATTTTAACAACATCGTACTTAATAATGTATTCACATGCGCGCACGCGCGAGATGGAACTCGTGTCCCTGAATGACAGAAACAGGGCTACCAAAAGTGACTTTTTCTAAAATATTTATTCTCGCCTTTCAAGCACTGACATATTTCTTTAAATGTTAAATATTTTTGCATAGTCCATGCTGTGACCTGAGCAGTATTTCTGCTGCACTGTTTGAGTGGTTGCCATGGTACTGAAGAACCACAAAGAAGACATGAAGGTAGGAGCTCCAAAAAATAAACTCCGTACAAACACAAACTTAAGCTAGGAATAAACTGAAAAGTATTTAAATAGAATAATGAAATAACTAAAATCTTTTTTTAATTGCAGTGTGCTCAGACAGAGCTAAATGCTCTCAGACAGTCTCTCGACTCATTACAGTGAGCAGCAACAGTTTGTATGATTATGATGACACCAACCCCAGAAACATATACTTACAAACTGTGCATTGCCGAGGTTGCGTCTCAGCCTCATGGTCATCTTGGTACAGGGTTCATCTTTAATAGGATCCTTCGTATCGACTGCACGGCCCTCATCCTCTTCCTTTTTCTTCACTTCATCTTTAACAATGAGGTTAGGAGGCGGTGGGGGGATGTCGGGTTCTGACTTTGTGATTAACGTCTCTCCGGTTTCTTCTTTAATGCTTATGTTGTCCTTAACTATTACGGTCTGGGGGAGTTCATCTGAAAGAAAGACAGCTCGACTGAGTTATGTTATGATGTTGAGTACAGATGTCTGTCAAGAGTTCACACTCATCCTAGTTGTTTAGTAGCTCTACTTAAGTTGAAGTGCAATGAAAAGGTCATATAGATACATGTTATTGCTAGTGATGTTAACTGTTAATCATTAATCACTGTTAAGGATTTACCTATTAAAAACTGCATTAACTTTAAAACTGTAGTTAATTTAGAAAACACATGAACTAATTAAATGTTTGTTTTGAATTTTATTTCTCAGTAGCTTACATATCTATTAACTTGTACAACTGTAACTTTGCATTTTGCGATTAATTATTTTTTTAATTAAATATTGGCTAACCTGTTCAACTTTTGGAAAAGAAAAACATGGTAAGTGTTTTAATCCTTGCAAAATCAAAAAAAAAAAAAAATCACACCTGCAGCCTCCTGACTGAAAGACTTTGCCAATATTTACCTTTCTTCCTAGCCTTGTCTCGTGCCACCAGACCGAGACCCATCATTTTGGGTCCGGCTCCATAGATCTGGAGCTTCTTCAGCTCTGGGTTTTTCTCTATGTCCTCCTCGGTGGGCTCGGGCTGAAGGCAAAACATCAAAACGTTAAACAAATAACAACGACTGAGAGAAATTCTGACACACTGAGTTGAACACTGGTTCTCGGTCAGCCTGGTTGTCTGCTACTATCTACTGCTAACCTGAAGATAAATGTTAAAAAGCCCTGGCTCTTCCATCCAACACACACCAAAACTGCTCATGCCACTGATGTCTCTCTTAATAGATCTACACACATCATCCATTATATAATCTCATAAGCTACACACTGACTGCAATGCATGGGAGGTTTGCAGTCATACAATCATCAGAGAGGGTGAACGCAGGAAGAAATAAGCAGCAGCCAAGCTAAAGGAGTAAAAGCGTTAGAGACTAGCAGAAATCCCATACGTGAGTGATGGCAGTGAGCAATATAAAAACAAGGGAATCGAAAAGGACACCACTACCCAAGAAGAAAAAACACAAACAAGCCAGCAAATGTTATATACACACACACACACACAGCAAAACAAGCACAATGTGTTTGTAGTGCAGATTTTTTTTTTTTAGTAAGATTGCCTTCCAGTAAGATTAGCAGCAAACACATAGGCTTAGATGAGGCAGGAGAATTTGTGCAAAACTGACCAAGAGCTGCACGTCAGCAGGAGCGAGACACGAGTAAGTGCGTGGGGGGAAAAAAAGGTGTTAATGAGTGTTAAGTGGAAACGAAGAGAAGAGAGCAGAAAGAGGAGGAGAGCGAGGGCCAGCGAGAGGCAGTACCGAGGAGCTGTGTTGAGAGCCAGTGGTAAGAGGGTGGTGAGTCGGATCCTCTGGACCCTGCATGGGGAGACAACAACCGTAACAAAACAAGACTCCAGAGACAAAAAGGAGGCGACAGGAAAACAAAACAACAAGGAACTGGACAGAATGGAGACGGAAGAGGAAGAAAACAAGGACGGTGTGTGTGTGTGTGTGTGTGTGTGTGTATAGGAGGGCTTTTCACGGTCACTACGTACACCTAGCATTTACGTTTCAAGGAATACCTACAATTACCTGATACTTTGTAAAATATTTCCAGACACCAAAATTAGATTAAATTTTTATAGGCAATTTATTTATATTTTTGTTCATCTGTACCAACACATCTTTTACTGACTGAATAATTCTCAAACTTTCATAAAAAAAATTAAAACTAATGCAAGTTATTTGTGACGTAGTGCAAAAATAGTTTGTTTATTGTATAAATGGATACATTTTAAACTAATAAGGAGGCAGGAAAAAAAAAAGCCAGCGCAATCTCAACGCAAGTGCAAGCCATGAAATACAGTTTAAAAAAAGAAATGGGTGAAGATGAAAATAGCTCAAAGATTTCGGTCCTTTATATTTCTAATAAAAAGAAAAAAAAGAAAAACAAGTTACATATACATACATAGTACATCCAATTAACTTATTAGACTGCTTTGGACCGTATAGGCTTGGCAAAATGGAAGTGCTTCAGGTATGAAATGAGGCAGATAGGGAAATCACAAAAGTTGTGTGTGGAAGCATTTATATATAAAAAAAAATAAGCACGCGAAAGAGGAATAATGCAATCAGGAAAGCAAGAGAAGCAGCAAGAGATTTTTTGCATGCTGGGTGACTTATGCTGAAGGCTGATTAACCGGAAATGCGGGAGAAAAAAAAAAAGAGGGAGAGATGTCGTCGTTTTTAAGACGCACTGCGCATCTGGACCATTTCTAGTCTTCCCTTCAGTGGATCTGTTTAAAGGTTGCCTTTAATTTTAAGTCATATTTAAGTTTTTAAAAAGTTGCTTTGTGTAATAGTTTACAAGCAAACCCTATTGGGTGTAATTTAAAACACATGCATGTTTTCTGAGGAGTCTACTGATACCTTATCTAAACACTGTATGATTAGCTGTGATGAAAACCTGTGTAACTGCATTTTCATGCTAATCATGTTCCCCAGGACATGCCATGATATTTTAATGATGTTCATTTCATGTGTCCTGTTTTGTTCTACTTCCAGTTTTTACTTCCAGAACTGATTGTGTACACACTGTATACGAGTCTCGCTATCAGGGATTTTCTTGACAGCAGGGGAACTTCCTGACATTTCTGCTTTGAAAAAGGATCTCAGACAACTTTAATCCAGTGGGCGGGGCAGTGCTGGCTTTGTGTGCGTCACTGATCTTAAAAATATGAGTAACTAATGATCAAAGTAACTAAACAACGCTCACCTCAGACTGCAGGCGGTTGGCACGCCGTCCATAACTGCTGGTCTTCGAAGGCTGGACTGACTGGCGGAGGGGGATAGAGTGGGGTTTGTACTCCTTATCCACATCCTCACTTACATATGGCCTGGGCTTACATTGCTGCGCACACACACACACACACACATTACTCTTATGCAGTGCTGGTTTAATTTTGAATATTTCCGTAATAAACATATGAGAGAACAGTTCATGCATAGGTAAACTGGCAAAAAGATAAATAAATAAAACGGAAAAGTAGAAAGTAACAAGTCAAGGGTCAGGCAAAATTATGAATAGACTGATTGCGACTTAATTTACGTGTAATTTACCCACACACACACACACAAAAGCGAGTTTTAAAAAAATGTACAAAGTCATCTGTTGAATTTTGGAACTAACTAAAGTTTTTACGCGTTACCTTGGAGTGTGTGGAATGAAGGTGTGAGACCGCGTTTAATAAGTAGATTTCAATTACACACTTGTAAGCGCATATAAAAAATACATTTAAAAAGTACAGCGTCAGTTATTGATTTTTTTTTTCAACATTGATTTTTTTCATGATATAAGGTAGTTTTCCATTTCAATTTCCATTTCAATTTAAGTAGCAGATCTTCTCTTCCTGTTGGGATGAAACAAAGCCGATATGTTACCTGGAGTTTGGACAAATACTGCCTGTGAGAACACCATTAAAATTCGTACTTTATTGTACTCTATTATACAAGGTGTCCCAAAAAGGTTGACATAATTTCAAATATGAATTTCTGAGTAACTACATGTCCTAGGAAAACTAAATTAA
This sequence comes from Channallabes apus, assembly GCA_030522415.1. Classification (NCBI taxonomy): domain Eukaryota; kingdom Metazoa; phylum Chordata; class Actinopteri; order Siluriformes; family Clariidae; genus Channallabes; species Channallabes apus. Next base: position 36,787,573 of record CM060111.1, read on the forward strand.
ATAATCTTCATTTTGAAAAATGTAATCTAAATTCTAACATTCACAATATAGTTTTTATAACTCAGTTGGGTAAATACAGTTGATGTACCTGTGGTAGAGGGGGAGAGAAAAAAAGAAAAAAAAAAAAAAAAAAAAAAAAAAAATCGATAGCGGACCTTGTCGGACAAACCGATTGAGTTTTTTTTTATTTTTTTTATCAATAATCCCTGCAGTCAAAATTTTACATTTAATTTCCTTAGCTAGCAAATGAACAAAACATGAGTGGGAAAAAAAATGAATGACTGAAAGACAGGGGTAAAAATACAAGCAGAATGTGTACCAGCAAGCTAGCACCAGACTGGAACATCTCAAAAGGATAGATGATCCTTTCGTAGTGCGACCGCAGGAGGGAGCCGATATTTTTGCCCGGCGGGTAGCCAAGCTTCTGAGCTACACGTGCCCATCGCCTCTCCTTACTGACCGTCTCAAAGCCCCCTTCTTCAGTGACGATCTGCAAATTGAATGACAGTTAAATGATATGATATGTTAAGGTCAAATCCCATCAGAGATCAGTTTCCTCAATTGTTGTTAGACAGGTTGTCTGAATTATTCATAAGCATCAGGCAACAAGGTCTTCGAAGAAATTCACACCACCGCATATTTCTTATTACAGAGAGGCAGTGTAATGTGTGCAGTACTTGGTGTAAAACATTCAGTGAATGTCAAACAATGGAAAGTGGTAGATTTGTGGTCATATTTTCTGTCGCCTAGTCCTGACCATACCTTGGACAAGCCGAACAGATCAAGAATGTGTCGCTCCAAGTTGGGGATTTTGAGAGAAGATCCCTGGATTTCCCAGAATTTGGCTATTCGGTCCAGATAATTCAGCTTCACTCTGGTCTCAGCCTGATGACAAAACACAAAAAAAATAAAAGTTAACATTATGCACACTACACGCTCTTGAACCTACAATGGACAACACTCTGCTTTCAGAGAAATTGTGTGCGCGCGCGCAACCAACAATGATTGATCTGAAGAACCCGTGCCACCATCGCATTTGGTGCACCAGAAAGACAGTGAGCACAGGCATTTAAAGGGGACATACCAATACCGTTATGACCTCATTTTTGAATAAGGGAAACTTCATGTTAAGATCTCCAAAAAGCACACCATGATGTCGCTCCATGTGATGTCACGCAGAAAGTTATTAGTCACTTTGCAGCATAACAGCTGGACCATTTGAGATATCAAAAAGCACTGCACATTATCCTGACTGTCTTGAGGTCACACTGGCACTGCCTGTTTGTTGGCGATCATATAAAGCCCCTAGGAGGAGTATTTTAAACTCTATTGGGTGCGTTTTGCAAACAACCCAAAATAACTGACTTCCTGTTGAGTATAGCACATGACATGCGAAGGCTGTTCAGCTCAATGAGTTCTAAATGTGTACCAAGTTTCACATGCGTACAAGCCAGAGTGTATGAGCTAAACAGCAAAACGTACATGTGAAGGCCCTGGGTCCTAATGGCAGCGGATTCCAACCTGTGTGACGAATTTCATGACGTTTTGAGTATGTTAAGACTTTCAAATTGCCCTGATTGACAAAAATTCTTAGCAAAACAAGAGGAGCCTTGGCCCACCATGATGTAATAATAGGGCTGATGTCATAGTGCAAAACAATAACTGCTAGAGAGCATTAGAGAAATCCAATTACACCATGTGCACAAAAAGTTCATGGACACGAGTTCCAGTTCATCTGAAAGGTGTTCAAAGGGATGTTGAGATAAACACATTCAACTTCTTCCACTCCATTCTTGGTAATAGGAGTACTATCATGGTGCAACAGGTAGCCTCTTGGTTCCAGTAAAGGGAACCTGCAACTCCCCATCCCACAGACAGGAAGAGTATTTTTAAAAAAAATATATATAAATATATATTTTAAAAATCCTAAAATTTTTGCCCACACAGTGGTAAGTCAGTGGTAACAAGTAACTTCTACAAGTACAAACCTCTAGCTCATTCAGTCTCTGCATACGGGGTGTAAAATGGAAATTGTCCACCTCCACAGCAAATGGTGGCTGCCAATCCTGTAAACAAAGGCACACTTTAATAACCTTACAGATACCATAAACTACATGAAGGCAATACTTAACGAGGTGGGGACCACACCACACAGACACTGGACAGTTAAAGAACTGCTCATATATTTTGAAATCAGTGTGTTTATCTCAAGCTTGAATAAACCCCATTTGCATTCTAATTAAAAGCAGTAGCTGCTTTAAAAATAAGCAGAGATGCCATAACCCTAACCTGAAAGAAGAAATGAAACCGGACTAAAAATGTCCATAGTTGTGTTGTTGTTCATTCCAATCAGTACGAAGGTTACCCAGACGCTTACCGGAGGGGGGCGAATCTTGCATATTCCAGACTTCTCTGCGATTGGGCGGATCTTTGCGATGTATCCGAGCGGATCTGCGAACTCTTCCCACGACGGCTCAAACACGGGACACTCTGGAGGTGGAATAAACTCATCCCCAGCCTCCATGGCCCTAAAAGCAATTTCAGAAAAGGTCTGACTTGCAGGCACACAAAGCACTTATGAGCATCAATATCAATTCACAACGACCATCATGAAGGCTTTACACCCTGATTGATTATGTGTTATTCACACAGACTGTATGATACGTGTTATAGACTACTGCTAAGAATAAACCTTTGTTTTAAAGAAGAAATTTGTGAAATAACTGAACATTCTTTCACGGAATATTTAGTTAATAAACACAGCAGGAAATTATTTATCTGAACCTGTGTAACACAAGTTGTAAAATTTATGAGAGCATATTTATGTATTCATGAGAAAAAACTATTTTATTGAAACTAATGCAATAAAAAATTATTAAATTCTACTTGAAAGTTTTTTTGTGCTAGTGTTGATCAAGTCTTATTATGAGAATTGTTTACGTCAATGAATGCACGCTGCTTTTAACATTTACGACAAAACAAAAAGTCTATTGTGTACAACTTTGGTGTGTCAATCCTAAACAATGGTGTTTATGAACATATAGTGAGCGGTGGGAACAAATTTAGGCTGCGTATTATATTAAAACAACTCAAATACTGGAGAATGGTTTATTATTTTAAGTTTATAATACAAATTTTCCACTAAGGCAGGATGTTCATTACATTGCGTTAAATATGTTTGATTGCCCCCCCCTCCACCCCACCCCTAGGCCCATTTTATCTTAAAGCTACATTATAATTGTTAACCCATAGTAACTCTCATGTCTTTTTCTCATGCCTCACCAAAATGTGAGAGGGAGAGAAGACTTCCATGTTGTATTAGCAAAACAGGTCAGCTAGACCTTCAAGCACACTAAAGACTCAAAGAGGCACTGAATATATAAATTGTTCACCAGTTCCTCTTATCTCAACTTAAAACAACAGGGAACAAGAAGACATTGACAAAACAAATAAGGGAAAAACATGTACAACACTGATTTTGGACTTATAGCAAGACAGTGTCTGAAAAATACCTAATCTAGCTCTGCGTTTCATACACAATAACTGAACAGGTCATCTTGTCAGCAGGATACATCATTCAGTTTTCCTGTGTTTGTTTAACCTAATAACAAATGAAAACAAAAATCTAAGTTCTAATTCATTGAGATTTACTTGCTATCTCACAGGACTGTTCCAATACTTTCTGGAATAAATGCATCACCTGTAATCTTAAAATTATCAATGTAACTTAGATCCATGTGTTTTGAATAAACGTTCATCCTCATAGAATGCCACTATATAAACATCTAGCTATTTTTATGGAATCAGTAAGACTAATTTATGGTATTATGCTTAACTAGTGGGTACCGCAGCCCGTGCAAATATCCTGACGCCTGCATGCTACCATTACCTGCAAATGGTATCGTTAACCGATCTCCTCACACTGCTCCGATGTTTACTTCTGCCTGTCGTATGAGCTGCCTACTGTTACAGTTTGAAAGGAACGACTGTGACACGCTTAAAATATGACATAAGTTGATGACACTGCCTACTGTTCTGTACATTCAGTAAGGAAAGCCTGTGACACGCCTGTGAAGGAAATTCCTGCGAGCGCAAACACCGGCCACTGCCCACAGAGGATTTTAGTTTGATATACATGTATAATAAAAAGATATATATAATAAAAAATAACAATATATAGATAATCATAAATGAATAGACGGTATTAGGGGTCATAACCTTGACCCAGATACATTTAAGTTGTATGTGTGCATCAACATTCAACTGAAGCAGTGTCTGGCTTCACCCTCGTCACAAAATCAGTATACAGGATGTAAGTAACATGATTACTATAAACATTCAATAAATGAACGTTTGCCTTTTTCATAGGTGGGGCAAGAGTCCACCCAATCTAAGTTATTAAACTGAATTTAAAATTGTAATCTTGTTGAATAAAATCATTTAAAGTATAAAGTTAAACTAGAAGTATACATGGTTAAAATGATGAGAATATGTTGAAACGATGAGATAAAATTGAGTAACTAACGAGATACGATGCTGTTCAAGTGATTTGCGATATGTAGTTGGTCTTTTGGTGGTTCCCGTTGAGGGTTCGCACAACAACATGGCACAGGTTTTACAGCAGACACCCTTCCTGACACAACCCTCCCATTTTATCTGGACTTGGGCCGAAACAGTGGCTGGGGCATCCAGTGGCTGGGGTTTGGATATGGGCCGAAAATCGAACACGGGCTTTACGTGTGGTAGTTATTAATATACCATGTTGAAATAATGTAAAGTTAAAATTACAAAATGTTGTCCAAATTGAGATACATTTAATAATAATGCAAGTTACAACATTGAATTACTAATACTATTGGGATACTGAATCAAACTTAACTGTTTGAACAGTGAAATAAAACAAATTAGAAATAACATCAAAAATAATTAAATAGTAAAGTAAATAATGAGATAGTAAAAAATACAATATAAATAAAAAAAACGTTAAAATAAACCTAATTAGAAATAACACTATAAGAAGCAGTACAAAAAAGATATTAAGCTAAATAATGAGAGAGTAAATAACAAAATACTAACTTAACTGGACGTTGAAATAAAGCAAATTAGAAATAACCCAACAACAATAATGAGATGTAGTATATAAGCTAAATAATGAGAAACTGAATCGAAATAAGATAATACCTTAAATTTTTAATTTAAAAAATCAGAAGTAACACTATCAAACAAGATAAAAAGCTAAATAATGAGACAGTAGGCTAATTAAAGGGAGCATCAAAACTGAGATAATGTCAAACTAACTTAAAGATGCTATGCTAAAAAGACACGATATTTAACGTTAGTTAAAATGCGAATTTAGGATGTTGAATAAAGCATTTTAATGTAAATCACTGTGTACTGTACTGAAATAGCGAGACAGTAAATGACACTAAATAACACCAACGTCAAATAACGAGTTTATGACAAAAGATCAGATGCTAAAATGCTGCTAGCTTAGCTCGCGTTAGCTCGGCACACAGCGGATATTTACACTAATCACATTGTCATCAACATGTGACAACAATAAAAGTCAAACCATGTTCTTCAACACCCATAACAGCAGAAAATACTCAACTAAACTAGTTAGCTGTTACTAATTCGGCTTAACTCGTCTTAATTGTGATAAAGGGAGTCATTAGCCACTATGGCTAGTTATCAAAACATTAGCTTGTTAGATAACACCATGGTTTCAAGCAGCCTGGATCAGAGCTTAATGAGACACAAATAAATTACACCATTGCCACAACTGAAACTCAATAAAGTTTATGAAGTCGTGTTAAATTATTATAGATATCATTATTGTTAGGGAAAGTGTACATATTGATAATAGTACATACTTGTCTGGAAAAGAGTGTTTTTAAAAATTAAACCTAGTTAGGCAAACTATTAATTCAGCAAATGTTTAGCAAACGTCTCAAAGAAAAGACATCGTACAAAGATATCAAATGAGAAAACTAACAGCATGTTTGTCAAACAGTAGATGATGTGCAGGCCATTGTTAAGAGCAGATCACGAAGCTAGAGCTAACGAGTAAACTTAAGGTTAGATTGCTGAAACATTAGTTGGCCACATGATCTTACATTCCGCCACTTGGTGTATATGCGTGCTCTTCAAACACGCTCTGCTTCAGCTTCTGGTGAATATTAAGCCCAGGCTTATAGAGGAGAAAGTCCTGTGTCTGTGAGTGTGTGTGTCTGATCACAGGCTCTATTGTTCGCCAGTGGGTCAGTCTCTCTGGGTGGCTGCACCTCTGCGGCCTGCGCTGTCTCTCAGCCCATCCCAGCGCTCCGACACTCCGCGACTCTCAGCGCCGAATTCTCGGTCAACACTTATTCTCCGTTTGTCGCAAATTAACCGGAAGTGTCACCGAATGTTGGCACTATGTTATGATTTGACCTGAAAAAGTAAACAGACACCAAGGCGTCTTACTAGTCACCAGTTTTTCTTGAACTATCCCCCGCTCGTCCTGTCCAAGCTAAACGCCATTTTGGTTTTCATCACGGACTAAGCACAACCCTCAACATCCACACTCCGGGCTTCGACTGCTTTCCTTCCACATAACATAGTTCTTGAACTTACCCCTTTAAAACTGGACCAGTTAACCGGAACGGTCTGTTTTTGTGTTAATATAATAATACACAAGGATGTAGGATTGAAAACGCACTTGAGACGGTCACGATATCGATTAAGTCGTAGGCTGTAGTTGATCAAACATCGCAGGTAGACCTACGGAGGTGACGCGGACGAATACTAACGAGGATTTCACACGGTCGCCTTCGGGAAGGAGTTCCGGAAAGTAGCGTTTGCGCAGGCGACCAGCGCCGGAACCCTTCAGTACTACACACACAAGTACACAAGATAGAAGTATTCACTGTAATACACTACCCTACACACGGTTCTTTATGAGTAGTATGCGGCAATAATCATGTGGAATTATAACTATCATGTGGCATACTTACTGTAATGGTTATTTAAAAATGGTAGAAAGTGCTGTCACAAAATCATTAAACATAACAGACACAATACCTATATATGTTCAGAAAATATAGTATGTACTTTCAGTCATAAAATAGATTTTATTACATTAATGTTGATTATTTAATTGTATCCTTTTTTAAAATTCAAGTTCAAAGTAATGCCTTGTCAAAGTGGGACCATGTACTTTTCATCTAAAGACATTCTGTCTGTTGGTGGGGCAGACAGTGTTTGCACAGGTAATGTAACAGTAGACAACATCATCATCAACGCTTATGTCATACTGCGAGTGTGTCACAGGCGTTCCAACAGAATATATTAAAAACGTCAAGGTTGTCACTGTACATCAAAGTAGTTTTCATCTTGAGGTTTTTTCATTAAATAAATAAAATTTAATTGTATGTGTATATAAAAACAATTGTTTTGTTTGCCTTGTTTGTCTGGGCGGTGTTTGCACAGGTATGCAGCATCATCATCAACACTTATGTCATACTATGATCGTGTAACAGTAGGCAGCACTATCAACGTTTTATGTCATACTGTGATACGTCCTGTTACATTTGAGGAACATACCAGGAACACCTGGGTTTGCAGGTGTAGCGGGCATCCCTCGCAGTGTCATCCAATGTAACAGTAGACAGCATCATGTCATACCTTTTATGTCATACGGTGATGTAATAATATATCTGCCAAAACATTGAAGAAGCGGCAGCAATTTGACCACACACTCCACTTTTAGGTAAAGGTAGCATGTAAATAATGATATAAATGCATTAAGCTCTACTTATTGTGAATTCATCAAATTTGAATGTTAATATTATTGAAGCAGTTCGAGTCGCGGAAGAAGAAATATATTTTAAAAGACATCTATGACCCAAATTCCACCTTATAGGGATATCATGCAACATGGGATGTCCAGTTATACCTCTAAACAGCATTTTTTAAAATACTAGTCCTAAAAATGTGGTAAATTAAATTGTAACTGAACACAATGGACTGTTAACTCACTCATTGTCTTCACCGCTTTATCATGTATTCAGGGTCACGGGAACCTGGAGCCTATCCCAGGAGGTTTAGGGCACGAGGCAGTGCACACCCTGGACAGGGCGCCAATCCATCCACACACACATACACACACTACGGGCAATTTGGGAACATCAGCTTAACCTACATGTCTTTGGACTGTGGGAGGAAACCAGAGTACCCGGAGAAAACCCACCAAGCACGGGGAGAACATGCAAACTCCCTGCCCACAGAGACGGGAATCGAGCCTGGACCTTGGAGGTGCAAGGTGACAGTGCTAACCACTACACCACAGTGCCGCCACAATGGACTGTTATTTATCCCAAAGTTACTAAAGTATGCGATTAATATTTGCTGTAGTCAATTGGCATGTCTGTGGTTTGCATAATAATAATAATAATAATAATAATGCAAGAAATGGCTTCAGCTTTATCCTGCCACACAAGTACAGTACAACTCAAATTTTCTTTCAGTAGTATTTTTTTTTAATCTTGTGTAACATTTAACTATCCAGTTAACAATCTAAACAGAATCTTAGAAACAGTTTAATTAAAAGAAACAAACTGTTTTGTTTTTATTTTGTCGACCTTCCATGAAATAACAGGTGCGCTAAATTATTTATTATAAGCACTATTCCAGCTGCGGAATTTAAAGAATATCTTTAGCAGTCATGTCTTAAATGAACAATCACAGCTGTTTAAATGCACATACACGATGCACACTGGGGTTCTGTGATCAAGCTCCGTGTCTCCTGTGGATTAGCGTGGGGGCGTGGTCACTAGTACAACACGGAAGTTCAGTTGGCCAATAGGAGCCTGTTAATGCTTTGCGCATGCGCGCTGCAAAAAAAAGGAAAAAAAGAAAAGGAAAACCGTGCACATGCTGAGACGCCATCACGTACGTGTTCGTTTGACAGTACGCCGGTTCTCCAAAAAAAAAAAAAAAAGAGATTCAAACACCATTGGCATATTGTTTCTTTTATTAGTATAATTTTGCTGATCATATTCAAATATTATTCGGATTAGGCACAGCTTGTGGCATTTATTTATTTATTGGAGGTATTCATTGATTAATATATATATTTTTTCTCACAGAAACCAAATCATTAAGTAAATGTTCTAAACATTATACACATATTAAGAAGACATAAGAAAAGTTAGAGTAATTCTTTAATTTACTTTTTAATTTATATTAACTTAATGCTTTAGTAATTACGTTAATGTCTTTGGAAATCGGTGTGGTTGGAGGAAAACCACCTAAGGGAGGGAGAACATACAAACTTTACACACACAGAGCTGTGGTGGGAACTGAACACTCGTACCTGGAGGTGCAAGCCCACCGTGCCACCGCCGCAATTACAACAATATGGATTTTTCTTTTACACTTAAAAAATTACTGTACATTTTAAAGCAATTTACTGTAAAGAAGAGTACCTGCAAATTTTTACTTTAATATTAAATCTTATTTATTATACCATAATGTGTGATAGATAGATAGATAGATAGATAGATAGATATGATGCATTAACCACAATAGTTAATGTACATAGTTTATGTACTAGGTTACACATTATGGTATTTTGTTTTTTATCTATCTATCTATCTATCTATCTATCTATCTATCTATCTAATCAAGGAATATATGATAGATGGATAGATAGCAGAAACAAGGGCAAACGTATACACTGTGAGTGAACTATATATGTTTTCAAAATAAACTGAGCTTTGCTTTCAATAGAAATTGAAAGTGCTGATCTAATCAGATAATGCAAAGACAATAAAAGTTGCCAAAGAACGTCATAGTGTGATGCTTTTATTCTAGCATCCGGGGTTTTTTGGAGGTCTTCACATGCTCAAAAACCACAGTGGTTTTGTGGTGCACCCACAGTGCTTGAGCCCCGATCATCGTTGGTTTGCCACTATGTTTGACCTTTGCTTTTTAATAGGAATTGTAAACACTGATCTGATCAAATAATGCACAGACAGAATGACAGTATAATGAACTGTTGGAACTTTTAGTACTACTACTACTACTACTCCTTGGACTGTGGGTGGAATTTCTGAGTACCCGGAGGAAACCTACCAAGCAGGGAGAACATGCAAATTCTGAGCACACTGACCCAAGGAGGGAATCTAGCCCTCAACCATGGAGGTGCAAGACCATAGTGCTAACCACTACGCCACCGTGGCACTTTATTATTGTATTGTATTAATACATTTTTATTATTAGTGTCACTTTAAATTACAATTTTGTATAATTAAATAATGATGATGATTTTTGAAATAATAATAAAAAAAAAAACAATGATGCAAAACACAATGTGATGAAAACCGACCCTATTTCAGAATGATGGGTGCATCAGGGTAAGAAGCGAAAGAGCCCATCATGTATAGTGTTGACTGTACAAGCGCCTCAAAGCAGTGTTATGATCTGAGGTTGCTTCAGTTGGTCAGGTCTAGGCGAGGCAACGTTATGTGGGGAAAAAATTAAGTCAGACCTGAATGTACTAAATGACCAGGAGGAGGGTTGGGCGTCGGTCCAGCAACCAAGACCCACAAAATATAAATTCCTACAGAAACAATAGGAAAATATTCAGGAAATTTTGATCATAGTGGATTATCAGAGTCATGTGATGGTAATGTGGTCGGGGGCTCAAAGTCGAATGCGATATTCTCCGCAAGAAACCACTAAATTTGGAACATGGAACATACTGTACGGACCATCTACCAAAACGGACGAGACACTCAGCTACAGCGTAAATTTGACAACAACTGGTTGGACATCCCTGGAGTGAAGGACGTAGGATGGCCTGGAACCAGTTGAAACAACAGTGACAGCAAAGCCATCCTATTTTTTTAGCCACAAGAAAAGACATACATTTGGTTTGATCCTTGGAAAAAGAGCAGCGGCTGCTATCATTGACTAGAAGCGCGCCTGTAATCGAATAATCATGGCCCACTTCACCAATGGGCACCCTGAGACGACAGTCATCCAAGCTTATGCACCAATGCATAAACCCAGTGAGGCATAGACCCATTTCTCCCATGAACATATAGTATACCTGACTTTAGACATTTTATGCATTTACTTACACACTGAAAATATTGTATATAATTGTAAATATTGGTATCTGGTGCACTGCAATATGTATTTTCAGTACAATGAGCTACTTCCTTAAATTAACCAAAGTAGAACCGTGGTCCTTTCATATCCAGATTTTTAAAGGATGTGATGCTTACAGTTGGAGAGCCACTTCTAAACATTATTAATTCTTCATTACATCTTGGTCACCTCCCTAAACCTTTCAAGTTGGCAGTTATTAAGCCGCTTCTTAAAAAATCTAATTTGGATACGAATGAAATAACAAATTATAGACCGATTTCAAAACTTCCATTCATATAAAAAATATTAGAAAAAGTAGTATCAGCTCAAATATGCACATTCTTGCAGGAAAACCAAAATTACCCCAAGAGCGCAGAGACAACTCATCCGAGAGGCCACAAAAGACCCCAGGACAACATCTAAAGAACTGCAGGCCTCACTTGCCTCAATTAAGGTCAGTGTTCACGACTCCACCATAA